>JBAMCL010000727.1:672500-2014989 GCA_037075165.1 Hirtodrosophila histrioides | reverse complement strand
GTAGACCTCGGATTTTGCATATTTGCATATTCTTGAAGGATTAAGATATTTAAATTCTGATGATACCAAAATTCGTTTCATTGAAAATAGAGGTGAAAACGATATGCATATTTTTTTTTTGCATATTTGCATATTTTGCATATGCATGAAATATGCAAAAAATATGCAAAATATGCAAAATATATGCAAAATATGCAAAATATATGCAAAATATGCAAAATATATGCAAAATATGCAAACACTTTTCTATTTTAAACAAATCAAGAAATAATATAAAAACGATTCAGGGGGTCGTGTACATATTAAAATTTTATTTTATACGATTAAAATTATTTAATATAATTATTATTACAATATATTACCATAATTTTCTCTAAATTATTTATTAAGAGGCTTTGACGTTTTTCCCAAAAACCATTTTGTAGGCGGAAAAGCTTCTTTCAACATCACAAGAAGTAATTGAAGCAAATTTGTATTTTGTTATATTTTCGTTTGAAACAGACTTAAGTCCAGACAAATTTTCGGCATTGAGACTTAAAATATTATTAATTTTTGAAATTATATTAAAGTCAGGATTTCTTTTAAAAATGCCTTCAAATTTTGCCTTCAACTCCATTCCAAAAGCACTACTTGTGTTTTGAACAATATTTTCAGCTTCCTCAAATAACTCCATTGACTTTGCCAATGGGAGACTCTTTGCTTCCAAGGAAGTTATTATTTCGGCAACTCTCCCGAAATTCGATTTTATATATATAAACTCGCGATGCAGTTGGGGACTTTTTATAAACTCTTTTGCCTGCTTTATACATTCAGCATCTTCTGGATTCAATGTTTCAAGAACCTCAAATGGAAATTCAGAATTTTATTCTCTAGCAAACTAAAGTAATTGCATAATATCATTTCCAAAAATAATGGGTTATCGGAATGCATATAGTGATATTATCTTTCATATACTCGTACATGCATACACATATGACTTTTGACGATACGATTAAAAATAAACATTCTGAAGTCATCCGCATTTCGGGAAATTAATCCTGTTTGATACTTAAAGATAATATATACATATGTTTTTTAAATCTACAAAGTGTTCTTCATATATCTCGAATGTTCTTGTTTTAAGAATTTCGGACTTAAAAAAATCGTTCCTAATATAAGAATTCTGTGCTCATAATAAGACTTTTCGAGCTTGATTGAATTTTGACACCGTTTGTACATGGTTTGAGTACAGAATACTTAATTTATCTCTGAGTGTAGAAATATAATAGCTCGCCCTTTAATATTTAACGAGAGGAATTCAATTTTAAGATGAAATTCGATTGCATATGTTTTGCATATTTTGCATATATTTTGCATATATTTTGCATATTTTGCATATATTTTGCATATTTTGCATATATTTTGCATATTTTGCATATATTTTGCATATTTTTTGCATATGCATTTGCATATTTTTTGCATATATTTTGCATATTTTCGATATGCATTAACTTTTGTTATATTTAAACGATAAGACGTCTGCATACAAATTTTGGTACCAATCTGATGAAAAATACAAAAGATGCAAAATTCCGAGGTCTAATGATTAGCTACCAACCCACAAGCCATAAAAACAATGCTGATCTCTCATTCACAGGGTTGTTTATTTTCTTATTCTTTTCATCGGCGCCGCTTCAAATTTGTATGCATTTCAATCAAAACTTTTAATTGACAGATGATTGAATTCTAATTTTCTTATATATATATAGATTTAACGATCGGCAACGATCTGCCCGATCGTGTGTCGCAGTTAGCGAATGTTATAATCTATAGGATTGTTTAGCTTGAGATTAAAGATTGAATGCAAAAACAGCAGCAACTTAAGCACCTTTGCTACAATCCTAAGCCAGCTAATCTGATCAATCAATGTAGTTTAGGAGCATTCCTGGGCAATTTCTTTTAAATGAGACCATGACCTGTTGGCCTCAGCTCACAGCACGCGAGTGATTTACAATATTGAAAAGATACATTTGTGTTGTTGTTGTTGTTGGTTCTGGCTGAAAAGCAAACAATGCACGACTTTTTGCAAGACTTTCACTCATCACCGCAGGCGCTGGCCAATTCAGAATCGTTTGCTTAAGACATTTACCTAGGCAACAGGCAACAGGCACAGCTAAAGATACAGATACAGCTACAGCAACAGCTCGAGATACAGATACAAATTTGTGTATTGGCCAGTTAGTCAGCACTTTGTATATGGCCAATTGCTTTGACTGGTATCTATTTCTTCATTAACAAGAATACCAAAAACTGCCACAAAAAGAAAACCAAACCGAAAAACTTCACGGTGGTCAGTTACGGACATCCAGCTGAGCGGCAAAGCAGCAACGCCCTCATTGGCCTTGTTACCCAGGCCCAGGCCCAGGCCAACAGTTTGGTTCAGTTTGGGCCAGAGCCAGGGTCTAGAGTCCGCTCCAATGATATGTTCATCTGGTGGCATGCCGCAAACTTGCACGAAATGAACCTATTCAAATTAGCGTGCGATAAACAACTGAGCAAGAAATTAACTGCAAAAGTATTCCTCGCATGAGTCACCCGAAGCGGAAACAGATACTATATAGTAGAAGCAACCCGAAAAGAAAAAAACAAGACAGAAATCCAAAAAACTAAAACAAGATTGAAAAGGTGAAGTCGAAAATTAAACACCACCACATCGTTTAGATAAAGTTATAAATTATAATGTACGAACGATCAGCGATGAGAGAGAGAGAGAGAGCCCACGTTGGAACCCTTTTTGGGATAGAGGAAGAGGGCCAGGTTCAGTTTCAGTTTCAGGTCCCAGGTTCCAGGTTCCAGGTTCAGGTTGAGGTCCAGGGCCAGGGCCGGGTCCAGAGTCCGCAACCCACACAAAAGCAACTGGCACAACAGGTAAAGGTAAACTCAAACCTCTGCCCTTCTAGCTGTGTGTGTGTGTGTGTGTGTGGTGTGTGGTGTGTGTGTGCGAGTGTGTGAAGAGCTGAAATTAAACGAATTTAGGCAAACGGCATCTATAAATTATGTTGGCTGGTGAAAAGTTTTTGATCTCTTGGCAAACTTGGCTCGAGACTTTTTTGTTGTGCCTCTTGTTTGTTCTACATGTTGTTTTGTTGTTGTTGTTTTGGGGGCAACTCAAATTTCGTTTAAACGCTTGATTTAGTGCAGCAAATATGGCCAATGTTGGACGCATTCCACAAGCGACAGCGTTTTACACTTGAACTGAGAGCTAGAGACTCCAGTCTCAGAGCGGAACGGAACCGAGTTGCCTCTTTTATCCTGAGACTGAGCCTGAGACTGAGACTGAGCCTGCAACCGAGCCTGTGCCCCCAAAACACGTTGGTGGCATTCTGTGTGTGTGCTCTGCCGCTGCCGACGACTGGTCCAACAGGTTCCAGCCCCGACTGGTACTGGCCGTGGCATGGAGATTCTTCAGCAGCATGCCCTGGCCCTGGCTTGACTTTGGCTCTGGCTGTGGCTCTGGCTGTGGCATGCAGCATTTCTCGTTTCTCTTCTTGGCGCGCTCGTTTTGCACATTTTTGAATTTTATTTTAATTTCTTTTTATTATAAGTATTTTAGTTGCCGACTCTGCTGGCAGCGCACCTCGCCCCATCCTCGCCTCGCTTTCCGTGCAACTTTTTGGTTTTGTTGATTTTTCATTCACCAAAAACTGGTTCGCAGTTGGAGTTCTTTACTTGGGGCTGGAGCTGGGGCTGCGGCTCAAGACATTGTTTGGTCTTAAGGAAGTTCTTGTTTGCCCGGTGTGTGCCCAGGAATGTGTGAAGTCATCGGGCGAGTACATACATGCACACTTGTATTTGAATGCCAGCCTCAGCCTCAGCCTCGGCCTCGACGAGCTCTTACATTTTTAAAGACCTGGGCGGCACTTGCAGCACAACTGAGCTGCGACTCTGGGCCTTGAATTCCATTTGGTTGCCGCACTTTGAGGGCGTCTCGCTTTTCCAGCGAAACTCAAAATCAGTCAAACGCAACAGACATCGATAGCACTTCATCATTGTAACAATCAATGTTAGCCTGGCTAGCGCTGGCTGCACTGTGAGAAAAATCCTTGTAGCAATTACAATTACACTGTGAACTGTTGCCACACCAATTCGTATTGAATTGTGCACCGTGTAATTGTAATTCTATTTCATTGCAGGATATTGGATCTTTGCGCTTGATTTGCCACATTGTGCTGCCGCCTGCCGCCTGCCGCCACCCCACCTGCCACATGTCGCATGGCCAAGGGCATATCAAAAGTGGTCCATCTTCTCGCTGATGTGCGCCAGTGTCGTTCTTTTTGTCTGACAGCTACTTGTCAATGGCCGTGATGAGCGTGCGCCGCACAAGCCAAGCAGGCACCCCCACCTGCCCCCCAATCAGCCCCAACCTGCAACTGCCCCCTCCTCTGCCTAGCTATACATAGACACAGACCTTTGCCTCCCTGCAGGTGTCTCTTGTTTGGCCCCCATCTCCGCCTGTAAAAGGGATTCGGATTCAGTTTTGGTTTGGGCCTGGTCTGGGCCTGGAACTGGGTTTGGCTTTCAGGTTACTCTGGCAACATGACAACGTGTCATTGACAGATTTCAACAATATTGCGTATGAATGAAATCGATTTTTTGCCCAGTCCAGCATTACTGAGTTGCCTATGAGAGGAAGGAGCACTTACCCACAAATAACACAAAATTCAGCGAAATTCTGCGAATTTATATATAGAATTTACAAGCCCGACGATTAAGCTAGAAACCATATAGCTTTGACCAATATTGTAATGTTGATTGTATTGATTACAAAACGAAAAATTTCATACAAAAACTCATTTTTCATCCGATCCTATGACAGATTGTATACAATTTTTATTATTATTTATTTTTTTTTTTTTGAGCTTAAATCTTGCATTTTTTATTAGAGACCCGGTTTGGGTGACTTTGGTAAGGATATATTTATACACAAAAAAGTTTTTCATACAAAAACATAGTTGTCGATCGATCATTCCTATGGCAGCTATATGTTATAGTGACCCGATCCGGCTGGTTCCGACATATGTACTGCCTGCAGCAATTAGAAGGGTCTGTGCCAAGTTTCATTACGATAGCTTTAAAACTGAGAGACTACTTCGCATAGAAACAGACGGACGGACGGACATCGCTATATCGACTCTGCTATTCATGCTGATTCAGAACATTTCAAGACAAAATTATAATACCCTCTGTAATGTATAATAAATAATAATAAAACAAGTAAGAACGTTGCAGTCGGACGCACCCGACTGCAGAATACTATGTTCCCAGTCCTATATAATATGGTTATTTGTGAGTTCGGAAAGAAACGCGATTTTGCTCCTTTGGGGGCGTGGGGGGTATCCAAAAATGTTGCAAATTTATCCAGGAGGTTATAATGTTAACTGTCTGTATGCCAAATTTGGTGACTCTAGCTTTGCTGGTGTGGGAGATATAGGTTTCTTGACACCTTATAAATTGACGATATACACCAACTTGTGTACCAAATTTGGTTGCTCTAGCTCAAAGATAAAGGCAAAAAATTGCGTTCATACGGACAGACGGACATTTCGCAAACCCAATATACTATTTTTCCAGTCGGGAACATAGTATAAAAAGAAAGACAAACCTTACAAAAGAGACAAAAAATTATGATACAGGTGCAGAAATAAGTATAGTAATTTGATATATCCAAAATAACATATATAAATATATTTATATATATATATATACATAAATAAACACATATTGAATCAAGGTCCCAAAATACATCACTCACAAAATAAATAATATTTTATATTTTTAACAATTATTTCAGCGCACTTCCAAGGTCAAATTCCTATAAATAATTCTGTAATTTAAAGCTTGACTTTAATTACTAGAAATTCCCATAATTTGACAAATGATGATTATCAAATAAATCTCAATGCTTGCCCAAAAAAAAAGGAATTAGAAATTAATTATATCGTTAATGGCAATCATTCTATTTTAGAAACAATCAGATAATCAAACTTAAACACCTATAAAACTCCATAAATAGATATATATAATGCTGATTTAATGAAATACGTACATTAAAGCTATTCAGTCCATAAATGAACGAAAGTATTCATGAAATATATTAAAATCTACTTAATAATAATAAATAAACATTGAACTTCAAAAGCAAATGCCTGCACAGTTCTAGATAATTTTGTACGAACAGTTCATAATTCCCGAACCACTTTTGATAGCCTTCTGAGCAGCAGGATGACTAAGCTCGATTTGGCTGGATAGTCCGGCTTGGCAACAGAAACAAATGCTGGGAACTTGTAAGATATGGTCCAGAGCTGTCCCGGCCAGGCCAAGCCAGGCCAGTCTGGGTTTGGGCCTGGGCCAAGGTAGAAATTAAGCGTCCAACCGCGAGTTTACACATCATCATCATTATTGTTGCCGTTGTCGTGCTGAACATCCTGCTGCCTCAGCCCGTAGCTGCAACGTGTGCGAATGTGTTGCACAATAAATAAAAATATTTATACATGAAACCCTAAATAAAGCATGAGCGACAAAGATGCGAGCCAAGTCGTTGCAGTTTGCCGGTTGCCAGTTGCCAGTTGCCGGTTGCAACTTGCCGGTTGCAAGTTGCCAGTTGCCAGTTTGCCAGTTGCCGGCTGCTGCCGTCGTGGCCGCGGGCCCCGGCTCCCAGGCCAAGTGGCAAAAATAATGTCGTGGCATCTGCATCTGTGCAGCCAGCAGCTTTTGCCTACACGAATCTTTAAATTGTCGTAACAATCGATTTCTGTTGCCTATCAAATGCCCTTTAGGTAGCTCAGAAATACTCGTATAAATACAGCACTTAAATAAAATCTAAATTTACCTATGATTAAGAAAATAAAGTCAAAAGATGCTGACTGTTATGGTAAATAAAATATGTATTAAAATATAAACAAAATATAAATATATATAAATAAAATATATCTTAGTGAGTACACATAAATTTCTATCTTTTCACCATTTTTCACTTTAGCCAAAAAGTAGATAGCTGACTTTTTGTTCTGTTCTATTTATTTATTATAATTATATACACTAAACAATATAATATATATATATAAGAACAACACCATTAGAATTAATATAAATAAAACATCTAAGCTGTAAATAATTTTAAGCAAACCTAGCTTAAGGCCTACGCTATAGCTTTGGTTTTAGTTCGTTTGTAGTTTTCCTATTAAATAAATAAAAATATTATAATCATATTTGGGGGCCCTACTGAAGTTTAGTTTGTAGAAAAATATGATAAAACAATACCTTTTTTTATTTAGAATTATTAATATAGGTGTGGCGACGTAAGAAATATAACTAAGTAGATAAGATCCGAAGACTCAGATCAATCTGTTGAAAATAGAATAGAATATATATATATATATATATATATATATATTTTTTTTTTTTATTGTTAAAAATGTGAATATTATATTTATCAAATATTTTAACCAGCGTACTATTACCAATGTGGCAACTTAAGATGGTTATACATAATGTTGAAAATAAAGAACATTTATTGATATTATTATTTATTTGGTTTTTATTTTGTTTTTTGTTAAGAATTTGTATGCTGACAATAAAGAACATTGATTAATATTATTATTTTCCTTTTTTGTTAAAGAATTTGTACAGTAGCGGACAATTAAATACGGACAGTAAATAAAAAAGGGTTTTTAATTGTTTTAAATTTTTTTCTTTACTCCTTTCACTTTATTATAGGAAAATGCGTCGTCAATTTATCGCAAATTAACCAATCTATAATCTAAAAATGTTTTTGGTCGATATATACGTTTTTTGAATCGTCCAATCGTCTTGAAGTTAACCTATACTATGAGTGTCCGGAATTTGTTGTCCTCTACTGTATATATATTTATTAAGGAAGTTTTCTGCCACCAAAATTGGCAGCTTAAGCAAGTTATACATTCCTATTTATTCTAAACTTTCACTTATTTATTAAATTCTGAAATTATTATTTAGATTATTATTGGTTTTATCTATAGCAACAGAGATTGAATTCTTTTTATGATCTGCCTTAGATTTTATTAAGCTTCTTGTTAATTTTTAATTATAAAATTACTGAGCTTACTGAGCAGGTACAAAGTATCTGACTAACAGATGGTAGTAAAAGTAATTCTGCAGAATAACCAAACCTTTAATAGATTCTACAGATCTTAGCTTAAGTCCAATAGACTTCCAGCGAGCGTCCTGTCATAAAGTCAATTGAAGGAGTAAAATAAAGCTAACAAAGCACTCTGAAGTTGGAGATTTTGGTAACATAAGAGAAAGCGTCATTCAAAGATCCAAAAGCACTTGGAAAATATTATTAAAAAGTTCTTTCATTGTCCCTTAAATGTTTACTATTGTGATATATAGCAATAATATATATATATAATATATATTATTTTTTTTTGAGTGTGATAAAGTGCATTCAAGCTTCGTTATATGAATTTCAGTAGTTTTTGTTCGATTTTAGTATTTTTTATATTTTTTTTGTTTTTTGGCATACCTTTTGTATTGGCTGAGGCTCTTCTGTGTGCCTCGTCATCATTGTCAGGCGTCGCAGCCCAGCATCAAGAATCAAGATCAAAGCAAAGCCCACTAACTACATCAGCCAGCCAAAAGGAGATGAGGCTGAGACTGGGTTTGGGGTTGGGGCTGGGGTTGGGGCTGGGGTTGGGGCTGAGGCTGGAGCTGAGGCTCGGGAGCTGGAGCTGAAGCTGGTGCCGTGACTGCCTCCGTTGTGGTTGCTGCTGTTGTTGCATAGTCAAAGTAAAATAAGAAATAAATCAGTAAATTGGATTGCTTTTTGCTGCGCTCGTTCGCTGATTTTTGCAATGGCAACTGCAGTTGGACTTGGACTTGGACGTTGCCAGTTGCAAGTTGGCAGTTGCTTTTGGGCAGCGCTGTTGCATGCTGGAATTTCTATGCTTATCATTTTCTCGATCTCACCTGTTCAATTCATTATTTTCTATAAATAAACGACAGGCGGCAGCTCAGCAATTTACATGGCTCTTCGCGTTGTGTTCTTTTTTGTGCGGCCTCGCCTGTAATTAAGTCAGTCGCATAAATGCAGCGAGCTGCGCTTTGAAATCGCATTCATTTTAATAACTAAAATCGCACTCCTGCCCCCTGCCACCCTGCCCCCTGCCACTGCCCCAGGGGCCACAAAAGGTCAGTGCCGAAGCCGCAGTCGCAGCAGACTTTCTGAAATTCAATATGTGTCCTTTGATTTGGCCCAAGCCTTTGGCTTCTGATGTTGCTGCTGCTGCGGCTGCTGCTGCGGTGGCCAATTTCGCGAATTCGTGCAACGCTTAGTTATGCCTGCGCGGTTGGGGCAGGGATCCCAGCACAGCAACATTCACAGAGAGAGCGAGAGAGAGAGAGCGATCTGGCGGATCTGCGGATCTGTATCTGTATCTGTATCTGTATCTCTACGCTTCGACGGCGGCTTCTTTGCCACGGCATGGAATTTGGTACACAGCTTCGCTTTTTTTTTCGTTTATTTTTTTTTTATTATTTTATATTTTACTTGTTGTTGTTGTTGCTGCTGCTGCTGTTGGTACCTAAATTTTAGCGAGTTCGCGTTCTTAAGCGGCATCGCGCTGTTTGTTTGTTGTTGCCCCTTTTCGGGGCACGCTGACATGCCACACAAATGTAGGCCTATGATAACATTGTCTCTTTGAGCCCAAGTTGCCACAGCGCGTGAAAGTTGTCGTGCCAAATGCCCCACAATGTGTGTGTTTTATGTGTGTGTTGTGCTTAATGCACTTCACTTTCCTGGATTCGCTCTCTGTCTGTGTGTGTGCGTGTGTGTGTGTGTGTGTGTGTGTGTGTGTGTGTGTGTGTGTCTGTGTGTTGTGAAAGCCCCAAACTGTGGGTAGTCCCTTGGCGGTTTCCACATAATTTCAATCTCGTAGCATTGTGATCCATTGTTTTATGTGCGAGTTTGCTGAAATACTCACAATGCTCAAAAAAAGGCTGCTTATTTTGTTAAAACTTCTTATCGAGGGCATCCCATCGGTTCTTGGCAGCATTTACATTTTGTTAAGCCTCCAATCGTATATACCTTTGTGTACATAATGCTCGATATTATTTCTTCAACTTAATTATAAAATGATTATTTATTTCTTTTAAACAAAACAAAAACTCATTTAAATCTTTTGTAGTACTTATTTATTTATTTATTATTGAACCAATGTTAATAGACTTTCTGGTTATTCTAGATCTAGCATGTACTAAGCACTATATAGAGTAGAAATCTGATTGCCTAACCACAGATCTTCAGCTCGAATTTATCTTTGACAATTTTAAGTTTGAATTTGGCTTAAGGATAAATCTAGTTAGATTATTACAGCTTCTTAATATTGGGCTTAATCTGTGTGAGAAAAAAGTTTATATTTTTGATTATATTACAAAATTAAAAAAAAAAGAATATAAAATATAATTATTAATTAGGTAGGTAGCATTTTTCCTGGATCCGAGCGTTAACAAGACACAAAAAAAAAAAAAAAATAATAATAAAAAAAAATTTGTTTTTATTTAAATAATAATTTAGTTAAGATTCGTAAATATATATATAAATAAAAATAATAAAAAAAATTTGTTTTTATTTAAATAATAATTTATTTAAGATTCGTATCATATTATAAAAAAAATAATTTTGTATTTTATTAAAGTAAGTAAACTGATTGGATAAAAATCTTGAATAAATTAAATATAAGCATAATTATTAACTTTTATATACAAATTGATAAATTTGTTTGTTCTGGAGTTAAATAATTAAAAGCATAATTGCTATTCATTTAATTTATTACCAAAAGTAATAGATATTAATGTCTTTTTATTATAATTTAAATTTTATTAAAATTTTATATATATTTTTTTAGCTAATATATATTAATATTTTATTTATTTGTTTTTATTTTGATCATTCCTAGTGCTACAAGCTAAAGCTTATAATTTAGGGCACTAGTCACTATAATTATACATATTTTATAACATAAATTTTGCATATAGTTTTTTTCGATTTAACATATAAAATAAGTACATAGTTGATATAATTTGAGTTTAAAGTTATCATAAAACAGTTAAAATAATTATTATTGGGTGTTGTTCTGTATGTGAGCCTGTTTTTTATTGAATTATTTGATTATGAGCATTAATGTCAAGTATTTCATAATTATATTCAATTATGACTTCTTTTTGTTTTCTTTTTTTTTAATTAAAATTTAGTGAAATTTTTGTATTTTCTTAAAGTGAAAATTCAGCTGTTTGAAATTGTAAAATATTGGTCTATAAAAGCTTGAAACGTGTCAGTGACTATATGTATATATATTGTATATATAGTGGCTATAAGTAAAAACAAGAAAGAAATTTGAGCGTTTCCGTCTGTCGAAGCTGTCAAAAGTCGCCATAAACTTGAAGCTAGAAGTTTGCTGCCAAAACTTTGTGATCCCTTCGAAAAAGAAAGACGGTCATAAATTCTATGAAATTACTCTACAAAAAATATATAGAAGTACAACGGAAACAAGTTTAATAGTTGCCACCAACAACAACAGCAACAGCAACAGCAACGTGGGGCAGTCAACGTGCTGGGGGCATGCAACATCAGCAGCCGGCGCTCGCTGCCTGCCTGCCTGCCTGCATTCGCCTAGAGCTTAACAACATTTTGAGTTTAGCTGCCAGCTGCATCCGAAGCCACAAGAAACTGACTTCAAGCCAAGTTTGAGTTTGTCATAAAATTGGCATGTGTGGATAACAAATGTGTGTGTGTGTGACAGTGTGTGTGTGTGTGTTTTGGAAACTTGTTAGGCCAACTGGCTGATGACTGCAGAGAACGTCAACTGATTACGCATACGCCGCGTGTCGCAGGAGCAGAGGGATGTGCATAAAATCAAATTGCGAAGCGAAGGAAGTTTGTGTAATGCGCATTTAAGGCGTGGGAAACAACAGCTAAAAAATGCACGATATGTTGTTGAATGAAAGAAGCTGAAATCAAAGCAAAGACCAAACAAAATATCAAAGCCACAGAGCACAGCAACAACGGACGCTGCTCAGTCTGGAGTTGAAGCTGGAGGCTTCAATCTGTGGCATGAATCATCGCGCCTGCATTTGCTTTGGTTTTGCTTCGGTTTGCGTTTCGGTTTCGCCTTTTCAAAAGGGGCAGAGGAGCAGGAACAGCAGCAGCAGGGGCAGGTAAACTGGTTTCTGGCGCTGGAATGCAGATAACTTCTGGTCCAGGCCCCAGCCCTGTTTGTCTTTTAGCTGGCGATTGAGCTTCAAGTGCGCCCGCTGCAAGCTCTGCATATTTAATATTACACAAACCGCCATAATCCTACAGCGCTCTTCACTAATTTAGTGAAAACTACACACGCACACACTCACACACACACATGCACTTTGAGGCTCACATACGTGCGTTAAAGGACCACAAATTTTAATTAACCGAAACAATGGCGGCATCCTTACATCAAAGGCAACACAGCATAATCATTGCAGCGGCTTCCCGTTACCAACTAAACCGCAGTTCGCGTTTGCAGACTCCCCGCACTCCCCGCACTCCCCGCACTCCGCTACCCGCTAAATGACCACAAAATTACCAAAAGGGCAGAGGGCACTCCAGACAGGTGAGCTGCCTGTGGGGCTAGATTTGTGCGAATTTTATTAAATTATATTATCCCACACAGCAGCAGCAGCTTAGCATATCCTTAACTGTATTCAAAATCACAGCATTCAGCTAAGAAAATGTATTTGAATAACATTAATCATTCTTCCAACTGGCTTGTCAGCAAAAGCGAATAATCTGTTACGAACAATTCAACAATACACCAAATGCAAGAACTTATCCAAAATATGCAGCTTGTACAACGTTGAAATAATCTTCTTGAATGTCTAGTTTTAAATAAAATTTAGTTAAATTCTTATATAAATTATAGGTCCCTAATTCAAACCGAAGCCACTACAGATACACACTTATCAAATAGCTTTAAGTATATGACTAGTTTTTAAATAAATTATTTATTTTTATTTATTTATTTGTGAAGGCCAAAGCAATGCTGCCTCGAATATAGAAATATATAATGTACTTATCAAATTTTATAGAAACTATAGCATTTTTTATCCCATTTCCAGCTGAATGCATCGTTTATACCAATACTGATACACACTTTTCATATATTTATTTATTATAATATTGCATTTAAGTTAAAATTCTAAGGTAATATTCATATATATTTCATATATTTATTTATTTATTTATTATATTGTCTTAAAATTGAAATTTATATGAATATTACCTTAGAATATATTCATATAAATTTCATATATTAAATACTGCCTTAAAACAAATTATAAGGTAAAAGGTAATACATTTAGTATTAAGTATGTATATGACTAGTTTTTAAATAAATAATTTATTTTTATTTATTTATTTGTGAAGGCCAAAGCAATGCTGCCTCGAATATAGGAATATATAATTTACTTATTAAATTTTATAGAAACTATAGCATTTTTTATCCCATTTCCAGCTGAAGGCATCGTCAGCCATTGCTGAAACACACTTATCATATATTTATTTATTTATTTATTATAATATTGCATTTAAATTAAAATTATAAGTTAATAATCGTATAAATTTCATATATTTACTTATTTATTTATTATAATATTGCCTTTAAATTATAATTATAAGCTGATATTCATATACATTTCATATATTTATTCATTTAATACTGCCTTAAAATAAATTATAAGGTAATTAGGATCTAACTAAGCAATACATTTAGTATTTAGTATGTATATGACTAGTTTTTAAATAAGTTATTTAATTTTATTTATTTATATGCGAAATTTATTTATATAAAGGCAAAATAATGCTGCCTTGAATAAGGATAAATAATATTTATGATTCCAGCTGAAGGCTCTGGCAGCCATGGCTAAGAATACTATGTTAACTCTTAGTTATATCATAATATAAATAAATAAATAAATAATTTATGTTTAAGAATTAGGGGAAAATGTTGAAAGCCTGCGCGAAATTAACTAATAATAACCTTTTTATTTATTTATTTATTTTTTTTTTTTAAACATTTTGTATATATTTTAAAATCAAATTAAATCCTCATCTATAATTTCATGTAATTGAATTTGTATACTTTATAGAAGCACTTGATAATTACAATCAGGCATTCTACCATTTGCGAGTCCTCTAATTGGAATTAACAAAGTTATGTGGTTTCAATTAATTTCCAGCTTGTTTAAAGGGCCAACAAAAACTCTCTCTTTGAATAGAATACGAATCCACAAAGCTACGATAAGTATACGCCACGATATAGTTTCGGTATTAGAGCCGAATAGATTTCTACCACTAAAGAGCTAACAATTTTAATTTAATCAAGCATAGATTATTCAATTTGGCACACATGCAGAAAAAAACAAATACTTTTGCAGCTTTAACAAGGACTTTACCTGGCATTTAGCGTTTGTTACGTACACGTGCTGCCAATCGATAGTTGACACGGTCATTGGAACGTGGCTGCTGCATGCCCCAAGGTCGTCCAAGTGCCGCCGACAAATGGTCACCAAAACTGGCAGACAAGGAGACGGGCCTTGAGGCTGCTGCTGCTGCTGCTGCCACAGACGACGCCAGCTGCAGTTGCGTCATGTTGCCACATGAGGATTCCCAATGCGTTTTAGACGGCACCGCCGCGCAATGACGTCAACTTTGATGGCACTCTGTGTGTGAGTGTGTGCCCCAAAGTGTTAAATGATTGAGGGGCACTCGAGAACTGGCACTTAATTTATGACTTTACAGATGAGTCTTGCTGCAAATTGTATTTAATTGCGTCACGTTATGCAAAAAATTAATAAAAATGCAACGTGCTTTTCGTTGAGATACAGATACGAGTCTCTGTGAAAGCTGGAAGAGTTAGATGACTAAATAATACACTATAAACAGTTCTAAACAGAAGTGAGTTCAGTTTGAACCTTTAAACAGTCATTAAATAAATAAATAGATATAAATATAGCTGGCATACAGGTACAAAATACCAGAAACTGACACTATTTTAATTGCTTATCATTGTAAATTAATTTCATAAATAAATATGGAAATAATACTTTTCGTTGAGATACAGATACGAGTCTCTGTGAAAGCTGGAAGAGTTAGATGACTAAATAATACACTATAAAGAGTTCTAAACAGAGGTGACTTTTGTATAATGCGACAGTTTGAACTCTTCTAAAGTCATTAAATAAATAAACAGATATAAATATAGCTGATATACAGGTATAAAATACCAGAAATCTGACACTATTTTAATTGCTTATCATTGTAAATTAATTTCATAAATAAATATGGCAAACATTTTCCCAGTGGTTTTTATAATTAGAATAATTTCAGTGATTGCATTTAAATGAAATGTTATTTTCCAGTGTTTACAATAAGAGTATTTATTAATTTTTGTAAATGATTCTTTATTTATTTGTTTATTTAATGTGGCGCCAGCGGCAACTGGCGACAAACTGTCGTTTAATGATTTGCGATTGGTATGCTGATTGCAATCTCAATTGCAACTGCATTTGATTAAATATTATAGCCCAGAGGTATTTATTTGTCAGTTGCCGAATCGAGAGTAATGCAAACAATTGTTGTAAAGTGCGTACATAAACTATACCTATATATATATATAAATATATATATATAATATTGTTTTGGCTGTCATTTTAATGCAATTTGCTTTTATTGCAGTTGCAGTTGCAGTGCAAATTGCAATTAGCGGCAATTTAACGCAAATAGCAACAGCCTGGAGATGAGTTTGGTGAATGAATAGCTGACTGGGTGACTTGGTGACTGGTGGCTGGTGACTGGTTGAATAGTTGACTGAGTGACCCACTGGGCAAACAGTTGCGTCTGAGTGCAACACTCGTCGCAGTTTGTTGTTTGCTTAATGAAAGTAAGTACACATTGCCTGCCACATGCCACATGCCGCATGCCGCACGCCGCAGCCACAGCCGCTGCAGCGACTGTTCGGCCTGTGAGCAGCGAAAGTAGCTCACTCTCACAGCCGAGCTGACTCCACTTAATGGCTTTATTTGCCGAGACTGGCACCGATAGGGGCGGTGCAGCGGGACGCCGCGGCGGTTACGTGCCCCTGCCACTTGGCAGCCCCAACACTTGACAGCGTCGCTTTAAGCCCCGTGACAGTTGTGCAATAAAATTGCAAAATTATTGCGTCGGCAACTGGACACTGCCCACTTGGACCAGCGACTGCTTATTTCGTCGTCGTCGTCTATTGCCACATGATTTATCAACTGAAACTCACACGTTAATAGAATTTATATGGCGCTGCAGGATCAGCCCACGTAGAAGCCCAACAAGCACACATTAGAGCTGGAAGACAAACGATATCAATGCCAACACTTGGGATACTTCTCTAATAGCGATACAATCGAATGGAAGAGAAGCAGCTTAATAGCTTAATAACTTATAGTGTATCCTGTGATATTCAAATTTTGTTCGATTCAAATCTATGAAGAAATATAAGAATGTTATGTTGGCATATGCAAAAGTCAAAGATTTCTCCACCGATAGAGCTCAAATTTTGACATAATATACAGCTCGCTTCAAGGATTGCTTTTTCTACTTTTATATACCGGCAACCGCACGAAATATGATTTGTGTTCGTCCTGTGTACCAGCAAAGTAGGATTTTCTTGATGAAGTAAGGAGACAAAATAAATTTCAAACATACAGTACACATGTACACAGCAAGAAATATAAATACAATCAGCTTAGATTGTGATCAAAAACAGCGCGACTTTGGAAATCTACCCCCATGGGCGGAAAACTGTTGTATGAAACTTGAAAAGTCTGCTTCCATCCTTCACACCAAAAGGGAATAGCCTTATGGTGTGAGAGAAGGATTTTGTGATATCGTTTTCATTAAGTTTCGTTAAGTTTTAAGTACACAAGTTAAAAAAAAATGCAACATTTAAAAAAAAATATCCTAAACATAAAATCATAAGGTACGGGAGAGAAAATTGCGGTATGTTGTTTTTTCTATATTTCTTACTTTCTCATCCTTGCAACAACAATGTGCCTCAGCGAAGTGTGACTGGTATACATAATTTATGAATAAATTGAAAATTTTATGAATAGGCTAAATACTGCATGTTATTTATTTATTTATTTAATAGTAAGTGGGCTTAGTTAAAACTATGGCCAACCTATCAATAAATAGCACTGGCTGCTTGGGCCTTCGGCTATGTACATGACTTAAGATTAGGTGGATAGATATTATTAAAAAGTGTTACTTAAAATTAATGTGAGTTAAAGTGTTTAGATTATATCATAGATGTATGTATGTCTTAAGGCTAGGTGGTATAATAAAGAATATATGTAATAAATGAGTATTTAGAGGAGATATTATTACAAGATGTTGCTTAAAAAAATACTGCATGTTATTTTATACTGTTTGCTAGCAAAACTGTCAACTATCGCAAATATCGAGTGTCGACACTAACGATGAATTTCCTGCTCTCACACACACACACACACACACAGACACACACAGACACACTCAGTTACAGTCACAGATTTGGCATTAGCTACAAAAGCCCCGCCAGTCAACCTAATTGATAAGCAAATTTCGATAAGCGCTTGTCAAAATGTTTGGCTTACAATTTACACATGTCAATCAATAATTGTTATGGATAATGTTGTAGTTGTTGTTATTGTTGTGGTTGTTAGTGTTGCTGCTGCAATTTGCAGTGTTCACCCCCGTTGAATGGAAGAATTGTATTCAACAAATGACACTAGTCAGCTCATTGTTGTTGATTTATTCACAGCTGAGGCCTTAGAGTCATAAGTACTCTCACTTCTGATGATGTTCCGCATTCCTTAAACGCTTTTTGTTATTTATTCGCATTGTCTATTGAGCTTTGACTTTGACACTTAATGCGCACTTAAGAAATACTTGCCGCAGATACTTGCAAGTGCTGCAGATACATTTGTCAATTTTTATATGCAATCAGATAAGTTTTTAAGTGTGATGAATTTTTAAGTGCCATTTTATGCACACTTTTATGATCGCAACAATTTATTAAACGAGCAATGTCAATTTATTCAATAGTATTATTATTACAATTACTATGCAAAGCTGTTACCATTCAATTTGGTACAGATTTCATTTTTATTGCGACTGACTAGTAGCTTTAAAATATTAGAATGCATAGAAACAATCTATCAATAAACAAGTTTTTGTAACAGAAACTTGTTTCGATTTTTCAAGTCATCTTTAATTAACCCACATAAACGCGTTTCTTTTTGTTTTGGCCAAGTTTGATTGAGTTTCGATAACATGTTAGCTGTCATAGCATTCATTTGTAAGTTAAACAACTTAAAACCGCAATATACCTCAACAATTTAATGTTGCAACGATTTTAGCACCTTATAATAACCCAGCAGGTCGTATTTTAAATGGGAAATACCCCCCAACAAGTTTCGCACCCATCCCAGCAGGTTCCCGGCATGAATTTCGCACATATATATGAAAAAAGAAATCAGAAATGCATTTAATATGCAAACATTAGCAATTGCCTTAATCGAAAATGCAACAGAAAATGGCAGAGCTACTTTTAAAGCCGATTTAAAATAGATTTTAGGCAACTAATCACAGCAACTGAAAGTGAATTGAAAGTAAAGCTCGCATATTAATTATAAAAGGGCATTTAAATGAAATTGAAATTATTTGAGCATTTGTTAAACTGATTGCATGCAGCTTATCGCACAGTTTTCAACAATTATGTATACTGTAATCAATTAAACAAAGTTTCACCTGGTTGTTGTTGTTTTTTAAAGCTCATTAACACACATATTTGTGGCAAAAATTGTTGAACAGGCATTTATTTTTTTGGTCAGGAAATTATGCAGATGACAGACAATTAAAACTTTTACCGAGCGTTTTGCTTACATATCAATTAATTAATTTTACTTTTATTGAGTTTTTAATTATTCACGCCTGCGCTGCTCAACACTTTTAATAAAAGCCAGCAGTCATTAGAGTTCCATCAAGCTGTTGACAGGATGCAGTTGCCGCAATATTGACGTATCCAGATACGGCTCAGGCCATCAGCATATCACCACATGAGTTTATCAGTCTGTCAGTCAGCCATTGCCTCATTCAACGCAGCGTTGACAGTTCCTTTGGATGCCACGGCGCTACATGTGCCGCATTTTCCACAGCGCTTCATTATGCGCATTTCCTGCCACCTGCCACCCCAGCAGCCCCCAAGCAGCCCCACAGCAGCCATGCCATGCAGCTTTCCTTCCTTCCTTCCGACAACACATGCCAGGCATTCTCTGGGCCAGCTCCTGCTCCTGCCCCGCACTGCTGGCTGTGGCATTGTGTGCTGCATTTTTGTGGGCGTGTGGGTCGCATGCCACAACAATGCCACACTACTATAGAATAATCATAGTGTGTGTTTTGCTTTTTGTTGACCCCATCACGGGGCTATGTCAAAACTTTTTGACAAGCCCGTGTACTTGACCTGTCAACCTGCCACTGAAACTAATTCCAGTGCGCCCTGGCATAATTGTTGTTGGGGGCAGCTATTGAACGCTGTACACAACTTGACACATTTATAATTAAAAGCATTGTTTTGGGGCATTGCCATACAAAAGCTTGTCTAGCTCTTATTAGAAAGGTAAAATGAACATTTCAGTTTTATAATTCTGATTAAGTTTCTGGACCATCAATTTCATTATCGATTGCCAAGTAAACAAATTTCAACTGCCATCGAAGGCACAGCGTTTAAGTGATTAACCCAATTGTTGCATAAACAAAAAAAGCAGCAGCAGCACCAGGCTCAGAATTGTTTATGGGAGAGTAAAGTGAAGCGAAATAAATTAATTGCAGCCGCCAGCGACAGTCGCTGAGCCGCCCAGCAGGTGGCTAGTGTGGTTGGCCGGTGGGTGGGCCGCCCAAGCCGGCGCCACACTATAGTTTTTGCGGCCAAAATACCAAATGAAAATAGAACTTTAATTAAACGCAAAGGCAGCGAAGAAGAAATGAAATAGGCCCAAACCACCCACAAATGCTCATATGCTAAGCAGCGGGTTGTCTGCTATTTAAAGTTGCCCTCATTCCACATCCGCATCCGAAAGATGCACATTCAGCTTTTAGTTATATATATATCGTACATACGTAGTTGCAGTTGGAAATGCTGCTGCTTTAAGCCAGGGCAGTCGTTTGTGGGCCATAAGCTGAGTATATGACAGTTCGTGGCCCAAATGGCCATCCGTTCTAAGGTTGCTGTTTGTTGTTGCCAAGCAACTTGCTGGCCTGCATTTGATAGCCTTAAAGTATACTGCTTCATACGAGTAGTTCAGAACGTTCACTAATGATAACAAGTATAAAAATAACATGAGAGGACTGCTGCCTGCTGTGTGAGTGTAAACAAAGGCAAGGATTTACAGAGCGGAGATGAGACTACTTCAGAACTCCATTGAAATGTTTGCTCTATATAACTTTAAGATTATGTCAGGCATTAATCGAATCTAGCACCCAGCTGGAATAAAACTCAATGCATATAATTTAATTAGTCAGTACATCCTTACCATACTTACCAAGGGCTTCCTTCCTTCCGTCCTGTGTTACCAGCAATGGCAGATTCTATTAGAAAAAATAATTAATGAATTCATCAGCGCTGAGTGCAGTCATTATACTTGATGCCAGCGAGAATGATGACGTTGCCGTCGACTGTTGACGTTGCCGCACAAAAACAACATAAAGCACTACCATAGTTATAGCCTAGATATGGCAAGGCGCACAAAGTTGGCCAAAACTAGCAGAAGCACTTTAAGAGATTCAAGTGCGGGTGCTAAGGGCGGCAGGGATACATAGTTAGTTTGCGGTAATAAAACAATTTTGAAATATGTTGGCATATCTCTTCATTTGAATACTCACATGAAATACGCTCGTTGTAATGGTGATTCCGTGTGCTAAACATTAATTTTATATATATATATATTTTCTGTGCTAGATTGTACTTTTTTTTTTACAAAACTATTTTGATATATTAAGCTGAAGGCTCCGTTAAATCTTAATTATCTTACATTTTTTTATAGTTTTAAATTAATACTTTAATAAATAAATATTTTAATACTTAAGACTTATTTAATTAAGTAAACGAAATAATTGCTAATCGAAGTATTCCACCTCGAAAATTCCCCTAAAATGCTAAAAAATACCAGGCGAACAGAAATCACCAGAAGGTTGCATACTAAAATCACCAAAATGTTGCAGCATACTTTTAGGAGCACACATTAAAGAAGCTGCTATGTTATTAACGTGCGTTAACAGCGAGTCAACTGTAACTTAACAGCATCTTAACAGCTTGCTAACAGTGTGTTGCCAGCATGTTTAAAGTGTGTTACGGTAACCTTAAAAATGAATGGAGCCTGTTCATGTGCCTGCATATTTTACAAGGACTCGACGCAATGTGATTGCAAGGACTAATACTATCGATTGGCATTAATTCTAAGGACCATGGACTTGGAAAATATCAGTAGAGGAAGCGAAAGGAATCATGCCTTAATCACAAAATCGATCAGCGTTTATATTGGGTAGCCGAAACCAGGGACCTGGACTGGCACAAAAACCTCGCCACCTCTTCTTGCTGCTGGCTGCGTCCTTGTAACGTATTTAAACTCTCGAATAGTCCTTCTAAATATATCAGTGTTAATGCACTTTAAAAACTCATTCAGTTGATTGCTATTAATATGTAATCACAATCAAAGAACAGTTTCCGAGATCTTCTATAGTTTCAATTAAAGAAACAATTTGGCATTGCCTCAACAGTTTTACTGATTTTCGTATGCAGCTCCTTTTATTCGTTGGCAATCCTTTCGTGAATGGGAGAGCGAGTGCTGTTGAGCTTTTGGGCGACAGCGTCTGCCCTTTATGACATTTATGACGCATACGCCGCGTTGGCAATAGCACCTTGAAACTTCTGCTGGCCTGGCCCGAACTTTTGGCCCTGCCCACCGAACGCTCGCGTACAATTATAAAATGTGCTCTGGTTTTTTTTTTTTTTTGTGCCTCAACTAAAAGTTTTTTGCCACATGCCATAAAAATCTCTTGCAGGCATTTTGATGGCAGAGAGCCATAGCCCTCTCTGGCCCGCGTGCACTCTCGATCCTGGCGGATTCCAGATGTGGGTCAGTTACGTGGCCACATGGGGCCACAAATGTTAGCCGGGGCTAACGCCGGGGCTGGCAGGCCAGCCAAAATCCAATTCAATCCAAGGCTGCGCCGCAAAAGTTTTCATTGAGTGTTTTCAATTTCAATGGTTTCGATTTCACACGCCCCGAATGCGAACCCAACCCGCATCCAAGCTGCATACTCGTAGTTTGGCTCTAGCTACGTGCACAATGTGCAATTCAATTGAGCTGGCTGCTGGTGCTGATTTGGGGGCATGTGGCATGCTTTGTGGTGAAATCGTTGCATTAAAGCGAGCCCACAAAACATTGGGGCAAATATTCGCACCGAATTTTACTTAGGCCTACTATTCTTGTTGACAACATCTAATGCGCATATATTTATAGATATCACACAATATGGATAAATATATCTATATGACAGGGTGATAATCTCAATGTAGGCGTTTCGTTCTGACCACTAAACGTTTCTCATTGAGATTTATGATGCTAAGAAATATTCGAAATATTAAGGCGTGTAAAAAATCTGCTTAAAAATAATAAAAACACTTAAGCCAAGGCAAGCGGAATGGCAATGAATTATGAATAATACCTATTAATAAAGTGTGTGCTCTAGAGGAACATATTTAGTGCGTATCTTTATACGAAAAGCCTATTAAATGTATAAAAATATGTTGGTATTCGTGTGCTTGAGGTATGATTCCAATTTTCTGTGTTAAATAAATAAATAAATTTAACTTAAATGAATTAATGAAACTACACAATCAAGATCAGAAGATTCCGATCAATCTAGTAGCTGTTAAGAATAAGAATAGAATAAGTTGTATTCCATTTTGATTTATTCATTTGAAATATAATAATGGAATAAATAGCTTCGGGAATATGCTCATCTGTATTGCAGTCCGTGGTATTATATTAAGTTGCATATACCATAGATCTTACAACAGCCGAAGGTTCTGGACTTGCAGTCTGCTGACACGTGCAGTGCAGGTGGCGGGAATGGTGGTGTCGCACAGTGCTGATGTGGGATGGAAATAGGTTTCCCCAGGACAGTTGTAGAGTTCACCATTCCAAATGTTTTCCCTCAAAAAGCAGCGAACGTATCTAAGTGCAGATAGTGTATTATTTATATCATTCACTTACAAATTGCAATACTTACTGCTTGCAGGTGGTATTTTGATTTGTGCCATAGGGAAACCGACCAGACTTCTTGATTTTATTACAGTATACAGTGGCAGTCACATTTGTATCGATTGGAGCCTCTTCATCATCTACCAAGGGGCATGTTGGCGCTGAACCGAGCTTGTCAATGGTGCAGATATTGGGGTTATCCTTATTACAGACATAATTTGGAGCACAGCTACCAGTGATGGCCGAGGGAGTATTTGTATTCAGGCACAAGGCAAACGTGCGTACTCCCATGCATGCAAATACCTTCTGATCGTTGCACTGCATGCAGCCCATACAGGACTTCAAAGCGCTGCTGTTCACACAAATCTGAGCACCTGCAGAGCAATACTGTCCAGCTGGACAGCTGTTTATCGGTAGCACACGACTGTTATTTTGACAGAACATAAACTGTGTGTCCGAGACACATGCCGCGTTGGATACAGAGGAGCAGACATTACAGTCGGCCTGGCAGCCAAGGACTCCGATTCCCAGCAACAGCAGCAGGCGCAACATCTTGGAACACAATTGCAGTGTGCAATGGACTGCAGGTGGATTTTCAACACGCTTTTAAGATCTGGTTTTATCTTATCGGAAAGCTTGTTAAGATTAGTAAGACACGAAAGGGCAAATCTTTGTTTACTTAGTCACATTTATTGGCTCTTACGTTGTTCGTAAGATCCCTAAGTGGCCTATTATAAAAAGAGGAAACAAATATTTAGATTTATAAAACAGTAATTACAAACACGTACGGGTTGCTAACAAATGACACCTAAAAGTATCCAATGAAGTTAGCCATCTTTTCAATCAATATTAAGACTTTACTTATTTTCCTGTTGCATACTTTTTCAATTACTTGTAAATTAAAATAATTATTACTCCCTGTACCCATGAATTGGGTAAAAAGGAGGTATTGGATCTGTGGAAATGTATGTAACAGCCAGAAGGAGACATCTCCGACCCTATAAAGTATATATATTCTTGATCAGCATCAAAAGAGATTTCAATTTTTGGAATGTAGGTTCCTATATACCTTACGCAGATGCAGTTTGTTTCTGATCGCAGATATCTCCCTCCGTTCCCCCGCAATTCGATCAAAACGTTTTACAACCACACTTTCGAAGATATAGCTTTGGAATTTGGCATGTACAATACTTTAGTCACTCCTAATCTACTGACCAAATTTCAAGTTGGTCGGATAATAAACACGGAAGTTATTCAAAAATACAAGATTTGGTACTGAAGCGAGGGGGGGAAGAAGCAGCACAGCCATCACTTAAAAGGCCTCGCTTGTGCTGTGTCTTTGTGCTTGTGTGTGTGTATGTGCAAGTGTACGAAGATGCGATCGGAAATTTTTGACCTGGGTACATGGAGTTTTGTAGTTAAGTATACTCGGCACATTTTATACTGATGTGAAGATTTATTCCAGAGGTAAATGAGGATTACAACTATCTATAGTTAGAATAGTGTAAACAAACTGCTTAAATATGTTTAGTTTATTGTTCTCAAGGCACTATAAGAATATAAATGCCTTTTATTTGCTGCGACGCCACAAAGATAGTAAATTGCTATCTCCAATTAAAAGACTTATCTTTGAAAACAATTGTCTACACAGATCCCAAGTAAGACTCCTATAAATTTATTTTAAATGGCAGTAACTATTTCAAAATCTATGACTTTTTATACAACTTAAGTACATCCTGGACCAGTTGGCTTGGATAAGCCACAAGACAAGGTCCTGCCATTGAAATAGGGCTTCTCCTGCGGGCACTCTATAATGCGACCTTCCCACAATATCACAGTATAGTATTCGCAATAGATATAACTGGAAATAAGGTATTATAATATAAATTATATTGCATCAATCTTCAGGTTTACCTGGTACACTCAGTGTCGTTTGGAAGGGCATGTATTATAGCACCATCATAAGCATTGCGGCAATAATCGTTCAGAGATATTGTGGTGCTCTCAGGAGTGGTGCTCTCAGGAGTGGTGCTCTCAGGGGTGGTGTTCTCAGGGGTGGTGCTCTCAGGGTTGGTGCTCTCAGGAGTGGTGCTCTCAGGGGTGGTGGTCTCAGTGGTGGTGCTCTCGGTCGTCGTCGGTACTGTGGGTGTTACTGCTCCATCCTTTGGGCAAGTTCCGGTTGAGGTTGTGGCAAGGACACAGATATATGGATTGTCCTTGTCGCACACGTAGTCCTCACTACATATGACAGTTTGACTGGATGGAGTGCTGCCTCCCAAGCACAGGGCAAAAGTGCGAACTCCAATGCAGGCAAAGGTTCCCTGATCGTTGCACTTGCCACATTCCTCACAAACGATTCCAAGGAATCCGATGACCAGTAATATCAGTATTCGCAACATCGTTGTATGCAACTGCACTGATAATGCACTGCAACGGCTTTTATATATCCTAATCTAACTGCCATAACCAACAATTGTACAATAACTGACAACGACGTTGCTTTCTTTATTACCTTTTGATAACGAAAGCACTTTGCTGCTGCCCCAAAGTATGCTAACGCTTTTGGCCTAGACAAGGTCAGAGCGCCTATCTAAATTGGGGCTAGGCCAAAAACAGTTGGTAAGACAAGGTTAATCCGCAGATTGCTGCCGAAAATGTTATTTAAACTAGACAGCTGCTGGAGCCAAAAAACAGTCAGAAAACCGAGCAGACAAAGAAAGCACTCTGAAAATGTACGAGATACACTGCCTCCGCTGGCTACTGCTGCTGGGCTGGCTTGTGGCGTCCGTCAGGACGACCTGCAATGTGTGCAACACTGTCAACAGCATGTCCTGTTATTCGCTCAACCAAACGCTGGCCTGTGATGCGAATAATGTGCCCACTGGAATGCCCTACAACTGTCCCCCGGGCTATGTGTGTGTGAGTGGTGCCGGCGGAGTGCTGTGCCAGCCCGTGGCAAGTGGCAGCAGCCAGGCGGACTGCCAGGACTGCAACAAGTGTGATGCAACACAGACCTTTGCCTGCACCGGAACTAGCAGCTTTGCCCTGTGCCTGGGCACAAACACGCCCCAAAATTCGTTGGGCAGCTGCGCCAAGGGTTATGTGTGCAACAAAAATAATGCGCAGATTTGTGGACTGAAGCCGAATGTCGTGCCAACCTGCTCGTATGCAGATGATATGCCAACAACCACAGCCCCAACGCCAACCACAGCTCCAATCAGCACCACACCAGCACCACCTTCCACCAGCAATCCATCCGCCTTTTGCGCCGCGGTGCAGGCTCAGGGCAAATATGCGGTGGGTGATTATGCCGAAACCACTTGTCGCCAGTATATCCAATGCTTCAGGTTGGATGGCAAATGGAATGGCCAAAGGTATACCTGTCCGGGCAATACGTACTTCAGTCGCACCACCGGCTTGTGTGTAACCACAATGCCCACCACTTGCTACACTCCAATCAGCACCACGACGACCACAACAGCGGCTCCAACGACCAGCAATCCGGCTGCTTACTGCGCCAAAATGCAGGCCCAGGATCATTTCCCAGTGGGCACTAATCCCAGCACCACCTGCCGCCAGTATATCTACTGCTTCCAGCTGAATGGCAGCTGGAGTGGCAGGATGTACACCTGTCCTGGAGCCCTCTACTACAGCAGTTCCAGCAAAACATGTGTTCCCTCACTGCCCGCCACTTGCTCGGTGACTGTGGCCAGTTTAAGCCTGAATGGAGTACAGCTGAAGTGAGGACCACAAAAGAACTTAATAAATTTAAACCGGTTAAAAGGAACTAGTTATCTTAGAAAAATAATAATTAATAACCTTAGCTCAGTTAACAAATATATATGTAAAAGCTAAATTCAAATTTAAATACTTAACACCTATCCATACAATATTTCTTTAATCAAATATCGAGTCGAAGGCCTAGCTGTTAGTACTCGTTATGAATTTATATAGTATTGTATATAAAATTTAATTTTGTAAATAAAAATAAATATCTAAGAAAATCCAAAGCAAATTCTTTATTTTCCTCACAACATATTGGGAAGAGTAAGTATTTGAAATTCTTTTGAGTTATATACAAATGTCTTCATTATGATTTAATATGATATAAGATAAGGTATGATAAATATAAATATATGATTATGCATGGTTTATAATACTTTAAACTGTTTTACTTTAAAATTGAAACAAGCACATTTGACAAACCAACAACTAAACCAATCCTCTCAAAATCGAAGTTCACCGAAACCAGGGCTCATACATTGGTTCGAACCGTCAACTGAACCGCTTTTAACATTTCTGAGATTGGCAGATATGGTATTATATCATATATCAAATGGTTTCAATACAATTAATTGGCGCTATGTAGTGACAGCGTTGACCAACCGCATCGAAATAGGAACTCGCAGTGCAATCATATGGCACGGCATTAATTCTGCCCTTGTTATAGTAGCAACTGACATAACTGTAAAGATAGAAAGTATTAGAAGAAGCTCATAAATTTTTAATGCTATTTCAAACCGTTTGCAGTAGGGATCTCGGGGCACAGTTTCAAAGAGCCCAGATTTAGCCTTAAGTTCGCAAACTTGCCTTGCCGTCAATGGTGGTGGATCGGTGGGAGTTGTTTTTGTGGTTGTATCTGTAGGTTTAATTGTTGTGCTCACCAGCTCATCGTTCAGATCACAGGTCAGTGTTTGACCCGCTCTCTCTGGCACACAAACCTCATCGCTGTTGGCATCGCAAACGGTGCCCTTTGGGCAGTCACCAAAAGGTCCTACGGGCTGGGAGGCGCCATAGCACATTTGAAAGATGCCTCTGCTCTGACAGGCAAACTTATAGTTTCTATGAGCGCTGCACAGTCCACACTTGCTGGTATCCCCACAGCTAGGAGGTCGCTGTGCGTCCTTCTGTATGCAGATGGCTGTCCTGTCACTGCATTGCAAGCCAGCCAGGCAGGTGTGGATGGTATCCGTGTGTGGTCTGTCATCTAGACAGTAGCAAGGATATGCATACACTTGATTACTTTAATAAGTTTGAGCAACGCACCTTCAAAGCACATATAGTAGGATGTGGAGTTGATGCAGGCAACTTTATTTGTCTGACAAACATTGCACGCCGAAAGGGTGCGACCCACCAGCCAAGTCAATGCCAGCTTTAAAAAGGCAGCTATTTTAATATGATACCAGTTGAAGCCTTATATAAGTTTACTAACCACTCCCACAATGTGCACGTAATTTAAAATCATTTTGGGTTAAAGGCTTTTATCCTCGCTTTCTGCCAAATAAGATCTGTCCACTGTCAAGGTTCGTTAGCTACTAAAGTGCGTTACTCTATTGGCTGCTGAGATCTAAATTTTTGTTTTTAAGTAGTGATCTTCTCATTGCTTATCTACTTTCCATACATTCTAATCATGCTAATTATTTTATTTGCTTTGGCTTTCCACGTGTTTGCCTTGTACTCTTTTATGATCTCAACATAAAAACCGGTAGCCGAAAAATAAACTCGGTACTGCGATAATTGTGATAAATGTACGATCTCCAAAGCCGTAACACATGGATATACTTGAGTAAGTACGTTGACCACCAGTCCTTATGTCAATAAAGTATATTAAGTAACTTAAATGTACAGATAACCTTGGTAGAAAAAGTCACAATACAATCTGGATTCTAAGATTTCAAAGATATTCTTAAGGCGTAAGTGCGAAATTTTTAGAAATTGAAGTAATATGAGTAATATATCAAATGGTTATATTATCATTCATCTATAACCATTTGATTTATTACACATATTACTTCATCTATACTTTTCATGTATATAAATATTTAAATGCATTTTTTTGGAACTTTTATATTTACGAAGGCGTTGGGGGAATTTTCTTTACCAGTTGGGCTAGCTATGCCCCAATTAAAATCTAAGAATTGTCTGTCGGTGGCGGTTTTAGAGCCAAGATTTCGTTAAGGAAATAAGGATCTAAGAAAGGGTGAGAATATGATAAGAATAATATAGTAATAGAGTGCAAAATAGAGTGGTTCTTAGACTGGAAAATGTCAGAGTGCCTACGTCACAGAGATAGTGTACTCGTGTAGTTCCAAAAGAGTCTTATCTTGGATCGACAGACTGCTATGTGAACTGAAAGACGCACATTGTTATATGGTTGAAGCAAGAATATATGTACACAAAACGAAAGTTACATTAAAAGAAATGTTATTGTAATATGATACTTCAAACACTAGCTATACCAGACGAATCGACTTTATTTGTCAGCGTATCGCTTTAACTATATATAAGTATATTAGAGAATTGTTGTAGAAAATGTAAATAAACGTAAGCAGGGAGAACAACATCATTCAAACATTTGCATGTGACAGAGCGAGACAGAACATCAATTCTGGGCATGCAGAAACAGGACTAACAAGTAAGAACGTTGCAGTCGGGTAGTGGAAGATACAGGTTTTTCCCAAATTTTGGGGGAGGGGGTTGGGGTGGGTGGCTGATCTTGACACTTTATAAATTGACGATATACACCAACATGTGTACCAAATTTGGTTGCTCTAGCTCAAAGATAAAGGCAAAAAAATTGCGTTCATACGGACAGACGGACATTTCGCAAACCCAATATACTATTTTTCCCTTCGGGAACATAGTATAAAAAGCACAGCACACGCCATTTTTGTTTCTTTGCAACCCTAGTCAGAGTTTTCTGTATGTGTTCTTCCGTGAACATTTCTGGACGCCCATTTTATGATAATTTTCTCTCGCTCTGTCTGATACTTTTCATACTCTCTGCTCCTTATGAATCGCCGAAGACACACGTAAGAGAGACCCTTCTCGTTACATGCAGACTCTACCGGATCGCAAGCCAAGGAAGTGCCTAACCTTGATTTATAAGTACTTATAAAAAAAACTGTATAAATTACTGAAGAAATAGATTACTATATTCTTTATTTTATACACAATTTCGAAAATAATTATATAGTCTGACTTAATTTAGAAATACAAAATTTATTGACAACCTGCGTGTATTGGTTTGACCGTACCGCAACCGGAAATAACATTGAAATATGGTTTATCTGCTAGACAATTGGTTAAGCTGCCCTGCCAGACATTGCTCCTGAAGAAGCATTGGATATAGCTATGGAAAAAGAAGTTGAAGTATCCTTGATAAGAGTATATATGTAAATATATGCAGAAGCTTACCTGGTGCATACAGTATCGTTTGGTTTGGCAAAGCGACCAGCCTTTTGAATTTCTCGACAGAAGGTATTCTCGTTAAATGGAGGTGGAGTTGGTGGAAGTGTGCTAGGTGGCAGTGTGCTAGGTGGCAGTGTGCTAGGTGGAAGTGTACTATCGTTGGGGCCTGGGCCAGGGTCCACAGACGAGTCCTCCCTCACTCTATCGCACATATCTGACGAATCCGGAGTGCATACTGAGATGCAAGGGATTTCGTTCACACCCAGAGAGACGCTGCAAGTCCAATCCTTCGGACAAGAGGCTCTTTCTGGAAGAAGCTTGCCACCTTGGCAGTACCCAAACTGGTTTCGGCTGGCGCAGGCGTACTTTTGACCATCGTCACATTGGTTACACTTTGAGATATCGCCACAGGTTGGTGGCGACGCTGCCATCCGACAAATATCACCAAAACTCGTGCAAACCGGCGTCTCCTTGTCGCAATGCAGCGTATATTTATCGTACGGCACGCCTGGTGAATCATTAGGATTAAAGGAGCTCCAATACTACAATGTCTAGCTTACCATCAAAGCACATCTGATAGCTGGAGTTACTGACACAGGCGTGCGATCCGTAACATTCTCCACAGGTCGCCTCAACGATTGCTGCCGGACAGAGCAGAGTGGCCAAAAGAGCCAACAGTTCAATGCGTGGAATCTTTGGCATTTCTAGTTTGTAATTGAAGTGGCCGGATCGTGCTCTCCTGCCTTTTAAATGCCTGGCTGTTGCAGATTATCTTTATGACCCAGGCGGGTTCCATTTTTATCTCTCAATGCTACGGCATCCATAAATATATTGGCTACTGTTTTGACAGATCTTGTGGTTTAAGAGTCGTTCCCAGTAAGTTGCTATCTATTGTATAAGCAACTTTATTTGCCCAACTCTAAGCCTAGCATAAAACATGCCACTTATCTGCTGTAATTATTTTGCAAAGAAAATCCAGATACATCTATCTATCTTCACATGCTCAGTGTGATGATATAAAAAAGCGGCACATGTTGAAAGTTGTCATTAGTCAGTGTTTGTATCTACCGTCAAGCATAACAATAATTCTAGAAAAATGCAGCAGTCTTCTTGCCTCAAAAGCCTGGTAAGCAAGGCAATATCTGGTTGAGATAAATCCTTAACCTTGTGCATCTTTCAGATCCTTCTACTGGCGATCAGCTCAATGTGTGTGACAGTTATGTCGGTAATTTGCGGTGGCTGTATGGAAAACAACGTGGCCTGCGTTAACACGACACATTTTAGGCCTTGTGTATTGAACAAACCATTAGATAGCATACTTCAATGTGATCAGGGCAAAGTGTGCACCGAGCTGGACGATCAATGCCAGGCGAATGGCAAGGCCGTCTGCGGAGATGAATCCACAGACTGCAGAAGCTGTGACTCTGACTCCAAGCCAATGTTTGTCTGCACCAGTCGCACCACATTCTCAATGTGCAACTCCATTGACAACGAACCAGTCGTCTGCCCCACCGGCACCATCTGTTCATACGATTCCGGCAAGTTCTGTGTGAAGGAGTGCGACTTCAATGGAAACTACGAGTGTAATAAGGATGCGCCCTAAACTCCTGAAGAATCACTCTTCTATATAGTACCTATTAAGTCTCGCAAGTCTTGAACTGTTTTATAAATGCGTTTGAAAATAAATAAATACAAACATACATAAATTTAAAACAAATCTTTGATATACCAATTACTGCATATCCCTGCAGACATACACACTTCTATAGAAATGAAATTGACATATACAAAAGACTAAAGATATAAGATATATTTGAGACCAGCAATCGTTAAATAGTTAAACTTTAAGATTCACAGTTTATCAACTCTTTTACGCTCTGTTCCCGATAGGGAAAAGAGTATATTGGGCTTGCGAAATGTACCCTTGAGGCTAGAGCAACCAAACTTGGTACACATGTTGGTGTATGCCCTTAATTTATGAAGTGTCAAGATCCGAGATACGAGATCCGAGATATGTATAATACTTTGGTCACTCTTAATCTACTGTCAAAATTTCAAGTCGATCGGATAAGAAACACGGAAGTTATTCAACAAGAGAGCATTTTTACTTGTGTTACTTGTTGTGCATGTGTTTTTACTCCCTGTACCCATAAAATGGGTAAAAGGGGGTATTGGATTTGTGCAAAAGTATGTAACAGGCAGAAGGAGACATCTCCGACCCTATAAAGTATATATATTCTTGATCAGTATCAAAATAGATTTCGATTTGGCCATGTCCGCCTCTCTGTCCGTCTGTATGAACGCGTCGATCTCAGCAACCATAAGAGCTAGAGACACCAAATTTGGAATGTAGGTTCCTGTATACCATACGCAGATCACGTTTGTTTCTGATCTGAGATATCTCCCCCCGTTCCCGCGCAATTGTATCAAAACGTTTTATCGCTACACTTTAAAATATATAGCTTTGGGATTTATAATGTACAATACTTTAGTCACTCTTAACCTACTGTCCAAATTTCAAGTCGATCGGATAATAAACACGGAAGTTATTCAACAAACAAGATTTAGTACTGCAGCGAGGGGGGGAAGAAGCAGTACAGACACGGCTTTCGCTGCCGCTTTGCTGTCGCTTGTGTGTGTGCATCGTAGTGTATGTGTGTGTCTTAAGGGATATTAAATATAAATGTTCTTCAGAATTTTCAAAAATTTGTGATATTTTTCGATCCTAATTCTTTAAATTATAGAAGACTAGCCATTCATCTCAGCGAGCCCTGGTTCGGCCATACCCTTTCAAATTCTTCGAGGACTCATTGCCTTAGAATCAAAAGGACTGACTTTCTCGATTGGCATTTAAGGATTTCCACGATTTCACCGAAATAAACACTTCACTTTTTGGCAAGGGGGTAGTTCAGAAAAATGGCTCTAAAATCACTAGATCTCCTGTAACTCGGTCATTTTAAGGACGATTTTGATGTCCTTTGGCAAAAAGATAGGACTTATCCTGTTAAGCCCAAATATATAACCCAAAGGTCAAATATCCTTACAGGAGCTGAGAAATAAGGACTTTTCTGTATACAGAAAACTAGCGATATCTCGGCCGTATCCTTGCGTATCCTGACGAGTCCTGTGTCAGACAACTTGGCGTTATCAGGGCTACCAACTGACCAAAGGACATTAAATTCGTCCTTGTAGTTCCCAAGATATTGAATATTTTGTATTTTGGGTACGATTCCTTTCGCCCTCGGTCTAAAAATTACAAGTCGATGGTCCTTAGGTGACCCCATAATCCTTGAATGCCAATCGATAGAGTAGGTCCTTACGATCCTTACGCACAAGGTCCTTTTAAAATCTGCAAGGATATGGCTGAATGGGAGCTACTAGAAAACCGTTCCATATGTGTGTGCAGAAATTCAAAATATTTGGTGGATACTTTTGGGCTGCTGATCTTAAGTTAGAAATTCCTGCGGCACATTATTAGCTATAGCTCGGCCAAATCCTTAAGGATTTCGAAAACCCATACATTTCTGTACTCGTAGGAATCAGGCCTATCGATTGGCATTCAAGGATTTCCAGGATTTCACCGAAAAAAACACTTCAATTTTTTGCAAGGGGGTAGGTCAGAAAAATTGATCAAAAATCACAAGATCGCCTGTAACTCGGTCATTTTAAGGACGATTTTGATGTCCTTTGGCCAAAAGATAGAGCACTTCATCCCAAATCCGAATATAATCAACAAAGGACTAAGATCCTTAAAGGAGCTGAGAAATAAGGACTTTTCTCTATACAGAAAAGTGACGATTTCTCGGCCGTATCCTTGCGTATCCTGACGAATCCTGTGTCAGACAACTTGACATTATCAGGGCTACCAACTGGCCAAAGGACATTAAATTCGTCCTTGTAGTTCCCAAGATATTGAGTATTTTGTATTTTGAGCACGATTCCTTTCGCCCTCGGACTAAAAATTTACAAGTCGATGGTCCTTAGATGACCCCATTATCCTTGAATGCCATTCGATAGAGTAGGTCCTTACGATCCTAACGCACAAGGTCCTTTTAAAATCTGCAAGGATATGGCTGAATGGGAGCTACTAGAAAACCGTTCCATATGTGTGTGCAGAAATTCAAAATATTTGGTGCATACTCTTGGGCTGCTGTACTTTTGGGCTGCTGATCTTAAGTTAGAAATTCCTGCGGCATACTCTTAGCTATAGCTCGGCCAAATCCTTAAGGATTTCGAAAACCCATACATTTCTGTACTCGTAGGAATCAGGACTTTCGATTAGCATTCAAGGATTTCCAGGATTTCACCGAAAAAAACAATTCAATTTTTTGCAAGGGGGTAGGTCAGAAAAATTGATCAAAAATCACAAGATCGCCTGTAACTCGGTCATTTCAAGGACGATTTTGATGTCCTTTGGCCAAAAGATAGAGACTTATCCTGTCAAATCCGAATATAATCCAAAGGACTAAGATCCTTAAAGGAGCTGAGAAATAAGGACTTTTCTCTATACAGAAAAGTGACGATTTCTCGGCCGTATCCTTGCGTATCCTGACGAATCCTGTGTCAGACAACTTGGCATTATCAGGGCTACCAACTGGCCAAAGGACATTAAATTCGTCCTTGTAGTTCCCAAGATATTGAGTATTTTGTATTTTGGGCACGATTCCTTTCGCCCTCGGACTGAAATTTACAAGTCGATGGTCCTTAGATGACCCCATTATCCTTGAATGCCAATCGATAGAGTAGGTCCTTACGATCCTAACGCACAAGGTCCTTTTAAAATCTGCAAGGATATGGCTGAATGGGAGCTACTAGAAAACCGTTCCATATGTGTGTGCAGAAATTCAAAATATTTGGTGCATACTCTTGGGCTGCTGTACTTTTGGGCTGCTGATCTTAAGTTAGAAAATCTTGCGGCATACTCTTAGCTATAGCTCGGCCAAATCCTTAAGGATTTCGAAAACCCATACATTTCTGTACTCGTAGGAATCAGGACTATCGATTAGCATTCAAGGATTTCCAGGATTTCACCGAAAAAAACAATTCAATTTTTTGCAAGGGGGTAGGTCAGAAAAATTGATCAAAAATCACAAGATCGCCTGTAACTCGGTCATTTCAAGGACGATTTTGATGTCCTTTGGCCAAAAGATAGGACTTATCCTGTTAAACCCAGATATGTAACCCAAAGGTCAAATATCCTTACAGGAGTTGAGAAATAAGGACTTTTCTCTATACAGAAAAGTGACGATTTCTCGGCCGTATCCTTGAGTATCCTGACAAGTCCTGTGTCAGACAACTTGGCACTATCAGGGCTAACAACTGGCCAAAGGACATTAAATTCGTCCTTGAAGTTTTCGAGATATCGAGCATTTTGTATTTTTCGCTCGTTTGCTTTCGGCCGTGGACTGAATGAAGTAGCACAGCCACCTCTTAAAATGCCACGCTTGTGCTGTCGCTTGTATGTGTGAATCTTTGTGTATGTATGTGTATGTGCTTAATTGTACGAAAATGAGATCGGAAATTTTTGACCTGTGTACAGGGAGTTTTGTGGTCGGGAATACTCGACTATATCATTCTTGCTTGTATTTTTTTAAGATTGTCAATTTGTCGAAATAGTTAAAAATAATTGTATTATTTATATTTTTTTGTAAGTTATTCTAACCAGACTAAAATGGATATCCAGATCTTAACTGGGTCGATTTCATTATTTAATAATAATAAATATTATAAATAAAAACGAAAATATACGGTTTTTATTTAATTTATTTTCTGAATACCATTTAAATATAACTGCCAAGTAAATCAATAGGATAAAACATGATCAAAAAGATTTTCCGTATGGAACTTGTATAACTTTTAAAAAAGTTACGGGAGTTTGTAATTTAGCTATTGTGGTATTTAAAGCTTTATAAGTCGAACCTTTTTTCGATTTCTTGGCATGAATTTCGGTCACAAAATGAAGATCCTGAGAACAAGTTTTAAAAAAGCGTTTTATACTATATTTAAAAATTAGTGATCTAAATTTTTTAGATTTAATTTTTGAAAATGGCTAAAGGAGTTTTGTCAATGTTCGAAAATGTTCCCTAAAGATTTTGTAAGCTACATCTTAATAAAATTTTAATGCCAAGACAATTTGGAGTACAAAACATAATCAAAAAGACATTCCGTATGAAAATCTGTTAAGCTTTGTCAAAATTAGGGGATTCTGTAACCAAAAGAACTTCGGAGTCGCTACAAATTTTACAAGTCGAAATAGTTCCAGTGAAAAAAAAAATGTTTGCCAAAGTCAGCGCGTCCCTGAAATAAATTTCGCTAAGTGCCATTAATAAAAAGGTTATAAATAAAACTCTTATCGCTGTTGTGGGTGGGGTTTTTGGATATGGCCCAAAAACCGTACCGGCCAATAAACTTTTCTAGAATAACGCCAACAAATTGCAATCCCAACAAAGTCGCATTAGTTTCAAAATAAATAATTTAAATTAGGTAGAGTTGACATAAGTTAACATTGACCCAATTCGCTGGCAGCTGCTCTAATCAAATTAGTCATATGAGGCAATGACGTTCATGCTTGTAGGGTTTTTTGTTATGATCAAAATACGCACATACGATATTATTATTATATATAGTATTTTTGCTGTTTTTGTTATGTCGCCACAAAGTTTGGCTGCACTTTCACGCTCGAGTTTATAGTTAGGCCTTGCCCAACATTTAATGGATTCGAGGGTGTGGAAAACAAATTCGCAACAGGAAGCCCAAACAAAAATCGTTGACGAAACGTGAAATATACAGATTATGTAGGGATAGGAATACCGCACACCCCCGCAGATCGCACCACACGATGCCATTGACTGCATTGGCATAGGCATTGCCGTTGATTGTGGCGCATCTAATTGTTTCTTCGCTGCTGCGTTTTGTTATTGCAATTAATATACAGCTAAACTCACAGTGTTTTTTTTTGTTTCAAAACTAAAAAGCGCAAAGCGTTCACAAATTGCGGTCGTTAAACCTTTTTCCCAAGCCCGGACAAATAAATTGTCGCCTCTGGGCCGCTGCGTGCCATAACAGCTCCGTAACGCGACGTGTGCACATCTCCAGCTCCAGCTCCTACTCCCGCATTGACAACGTGACTGAAATGAGCACACCACAATTGCAGCTTAGGGGATTCCTCTTCATCTGCTGGCTGCTCGTCCTGGCCGCGGCAAAGGTGCCCGCTGATTCCCACACAAACAGCTGGCGTGATCTCATCTTTGGCAACAAGTGGTTGTCGCCACCGACGCGTCAGCGCGAATCCAAGTGTGGGTGGTGCCTCAAAGCACTCGCAAATGGTGTTTGTCAATTCAACAGCTGATTTCAACTTTCGCAGTTTTGCCATTCTTTGCCCTGGTGCCCATTGGACCCAGCAGCTGTGCAGCCCCATCCGGCGAGCAGGGCAACTGTATACCCAGCAAGGATTGCCTGCTCAGAAATGGTATCCCTGCGGGACCCTGCGGCGGCGGCTATGGCGTCTGTTGCGTATGTAAGTTACAAAAAACCTTCAGTAACTAAACTTTGTCAGACAATTCAAAGTCTAAGTGAACTTTTCAAATTGTCAATGCAATTCAGCTAAAGCTTTGGCATAAATGAGAAAATTAGTTCACTCAAAATGGATTTTTAAAGTGATAATTGGACTACGAGTACATGTAGTTGAGAACAGAAAGATCCTGCTAAAGGAATTGTTTAAATGTGTGGAAATCTTAAGCATGTGTTACTGGAAAACAAGTGCCTATAAAAAGTCACAATATTTGCAGACAAATCTTCAAAGGCAAGTTTCAGTTTGGAAAAGGTCTTTAATTTCTTGATGAAAAGTCAATAGTAAAAGTTCGATATTTATATGTATGGATAGACCTTTCATTGTGTACTTTGTATGAGAAAACTTTAAAATTGAACTCAAAAGAAATTCTTTGAAATTTCTGGTCTCAGTTCGGATAAGATTTCGAAGCACTTTCAAACATATTAGGATATAGGACAAACGTGGAATTTAACTATGTAATTGTCTTTCGAAACTTTGACTTTTGCTATAAAAACTTATGTTTAAATATCCGCAATATCTTGCAACATAACGACTTTTGTAGTTCTTCAAACGTGCGGCGGCATTATACGCGAAAACTCCACGTACTTTGTGAATCCCAATCATCCGGATGTCTACGATGGCACGGGCAGCTGTCAGGTAACGGTGCAGAAGCTGCATCCCGACATCTGTCAGCTACGCTTGGACTTGGACATGTTTTCCATAGCGCCACCCGAGGCAGCCAATCACTTGTGCAGTCAGGATCAGCTGTTGATTTCCGGAGGCAGTCCCACGCCCACAATATGCGGCAGTTCCACAGGCGATCACAGTGAGTTTTAGCACAAGACCCAAGAAAAGCGGCCTGCTGATTATGCAAATTCATTTTTGCAGTGTATATTGATGCGGGACTGGGTCAGAGCAACCCGATTGTGCTATCCGTAATAACCAGCGGCAGTTTTCCACGGTTGTGGCGCATACGTGTCACCCAAATCCACTGTGGCAGCATCAGCCGGGCGGACCAGGGCTGCCTGCAGTACTACACGACCATCAGTGGACGTGTGCGCAGTTTCAACTACAATGCGGTGGGGGGCAGGCAGCTGTCGAATCAGGACTACAGCATTTGCATACGCAGCGAGCGCAACTTCTGTGGCATTCAGTATAACGCCTGCCCGGATCTGGAGAACAATCGTTCGCGCGCCTTTACCATATCCGGCAACTCCAACAATCCTGTGCTCACCATGGTGGGTGGTGGCGGTGGCACATCGCCGCCCAATCCCAATGGCTGCATTAGTGACTGGCTGATGATTGGCTGCATAAGATCCGCAGATCGCATTCCCCCCGTGCCCAGCTGTGAGGATCGCGTCTGTGGCGGCACCTTTGGCGCTGAGGTGGGCATGGTGGCCAGAACCGTGCAGTGTAAGTGAATGGCAGATTGTCCTTGCCAGTAATATATAGTATCCTTTTAACCACTTGCAGCCAGCGTTCGTCCCTTTCGCTTGTACTTCCACACCGATGGCGTGGAGGCGCCCAATGACATTGACAATCGAGGATTCTGCTTGGACTATGTGCAGCAGCCCTGCACAAATGGTTATTAATTATTCTTAGGCCAGCTTAATTGATTTAATAAATATGTATTTTATTTATTTTCGTAGTTAAGCTAAGGCTAAATTATAAATTAAGGTATTAAGTTAATTTAGAAAGCACTAATCTTGTCTCAATTCGGTACAAATTATAAAGGTTCACATTGAAAACGTTTGATTTGACATATTACAAATTAAAATTGTTTGGCTATTAATACAGTTGTTGTTAAAAATATATGATTAATTTTAATACTTAGCTAAAGTAAAAACAAAAATCAAATAACAGAAAAACTAACTAAGAGAACTTTAAGGACATTTTCGTTGTAGTGGCCAAAAACGTTGCGCACTTTTCGTTAAAGATGTGGGGAGTTTGGGTTCCAGTACCCAGTACCAGTTCAAGTTCCAGTTACTGGTTCAGTTCCTGTTCCGGTTCCGGTTCCGGTTCCTGCTGCACGTGAGATCGCCAATTTCAGTCTGTGCGCGCATAGCCCGACTTGTGACGTCACTGGGAGTTAGATTGAGATGGGTTTTTTTTTGGGATGGGATTGGTATTGCATGGGAGTCTTATAGTCTTAGCTCTAATAGGTTTGTATTAGGGCAGCCACATGCTGTTTCTCCTCATCGGTGAGACCATTCTTCAGCGTGCGGCGCACTGCAAACACACAAATTATTTAATTATCTATTTTAATTACATAAAAACATTTAAATATTTGAGTTTGAAAGCCTTTTAGATGCGTTTCATGCGTTTCATTTTAGTGGCGTGTTTTTGAAAACTTTATTAGCAGCATGCTTTTTTACTTTCTGAATATTGAAACTGAGAAAACTGGGATTTGAGCCAGGCGCAGAACAAACGTTGTGAGCTCCATTTGCAGGCAACTAGTTAACAAATTTCTAGCCCAAAACCAACGAATTAGCCACCAAATTAGATGACAGCAAATGGAACTCGGGACAAAATACAAAAACTCAACAAGAAACTTGAACAAAAATCAAAAGGAACAAAAAAAAGTCATACAATTCAACACTAACCAAAAAGGTAATAACCTAAAAAAACAGTTGGCTGTTCTTTTCGGTAACGGTAACGGTAACGGTAACGGTAACGGTTACGTAACGGTTACGCCTTCTATGGCGATGGTGCTCTTTCAACTGTGAATCCTTCGCGCGTTCGGCTGCGCTTCACTTCGGTATTTGATTGATTGGTTGATTGATTGTTTGGTTGATTGGTTGATTGGTTGGTTGGTTTGTTTGTTGGGTGCGTTAATGGTAAGAAAACACAAAATTAAAAACCCAATATAGGCAAACCGATTTGTAAACTAGCAGAACTGAAAAGTGCCAAAGCTTTTTAGGGGATTAATTAAAGTACGGGAATTTCTTTCAATCAGCGCTTAGTTTTTGTTTATGTATCAATTTGGAATTTGGAATTGTGTGGCATTTGTTTCATTTCATTATGTAGCCTCGATTTAGCGTGTGTCACTCTGTGTGTGTCTGTGTGTGAGTGTTGAGTGTGTGTGGTACTACGAGTAAACATAGCGCGCTGTGTGTGTTCCAAAAGATAAACCAACACCTTGATTAAAATTGACGTTAGCCAACACTGGCTGAGAGTATACACAAGGCGTGTTGTGAGGGCGTGACAACAACAACTTACAGGACTTGCGATCCGCATGACGCGTCCGTTTGCGCTCCCTGGGCGTGGTGCGGGTGCCGGACGCCTTTGTGGCGGTCTTGACGAGAGATTCAAGTATTTCATCATCGCCATCGGTGAACTGCTCCTCGCTCTGTCGGGTAATCGGTGAGCGCAGCTGCTCGGCGCGACGGCGGCGCCAGGTGAGTGTGCCATCCGCCTGATCCGCACTGGGCGTGCCCAGAAGTTGCCTGAAATACCAGGAAGCACAGCATGAATAATAGCTTGAGTCGGGCTTAAACAGGTTACTCACTTCAGCTCCGCATCGGCGACATCCTCTTTGGTCTTGAACTTGGCCAAGTCAATGATCAGCTTGCCACGTGTCTTGTTGCGCTCGCGATGATTGGCCTTCTTCTCCAGCTGCTGCTGCACCCGCTCCCTGGTCGTGCGATACTCCAGCGCGAACTCGGAGAGCGTGCGGCAGAACTCATTGGGCCTGGACTCGGCCACGCTGTGCTGCGGCATGCCTAGCCACAGCAGAAACTTGCGATAGCGATTCATCACGCGACGGTGGACAATTTGCAGGATAATGATGCGCTCGGCACAATCGGCCAGGAAGTCCACAAGCTTCTGTTTCAGGGGCGGGGCACAGTCGTGCTTGGCAATCAGCTTGAGGCGATCCCAGGAGGCCTTGCACTCCGACTCCAGCTGGGTCAAGTTGTGGGCCAAGTCCGTGAAGTCGGCCTTGGAGGCGCGAGTTATGGGTCCAATTTCAGAGTACAAATCACTCGTATCGCTGCACGACTCCATGACCATGTGGCACAGATGATGCAGCAAGGAGTGCTTGTGCACGGTGTCCTTGACCTCGGGCACCTTGGCCAGATACTCGATCTGAAAGCCCTTGACGGGTGCGCCATTCAAAAAGATGCCCACGGAGAGCAGCGTTGAGAGTATGCAGCGGAAGGTACGATTCTGACGCAGGATCTCAATGCCTTGCTTGAGATCCATCAGCGGTTCGGCAATCTCTTTCTGCAACAGCAAATGACAAGATAATAAGGATCACTGATCAATTATGTTGAATATTCCACCTACCTCGCTATTGTCAAAGTCCAATCTGAAGGCCCAGAGCTTAAGGCGAGCGCCCAGCTCCGATATGGAGGCCAGGGTCAGCAGAAATTGCTCGGCACTGCCCAGCGGCAGCTCTGGATTGGACATCAGTGCCTCCTGTATCTTGCCGCGCTCCTCATCCGAGGGCAGCATATTCAACAGCTTGTCAATGCCCTCCCGGGTCACAACAGTGGCGTCCATCTTCAATATGGCCGCCTTGATGGCGCGCGGGGGCGGCAGCTTGGTCATAGCTATATTGATGGCATTGGAGCGCTTATGGTCCAGCACGATGATCTCTTTGCTCTTATTCAGCTCTTGTTGTTTCTGCAAGGCAGGAGAGAGTTAGCCACATGTTAGCCGAAGGAGAGGACGTTGATGTTCGTGAGGGGAAAGGGGAGTGCACACAATGTAGCTATCAGTTTCTCTTGAGACAAGTGTTAGCAACAAATGAAAACAATAGAACAACTAAACTAATATGATATAGTTTGTCTGGTTCTGATTCTGATCTGTAGATTGTGTATAAAAGTGTATGTGTGTGTGTGTATTTGGGTGTGTATAACATAAAAGAGCGTAATAAACCGACACCGAACGCATACAGAGAGTGCTGACATAGACTGAACGAGAGAGAGAGAGTGAGAGACAGAGAGAGTGTGGAAGAAGAGAGATCGAGTAAAAGTGTATAAACATAACATGGCACTCACCTCCTAAAACATTTGGAAACATTTTAATAATTGAGAATAATTTATATTGGTTTAGCACAACATTAATGTAGATATATCCGCAAACAGACCGAATTATATAACATGTCCAGAAATAAATGGGAAAAGAATACATATATCATTCGCAAAATAATGTTATTTAACATTTATACTAATAAACTATGCTACTTATAAGACTTATTGGCAATTATCATTAGCAAATCATTGAATTTCGTTATCCAAGACACTCTTTTGGATTTACCCCTTATGCAATTTGATTAATACACACCTTGGTCATCAAGTCTTTGGCCCGCGACTCAAAGAGATGCTCGAGCTTTTGTGTATCCACGTTGGCATTGGGCAGCTCATCCCAAATGGTCTTACCTATCACCTGAGGTATCATATCCTCCCGCACTTCCTTCCAGAAGAGCTTGACCTGTAGAAGAATCAGTTAAGGATGAAAGGTTTAGGTTAATACGGCAAGGTATCATTTAGTCCTTGCAGTACCCTTCTTGGGTATAGTACGTACCGTCTTCTTGTTCTTTTTGACGGTGTTGTTGCCATTTGCCAGCTCCCCGTTTACGGAACCGTTAAGGGAACTATTCACGCTGTTCGTTAGACTGCCCGCTCCGTAACCCCCGTAGCTAAACATGGGCGGCGGTACCAAGCTGGGTGGCATCATCGGTGGGGGTATTACCATGCCACCAGCTAGCGGTGGCGGTGGTGGCGGTATGCCAACGCCAAGACCTCGGGGCGCCAACACATCCTTCTCATCATCCTCATGCAAGTCGGTAAAGTCCAGATCACATAGATTCAATGGCCGTGTCATATTCCGAACCAGTTCTTCCCAGTGTAGCTCGTTCTCCGATTTCTTCGGCTCAGCCTTTTTTAGTTCCTGATCAACGCTCGATGAGCTGGGCGATAAATGCAATCGATAGATAGATAGGAGGCCATTACAAAGTGCACTCTAGGTATCATAATTATTGTTTCCCGTGGTCAAGTGACATGAGCCATATCATAATGGTCTGTACTGTTTGATTGTTCGATTGTTCGATTATACCTGCCCCCACAATCGTATATGGCCAATAAATCTTATCAAAATTTCGCCTGGTAGCAAGATACCAACAAATAATGACGACAGTAGAAAACATGCGAGCGGAAAGCAACTTTCTACTATTTACATAATCGTATGTAGAGGAAAGATCCTTAAATATGGCTTTAGACGGGATATTTTGCATTAACCCCTTTTGGAATATTGACTATTGCAGCAGTTGCATAATACACCTATTGGTAATCTCTATGACCATTTACTAGCCACCTTTTAGTTTTACGACTCTGCTTATTTGACTTTGGTGCTTTGGGAAGTGATAAGATTTAATTATATTGCTCGTGCCGCCTATAAAAGACGCGTTTGAGGCGCTACAAATCATAGTCTTTCATTAAATACGAAACAAAATGGATGTAAGTTGAGCTGATAATCGTAAAACCCTCTAATCAATATACTATATTATAAGTGTGTGGTCGCTTATTTATTAATACAATTTTATTATTTTGTTAGTTCGAGGCAATTTGTGAAAAGTCCAAGGCCTTCAGCAGCAAGCCACCAGTTGAGGTCTATCTGGAATTCTATGGCCTTTACAAGCAGGTCCACTCTGGTGATATCAACATTGAGAAGCCCGATGCTTCCGATGTCGAGGGATCTGGCAAATACGCCGCCTGGCTGAGCCGCAAGGGCATGTCCACGGATGCCGCCAAGGCCGCCTACATTACATTGTATGAGAAATACGCTCCCATCTATACTTAAATTGTGCCTAGAACTTTGTTAATTCCAATGGTAATAAACCAAAGTACCTAAGAAACGTGTTTTTCTTGTTCCTCGTATAGCTGCTTACTCAGCACCTGGGGCTGTTAAACTAAACTGAATAGAGACCTTTGATACGAGGTTAATATTAGCAATTAAAGTTTGCGTTTTATATTGCCGCCGTGAACGTGGACGTGTACTAGACGTGGACATGACAAACTTGCAAGAATAATCACACGGCTTATCTTAGCTGCTAGTACATATCGATATCTAAACAGTCCTGTCGTAAATCGCTATCAGCTACCAGGGTTTGTATAAAAAGGCAAGCCCTATCCACAATCAGCACTCATTAGCACTTTGAAGCAATTGAAGCATAAGACAAAATGGATGTAAGTATTGGAATATTTGGTATCCGTTCGATATTCGGTTCTTAATACGGATCTCAAACTTTTGCGCAGTTCAACACCGCCGCCGAGAAAGCCAAGAGCTTCACCAAGACCCCCACGAACGATGAGTTCCTGGAATTCTATGGTCTCTACAAACAGGCTACCGTTGGTGATAACAACACCGCTGAGCCCGGTGCATTGGATCTGAAGGGCAAGGCCAAGTGGAACGCATGGACCAAGAACAAGGGTCTCTCCCAGGATGCCGCCAAGGCTGCCTACATTGCCACCTATGAGAAGTACGCTCCCAAGTACGCTTAGATCTCTCAAGCTATGAACATTTGATTAAATAAAGACCTCAAGATAATATACAAAAAAAACTAAACACTTTTGATATTTAAAACGGGCTGGGAAACAATCTCCCCATAGGATATTTGTACGGATGATTTTTAAGTTCTTCAGGTGGATAATATTTGACACAGTTAGGAAACAATTTCAACAATCTTTTAAAGTCTTCAAGGTTGGCTAGTTCTATATATAAACTACTTATAATAAAGTAAGTTTACCAAGTTTGCTAACTTGAGCAACACAAACAAATATAAAAACCTTGTTACCACTTCCCATTGGGCACCGGGAATAAAAAGTTCGATAACGAAATATAGCTTATAGCTCTGTATTGCTGATAAGCTATGTTTACATAAGGTATAAACTTACCGCGATATTTCACCTTTGCTCTTGCTCTTGGCAAGCCCCTCTTTGGCCTTTGATATGAGCCCAGACATGTCACCGACGATGGCGCGATTGCCTGGCTCCTGTGTGGGACTGCTGGGCAGATTGCTTAGTTTCTGTGTCAGATCCTTGACCGTATGATCTCGCTTCAGCTGCATTAGCATTTCCTTATCCTCCATATCTGTGAATTAGCACACCATAAATCACAATTACTAAATGGTAAGTGGCAATTATTGCGATGGCGCTCAAGAGTATGCAACAGCAGCGAGTTGATGATCAATTTGTGGCAGCACATAAAAGTATGCAACAGTTTTGAGAGCTGCACCTACCTGCCGTGTCCATGGCTTGCTGAGGCTGTTCTGGGTTAGTACTGGTTAGGGTTCTGGCTGCGCTTGGCTGTGTGCTGGTAGTAGTAGTATTGGCAATGGGAAAATGCCACCAGCCTGGCGGTGGGGGCGGCGGTGGTGGTGGCGGCGGCGGTGGCGCCACTGCAACTGGCTTGTGTATAGGGCTCAAGGGTTCAGGAGCGGGCAGCGCATCCAACTTCAAAGGCGTCGAACTGGCAGTTGCAAACTCAAATGCCTCAAAGCCATTGCCATTCAACGTCTTCTTGGGACTCAGCACATCCTGTGCCGTGGACAGATGCTTGGGCGATTGGCTTAGCTGCGTGTAGTAGTTGTTCAGTCGATTGGCATCGTTCTCATACTTTTTGTAGGCACTGTCCGTCTGCTGTATGTTCTTCATGATGCCATTGATCACAGTCGCGTTGCGCTCCCGAAAGAGGTTCTTTTTGGTAAGGAACTCATTCTGATTGTTGGTATTATTGTTGGCCTTGTCGAAGCTATTGTTGATGATGGAGATGCTCTGGCTGCCGCTTAACAGCTGCTTGGTGGGGCTCAGCAGCAGGCTGTTGTTGGGCGTCTCAATGTGGCTGTGGTTGTTGTTGCCACCGCCGATGCTGCTGCTGTTGTTGTTGTTGTTGCTGTTGTTGTGGGTGTGATTGTTGTTCTGGCTGGTGTTGATGTTGTTGGACGCGGGCGCAGGCACGGGCGGATGCGTAGGCGGTGGCAGAGGCAGCTCAGGTTGCAATGATTGCGGCGGACTGTCGCCACTTTGTATGGTAGCAGGAATGGCGGTTACAATTTGGCCTTTTGTGGGTGACATTGTGGGTGATTTTGGTTAGCATGATCAGCAGGTGACAATGAGACAACACAGAGACACAGCGTTTAGCATGGAGAGAGAATCATAGTTAGTTTCGGTTTAAAAGCAGAGCCTGCAGAAAGCAAACGTTCAGTGCAACACCAACTTACCATAGCTCTCGCGTAGCTCTCGTGCCGCAAAGATGCCATTGGCAGCCGCCTCCTCCTGTTCCTTGAGGAAGCTCTTATGCCGCTCGGCGCGCTCCCGACGGCGTCTCAGACCAGGCGTGACTCCAGCGCCATCTCTCGCTGCATTGGAAACAAAGGAATTAGTTGCCTTTCGAGTGGAGGGGAACTTCTGATGCTTACGCTTCTTTTCCTGAAACAGACCGCTGCTGAACTCCGTGGAGTTCGTGGAACCAGAGCTGTCATCCTCATCCACTGTGGCCTGCGTGGGCGTCATGCGCAGTACTGTTGTGGGCAGCACCTTGGTCAGCGGAGCTGGACTGTTGTCAGTGCTGTGGCGCCGCGACTTGCGTCGTTCTGTGGTGCTAGCTCCAGGACGATAGCGTTGCGTCTTGCGCATCGAGTTCTGTGGCAAGCGCTGTCCATCCGACTCGCCGTCCTCAAATCTGCAATGTTTAATTAGTAAATGACATTCTCTGTGCGTGAATTGTTGTTTACTTACTTGAGAACCGCTTCATACAGCTGCAGCTGATCAAGCAGATCCAGATCGGTGCCTGGCTTGGACATATAGCGTTGTATGACAGTTTCCATGCCCTGCTGTTCCAGCAGATCGCTTTCGTCGTAGAAACTGTCCTGATCAGTCAAGCCCGCTAGAGTTTTGTTGATTAACGAGGTGGCATAGATCACCAGCTCGGCATCTGCATTGTCGTAGTCCTTAAGCAGTCTAAAGAGAACAAACATGCATGTTTTAATACTTTTGAAGTTAACAGAAAACTTGAGTTTCCCTTCGGGAACATAGTATAAGAACAATTGCAGGCAGCGCCTAAAAGCAGACTTCACTGTTTACCTCATTATATTGGCCCAGGGCAATGTGCCCTGAGCTGCATCCACGGCGTGAATGGCGCTCACAAGCACATAACAATTGGACTCGGCATACTCCACGAACACGAGCAGCAGCTTGAGAGCCGTCTTAACCACCGAACGGTAATTGGAGGCGATCAATGAGTAGAGCCACTCCATGGTGGGCTGGTGCTTCATGACGCCATTCATGCCATCCACATAGAGCATGACCTGTCGTGTACAGAATGACAAGATTAGCAGTGACTTGTGAGCAGTGATCAGTGATCAGTGATCGAGTGATCAGTTACCTGGCCCAGGGCGCGCAGTATATAGTTTTGATAGTTTTGATCGGCGCAATTGCCCACGCGCACGAGACAATTAAGACCGCCCAGGGCGACAAAGGCGTGCACCAGATCCTTGTCCTCCTGGAACACCTGTTTGAGGGAGAACAATGCACGGCGCAGATCGCTGCCCTCCGATGAGAGTAGTTTCTCTATAAAACAAAAACAAAATACAGAGTTCAATGAGGCGTATACTTGATTAACATCTAAAGTTCCCGCTACGGACTCTGCACTTACCTATAATGGCATGAACGCGTACGCTCAGCTGTGTGCGAATTACCAGCGAGTTTTTGCGACTGAAAGAGAGATAGAGAGGTTGAGGGGGGATTGTAGAAAAGATTGAAATTAATTTTGTATGTAATTTCATTAGCAATGGGCAACAAAAGAAAACTAAGAGTAAAACACAATGGGTATACACGATGTTGTGGTTCATTGACCAGTTAAGAACATTGATTACCCGCTGCTTGCTGCCAGTTGTTGGCCATAATAAAAGTAATAACAAACGACGCAGATAATTGAAAATGGACTATGAAGCATCAGAGCGAACGTAGCCGCCAATAAGCCGAGCCAAGAATTCATAATGAAATGTCTGTGTTTCCACCGTGGTCCCAACTCAACTTAACTCAACTCAACTCAAAGTGCACACATTGCCACACCTGTGTGTGACTGTAACACAGTGTCTGTCTTTGTCTTGGTGTACTCTGGCTCTGCTGCAGATTGACAAGCCAACAACGAGCCATCAAACCATCCAGGTATCAAGCCATCGACCCATTCAAGCCCCGTGCCTGCTGTGGAATTTTGATGTGAACTGAGCCAAATGATTTGCATGCGAGCGCGCTTCCATGACTAATACGATAAGCATGATTAGTGGCCCAGGCCTCATAGGCAACTGGCAACTGGCAACTGGCAACTTGCAACTTGCAACTCCTGCCGGCCAGAACACTCATTGGCGCCACTAACTGGAGTAACTGAAGTAACTCAAGTAACTCAAGTAAAACGCTAACAGTCGCGGCGACATTTACATTATAATTTTTATAGAAACCCGCCAAGTATCGTAATGGCTGGCTCATTTGCCAGAGCTGCCAGTGCTGCCAGAGAATTGCAGCTAGTGAAAGTCATAAATAAGCAGACACCGCATAGTCTTTACCTGCTACTGACAACTTCTCTGTACGCTCTTAACTACTTTAATCCCATTATTTAGCCCCCCAGCCCCCCATCATAGCCTGACTTTGTACGGTTACGTTGCCAACCATCTTCCCATCTTCCCATCCTCCCATCCTCCCAACTTCCCAGCTTGCCAACTTGGCCCATGCCCTGACGCGTACGTCAGTTAGTTGCAGTCGCGCCTTCGAGCCTGACATCACGTTCCCTGCCAGGCCATAGAGACAAGCAAACAAGTGGCACTGGCAGGAGTTAGTCAGCCAGCTGATACTCTACCAACCAGCTGGAAAATACTTAATAGAATGTGTTTCTAATTTCTGTTATATGGCTTTTATTGCTATTCTATTGGCTATTGGTTCCCAGCCATTGAAAGTCTTCTTTTCCATTATATTTTCTTAATAACAGAAAGACTTGGAAGAATGCAAAAAGAAAACTAAGAAATAAATTACATTTTCTTTTATCGCACTTTTCAATCCACTTTTAATTTCTATTACATAGAAACATATGCTATAAACATTTAAGCTTTAGCTTGTAGCAATAGGAAAGTTTAATAAAATAAATAAATATGCATAAAAAATAGAATGAAAAACTAACAAAACACTAAAATTCACATACACTTTTCCTATTAATCTTCTAACTTCTTTATGATAATATTAATAATATTATTAATCAGCTTTTGCTAAGAAAGTTTAAATAAAAATAAATAAGTGTATACATAAAAAAAGAATTTAAAAAAACTAACAAAACAGTAAAAATAACTTAATAAAGAAATAAAAAATAAAAATATAAACAAAATATTAAAATTCACTTACACTTCTTATTTAAATCTTCTAACTTCTTTATGATAATATTAATTATATATTATTAATGAGCTTCAGCTTGTATGTAGATTTGGGAAAGTTTAATAGAATAAATAAAAAAAAAATAATAAAAAATAAATAAATAAATGAAAAAACTAACAAAACAGTAAAATTCACCTAAGCTTTATCTATTAATCTGCTAACTTCTTTATAAGATCAAAAATATTATTAATAAGCTTTAGTTTGTAGTTCTAGGTAAGTTTAAATGAAAATAAAAATGAATACAAAAAAAAAACAATTTAACAAAAATTAACAAAATAAAAAAATTCACATAATAAAGAAAAATTAAATAAAAATATAAAAATAATAGTAAAATTCACTTACACCTTTCATTTTAAACTTCTAAATTCTTTATTATAATATCAACAATAAATATTAATAAGCTTTTGCTTATAGCAATAAGAAAAAATAAATAAATAATTAAATAGGAAAAAAATATATAAATAAATATTTTAAAAAAAAATCAAATTCACACTTTTTATTTCAAATTTCTAACTTCTTTATTATAACATCAATAATAATATTAAAAAGCTTTTGCTTGTAGTAATAGGAAAAATTAAATAAACAATTAAAACTCTCATTGATTGTTTAAGAGCATATTAAATACTCATAATTTTATATTGCAAAATTTGTAAATTACTGGAGCTAAGCCCCTAAATTAAGTTTAGTAGCGTATAGTTCCCAGTTATCTAGGTATAAGTTAACATATAAGCCGATCATTTAAAGGTTTTCTTCCCCATTTTCCTTTGTTATCTATATAAATTATTTTTTAAACATAGCAAATTCATTAGAGAAATGTTACTGTTGAAAAGCAATCGCTAAAACTCGGAAAAATACTACAAATTAAAATTTAGCTTTTAATAAAACATTGTACTTTAGAGGGGAAATATAAGCAAATTAAAAAAAAAAATTAAAAAAAATAAAAAATAATTAAATAGGAAAAAATATATAAATAAAAATAAAAAATGGTAATATTCACTTTTATTTTAAACTTGTAACTTCTATATTATATCAATAATAATATTAATGAAAGTGTGCAGGATCTGAATTGTATTCTATCTCTTTTCTTGTCTCTAGTAAAAATTGCTTCCTTTCATTTTGAGCGCATCTAATTTTCACTTTTACAATTTGCGCTCAATTCGAACTCTCAATTACTTTAGAGCACAAATAATAATAATACTAAGAAGACCATGAATAAACTCAAAGTATTCTATTCTATTATAATATATATTGAAATACTTCGTTTGGTTTTTCTTTCCCAGCAAGCTGGCCATGGGAAAACCTGAGATGGTTTAATTTCAAGAATTCTGTCTGGCAAATTGTGCATAGCTCGCAATCAGTTAAATGTGTCTGCTGCCCACTTTGTGGCAGGCCGGCCAAGCTCTTGACGTTCTCGTCATGCCAAATTCCACGCAGAGCATGCCACACTGACTTATAGACAGGCAACATGCACGGATGCTAGTTATGAGAAAAGCTACTTCACTCAGAAGTAAAAATATAACGACGCCAAAATGCCATTGCCAACGTTTATATTTAGGCTTTTGTTGTTGCTATATATATATATATTGTGGCTGTTTGCGGATTAAATGCAAATTAACTGCAAGTTGTAGCCGAAAAAAAAATACAAAAAAAAAGTAGCAACAAGTTGCACGTACAAACGACGTCGCTGCGGAGGCATGCACATGCAAATTTCTGGCCTGGCTGTTGGCCAGGTACTCGGCCAGTTTCCTGTGCCACAGATAGCGACATTTTTTATGGCCAGCCTCCGCCTGACAGCCGCCTGGCAATATCTTTATTAACAAATGGAAAAGCCAAGCCGACTGCCTGCCAGTCTGTGTGTTTGTTGTGCTTGTTGTGTGTGTGTGTAATAGACGGTGCTTTGTGGTGAAAGGCTAACAGCCGCAGCCACCCACGAGCAGCCTGCCCCAGAAACCCAGAGTTGCGCCAATTTTAGCCACGGCTTTTCCTGCATTTTCCCGAAATACTCGTACAAAAAAATTGGGTTCAAGGTAACACACACTGCACATAAGTGAAAATCTAAAAATTGCTGACAATAATTTTTTCAGACAGTTAATAAATCACATTGTGGATTTTCCAATTAAATTGTGTGGGTGTTTGGCACAGCTGCAGTTCAGCAGTTTTTAGTTATGATTGAGTACTTAGAGACAGACAGATATGGGGGCGGCTCATTAGGTTGGGTTGGGCGTGTGTGGGGGCGTGTTGCACACACTCACCTGGCTTGCAGACCCTCGATCTCCTCGCTCTGCTCGGCGAGCGATGACTCCAGATCCAGATAGGCGCCAAAGTCGCCATCCTTGTACACCTGAATGGCCGCATCGTCGATCTGCAATAAAGAAACGAAATTGTGAGACAAAAGTTGTGCAAATTGCGACTGCAATTATAATTATAATTAAAGCCAAAGTTAAGGCTAAAGCAAGCAACTACCGCACTACGCAGTAAAAGTTGTTTATGGCCGCGGCTAAAAAGAGAAAGATGCAGATGCCATAGAACATTTTGTGACTGACGGGTTGCATTGAAAGTCAGCCAGCCGGCAGACGGCAGACGGTTTCGTTTAGGCCATCAACGAGGACAGCAGCCAGCAGTAAAGCTGATTGCCAGCCAAGTCATGATCATGATCATGATGATGATCATCATCAATGATGATGTTGCCATCATCGCCTTCATTGGCGTCGTCTGCTTACTGCCACTGGTTGGTCACCTACTTTTCTCTGCTTTCAGTTTTCAAGCCAGTGATTGCCATGGCCAAGACCGTGATTGATCAAATCTCAGCCCGGCTCAGCTCCTGCTGCGTGCACAAATGCCACAGATTGTGGCCGCTTCTCTTTCTACACTTTGTGCATTGTTGTTATTGCTTTTTGCTTTTTATTGGCGCATTGAAAGTAATTATTTGTGCATTTACAGAACAATTACCGGACAACATGAAATTATGTGTGTCGACGCTTGCTTAATGTGTGAAAAAAAGCAAGAGCCCGAGTCTGAGCCAAAGTCAGAGCCAAAGTCAGAGCCACAGCACTTGCAGATAGTATCTTGACCATCTCATCCGGGTTAAGATTACACATACGCCCGTTTGCTTGGTTACGCCCAGTCAAAAGGAATTAGCTGCACAAATGAAGCCCCGCAGCTCTCCTAAGCATTGGTGCTTCAATTTGGACACACCCACAGACCAAACAGAAGAACAACAACAGGAACACAAAGCTGCATCGCGTGCCCCAAGGTTCTTGTCTTTCATAACTTTTGACGCTGCACCCAGAGGCCATTTGGCAAATTAAAAGCTTGCCACACGAAGCCAATGGCTTTTCAAGGCGTGCCCCAAAAGAATAGAAATCATTTTACCATAAGGGTCTCTCTATATATGTGCCTTATACATAGAAGAGCATCTAGCTACAATTTGGGAAGCAACAAAGTAAAGGCTAAGTGCAAGTTTATTGGCTAAAATATGTTGCACTTTTTGATTTGATATCTAGTGAAATTTCTATCAGGAAATTCATAGATTTCGATTAACTACAAATGTTTCAAGTTTGTTTTCAAAGCAGCTCAAAAACTATATATAATAAAGTGACTTAAGTTCCTCTTAAACTGACTTTCAAAATTGATTAAGTTCATAATTCTTTTATTACCCATACAGTCGGTATTATATTCTTGTCACGATACTGTTACACCTTAAAGAAGACATTTACGACCCCATAAATTCTTCATCAGAAAGCCAAACTCATTTAATATAAACATATCTAAGCAAAAAATAAAAGGAAGAGCTGCAAAAATATTGAAAAACGATAGTAGCTTTATGACAAAGCCATATTATATGTTACTAAAGCTATAGTGACTTTAGGATAAAAACAAACTGACCTGTTCCCAATTCCACTTTTACTCAAAAGTTGCGAAAGTGAAATTACGAAACGTTTATAAAAATTATATTAAATATAGTTTCCTAGTAGTTTTTGTTTAAATATATATGTATATATATCATAAGATTTGATAAAACTATTATAATAGTGAGCAAGCAATCGATATCGGCGGTGAATCTAAAAACTATCGATAATATTGATAGAAGCAATTTTGGCAACTTTACAAATGAGGCAGCCAGTGCACAGATTGATTAATCATTATGCACCATGAAATATAGTTTTCTAGTAGTTTTTTAAACATATATATACAACTATTAAAATAGTAAGCAAACAAACGATATCGGCGGTTAAACAAAAAACTATCGATACTATCGATAGAAGCAATTTTTGCAACTCTATAAATGCGGCAGCCAGTGCACAGATTGATTAACCACCATCCAGCATAAAATATAGTTTTCTAGTAGTTTTTTAAACATATATATATGTCGTAAGAATATATACAACTATTAAAATAGTCAGCAAGCATTCGATATCGGCGGTTAAACAAAAAACTATCGATACTATCGATAGAAATGATGATTGTTTTGCAGCTCTTCAATTACTTTTTCCGCTGCCATTCGAATTGGTTTACTATAAGAGTGTTATACAGCTATCACTGCAACATTAACTTCTTGATTATCTAAATTACACACTGATCTATTAAGTTTTGGTTAAATGTGATCAAACTTGGTTAACAACTTGTATCATTTAGCTGCCTCAGTAAGAAGCGTACACAAACTAATTGTATAAGAAACTTTTCTTACTTTGATTACTTAACTCTTGAACTTAATTACTATATCACTTAGCTAAAATTAAGCAAGTTATTTGTTTATTATTGTTTCGTTTCATAGTACATATCAAGTGTGCTTGATTAAACAAAGGAGAACTCCAATTAGTAATGTTTTTATTTAGGTTTCATCTAGAATTTCCTGCTGACTACTTCTGACAAATAAAAACAACAGAATATAGTATATGTTAAGTTCTGTATAATTTAGTCACACTCTCAGCTCACTAAGTAAATTTATAGATGACTCGACATAGCCGGCAAAAATAAGTGTTTCCGAATATGATTGACTGACTGGCTTTATTAGTGAGTGGGGGCCAGGCCGTCTGGCAGAAGTCACGTCTGGTTATCAGAGGCACTCGAGTATGTTACCTATGAGTAAATTGTTACTTCCTATAGCGAATGACGCCAGCAAAGCAACTGCAACTGAAGCAGATCCAACTTCCTGCATGTTGAATCAGTCGGCATTAGTATTTGGCATAGATAACTTTCTAGAGTACATACCAAAGGCATATATTATAATACATAAATCATATAACATTTTTGGCATTGTTGTGCGTGCTGTTGAATATATATACGAATATATATTTGATATTGATATGATGTGTCAAATGCGTAGACATTAACCTATGCATATCAATTTATATAAGCGATACGGCAATTAAAACCAAAGCAAGTGTTTGCATACAAAAGAAATCGTAAATAACCTCAGGTATATGCCAGTTTTTGTTGTCTTGGCCACGTTTAGTTTGCCCAAAACTATATAGACTATTTTGTCGAGTCTTCATTCACAGAGCTATGCAAATTTTGTAGTATTTTTTTTTCGTCTTTTTTTGGTTGCTTTGATGTTGATTTTTTGTCTGAAGCATGACAAGATTTTTAATCAAATTGAATTTCGCATATATGTATTTGTTGTAGCATAATATTTTCTTTGATTTTTGTGAACATTCAATCGAGTGGCAAACTCATAAACGCGGCTATTGACACAGTTAAGGCATCGAGCATAGTAATTTGGTTGTATAGAAAAAGCGTGTTTAAAAATTTGATATGGTTGGGGAAATAAATAATAAAAATATAAATAAAAAATATTATTGCCTGCCAAAAATGAGAAAATAAATAATAAAAAAAGAGAGTGAAAACAAATTATAAATTAATAAAATGAAAATAAACAATATGATCATATGAAATATTGCTTTGCAAGTTGGTGAAATAAATGAAGATTAATAATGTTTTTGTGCCATATGAGTCGATATATAATACTAGCTAGGTTTATAAGTAACTGGATAAAGCGAAATCGAGACAAGCTTTATGACAAACTTTATTGCAGGCTCTTAAATGATTTTTATACAAATTCTTCACCTCGTTGAAACGTGATGTTGATGAATCGCTCACACTTTTGCTTTCCAATCAATGCCATTTTGCCTGCGAGTTAATTGACCCCAAAGCTGACCACTAAATAATATGGTATGCTAATTGATATGGAAATGAAACCTTCCTCAAAGTTTCCCCCTCTGCAAGAGTTCAAGCTGATTCAGTCAACAAAAACTATGCAAATTATTTGGACAAATATTAAAAGATGCGTAAGCGCAGGCGTATGCCTAATATCTTAAATAAATAATATAGAATATGTTGGGATTTCACAATTGTAGCTAATACAAAACTTGAACATTTGTGTTTCTCATCGCGAGTTAATAAATTAATGTCTTATTCTTTATTAAAAGAAGTAAGAGTAAGTATACCAGACTACAAAACTCCCCCAGGTCAAAAATTTACGATCGCTTCTTCGTACACTTTATGTGTAAGTGTACGAAGATCGTATCGATACACATAGACGCACACATACAAGCGACAGCAAAAGCGAACACTTCAGGTGGTGACTGTGCTGCTTCTTCCCCCCGCGCTGTAGTACTGAATCTTGTTTGTTGAATAACTTCCGTGTTTATTATCTGATCAACTTGAAATTTGGACAGTAGATTAAGACTGACTAAAGTATTATACATGCCAAATTCCAAAGCTATATCTTGAAAATTGGTACTGTAAAAGGATTTTTAGCGAGTAGCGGGGGAATGGGGGGGGGGAACATCTCGGGGAATAAACTTGACCTGAACTTGGTGTCTCTAACTCTTATAGCTGCTGAGATGGACGCGTCAGACAGACGAACAGGCGGACATGGCCAAATCGAAATCTCTTTTGACACTGAACAAGAATATATATACTTTATAGGTTCGGAGATGTCTCCTTCTGCCTGTTACATACATTTGTACTCCCTTTTTACCCATTTTATGGGTACAGGGTTTAATTATCATCCTACGCATTTCGGCGCTTGTTACGCCTTCCTCAGGGAGTCTGTTTGAACTGTAAGCTAATTGAATTATCTTTGAAATTGAATGCTGAAAACTGGAATTGTGTGTCCGTGTGAATGACATATGTATGCTATGCAAATGACGTAATGTTCTTCCGAAAACGATTTTCCTTTTGTGTTTGTTTACTGGGCCATGATCGCTTTACTCTATTATATATCAATTTTTCGATTTACATTTATTTTTTTTGTATTTATCTAACGTTTTTATTATTTTTTTCTTTCTTTCTTGGTTTCTACTGATTGGAGCGCACACTTTATATGCTTATCTACACACCGCGATTTTTGATTGTTGTGTTGTGTTGTGCGAGGTGACGTGCAAAAAGCCACAGCAGCAACAACAGCAATTGGCAAAAAGAATAACACAATAAAATGAAATCAAAATATACAATAAAAAATACAAAAATGAAGAAAAAAACGTTAGAGTCGATTGACCGCAACGAAAAATGATTATTTATAGTTGTATTTTGTTGAATTGAGAGCTGCTCAATGACATCATCGCAGATTAGACATCCAACGTTGAAGGCGCAAATTTATGAATCTATTGTAATGCGCTAAATTTAACAAGTTGCATGCACAGAAGAACGTTCAGTTCTCATTCTGATTCTGATTCTGATTCCGATTCCGATACCGATTCCAATTCTGGCTCCGACTTAGGGGCACCCTGGGCTGACTAATTGGACAAATGGCATTCACAGCTGCCGCGCCTGCCACATAAATCTGACTACGACAACATCCTGGACCAGCGCCGTGGAGAGTGCAACACACATACAAAAACAACATACAAGAAAGCAAAAAATACAACAAAAAAAGACAAGTAAGAAGCTCTAGTCAAGTATACCCGACTACGAAACTCCCTGTACCCATCTCTATAACTTCCAAACACATCTTCGTCCATTTATACATACACACACATATACACAAAGATGCATGCATACAAGAAACAGTGCTAGCGAGGCTACGCTGCATCTTCCTCCCGCTCTTCAATATTCTTTCGTCAATATCTTCCGTGCTTATTGTCCGATCAAATTGAAATTTTGGAAGCAGATTGAGAGTGATTCAATAATAACGCATGCCAAATTTCATATCTATATCTTTATAATTATGGCTGTAAAACGTTTTTATCAAATTGCGGGGGTGCGGGGGGAGATATCTCCAATCTGCGCATGGTATACAGTAAGCTACATTTCAAATTTGGTGTCTCTAGCTCTTATAGTTGCTGAGATCCACGCGTTCATCCGGACGGACCGACAGACATGGCCAAATCGAGTTTTCCTTTAATACTGATCAAGAATATATATACTCTATAGGGTCAGAGATGTCTCCTTCTGCCTGTTACACACATTTACTCAGATTTAATACCCCCTTTTTACCCATTTTATGGGTACAGGGAGTAAAAAAACGAGAACGTTGCATTTCCTTTTGCGATTTGCTCATTAGAATTTATTGCTGCTGCTTGTCAAGATTTACGTATCCTTGCAACAGCTCCAGATGACAGATGACAGGCAATGGGGGCTCGCTGCCCCTCTTGTTGTGGCTTGTTGTTACTGTTGTGGTTGCATGTTGCATGGAGCGCACGATCGCTGCCCGTTGCCTCGCTGCTGCTTCTTTTTTGTTTTTGTTGCAAATTAGTCAAAGTCAGAGATCGGCGGTACGAACAATGGCTGACTTAGATAATTGCTGACCAAGGCTTTCACAATGCCAATGAAAAGTGCTGTAAGATGTTTTTGCTTTTCTCTGCGCAGTGCCCCAACTTCCTATTAGTTGCAACAGATTGTGCGATAGCAATAAGTTAGCCCCAGGCACACAGCTCAGCACAGCTCAGCTCGGCTCGGCTTGGCTTGGCTCGGCGGCTTAAGCCCATTGTCTTGACTCTCTGCCACATCCTGTTGCAATGCATCATTTGTTAAATGTATTCACAATAATCAAGTATAAAGCATAATAAGTGGCAGCCAGAACAACAACAACGCCACAGAGTTCACAACCAGAAAAACTGAACGTTTTCCACTCAAAATTCTTCATTTGTTCTTAACTATATTTATCAGAATTATTTGCCATGCAAATTCAATGTTTGTTTGGCTTTCAGTTCACGTTGATGTTTAGCAATTACCATTTTGGTAAAGTTTCAGCTGTTGTTGCCAAAACTAAGTCATTGTGGTTTTTCCATTTGAATACTCTGCACAAATAACAACACTACAGTGCGCACCAACTGTTTGCCTCTGACCTCCAAAGTCTCTTGACTTTATTTTTAGCTCAAATTGCTTGACCATTGTTTATCCACACACACACACACACACACACACACTCGTACATACATACATGTGTTTTAATTATTTGATCTTTCGTTTCCATGTGAAATTTACTGCTTTGAACTTGTTCCTTATGCAAAACTCATTTCTGACTGAATAGCTGAATGTGAATCAAAATATATATATATATATATATATATATATATATATTTTATATGCACACATATATAATACAATCGATAAATGTGTCTAAACACGATATGCTAATTGCGATCAGTCAGAAAACCGCAAACAAAAATAGATTAACATAACATTGGGAAGCTGACTTTGTGAGCTACACTGCCTCTACTAAGTCTGCGCATAGAACAGTCTTCTTAGGGGTGGAGAACGAATTAACTGACAGTAATTATTCTACAATTCAAGTTCAAGTAATTTCCTTATGTATTTAATACGTTTATATTAAATATATATATTTCTAATTATTGCCTAAATTGGCATTTGAAGCTAGTTTTAAATTTCATCTTGGCGTACGCACACTTTTATAGTTGACTGTTATGAATTATGTTTGGTTCTAGACCAGTAGTCAAATATTAACTTTGTATAAGCAAAACGATAATCAAGATCTTCACATACTTCACATACATAAATAAATACAAATTCAAGACCTTCGACGACATTTCGCAAAAAGAAGCTCTGCAAATGTTGAAAATCTTGATAAAACTTTATATAGCTACAGATAAGTAGTACCTATTAAAATAGTAGTATTGTTGCCTGGTCACATTTATACACTTACAGCGAGGGTATTAGGATTAACTAGTGAATAAACATAGACATGTCAAACAAGCATTTTTCTGAGGCCAGATGCTTTGGTGTTGTCACAACCCCAAACACTTCGGCAAAAAAGCCGAACTCAACACAACCCCTTCGTGGTTCACTAGTTAATGGTATTAGCTTTTTATTAGGAATCGTAAGGGTTAACATTATTTAAATAAAAATTTATTTATGATTATTATCCAAAAATTGTTTCCTAATTTTACTCTTATTTTCCGATCGAAAAAAAATTATGAAATAATTAAATTTCAGTTTTTTATCTAAAAATCATAATATACATAAATATTATTTTCAATTTTTATTATACAAATTGAAAATAAGAGTTATGTTTCAACTTGCTGAACAAATTTAAAAGTTTATCCTGTTTTCAGGATACTACTTCCCTATAAAGTATATCTAAAATTTTCTCGTCTAGCTAGATACATTTCTTCTGGTTTGTTTTTTACTAAGCTCATAATTCTTCTTTGCGATTCGTGCTTTTATCAACAGATTTGTTACGCTTAGGAGGAGACCTCTTGGGAGTATAGAATTTTCTTAATCCCCATCATTTGAAGAACTTTTCAAGTCCGGTTTTCAGCTATTCTTAGAAAACTTAACTCTAGATCAAACTCAATTCAACGTATTTATATGTTCTATAGATGCTGACCAAATTTCATCAAAATCCTACTATAATATCTTAAGTATGTCTGTCCTAAGAATAGGGGGCAACTTTTTTGTTTTTATGATCAAAATCGGACCATTTGAAACAATTCCTTGATAATTTAGTATTCTTTTTATGTAAATCTTCTCTGCAAGGGTATATATCTTCGGCATGCCAAAGATAACAGTTCTTGCTTGTGTTTGCTTAAACGTATTTGCGAAAAAAGTCAAATACCTTTTAAGCTAACTCACAAGAAAAGAGAAACGTGGTAGATTCAGAGCTGATAAGGCTTAACAGATAAGTTAAGCAGGGTAGTACTCGTATTTATACCGTCGACCTTTGTTTCTGGCTTACAATCGAGGTAAAGTATATATAAATGGGATTATGGCTTATTGTTAACAAAGTGCATATTGTATATATATGTATAGAAGAAGGAGGAGAAGAGATCCTTACGCTCTGCGGTGCGTTGAGCAGCCTCAGGATGGTGCCCAGCTGTGTGGCCAGTGGCATGGTGGTGGTGAAGGCATAGGTCGGAGCACGCACGGGTATCGGAAAGGCGGTGGTTGCCGACAGTGGATCGCTATCCAGCAGATACTGCACACGAAAGGTGATAAGTTCGTCGGGTTCCATTTTCACAATCATTTTGCCAGCCCAAAATTGCTTGCAACACGAACTTTTCGTTGGGGTTTGTTGAATTTTTCAGGCACTTTTTTATTCGATTTGTTGATTTGTTTATAATTATTCACTTTTATTTACATTTTCACCGCTGTAATGAATGAACATTTAACATTTCTTTTTTTTTCTTGCAATTTATTTTAATTTTTGGATTTTTTATGAGTGCCGCCAAACCCAAAACAACAACCAAAAAAAAGAAAAAATAATTTTAAAAAAAATGCCAAACCAAATATGTTGCATAATTGCACTCTCTCACTTTGATTGTCTCACACGCATGTTGCGCAATTTTATGCTAAACATTGCAAATTGTGGCACAGCCACGCCCCCCTTTCGCACACACATACGCATACACAACACACATACGCATACACATGTATACGTATGTGGATAATTGCTATGCAAGCCGGCGCGCTGTGTAAATATTTGCCTTGATTTCTGGTTCAGTGCGGCCTGCATGGTCTCCAAGCTAATGGTTGTGTAACTTTCAATTCAATGTCAGTTAAATGGCTAGACCGCCCCCTGCCCCACCTTCCTCCCTGCCACTTGTGGCTTGTATCATCAGCATGCAACGCATCGCCTCAAATCAAACTCAAAAGCAAATCAACAGTCAAAATATTTTACAAATAAAACTACTATATAAAAGCCAATGTCTGGGGGCCTGAGGTCTCTCCATGTACCGCTAAATGGCAGTCGGAATGTGCGTAAGTTGTTTATGCAAATCTACTACATATTGTTGTTGTTATAGTTGCTGTTGGTTGTGGTTTATGAGGCTGGCTGCCTGTGCGCATAATTGCTTATAACCAGACTCTAATGGGCTCCGACTCTGGCTCTGACTGCCCTCAGCCAAGTAGTCGCACTGACCAGCAGTCTGGAGCACTTGTCTAGCTGACATTGAACTCGTCGTGGGCCAAAGTTTGTTAATAAACGAGTTGGCCAACAATGCTTGACCAGCTTGAGTGTGCAGCAAACATAGCTGCAGGAGAACTTTATCAAACGAAGTTCAAATTTGCATATATTGGGAGAACCTTATGAGATAGTATCAACAAGAGCAAGAACAGAATATACTACTTATATACCAGAGCACAAATTATACAGTCCAGTATATTAGAATAGAACTTACTCTAGCTTACACTCAGCAAAAGATATGCATGAAAATACAATAAGTCGCTTTACTTTGGCAGCCAAAGGCAGTATTTTTTCCTCAATTTAGGAAATAAATTTCTCAAATTTAAAAATTGATTCTATTAAAAAGAGATTATTTCTGGCTTTTGGGATGAATTTTTGTTTTTGTTTTTTTTTTTAGATGTATTTATTTATAATTGTAATCAGCCTTATAAAAGTTGTAAATCCATTATTGCTGCTAAAGATTAGGCGTTACTTTTGTTAGAGAGCAATTTTTTTCATTCTATGGCATTTATTTTTTTGAGTGTAGGGTAGAGTAAGGTCTTTTCTAATAAGCTTAGGCTTAGCTCAAAAATAATGCTAGAAGAGTCTTTAAAGGCAAGAAAGGACCCAAAGGCAAATGGGCTGCCATGGCTAGAGGTCTAACCAGAGCACCCAGGAAGGGAGGCGTGTAGGGTACACTTAGAAAAATAAATGCCCTTAAATGTGGAGATCGCCAAACTTTTGTAGACAAGACAAGCTAACTTTTTATCTGAATTTAAAAAAGATATTTCCAAATTGATTTATTTTATTTATTAACATAATGTTAACTTGCTGTTAAGACTGTAAATTGACTATAAGAGTAAGACATGGCTGCCAGGTATTTCAAAATTTAAAAATTATTACTATTAAACAGAAATTTGGTTGGCTTTCAGGGTGACTTTTATTATAGAGCGATTTTAAAGGTTTTTTTTTATTTTTATTAAGTTAAATATATTATTACAATAATATACGAAAGGATTAGAGTACTAGCTACGATTCCAGATTCTATGTCATATGTTTTCTAGGTGTAGAAACAAAAGACGTAGTACGCTACAGCCATAGGGAAATTCTAGCATTTATTCAAGTAATTGAGTTTTTGGGTAACTTTGGGCTCAGAAGGAGGCATAATAGATCGTATAAGTCGCAATCCTCTGCTTCACCATGGTAATCTTAATAAAAGCTAATTAATATGCTCAGTAATTAGCAATAATTAGCTGATTATTTTCAGTATTACCACAAGTAGCCAAAAAGAACGTTCAAACATAAATCTAATGCTGGCTAACAATTCAGTAAGGTTCGCGTTATTGCGTATTGCCAATTTGCGTACTTTTGGCCGTTCGTATAACAATTTTAATAGCCGCTTTCGGCGCAACAAAGTGCAAACACTTCGTTATTTGTGGTGCACAACATGTAATTATTAAATATTTGCTACTAACTCGCCACTTGGAAACTAAACGCAGCTGCCAATTTGAACGGAGCGCAAAAAGAAGGCGGCTTTTAAAAAGCCACAAAAACTGCGCTTAATTGCAATAATTCATTTCGCAGCGAAACAACACAAAATACAAAATACAAAAAAAAATTAAAACGAAAGCCATAAAAAGACGCTAATAAACTACAACACAAAAAGAAATATATAATAAAGAGCTGTGTAAACGTAAACAGCTGTTAAGCCCGGCAAGAGGTTCTCGAGAAATGCGATTCGGAATTAAATAAGAATGAAAACAAGAAAAGGCAGTTAAGTATCTTCAGAATACCGAAGATACAATACTCTAACAGATATCTTACTTAAACTGATCATACTTCTAACCAAAACTCAGTTTCTTTCCTGTCTATCCCATGACATGTTGAAATTCATCCTGTCAGCGTTCGGAAACGCTTCCTTCGAAGTATATTCATATATTATATATATATCCGAAGTATATTCACTAGTTAATGGTTACACCTTTGCTGATAGAATCATAATACCCTCAGCAAGTGTATAACATAATTGCGTCATTAAGTGGCAACGGCTTCAAAAGGGAAGTGCGCACAAATTCCCCACAAAGGCCAAGTTTATAAAGTTATGAATAAGGCTAAGGATGAGAGAAGGCATCCGTTTCCTTTTTGCTCTCTTGACCAAATCGCATAAGGTGGGCAACTTGAGTTATGGCAGAATGTCGAGTAAATTGTGCAGACAATCTTGATTCTGTATTACCTTAATCTTCTCTCCCTCCAGTAATCACATTCATTGACGCTTTGGGCCAGTGCTGACCCCTTAACAACCAATAGCGTTTATTATTAGTAATATTGACGACCCCAATAGTAAAAAAAATATATAAATTCAACATTTTAAACTATTCAAGCATTGCTTTCAAAAACTCCAAAAATATTTATCCTGAAAATTTATATTTTGAAGTAAAGTGAAGTAAATCGATTAATAAATCGATAAATTTAAAAAAAATAATTATTTTTTTTCAAAAATTTGACAATTTTGACATTTTAAACTATTCAAGCATTGCTTTCCTAAAAGTGTGGTCAAAAACTCCAAAAATATTTAACCTGAAAATTTATATTTTGAAGTAAAGTGAAGTAAATCGATTAAAAAATCGATAAATTTAAAAAAAAAATTTTTTTTTTTGTTAAAAAATTTGACAGAGGGTGACAGGGGGGATGGAAAAAAACAAAAAAAATCTGAATTAAATGCCACATTAAGCTACGGCAAAAACCATGACCAAGAAGACATTTGGCATGAAAATCGGTTCAGTTTTAGCAAAGTTATGATTGTCGGAAGTATAGGAAGATCATCTACTAAGAATACTTTATTTTCCAAGTCAAAAATATTGTAGAGTTTGGCATGAAATTTGATCAAAAAATGAACCACATCAGAATAAGTTTCAAGAGAACGCTTCATACTAAACCTAAATGTCCGCAATCGATTAAAAGTGAAATTTTCAGATTTTATTGATTTTCAACCATTTTTTTCCAAAATTAACAAGGCTTCTTCCACCTCATCAATATTCATGAAAGAAAAGACAACATTTTTTAACGAAAATGAATTAAATTAAAAGGCAAAGTCAAGCTTATGGGCCAACCATGACTAAAACGGCTTTCCACATTAAAAATCGGTCTACTTTTGACAACGTTAAGCGAGTTTTGAATCTAACTGAAAGACTTTTGTATGCAGTTGGAATCGAGTAGAAATATTTGGAATTTTTTCAGAAGAGGTTGACTTTTGTAAGAAAAGTAAAGAGGTAAAGAACTGAGCAGTCTGCATTGCATTTGTTGTCCAGGGTATCAGCATTTCTCGAGTATCCTTATTTTTATTTTATTTTTTGTCAGGTAAGCGTCCGGTGAGGGCAGGTGTGCCAAAAGTGGTTTGCTAGCAACAACAAAAGCAACAGCAACAAAGAGAACAAGTTGTTCTCGTCATGCATGAAAGTCAGAAGACAACTCCAACTTCAACTCCAACTCCAGTTGGGTTTTTGCACTCTTTTGGCTTTCGGCTTCGTTCGGGGCTAATGAAATTGAAAATAATGTTGGAATTTTTCTTTTCGGATTTTACTTTCACGCACACACACACACACATACACACACCTGGGCAGAAGCGGAACTCGTCTTGGCCAATTCCAAAAGGGTTTTATCGGCCAAAAGTTAAGTGGCAAACGTTTTTGGCAATGGCTTCCTTATTGGAGACGTGCAGAAATTTAATGAAATTAAATAAATATAATAGTAAAAAACGTCAGGCTAAGTGGCAGCCATGTAAAAATAGCAAGCAATTGCTGTTGTACATAGAGTTGTTGTTGCTGTTGTTTGTTGTAAGCTGTTAAGTCAACTTGGCCAACGCCGAACGTCGAATATTTAGTTACAAATTACGACAATGATGCCGACGATGACGCCAACAATGTTGGCCATATTAAATGGTAAATGGTAAATAATTTATGCAAATGTTGCATTCGCGCAATTTGGCAGCGGCACCCACAACAGCAGCAGTTGCAACAACAACAACAACAACAACTGTCAGGTAATGAAACCCGCCCGCTGGCTCAAGGAAACTTGCAGCGATCTCCGGTCGCCTCTTTTTCGGATTTTTTTATTCGCCTTGACTTGCCAAATGAACTTTCACTTTTACTGCCTTGTGGTCTTGGAACTGGAGTCTTCGAGTCTACAGTCTACAGTATTGAGTCTTGAATCTGGGGTCTCTGGTCTCTTGTTCCCGTTGCATGTCGCAACATGTTAACTGTTGTACGGCGACTTCTTCTCCACATCATCATCATCATCATTGTGAATGTTGCCAGCTCGGGTCATTCGTTTCTGACTGATTTTTGTCATCAATTATGTAAATTTTTGCGCTAATAACTTTGCAATTTACAAGCCAACTAATTGACAGCTACTGTGCAGCTGCTCAGCCAAGTTTTGGCCCCACGGCCCACGCCCCAAATTAGACAATGACGATGACATGATAATGGTAACACACTACACACAACACACAACAACACACACCACTCACATGTTGTGTGTGTCTTATAAGTTGATAATAGGAAATGGAAACAGGAAGTCATACTTGTCTACTAAGCTGCTCAGTGTCTAAGAAATAAATTGCTTAATAATCGTGGGAAAAAGTGTTTTCACAAATTTTCAATATTTCAAATGTGGTATTTTCAAAGATTCCTTTGGAAATTTTCTGTATAGTTGGGAAATTAATATCAATAAGTATATATAATATATGTTTATAAGTATCTATCTATCAAGGACATATATGTTATCCTATATAGCAAAACTAAAAGTCCTTATATATATATAGTATATATGATATATGTCTATAAGTATCTAAGTCTAAGTCCTTGATAGAACATATACGTTATCCTATATAGCAAAACTAAAAGTCCTTATATATATACAACAGATAGTTAAGAAACTGTTGAAGTTCACAGAAATTGACAAATTACAGAAATACAAATGTGTTTCCAATTTTTGATTAAGATCAACAAGAGAAGAAAAGAAACAGGAAGAGAAGGATATATATCGAAATTTCTTATCAACATATAAAAATACTTAAAAAGAAACAGAATCTTTTCAAAACATTACAAAAGTTTCCTTTTAATACTACTTATAAGAGGTAAATTCTTAGGATCCATAGAAAAAACAACTTAAAGCTATAGAAATATTAAAAACCTTGCTAGCCTGATAACTTTTGATAGAAATCCACAAATAAAGAAAGAAATTGATTGGAAATAAGATATTTAGTCAATATACTCTTGGGACTGCCATAATCAAACCTACAGGGTAGAATCACGTGTGTGCCTTGATAGTTTTCAAGTTCAATCGTTTGGGAATTTCATTAGAGGGGTTGTAAGAAGGGGCTTGTCTTATCGGAATCAATGTACACAAATGGCTGACAAGCGACGACACTGTTTAAGATGATACCAGGCTATAAAAACCATTTTCGATACTTATCGCTTACTAATAAAGACATAAACACAAATAGGCTCAACAAATTCGCAGAATGCGCAAAAAGACCCCATTTGGACTTATGACTTTCTGGCTTTCTGACTTTCTGACATTGCTGGTTGCGCTTCAAAGCACAGCAAATATTTGGATATATAAAGAGAGAGAACCTAACTGAACAGAACTGAACAGAACTGAACAGAACAAAGCGAAATGAAACAGTTTGCCCAAATGAGCAGCCAGTTGGAGGCAACATTCCAAGACAATTTGTCACGCTTGGGGCAAGTTCCAGGGGACAGGGGACAGGGGACAGAGGCCAGGGGCTGCTTAGAAAAGAAAAAGGTATGAAACCATATGCATTTTTCAAAGGTGCAAACAAACAAATGACCAAATAATTAGAAGTGTAGTAGGGGGGGACAATCAGAAGAAAAGCGCAGAGCAAACCACAAAAGTTGTTTGACCTCTTGACTGATTGACTGACTGAGTGAATGACTGCAACATATAAAATTGTTAAGCGACTGCATTTAAAAATAATTTCAGCTGCCAATAAAATAGGAACAACAACAACAACAGCAACAGCAAGAGCAACAAATGATGGCCCGTACTCTAATAGGGCTCGAAACGAGTTTGTACCGCACGGAGCCAGAAAATTGTGTCACGTTGTTGCCGTGGCAAGCAACAGCAACAGCAACAGCAAACAGTTAAACGCTTTTGACACAGACACAGATACTTGGATACTCAGATACTCAGATACCCAGATACTATACCAATAGCTCCATAGATCTCTGCCCCTTGGAGCTGCTTGCATACCAATGCATAATGTGCGTGTGCCCGGCTCGACCATTTGATTTATTGAATTCTGAGCCGACAACTGATTTTGTATGCAGCGGATGCGTTCTCCAAGAATGCCAACTCATTATGCGACCACTGCAAGAGTTGAGGAGGGGTGGGCTGGAGGGCCACTAGAGATGAGCGATGTTCTAGCTTAGTAGCACCAGTGACAACTGTAAGGAGTGCTCCTCCTGTTCTTCCTGTTAACAAGTCTGAATATATGGCTTACAGCTTGTATGCGTGACCATTTAAAGAGACTTGTCACTTTTAAAACTTGACCAGATAAATATCCTTCCGCCTAGGGCAGAGGAATCTAAACAGAATAATGTAGGCTGGGCTTGAAGTATGAGACTGAATAAGAAACTTTACTTTTCCAGCGAAATGTTTGTTGAAAATATTCCTTAGCTATCCTTTCAAAGTTTTCTTTTCCCTTAAAGGTGTGAATGTTAATATCGATATTGCACTGTTAATGTTAACAGTGAGAAGTATCGGGACTGTGACTGTTAATATCAGAACTTAACTGTTTATGCGAGCTTCTGGACTGTGACTGTTAATAGCAGAACTGTAACTGTTAATGCGAGCAGCTGGACTGTAACTGTTAATAACATGACTGTAACTGTTAATGGCAGTACTGTAACTGTTAATGCGAGTATCTGGACTGTGACTGTTAATAGCAGGACTGTAACTGTTTATACGTGCTGCTGGACTGTAACTGTTAATAACAGGACTGTAACTGTTAATAGCAGTGCCTGTACTGCAACTGTTAATAGCAGTAATGTAACTGTTAATGCGAGCAGCTGGACTGTGACTGTTAATAGCAGAACTGTAACTGTTAATACGTGCTGCTGGACTGTAACTGTTAATAACAGGACTGTAACTGTTAATAGCAGTGCCTGTACTGCAACTGTTAATAGCAGTAATGTAACTGTTAATGCAAGTATCTGGACTGTGACTGTTAAAAGCAGGACTGTTACCGTTATTGGAAGTGCCTGTACTGAAACTGTTAATAAGCAGAACTGTAACTGTTAATGCGAGTATCTGAACTGCTACTGTTAAAAGCAGGAATGTAACTGTTAATGCAAGTATCTGGACTGTGAATGTTAATAGCAGGACTGTAACTATTCGTACTGCGACTGTTACTGCTAATAACGGAACTCTCCATATTCAGTCACAGTGTGACACAACTCAGTCACAGGTACAACAATATTGCGCATTTCTAAAGACTTCACAGTTAATTATAACAATAGCAAGAACAAATCACCTGGCCGCCTGTAATGTCATAAGCCCAGAACGGAAATGAAATGTGAACATTGGCGACGTGTTCACATGTCACTTCCTCGGCTTACCAACGGCCAAGTGCCAAATGTAAGTGTCAAAATGTTAATTGCAATGGCTTCTTTCCTCTGTACATTTGAGAAAAGTGTGGGAAGTCCGCCGAATTGGGGTCAGGCCGCTGACTCGCTGTCGAGTGCTGCACAGAGTTAGGGTATGCCGGAGAAGTGCGCTACTTGGCTTCCTATGGCCGTATGCTAATGCTCCAGAGATGCTTGAGGAGTGCACTGAAGCATTCATATGCATAAAACGGTAGCACTTAAGCATCACAAAGGCATTATGGCCAGAGAAGTGAAATGTGGACCTTTAAATTGAATAATTTATGCAGCTTGTGAGGTTGAGCTTGAGGTTGCAGCATGTAGAACTAGAAGATGAAAGTGTCATGAAAGCAGCCTAAGAAATTGGGTTAGAAGACAATAAATTGGGTCTCGATAATGTAAATATTTCTGTAAAAAGATTATTATAATAGATAAATGTTCAAGTTTCCAATTAGTTAAGCTACACACAAAACAGAAAATCTTTCAATAAACATGTATATTAATTGAGGTATGCACTTTGTAAGAGAAATTGAAAAGATCTTGTAAGAGAAATTGTATAAAACTTATAGAGCTGATAAAAGACACTGAATATTCTATCATATAAGGAATAATATACTGTAGATTTTTAAATAACAAGCATAGTTTCCCAATAGAGTTCTGTAATGGTGAATGAATAATGTCTACTGAAAAAATATCAAGTTATATTCACGGGGACATTTTGATAGATCGCCCTGTTTCCGCTTTATTCTTTATCTATGCCTTCTAAATTCTTTAAGTATATATATATCAGCTCGTAAATCTGGCCGGTTCACAGGTCTCATCTCTCTCATCTGGCTGAACATTTTGTGGTTATTTTTAATGCAGTTGACATAATTCTTACAAAATATCAACACACAGTGCATATAGTATCTATATGTATTTAATTTTATACGTAAATATTCATTTGCTCCACTAATTTGTTGTGTGTGTGTTGATCTGTGTGTGTGAGTGCGTGACTAATATTTTGATTGCAGTGGGCCAAAAAACTTGGCCACGATTTGGCGCTTGTGCAATAACAACAATAAGGAAAGATAATCATCGTTATAATAATAAAGGCAAAAATCTTTTTGGCAGTCCAAAACTATCGGGTAAATGACCCACATTTCACATTTTTCACATTATTGTTGTAAATGTGTGACAGTTTTCATTTCAAATTGGGAACTCGCACAATATTTGTTGTTATTTTTAGTGCGCAGCAAATATATTTAGCTGAATGTATTTGTAGATACTTTTTAGATATATCTATATATGCAAATGCGTTGACGATGACGAAATCAACGCGCGTTAATCATACGCAGCGTTGACGCGTATTTGCACAAATGTTCTGCACCCCCGAAAAGAAAATAAGAAATAATAAATAATAAAAGCAAAATAATATAAAGGTTTGCCTAAGGCAATCAAATATTTGGTTTAGTCATGGCTTATGATGCTTAAGCATTTTCACTATCACTCTCAGTGGGCTGGCAGCCCAATTTGAATAACAATAAAGGGCCACAAAACATTTCTTTATAATTTGCTGGCCTAATGAGCGAGGCTAACAACAAACACGGGCCCAGACAACCAGCCAACAAGCCAGCCAGTCAGCCAGCATCAGTTAATAGTTATAGTCTAATAAACAATGCCTTTTCTTCAAACATGTTTTCACTTTGGCCATGATAAATTGCACATGTTTATTGCTGTGGCTTGTTGTTACTTGCTGATGGGATTCGTCTTACCCATTTGGATTGCAACTGCAACATCAAACAAAAAATTCAAAAATAAATAAAACGGCAGCATTGCATTTTCAAACATAAATCAAATCGGACGACTCATAATGCATACACAATATAGTATTTATTGAATTTTGTGAAAAATATCTTAGGCCAGGCCAACATTAAATCTCTGGTCAATGGTCAATGGCCAATGGCCAATGGTCAAGCGCCTAATGCGACGCCGCCATCGCGTTAATTTTATGCAGATTTCATGCAGCCGCCAAAATGTTGCAAGCCATTTTGATAAATCGCCGACACTTTTGGGTTTTTTTTTTGATCATTTTCATTTTCTATATACTACTCTTTTCGATCGTGCAGTTGGAGGAGTTGGTTGCAAAATGTGTTGCAATTTGTAAGGCCACAAAACTCAAGTGTGTGGCGCTGCAATTTGACAGCCCGACAGTTGCCTCTTGATTATCGGACGTTAAGTTATTGGCAAGGTCAAGTTGAGGTTGATTGATTTGAAATGCAATTTGATTTGTGAACATTTGAATAAGTTGCAGTAGTCTTAGATGAACTAGTATAAGGCTAGACTGTCAAACACTGTTGTATACAATTATGAAAATAGAAGCTAGTAGAAGCTCTCTAAATCGTGTTTAATTAGGAAATATTTCCGTTTTCTAAGTTTCGGTTTTGAATTCTATCTCAATAGTAATCAAATTCAAATCCTAGCTTAAATTCAGTTATCACAATCTTGTTAAAAGTGTAAGATAGAAGCTAGAGATCTAAAAATCATGTTAATAAGGAAGTTTTTTTTGTCCTATTTTCGTTGAGTTCTATCTCAATAGCAATCAAATTCAAACCCTAGCTCAAATTCAGTTATCAGAATCTTGTGGAAAGTATATAATAGAAGCTAGAGATCTTAAAATCATGTTAAATCAGGAAATTATTCCTTTTTCATATTTTTGTCATTGAATTCGTTGAATTTTATCTCAATAGTAATCAAATTCAAACCGTAGTTTTCAGAATCTTGTGAAAAGTGTAAGATAGAAGCTAGAGATCTAAAAATCATGTCAAATTAGGAAATTTATCCTGTTTCTCATTTTCTTTATTGAATTCGTTGAATTCTATCTCAATACTAATCAAATTCAAATCCTAGCTCAAATTCAGCTCACAGAAACTTATTTAAAGTAGAAAATCAAGAAAAAAATCAAAAAAATTATTATCCGAAAAATCGGAAAAATATCAAAACTTCTTCTAAAGTATACAATAAAACCTATTTTTCAGCTGTATATAAATTTATTATTATTATTTATTACTGTTTTATATTTAGCAGAAATTCACATATAAGTCGCACAACTTTTTTGTTTTTTTTTCTCAGCTTAGCAGCGAATGATTTCTTTGCGGCTTCAAGGTCGCAAACATTTCGTAAGGATGCAATCCCAATTTTCTGCACTGATGCTGTTGTCATAATACTAAAAATACCCAATACTCAAAACCTCATATTCAATACTGAATACTGAATACTCAATCTTCAGTGGTAACTGCATGCGGTAATCGGTTTTTATTGTTTTGCGTGGCACAGAAAACCGCAAATCGTTTTGAAATGGCTACCTTGATTGCCACGTACTACGGATGCGGCGGCTCTAAATGGGGCCAGAAGATGGGCCAAAGGTTCCCTAACAGAGTCAGTCAGCTCTCCCCGCCAAATCCAAAGTTATCGATATCAAGTTGAGGTTTTTGTGTGCCCAATTGCTGACTTTAACAACGGACAAGTTCGTTTTACTTAATTGTTTTTATGAGCACTTTTCTTGCCGTAAACTTTTTAATGACCGCACAATCAAACTGCTTTGCATTTTATGGACCAACAACAACAACAATGAGCGTAAAGTATAATCAACTATTATTACCACTATTCAAAACCATTGACGATGCATTTTTACAAGCGATAAAAATCACAGAAAATTTGTTGAAATTTACTGATAACCCAGCCAGGTTATCACTTCATTAGAGTAGGCTCAGCTCAAAGAGTTAAGAAAGTTCGGAGAAACCAAATAAAATGCTTGGCTGAGTTTGAAGTAGTGCAAATGTGAACCTAATGAAACCTAATCACTCTTCAAAACACAAGTCAAATGAATATTTAGAAAGGTAGCCTTATGTTGATAAAGTACATCCTAAATTGGGTTCGATTTCTGCTTGAGGAATTTGTAGACACATGACAAATGATTATAAAGAAGGGTAAGATGTATATACGTAAGGTATATCCTAAATAAAGATAGATTTCTTCTTTAGGAATTCGTAAACACATGTCATATAAACAATGGGATGTAAGGTATACTTAGTAAGGTATATCCTATGTTTTGACTGATTTCAGCTCTGGGAATCCCTAAATACATAACTTAAATAATATTTACAAACTTAGTTGAACAACAGCTACATTCTTTGGGCATTTGTGACTCAGAAAACAAATGGAACATTACTTAAAATTGATAAATTACACAAATATCCATTATCATTATAGGTAGACCCCCCCCCCCCGCAGGTCACTTGACCCATTTTAAAGCGAGGTGTGCAAATGAGTTGTTTGGCAATAAATATATATATATATGCATAATTTATAATGTGTACTGGTAATTGCACATGCCATATTTCAATGTTAGACTTGCTCATTAAAGCTGAGGAAAAACAGAACCAGAAAACTGCGATCCATGCCAAACGAAAGTAAAAGAAAAATCGCGTGTAGATGAGGAAAATCAATAAAGTGCTTCATTTTGTTGTAGTTGTGTCGGGTCTCTGGCGAAAAACAAACCTTCGTGCTAATAGGTTATTTATTTTTCAAGCGAGTACCAGACATAGATATAAGATATGTATATACTATATAGAGTGCTCTGGTGGCGTGCACTAAACAACTGACCCCAATACCACTTAGCAGTGTTGTTCAAGCTCTGAAAGAAAGGCAGTTTTTTATATATGTTTTGGGCGTGGTTGCAACACTAACACTTTCATTGTTAAGTTGTTGTTGCTGTCGTTGCTTTATCGGCAAATGTCCGAACAAGATATACCATGATATATGATATACTATATAAGTGAACAAACAAAAAAACGACCAAGAAATGCAAAATTGAAATTACTCACTAAGCGTGTTCATTGTTAGTTAATGAGCCAAAATGCGAGTTTGAAGTTTCGCATAGATAAGTTGGGAGTGTGTGGTATGTCCCCAGGGCTTACTATATAAGATACAAAGATTTCCCACGCAATTCAGCGATCGCCGACAGTTTAAGCAGCTTAAAAACGACCACAAGCTCCAAAGTTCGTCATTCAAGTTAATTTGACATTAAGATGAGAATTATAATTAGCTGTCAAGCAGTTAGACCGAATTAGACAATATGCCAAATCGACTCACCTTGACTTTGGAACTGCCTATAGACCCACAATAACAACAACAACTGGAGCTTAAGTAACTAACTCAGTAGCCAGATAAGCGCCCAAAGATAACGACTAAACTAAGCAAAAACAATTAAGAGTGCTCTAGAAACAAGTGCCCAACTAGGAGATACCCTGTAGACAGTTAGTGTGCCATGCCTTCGATTACCAGCCAAGCTTATAGATTCTTCAATAACTTCGGAACTTATTATGCAAATCTTATGAAATTTTTAAGATTGACTCAAAAGATGGTAAGATATACCCATCCCAAATTTCAAGACTATATCTCTTCAATTGTGCTTTTCATGTGTTTCGATATGGGGAGTGGGAGAAAAATTAATAAAAAATATTATATCTGTATTTGCTAAACTTATCTAAATACGAAATTTATATAGACACTTTGGTTTAGTTAGACTCGGTTATTGAGCCTTTTAACATACTATATAGGGTCAAAAATATTATGGTAGTACCCCTTTATCTAATTTGATGGTTGCAGGGTATTAAAATGTGGCAAAACTGAGTAGAGAAATAATAATGCACACTTTGTGGGCAGCATTTTCCTTTAGTTTTATTTCTTAGCGCGTTTTAAGCTTAAGCTCTAACTAAGCCAAGTGCTCTACGCTGTTCTTGGCCTCCCTACCCCCTCGCGACCTCTGTCGCACAATTAAAAAATGGGATTAGAGCTGCAGAAGCCAACAAAGCAACAAAAAAACACAGTATAAGAGGAGTTGAATAGTTGGCGGAGGCAGCTGCTCTCAGTGCTGCTGCTGTTGATGCCACTGCCTTAGTGGCTGAAGTGTTTCGCTGTCGGCACGTCAGCAGCGCAGTGAGCGTCGCGGTCACAGATTACGCTGACAGATAATTAAAATTGTAACTACGTTTGTTTCGGCTGCAGTCAGCGCGAGAAGTATGTGGACGCAGACAGTAGTCGAAACGTGGTATACATTTTATAAGAAACTAAATTAAACTAAGTTCTTAATCAGGTCATTTTAGTATGTACTTTTCAATGGGTCAGTACAAACTTTCTGGGCTAAGATAATATTGTATCAATATATCAATGGAAAATTGAATATCAAGAAGGAACCGTAACGGTTATAATTTTTGAAAATAAAAATTATTTGTAGATTTTTATCAAAAAAATTAAAGAAAACTCTTATTTTCGGAGAAAACATGATATTATGAATGATATGAATTGTTATTTAAAAATCATAATATAACTCTCATTTACATTTTTTATTATAAAAATCAAAAATAAAAGTTGATCCTGTTTCCAAGATACGGAAACTTACTACTCTTACTTGCGATCCCTTATATCATCTATAGTAAAAAATATATTTATTTTATAACTTTTATATAGCGATTTTTGATAGATTATTTTCCTTTCCTTAAGGGTTCTTACAACTTAAAACCTTCAAATTATATTATACAATTTATTACTTTATACTTCTTTGAAGATCTCTTTTCTAGTAACTTGTTTTTTTTTAAGAGTAGCATCCATATTTTTATAATGCCAAGTTCTTAACAACTCCTCAACTCTTTTCTTGTTACTTTTGTTTTCAAGAGTTGCAGTTATATTTCTATAAAGGCATATTCTTAGCAGTTCATCTTCAGCTACAGCTGTGCACATACTGTCGTCTCAGACTGTAAATATTTAGCCATATGTGTGTCTTCGCTCTCAGATGTTTGCCTGTGGTTGTGTTTATAACTAAATAGAAGCGCTTTTTAGTGGCAGGTACTACGTACTTAGCGCACTAACTGAGTTGAAATGAGGTTTATTCCACTCCCCTTTCAGTTCCCTTCCTGTGTAGAGACATTTTATATATTTTTTGCCAAGATAACTACGGTTCTCTGTTTGGTTCTGTTCTATTCTGTTCTGTTTTTTTGTTTTTCCCATTATAATAAATTCCAGAGCATTATTTGCATATTAAAGTAAGTAAATGCTGGATTCGTGTGCAGCTGGCTCTGGCTCTGGCTCTGTTTGACTGGCAGAAGATTTGGTCTTAGTGGGGGGAAGAGGCGCTGAGGTTCGCTGAGGTTCAACTTGGCCATGTGCTTTATAATGTAATTATATCTAATTGAATGACATTGGTATTTGGAGCAGTGTATTGTGGTTCTTTGAGAGTACTTTGGCTAATTTTCAGGCAATATTTTGTAGGTTACGAGGCGACATAGCCACTGCCACACAGCTGCCGCACAGATGCACTTTTGTTTAGTACTTAGTTGCAAGGAAAACTTTCGTGTCGTATTCCAAATTGCCCAACACTAGTATTACAGGGGCTAGGGGATAGGGATCCCCTTAGGCAAACGGCAATTTTGTTAATGGGTGAAAATAAATAATAATATTTCTGTGCGCCAAATCAGCAAGAGATTTGCTTCCTTGTTGCTTCTGCCTTAGTCACAACACGAAGAAATGGCAACGAAGAGCAGGAAACAAAGACGAAGACGGAGGAGGAGGAGGAGGAGACTTCAACTTGCGAGTCCACAGTCTTATATCGAGATTTATTTGCACAATTCCGGTTTTGGGATTTTCGTTTGGCTTTTTATTTCAATTTTTAGTGCCACTATTTGCTATACCTCTCCTCTCTTTCATTGTCCCTTCCCCCTTCTCTTTCGGCAGCTGGCACCGACGAAGAACGAACCGAACACAGGGCGAAGAGCATTAACAGATCTTCAATAGGGAGAGACCAGGAGTGCAAACTATGATAACAAGGCGAAGCAGTTGACAAAGAGCAAGTCCACACAAAACAACAAAATCGACGACAGCTGTTTTTATACTCTTACATAGGGTCGTATCATATTGTCACGAAGTGTGTCGGGTATAAAGAATTTGGTATGTACTCCTGATCACAATCTAGCCCAGATCGGTTTTAAGTGGCAGGTGGAGTCAGTCTGATGAGACAACTATATCAGTGTTTCCCAAACTTTTTTGAATTTTAGCTTAGGGTATTTAAAAAGCATCTCCGTTCCCATAAGAATATGTTATATATTCACTATCAGAATCAGCCTAAGAACGCTTTGATGCTTTTCTTTTAGCTGCTGGTGGAATCAGCCGGATGGGACTACTATATTATATAGTTTCCAGTATCAAAAGTTCAAATCAGTTTCAACTTTTTCGTTTTTACACATATTTCAATCAAGTGTGCTTTATACATTAAATGGTTTGGCTTAATTTCATCAAAATTAATTTATTATAGGTTAGGTAGGAACGTCAAGAATTGAGTTCTTTAGGGAATTCTGTTCTCATGAGTCTCCGCAAGAGTATCAATTCTTCGGCACAACAAAGTTGAGTTTTCTTTCTTATTTTTCATTTATTTGAAATGTTTTTTTCTTCTGTAATTGTTTTTGAAGAACTTTTGACACTGAGCTTGAGCCGAAGCCGGAGTCGGAGCCGGAGAGGAAGCTTCAAGTGTCGCCCACATGGAGCAACAATTGAGAGCTTTATAAAGTCTTTAAGCTCTTGAGAAAGATTCGTTTGTTGTTGCTTTGTCCATTGACACTGACACAGTGACACGCAAAAAATCAATATTCAAATAAATTGCAATTTAAAAGTTTTTTCTGAGCTAATTTAGCCCAGTTAACACCAATTGTTAACATTGTTGCTATTTTGTACACATATTACGTTATTTGTGAGCTTTGTTTTTTGCACAATTTGACGTTTTTGGTTCACTCATTTTTGGAAACCTTTAACATTCACACGCTTAATTACCAATTTTTGTAGCAACTAACGCAGTTACAATTTGTATTATGAACGTTGCCAACAACAACAAGGAAAGACACTAAACACTGGCGAGAGCGCGACGCGCGCAGCTGAGCGGCAGCTGCGATTTGATACGTTACAGTTACGCTCACGACTCACGAGACGTACGTCCAAACCTGAGCGCGTTCAGACAGCAACTGAAAGCCACAAAATTTGTCGTACGGCTTGTGGGCCACACGAAGCACCAAAAGCGTTAAAGCAACAAAGACGTCGGCGGCGGCGTCAAATGTGCAAGAGGAAGGAAAAGAAGAAGAAGCACAAGTTGAGAGCGAGTGAAACAACGTAAGGTGGCTGGCTAGGCTAGCCAAAGGTAAATGACGCCAACGCTTACGTGACGTGAGACTGCTTGAGGCAGGTTGGAACGTTAGCCTGTGGTGTATTTGAGGGCTGCGTGACGCTCTCTTTGTGTGTGTGTGCGTGTGCGTGTATTGTGGTCAGGTGAGTTTGCGTTCGGTGCACCTTCTGCAACATGTTGTTGTTGTTGTTGTTGTTAGTGCCGCTGTTGCTCTTTTTCTTCGTTTTTAATTGAACGTGCACTGCGGCTGCAACTGATAGGAGTACCCGCACTCGCATTCGCATTCGCACTCATACCAAACCTAACCTATAAATAGCTCAGTCCCTGCCTCCGCCTCCGCCCCAGTCTCTGCCACTGCCACAGCCACAACCACAGCCTCAGAGGCGCGTGTGCCACAATTTAGTTTTATCGTTGATTGAGCGTTAGCCTATCATTAGCTGGACATTTGGCTGGCTTTGCCTATTTAAGTTATGTACGAGTATGTATGTATGTATGTATGTGTGTACGTAAGGCTTTTGCATAGCAATTGCGTGTACATTTCCTTGTGGGTGTGTGTGTGTGTGTGTGTTACGTGTGGCGATTGTTTGCAGGGGCGTGCTTCTGTTAATGTACCCACAAATATGATATGCAACTAAATTTCTATTGAAATGAGGTCTAGGCATTAAAAGAACTATAAATTATACCTAAAACTGAGGAACTTTCCTATAACGGATCTCGTAGGGGATCAGTAAAGTTAGATATAGAAAATATTAGTATTTATAGTTAAGAACCCAAGAAACAGAGATCTACATAAGATAAAAACTTAAGTAAAGACTATCGCGATGTTATTGTGCCACAAAATTATATAGAGTTATATGGCTCATATTTATCAGCTATCTGACTAATATTTTGGAAATGCCCCCAACTTCACATTTATCTCTTTTATACCCCATATCCATAAAATGAGTAAAGATGAGTACTATAAAGTTTTGCATACATATACGTACAAGTGTAAACAAACCGAAGGAGATATATCTGGACATAATAAAAATTTAAGCATTTATATGGAATCTCTAAAAAACATACATCAAGTAAGTTTATTTAAAATTTTGAATATCTTTCTTATATGGGATCTCTAAAAAGCATACACAGATTAAGTTTATTTAAAATTTTGAATATCTTTCTTATATGGAATCTCCAAAAAACATACACAGATTAAGTTTACTTAAGACTTTGAATATCTTCCTTATGAGGGATCTCCAAAAAGCATACATAGATTAAGTTTTCTTAAAATTTTCAATATATTCCTCCTCAACCTAATTGATAGAAAATTCGAATTGCAAACACAATATGAAGGATATATCACTTATTTTCAATGAAAAGGAGTATATTTTCTTATCCTAAGATACTTCAAACCTTCCTACAGGGAATCTCAAGTTCAGCACTCTCCATCGAAGCACTTGTTATAAATAAAGTATTGGATATAGTACATACATATTTATTGGAATGTATACAAGCACTCATAACCTCTCTGTAGGGTTTTTCTCATGACTGATAGTGTGAGAAGTACTTAGAGTGGGCTAATAACTACATCATTGCCTTGAGTGGCAGCATCGCGAGAAGTTCAGACGGAATGGGCCAAGTGAGTCACCGGGGACTGTGAGCCACAAGTTTTGTGCTGTGGCTGTTGATGTCATTAGGAGACAATTGCGTATTTACACACGAATATTTTGGTAAATGGCAGCTGTGCCAAATGAAACAAAATAAATGTCTTTTATAGTGTAATTTTACGCTTTTGTTTCTTTTTTCACGCATCAATGCCAGCGGCTATTTTGGGGTCTATGATTGGTATGACTAATCGGGGGCTGGGTTGGGGTTCCGATTCCGATTCCGATTCGGATTCGGACTGTAGCAGTGAGTTAAGGTTGATCCCGCAAGTTGAATGCACTTTCAATTTTCGTTATGTACGTCGATTGTTTTTATGGTCACATTCCCTGCACAAAATCAACAATTTCTCAAGAATGTAAACAAACTGAATATTTGCAATCATTATGAGTTTTGTTGTTGTGCCTGGTTTTGATGTTACCGCAAAGGCAAACTTAAGAAATATGATTTTCGTTGTTGGCAGCTACCGCATGAGATATACTCTGTTTCTAGTCTACTGCTTATTTGAGGAATACTTTAGATCTCAACTTTCAGGAAGATCTTCGGTGATTTTCAAGTCAAATTTGGTGACGAAAGCTCCAAGAATGTAGAATGTTTGGGGTAAGCTTACAGAAGCAATCTTCAGTAGTTCTCATAAATTTCCTTTAGCTTTTTTCTTATTTTCGGGCGCAGAAGTGGGCAGACCAAGAAAACGTTTAAACCCAGAACTGTCTAGGGTATATAGGAGTATGCATACCAAATTTGCTGGTTCTAGATAGTGCCACAGCCCAACATACTGCTTTTCCCTTTTGCGAACAGAATATAACAAAGCGTTGACATCGCTGTCGGCGCAGGCGCTAACCTTTGTCGGGTTTACAGTTAAAGCTCTGCTCTTCTCTTAACCGACTTAGCTTAACGTGCATGTTAATTACTTAACGACCCATATAACCGAAGCTTGCCTCGAAACTGGAGCGGAGAAAGAACACAAAATGCAATTCTGTATCCGAATTGAAGCCCAGCCAGAAGAGGTCTGTACTCAGTGTGCACATAATTAAGATAATATTTTCAACTCTTCCGCGTGTTGTTGGTCGCTTTGTGTGGTTGCTGCAATCTCAATGTGACTCACAGGGCCACACTTGAGAGCTGTCATTCAAGACCGAATCTCGGGAGATGCGGGAACTGTGATAAGCTCCCACAATTTGGGTGTGTGTCTTGACGTGACTTGGCCTGCCCTTTGGCATATCATATCACACATCGTATATAACTTCAGTTCTGGCCCTGCATGTGGGCGGCGTTGCAGGAGATGAATTCTACTGTAGAGCTTACCTTGTCACTCTGAAACTCGCATGCACTACTTTTCAGGGGGTTGTCCATAAGTAATGCTTCTATGATATGCTTGAAGCTATAGGATAATAACGAAATTTTGGGATTCTACTTGACATTAGACACAAAATATAATTTGTTTTTAAACTTTTTATGATAAATGGAATGGAATTGTGGATTACATCCTTAATTGAAGGCATTCATTAGTCAGGTTGTCCTAATTCGTATTCGGATTCACCAAATCATAAGAAAATCAGGATATGGGCATATGTGGTTTGGGGAAGAGTTTTTGTAATCCCTGTTTATTTTTTAATTCTAGATAATAATGTTTTCCGAAATGTAATGAATCCAGTAGGTATAAATATATAGAGTAAAGAATATATATTATTGATGGATTTCGTGCGTAGCGCAGTAAGGTAAAAGTTTTGAAAGTTGTAGCGCCAGGATATGACAATAAATCAAAATTTAAAATAACGAAAAAGTAGGATAGGGAAAAAATATACTATGGATTTTTACTTTTTCTCATACGATCATCTTGAAATAAATCAAAATTTAAAATAATGAAAAAGTAGGACAGAATATATATATTTTTACAATTTCTTCTATGATCATCTTCGTGTGTTTTGAAATAAATCAAAATTTAAAATAATGAAAAAGTAGCATATGAAAAATATATAACTTTTTCTATTTCTTATATGATCATCATTGTGTGTTTTGGAATATATTTTTCAGATTCATTAACGTTTCTAAGAAACCAGGGTTTAGTTTATAGTCTTATATACTTTTTGTCCTACTTTGCAAACTTAAGCGAAAAGTGATTAGACTCTCTGCTTGGAGAGGGTATACGCATATTTGTAAATAAACACACGCGTGGGCGTCTTTGGCGACGAGCAGTCGATAACGTAACAAGCCGGGCAGGTTGCCAAAATTGTTGCAATATGCTGAGGGTGTGTGAAAGATAAAGAGGCAGAGAGTGGGACAGAGGGAGAGGCATGCCACTTACCCTGCGCTGCTGCGGCTGCTGCTGTTGCTGCTCGTAGAAATTGCTGCTGCTGTGATTCTCAAGCCATTCCACGTCGCTGCAAGATCGAGAGAGAGGGAGAGAGAGAGCGATGACAACCACATGTTGAAGAAACTCACCACACAACAAACGAAGAGCTTGCATGCGCACGCTCTCGCTCTCTTAAAGCTCTAACTACTCACCGCTGCATGCGCTGTATGACCGGCAACTGAGCGGTGCTATCGTGAATGCGCACCTGATCCGGCGTAATCTCCTCGAGCAGAAATATATTTTTGCTGGCCAGCGGCAGGGACGTCGCCTCGCTCTCCGCGGCACCGCTGTAGAAGAGCGGACTGAGCGGGCGGCATGCGCCACCCAAAAGCTCATCGATGTTTTGATGACGCGAAATAAAAAGCTTATCGCCCACGCGGCCTGCCTGCGGTGTGTAGGAGTAGCGTGTTGGTGACTTTGATGCTGACTGCGACTGCGACTGCAGCGACGACGTCGGCGGCGACTGCGACTGCGGCATTGCCATTTGAACTTTTGACATTGGAATGTTATCGTAGGGCGATGCGCAAAGCTTTCGCTGCTCGCAGTCGGGGGGCACGGGGCTGGCGCACTGCCCCAACGGCGGCGGTCGCACCGAGTAGGCAAAGTTAAAGGAGCTGCTCAGCTCGGAGGGTGCATCCTGCGCGCACCGCTGACCCACCAGCAGCACCGTTGCATCCACTTGATCAGCAGCAGCAGCTGGCGCTGCTGTCGACGCCGACGCCGACGCAGTATCCTCTGTCTTTGGCTCCTCGTCCTGCAGCCACCAGGCGCGCTCGCCGGACTCCCAGTGCTTGATGATGCGGGGCGGCGGTGTGGGTGGCTTGACTGGCGGCGGCTCGTTCTCCTTTTCCTGCCACCAGGCGCGCTCCCCGGACTCCACGCGCTGCACATTGAAGAGCTTTTTGGCGGGTCCTGACAGCCACCAGTGCTGGCTGCTGTCCTTGGAGTCGCTTGCCACCTTGTGGCTGCTCCTGGAGCTGCAGCCGCTGCTGGGCAGCTTGATGGTCACCTCCACGTGGGGCTCGTTGTTGTTGTTCACATCCTCGTGGTAGCCATTTTGCTTGCTGCCCTTGCTTCCCTTGCTGGCCTGCTCCTCCTCCAGCCACCAGGCATCCTGCTCCGGCGAGATGCGACTGCGCGGCATTTGCCTGGCTTCATAGTCCTGCTCCTCCGAGTAAAGTCCTTGGCCATTCAGCTGCTTTGGCTGTGTCTCATTTTCAATCTCGTTTTCGTCCTTGCTGCTGCTCCACCAGCCTGTCTTGCTGTGCTCCGCCTGCGGCTCCGTGGCCGCACTGCCGTCCTGCTCCTCATCGAGCGGATTAAGCGTCTCCTCGGCCAGCGTATCGTCCTCGTCGACAGCCTCATCCTGGCGCAGCCACCAGGCATGCTCGTCGCCCGAGTCAATGTGCCTCAGCCTGTAGGGCATCTCGGCGCGATTGTTGTAGTCCAAGGCGGAGGCCGTGTTGATCTGCAAACTGGTGTCCTGCCACCAACTTGGCTCCTCCAGATCCCCCTGCTCCAGTGAGTTGTGCGTCTCGCTCGTCAGGCTCGGCGTGGGCCCAGGCTCCTTATCGTAGGGACTCGTCGTCGTCTCCCCGGGACAATGTGTAGTTGAGCTTGACGAGCTCGTGTTGGTTCGGGGATTCGTTGTGGTTGTTGTGGTCAGTGAAGGATTGGCTTCGCTTGCCAGCGTCGTTGGTTCGTTCGTTCGAGTGTCTAGCGTCAGACTGATCAGCGAGGGCAGAGCATCCGCCTCGCCGGCGCTCTCCGAGCTTTCGAGGAAGATTGGCTCACTATTTGCGTCTTGCTGACGAGTGGCGAAAAAATTCGATACCGCGGAGAGCTTCTGCAGTCGCGACTGTGACTGCGACTGCGACTGAGACTGCGACTGCTCAGTCGCTGACTTGTGGCTATTTTGGTGCCCCGCATCCGCATCCGCGTCCGCATCCGCATCGCAATCACCTGTGTGCTTGTGAACGACCTTCGTCTCCTTTTCCTTTTCCTGCTCTCTCTCCTTCTCTTTCTCTTTATCTTTCTCTTTATGCTGGCCGCCGTTCAGCAGCGACTTTTTCTTGCTCTGCTTTTTGGCTGGCTTCCCGCGCTGCTCGCTGTCGGAGGAGGAGCAGGCGGAGGTCGTCGAGCAGCTGGCCGAGCTGCTGGGCGCGCAGGTCTTATGAGCTTTTAGCTGCCTACCCGAAGCGCCTGCCTTGCCGTTGGTCAGCTTGGCCCCCTTTCTGGAGGAGCCCGCGGAGGCTACGCTGCCCTCCGAGCCGCCGCTGGGCGAGCGTTCTAGTGGACTACCAGCGCTGGCTGGAGCTGGCTCCTCGGACTCGCCGCCGCTGCTGGGCGTGCGGGACTTGCGGGGCCGATCTGTGGGTCCCACATTCAGGGAGCTCTTGCGGAAGTCCTTGTTGGGCCAGGGCCACTTGGCCAAGGAGCTGCTCGAGTTGCTGCTGCAGGTCTTGGTGGGCGACTCAGCCTTGCTGGGCGCTGCTGGCGGCTTGTTAGCCAGGTTCTCCACCGAGGATTGGCGCGAGTTCAGTCGCACTGCCTTGGGCGGCGATAGCTTGGACTTGCTGCTGGGCTTCGAGCTTGCCACACTCGAGGAGGCAGAAGCATTGCTTCTGGACGCTGTGGCATCCTGCTGCTGCGGCTGCTGCGGACTGCTGGACTTGGTCGAGCTGCTCTGGGCAGACTGCGGACTGGCACTGTAGCGCAGGCTGCTTATCCGATCCCTGTGGGAACTGTAGTTGGAGCTGAGGCTGCTGCCGCCAGCGCTGTAGCGCAAATAGCGCGTGGAGTCGTCCATGCGATCCGACTGCACCTCCTTCTCCAGCATCTGGCGCGGCCTTGTGGAGCGCTGTATGGTCTTCTCAATGGTCTTGGCAATGTCAATGCGACGCGTGCGCTGCACTGTGGTGCTGCCCGGTGGCGTGGGCGAGGTGGCACGTGTAACCACCGCCACGGATATAAATGTCTCCTCTGGGGTCTTTTCCTCCTGCTCCTCCTTTGTAGTTGTAGTCTTCTCAGCTGGCAGCTCTTTGGCTGGCTCGGCAGTCGCCTCAGGCTCGAGCTCCTTCTCCCTGCTGGCCTTGGCGCGACTGGCAGTCCTGGCATGAAAATCACTGGTGGTCAAATAGGATATGGACTTGTCCAGCGTGCTGCTCGAGCTGCTCCCACTGCCATTGAGTCTGGCACCTGCGCCAAAGCGACTGCCATAGGCATTTCTGGAGCTGCTGCTCCGATAGGAGGTTCCGCCTCCTAGCTTGCTCCTGGCGCTGTCTATTACCGGACTGGGATCTCGCGACTTGGACTTGCCGCAATTTGTGTGCTCCAGCGCCACCGGACTGGGATCCCGACTGCGTCCATACTTGCCCTGCTTGCTGCTGCTGGCGCCCGTATACCGCTTGATGGGGCTGCTCCGGTCACTGGAACTGGTGGCTTCCTTGGCATCTGTCTTGGCAGCGCTGCCATAGCGACTCACGTAGCTGGTCACCGGAGCTGGTGCCGGAGGATCGCGCTTAATGCGATATGTGCCGCCCGAGAAGGACGGCCTGTAGGCAGTGGGCGTGGCCAAGGAAGTATAACGCGAACTGGAGCCGCTGCCAAGGTCACCTCCAAGTGTATACTGCAAGTAAATGGGTTTAAGTTGGGATTGAATTTATAAATTAGAAGATTGCAACTCACCGTCGAGCTTGTAGGCTTGTAGGAACTGCCCAAGTTCGATTTCCATGGTGTCTGCAATGTTAAAAATAAGATGGAATCTATTAATAAGTTTCAGACTACCTTAAAACTATCTTTCAATCTTTACCAACTTTGTGATCTATGTAAAGTTGGTAAAGATTGAAAGATAATTTAGACTAAAAACCGAGTTAGGTACCTTAGTCAAGAATCTGTTTTATATATCTTTCAATGTCAATATCTGAGTTCGGAAATTTGATTCCAAATTTGGTGTCTCTGGCTTTTATAATTCCTGAGATCGACGTTTTCATAAAGACGGACAGACGGAAATGTCCAAATCGAAATCTCTTTTGATACTGATCAAGAATATATATACTTTATAGGGTCGGAGAAATCTCCTTCTGCCTGTTACATACATTTCCATAGATTTAGTACCCCCTTTTACACATCTTATGGGTACAGGGAGTAAAAATTTATCCTGTGGGGAAGAACTTTTCAAAATTGCTTGTAGGTCATCTTAAATGATTTTGTGTTGCTACAATAATCGATATTGCGCTGCAATCAATTGAGTTGATTGATAGGCGCACTTAGGCGTAACATCTTGAATGCACTTGCTGCAACTTTCCCCCCTTTTATGGGGAGGCAGCACCCTATAGGAGATATGTTTGCCTTATTGAGAGATGCGTTCGACAATTATTCGCACACATTCTATCATCCTCAACGGCAACAGAGGCCGAGGCAGCACCACAGACACATCAACACCATCAGCACTACCAGCAGTACCAGCAGTACCAGCACCCTTCGGTCACCTCCTAGGGGAACAAGACCCTACTCCCCTCCACCGCTTTTTGGTCGCTTTGAACTCGCCTCTGGCATTGCATTTCTTTGGCATTTGCGTTCGTTTCGTTTCTCTCGATGTATTTCAATTTCAATTTCAATTTCAATTAAATGGCGCTGTAGCACGCGTTTTTCAATTAATTTGGACGTGTAAACAGATTCATTTCGATTATTTCAACATCTGCCTTCTAATCTTGGGCGCGCCGCCACCCGCAGCAGCTCAGCCCTCCCCCGTCCCGGCACTCCTAGAAATGTGAACGCATCGCACGCCGTTGCCCTTTAAGATGTTTGTGGGCGAGTTGACGTTCGCCAAAGTCCGCGGGGGGGCAACCCATAAGGCTGTGTGCATCTCTTCTGCCTCGACTGCATATCACTTGATCGGGCAGACAGTCGTACAAGCAGAGGGACAGACAGGCATTAATATTGCGAAATCCAAGTCGTCTTTTTATAGTTTTTGGCACACTTAATTGTGGCAAAAAAAATGAATGTTGTAATTCATTTAATGAGCATTGACAAGCAGCGAAACCAAGCAGACAGCACTTTAAACAAGACCACAATTGCACTACAAATTAAATACTAACAAAAATACTATTAGTGAATAATACTGTTAGACAGATAAACTATAAAACATCGAAAATACTTTCCTTAAGAAGTTAATTTCTTAAAATTTTCTAATTTCTTTTCTTAAATTTTGACCAAATTTGGTCAGATTGCATTTTTCACCCGATCGTTCCTATGGCAGCTATATGATATAGTGACCCGATTTTGATCAAATTTGGTCAGATTGTATAAACACTTTAGAGACTCGGTTTGGGTGAGTTTGGTGAGGATATCTTTATAAACAAAAAAGTTATTCATACAAAACAGTGTTGTTATTTCGATCGCCCTCCTCTGCGATTCTCAAGAATTCAAGGGACCCCAGTACAATTTATCATTTTGGAAGTATACTTTGTGAATAGCAATTGCTTATTTTGGAGGTTCTTTTTAGTGTGTGTGTGTGTGAGAGAGCTCACTCTCTCGAGGGAGTGAGAGTGAGAGAGAGAGTGAGAGAGTGAGAGAGAGAGAGAGAGAGTGAGAGAGAGAGAGAGAGAGAGAGAGAGTGAGAGACAGAGAGAGAGAGAGTGAGAGAGAGCGAGAGAGAGAGAGAGAGAGAGAGAGAGAGAGAGAGAGAGAGAGAAAGAGAGACGGAGAGAGACAGAGGACTGAAAGAGAGAGGGAGAGAGAGAGGGAGAGAGAGAGAGAGAGAGAGAGAGAGAGAGAGAGAGAGAGAGAGAGTGAGAGACCGAGAGACCGAGAGAGAGAGAGTGAGAGACCGAGAGAGAGAGAGTGAGAGTGAGAGATAGTGAGAGAGAGTGAGAGAGAGAGAGAGAGCGCGAGAGAGAGAGAGAGAGAGAGAGCGAAAGAGAGAGAGAGCCAGAGAGAGAGAGCCAGAGAGAAAGAGAGAAAGAGACAGATCGCCCTTCCAAATTTGGTCAGATTGTATAAACTCTCTAGAGAGTTTGGTTGGGAAAGTTTGGTGACGATACATTTAAAAACAAAAAAGTTTTTCATACAAAAACATAGTTGTAGACCGATCATTCATATGGCAGCTATATGTTATAGTGGTCCGATCCGGCCGGTTCCGACATACTATGTACTGCCTGCAGCAAAAAGAAGGGTCTTTGCCTAGTTTCATTACGATAGATTTAAAGCTGAGAGACTAGTTCGCATAGAAACAGACGGACAGACGAACATCGCTATATCGACTCGGCTATTCATGCTGATTCAGAATATATATACTTTGTTGGGTCGCAAAATTCTTCATCAGTCCATTACACACTTCGAGACAAAATTATAATACCCTCTGCTAGTATAAAAATACTAGCAATCTGTATTTTTGGTAATTTTAGTATTTTGTAGCATCTAAATGAACTACAAAATTATTATTAGATTCTATAAATCTTTTAATGTTTACTAAAAGTATTAGCAATGATTAAATATTTGAAAAATATTAGTATCTTTATTAATCTTATACTATTAATAAAGCAAAAATACAACTAGTTCTAAAAGAAACAATTATATTTATTATATGTATAATATATTATATTTGAGTTCAAGTTTTGATTATTATAATAAATATCCAAAATATTTAGTGTTTTTGTTTAATATTATAAAAATCATCCAACATAACCATTAGCTTGGTTCAAGAATTTCGACAAAGATTCCATACAAATCATTTGAGTTCTAATTGCGTTTATTATAGTAAATATATAGTATATCTGATTGGCATTATAAAAGTCATCCAATAAAATCCAATAGAATACAAAAATTCCAAACAAATTGCTGAAAATCCCATCACGAAATGAAGTCACAGGTAACGAGCTGAGTGTGGCCATAAAACAAGCGATTTACCTGACTGGGATGAGTGGCTAATATAATTCTGAATTCAGAATTCTCGAGTGTGAGTCGTGCAAGAAATTCCACGTCGATGATTACTGAACTGTCCCAAGTGGAGCTCAACGGAGGCGCCACTCGGCCCACGCCACACGAATGACATGTACCATAAAAAATGCATATTTCTTCAGCGCCTAAGTACCGCCCGCCCATTGCGATGGGGTGGTGGGTTCAGGAGGAAGGGGGGCAGTGTGGCAGGGAGCCCTGGGATGGCAGTTAATTGTTTTTGCTTTCTGCTCAGTGAAATGGAATGCCAAACACAAATAGCACAACAATGTGCAAAACAAGCAAATGGCCAGCCAAGGAAAGTGAGAGATCTGTGTGTGCCCAGAAGCCGGCTGAAGCAGGAGGATTGGCTGCCCATGTTGAAGATTGCCATGTGTACTTTGTGCACCCCCCACTCCTCACCACTCTACTCCAGTGTGTTGTCTCTCTGCAGTTTGACAGCGTTATTATGTGGACTCAATTAGGCGGTGCCGTTGAGGACTGCGATCACAAGAACGAGAACTAACAGGCGCTATAAAGCGGCCCGTCTGTCAGTCTCTCAAGTCTATAAAACAGGCCGGCAAATGTTTTTGCATTTGGCCAAAAGGCGGCCAGCCAACACGTTGAGTTGGCCAACAAAATCAAATTACTTGAAATGATTCGCGTGCCGTCGCGCCGACAAATGATTTATTTTTAAAACATTTTTTGTTTTGGTGTCATAGTGTCAAAAATACAATATATACACATTTGCAATGTATTTAAGTGCAGATGGACAGGCGGCAGTGCACGACTTGAAGATACCTATTAGGTAAAAGTATATAGAATATGCTATCTCAGCTGTTTTTTAAAATACCCGAAGACTATACGGTAGAAATGGTTAAAACAATGAAACGATTGAAAATTCGAAACTTTATATTTTTCAGACAGAGAGAAAATCGATGTATTTCATAAAAATGATAGTAAAGTTAAAAGGGAGGATAGGCCTTAAGTTAGGATAGGATAGGCCTTAAGTTAGGATTCCAAAGATTCATTAAGTTAGCAATATAAAAACCAAATTAGACAACTATTCAAAGAATACTTTGTATTCAAATTTAGATAACATTTAACCAGGAACCGTAAATAATGATTATGTACCCATTTTTTAAAGAAAAAAATCATCATGAAAGGGAATTGATAATTGAAAAGGACTACACCTAGAGCATCCATGTTTCCAGGAGGATCCAATGCTTAAATGATTGTCGTATGATTCCAATAATTGTGCCTTTAAAATACATAAAAGGGGATGTATTTTTGTGTACATTTTGTTGGACTACCATTAATTCTTGAGAATCGCAGAGAGAGGCGCATAAAAGTAGACACAAAAAATCCCATAACTTTGTCATTACTTAAACGATTTTCATAAGGAATCTCTTCTTGATCATGTTTTGTACTCTAAACTGATCTGGCATATATAATAAAAATATTATTCAAAAAAATCTAAACTCTTTTCCAAATTTGACAAATTTTAACAAAAAAAAAAATAATTATATTTTAAAAATTAAAATTCATAAAAAATTTCAATTATGTAATTTGACTTTTAATCGTTTGCAAACATTATTATTGGTATGAAAAACTTGTCTAAAGCTTTTTAATATTTCAAAATATAATTATATTTTAGAGTTTTTAGAGAGAGTAAAATATAGAAAATCGACTTTTTGTATAGTAAAAAATATTGCTGTAATTGTTTATATCTTCAGAATTGGCTGTTCTGGCTTGTTTTTTGTTAAGATTATAGATTTGTTTATATTATGTGAAATTTGTAGGTCGCAGAATTGGTAAATCTTCAGATCAAAAACGAAAAAATATAAAAGTAATGTCAAACATAAATCTTTATTACACGCTCATATCAAACATATAATTCTCATGTAGGATACCAAGTATGGGAAACTTTGAATCAAGATTTCAGTTCTTGTGACACACATGAAATTTGGATAGTAGTATGTATATATAATCATTGGCCAAATTTTAGTAGTAGCACACTATAGAAGTATCAAAAGAAATGTGTATCGAATTTAACCAAGTCGTCTTTGAGTTGAAATCTAGCTAAATGGCATTGTTAACCAAGTGGGAATATATCGTTGTAAAACAAAACTCATTGTTCCATTACACTGAGTTTTAGAACTGATACAGTTTCGTCTTGGCATCAGGTTTATTTTGCAAGCCAATTAACTAAATATGTGAGTTTAATTAATAGCGAAATATTTCTTGTCCGACGATAAACCAAAACATAGGAACAGCAATTTGAAATGTTGCCAATTGACATCAAACTAGGCAGAGTTTTTATGTGACGGCTGCGATGGCTGCTGTGGCGGTGGCAGTGGAAGTAGCAAGCCCAAATGCCTGGTCTCCGGCACAAATGGATCCCAAACTGGTGGCCTTGGTGGACGCTTCTCCATAGCATCGCGCATGCCCCGCATGCCCAGCTCCAGGGCGCAATTGGCTGAGGTGCGAGGTGGCGGCTGCTGTGTGAAGGGTCCATTGAAGTGAACGTAGATGTCACCCTGGCTGGCCAGATCCAGACCAAATGTGGTCAGATCCTCGCCGGTGGCCAAGTGCATGGCATGCGTATCGCGGCGTGAGGCACGCAGATTGCCGGCCAATCCGGTAATGCCATAGATATCTGACAGCAATGTGGCTGGCATCTTACGTTGATCCTGACCTCCAGTTTCGGACATGGGTGCGGGCACATTCTCCTGGTATATAATGTCCGAGTGTTGGCCAAAAATATCAGTAAATGTGGGCAGACAAGCCTGCTGGCTGTAGAGCTCTGGAAACAGCCTATACTCCCAATCGTTGGCCAGCAGAGTGACTGGAGTGGGTGGAGTGGGTGGACTGGGTGGAGTGGGTGGAGTGGGTGGTGTGGGTGGTGTTGTGGGTTGTGCTATGTCGTGTGCATCCACGGGTGGCTCCACATCATCGCTTTTGCTGTCCACCTGCTCCTCCTGACTCCCATCGCTGTCCCCGGCCTCCGGCCGCAGCGTAATCAAAGGTCGAACCTTACATCGGGGTCGACGACGTCTGGGCATGTTGTGTAATGAAATCCGACTTTCAAATGGCTTTAGAAACAACTGTTAGTTGCAGCACAGCCACCTCAGACTCCTCCATTAAACAACATGTACTACAAAGTCGCATCAAATTCACACTTTGTTAATTAATTAGGTGGTGCATGCTTCTTCACTCCCAGGCACCCAACTTTCAACTTTATGAGGTCTCATAAATATTTACAACTTCCTTTTTGGCCATAAAAGTCGGCAACACGCAGAGAAGACAAACTTACAAACGACACAATAATAAAAACTAAATTATTTGCCTTTTTCGTGCATTTTTAGAAACGAGCTACCTAAAAATAAACAGCCTCAAAATGGGAAAACACTTGGAGCACTCGAATGTGGAGACTGCTCGGGCACATAAATTGATCGGTTTATCACAATCTTTAATTGATTTATGGCTTAAGAGTTTACTGGCAGTCTAAAGGCCACATAATGTCGAGAAGATTACACGTTCTAGGCAAAGGATAAATTGAGCGTGAAAGTTGAGTTCTTTTTAGGGTAAGTGAATAATCTCCCGACTCTCAATTTATATTAGAAGAAATAGTATAGTACGGGTAGGATAGTGATAATGATTTCCTTACCAATAGAAGTTTCATTATGATATATTCAAGCTGGGAAAATATGTATAGAATCGAAACACTCTATCTTTTTATATAAGTCTATTAGTCCTGACTGACTGACTGGACACTCGACACATATTTGACCAATTTCGGAAAATTATCCTCAATGAGAAAATGGTGGTCTCAAAATTGTATGGGAGAAAGTCCAATTTAATCTCTTCTCATCTCATTCATTTTGAAAGCTCTAAACATTGAATAATTCCATACATTCCTCACCAATTTTGGAAAATTCATTCGCATGGCCAGAAAATTGGTATAAACTCTGCATTTTGGCATTTTTATCTTCATGCGATTGGCTTTAAACTCACTTTCAAGATTCTATACAAAAACAAGATTTACGATTCAAAGATTATAGAAAATCTACCCCCACGGGCGGTTAAATTGTTGTACGCTAATTTTGTGCATTTCTTACATTTGAAGAAAGTAGTCAAATGACATTTAAATCTAAATATTTCGCCGGGCAACGCTGGGATATTACCAGCTAGTCATATCATAGAAAATTGAGTTGTTGTTTGATAAAAATTCCTGCAAGAGTATATAGCTTCGTCATCCCGAAGATAGATGTTCTTTCTTGAAATATGTGATCATTAATCAAAAGTAAGTCTGTTCTATCGGGTCGAAGATGTTGTTGATCATAGACATAAAAAACGTTTAGGTCTGCTGTGAAAAACACCTAAACTATGAATGAAAATTAGAACAATCAACTAACAGGCAAAAACTATACCAAAAATCAATTACCAAAACTCGGCACACAACGGGCAAAAGTTGTTGAAAATTGTTTATCATGAAACTGGGCCATTAACACGACTCGAACACCAAAGGCAGCAACAAAAGTTGGCGAAAACAACAAATGCCCAAAGGAAAAACCAAATTTATAGATACAAATACAATGTTTGGGTATTCGAAATTGTGTACGTAATGATTTGTGTGTGCGTGGGTGTGTGTGCTTTGAAAAGCGACGCAAACTAGATACTAAATACATTGGCCGCAGCAGCAATTAGAAACAAACAAAATAGAAAATTGCAAACAAAAACTGTCGAAACAATTAAGATACACAGACATAGATACAGATACAGATACAGATACAGCTAAAGAGTTGTAGATACTTGGCGCTGCATAAGGTTTACTTACATAACTGCGATAGGATGACATGTTGATTACGTTATTTTGGCACACGTCTTATTGCGTTTTATTTTCTTTTTATTTTATTTTATTTATTTTATTTTATTTTGGTTTTCTTTTCTGTTGATTATTTTTAAAAATGCAAAATAACTCTTGGGACTTGCACAAACACTTGCTAGGTTTATTATTTCATTTTTTAAGTATGTATTTTGTATGCTTGTAATTCAATACGTTTCACACACATACACACACAAACACACACACACATTTAACTACTGGCGGCAATTAAGTTGAGAACGCAGGCGTATCTTACGGATGCATCCGCGGCGGCCGCTCAATTGCAATAGATGCAAAATAAATTAGATACATTTACTGGCGACAAAACTGCACACAAACTGAGTTATAGATACATAGAGACACATTCAATGGATACATTTTTTGCTGCACTTTGATTTCTCGTTAAAAACGAAATGAACTCGAAACAAAAGTTTTCCGTGCGTATTTTCTTTCTATCTTTTTTTTTGCGTATATATTCTGGCTGCTACCCGGCTTGGGCCACTTTACATAATCCGGCGGCACGCAGCGTCGTCTAGTGGGGCAGGAACAGGAGGAGGAGGTGCATTGGACATGGGTTTGGATTGAGAATGCAGCCGGCAAATGCGACACGTCACGGGCCTTTTATTTATGTTGTCGCTCCGATTTTTTATTCCTCTTGCACTCGGCATCACTTTTCTGTGTATTTTCTTCGATTTGATTTTCTTTTTTTTGTTTTGTTGGCTTCCTGATTTTCGAGAAAAACTGTGACTCTGTTGCTATTTATTTTTAAATTTAGCAAATGTATCCGCCGCACACATTTGTCGCCTGCGAACGCGCCGCGCGGTTTTTCTCGATTCCCGTGGCGTGCGACTCGGCGCGTTGTCAAAGAAAAACTGCCCGATGTGGAAAATCTTTGGCTGAGATTTTTCCTATGAGCGCGCGTGAAAATTTGTTGTACGATTTTCGTGAGTTGTGCGTATATTTTGGGCCGAGAGATCGCCATAGCCCTCTCTTTCTTACGCTCTCCTCTCTCTCTCTCAGTTTGGCTGCGTTTTGTAAATTGCAATAATGAAATAATTGTGAAAAAGTTTGTATATATCCACGCGTAAGTATATATATTTATATATATCTGGCAAATATCGGAGCACCGGCTATTTGTAAATAACGGGTCAGCAGCCTATTTTATCTCATAACAAAATGTTTTATCTCATTCGCCGTAAAAATCTATGAAATTCTTGTAATGTTCATCAACGAAACGAACAAAAATTGAAAGTATTTTGCATTTATTTAGGTTTTTTGATGCGATCAAAATATGACTGTCTATAAATAGTCATACCGTTTAATACAGTTGCCTTTATAAACACACACATGTTCGTACATATAGCTAAAGACATGAGTAATCAATGAATTGGTACGAAATATAGAAAATGCGACAAACTCTGCTGGAAACTGGGCAGAAAGAAGCTGTCCATATTTAGAAGTTGACTTTAAAAGGTCAATATTATAGATAGATTCATAAATAGATCATTGATAATATGATAAATATAGATAATAGCTATTTAAGTACAATCAGTGTTTAATAAAGTACAATCTGTGATTTACTCAGGCGATAAATTGTTGAGAAATGGTTGAATTGTAATTAAGGAAAAGATCTGTGATTGTTAATCTACGCTCCGAAAAGTAAATGCCCTTAAATGTAGATAATCGCCATACTTTTGTAGCCTAAGGCAGTTAACCTTATTATAATCTGTTCCCGAAGGGAAAAAGAGTATATTGGGTTGGTGTCCGTCTGTCCGTATGAACGTAATTTTTTTAAAAGCCATGAAGCTAGAGCAAAGAAGCTTGGTACACACGTTGGTGTATATCCTTAATTTATAAAGTGTCAAGATCGCCCAACCACGCCTACCCACTCCCCCACAATTTGGGGAAAACCTGTATCTTCCACATTTTTAAAGCTACAGTCACCAAATTCGGCATACACACTTATGTTGAGATTCCTGACAGATCTGCACCAAAAATTTGTTGATACCCCCTCCCCCGCAAATCGGCACACGCTATCCCCAAAACACGTTTTTCACAGGGGTATATCTTCTACAGTTTAATAGCTAGAGTCACCAAGTTTGGCATACAGACTAATGTTGATCCCCTGGACAAATCTGCATAAAAAATTTTTGGAACCCCCTTACCCCTTTCCCACAAAGGAGCTAGGTAGAGTCATCAAATTTGACATACAGACTACTGTTTTCTTCGCGTCTCTTTCCGAACCCACAAATAATCATATTATATAGGACTGAGAACATAGTATTCTGCAGTCGGGTGCTTTTTTTTTTGTTTACAAAATAACTTATAATTAATTTTTATAAAAAACAATATTACAAATTATTGTATAAATGTGGTGAGGTGTCGGGGGGCACAAGCAACGAGGCCTTCAGCTCAAATTGTTTTTAAAACTATCTATAATAAATCTACTCGATAAAAATCGTTCGTTGATAAGTCAGCAGCATCGATACTTGTGCATATGTTTGTCAGGGTATTGAAATCTTCATTTAGAAGATTGAAATTGAATTGAACTCGATGCTATCTAGGGTTTTAGAGCACTTCACACTATTATATGTTAGGATATTTTCAATCCTATAACTAAATGTGCTTCTAACTGAGTCTCTGTCAACAGCTAGTGCCATATATACCACAATATATATGAAAAGCACGCACGGGTTTATATTTATGTATATCTCTGTTCGAAGAACTACCCCCACCGCGGCAACTGGCATTAATTTATCAGAGATATTTGCTGTGAATATCATGCATATCTTATATGAAGCAGCGACACATATGATCGCACTCTGTGCACTGATATTTGTTCCTCATTTAAAAATAACGATCTGTGTGCCACTTTTGCCGGCCAGATTTACAGACTGAGAAGATCCACAGAGTGCCACACGGCGTTGCTCACCGGAAGCGTGCGGCTAGCTGAGATGACGTCCATTCAAAAATTGTCTGAAATTGAAATTGAAAAACAAAGATGCCTTTTGGCCTGCACATGGCCGCCGGTCTTAGTGCGAGTATTCGGTTCTATAGTTTTAGTGAGCATTTAAACTAAATATGTGCGCGCAAAATGCTGAAAACCCCATTCCGAGTGAAAGCAAATGCCTGCGCTCCTCACACCCTCCCTGCACTGCTGCAAAAGCACATAAATCAGAATGCGCGACAAAGACGCTAAATTGCCTGAAAATCTGAGGGAAATCTGAAAATCCAGGCGGGGCATCAATAGCTAATAGCCCAGGCACAGAAGGGAGACGGGGCAAAGTGGCTCGACACTTTGACGAAAGACATGCAGTGGTTGCAATGTATACCAGCAGGAGAGGGGTAGAGGGCTGTTGCATGGGGCATGCCAGACGCCGGGGGCAGTGCCAGAGGCGTGGAAACTTAACCTAATCTGACCGACAGATACAAATAGCTTTCAACGCAGCATTAAAAAATAAAAGAGCCACAACAGGCGTGCATTTTCCATGCTTTCCACCAAATATTTTCCCAGTGCGTGAGAGACGCCAACGCAGCAGCCTCAGTGCCACAAACGAATGCAAACAAATTGAAAAAAAAAACCAAAAATGAAAAAAATACAAAAAAAAATATCGTTGCCTCAAAACGAGAAATGAATTTGGGCAGGCCATAAAAAATACACCGACAGCCATAAAAGTCAGACCCGGCAATCCCCGGGAGCAGCCAGTGGGCCATTGAGCCAGCGAGGTGCACAACGCGGTCAATCATATGGAACCAAGCAGGGAACAGGGAACAGGGAGCCGAAAACTGGGAACTGGGAACTGCCAAACGGGAGCTGCTAGCCAAGGCAGCGGCCATTTGGGAGCTGGGAACTGGGAACTGGGAGCAGGGAGCTGCCAGGCGCAGGCCTTTCAATCATTTCTACGATTTTGAGTTTGTAATTTATGTATATCCAAGCGAACGGGAAGAGGGCAGCAGGGGGGGAGTGTGGCAGCGACAGATTATGCAATGAAATGATGCAAATGCTAGTTAATAAAATTAATAGGGGGAGCGGCAGGCACGGGCGGGTTGGGGGGCGCGATTTGTTTGCCTGCCCATAAAATAAAATACAAATTTTGGGCATGAGAAATTTGTTGTGTCACTTGCAACGCACAAAGAAATCATTTCTCATCTTTGAAAAATAATAATATGCGGGTCTTGAAGCTTGATTATTTATTAAAAATAACTATTATTTGATATTGCTTAACTTCAATAATATATAATTATTAGAACAGAAAGCGCGACTTAAATACAAATAATTATCCAAGTAAGATTTAAGCAATCTGCTGAAAATCTCTTAGATTACAGGTTGGAAAATCATTTTAGCAATACTTAAGACGACGATTGGATATCCTCTTTAAGGATTAAAAAAATAAACAAGTAAAACTTTAAGATATAAGGTTTAAGAATTTACTTTTTAAAAAATATATGCGTATTCTTATATATAATTGTTTATAGGTAAAATTTACAAACTTATTACAGTACTGTAATGTTGATTGTATTATTAATTAAATTCTAAAAAAAAGTTAATTTAAATAAATAAATATTATCAGGATAATTAAACGTTATGCATTAATCAATTATCTGAAAAGGTGTATGTAATGATATTGATACCAAACTGAAAATGTAAATTTAAGTCAAAGTAAAAATACTATTGAAAATGAAACTAATAATACCATTGTAAATATAATTGAACCTAATCTCTCTGATGAATATGAAACTCCAAGCAGTTTTAGTTCAGATGAAGAATTGGAGTTTAATCCAAATAATAAGAAAGTATCTCGATCTGGTAGATCAATTAGACCTCCTAATAGATATGGATGGATCTAAGAATTAATTGTTTATTTAAAAAGAAAAGCGTGTAATGATATTGATACCATCAAATTATAATATCGATTAGTCTAATATACAAGATATCAATATTGTAAATATCGATATATCGATAACAAAAAGGAGATGCAACACTTTAGCTGCAACCTGGATATAGAGCACACACGATTGTTAAAAGTAAAATAAATAAATCTTTTGCTTAATTACTAATCTGGCTTTTTACAGTGCAGGCATAAAATATTGTTGATTGAAAATTTAAAACAAACTTAATCAGAGTATCATAAAAGAGGATTAACTAGGCATAATATTAGACTACTCTAGCTCTTTTGTACTCTGAGTTATGGATGTATAGAACTGTCCAGGAATATGTATAAGATCTTATTTTAACAGACATGTCTTCTTCGGCGTGTTACACACACATTATAATATTAGACTACTCTAACTCTTGTACTATAGAGTTAAAGATGTATAGAACTGTCCAGAAATATGTATAAGACTACTCTAGCTCTTGTACTCTGAGTTATGGATGTATAGAACTGTCCAGGAATATGTATAAGATCTTCTTTCAACAGACATGTCTTCTACGGCGTGTTACACACACATTATAATATTAGACTACTCTAACTCTTTTACTATAGAGTTATAGATGTATAGAACTGTCCAGGAATATGTATAAGATCTTCTTTCAATAGACATGTCTTCATCGGCGTGTTACACACACATTATAATATAAGACTACTCTAACTCTTGTACTATAGAGTTATGGATGTATAGAACTGTCCAGGAATATGTATCAGATCTTTTTTCAACAGATATGTCTTCTTCGGCGTGTTACACACACATTTGCACAACGTTTTTTATACCCTTCTTGGCTAGGGCATAAAAGAAATCAACACGGCCAACAGAAGATCTTGTCATGTCTTCGTCTTCGTCTTTGTCTTCTCACACATTTCGTAAAGGCAAAATATTTTGAATAGGCCGAGAAGAAAATGCCGGGCTTTTAGCCAATAAAACGTAGCGTGTCGATTGTATTCCATTTATCCATGTCACTGCTAAAAATAATAAACGCAAACTGCAGTTAATAGTTTTTTATTTACACGACGCCTCACGAGCGTCCGGATCACATTTTGGCTAAACATTTTCCGAGTTTACATTTTTGGGGCCGTTGCAACATGCTCGCCACGTTTTTCAGCTTTCATGAGTTTTGTGGATGCTGTGTGTGCCAATATTTAATTTAAATATTGTTCTTAACCAACCTCACGCTATGTTGCAACACCCGACGCCTTTGTATTTGCCTCCAAATTGTTTTAGTTGCCCGCTCTCTCCGCCTGCGCCGTGGATTTATATTCAAGGTTATCAAGACTGGAGGAGCTAGCTGTGGGCTGAAGTGCCACGTCTCAAGTATTTGATATGAGCCAAGAAATTACGCATACGCATACGCATTATGTATACGCAACGTAGTCGCTTGTTGATTTTTATATAGTTTTTATGGATGTAATCGTTGGCTGCCTTTGTTTTAGACCGCTGAAAGGCATTTGAAGAGGCGATTTCTGTTGTTCTAAGGGCCGTCTTTCAAGTGGCAACCTGACATAGATTTGTGTTTTGGAATTTATGTCAAAATGCTGCTACTACTAAAGAAAACAAACTATTGCAGAAATATATTTCAATTGAGTTACCACTCTCTGCCCTCTCAGCACTCTCTTGTTTAGCAGACTAAAATCATATAATATAATTTTTGTTTATATGGAATTAATAAATAGAATCAAATATATAAAAACAAATTTCCAAAATTGTATTTTTCAACCTTTTCAAATTTGCTTTTCATTCAAATGAAAGCCGCCAAAAGCACAAAAGAAACTTTTTGCAAAATATCAAAATATATTTAGTATATTGAAAAAAGTTTCGAAAGTGTTGCCAGCTGTTATTTGTGAAAACTGCGACGAAAACAAAACGACAAAGCAGAGCGCAAATAAACACGACGAAAAGCTATAGAAAAGCATAAGGTGAAAAGTAAAAATAAGTTTTTCTGTGATATTTAGGCATATTTATTTGGGCATTTCAAGAAAAGTGCGAAAAACACAGGTGTCGAAAACTGCGTGCCAGATAAGAATGCTGAAATTCAAGCAAATTAATCAGTTATAGTTCCCTTTTATACGGCATATATATACGATATATCCAACAGTTGGCGGAGCAGAAATGGCGCTGCTTCTGGTGCACCTGCGTCGCCTCATTCTACTCCTGAGCGTTGTCTATCTCAGCGGTGCCGTCTTCCGCCGCCTGCTCACCGAACGCCACCACGCCCATGTGCTGCAGGCCAACGGATTTGGTGGGCTCAGCCACAGGGGCAGCGGGAGGAAGGATCCGCTGCATTTCCAATGGTGGGCGTACATATACACCTGCTACGCCTACGTCGTTCTGGTCAACTATGTCAACATGCGGCGCTTGACCAACTTGATTGAATTCTTTTTAACTTCATAAACTGTTTGGTTTTGTTAGTTCTTATTTAAATAATAAACGTATTTCAGCAATTTCAATAAGAAACCTACCAAATGTATGTGCTTAGCGGTTATCGATAATAAAATATCGAAAATATCGGTTGAAAAGATTGATCGTTTTACGTTGCTGCTGAAGGCGACATCTATGTGTCAGTTGTGGAACTGCGCTGGGTTGTTGTCTTTGATGTAAGTGTCTAGCAGCGCAGCGGTTTGTGCATCAGCTAAAGCTCTTGAAGAAAACTGAAACAAGTAAGAAAATTTTAGAAAACAATCAGAAATTAGGAGAAGAATTCAGCACGAGCGAAAAGCGGCTGTTTCCCAGGAGAAAGTTGCCACAGATCTGCTGCATACAACACAGCAAACTAATTTTTTACAGCATGCAACACGGGACTGCTCATTTTCAAATTATACTTGGATTTTAAAATACTTAGCTATTAACCATTTTATGGGTACAGAGTATATAACAAAGATACGATATTTGATCATAGTTAAGCTGTGAATAATCTTAGAAAAAGTTTTATAAATATAACTTTTTATACCCATTTTGATGTTTACCATCAACTACAAACCAAAACCGAAAAACTTATTTTTTTTTTTTATTTTATATATTTTGTAAATGAAATATCAGCTTGATTCGAATACTATTACCTATTAAAGCAACTTAAGCTAGTGTGAAATTAAAGGAATGGAACTATGTCTAGAAGATCTAAAATATTATATACAGCTATTTACATTATTATTTACATTATGCAAAGGACTTTGGGGTAATAATTAGGAATTAAGAGTTATTAATATAAAGAAAAATAGTATAAGATAGAAAGATATAAATGTTAGGTCAAGAGCCGGTGTGGAAGGTCTTGAGGGTGAGAAAAACTTATAATTTAAAGTTCGACAAAAAAGGTTTATTTTTAGATATTAGTTTTATTTAAGGGTCAAATCAATCTTGAAGATAAAATATACCCAAATCGTCATTCCGCATAAAAATCGGCTAAGTTTTGACTCATTTAGGAGAATTAAGAGTCTGATACACCGACGGATTATAATTGTAATAATGAATAATCCAGCTAACTACCAAACGACCTGTTTAAATGGTCATTAAACAGATTTTAAATATCTTCTGCTAGGCTAGAAAAATGCCTTAAATTTATTTGAGCAATACACTATTTACATCGCAAATGACGCAGAGACTGTTTTCATTTACAAATAGTGCAAAAAGTGCAGCGAAATAGGTTTGGGCAGATTTTCATATTATTAAAATCGACAGACAAAAAATGCATGCCGTTGACATTAATTAAATTCCCATTGGATTTATCGTTCACAATCGCAAATATGTTTTAATGATTAATCACTTTTTCAAATAAAAATATGTCAACGTCGCATGAAGTATGAAAAACGTAAAATTATTAAAATTTTACATACATATCTATATTTATTTGGCATCCATTTCAGTGAATATAAAAGCTAGATATATGAAATTTGGTATGTAGACACTAAAATGTCATACGCAATTCTAGTTTCTTTCAAAACTAGGTTAACGCAAAGTACACTGCGGAAAATCAATAACAATGAATACGTACAAACAATGATATGCTAGCTAAACAACTTTTTAGAATTTCAAGCACATTATTTCCTAGTTAGTTAAATTATCTTATATATTGTGTTGTGTATATTTATAAATTTTGCGCAGCCTTGCAGCTAGTAGTTATAAATTTAAATTAAAACGATAAATGTTTATTGTATTTCATGTTATTTTGGCAAGTTCGCAGAGCACCCACGTTGTCAACACTTCTACATAAACCGTATACGATCCAAGCAATAGTCACATATTTGCAATGACTCACAAGTTTTGTTGGCGCGCACACGTCACAGGGTATTTAGATAGGTAGATATATGCTCTCGGGTATATTTGAGCAACTGTGGCATCAAAAACAAATTTCCCAGATTTTGTCAAATGAACTTTTTAGTGGTACACAATGGCTATTGACAGGATGAATCATCAAAGGTAAAATTTTCATTAGATGTTGTCAACGCCAAATTATGGAAATTGTAAAATTTCGCCAAAAGGAAATTGTGTGGAGAGTAAATGCATTAAGACCTACTGTGTTCATTGTTTGTTTTTGAATGCATTAACAGTTTTATTTTTGTTTGGTGTTGGAATTTGTGGTGGCTTGCAACCACCCACAGTGCAGCAGCGCCGCCCACTTGAGCTTATCTCAAAAGCACTTAGCAGACAGAGGGTGGCATCCTCTTGGCACCCCCCCCTTCAACTGATCTTGCCGCTGCTTGGGGTGAAGGTGCAGCTTCAAGTGAGGCATGCAAAAAGTGGCCGAAGCACTCGTCAAATGGGCACACACTTTATAAAGCAGGAAAACACCTCATACTCGTACAAGCTGATGCTCGTCTATATATAACTGCATAGCAGGCGTGCCTGTGTGCGTGTGTGTGTGTGTGTGTAAGTATCTGTGTGATCATAACAATTTTGACCCAATTTTGTGCTGGCACACGAAACATGAAACACAAAGAAGATCTAGCGAGCGAGTGATTTCTGTCTTGAAAAGACTCCTCCTCCCATGTCATCACTGACCTCAGCGCATATGTAATACGATGGGCAATGGGGCGAGAAGTTGGGACAGGTGTAGCGTAGGTTTCTATTAAAGGATTAGAGCTGGGTGAATTAAAAGTAAACTATTAATGAATTCAGTTACCTGTATTTCAAATCAATGTACCTGTATTTCAAATCAATGTACCTGTATTTCAAATCAATGTACCTGTATTTCAAATCAATTTACCTTGTTTTTCATAGCTACCTTCACTTATCCTTGCAAATATTCAAAACCGATTAAATTGTCTAGTTCCTGGCTATTTTTAACTGACTTATTTATCTTTTGTATCGCTTGCTACATATTCGCCAAGCTATTTTTAACTTATTACACATTCCAAAATGTGGCAAACACACAAAATGTTAAATATTATTCTTGCCCCCCATCCTACACTCTTATATGAGCATATGTATGTATATACAAATATACAAATATACACACTTATATACACAGGCATAAAATAAATAAAATTATGGCCAGCGCCGTTCATAGCACTAAGTATCTAGAAGATACGAAATGGCCAGCCAGCCATCTTTATATATACTTTTTTCTATACTATAGTCGCCGCCGGCCCATCTACATGGCCTCTGGTGTGTATCTATACACTCAGGTGAAATGTGTGTGGAAAATGAAAATGAACATGATTATGAGCAGCGAAAAAGCAGGCGGGAGAAAAAAATAGAAAAAAAAAACACAAGAAATAACGTTAAATTCAGTTGCTAAAAATAAGCGAAAAATCATTTTTAAGTATAGTTTTTGCCTACATATGTATGTGTGTGTATCTGTGAGTGTATAGAGCACAGGTGGAGAAGCTGCCAAAGATCGAGTCAAATAGATTTTCACTCGAAAAGCTCTTTGGAAAACTGAGCCAAAAACACGACACTCCAAATGTTATGTGGCTGTTTTTATAAGTTATGTTAACAAAAATCATGCATAAATATGCATAAACTGGCTAGTTGTCAATATTTATGCATTTTTTGGCGCTTCTTTATTTGCTTGTCCATTAAATAATATTTGTAAGATGACAGCACATTGTCTGACAAGGAATATTGGCCCATTAAAGCTAATTAACAGACCAACAACTTTTGAGCATTGTCAAGGATCCACTCAAGCATTGAGTATCTTTTGGTTGTATGTTTTGTTGATGTTCTTTTTACATTTATTTATTTATGACACTATATGTTTTGATGCCAAATATTTTCAGCAGACATGCGATAAATTCATATTGCCTGCTGCCTTGGATGAATTTCAAAAAACATATTTCGAAAATAAAAATTGAAAACATATTTTTGGTGTGCTACCACAAAATATCACTTATAGTTATATTGTGTTTGTTTTTGACAATATATATTGTTACCAATGTCTAGAAAAGTTAACTGTCTACAAATTTATTTATAAAATGATAATTTCTAGTTAAAACTATGAATTAACATTAAATTCTTAGCCATGGCTGGTCTACAAATTTGAATTACTTAAATGATTGCTTAGAAAATATTTTAAAAAAAAGTTTACAGGCTTGTGGCCATTTCTAATTCGGATCAAATCTTTTAAATCTTTCTTTACTAGTTTCAACTCTAATTATGTGTAGGCTCTTAAAATTCTTACATAATTTTATGTTTTAAACAAAATATATATTTTTGATTTAAGGTAGCCTTTTTTTGCCTTCGTGAATAAATAAATAAAATAAAAATAAAAAACAATAAAAACAAAATTGTAAGCTGTTTGGGATTTCAAGAAAAAAAACGATTTTAAGAGTTTTTCCTTTAAAACAGTGGAATTAAGACTATTCAATCCTAATTTTAAGAAGGAAAATAATTCGAAAACAGAACGCGAAAAACAAAATCTAAAACGATTTCGGATATGGAAGTAGACCATATAATTATATAATATAATAAGGCCTGTTCCGAATTCCATTCCGAAACAATTCCACAGAATGCGGTGAAGCATACTTTTTAGAGCTCAATTTAATTAAAAATCTTGCATTTTTGCATACTAATTTCTTTCATAAAATTACCCAAAAGCATGCTATACATATTTCTGTGGAATTGATTTGAAAGTGGAATTCAGAACAGGTCTGAATACGAATATACATAAATACATTGTAACTATGAAAAACTTTATTTAAAACTAAAAAGAATAATGAAAACTAGAATTAAAGATAATAGAAAAGAAAATTATCGTAATAAGTGCATTTCTATGAGAGGAAACTAAATGGATAAAGCTTAAATTGTGGACTATTTCTGGAAATATAAAAATAATTACAATAATTATATTTTTTTTAAATTTAAATATACAATATTTATTAATATTATCATACATTTTAGAATTCAGTAACCCTTAAAACTAGATTTTTAGATTTTTATGTTAGAAATAATTTAATAAAGCTGAAATTGTTGAACATTTGCTTTGCGTAGGAAAGCCACTTCAATGTGTATACACAATTTGAAAGGCAGATACACAAAATGAATGGCAGCACACACACACACACACACAACACACACACACACACACTCACACACACATTCATATGCATATCGTATGTGTGTGTATGTAAATGACATCGGCTAATTACAGGTAAGCAAAAAAGAACAACAACTTGAAGTTTATTTTTGGTGCTCCGCCAAAGTGTGGCGTGAAAATGCGTTCACACTAAGCGGCAAGAAGCCAACGAAAAAAGAAAAAAAATATCAAAATCAAAGAATTTTCCACACAACTGAGCAATTAACACGCACAGAGAAATGACTGAGAAAAGCTAAAGGCCAAGAAAAACTCACTCAAAAATCGGCATACTCACAGGAGCCCAAAATAATCGGATGAAAAACGAAAAAAGAAACCAAGGAAAAAAAAGCACACTCAAAAAAGCGAGCCGAGTGCCGAATTCGGTTTTGGGGGATGAAGATCGGTTGAAGATCGTCGGAAATCGTTGAAATAGACGAATCCACAAGCGACCAGCGACCAAATAAACGAAATACTCTTTATTCGAACGACAACGGGATCTCTTGTTCAGTAGATCACCAGCCTTACTCCGACGTTTATTACGAATTATTCGGTGACTCGGTGACAACTACACAACTGCGTGCGGTGCTGTAGAGATTTTCGCTTGATTTCAAAAAGAAGGAAAGAAAATTCTGAAATTCTGCGACGCGACTAACGCGTAACGAGCGAATTATTTTCTTATATATATATATACAGGGAAAATCGGTTGTAAAATCAATTGAAAATCTGACATAAAATGTCGTCATCGCAAGCTGTACGCTCCTCGAAATACTCCTACCGGGCCACATCCACTGGACCCGGTTCGGCTGATGTTAACATCGAATACATTACCGATATGAGCTCGCTCTCCCGCTTGGAGGTAAGGATCTGAAAATCTGGATACGCCAGCACAAAAAACTCTACAAGAAAAGTGACAAATTATTTCCAATTTTTTGGTAATTGCGAAAGTATCTGAAAAATGCGTGCACCAAATGTTTCAATTCAATGTATTTGTGTCTAAGAGACGAAGGAAAAACCAATCTAAAATGTGTACATACTTATGTATATATATATGTATGTATATATATTTATATATACCTTTGTCTGTACATATGTGTGTGTGTGTGTGCTCGCCGCGTACGTGTGTGGAAATATAAAATTCGTTTGAGCAAAAATATCTACACATATCAGTATATATATCTACATACATATATATGTGCGTCGGTGAAAATTATGTAACAAGCACCTATGAGATACACATTGAAAAATGCGATAAAAATACAAAATATAATAAACTATTCAAAATTTGTGCAAAAACTTAGTGCAAAAACTAAAAGAAAATAAATATATAAAATCACAAAATTTCTACATACAAATACAAATATGAATTTTCTTGCAGGACAAGATCCGTTTGCTCCAAGATGATCTTGAAGTTGAACGTGAATTGCGTCAAAGGGTAAGTTTTAACATATATAAATAAAAGTTAGTTAATTATGAAATTCCATAGATTTTAAGCTAGTTTTGTTGGGAAAAATATCATAAAATTGTTTGCTTCAAGTTCTCTGAGTAAGTTGCTAAGAAAACTCTATAGAAGATTCTCACCTGCTTGGCGGCGGCAAAAGGAAATTCCTGAGTAAGAAGAGAAAGCGCCATGCAAACGATTTTCACTTTTGTCGCTTGCAAATGTCACCCTAAAAACAGCAAATATGTGGAAAAGCAAACGCCAAAAGAGGGGGGGAAAACAAAAAAAACATCAAAATAGAAAAGCGGCTAAAAGCTAGCGGCAAAAACATTAGAACAAATATTTTGCATTTAGATAGAGGCTAAGAATAAATTACCCTTCGAGAGTTGTGCCGTGTTGTCGAACAAATGATAATGTTGTGCATTGAACTTCAATCGGTTTTGTGCTTTAAGGCGGAGCCCATCAGACATTAGCCACAATAACAAATGATAAATGATTTTGCATTTGTTTTGGCCAATTCAAATGCAATAGAAAAGCCAAAAGGCAAACGCAAACTGCAAACCGCAAATACAAGTGGGAAAATATTTGCATTTTTCACAAAAGTGCCATGCACTTCATTCAGGCGACGTTGTTTTTCGAGCGTTTTTGTTATTTGTTTTGTTTTTTTTTGTTTTTTTGGGGCCCAGGTCTGTGTTCCTGTTTGGGATTACAAATTTAGAAAATGCGGCCCGGCCCGGCCTGGCATGGCCTGGCCAGGGCCCACAATGTGCCGCGGAGGAGCGCGCTGTGCACTTGGTCGGGCGTATTGTCTATATGTTGCTTATAGTACTACTATAGTATATATTGTGGAAATAATTTTAATTACTTTTGCTTTATGGATCAGCAAGCTCACGCACAAATACTCTCTAACACACTCACACACACTCACAACACTCACACACACATTCATACACATAATATGGAACAAAATGGCTAAAATTAGCGCACGACATTCAATACACGAGCAATGATTAACTTGAGGCAAACAACAAAAATATGAACAACCACAGAGGCAGCGGCGGTGGCGGTGGCAGCAGCAAAGCCAACAAAAACAAAAAGAAAAGAAAATAAAGTAGCCAAAAACACGATCATCAGCAGCAACATTATCATCTCATCATCATTATCGAGAGAAAAGCACAAGAAGCTAGAAAATTTGCTGGCACAGCTGAAAATTTCTCTCGACAGCTCTATATCTCTGTATCTGTGTGTGTGTGTGTGTGGGAAAATTAAATAATTTTCATGCACATTAAAAGTTTTCACAGCGCGGAATGTCTTCCAAACACATATCTATGCATATAGCGGCTAAAGTATCTACAAGATACATATGGCGCAAATGGATTTACGGTTGTACTTACGTGGCCTTTGAGCAACTTTGCCTCAGCCTCAGATTAGAAACTATGTGTATAAAGAATATTGCAAAATTCTTAAAGAATTATGAGCAGTTTAATAGGTAAAGTTAAAGCTGTTATGTTCATTATTAATTAGGATTTTCAGTTGAAACTTTTGACAGTCACAGCATTTGTTTAATTTTCTAATTTATTGCATTTCCAATTTGCCAACTTTTCACCCCACTCCTCACCCTACACCCCTGCTCTGCTGCCTATGAATATTTGGATTTAAATTTGATTTCACTGAAATATGCTACAACTCAGTCCAGTTACACAAAATTGCATCTGACAGCTACACAGAAACAAAAGTAAAATGCATAAAATTCAGTTTAATTACCAGCTCGAAGGAAGAACAAAAAAAACTATTCGCAAATTTGCAGGTCTTAAATTAGGTCAACAACAAAAATTTTGGAAGCAAAAAAAATACAACTGCAGTTCAGCTGAAATGCGTATAATAAAAATTGTTTAATGCCTTTTTGGAAATGCAATTTGTATATGTAAAGGCATCAGGAACACACTAAAGTATATGTATGTATATAGAGAAGCGATGGGTATATGAATACCTATAGAGATATGTTGGCATAATGCCACTGTTATTTTGGGTGTTACATGCGAATAATTATATTTGACTGATTAATTTGATTTATATATTTTATGGGACGTTTGAGTTTTGCCGTAATGCATCATGGTCTCTGCATTGCGTGTGTGGGATGGCCAAAAGCAAACGTTCTTTATAAATAGAAATGCATAATTATGAAATATGACAGATGAAATGTGTGTCTGTAGATTGTAGAATAAGAAATACACTATAAGTCTAAGCCTAAGACTAGAAAATTATAACTAAGCCATCTTGCCATTTTCTGTTACTACAAAATGCTAATTAAACCTTTTCCCTGCCATTTTCCATTCACAGATCGAGCGCGAGAAAGCCGATCTCAGCGTTCAGGTCATACAGATGTCCGAGCGTCTTGAGGAAGCTGAGGGTGGTGCTGAACATCAAGTAAGTTCTTAATACCTAACTAATTAATGATATATGCTAATTTGATAAAACCATTGACAGTTTGAAGCCAACCGCAAGCGTGATGCTGAGCTGCTGAAGCTGCGCAAGCTGCTTGAGGATGTTCATCTTGAATCTGAGGAGACCACATTGCTTTTGAAGAAAAAGCACAACGAAATTATTACGGATTTCCAGGAACAAGTCGAAATCCTAACGAAAAATAAGGCTAGGTAGGCAAGAAAACAAAAAGAAATGCAAACATTCAATCAATTCTTCATCCTCGGCCTCCTGCCCCCATTAAATGTTGACCTAGAAATGCCGTCCGATCCGACAAAAAGAAAGAAACATAAACATGCAATATCCATGTTATTGTTTATTGTGTTTTATGTCTAATAGTATGTTGATGAAGTGGCGTCAGCTGGCGCTGACTTTTCAATGTCTCCCAAATAGTAATGCAAATAACAACAATGATATGGCTTGGTAACCTTGCTTGCCCCGCTGACACCAAAATGAAATCAGATCATAAACAATTCATCAAAATGCCATGACAAGCAGAAAAGCCGAAAAGCCGAAAAGCTAAAGAGCTGAAAAGCCCAAAGAAGCCGCATATATCGGAAAAATATTCAACTTGCATTGCTTGCAAGTTCGTTTGACACAAATTTTGGGTTGCAGACACAAAAATTTGTACAAATAAATAGTACATACCTATATAAGCAAAAAAAAAAAAAACTTACATATATCGCGGCGAGCGTCTTCTTGGCCTGCTACTCATATTTCCAAATCAAATATCCAAAAATAAATGCATAGGAATTTCGAAATTCAAAATCATCGAGCAGGCCAAAATTCAAGGCTGTTGACCACAAAACGTGCAACACGGACCATGCGGCGTATGCGTAATGTCAAATGACAATAGCAAGCGACCCATTCAGTTAGCTGCATGCTGCATGTTGCAACAATTGTTACTGCCATATTGTCTGCTGTGTGATCTGTACGATCTGTACGATCTGCTCAGGTACAACAGCATTCAAATACTTTTGGCCAGGTTCGAGGTGCGCCCCGAGTTTGCGCACTTTGATGTTGGCCAATAGCAGTTTTCTCGCTTTCGCTCTCGCTCTTGCTGGGAAGCTTAACGGGAAGCTTTTTCAACCAAAAAGTTTTTCAACATTTTCCGCACGCACGCAACCAACATATGGTTCTACAACAACAACAATACGAGGAGCGTATATTTTGATATTTATTTTTAGAAATTTTTTAATTTTCATCTACATTCTTGAGCGCTAAGTAGAAGAGAGCCGCATATCTGTGTTAGTTGTTGTTGTTGTTCTTGTTGTTGTTGTTGTTGCTCTCTCTCATTTGCACCAACGCCCAATCCAAATATGTCTTTGATTGAATCATATTCAAAATGTGTTGATTGTTGTTGTTGTTGTTGTCTCTTTTCTTCCAATTGAACTTTATGGAAATTCGATACGTTTTTGACTTTTGCCACTTGTATCGGGCTCATTTTGAATAATTCTCTTAATTACAGTAATTATTGCGGCTAATGACCATTTATCTTAAGTGCAAAGTCAAAAATGTTTGGCATTTCCTTGAATTTATATAAACATTTATTATGAAACTTAAATAGCTTGCTTCCAGGCACATGCTCTTAACCTTAAACCTGTTAGCTTTTGCATATCGATCTGAGAGCTTTTTCAGCTTGTTGTTGTTGTTGCCAAAAGAAGCTTTGGCTCCAGCCTGTGCTTTTCTTGTGGCAGCTTGCGAGAAGAAGAGCCCAGAGTGATCATAAGTTTCGATCGATTGTCAAAAGCTTTCAAGCGTTAGAGCTTTGTGAAAGCTTGGCTTACACCGATCTCTATCCTAGCTTGCTCTAGCAACTTACAGCTTTTGGCAGCTTGGCCGCTTGGCCGCTCACCAATGCCGATCTCACCTGCCATGCCTAAGTATTAATGTTTTATCTAAGTGAACTGTTATTGATATCGAAAAAACCATTTGCTTGATCGAATGCTTACAGAGCCGAAAAGGACAAGTCCAAATTCCAGGCCGAAGTCTACGAGCTGCTCTCCCAAATCGAATCCTACAACAAGGAGAGAATCGTGTCGGAGAAACATATCTCCAAATTGGAGGTCTCCATTAGCGAGCTGAATGTGAAAATCGAGGAACTGAATCGCACCGTTATCGATATCACTTCGCACAAATCTCGCCTCTCGCAGGAAAACATTGAGCTGATCAAGGACGTCCAAGATCTCAAAGTTCAATTGGACACTGTCTCGTTTTCCAAGAGCCAAGTCATCTCCCAGCTGGAAGATGCTCGCCGCCGATTGGAAGACGAAGACCGTCGTCGCTCAATGCTCGAATCTTCGCTGCATCAGGTTGAGATCGAATTGGATTCAACTCGTTCTCAACTCGAGGAAGAGTCCGAGGCGCGCATTGACTTGGAACGTCAGTTGGTCAAGGCCAATGCCGATGCCACTTCATGGCAAAACAAATGGAATGCCGAAGTGGCAGCCCGCGCCGAAGAGGTTGAAGAGATTCGTCGCAAGTATCAGATCCGCATCACCGAGCTGGAGGAGCACATCGAAGTTCTCATCGTTAAGGTCAACAATCTGGAGAAGACCAAGACCCGTCTTGCCAGTGAAGTCGAGGTCCTGATCATCGATCTGGAGAAGTCCAACAACAGCTGCCGCGAATTGCAAAAGTCTGTCAACACCCTGGAGAAGCACAATGTCGAACTCAAGAGCCGTCTGGAGGAAACCATTATCGCCTACGAGACCAGCCAGCGCGATCTGAAGAACAAGCATGCCGATCTCCAGCGCACCATTCACGAGCTGGACAAGGTCAAGGATGCCAACGGTCAGCTGGGTCGTGAGAACAAGAAGCTGGGTGGTAAGCAATCCCAATCTATCTAACGATTCATCAAGCTGATAAAACCTTACCCTTTCCCAGATGATCTGCATGAGGCCAAGAGCGTCATTAACGAGCTGAACCGTCGTCTGCATGAATTGGAATTGGAGCTGCGTCGTCTGGAGAATGAGCGTGATGAGCTGACCGCTGCCTACAAGGAAGCCGAGGCTGTAAGTTGTGCAATAGAAATACCAGTACTAGAGCTAGGATGGGAATACCTTTGATGGAGGGCTAGCCTTAGGAAACTAATGGAACTTGTGGGATCACCTAATGATCCTGAACTACTTGGCTGAGAGTACCACAAATAATTATTAAGGAAATGGAGAAAAACCATCTTAGACAAATTGAGTAGGTAACAAAAGGTTTAGAAGAGATTAAGTACTGACGGGATAGGTTGAGAAACCTTTAGACGGTGGAATCGGGAACGGAAAACTTCTCCAAAAAGATGGAATTAACCCGATTCCGATTCTTTAGCGGAAGGGAACCGAATTTTGCATTACCTGTGCATATCTATCCATTACCAGTATTACTAATTATCACATTTTATATGCTCTATAGGGTCGCAAGGCTGAGGAACAGCGTGGACAGCGTTTGGCCGCCGACTTCAACCAATACCGTCACGATGCCGAGCGTCGTCTGGCCGAGAAGGACGAAGAGGTTGAGGCTATTCGGTAAGTGAGAAAACAACAGTTCCCACCCCCTTGGAAGTTGCAACAAATGGCGGCGCCTCTGAACGCAAGGCAAATTGTCAAATGGGAAACGCCTTGTGATTTCCTATGCCAAAACGGAAGCAATCGGGCCAATGTGAAATCAATCGATTGATTCGCTATCGTCGCTGCCAATTGCCAACAATTGATATCAAATTGACCCATTTAGCAGTCAGTACGAATTCAATAGTCGCGCCTAAAGCAACGGCATTAGTTTTCTTCCCAGCCAGCAACTCCTTAAATCCTGCGCTCTCATATACCAGGCGTATACGCAATAAGCTCTCCAGTTGCCGTACAAGAAGTTGGTTCGAATACTTAATATGAGGTAGTCTAAAACCAGAGTTTGATCATTATATTACGTTCAAATTTTCAACAGAAAATTGCGCAGTTGTTGTGATTACATAATACGATACCTTGTGGCCAAATATTAATCGAGAGATATCCAGTCTTGAGACTGGTCTTAATGCCAATAGGTGGGTAAGCGTTTCCGGTAACTGTTGATATTGGCAAGTCAATGAAGGATGTGAATGAATAGTGACTAGCATGACAATGATGAAGTGAAGACATCTCTATCAATATATTATGGTTTATCCAAATAATTGATATATTGCAACTATTTATTCAAAATTCTGTTATTGCGTAAAATGCGTGACATTTTGTCAGAGTCGAAAAGACGTTGCCAAAATGTATCAATCATAGCCTGAAAAGCCACAACATTGACTGCCAACAGCAACAACGCTCATAATGATGATGATAATGATAATGATGATGTTGTTGTTGCCACATTGTCGTCATTATGTTGATACCTTTTTGCCGAAACAACCAACAGCTGAACAACAAACTGCAATCTTTTTATAGATTTCGACAAATTTGAAAATATATTTTGCGAAGCAGCAGCAACTGTTGCCAAACTGACGACGTCGACGTCGACGACAGCAACAGCAACAGCAGCAGCAACAAGGCGACAAAGCGACAGAACAACACAGCGACAAAGCAGCAGTTGTTCTATTCTTCAGTAGCTTTAATTAGAGTACTCATATTCTAAGTATACAAGCACTAGCATATCATACCATTCCATTTCCTAGACACACACACACACACTCGCTCTTTTACCCCTCTTCACTCTTACTCGCACTCTCACTCCGGGCACAAAATGGCGCTGGCACTGCAACAGCGTCCATCCCGTTTCCGTCATGCAACAACAACATATGAGGACAACTATGGCTATACGATGAATTTCTATCAGCCCATGATGGACTATTTAGACGCAAAGGCAAAAGGCCTGAAAGTGCAGCAGCCGCATCTGCCATGGGTGAGCGAGAGGGGCATGAAGCAATATCGCTCCTCGAACGCGGTGAGGCAGTATAATGCCGATGAGATTCTCCGCCTGTCGCGCACCTGTGCCGCTCGTGCCGATGAAATTTTGCTTAGCTTTCGGGCGCAGAAACGCTCACCGTTCAGTGTGCAGAAGCTTGTCGACGCATCGCGTGTGGCCAAGCACATTGAACCGGACACAGTTCTTGAAAGATCGCGCCAGCGTCGTCGTCGCCGTCAAGAGGAACTCGAGGATACTATCAAGCGCGATACGTTAAAGATATTACAGCGCATTCGTAAAATTGAGCTAGATAGCGAAGTTGATCAAATGTCTGACGATTTCAAGCGTTCGATACGCGGCAAGTCCGCCAGTGCCATTGCCCAGGCGCTGCTCTCCGAATCGGAGAGGAATATCAAGTGTGCCAAACAGCAGGAGGAGGATTATATATCCCAAACCCTAGTACGCTCCAGTCGCGCCGCGTCCCGTGTGCGTTCCACGTCGCCCTTCGAGGGCGGCGCTGGCGGTCATCTACGCGCCCATGCCATACACATGGAGCTAATGGATGATCGCCTGGTCGATAAGCTAGATCATCGCGTATCCTCGTCGCTCCACAATGTGAAGCGTCAGCTGTCGACGCTGAATCAGCGCACCGTTGAGTTCTATGCGGATAGCAGGTGTGGTATAGAGGATAAGTGTTGGATCTGTCGCAAGGTATTGCGCACACATCCCAAACTCAAGGACTATAGCTATATTTATTGGCAGCACTGATTGTGCGGCATAATAGTATATATACTCTTTATATCTGATTCTAGAGTTCTTGTCTTGTGCCATCTATTCCCTTCATTTCGCAGCTCATTATCATTGGAATACACAATCTCTGGTGACTTCAATTAATTTCTTACCCAGACAATTCTGAATAAATGCGAACAGTTTTTGATTTATAGCTCAATTTTTTTGTGGGCTCCCCAACCCACAATCTTAATTTGTCTATTTGTCTATATATCATTCCTCACTCTTGGTATCTTGGTCTCTTGGTTGTGTGTTTCTTTCTCTATGGTGTAGATTTGCAATTTATTTTCGTTTCTAGACGCTTCTTTCGCATTTCCCCCGTATAATTCATGCACTTGGGTTTTTGGCTTGAGTTATTTGTCTTATGTTTTCTTCTTGGCCCATTCTGGCATTGTATCTTTTGTTTAGTCGTCTGTGAATAATTTCTGCTACAAATTTTTAAATGTTTGCCTTGGCTAATTGCATCGACCCGCTGAATATTTGGCCTGCCATTTGCAGCTGACCATCATAATTGCCATATTATGTGCGATTTTGGGAACTAAACCGAGTAGTCAATCTATTAAGATGAGGTTTTTCTGAAGAATTCACAAAATATAGCAAGAAATGTGCGAAATTCAAGAATTCTAAATGCTAAAATGTCTTAAATCAAAGAAAGTAAGAGAAGGGAGCACAACCTTAAAGAACTTGTTCCTCAATGGATTAAAAACTATAGTATTGTTGCCTTGCCAGGCAAGAAGTTTCTTCAAATTGACCAGAAACTTAAGAGCTTATATTTGTACTACCCCGAAAAACCCATCAATCAGATGATCATGTTTCCCACCCACACAAATACCTCTCAGACAGGTATTTGGGGTTTGGCAATGTATTTGTCTATTGTTTGACGTGTCCTTCAAGAAAATAATATCTTATTTTATTTTGCTGAAGAAAACTGATGCGCATGACAGCAACAAAAAAAAGGCAAGACAAAAAAATTCATCACATATTTCTGCGTAGACAATAAACATTGAAAACGAGGCAGAAAAAAAAATTAAAATTAAATGAAAAATACTTACGTTCGCAAGCAAAACTCAAGCTAAATACCTTGGCAAAGCGACAACAATGAGCACACAGAGATTAAGATTAAGTAACTAAGAAATGGGCTAGTACACTGAAAGAAAAACAGCACGAAACCAATTGACGCTGATCAAGCTGAGAAATGCGTACAAGAATGCAAAAATATGGTAATCAAAGGGATTGTAATGAGGAAGATGGTTGTAAAGAGAGTTAAGGGCAGGAAAGAGATCGATATCGAAATCGATATAGAAATCGATTAGAATATTGACTGCGAAGTAATATTTGAATAAGAAGTAAAGCAATAGAAATGCCCGAAAGACAGATCTTAATCAAAATAAGGTCTTTCTGTCAAGGAATAAATGGGATTCCGGAATAAAAGAAGGGAAAAGAAACACCCGAAAGGCAAATCTTAATCAAAATAAGGGTTGAATGGGATTCAGGAATTCAAGGAAGGGGAAAAAAAAGAAACACCCTAAAGGCAAATCCTAATCAAAATTAGGTATTTCTATTTAGGGTTGAATGGAATTCAGGAATTCAAGGAAGGGAATAGAAGTACTTAATTAAAATAAGGTATTTCTGATTAGGGTTGAATGGGATTCAGGAATTCGAGGAAGGGTTTTGAGTAACACAGTCGTATACCGAAATTAAGCAATAAATTATATATATCTTAAATATAAGAAACGTCAGATATTGAGCTTGAGAGATTGATAGGTTTACTAACTATTAAGATGATCAGTTTAGCTCGAAGAGCACATTAGTGGCATACTTTGAATGTAAGTGCGAAGAACTTGCACTTAACTTGTCAAATGAATCAACAGCTATAAGAATAAGTCAAAAATGTTGGCAGCACAGCCAACCGCGACCCGCAACCCCCGTTTTAGAAAATGACAATAGAAGAGAAATTCACCTACGCCTAAAATTAGACGCATGATGCACTTGTTGGCCCGAGGAACTGAGTTAGAATGCTTGGCATGTAAACATGCTATTTGTGACAAGTTCGATGTCTTTATCAAGCGTATAAATATATAGAAATGCAACCGAACAATGCAATTTTTTGACAATGCCACAAAAAGAAACAAGCAAAAAGAAAAAAATCAGCAAAAGCTGAAAGAACTCTGCTGAGTATTAAGAAAATGATTTTTGTGGGTCAGAACATTGGGCCAAAAATAGCGCAGAATGCAAACGACTGAAAGCGAATTCGAGGTAATAAAAACCGCATTTGAGGGCAACTTCCAGCAAAGGGTCATACATGAGCTACTACCATGTTAAAGTTGAATCTGATGATATCTATAACTGTCAAATGCTCCTCTTCCTTAGCAAGCAGACGAGCATTGAGATCGAGCAGTTGAATGCTCGTGTCATTGAGGCCGAGACCCGTTTGAAGACCGAGGTTGTTCGCATCAAGAAGAAGCTGCAGATCCAGATCACCGAGCTGGAGATGTCTCTGGATGTGGCCAACAAGACCAACATTGATCTGCAGAAGGTCATCAAGAAGCAGTCTCTGCAGCTGACCGAACTCCAGGCCCACTACGAGGATGTGCAGCGCCAGCTGCAGGCCACCCTCGATCAGTATGGCATTGCCCAGCGCCGTCTGGCCGGCCTCAATGGTGAACTGGAGGAGGTGCGCTCCCATCTGGATAGCGCCAACCGTGCCAAGCGCACCGTTGAGCTCCAGTACGAGGAGGCAACCACACGCATCAACGAGCTGAGCACTGTCAATGTCAACTTGGTCTCCCTGAAGTCCAAGCTGGAGCAGGAGCTGACCGTGGTCGCTTCCGACTACGAGGAGGTGTCCAAGGAGCTGCGCATCAGCGACGAGCGTTACCAGAAGGTTACCGTCGAGCTGAAGCATGTCGTCGAGCAGGTGCATGAGGAGCAGGAGCGCATTGTCAAGCTGGAGACCATCAAGAAGTCTTTGGAAGTCGAAGTCAAGGTATGCATGGCTAACCACCAAACTAATCCCACAGATCATGCTGATTTTCTTGGTGTCTTCTTAGAACTTGTCCATTCGCCTGGAGGAAGTGGAGCTGAACGCTGTTGCCGGTAGCAAGCGCATCATCAGCAAACTGGAGGCACGCATTCGTGATCTGGAGCTGGAATTGGAGGAGGAGAAGCGCCGCCACGCCGAGACCATCAAGATCTTGCGCAAGAAGGAGCGCACCGTCAAGGAGGTGCTCGTGCAGTGCGAGGAGGACCAGAAGAACATCATTTTGCTGCAGGATGCGTTGGACAAGACCACTGCCAAAATCAATATCTACAGACGCCAGCTGTGCGAGCAGGAGGGCGCCACCCAGCAGACCAGCACCCGTGTGCGTCGCTTCCAGCGCGAGCTTGAAGCTGCCGAGGATCGCGCCGATGTTGCCGAATCGAACTTGAATCTGATCCGCGCCAAGCACCGCACATTCGTCACCACATCCACCGTGCCCGGATCCCAGGTGTACATCCAGGAGACAACAAGAACGATCACCGAATAGATGATCCGCACACACACACATATACACACAAAACACACACACCCCAGCAGCAGCAACATTTTATAAATTGAAGCAAAAACGGAAACAAAAGAACCAACAACAACTTTCAGAAAGAAATGCAGAAATGAAATTTGCTTAAGAAACTTTTATAATTTAAATTTTTTTCAGAGCTTGCGAGAGTTCGTATAGGTTATACATTATGAATACATAACACTACACATCTCCTATCTATTTATAATAATAATATTTTGAAGTTCATGTAATTTAATTAAAATAATGAACCTAAAACCAAACAACAAATAAAATTACAAAAAAAAATCAAAAAAAAAATCAAACGAAGACTAAGGATAACTTAGCAGTTTTGCAAAACGTTAGAGAGAAAGAGAGATTGTTTAGAGAGTTGGCTGATAACATAAACAACAACATTAACATCCAAGATTTAAAAAGATCAACCAATCGACCCTATAAAACGAGTTACCCGAGTTACAACCGCTTCTACTTGTTTTTAGTTCATTTTATGTTTAGTAGGTAAATATCTGTGTGCTCGTAACGATTTGATTTTACATTAAAAGAAACGATTAAGAAAAACTGAGCAATTTTCATATTTTTACTTTGTATTTTGCAATAAAAACTGAATTTACTCATAATATAATAACAACAACAAACTAAATTGAATACGATGTGTACTAACTGGGATATTCTGCGAGAGCTAAGGGAAACCAACGAAGGGAAAACTCCAATCCCATTTCCGTAGAATCAACAAATCACTTTCCTTCGATTGATCTTCGATCTATCAATCATTTGTAACTCAGCACTCAGAGTTTTCATTGGGAATAGTTACAGCTCCGTTAAAGGAAGCATTTCCCCTTCATACGTAGAATCAAGAAATCACTTTCCCTTCCATCGATCTCAGCACTCAGAGTTTGCAAGATATCATTTCAGTAGAAGCATTTCCGCTTCAATTGATCTTCAAGATCTATGTTATTCAGACACCAGAGCTAGCTTTAAGCTAACATTTGAGTAGAAACAACAAATCACATCCCTTTCGGATTATCACCCAGTTATTTTCATCCGAGGGTTAACCCTAGGAGGTAAAACACACATATTTCTGTGCTGCCCAAGCCCAACATTGAAAACAGGTATTAATTCACTTTAAACTATCACTATTTATTAAGACTTTCAGGTACTTGGTCACAAAGTGTCCAAGAACTTAAACAGCAGAAACTGCCAGCTTGGAGCCAGTGTTCAGCGTGATAGTCTTCTCGTCATAGGCACCACCATAGTGGCTCTTCTTGAAGACTGCAAAGAAAATGAAACTTTAGTATGCAAGTCGGGTTGAGGTGCTAGGCTAGGGTAACCCACCTGGATCGATCTCGGCAACGAAGGAGCGAGGGGGCAGCGCAGCGGCGTACAGCTTGTCCAGAGGACCGTATGGCTTGACCAGCAGAGGTTTGCCCTGCTCCCAGCCATAACGGTTCAGCGCATACCAATCAGCACCATCCAATTTGGCGGAGGAGGCGGCGGCGCCAGCGGCATTCGTGAGGGCAGCAGCCTGGGCCTCAGCGGTATCGACGGGCTTGACATAGTCACCATAGCTTCCACCGCCATAGACGTTGTGGGCCAGGCAGGCGGAGATGCAGCAGGCCAAGAGGCAGAGCACGCGCATGTAGTTGAAGGACATGGTTGTTGTTATTGTGTGGCTGAAACTGGATGATGGTGCGAGGAGGCGACTGTTTTCAAAACTAATTAACAATTGCGCATGGCCAAATTGCTTTTATAGCCACATTATTTGAGCTGGCCAGCGATTTGTGTGTGCGCTTTACGTGACCAAAACACAGTCCAAGACACTGCGCCGAGTCATGACGAAAGTAACGCTGCGACACTTTGGGGCCGGCTACTGCAGCCACAGCCACAGCACCATACCGCACCAATATCCATCATCCAGGGGGCACTTCTTCCACATTGATAAGGCAACTACCGACAGACGTAGTCTTCGGTTTCAATGTCAGTTTCGGTGTCGGTTTACACTTGAAGTTGCGCGCCAAATTGCAAATTGCAAAGAACTTGACCACGACCACGACCACGACAATGACAACCCCCTCAGAAGAGCTGGAAGCTCCATTGATATCGTCTTCCCCCTGCTCGGCACGCTCAGCTCGCTTTTGGCGTGTGCGGTATCAGGTCTTTGACTTGGCTACCTGCCCACAACATCATCATCGCTCAATGAACTTGCCAGCATCACTTGGCTGCGAATGCATTCGAAAACACTCACATTGGCACTCGTATTCAAATTCACACTCGCATTCACCAGCTCTGTCTCATGGAATACGTTGGCGTCTCTAATGTCGTTGATAGCTTTCTGGTATGCAGATCGCTTCGCTCTACTGGCCTAAAGAACTAACCCAAAGAAACACATCCGCTCAGCTCTTCAGTGGCTGTGATGTCTCCAATCTGGCGGCATGCCGCAAGCTTAGTCAATACTCCTTATCCAACTGCCGTCAATGTATGTATGTCAATGTATGTATGTGTATGTGGTTGGAAGTTGGTGTGTGTAGGAATGTGATAAATGGGATGTCTAAGATCGAAGAGTAATCCTTGTTCATACAATATCATATCAAATATCATTGCTTACGAGTAAGAGAAAAACAATATTCGGAACAATGTTATCATAATGTGGTGAATCGCTTGAAAATGAAAACAATATGTAAATCAAGTCTTGTAGAGCAGTATTAGAGTAGAGCTTACAAGGGAAATTATAAATTATAAAAGACATTTAAGTATTAATACGAAGTTCTTTCCATAAACAGCTCTGATCAAATAAGTGAGATCAATGGGGTTTTCTTAATAAGACCCCACATTTCAGATCAATGCGGGTCAAATTTCAAACTGTAAATTCAAAAACAGCTGAGTTTAATTGAACAATCTAACAATGCCAGACCTCTTTGGCAGCAAATAATAAGCTGGCTTAAAACTCTAAAAATCATATGGGCACGCTCGACATTCCCCAATGAGGTGCAGCTGCAGCTGCTGTTGGCTATAACCAGAGTGTTGGCCATAGGCAAACATTGTCGAACCAAAGCTGTTGGTTACCGGAACCCCTTATCAGGTCACCCACCCAAAGCCACTAATACGACTAACGTGAACTACTGACCATATCAATAAAACATTTGAGTTTTTTTTTTTTACAATTTTATTGGCATTGTTGGCACAACGAACTTTTCCACGTTTGGATTGGGAGAGCAGTAGCACAGGGGTCTCTAGTACTTGGGTCCCTCGTTGTGGTAGCTGCCGTGGCTGCCGTAGTTGTTCTCTGGCACGTACAGTTTGGCAACTGGAGCAGCGGCACGGATGGGCAGTACCACCTTGCTGTACTCAACGGGGGAGGAGTAGCTGCGGTAGTGGTTCTGGCCGGGGTACAGCAGAGTGGCGCCGGCAGGCTGGACAGAGTAGCGGGGACGGGCATAACCATGCTGCTGCTTGCCATAACCATGCTGCTGGTTGCCATAGCTGTTGCCCTGGTGATGCTTGTTCTCATAGTGACCAACGTGTCCATGTCCCTGTCCGTACTCCCTGTGGCCGCCATGGTATCCGGAGTCCAAGAGAATGGGGCGCAGATGCTCGCTGCCGCCATAACGGGGTCCGCCAGCAATGATCTCAACGGGACGCTCATTGCCACCAGCAGCAGCAGCGCTGGCAGCAGCAGCACCATTGCCATCAGAACGGGAGGCGTAGTTGGAGACTTGACGGTGTCCATGGCCATAGCCATGTCCGGAACCGCCATATTGGCCACCATAGCCTCCGTTGCAGCTGCCAACGGCCAGGCAGGCACACATTAGAATCGCAAGAGTCTGTGGGCAAAGGGTGAATATTGTGACTTTTAGTATTTGATGGCAAGCGGAACGGGAAGTGGACAGAACATCGTCATATAATGGTACTTACGGCGAATTTGTTCATGGCTGTGCTTTCAGTTTTTTGGGGGGCGCTCGCTGCTTGGAACAGTTGGCACAATTAACAAACCAAATGCCAAGCACACTTCTTTATATAAGCAAAATAATTGAAGCGCTCGAAACGTGATCTCGCTGCGAATTTATCACGGCGCCGAGTTGAGCTCAGCTTGGCGTCTTCTTCTCGTCAACGGTGGGCGGCTCAACCCAGCTCAGTTCTGCTCAGCTCGCCTCAGCTCGTCTCCAGCGATCTCTTAATGTTGGTCTTCTGTTTTCCGCTGCTGCTGTCCAAATCATAGCTCGATATCGCCCACTCAACAGCTCCAGCCCCACACCATCGAGCTGCTTCAGTTATCGCCAACATTTGAATGCTGCAGCCACCACATTGGGGGTGGAGATCTCTTTAGAGTGGTTCCAAATACGGCCAATGTAATACGTATTGCTGCGTGAGAGCATGCAGCTGGATAAGCAGCGGTTTCTGGCCGCTGACCCTGCTCTGTTGTAGCCAACCTACCAATAATTCTCTTACTCAAACTCAACTGTCTGTTATCCCATAAACTATTGATGAAGTGTGCCATTGCAAAGTGTTTCAGAGCTCTGTTCTTTCTGCACCCCTTTTAGCATAAAATACCATTATAATATTACTGAGTTTAGTCACTAAACAATTGCGAAAGAATATACAGCTCTAAAATTTCTGAACCCCTTTTTAGAATATGCTAAGAATCTTTTCTTAATCAATAAATCAATAGAATGTTACTGACGTTAGCCCGCAAACTTATGAACTCTTTCTTAGTCTAAGAACTCTATAATTTCTGAGCACCTTATGGAAATCAGTAGAATTTTACTGGCATTAGCCGAAAAACTTATAGACTGAGCATATTCCGCACACTTTCTGGCATATATGAACAAAATATTTTAAAATATAAAAACTTTACCAATTTATAAACAAAAGCTCAACAGGTATATCAGGAAATCTTTACTCTTTTTGAACACTTGGGAACCTATTTTGTAATGATGACATATGCCTTGTGCATTCGGCAGTTCCAGATTGAATATATCAACTTTATGGCTGTAAACACTTCCATCGAAAGTTGCTATAGGTTTCTTCAATAAATCTCAATATTCGTCCGTGTCTTAAGGATATCCAGGAATGTTACCAGTTGGCTGCCATCGGGTTCTTATACTCTTCAATATTCATTCTTTACTTTTCCATTTGACCATTTTTCTGCTAGACTTAACAAAACTCTGGCACGTTGCCGTATAAATTTCCCGTCTAGGTGTTGTTTGAAAAGTGATGTTTTTTGTTGGAGTACCTCCCTATTAATCCCAAGTGAGCCAATTTAAGCACAACGCTCAAAAGTATGTCACACTTAGCTGCCCTCCCACCCAAGACCCACAACAAAAAACAATTTTATGAATTTTTCTTCAACATTTTTCCACGGCACTTCAGCGGTTTTTATTTGGTTTTAGCAGATGGTGTTGCTGCAACAATTGGCAATAACTGAATTAGTAGCCACCACGTCCATAGCCACCATAACGGTGGCTGGGGCCGTTGTAGCTGCCATCAATCTCGTAACCGATGACGGCCTCCTGCTGGTACTTGCCAGGGCGGAGGCCGCTGCTGCTGGCGGCAGCAGCAGCCGCAGCACTGGGGTTGGACGAGTAGGAGCTCAGGGGCTGGGAGTAGCCGTGGTTTCCATAGCCACGTCCATAAGAGACATCCTGAACATAGCCAACACGACCGCCATAGCCGCCGCCATATCCTCCATGGTTGCCATAAGCGTTGGCATTGATCATGGCGAAGAGTGCGAGGGTGGCGAAAGCGAACTGCAAGTTTAGGGAGAGAAAGTTACAGGATTAGCTGACTGTCCTACTGTGGCAAGTGCAAGGACTACTTACCAGGAACTTCATGTTGAACTATTTAGTTTTGTTGGTTGTAGTAATCAATCAAACTATGATTTACTTGCCAGCAAAGCGCGCTTTTATATGCAAAAAATTAAACCAAATATTTACGTGACACTCTATAAACGCACACAATTAATTTTATAACGAACTATATATTATAATTTTAATGCAATATGATATTTCATAATTGCACAGTATATAAGAAAATAATATTAGCAACTATTTGTATGTATTTGTAATTGAATTGTATATAGTCGTTTATATTATTATTGTCGTGTCGCGCGGCATTATAAAATCATTGGGTTACGCGATGTTTCGCTGTTTCTGAGCTCTGATAAAGCCAGGTCTAAACCCGCCCCTCAATTGGGCTTCGACACATGCTCTGTGTATAGACAAAAGTAAGTACGAGTACTTCGTGAGTTCTCAATGAACTCAAAAAGCGACGCGCGCGATTTTTGTAGCCCCAGTTTTTTGTAATGTACAATATATTAATTTATACACTTTATTATTATATTAACTTTGCACATTCCTCGGGGTAACGTTCTTAATAGCTGAGCAGTGATTGCTTGGCAACAGTACTGTAAACATGGCTCTTGAAAACCCGGATATAGGAATACAAATTTACCAGCTTAGTAGACGAGAAACAAGGAAAATACTATATAGAAAATTACTTTAATAAGCAGCAATTTTTGATATATTTTAAATATATAAAAATCATATAGAATGTAGTTATAATTAAGACAGGAAATATGCTTATGTTAAAGACAGGAATATCGATATGGACAACCCAAAAATCCTTAGAAGACTTTATAATTATGATTGCCAAATATTCTGACTTCATAATATATATATATATATATTTATAGAATTCTAAAAACATTTTGTTCTATAAATTTCCCAAATATAGCGACTTTGCTTAAACGTTCAACTTCCCACTCTTAATCAGAACTCTGCGCATATTTCCAAACTCTATAAAAACTGAACTAAAGTATAAAGTTTAGCGACTGATTGGTAAGACCCTCAAGACTCAAAGAATGACAAACAATTGTTTAAGTTTTTATGTTTTGTTGCTTTTATTACATCCTAGCGCCTTATGTGTATCTAAGTTCCAAGCATTTAAGCTATTGGTTCACTGTTGTGTTTTTAAAACACGCTTAATAGCCGGACTTTTGGTAGCCGGATTTTTGGTAGTCGGAGCTCTTGCCAGCGACGGAGCTGGATGCTGCTGCAGCCGATGCGCCCTGAGCCTTCTCGCCGTAGTTCTCTTGTCCGTAGCTCTGCTTGCCGTAGCTCTGGTGGTTGCCATAGTTCTCCACGGTGACATAACGCTTGGGCTCCTTATAGGTCAGAGGGCGACCGGCGCTGGGTGCGGCCAGAGAAAGCTTGGCGAGAGCAATAGCCTGACGATCGACGGCGGGAGCGCCATAGCCATGGCCGTATCCGCTGTTCGAGGTGTAGACCGCTGAGACTGGCACTTCGATGCTGCGTCCGTAGTTGTTGTTGCCATAGCCGCCACCATAGCTGCCACCACCATATCCGCCCGCTGGCACGATGGCCTTGACGGTCAGAGCAGGCTGCACCTGATAGGCATAGCCACCAACGGGAGCGCTGCCATAGCCCTGATGGCGACCATAGGAGTTGGCCGAGACAGCGGCAACGGCGCAGACGAACAGGCACTGCAGAAGATGTGGAAGGTAAGCGATTGTTGCAGTTGATGGGAAGAGGATTCGCAGACACTTACCATGAACTTGAACATATTGTGGCTAGTGGGTTTAGTTTGTCTTGTAGCAGTTAACTAATGTCGAACTGTGGCGGCCAGTTTTGTTTATATAGTAAAAATCCAGGCATTGGCAATACGTTTACGTGACGAATATGATGCAAGGTTTGGCTCTGGCAGACGTTCGTCTGTTCTATGCCAAGTTCTTTGTGTTCCAGCCGCAATCTGAAGACGTCGCCGCTCTACGACGTGCATGCCAACAACATGTCACCCCGCCCTGAATCCAAAACTCGCTGCTGAATTCGGCGCGGGTCCAGATAGCAGGCGTCTGTGCTTACGACATCGTCTGAGAGGTGCTCCCATTGTCGTCACATTATGCAAGCCGATGGATGACTCGTGCTCTTGCCACCAATTGGCCGACATTTTGTTCCACTATTTGCCACTGCTTGCTCCACTGTGGCGCGCTTGACACAATTTCTGAGCGGTGCACAAACAGTCAAGGCATTGACTTCAACTTTCTGCTGCGTTGGTAGAATTTATATACAAAAGCAAAAAAAATGACGATAAAATTACAATAAAATTATAAACTATAAACTATAAACAATATAAAATGCCGCGCTAAGCACTCAAATGAAATAATAATAAAACGCTGCAAATTATATTTGAAATTATTTAAATACGCTACACGCGCTGACAACGGCATATTAGTTAGCAAAACAAATTGCATGAGAATTATAATTATAGAATTTATTTTATATATTATGATTTTTATAGAATGCAGTATTTGTAGCTGTGATTTGTATTAATTATCAAATGAGCGTTTATTAAAAATAAATAAGAGTTTTAATTCAATTGGTTAAGTTCTGCATTGTATTCAACATTGAATTGAAATACAAATATTGTTGATACGTTTTTTCATCAGTCATATTTCATTTAGGGAAAGTACGGATCCGCAGTTATATTTAAAGGCAGTTAACTTAGATTTTAGAAATAATATTAGGGTCTACATATCTTTTTTTTCTTTGCATACAAGCAAACTTAAATTAAATAACATTTTGAAACCATTTTCCGCTTAAATCGACTTAAATATTTCTCTCCGATTTCGTTTAGGCTTTAGAGTATGAGAATTATACACTCGATTACTTGAGCAGATGCTCAGCTTGTTTAACAACATGCTTAACAGAAGCTGGCCAAGATTGCACACAGCAGCACTCAGCTCTCTAATCTTGATGAGTGGCACGTTTGGTGGCTGCCACGCGACTTTATAAGAGCCCGCTGGACCGTACTGCAAACTAGTTCCCAACACACACACAAAATGCGTAGCTTGTGCTTTAAGGTAAGGTTGTGGTGGGCCAGGGATAAATTATATTTGATTGTTTGGTAATAACTGATCCTTTGCAGATTATCAAAGTAGCCATGTTATTGGCCCTGGCAGCGCTGCAGGTGAATGCCAATAGCGAGCAATTGGCCGACGATTGTCGCTGTCAAAGGCGGGGCTAAATGGAGCACAGCGAAATCGACAGATGAGAACACACATCAATAAACAAGCCAAGTCGATGCATATACAAAATTTGAACGGTTTTTATAAAACTTGTAGACGACACGTACAGAGAGCCAATTTGACTAGTCGCTGGCCAGCTGATTGCCGCACATGGCTTTTAGCCGGGTTAGCAGCGTGTGCAAATGGTATGAGCGTGAATTAATAGCCGTTGTTAATTGCTGTGCGCCTATGCCATGTTTCCCAGTCAAGGTTTCCATATACATGCGCTTGTACAATGCCGACAGCTGTTTTGGATCCTTGCCGGTAGTTAACAGCAATTTGATGAGCGTTTTCAATGCATACTGCAAGCGACTCTCATATAGTGTCAAGTGTGCTGCAAACTCGTCATCATCAGTATTGACGCTACTGTTAGTATCGATGACGTGACCAAAAATGAGCTGGCATTGCAAGCAAATTTCTAAAGCCGCTTGCATTTGTTTAAGCTTCTGCGCAGCGTGGGTGGAAACTGCAAAATTAATAACAATGCTGTTGAGTTGGCTTTGTAGTAATTTCTTTTACATACCATCCGCCAGAAACTCGTGCAAGGAGATGCGCTCCAATTGGACCACCAGCAAATCCCGCACCTCCTTCAAGCTCTCCAATATTTGGGTTGCCTTCTCGTAGTGATATTTGCAAAGCTGCAACGTTGCCTTGGGCAACTGAGATAATTCTCCAACGCCAAAGCCACGCAGTTGCGCGTAATGAAGGGATGCAATCCTGCAATCAGATAATACAGAGTTAAAGGATGAGGACAGAATGATGCTAATGCTATTACCGTTTGTGTATCAGGCCCGAACGAAAGCTATAGAGCACTTGACGTGCACCTGGATGCTCCACATCACATAGACGCAGTGACTTTTGCAGCAAGTCCAGCACCTCTTTGGATGCATCGGCCAGGCTGCTTTTATCGACAGCACTGAAATCCTGCATCTGCTTGGCTAACGTAAATGTGGCAGTAGATAGCTCCCACTGCACCAGATCCCATAGCTCTGCGTTGGCTTTGCGTGTGTCCAGGCAGTTCTTGGCCTTCTCATAGTAGTTAAATGCCTCATTGTAAAACGTTTTTTGTGTGTCCAAGGTAATGGAGCTACGGATTAGGCAAACAATTGAGAGTATTGAATGGCAATGGTACTCTAGGCTTTAAGTCTTTCAGCATTCTAGTACAATTAACAGATTATGCAAAAAGTAAGCAACTACAAACCTTTCATTGGACATAGTAAGATGAGCGCGGAACCTCATGAATCGGCCCATGTTGCAGTACAGAAATGCCAGATTGACATTATCCTTTACTGCTGTAAATGCCTCAATGCCACGACGTAGACAGTCATAAGAATTAACCGTCAGTTTGACATACAGCGGCTCTGCTGCAGGTGTTAAAGTCTCAGTTGTAGTATCTCTTTCAGCCTTTGAACTATCCTCAGTCACTTTCGTTGCTTCCTTCTCGCGTTTCGATTGGCTGTACTCCTCTGCAAGATACATATGCATTAGGAAAGAAGGTAAAAATGAGATTATTAAAAACAAAAACTTACCCTGTGCTGAGTACATGTACTTGAGTCCCAGCTCATTGCGCACATTGCCCAAGCGACGCAGCAGCTCATTGCTCTCTGCGCTCTGCGCATGTTCCAACGCCTCTTCGTAGCACTTGCAGCTGTGCAGCATGACCTGCTCCACGTTCTTGCCAGGCGCCAGTGTGAGCATCTCTTCATCTGCCAGTTCGTTTGCGAGCTCAGCGGCAATTAGACGCGTGGACTCATCCAGCTGTTCATATTGCTGCAGATACTCCTCAATGGCACCACAATGCTTGGATATTTGAAAGAAACAGTCCCCGGCACGTCCCAGCAGACAGCTCTGCTGGGAGACCACATTGGCCATATACTTGTTGAGCACCTGCTGGCAGCGGCAGGCCAGCTCAATGGCCCGCAACGTGCAGCCATAGCTCTGTAATTCATAATGATGCTCCGCCAGCGTGGCATACGTCAGGCAGGCCTTCTCCAGTAGCAGCAGCTTCAGATGAACATTCCAGGAGCCAAAATGTTGTGTATTAAACTTGGCGCTCAGCTGCTGATTGCTGACAGCTACCGGCTTGGTGCTGCTGGTGGTAGCCAGTTCCTTGGACTTGCTGCGTTTACTCTTTGTCTTAATCGGGCGCTTCTTTACTTGCTGCGCCTGAGACTGGGACTGAGTGGGCTGTTGTATAAGCTTGAGCTGCTCGTAGGGCAGTGGTATAGCATTAAAAGGCTTGGCCATATTGGGATTTTGCTCCTCGTGCAGTATGCGCTGTTTCTCCTCTTCCTTGGCATGCATTTCCGACTCCTTAAGCTTCTCCTCCTGATTGCCATTGAAGTACTGCAGGCAGGAGATGCCAGCACTTATGTGCTGCAGCGAAGTGTTGCAGCGCTCGACGGTGCTGGCTACCAATGGAGCAGGTTTGGATTGCTTGGCATGCGATTTGAAATCCCGCAGAGCATCACAAATGTGCCGCACTGCAACATTGGCCTTGCCACCGCTTTGCGCTGCACTCTGATAGTTCTTGTCATGCCCGAAGTCAAGCGGCGGCTCATCATCGTAGTTACCCTCCTCATCTTCCTCCTCATCGTCGTCATCATCGAACAGGCTCTGATTGTCATTGAATTTGGGCGCCTTTGGGTCAATGCCGGCGGGCACATGCAAATCAGAGAGAATATAGTGCGAAGAACTGACTATTTGTGGATACTGCTCCTTGGGCAGCAACTTAATGCAGTTGTCCAGCAGGGCGCGTATATTTCCCGCCGTTTTGGGGCTAATATGCTCCAGTGTGTTCTTCATATTGCGTGCCACAGAGTACAGTAGCATGCCCACGGGCACTGTAAACGGATTCATTTCCTGCTGTTGCTGTTGTGGCCGCTCGGAATTCTCCGCTGCTTTATTCTGATTTTGGCAGAGTGTAGTCAGATCGTATAGTTTGACAACATCATCGTTACGACCCTTAAACAGCCAATAGGTGTGGCCCGCCTTGGTGGCATTCGCTTTGAGAAAGGCCAAAATGTTCTGTGCCACATTGCGCACCACCTGCGGCGAGAACGTTGAGTTCTCCAAATAAGGCAGGTCCTCAGTCTTGATGATCTCATATTTTTGAACAATCCCATCCAGATGATAGCACATGACCACCTCGGGCACATTGCACATGAGGTTATCCAGCCAGTAATCAATGCCAGTTAGTACATTGATGGGTTGCGCAGCATCACGCAGTCGCAGGCTAATGCAGGGCCTATTAGGGCCACCAAAGATGGGCATATCGGTGCCAATAAGCATGCGTATGTCCTCAAAGGTCCAGACAACGTTGCGATTGAAGGCATGGCTCGACTTGGGATCCGGCACATTTTCCTCAATCTTGGGCTCCGGCAGCAAGGGTCCAATGATGGGCAAACCTGCCCGTCGGCTGGTCAGCTGCGTGGGCGCATTGGCATTGTATTCCGTGGCGCCAGTTTGCTTCAGACTATGGTATAAAAACTTGGACAACAAATTCTTTGTCTGCAGCGCCTCCCTTGAACGCTCCTTGAGGCAGAAATTATGCTGATCATCCCCATAGGCCAAAATATGCTCCAGTATAAAGGTGCGTAGCCATTTCCAATCATCATCCGCCTTGCGCAGCAAATACTTTTGTATATCAAACTCGTCCAGGAGCAGCGTGTTGCCCACCTTGTGGACAACCATGCTGATAGCGCTCTTGGCACTATACGGAAGTTTTAATAGCTGTTTAATATTCTCCGCATCCGAAACAACATCCACCTCCCCCACACAATCGGGAAACATTTGGCCAAGCCGAAAGCTGGCAAAGCCCGCGCTCTGATACAGCGCCTGATGTAGTCCATGGCTGCTGTGTGAGGTCGTCAGCCAGTTGAGGGGCGGCAGATTCAGATTGGTATTGCATTCCAGGCGTTTAAAATGTGCTGGCACCTGCACGGGCGACAACTTTATAATTGCTTGACTTTTAACTGCCTCGAGCTCATGGGGGCCTATGCTGCGGCAGGGTTCAATCTGTAAGAAAGTCGCTGCTCATTTAACTGTTAAAACCGAAATTTATTACTTACCTCTTCGTTGCTATCTTCCATTGCGTTGATTAATCATTTCAGTTTTGACACGAAAACACGAAATCACGAAATGTTCACGAATATTCTATAAGGCAGGCGTTTGTTATGCCGGCAAACAGCTGTTGCATCGCAGTGTTGGCTGGTTCATGAGTGAGTGAACTGAACTGCGCGACTGAACAAGTTCCAATCTAGTTGATCCGAATTTCAACTCACTTTTGCTAATTTAATCTAGTTCATCCGAATTTTAATTCATTTTTGCTAAATTAATCTTGGATCAGTGGTTAAATGTTGATCTCTTGATCAATTAGATCCGTTCATATAAGTTACGAAGGCGTGCCTATTTTATATAAAAAAACCAACAAGACCAATAGAACTTGTTCAACAATGCTTATTAGTTTTATTACATAGCGCTCAGCCCTGGTGTTGCCAGAGTTGCCCTTGCCTATCGTAATAACACACGCAGTTATCAGCTGTTTTCTGCGCTCATTTTTTTATTTGCCCTTAATAACTATTGAGTTAATAACAAAATTTGTATAAATCTAACACAAGCGCAGCATGCAGTTGTTTCTACAGATAGCACTGCTGTGCCTGATGAACACGCTCCTGCCAGACTTCATACGAAACTACGTAAGTATGAAAATCAAAGCAGAGCGGTCCCAAACACAACTGAATGTACCTTTTACCACAGCTCAAAGTATCGCGTTTTTGGAAAAAAGGGACAGGAGACACGCAGTTGCTGGAAACACAACTGGACGCGGCACGAGAGGAACTGGACAATGTGCAAAGTGCGGAGCATGCCGGCGAGTATGCAAAGAAAATAAAGACGATGCGTGCCGAGCGTAAAATTGCCGAAATCCAAATGAAAATCAAAATGATCAAAGAAATGTCAGGCATTAAGTATACAGCCATCGATACAGCGGCGTACTATGTCTCGAAAGTACTATTTTCGCTGATCCTGGTCATTGTGAGCTCCCGCCTCCGCAGCTCACCAGTGCTGATCTTTGATGATGGCTATAGCCTGGCGCCGATGGGCGGACTGCTTAGCTTTCCCACGGGCGTGTATAATGCCATTTCAGTGCCCGCTTGGACATTCTCGTGTAATTTTACCTTTAGTTTGCTATATGGCTTGGTGAAGAAGTGAAAATGTGTTCAATAATTTGTAATTTTGTATTTTACTTTTTGAATTAAGTTAAGCATTTAAATGTGCTCGATCTATGTGGCTTGCTTCAAACGCAACGGGAGGAAGAATCACACTTTTAAAAACAAATACATAAATATCATAAGTGTATTTTCACATAAAATGAAAAACATGTATAATTGAATATTTATGAACTGCTGACATAGCAGATTTCTACTACAAAGAGTCAGATTTCAACAATTTAAATGCACGCGCCTAGGCTAGTGAAAAGTTAAATATCGCAAAAAGTATCGATATATTGCGCACAGGTAAATGTGACACCAAATAATCGTAAGTGCGATAATATAATGAGCTTGACACCCTGGTTAGTTTATAATGTCAACACAGCGATACTGTTGTGACATCCCTGCTTAGACATATATTATTTTTAATTCTGTTGCGGAAAATTGTGGACTTTTCCAAACTCACTACCGAAAAATGGACAAATTAAATGAAAATGCACGCGAAAAGAAGCATATCAAGCTGGGAGAGATAGATATAATGCCCATATTGGCAGCGCTGCTCCTGGGCTTCATTGTAGTCGGTAAGCAGCCACGCCACGTAGATGGAACAACAACAGTTTTGAAGATGCTCCCATACAATTTCAGCAATCTTTGTAATTTTGCGACGACGCTCTGCGGGCAGACGCGACTTTCTGCTTACCGGGTTGACTGAGGCGGGCAAGAGTGCCATATTTATGCAGCTGGTGCATGGCAAATTTCCAGAAACCTTCACGTCCATCAAAGAGAATGTGGGTGAATACCGATCGGGACAACAGTCTGGACGTCTGGTAGATATACCCGGACACTATCGCGTGCGCGACAAGTGCTTTGAGCTGTACAAACGGAATGCCAAGGGCATTATATTTGTCGTGGACTCGGTGAGCGTGCAGAAGGATATTCGTGACGTGGCGGAGTAAGTGAATCATGTGACAAGCTATATACGCTTGCGCTAACATCTCTTGTCTTGCAGCACATTATACACCATTTTGTCAGATAGCGCCACTCAGCCCTGCTCCGTGCTGGTACTGTGCAACAAACAGGATCAGACGACGGCCAAGAGCGCACAAGTCATCAAGACCCTGCTGGAGAAAGAACTGTATGTAGGCAAGAGTTCCCGATGTTCACATTTAATGATTTTAATTTCATTTTGACAGTCACACAGTGCGCGATACGCGCAGCCGCAAACTGCAGTCCGTGGGCGATGATGAACTGAACAAACCCATCGTACTGGGCAAGCCGGGACGTGACTTTGAATTTGCACATATCTCACAAAATGTGCAGTTCCACGAAAGTTCAGCGAAGGATACACAATTGAGTCATCTCACGGAATGGATTGACCGCATGTTGTAAATGCTGGCCAGGCTAGGGGAATTGAAATATCATCCTACACGAATGAAATTGTTCAAACCATTGATATTCACAAGCATTAAGCGTTGTACGACTTAAATGCACAATTTGCTCTTTGCACTCTCAATGTAAAATCCCACAAATGTTATATCCCTTTTCAATTAGCTCCTTCCTTGCTCCTGCTTCCCTGTAAATCTACATTTTAGGTTTATATTAAATTTTTTATATTTACATGTAGCATAAATATTGCTAGGACGTTTTAAAAAGATTTATGAAACGAAATAAAATGTTTTTTAAAAGTATCTATATGTGTAAAAGATTTCGTCCTGACTGACTGATAAATAATCAACGCACAGCCCAACCGTAAGAGCTAAAGGTAAAAGTGGGGGCGGGGTTTTAGAAAATTCCACCCACAAGCGTGGAAAATCGCGTATAACTTCTGTATGAAACTTGTTATTAATACGAAAATTTAAATAAATAAACGTATTACAATCACGATAGTTTTTTATTGATGAAAACTGCAAGGATGGGAACAATTATTATTTTTAGAATCGTCCCCAAAGTACAACATCCTCGATAGCTCGGGAACTACGCAGGATTTTCTAGCTTAAGATCAGCAGCCCGAAAGTATGCAAGAAACATTTTGAATTTTCTGCACACACATATGGAACGGTTTTCTAGTAGCTCCCATTCAGCCATATCCTTGCAGATTTTAAAAGGACCTTGTGCGTTAGGATCGTAAGGACCTACTCTATCGATTGGCATTCAAGGATTTTGGGGTCATCTAAGGACCATCGACTTGTAAATTTTCAGTCCGAGGGCGAAAGGAATCGTGCCCAAAATACAAAATCCTCGATATCTTGGGAACTACAAGGATGATTTTGATGTCCTTTGGCCAGTTGGTAGCCCTGATAATGCCAAGTCGTCTGACACAGGACTCGTCAGGATACGCAAGGACACGGCCGAGAAATCGCCAATTTTCTGTATAGAGAAAAGTCCTTATTTCTCAGCTCCTGTAAGGATCTTAGTCCTTTGTTGATTATATTCGGATTTGGGATGAAGTGCTCTATCTTTTGGCCAAAGGACATCAAAATCGTCCTTGAAATGACCGAGTTACAGGCGATCTTGTGATTTTTGATCAATTTTTCTGACCTACCCCCTTGCAAAAAATTGAAGTGTTTTTTTCGGCGAAATCCTGGAAATCCTTGAGTGCCAATCGATAGTCCTGATTCCTACGAGTACAGAAATGTATGGGTTTTCAAATCCTTGAGGATTTGGCGAAGTTATAGCTAATAATATGCCGCAGGATTTTCTGGCTTAAGATCGGCAGCGACTAAAAGTATGCAACACATATTTTGAATTTCTGCACACACATATGGAACGGTTTTCTAGTAGCTCCCATTCAGCCATATCCTTGCAGATTTTAAAAGGACCTTGTGCGTTAGAATCGTAAGGACCTCCTCTATCGATTGGCATTCAAGGATTATGGGGTCATCTAAGGACCATCGACTTGTAAATTTTCAGTCCGAGGGCGAAAGGAATCGTGCCCAAAATACAAAATCCTCGATATCTTGGGAACTACAAGGATGATTTTGATGTCCTTTGGCCAGTTGGTAGCCCTGATAATGCCAAGTCGTCTGACACAGGATTCGTCAGGATGCGCAAGGATACGGCCGAGATATCGCCACTTTTCTGTATAGAGAAAATTATTTCTCAGCTCCTGTAAGGATCTTAGTCCTTTGTTGATTATATTCGGATTTGGGATGAAGTGCTCTATCTTTTGGCCAAAGGACATCAAAATCGTCCTTGAAATGACCGAGTTACAGGCGATCTTGTGATTTTTGATCAATTTTTCTGACCTACCCCCTTGCAAAAAAGTGAAGTGTTTTTTTCGAAGAGGTCCTGAAAATCCTTGAATGCCAATCGATAGTCCTGATTCCTACGAGTACAGAAATGTATGGGTTTTCGAAATCCTTAAGGATTTGGCCGAGCTATAGCTAAGAGTATGCCGCAGGATTTTCTGGCTTGAGATCAGCAGCCCAAACAAATATTTTGAATTTCTGCGTTAGGATCGTAGAAACAAATTATGAGAAAAAGCTGTAGCATACTCTAAGGGGTAGATTTCCGTCAACCTTGTTCTGATTTCTGTTCGCTTGGTATTTAGGCCGTGCCAATGAAGTTTTGTTTTCGGAATTCAACTTTCCGATTTGGGAACGTCGAATGAACAGAATCAGCAGAAAGTCGCTAATTAGTATAACAGTTTCTGATTATTAGAACAGTTTCTGATCAGTATAACAGTTCCTAAATTTAACATTACTCTGTTAGTAACAGAATGCTAACAGCAGGTTTACAGCAAGTTAACAGCGAGTTAACAGAGAGTTAACAGAATGTTAACATAAGGTTAACAGAATGTTAACATAGTATTAACAGAATGTTAACATAGGATTAACATAATGTTAACAGAGGATTAACATAGGATTTACAAAATGTTCACATAGGATTACCAGAATGTTAACACAGTGTTAACAGAACGTTAACATATGGATAACAGAAAGTTAACAGAATGTTAGCAGCATGATGTCCCTAAAAGTATACTGAATTTTCTTCAATCTGCTACTTTAACAGTAGTTTGATAAATAACGTGAACCCATTAGCGTTGAATGCTGATCATTACAACGCCAACCCAAAGTAAGCGTAAGCTTTTGCAGTACACGTAAAATAAAAGATTTCTCCAAAATACGTCAATAATTAACATTATTGTTTATTTGCATGAAATATACATAAATATGTTTAAACCTGAGTTCGTATTGTATTTAACTTATCACTTAATACGCTGCACAAGGAATTAGCCTCACTTTGAAGTCAGTTCTGCGGCATCCTCATCCAGTTTGACTAATTGAAGTGCCGCAGAGTGGCCAATCTGTTCGGCGTGTTCACCTGCAGATGACCATAGATGTAGGACTCGTCCTCTATTTGGGAGTGCGATGGCTTACGATTCTCAAATGCAGTGAAATTTCACATAATGCATTTAAATTTATATATTTTGGCAGGCAACGCGTGTGTCCTACCAGCTAGTTTATAAAAACAGATGCATTCAGGTGCTGCAAATACGAAAGTTGAGTTCAATAAACTTTGGGCAAATATTTGAAATATCAGTCTGAGCATTGTACATTGCACTATAGGTAATTTGGACACTTTTTCGGATATAAATTAATAACTCGAGAACGAATAAAGATTTTTTGGTTTGGTTTTTTTGCATTGGGCTTATAATATCAAATAACAATTGGCATTGAAAAATGGGCGTGGCACCGCCTTTATTGTTAATTTCACGCTATGAAAATTTTTTGTTTTTCGAGCAATCTATTCCAAACTTTCAGGTTTGGAGTGTTGTTGTGCTACTAAATTTCTAGTAAAATATTATTCAAATCGGACAACTACATCATATAGAAATAATAGGAATTATCGGTCGAAAACAACTTTTCCTATGAAAATCTAGTTGTTTTCAATATATCCGAGCCAAAATCACCAGATATGATTGAAATTCGGCTTCTGACAATAAGTCATCATTGGACTACTATATCGTATCGATCTTATAGGATCAATCAGTAAAATTGCATCTTTTTCTGGCATAAATTTATAAAGCTGACTGTCATTGCTTAGATACAGGTTATGTGCTAGAAAGTTAAATTTTAGAAAGAATCGGAAAAAGTAGGATCTAAAATTAACTGTTACGTGTTCACAATTAATTAATCAACAAAATGCATATAGTCACTTGGTGGACAAGTGTGGACAAACTTTTAAAACTCTTTCCAAAGATAAAGTTTTGAAAAAAAAACAAATATTTTTGGGACGTCTCTTTAATGACACTTACAGTAGACAACACGTACAATACCAACAGGACGTATTAATCAACATAAAGTACAAACCACACTGATCACTATTCATTATAAATTGCATTCACTAATATCAATTTAAAAGAACTTGAGCCACTCAAACTTCACCAAATTTCTTGCAAAATTTATGAGCACGTGGTTTTCGTTTGTAGCATCTGTTTTAACAGCTGTTATCTTAACAGCAGAATGCAATGTTAACATTTCTGGTATGGAACATTGTGGTTTGAGGTATTCCTAATAGATTACCAACAAGAGTTAGTTAATTTAAATACTTTGAAAAAATGACTTTATATCCGAAAAAGTGTCGAAATTACCTATAGTGCATTGGAATAACGCAGGTTTTTCAATAGCTCAATGTCTATTTAGTTACTTTAATTTATGTGCATTTGCTTCAAATGATTATACGTAAGAATAAACTGCTTGATGAACTGCTTGTTGAAATTGATACGGCCTAAAAGTATGCTATAAAAAATTAAACTCAGAGTTTTTCAAACCGTTAACAGCTCCGAAAGAAATTTGGTTGTTAATAGAAAATAAGTCGTAAGTTTTTATCCTTAAGTAAGGAATTGCTCAAAATTGTTCAATTGATTTCTAAGTTTTCTCTTTAAAATTATACTTCGTCATACAATCAGCTGACGCCTTAATTCCAGCAAGAGAACACCCAACTGGCCCAGTAACGTATTAGCCAATAACCAAATGTTTGGCGCATGCTCAAGCTTTCAAACCTTTTTCGCGATTTGAAACCTTTTTTGGGAGCAACAGCAGCTGTTCATAGCTGGGCTGACCGATCGATCAATCGACCGGTCGAAGATCAAACAGCCGCCATAAAAATCAATGAGCTCGACCTGCGCTCGTCTCTGCCGACTAGATAGAGTTTCTAGGCTGGCTGAATTTCTAAGAATTTCAAGCTTTTATGATTTGCCGAAACTAAGGCCAAACCGTATCACGGGAAGTGAAGCTGGGACGGATGTTTCGCAGTTAGTTCTTCTGCTCGCGGCAGCTGCCATCGCTAATGTGGCGCATTAGAGTTGGAGTTTTAAAGGCTCAACGTTGGTGGCATCTTGCTTGACGGATTATGAAACGAATTTCGAGGAAAATCGCGAGGTCCTTAGCTGAACACAACAAGCGCCGTGACTGTTCACTGGGCGACTGATCAATAAGCAACATTTTAAACAAGCCTTTCTTCTCTTCACTTGCCAAGTCAGCTGTGCCTATTAGCTTGTAGTGGAGACCTAATTGGGTTTGATTCGATTCGATTCCACTCGTCCTGAATACCAAGTTTCCTATGCCAATCCTAGGCTTTGGGATTCCGGGATTCGCGCGGTATTCCCTTCCCGATCGCATAAAACCTCCTAGTTCTGAGTAAATTCATTCCAAAACCATTCTCTGTTACATAGCAGGACCATATGTTTTTTTAGACCATACTTCTCAGTGACTTTTCAATCTTGCCCAGCTGTTCAATCTTCCCCTGGCAGCACTTCCTGGCTCTACCCCGCCAGCTCCAAACGCAGTCGTGATTCGGTGTCATGTGCATTGGAGCACGTGCTACAGTCTTTAAAGAAAAAAGTGGCCTAAAGTACAGCCAGACTTTTTACAGCTGCAGACGATGGCAATGACAATGGGGTCCATATGTTTCAGACACGCTTTAGCCAAGCGGAAGAAGCGCCTTTAAGGAACGACGTCGTCATCCCAGACTTGGTCTGGTTCTTGGCGCGTACACAGTAGCTGCAAATTAGGCACACCTGATTAGGCAGACAACAGGCGTTTTTTTTCTTATTTTTGGGGGGGCACAGTTTTGAAAAAATACGATATGCTGGCCCAGCTCCAGTTACCAACTGGCCAAAAGCAGTGCTGCCAAATTTCGCTGGAAGTGCAGACAAGTTGCGCATTTTTGAGGTTAACCTGCGTGTCCTATTGAATTACGGGAGTAGCAGACCGTTAGTGGACAAAGCCTCAGTTAGTTGACTTGACTGGGCAATAAATCTGCGTTTATTTTAGAAAGTAAATATGCGAATTATGTATGTTGGCTGGCTGACTTGCGACTCCAACTCCAACATCGTCTCCGACTCCGACTCCGTCTACATCTGATGCTTTGCCAGGCAAGATGTTTCGTATATATGTATGTACATATATACCTCCCCTTGGATGTTTTAATAAGCCTACACCGAAATTACGCAGCTTGGGGAAACCGAAACGAAGCGGGTGCCTGTTAAGTTTTTATGTACACAGCCGCGACGTTTTGTGGATTTTTATTATTTTTTATTTTTTTATTTATTTTTTTATTTTGCTCAGGTGGCAACGGGGCAACCGAGGTGTTGCTGGGCACCACTGTCTTCCACATATGCAATTTATTTTAACACATCGTTAAAGCTCAAAAAATAAATCTTGACGCGCCGGACACTGCAATTATCACCTCTGCATAATCAGCAATGCAACAGCAACAACAAATTGAGCAACGAGGCAGCATCGTCGAACAACGAGAGCAACGCATGCCCCCCGGGTGATACAGGCCCGGACCCGGTTCCAAGACACCACTCTACACTCAGAAAAAATAAGCTTTTAAAATTGAGCACTGAATGATTATCCTATGTTGATAAGAGTGGGTTAAGGCAAAGTTTTTCAAATCGAACATGTTTTGTATTTTTCGCTTTATTTCTTTCTATTTTAACTATATTAGAAAAATGAATAATACCTTTTTTAAGTACATTTTCGTAATTTAATTATTATTTCTTTAGGTGCAAAAAAACAAATATATATGAAATAGAAGGGTTGTTTTAGTCTTGCCATCGAGTTACCCTATTTTATTAAACATTTCTGGGAATGTCGATATTTTTTCTTAGTGTAGTTGCGACAGCTGCCACAACAGCCTCTGTTAGCTTTCATTTTTGGCACCGGCCGACCCACGCGGCCCTTGGCCAGGAGTCAGTCCACTTGAACGTATGTATGTAGTCCACATAATGGTAGCCCATTTAGCACCTTGTTGACGCGGCATCTAATTAAACGCAGTCCGGGCAGCCCTTTCAGCTGATTTCCGATGCAATTTTCATGTAACGCCAAATTGTAGCGCCTGGCCAACACTTTGGATTCCTGTTGACGGTTCCTTTAGCTGTTGGCAGCTGATGGGCAACTGAAGATTGCCAACTGTTTCTTGTCATCACCCAGAAATGTTCAGTTTTGATTTGGCGCTCGCTTTTAGCAAGACTTTCTCATCAGGGCGCGCTTTAAGCCAAATTGATGATTATTTTTGATTTCCGCACATACAATTTCTTGATTAATTATAATGCGGCCTGTATCTGCCTCAAGATAGAGAGAAAGACCCACCAGCAGCTGCGAAATTTGTTGCCAAATTGAAGCTTTGTTGCCCATAAACGTTTCCCATGACACGATCCCAGCCACTGAACCTCGGTCTGGGCATGCATAATTATGGGGTTAGTCACTCCAGGAGCTGTAGAAGGTAGTACGTCTACGGGATGCCTCCTGCTCTCTGGTCTCTGGTCTCCATGTGCGTGCTCATGTCAGTGGAGCTGGTGATGCCTGTTCGTGAGTTTTGAGATTGTTTGCATTGGCTTGGAATGCAGCCAACATGGAAGCTGGAAGCTTTTCATGTCAATTGCACATCACGCGCTGTTTCATTAAGTTTATTTTTATAGGAAATTATATTTAAATGCAATAATTTGGGGGCTACACAAATTAAACCCCTTTCAGTGGTTGTTAAGAAAGGCAGTAGCCATATAAAGTTATTTCAAGGTTGAGCTTTTTCATCAACTTTTTTAACCTGCATTTTTTCTGTTTGTTAGATGAGGTATATTAAAATGCAGGGAAATATCCTATACAACATAAAGTATAATTAGGTAGAAGAAATCACTTGTAAGCTGATATTTGTGACCCGTCAATTAAAAGTCGTTAGAAGCTTTAATGTGCTTTTCAAATAATATAAACTAATGTAAAGATATAGAATTCTCTATATAATAAATAGTATTACAATTTGACTGCTCAGTAAGTCTCACTGGAAGCTTTGGCGAGCTTTGAAAGTTGCAGTTTTTAAAATGCCTCTATGCGAAAGCTTTAATAAGCTTTAAAAGCTCCTTTTAATTGTGTGATTAGCTTCTAGCTGATTTTATCTAAAATAAATCAATTATTTTCCACATATCACTTATAGATTTTTTGTGCAATATTAATAAACGCTTTAAAGTACTTGGAAACCACTTGAACGATGATCTCGCTTTTGTGTTGCCCCCGCTAAAGTGTGGGCCATAAACAAGTGCGGCCTCCGCCATCAAAATGCAAATGCGCAACAAAATTACTTAAACACGCTCCACAAGCGGCACAGGGGCGAGACGAGAGGAGTTAGAGGGCTAAACGAGTACGATATGGTTATGTTAGAGGCTTCAACGTTGCCGCACGCTACTGTTGCTACTATCAAAGGCTTTTGACTTTGGCAAATTAATCAACGGGCAGTCGAGGAGAAGTTGAGGGTAAAGACCCAAACGAAGGGCCGGGTGGGTGCAGGCGGTGACTGGTAATTCGTACAAAACTCAAAGCAAGTACATGTATTACCGATACATATGTATGTGTGTGTGTGTGTGGCGGTCACACTTTTGATTTTCTATAATTTGAGGCTTGGCTTGGATCGCTGCTCTGCCAGCCGAAAACATGCGCGGTCAGTCGTGTGCGGCGTAAGGCAACCAAATGTATCGAAATGCAACCGACCGATATAATTGCGTTTTTTCGTGAATATATATATATATTCACAAAACACACTCATACACCCAAACATGGTTGGCCGAGCGACACGCGCAACAGGCATTTTCATATGTAAAGCACATGATTTTCCAATTGGAAAATTAGTCGTGTGTGTGTGTGAGGGGGCGCCAGCGGGGTGCTGATGTGGGAACGGCTTCAATAGCAGCGCACGCGTGGCCAGGCCGGCATAAAGGAGGCGACAAGCGAGGCGCAACCAAAAGCAGCAAAAGCTAGGCAACCAGCCCATTGAAACGAGCGTTTTGCCTCAGCAATTATAGCCGATGAATGTTCCAAAAACCTCTAAAATCAGCTGGCTCAGCTCCGCTTGTCAAGAGATCGATACTGGGCAACATTGTTCTTTTCGATCTTTAAAAACAAAAAACAATCCAATATATCGTTCTTATGAAGTACTCTTTCATTGAAGAAATATAAGAATACCTTAAACTCTGTTTTCTATTTAAGCTTAAATAGTTTCAAGATTCTTTTTATCCTGAATTGGACTTATAAGTTGAAATTTGCTTCATGAATTTCCCTTTTACTTTTTGTTGTTTTATGTCGACTCCTTTTCACCTCTTTCCAAAAAGTTAAAAGTAATAATAATAAAATGCTTGATGCTTATGTTCTTGGTCAAAAATATGATTGACATTTTGATTATAAGAGCTTAGAAATAAATTCATAATTCATTCATAAATTCATTGAATTAATATCATAGAAATATTTCAAATTAAGAAATAAACATATGAAATGGGTAATAAATTCGATTTAATATATAGAAATCATAAATTTTTTATATTTATATAGATATATTCTATATTTATCAATATTATTATACAGCTTGGAAATCGGAAACCCTTTAATCTAAATTTCAACATTTTGCTGTTAGTCATAAAGCTAACTTATAAAGAATTGTTATAATTAAACATTTTATATTTCTTATGGGTAGTTCTAGTAGTAGGTAGTCCTTTAACAGCTAGTGTTGAGTTTGTAGATGTGGGAAGAATATATAGTCTATTATATTCGTGATCGATTAAATTGATAGCCAAACTTTAAAACCTGTCGTCGAACACAAATTATTACAGAACCTTTTTATTTATTTTCTTTTGAGCAGTGAGTAAAAATCAAATATTCGATACTATCGATGCTGACATTGAATTTTTGACAGCTCTTGCCAGCACGAAGAGACTACAATTTTAGCACAAGGACCACACACAGAGAATACGGGGTCCTAGTCCATGGCAAATTGCGCTGGGTTTCAGCTAATTGGGGCTACGGTTTTGAATTTTTTTGTTTTTTTTTTGTTTACTTTTTTTTGGAGCCACTGTCCGTTCATGATTAATGCGCCCGCGACAACGTGTGAGTTCCGTATGAAGGGCAGCTTTGGCAGCCACAGAGAAAACAACAGCAAACATAAAACTGAAATGAAAACGAATCTCATGCCCACCCAGGTACAAGGCTTTTGGCATTGGCTGACCACGCGGCAGGGTTTTGTGGCAGTGGTGGCAGTGCGGCGGCAGTGCGGCAGGGGCAGGTAGCCCAGTCGCACGCCAGACACAGACACAACCGACGATTGATGGACTTCACACGTTGCCTGGCCACAAATGATGGCTATCTCTGGCACACAAACTACGGCTGGCTCACAGCTTGCGGCGTTGTGTGGGTCGCTCATCAGTCAAATTGGTTGCAATCGCCATCACTCTCTATGTGGCAGAGACCAGGATGATGCTCGGGCTATGCAATGTTAAAAACCAAACAAACTGACAAACACACCAAAATGTCTTGAGAACTGAAACTCTGTCTCGGGTTGGCAAACATCATGGTTGCTTCAAATGTTTTGAAAGTATTTCAATTGAAATATAATATGAATATTATTTGATATTAGATCTGATATGATTTGAAAATCACTGTTACCCTTATTAATAATTCATTTTTATAATAAGAACTGCAAATTAAATATAATTTTTAGATGAAAACTAAATACTCTGAGCAATCTGAAAACAATAAGTTAATTAAATACAAGATTATTGGTATATTTTACGATGATATCTTTAAGAAATCCGTAAGATTCCTGTCCGTACTCAGGTATTTTCTTGCTTTTCCATCCCTAGTTCTGTCTGATTACATTGTTGGTAAGATTTTTGGTATATTTTACGATCAATATCTTTAAGAAATCCGTTAGATTGCTGTCCGTACTCAGTTACTTTCTTTGTCTTCCATCCCTAGTTCTGTCTGCTGACACTTGCACAAATTATGTGGTAGTCATCATCATCCGACATTGGCGTCCTGCAGTTAGTTGCGCCGATTTCCGTTTGTCTCGGCCCGAGTACAACATGACACTAATTAAGTTCTGCGGTTTGTGACCATTCCCTACCCATTACCCCGATCTCATTCGCTGTGCCTTGTCACTTGGCTTGCGTGTGATTTGTGTCGTTTGTTTGTCCGGGTTTCGGGGTTTCGGGGCTTCGGGGTGCCTCGGAGTGCCCCGTTGCAACTTTGCCGACATTGAGCAGAAGCAGCAGCAGCAGGCCCGTCTCATTTTTTGGCATTTTATGTGGCATATTTGTTCTGTTAATATGTAAAAATCTTGGCTTGGCTTCGGTTTTCAATGTGTTTTTTTGTTTGTATATATTTTATTTTGTAGTTTCATATACCGCCACGGCATATTCACTCAATTGCAACTGTGGGCTCTGCGGCTCGGCTCTGTGGCATGAACGCCAAGTCTGGCAGACCTTAATTCCTTTTTACGGTCATTTTAATATCCATCAAATCGCATCGCTGATTCGCAGCGTTCTACGCTCGTTGGCTTCTCCTCGAACAGCCGCATTTTAGCATTTTGCTCTGTCGATGTTTCATTCGGCTGATTTGTATGTGTCGGGTTTTAGGTTTATACTTACTCATACATACACATACATATATTATACCTGATGCGTGTTTTTGTTGTTGTTGCTGTTGCTGTCAGTGGAGCGTTAATAGTAGCACGATGTATGTTGTTAGTTGGCCTGTACTTTGGCTTTTTGCCGTCGCGACGTTGGTAGCGAGGTTGCCAGCCGGGCTCGGAGTTGCATAAGTTGCGCAGAAGGCGATGCTAGTTAATGATATGAGTAAGAGTCGGGCATAGCAAAAAGGGTCTACGATCTGAATGACTTGGCAGGCCCAAGGGCCATGAAGTTTTAGGCAATCTCATCGCATATGATTAATCATAACAAAAAACTGCTCGACCTGAAAATATGTAGTCATAGACTGAAGTTGAAATATTTTATGAACAAACGCTTTTAACAATAAAATTGAATAAAAACTGAAATAGATATTGATATTGTAAAGTTCCTTAAATAAACAGCTTAAAATCTGTATTATTAGTATCGAAATATCGCATATAGAAAGTACACACTTTTTTGTAATAATTAAAACTTAGTAAAACATTCATTTTTGACATTTATAATACATAAGATTAAATACAAAATATAAATATTTATTTCCATAAATTATTTTTCAAAGGAATTTCCAGATCTTAGTTAAACTTAAATAGATTTATTAACGAATATTGTTATATTATATTATATTATCTTTTGTTATTATCTTAGGTTTCCCTTCAGGATAGAAACCATTTAAGAAGTTGCCAAATCTTTACAAAAAAGATTTGTACATATTAATATATCGCGATCATTTGCCCCAAAAAGTATGCTAAGATCAAGTGATTATCAACAGATTAAACCTGAATTCGGTTTCAAACTCTCCCTTTCTATGGCTAGAAATGACTGTTAGCAACTCGAATAGTTAACCTTCCACGCTCAGCTGATTAACACATGCCAGAGTTATCAATGCACACGATCATCCAAAGTGGGATCGTTGGCTTTAACTAGTTCCAGGTACGCTTCAGTTGAGCCACAATTGACAGTCTGGTACACACGATGAACAAAATTCCTAAAATAATACAAAGGCCACAATTTATGAGCACGTTTATTTACCACATTTAACGCATGCTCGAAATCCATGATATGAGCCGCTGCGCTGAATTTAGCCGTATTTGTTAGAGCCACAAGCCAGCTGGCCAGCCAAGCATGAAAGACGTACGCGCCACCAATTTGGTGGCTCAAAACCGACGCCAAAACTCGACAAAACTGCCAAATTGGTTGAAGCGTGTGGCCCGCTGGAGGCTAAAACTCTATTTGGCCTGTTGATCTTGAGCAAATTGGGAACTGCATAGTATTGAAATATAAGTTATATTTAGTTAGTTCAATAGAACGCCTTCCGGATAATACTTTGTTTGAGGTTAAGCGCGCCATGCGCCATGCGCTCTTCGCTGTTAAGCCTAACATAAAACTGTTAATAACAGCGCAATAAACAACTGTTAACAGTTTGTTTTACATAAGTAAGGCGACTGTTAATGCCCTGCACATTCTTATACGAGGAATCTCAGTAAAAGTAATTTAAATATAAATTCCTTTATAGTATTTATAATTTATATTTGTGGGTATTTATTTTATTAATCAATAATAATATTAATTTTAGATTGTTATTATATAAATAAGCAATATTTATTGAGGTTGATTTTTGTAATAATTTTTTGTTGATTTATATTTTTACTTTAATAAACATTTAATGAGATTTTTTTTTATTATTACTATTTTTTTGTGTGGTGGTTGTAATCGGCACCTTGCGGTGTTACCCAACTATGTATTGGGTTTAATGATCCAGGATCTACATATTTACATTAACAGTTGTAGATGTTAGCTAAAGACTAATTTAACACAAGTAAGAACGTTGCAGTCGGCGGTGGCGTCCGACGGCGGACGCACCCGACTGCAGAATACTATGTTCCCAGTCCTATATAATATGGTTATTTGTGAGTTCAGAAATAAACGCGATTTTGCTCCTTTGGGTGCGTGGGGGTGGGGGGGTCCAAAAATTTTTGATGCAGTTTTATCCAGGCGGTCAACGTTAGTCTCTATGCCAAATTTGGTGACTCTAGCTCTACTGGTGTGGGAGATATAGGTTTTGCTCCATTGGGAGGGTGGGGGTGGTGGGGTCCAAAATTTTTTGATGCAGATCTGTCAGGAATCTCAACTTTAGTGTGTATGCCAAATTTGGTAACTCTAGCTTTAAAAATGTGGAAGATACAGGTTTTCCCCAAATTTTGGGGGAGGGGGTGGGGGTGGGGGGCTGATCTTGACACTTTATAAACTGACGATATACACCAACATGTGTGCCAAATTTGGTTGCTCTAGCTCAAAGATAAAGGCAAAAAAATTGCGTTCATACGGACAGACGGACAGACGGACATTGCGCAAACCCAATATACTACTTTTCCCTTCGGGAACATAGTATAATAAGTATGGGAAAGTATTTAATGAGAAAAGTAGTCATTGTAGTATTTTCGTCACTATATTTTTATGTGTATGAGGAAGTTTGTTGCCCACTGATTATGACAGTTAAAATTTTGACCTAATAAGCGTTATTTAAGTCGCCTGGCTTAAATGATTCTCCTTTCGGAGGGTTCAGTTTCACACTTACTTTTACAACTCTCTTGCACAGAAGACTCGGCTTAAACGCTTCAATGAATCACATATAGTAAGGCTTACAAAGTTGCCCAACTCGCAGTCAAGCAAACCAATTCGAATTCCAGCCAACGTTCATTCCCACATTATTGAAATATTTCGCATAAATGCACTTAAAAAACATTACAAAAAAATAAACTTAAATAAAATCTATATGGAAACCGACAAACAGAAAAAAATTAGCTACAAGATGTGAAAAAAACGTTACAAATGCACTTGCGGTTGGCATTTACGAGACTCCAAGGGTTCCCCGCCCGGCCCGCTTCCTGCCTTGGCTCCACCTGCTCCCCTCCCCCCTTGCGGCTGCAGTCCATGGCTTTCGCATAACACTCGCGTCCGGAGCGTGTGTCCAAGATACGAGAATTCCACGTCCGCGTCTGTTCGCCATGTGCAAAGCCAATGTATGCAAATGAATGAGAAAACCGCGTCAAAGTAAAACCGCCGCCAAAATCTGTGGCGCATGCGGAACAACAACTTTATAAAGAGTTCCTACCCCCGCTTCTCCCCACCGCTCCTTTGTGCCCCGTCGCGACTGACGGTCGTCAATGTCTTCTTCTTGGTCTTTGTCTCCGTCTCTGACTGTGACTCTGCCTCCGACTCCGTCTGCGGCGTGAGCGGCTTGTTAGCTGATTAGTCGCCGCCTCTAACAAATAAATTCCATATAACGCCGGTCTGCAGATATCCCAAGTATCCCAAGTGAGTCGCAGGCTTTGGATTGTGCATTAATTAATAACATCCGGCGCCCCAAATCAGAGAAAACATTAAGGATAAGCTGATTACAGATATACGTAGACTGTATACCCTTATAAATGGTATACGTTTTACGAAGGATAAACATATATAAATGTTACATATTTCATTTCATTTCATCGATTCTTTTAATGATAGTCCACAAAATCAAATTTTTGTATTGTTACCTTACCTTTTAACAAAGAACTTCCTTCATTTTTGATTTACTTCCTGTTTGTCAATATATTGTACTTGTATTGTTGTAAAAATTATAAGAAATATTCGCTGGAAACTTTAGGCTATTCTTATAACATCAAGCTTGTTCCGATTCCTTCCGTTCTCTAGTTTTATTTTCCTGAAGATCTGCAAGAAATAGCTAATACGAGATAAGGAATGTAAGTGTTTAAATAAAAGTAGTTATTTTGATGTTTTTTGGGTTCATATAATCAAAGAAATTGTGATGAAGATGGTGGCATTCAAGTTAGGCGGACTGCAGTTCTTCAAGCCTACCTTAAAGAAGCAAGAACAGCATGCCAAGTGAGCAACTGTAAATAAACTACCCTATCAGATCAAACAAGCAGTATTGCCAAACTCAAGCATATACTAATAGACCCAACTTTAGAGGGCATTAAGAATTGGCAGCTTTTGCAGATAAGAGCAACATTTTTGGGGCCTGTTTAATTACCCGGCGCAGAGCGAGAGCAAGCTATCTGGAGATCGGGAGCCGATGTTGGCACACATGGTGGTCGCAGGAACTGGCTGGTTGGTTGGTTGGTTGGCTGGCGGAGATGCCTCAGGAACAAACAGTTTATCGCTGGAATAACATAATTTCGCTTTTGAGACGCAGCAGCAGCGTTGAAGATGGCCGCAAATCTGAGCCCAAAAATTGAGCAATTTGAAATTCAATCAGTAGCTGGAAGACACTGCGCCTCGAACTGGGCCCCAGAGACTACACACAGCTCGACTCCGAGACTCCTCGAACCTCCTCACAGGCAAATTATAGTAATTGAGTGCGCCGCGGCGACGGCTGCAAACTGCAACTGGCAAGCGGCAAGCAGCAAGCGGCACATGAATGGACAAGTTGAGGCTGCGACTGGACCTGGGTTGGGTCTCGGCCAGGTCTGCACTGAGCCTGCCAACAAAACCGCAGCGTGACTGTTGGCGGTCGCCGCACACGAGGTCGCTGCTGCAATGTTCCAAATATGGAAATGAGTTGCGGCCTAAAACGAAAGCTCGCAGAAGGGGCCACCAGCGTTGGCGCTGGGGCCACCGGGGCAACAGCCAAACCACTGAGTGCCCCACCGGCTCCAGTCACGCAATGCAGCGCTGCTGCACCACATACGATGCTCCCGATTGGGTTTGCCTTCATTTATGTAACATTTTCAGCACCAAGGTCGGTCTAGAGTCCCGGGCTAGAACTGGGTCAAGTTTATCAATGGGTTTGTCTTCGATAGCATACAAGTTTTTATCTATTAACTGTTTCGGTTTCGATTTCGGTTTCAATTTCAGTTAGTATTGCCTGTTATTGTATCAGTTTATCAGTTTATTAGTTTTATGTGCCTATGATAATTGTGACCTTGCCTACACGCAATTGTTCCATTTGCGCCCCAATAAATTATTGTGTTTTCTGCTATTGCTCACAATAGTTTTCTATGTTTTTATTTGTTTAATGTTTTTTTTTGCCAGAGCAAATGTTTGTAATTTTTCCACGCTTTTGTTGCTTGTTTTGTGTAATTTGGGAATATTTCTGCGTGGAATTTTTCATTGTGGTACGATTTGTTTATGGCCTACGAATGTCCGGTTTGTTGCAACAACAAATACTGGGAGATGCGAGAGTTTAATTTAATGCAAATCTTAGAAATTCCATTGAGGCGGCAAAGAAAAAACAAGACAATAAATTTCTATTTAATTTAAAAAGCAATAAATGTTTTAAAAGCGATCGTTAATAATAACAATAATAAAATTGCAACACGATTAATTTTTTGCCGGTTTATAGATCATTTTTAGGAAGAACTCTTTGGTTGTGGGGTTCTTTGTGAAAACAGAAAGCAGGCACAATTATGTTTGAAATATGTTTATAAATATTGTACTTATAATGACAATTGCCAGACTTCTTTCATCTGCAATGCTCTCAGTTGAAAGTAATATGTTTTCAGCGAATTGGTAACCATTGTTACCAAAAATTGTTCCATAATTGTTCAATTGACGCTTTTGAGCGTGAAATTCATAGAATGACTTGGCTCTAGCTTTAAGTAATTGACAGAAATACTAGTTGAGGTATATAATAACAAGAAAGAACGAGTATCTTCGGATTGACGAAGCTATATACCCTAGGAGCAATGTTTTTATATAGAAAACTCAATATTGGTCTGATTGTTGCTATGGGAGCTATGTGGTCCGACTTTGATAAAAATACAGGTAACTATATGAGGTATAATGAAACTCTCACTTCGTTTGGGTGTAATACAAAATGTTTTTCATATAAAAACTCAATTTTTACCCGATTTTTCCTATGACAGCTATATGATATAGTGGTCTGATTTCGACCAAATGTAGTGAGACTTTACAAACTCTCTGGAGACTTCGTTAAGAAGAGTTTGGTGAGGATATCTGTACAAACAAAAAAGTTTTCATACAAAAACATAGTCTTCGACGGGCCATTTCTATGACAGCTATATGTTATAGTGGTCCGATCTGGCCGGTTCCGACATATATGCTGCCTGCAGCAAGATAAAGGATTTGTGCGAACTCTCATCATGATAGTTTTAAAAGTGAGACGACATCCGCTATATAGAAAGGTCTCCTTTAGTGCATAACACATTTCGAGATAAAATTATAATACCCTTTACTAGGATATAAAAAGGCTTGATTGTTTTGAATACAGCTGCCATGAATTATTAGAAAAAGATCGATGCTGGACATACTGAATAAATGAGCAAATGGATGTCAACGCTTTAAGGTTTAAAGAAACCGCAGTAAAAACGAGAGACCTTCACACAATGATACTCGTCGGACTGTATTTATATAAGATCATAAAATATTCATTACACCCTTGTGTAATAACAATTAAGCAAACTGTTACTCTGAGCCAGCCAGAGCAGCCTTCGGACTTATCAACGCCACTTCACACCAAACGGCAAAGAAACCCACAGCCAGAGACCCTCTCTATAGAGTAGTTTTTGTCTGTCTGTCTTTCTGTCTTGGGGCTGTCTCAGTGCCGCTGATGTTTTGGGGCGTGAAAATTGACAACGTAAATTGCGAAAGCCAGAGGCAGAGGTAGAGTAGTTGTTTGGAGGGGAAGGCCACAGCTGAGACGTAGTTTGGGGGTACGAACAGGCGAGGATCGGCGTAGGGCAGCGGCATGAACTTGGGACAACAGCTTCCACATCCACCTCGACTTGGACTTCACATTCGACTTCACACTTTCAAAGTAATTTTAACACATTTCAATTAAAAAGCAACGCCGTCGAGCGACCAACATGTAAAATTTAATTAAAAAACCTTAAAGGATACCGATAACTGAAAAAGGCAACGGTACCTGGGCCACGTAGCTTGTGGTTATTTGGTGTTGGTGCGTTAATTGAAGGCCCTGGCTGGGGCCCAGTCTGGGGTCCAGGCCCCCAGACAGAGGCCCGGGTTGGGGTGTACGGTGTACGGTGTACACCGGGTTTTAGTAATGGAAAAGCTATTAACGGCTTGTCATAACAAGCTACCTCGTTGGGTTTGCCAAGTTGGCCACAACGCTGTTATTGTTTTCGATTTACGAGACATAAATCATTAGCTTAATTGATAACCTGACGCTATTTACGATGACACAAATTAGAATTTGTGCGAACAGTTTATGAGCCCGTCGTCTGAGACGGACTTCAGGCTGGTAGATCGGTAGACTGGGAGACTGGTAGACTGAGAGGCTGGGTGTTAATGGAACATCATCAAAGGTCTACAAAAATTTTCACTCGCCAGCTGTGTATAAATTTTCCATGCCATGTGTAACATTTTCCCATATTTTTCTTCTATTTCTTTTGGAAGCTTTCCAATCGTCACGTTTCCCATTGAACAACGGAAGATTTTTTGGTGTGAAACTTATCAGCGCACTATCATATGGAAGTATAAATATGCGTTGCTGGGCGATCGTTAAATAAGGCAACAAAATAGTATAATCAACGCCCCACAAATTGACTTTATCAAATACTCGGGCACTTAGCACCCACCACAATGCACATTTTTATTGCCTCCGCCGCACTCGGCATTCGGCACTCGGCATTCGGCACTCGGCAGTTGGCACTCGGCAATCGGTGGTCGGCCGAGCTGAGGATCACGCGCAGATCGTGTGGCAAAAGGCCGACACGTGAATTGCCGAAGGTCGCGTGACAATAACATAATTTCGTATATGTCTATGTATGCATATATATATATATATATATATGTATACATATAGAATATATATGGAGACACTATCATCGCTGGTGACTCGCGATAAGCGCCAACTAGCGCAATATCACCAAAGCTTTTAATAGCCCACCAATCCGGGAGCGCGCCCACTTGCGACTCGCGATCGGCGTGCGCGCTGATAACAATTCCCATTCAGCTCTGCTCTACTCTAATCAAGATTAAGCATAGCCGCGTTGTCGTCAAGGTTGTCCAACACAACGAGGAAGGTCTATGGTATAGACCAGAAGCAGTTTTCTTGTACTAATCTTAACCAATTTACAGCTGCTTGTTTAAAAATAATAGTTTGTGGTAAATCTCTGGTTAAGTTGGTTAACTGTTTGATCAAAGGAATATCATCTTTAGCAATAATATTATTAACAGAATATTTAGAGGAATTCATCAATCTTAGAGCTCAATTGCGTTTTAATCTCGTTGCCAACGTTGCCAGCTAGTTGCGAATTTTCCAAATTAGGTGATAAGTTCACCAACCGAATTAAACAATATTTCAACTCTCTGTACCCATAAAATGGTTAAAAAGGGGTTAAGTCCGTGCAAGTGTATGTAACAGATAGAAGGAGACATCTCTAACCTTATAAAGTATATATATTCTTGATCAATTCGATTTGGCCCTGTGCGTCTGTCTGTCTTAGCATTCTTACTTGTTTAAAAAAGGTGATCATGTTTTCCAGATGTCCAAATTAATCACTATTTGCAAAAGAGCGATTTTTCATCCTTATAATATAAGATAAAAGTCGAAGTTTCGCCTTAATATGATTAGTTAACAGCAATCTGAATTTGAGGTTAGATTCAATTAACCAAAAGTAGATAAACATTCAAACTTTACTGGGAATACTCACATTTACCAACTTTAAACGCAATCAAAGTGTAACAGCACTTCGTTATAGCAACGACAAGTTTTGCGATTTAACATTTTTCATTTAATATATGTACAAAGCCTACAAACGAACTAACAAACAAACAGACAAATAAAATTTTGACGCTATGGAAATTTACCCAAACGAAACGTTCGCTGGCTGAAATCACGTCGGAGCCAGAGCCGGGGCCGGAGCCAGAGCCGGGGCCGGGGCTGGAGGTGGAGCAATCAAATCATGCAAACAAGTGCGATACTCTGTATGAGTACGAGTATGGTCACATGGACCCAGTGCCCCGGGCACCTCCAGAACGTAGTATAGTAGTTGCAACGATCCGTGCTATAAATAATGTCACGGTTTTCATTCCTCACAAGCTACCGACGACGACAACAACAAAGATGACAACTGTGTACAGCTTCTAGGCATAGGTCTGGACCTGGGGTTGGGGGTAGAGAGCGAACCCGTTTCTAATCAACAATTATTTCAACGGGGTGCGTTGAAGAAGGGGGTATGGTTAGAAAAAAAGTATTTGTTTTTATAATTCCATTGACGTCAAACGAATGGTCCATCAAAAACAATGAAAATTGAATTAGAAAAGTCTCGAGATGCGAGTCGCATGCCTGGTTTACAAGGCAACCAGGCAGCCAGGGAACCCGGGAACCAGGGAACTGGGTAACTCGTCAATGGCTCCAAGTTAATCTATTCTTTATAAATATTTATCGTTGTTAAAGAAATTAGTTATTTTATTTACATGTTTATGTTAAACACTGTACAATATTTATAAGGTTGTGTTCGATACGCGAAGGCAACGATTTGTCGCTTTGATTGAGGAATAAATTCGCTAGAGCCTCCGCTCAAATACTTGAGTTGTTTTTTTTTCAAAATTCACCCAAAAAACTTGATGAGTGTTTATGAATATTCATTGCCAATACTGGCGCTACAACTACTCGTATTTTGTGAATATCGATAGAGGTTGTTTTTAACGTTTTATTTGCGTCATTTCGTTGGTGTTACTGGCCTACATTTGGTATATTATAGATGGTATTATATGGCTTTTTGATGATTGAAACCAAGCAATTTAAGGAATTTTGTGAGCCAATTAAAAAATGTAAATTTAAGTATTTTATAGTATACCTATGTAGATTTTTAGAGTAATATTGCGAGGATATTAATTGATGAATTTATATTGTTTTTTGCTTTATACGTTTAAAATTGTATATATTTGTATGTATGTATCTGACAGGCAGAGGTATATATCTCCAAATACTTATTTATGGTCAGCAACAACAGACGAGTCTCTATACAAATGTCTATCTGTTTGTTCTTCTATATAAACACATCAATCTCACTGACTATATAAGTTAGAGCTAGCAAATTTGGTATGTAAGTTCTCGCATACCACACAGACATTAATTTTGTTTGAAATTTAGGATTGTTTTGTTCACACCCCTGAAAATCGATAAAAACGACTTACAGCCAGCATGCTAACCACAAAGATTAATTATAACATAAGATGAAGTTGGACTTCCTGATCGAAGCATATATCAATCGCAGTCAATCAATCCATCTAATGGGAATGCCAATGCCCAACAGTTAGTAAAGTATTCATGGCCTGGCTGCAATGGGAACGTCACCGTGAACTCCATAAATTCGGATGATTTCGCATCAAAACAAGTCGACGGGCAAAAAAACATTCAAGTTAAATAAATAACATAAAAACTGTGCGATTTTTGTGAGGGAACATGTCTGTCGCATATTAAAAAGGCAACAACGACGACGAGAACCAGTTGAATAATTAGACAACACAATTTTTCTGGTTTATGGGGTATGTCGCGTGAATATTTTTGTGAAGCGAGATTAATAAGAAAAAAAAAACGAATTAAATAATATATAAATATAAATAAAGTTGTGCATTCAAAATCACAGTAAGAGAATTATTTGTGTGGGGCACAGGGACAGGCGACGAACAGTATTATTTGAAACTCGTTTTGTTGCCGCTGCCTTTATTAATCTTAATGAATGTTAAACACTTTTATCAGGCAGGGCGACAACGACAGCAGCGGGTAGGTGGTGTAAGGGAAACGCGTACAGCACGCGTCATTTCCACTGCTGTATATTTGTTGTAAAAGAACCGCAGCAATTGCGTCAATGGTGGCAGGTGGCAGGGGGCGTTGCCAGGTGGGGTACAATAACCAGGCGGGTGTGGGGGCGAGTACCTTATTAATTTTGGTATAGTATATGGGGGAACGCATTTCATGTTCATATTTCTTGCAATGAATGCTTCAGATATCGCTGACGCTGTCGCTGGCGCTGACTCTGACTCTGGCTGTGGTTCTGGTTCTGGTACTGGTACTGGCTCTGACTCTTGGCTCTGTTGCTGTGCCTTGTCTTTATCACTCGATCTTGTCAATATTTGCCAGTCACTTGCTTGTTTGCCTTATTGCAAAACATTGGCGCAGCGCACTTGTTTAGGAGTCGTTGACGTCGACGTTGACGTTGACGTTGCGAACCGAGCCCAAATCGAACCCATGCCAAATATATCAATATTGACAGTAGACTAGGTGAGATATTACTCATACGCCTGTTTGGACGCGCCTCCGCCTCACATTAGAAGTTGCAGCTAATTAGCTGCCTCTGCTGTGCAAACAGTCAATCGAGACGGTAACAGTCGGTAGTTGTAAGTAGTTCACACCTGCCTAATGCCCAGGAGACTGCAATGCTCACATACCTGGCGACTTACGTGGAAATCAAGGCCATTAACATAAATGGCCCGCCACTGAACAACTTGGCTACCAGTCTCAGAGTCAGTCTCAGCCTCAACCTCAGTCTCCATCTCAGCCTCATCCTCATCCTCGGACCCTGGACCGCTGATGATGGCCTGACAACGATCGCAATCGCATCTTGCCTGGCCACTGCCTTGTATTGAGTTGTTATGGCCAACGCCTTTGTTTGCCCTGTGCTGCGTTGTCGTTGTTGTCGTTGTTGCCGTTGTTGTCGTTGTCAGCGTCGTGTGCGGCTGTGGCTGCTGCTGTTGCCGTTGCCGATTTGCGGAGCCGGTTGGGCCTAAATAAACAAAAAGCCCAGAGACTGGAACTCAAACTGGATGCACAGTGGAACAACAACAGAACAAACATTTCTTGGTTTAATTAAAATAAGAAAGACAGACAGACAGTATGTGTGTTTTATCTCTGTCAACTTTTACCTAACAGTAATTCCAGTTTTTTGAATAGAATTTTGAAATAAATCTTTCAACTGATGCATTTTAAATTAATTCATATTCAAATTAATGTTAAGTGCTATACGACATATTATATGCCAATCCTGCGTTGCGGACGTTATAATTAGAAGTATATATTGAAGTTACAGGATGGTGATCTATTGTGTATCATGTTGTTTTGTAACTTAACTACAGTTGTAACTAACGCCTGGAAAGTACTTTATACAAAACATTTTAAAATATTTCTTAGCTTGTTTCATCAATATTTTAAACAAGCATTAGTTGCCGCCAAAAAACAGAAGAATTTTTAGAGGTTCATTTAACTATTCATTATTTTTAACAAATAATAAAGTAAATATTAAAAAAAAATGAAAGAATATTTAATCTCATCTTTTAGCTGAAGATAGGTTTATTTATAAATTGTTAACTTGTAGTTAAAACTATAAATTAACAATACGAGTTAGCCATGGCTAAGGATAGGTTACTTTATAGTTTTTTATATTACAATTTTGTTTCGGGAAAGATGTAGAAATTTAGTTGACGCAGCGCAAGCACATTTGATGATCTCTCAAATATTTAAAAGCTTCTGTGTATTACAAGATATTTTCATATGCTTTCTGCACTTTTAACTGTATAATCTGAGAGAATGAGTTAAGCTGCAGTTTACTTTGATCTTAGGACACGGTGATTGAAGACGCCATTGTTGCCGGTGTAGCTGCTGCTGTTGTTGCCGCTTTTGCTGTTGTTGTTGCAACAGCAGCTGCCTGGGCCAGCGCAGCAAATTGTTCAATTACACAAAGGCTGCTTGGGACTGTTGCTGCTTTTGCTTGGCTGGTGCAATTTGCATTTATGGCGAATCAAAGTGAGGCCCTGGCCCTGCATCCTGCATTGCAAGTTGGTTGCATCTCATAATTGCCAGCGACTTGATGCACGTTAAGCAAGTTAACACCCCACAGCTGCTGCATCTGCGGCGACTGCGACTGCTGCTGCCGCTGCTGTTCGTGCTACAGCGAGTTTAATTATTTTGCAACTTGAATAATGGCCGCTGCATTAAATTGCATTAAATTTCACATCGATTTTTGTCGCTGCTCATTTGAGTATGGCTGCCGGCTGCCGGCTGAGCAGCGGCTGCAAAATGGCCACCAACAGTCGAGTGAAATCTTCCAGACCTTCGAAAGCAGTTAGCAACAATATACATACGTACCCATGTACAAGCTATTACCGATAGGGCACAGATCGATAGATACGTCGCAGTTGGCAACGATAAATATACACATGGCCATACCATTATCAATACAAATAGGTTCGATAGATATGTCGAAGCCAGTTGGCAACGATACCATACCATTATCGATAACGCGCACTTCGATAGACACCTTGAAGGCAACATTACACAAATACCAGTAACTTGAAGAATAAGTTAGATAGTTACATACGTTCTTTGAAGTTAGTTCGAAACAAAACAATTTAAATGATTTAAAGAGGGTGTTTCAATTATCATAATGGATCTTCCGAAAGTATTCATTTAAATAACCGTTTTTAAAATTTTTTTAAGAAATTCAATGAATGTAACAAAAACAATCGATGATGACAATCGGAGAGCGCTTCATCGATACTATCGATAGTTTTGTAGCACCAATAACGATGTACCATTATCGATAACGCGCACTTCGATAGACACCTTGAAGGCAACATTACACAAATACCAGTAACTTGAAGAATTAGTTAGATAGTTACATACGTTCTTTGAAGGTAGTTCGAAACAAATCAATTTAAATGATTTTAAGAGGGTGTTTCAATTATAATAATGGATCAACCGAAAGTATTCATTTAAATAACCTTATTTTTTAAGAAATTCAATGAATGTAATAAAAAAAATCAATGAGGACAATCGGAGAGCGCTTCATCGATACTATCGATAGTTTTGTAGCACTAATAACGATGTACTCTTATCGATCAAGCTCACTGTGTAAGATATATCCAAGGCAGTTGACAACGCCAGCGAAAACAATATAGATACGCAAAGATAGGCGCGATAGTTGCGGTGTCAATCAATTAGCAAGCCCAGCCGATAGGGTAGATTGGGTAGATAGGGTCTATAGACATTTATCAGACAGTTAGGTAGGGTATGGTTTACATTTACATGGCAACAGTCGGGAACAACAAGACAACAGCCGATCGTCAGCCTTGCAATTGTATTATTGTAGACTGTAACACACGATGTTATTGTAATTGTTATTGTTGTTGTTGTTGTTATTGTTGTAGAAGCTTTATGTGCTCGCGACTTAAGCTAATTATAGACGAGCACGGCACAAGCTTTGCCCCCACATACGGTCCGAACGGTCGCTCTGTCGGCCTACGTGATTGTGTCTGTGTCACACGACTAGACCCAGAGCCTTACACTACCCCACTTAACCCCTCTCGACCGGGTGTGTGTGTGGTGTGTGTGTGTGTGTATGTAGGTGCTGATAAGAAAAACACTCGACTCGCAGCGAGCACAACAAAATAATTATTGATAAAAGCAGCGACAACAACCAACCAAACAAAACAAAAAACAACTACAGCAAAATGTACAACAAAATTCATGGAAAATTTTTCAACAACGCATTTATGGCTTCATGTGTGTATATATAAATAGCAGTCACTGTTGACGCCAACCGCATTCGTCATGGCACACGCAAAAAGTCATGCCCCAGCTAGATAAAACACCACTGAGCGAGCACCCTTTACGCTACCCTACCGAGCACCCTCCGTCGCCCGTACACCGGCCCGTCGCTGTTGATAAGCGTTACGTTCCGCTGTCGCCATATAATCACGAGCACGGGTTTTGAATCCCATGATTATAGTCGCACTGTTAAAGGGGACGTTCGTTAGGTTAGGGAGTAGGTGCACCCGGAGGCGGTGTAGCCGGAGGAGGTAGCCGGTCACGCATTTTTATTCCGAGGTTGCTGCTCGTATTGTATGGTTTTTTATTACGCTGCTCGTGCTTATCGTGCGCACCCAAAACGGAACCCAATTGAACCCGGGGACTTGGTCAATTTTTGCTTTTTGCAAGTGTTATTGACTCTGCTCCACAGTAGAGTGGGCTCGGCTCGGTGTATGTGATAGATAACCGAACGGTGGACCTAATTATGGCATAAGAATCACTTTTGGAGAGTATAAGGTACTTTCAGGGAAATTTAATATTAACAGAGAAGTACCTTTTAAGATTTACATATAGTTTTTATGTGGTTGAAAGAATCTACATTGCATATTTACTTCTGAACCCTGTATACTTATATATTTTTAAAAAAGTACAATAAGATTATGTAAAACAGAAGAAGGAGTCCAATACTTTTAACTATTTTGGAGGACTACTTGTGATCGCCCTTCTCTGCGATTCTCAAGAATTAAAGGGAGTCCACTACAATTTAGCATATTGGTGGTCTACTTTTGATCGCCTTTCTCTGCGATTCTCAAGATTTAAAGGGAGTCCACCACAAGTAACCATTTTGGAGGTCTTCAGTTGATGGCCCTTGGTTTTCCATGACATTTGCGTTTAATCCTTGCTTCACTCATATCAAATACAAAATTGATTACAGAATAACCTTGAATAAAATTGCCATGAAAATATTAAACCATAAATGCAATAATTATTCCTTAATCTGAATAAACAGACATTAACTGTGAAGGAAAAAAGGGAATACATAGTAATATCAGATAATTTATAATCCTAAAGTATATCAAAGCATTCACATTGTATATTCACTTTTTTCATGAATGCAATGGCATTTTTCTAGCGTAATCGTAAAGTAACTACCCTAAAACTTGTACACTTCCACTTATAAATATACGAACGCCTTCTCGAACTAAACAGTCATATCTTAAAAAGAACTTAGAACTTAGACCTTCGTTAATACGCAGTACAAACGGCGCCATATTCCAACGTCAACTTTGGTGACTTTTCAGCAACGCAGTAAGCCATATCAGTACTTTCCTATCAATTAACTAATGTACCCACAACCTAGATAATAAAACCTCCAAGGAATCACTTGGACGGCAAAGCCCCGGCAAGCCCAAAGTTCAATTGAATGAATGCCATAAAAATATTAAAAAATTGCCAGCAGCTCACAATTGTGTTGATTAGCTCACCGAGCGAGGCGTAAAAATAATATTAATAATCCAAATTAGCTAAAAATAAATCATCAATCATGATAGTACAGTGCGTGCCAATCTAATCGCATCTAAGACGGCGTTTAGGTAAACAAACTGTTAGGGCCCTTTTCTGCCAACTTGCCCATATAGTAATACAAATAGTAAGACGAAAACACTTAGGCCTTATCACAACCAAATTGACATGCTGACCTTAATATTTTACAACACGTGGATTTCGCTTTGGGTTTCAGACTGGCCCAGTGCCAAAATGCCAGCTTATAACCTTGCCAGCGGTTCCGCTTTTGTATACCCGACCGCACAGTGATTCAAGAACTAATAATAGCGTGTGATAGAATGTAATATTGGGTATAATTAAGCATGGGTTTCCCCTCAGCATAAGTTGAATCAGAAGGTTTATGCCCATAATCTACATATATCATACATTTGATTATCCATTTACATCCATAACTTTGAAAATAAAAATAGTAAAATATACTATTTGAAAAGCGTTTGGATTGTAAAATTTTGTTTCCAAGTGATACAGTGACAGAGGTATAAGTTCCAAGGGTCGAACTTCTGTCAAAAAACAGCTATTAAATATTATTTATTACTTGACTTTTTTGACAATTACATACTTGTGTTAACACCAAAAGTTATACTATATTTTTGGGTACATTTTCAAACAAAAAACTCAGCTGAGACTATCATCATGTAGTTCGCTAATTTTGCAACAATATTAAACAAAAATCCCTTGATTCCTTATTAACCTTTTCATCCCGGACTTTGGTAGGCGGTAACACTGTGCAACGTTCAAGTTGTATGCTTCCGCATGACAAAAACTGGCACTGATAAGTAGTTACGAGTGGGTAAATAGGGGAAGTTGACCCTTACAGTGAGTATGATGTGTAACAGGAAGCAATGGTGACAAAGCTCGATTGTCTCGGGGCGCCATCGCCCCTAACTATGTTATTATTATTCCGAGAATACGGTTGCCGCACTACACATGGAAAAACTAAACGGCTGGGGCTTAGTCAGATAAATACAGATGTCAGGAACCAGTTAGCCCAGATCCGATCTGAACAATAAAAGCAACAACAAGATGAGATTCATGTGAAGCGTTTTTCCTGCGAAACGGAAATGCTTTTCCAGTTGCGGAAAAGTCTCGAACTATGGTACAAGCTGGCACAGTTCCGTTTCAGCCCTGGGGGCATCGACGGCGGCGACATTTCAAAATCAACTCATAATAAAAAAGCTATCAAAGTGCGCAGACGGTTTGATTTATGGCGTGCCTGGCATGAATGCGAGTTTTATTTTTGGATTTTGATGAGTTTCTATCGACGCTGCGCTTGACCTTTGGCTAAAATAAGCCCCGTCTGGACAGACACATGCATACTATATACGCATATATACACACACATACGGCTGCACGTCAGCAATGCGCTAATGATGATTACTATAACGAATTTGACGGACGCTCGACTGATCGACTAATCGACTGATCGACCGACCGACCGCCCGTCGCAATCGGCACGAGCTGGCAGCACGAGCAACATGCTCAATTGGCACTATGGCTCCTCGTGTTGCCCGCTGATTGCCGCCACGCCCCTGTCGCTGCTGTCCCCCCTACCGCTTGATAATCATCTCGTGCGTCAGCAATGCGTCCAATCCCCGCCACTTTAAACTGAAGCCGCTGGACACTTGGCACGGGAATGGGAATGGGCATGGGCATGGGACTGGGGCATGGGACTGGCACCGGGACTGGCACCGGGACTGGCGCTGGGTCCATACTTTGTACAGAGACCCACGAAATGCCTTTGTGATGTGTTGTTTGCATGGCCCACTCAGAACGCGCGAGCTGGCGCCCCGTTCCAAGAAACTGGACAGCAGTCGCATATGTACACTTATAACACTATACAACAAAGTCCAGAACAAGGCAAACATACGGAGTAATCGATTGATTGAAACTGCTATGGTTACAACAATATTCTAATAAAATAGCCCTGGGGGAATTGACTTTGATTTAAATAAACATGGAAAAACAATACACGTTTCTATAATTGGTAACGTGTGTTTAGAACTAGTACTTAAGGAATAGTTTAAAAAAATACTCAAATAAAGTGACTATGGAGAGCTAGATACTCACACGAATAGTAGGTTCTCTTAGTACTTAAAGTAACCATTGATAACATTGGTGTTGAGTCCTTAGAAGAACTTAAGGAATAGTTGAACAAAAGTTTCATTAAGTCACCATGCAGGAACTTAGCTTGCATAGACAGTACTGTACTCAGTACTGTACCTAAAAAACAATCCATTTATAACACTGGTCACACTGGTCACAAAGAATTAGGTTAGGTTAAAAATTTTAAATAATTTAAATTAAATGAAATAAAGTCTACAAGGAGATCTTAAATTCGAATAGAATATTCTCTTAATAGACTCGACTAATGTAAACACTTCTAACATTGGTAAAAAATAGTTATATCTAGTCAAAGAATAGCTGAAATAACTGATATCGATTAAAGTGAGTATGTGGGACTTGACCTTAACTTTGACTGGAAAGTTACTTAGGAAGCTAAGGTAGCTTATTGATAAAATTGGTAGCGAATGAGTATAACCACTTAAGAAATAGTTAAGATATACTGAGTGTAGTGTCTATAAAGTACTTGAACTTGAATAGACAGTTAACTATGTGCGTAGGAAAGGTATAATTCATATATAGAGTGGATTGTAAGCCATATGTGTGTCGATTAAAAACCATGTAGAAGTATTTGCGAAGAAAGTAGAAAACGAGCTATTGTCAACAAGTTAAAAGAAATTGGTGAAATGGTATAGCTTGATATAAAGAATCTTGAAGTAATGTGCAATTAGCAGACACAATGGTATTTAAGAGCAGGCATATCATCGTGTTATGCAGACAATTCTTACGCTTGTTGCCTAGTGTTAGCAACTATACATAGATACCTATGTATGTTTATATATATGTATATATATTCTTACAAATTTGTTGGCATGCGAGTCTTTACAGGCAGTGGCGCTGACTGCTGATAATTTGAACGCCACTCGATTTGTGGCTTTTCGTACATTCTAATTAAGCACGCCATTATGCCCCATTAACCCCCGGGGCACCACCAATACAAAGAAAAAGAAGAAACACAAAAATAATGGAAAATATATATATATAAGAAATCCATCGATCGATCGATCGATTGATGACTTGGGCTACGTTGCGCTTTCGACTCAACTGCACGTCGCCTTATTTTAGCAAATGTGCATTGTTGTTGCCGCTGCTGCCGCCGCTGCTGCTGCTGCTCTTTACTATTGCTGCCCACATTTTGGCGCTGACGCTGACGCCAACCGCGGCACGTGCCGCACAATCTTTGTACGATTTGATTGCCGCCTCCGCCTTGGCCTGCGCCCCCCGCCAACGTCTTCCGTTTGCCTGCCAGCTTTTGTTATTTTTCCAGTCAATGTTGACTTTTGCTCTGCCTTTTCATCATATACACAGACATTATGTGGTTTATGTACAGCTACAGCAATTATATTATTTATTTTATTTTATTATCACGCTATACATTTTAATTGGGCAAACTTTAACATTTTTCAATTCCAATCAATCTTAAGCGCGTGTCTATTTTTTTTATATATTTTTCGCATTTATTGTGAAATTTCTTTTTAGCGCTTGGTTTTCTTTTACATTTCACTTACGTAAGTTAATTATGTAAGCATTGCATTGACTTTGAATTCCAGTGTCAATAAGTTAAGCAGAAGTTATTGATCCACAATCGAAAACTGTTGAAAGCACCCTACGTAGGGTATTAGCGTTAATTAGTAAGAAAAGCGAAAACTTGTAGAAAATATAATTACTTTCCAATTAAAATATAAACACATTAAGATAATTTAAAACGGAAATTGCTATGATTATATTAGAAATTATAATACATTTTCGAGTATATGAGATGCTAGACATCTTAATCGGAATAGTAAATAATTTTGATTAGCATAGAATTCTCAAGAAACTTGAATATTGATTACTCAATTAAAGTAAAACTATTGGGAAATTGTTATTTTCAATTATTTTAAACTCCTTAAATAAATACAATATAAAGAAATTTTAACCAAAAAAAAATATTTTTTTTTGAAAAATAAAAGATTTTTTAAAAAGAATTTAAAATATTATCCCTTTTTGAAAATTACTTTATATATTTTATTTCAATTACTTAGAATATGCAAAATGGATTATTGTTTGTCTGATTGATCATATTGGACAAAAATATAAAAAAGATTTTTTTTAAATTTTTGGTACCCTTTAAATGATCAAGCCTCCCTCTGAAGTGGGGTAAGTGCTTTGAAATTCGTCATAATACGTTTATCCCCAACTGAAAATGTTGCTTTACATTACAGTTTTCATGACGAGTTCAACAATGTGTATACAACAACAATGCCATATATAGAACACGACTGACTTATGCAAGAACTCTATCAATAAAAAAAAAACAGTTGAGAGAACTGAAGATTTTGTTGGGTTATGCAAGCACATTGACCAATTGACGCAACGTAAATAAAAATCAAATAATAAATAAATCAGTTGATATTTAAAAAATGTGCTTTTGCTTTCAGTTTTTGTTACTTTGTGGCTATTTGCGCAAGAACGTGCTGCGTTTTCAGCAACAACAAGGGCAACAACAAAAGCTGGCCAACGACTTGGGATGGGTAATGAATCGTAATGACCAAAACGTGCCACGAATCGCGTCTTCAGCGAATTTGTATATACCCTACACAGAGGGTATACAAACTTTGTCACAAAGTGTGTAACGCATTGAAGGAGACGCTTTTGAGCCGACAAAGTATATACAGAGGTAGTTAAAAGTAATTGATCCGACAAAGTATATACAAAGGTAGTTAAAGTTCTTGGAAATAAATTGAAAAATAAAAATTATATTATAAATTATATGCATGTAAATCCAGACTCCCTAAGGAAGGCGTCACAAACGCCGAAACGCCTAGGAGGAGAATTTTAATAAAGGATGTAATATACTTATTAAACTGAACTAAAACGGCCTTATCAACTAGCTTTGGGAAACACAAATATTGACACACAAAAAGGCCCAAACACATAACACAAAATTGTTGTTCTCAATATTTCTTGCAACTTTTGTTCCAAGAGAATCAAAAAAAGGCTACTTGAGTGGGATACTTTTGACTACCTCTATATATCTTCATCAGCATCAATAGCCGAGTTGGATTAGCCATGTTCTTATATCTGTAAAAATGTATGGAAACTAGTCTTTCAGTTCAGCACAGATTCTCCTTTTTATTGAAGGCAGTTCATATGTTAGAACTGGCCTAAGCGGGTCACTATATCATATAGAAAAGAAAGGTTTAAAAATCAAAAAGCAAGGGTATACTCTAGCTTCGGCATCCCACAGATTATTGTCATCTCTTGCTTTTGATTTTTCTTGCTACTTAGAAACAAAAACTGGCTATAGTAAGAAATCATCTTTAACTTGAGTTGGCCATCAACTTTGTAGCTCATTAGCTTCAATGGGCAAATAAAATAGAACACACACACTCACACACACACACACACACAGATATCCAAGCTATTTACATATGAGTATTGTTGTAGTATATATATCGTTTGATTTATGAGCCATTTTTATCAGAGCGGTACGCTTATTGGGGGGGAAAACCTGAGCGTGTGCAATCAGCGCCGCTGCTGCCACCTGTTGCCAGTACGTCCGTCCGTCCGTCTGTCCGTTTGTCGGTCTGTCTGGCGGCAGCTTTGACTCCAACATCAATCAAACACCCACACAAGCCACATGTTGCACTAATTGACAGAGCTTCGGCGACAAATGGAAACCCAACGTGACAGTTGTGCGATATCTATTACTTTGCATACAGTGGAGACTGCCTGCGAAGGATATGGCATTGTAGCTGGCAACTTTTCTTAAAGAAATATTGAGTATTTTCTACTATCGATACTTTTTAAGAAGAATAGATTAGAGAATGCGATTCCATTCATGAAATAACAGTAATAGTAACATTGTTCTTTATAATTATTAAATTTTCTTGAACATACTCTTAGATATATATGCTATATATCACTAGAGAATACTAAGAGTAGATTATTTATTGATTTTAGAGAAATTTGAAAAAACTTTCCAAGAAAGTTAAATGAAATCCCTTTTATATATTCTTTTCTTAAATATAAAGGTGTTTGGTGAAACTATTTCTAACTCACCTGCTAATGTTATTCACAGAAAAAAATAATAATTATTTTGATTTAATGGATCTCTTTCAGTTCCGGTTTAAACTGCCTTTGGAATGCGATTTTGCGATTTGGCGAATTTTGTATTTTGCCTAATTTAATTACAGGAAATTGGTCTAATGGAGGCTTTGAAAAGGGGGTAAACTATATCTTAAAGGCCGCACTGCCTTTGAAACTACCAATCATAATAAAAAAAATTGTAGGCAAAAGGAATTTTAAAGCCACTTTACTAGGCATCATAAAAAAACTTGACTGGCAAATTGTTCATTAAAGTTTTGACCGAAGCATTCCGGATATTTGTTGCCGCCTATTCCTGGCCGTTTTTTTGCAAATTGTCTAATAAATTTGTCCCACAGAGAGATCTCTCTAGACAAGTACGACTGTATTCTATACAGATACAGATATACGACGACTATATATGTAACTCATTGGGAATGTCGGCGCAAATTCCGCGGAAACAACAACAGCAACAAAAACAACAACAACAATGAGCCGTGTGAACTCAGCTGCTGCAGTCGCGTGGACAATGACAATCTATGACAAAAGCGCCGCCGACTGCGACGCGTTGCGACGCTGGCAGCGCTGCTGGCAGCTCACGCGCTGAAAATTGCTCCAGTGGCGCGTGTGTGGCTTAAAGTGCCCCGCCCCGCTGGCGAGACGTCTCCAGCTAACTGGTTTTGGTTATATTTTTTTTTACTTTTTTTTTTGTATTGAATGTGTGCTCTCAGCTGGCTTTTATATATATATTTTTTTTGTTTTTTTTTATTATTATCTTTAACTTTAACTTTACTCTTAACTCTTTTTGTTTTTGCACACGCGCGCGTCTCCGTCAGCCGGCTAGCGAATTTTGTAGTTGTTGTTAACTTGGCTTTCTTTTCATTGGGGAATTCCAGACAATGTCTAGCGCACTTAATGTGGTTTCTAAGCTGCTGGCCATCTTTTGAATGCCAAGCAAAAACCAGCAACAGACACAACAACAGCAACAAAAAACTCTGCAAATTAGAATTAATTCGAGTTTTGAATACAGCTGACTGAAAAACGGCGCCACATTTGACAAAAGGCTAATAAACTAGACGTTTTTTAATTGTACTTATTGCTTTAAAGTATAATTAATCGATGCTCTGCTTGAAAACAATAGAAATACTTATAGATTTCAATAATTTATAGACGATTTTGTATAATTCAAATGACTTTTAATATTTGCACAGCTTTGCAAAGTGTGTACAAAGTGTGTACAACTTAAATATAATAAATTTTTTATTACTTAAGATAGTTAATGATTATATTCTAGACAGAAAATAAGCATATGAATCATTATGTGTGTTCAGTTGCTAACAAGCTGCAAATACAATAAGTATAATACTATATGAACTTGTTTAACTGGTAGTATTGTAAATTATAGTTTAATTGAAGGCATGAGAGTGCCAAGTCGGTACAACTCGAAAGTGAATTAATTAATTCAATTATAGTTATGACGTTTATTGAGTGTGACGACAAGAAACTTTCAGCGACTAAGCGTCAATTTCTGTGAAATTATAATAATATCAATAACATGAATTCTTTAATAATCCACTGACCAATTTTCTCATTAAGAAAGGGGAATGTTTGGCCAACAGCTGAGTCATGATGACAAATTTGTGCTGAGCTTTGTGGTTTTAATTAGTTATTACTGGGCAGTGATTTCGTCAATTTAGAAAACTTTTGCATTATTATGACGTCAATCTTGGGATGTGCTGGCAACAATGACGTCGCTACTGTACTTTGATACCCCTGACTTTCGAGCGGCTTCTCGACGCTGCTGCTGATGACGACTTCGGCTGATAAGCGGCAGCGGTCTTCTGCTCCGTCAGCTGCTCCCACTGCGGCAGACAATCAGTCATAACACAAGCTGGCTTATCAGCTGCGAACTCTTAGTATATAGTATAGTCGGGTATACTTATGTACATATATGGCAATAGCGACAATCGTGTGGTGAAATGCTGCAGCGCACGTAGACGCCCTCGTCTTTTTGCCACAACTCGGCCTAGTGCCAGCCAGGAGGAGTACGTGTTTTGGCTGTCGTCGTCGTGCATGGTCTTTGCCTTATCAGCTACAATATATTTTTAATACTCTGTTTTAAAAACATGATTTTTAAAAATGAGCATATTAGATTTGTGCAATGTCCATCCGTCCGTATAAACGCCATTTCCACACCCTAGAAGCCTCTGCTCCCCCCCTCCCCCAATTTGCCGAAAACCTGTATCTTCCTCATGTTTAATAACAATAGTCATAGGTTGGGTAACGACAAAAAATAAGCTCCTTGACAAATCTACATCAAAAAATGTTTGCCACACCCACCCACTCCCCCACAATTTGACGAAAACCTATATCTTCTAAATTTTTAAAGCAATAGTCATTAAATTTGGTATACAGACTAATATTAGGCTCCTTGACAAATCTACATCAATACATTTTTGCCTCTCCAACCCCCTCCCACGAAAATTAGTAAAATCTACATCTCCCACACCTGTACAGATAGAGTCACCAAATTTTAAATACAGACTACTGTTATTTCACGTCTCTTTTTCACCCCTCAAATAACCAAATGATACCGAACTTGAAACAGAGTATTCTGCTGTCGGGTGTGTCCGACTGCAACTTTCTTACTTGCTTCTTATTAAGTCAGCAACAGTTGCTCTCCTCAGTTCCCTGTCTCCCGGCTGCCAAGGGCTGGTATTAAAACTAATATCTCTATATAGGTCAACGCAACTTTCGATTAGATCTTTGACGTCAGTTGAGCATTCCGGAACTTATAGGTAGAACATCATACGATGCAACAGCGCACTTATTAGTTGTCCAATTGGATTAAAACACGCTTGTTTAATCACTTTTGATAAGATCATTTGACCGATAATGGCATATTGCACAATTTCCAGGGGCTCGACTCATTTCCGGACACAGTATACAAGCGTAGATATTGTTCCGCATTCCATAATTGCTAACGAGTCATTTTTCTCAAGAAAAGTCATATTTTTACATATATTTAACAAAAAATTATTTTTATATAATAACTCACAATTTTATGATGATGAATTTATAATAAAACATAAACAACTGATAATATTTCTTGTATAATTTCAGTTTATTATCCGAACATTAAAAGTATATAATACTTGTATTCAAAATCTTGTCATTTTATATTTTTATTTGAGGTTGTAATTTGGTGAATGTAGCTCTTATAGAACCTGAGATCTATCATATAAAAGGATATGTTTTTTAGGAACGACTCGACTTGAAACACTATATAGGATAAAATATCGTTTATCTTTTGGTATTGCCCCACTTTGATAAATTTTAAGCGCATTTTAATATAACTTTTCGAATATATATTTTAAATTTGTTGAACTTTCAGCCTAATCCTAATCCTAATCCTACTTAATATTCAAGTACAAAACTAGAGTTATGTACATTTGAAATGCTGAAGCTGAGTTCTTTTCTTATGTATACAAGAAAATATGAGTTGCTTTACCTAAAAATGGATACCAATCAATCAATTAGGCCCAATTTGAGCTTATGAGTAAGAGCCTTCATTAAAATGTCATTGAGTTGTTTATAAAAAATATAATTATATCGATAGCTAAATATAGACCAAGTAAAACCCTAAAAATAGACTGCAATTGTCATAGAGGGCAAGAGGAAGAGCCGGGCCAATATATAAAGCCCACACTGATATGGAAATTTTCTACATGTGCCAAATAAGATATCATAATCAAATCTTATCAGGTGTTAAAAATCCAAATGCCAACACAAATAATGATAATTTCCGATGTACACAACGCTTACTTAATTATGTTTATATGTTTAGCGGTATGTGAGTTCTATTAGTAGAAACTTTTGTAGTTTTCCACGGAATCCGTTGAAACTGGAACAAGTTTTCACTGGTTTCTATATGTACATCTTTTGGGGGTCTGTGCATCATAAAAGTTCCACTGTGAGCTATTAACGCTGAGATTCTCACGACTTCCACTGACTTATATTGAAAGTCTGGGTCGGCGTCTAAGTATAAGTCGCAGTCTGGAATCTTAAGCTCTTGAGGTGCTACTTGCGTCATTGGAGGCCGACGACGATGTCGCCGCCAATAGCCCCAAGGCGCTAATTATGCGGTTGAATATTATTTTTGGCTCTTGAGCTGGAGACACTGACAGGCAAAAAAAAAAAGTTGGAAAAAAATAATAATAATACAATGCATATGGCGACGCCTGGCTATATAAATAAATAAACAGTGCCAAAAATATAACAAATAACAAAGAGTTGCAAGATTGATGGCATTGTTGTTGTTATTTTCTCAACTTTTTTCCGTTATTATTAATATTTTTTTGAAATGAAATAACACCAAAGCGTGCCCCCAGTCAAGTTTTCGTTATTGTTAATTAATGTCTTTTATTTGTATAAGCTGAAAAGAATGTGTGTGCATATATATATATATAAATATATATAGGTATATATGCATTTGTATTATTATGATCATCAAAATTCAATGCCCATAGCTAACCGCACTAATTTGCATTTCAAATTTGCACCCAGAAAGCCGTAGACAAAAAAGTCACCTTGCATGGAATTTCGCTATCGCTATCAAAAAGGAATAAAACAAGAATGGGCCTAGAAATCACTTTGGGATACCGAAGACTTAATACCCTTGTAGATAATTGTATTAATGAAAGTTAAAATGATCTAGTATTCATAAAATTAGATCAAGTTGAATGAAAGTTGTAAATGGTGAGTTAAGGAATAAAACAAGAATGGGCCTAGAAATCACTTTGGGATACCGAAGACTTAATACTCTTGTAGATAATTGTATTAATGAAATTCCTGCAATATCAGCTTGAGTTAAAATGATCTAGTATTCATAAAATGGGATCAAGTTGAATGAAAGTTGTAAATGGTGAGCTTGGTTAATATAGATGATTAAGAAGTAAAATTTTAACCAAATTTGAGCATAACTAAACTTAGAATTTGTGAGTTTGTTGAATATGGTCACATCTTAAAAGAACTACCAAGTTTCCCATACAACAAACTAACATCAAACCAATTATCCAAATATATAGAAATCCGATCAGAGCTGTAAAAAAACATCAATTTGGTAAATGAAACTGCATAGAAATAGATCAGGAGGATCTTAGGTTAGGTAGGTTAGGTAGAACCGGTTGACCACCACATGGTGGTCACACATAGACCGAGTAGGTCCTTAGTGTCGCCGGATGCTGAAGGTCATTAGGAGGTTTGTTTATCCTGTAGGATTCGTGTGCGCTTGGCAAACGCCAGCAGCGCATTGGGAGTGTGTCCGGTCGCTTCTTCTAGTGATGCGAGCCAGTGTTTGGAGGATCAGGAGGATCTCACGTTCATCACTTTCACATTTACTGACAAAATCATAATACCCTTCTATTAGGGTATGAAAAGGTTAGCGCTATAACTCACCAAACAATAAAACTTGAAATTTAAATAATGTCGTAAAAAATATACCAAATACATATAAATATATAAATTTCGTGTGGATGCTGGATAGATTGGTACGCTGTTTGTCATTGCTGTTAGCTGGTTGGCATTTTTCTAGCGAAACTACAATAATTCGACAAACGGACAGATGGGAAGACGTGACGCACACAAAATTCCCCGTAAATCAGTCGAAATAACTGGAATCGCCTGTTTGTTTGGCATTTTTTGGTCTTGCCAAAGAATTAAACAGTAGCCGTAGCGCCAATCAAACAAACTATGGCGCTGCCAAAATAAAAGAACACACTTCAAAAAACTAACAAAACAAGTTCGAACTATAAAGTTGAGCCATGGAATTGGAGATACCTCGTATACAATGATATTTGGCATGTTATATGATAATATCTTAAACTAAGTACATAGAAAAATCTATTTCATTAAAAAGTCTTAGACAGTTGTATCTTTTTCAAAATTGAATCATTAACTTATTTAGTAAGTAATTAATTATTAATTGAGTTTAAATTTCTAACCTCAAAAACTAATCAGGATCATTTATTTGATGACTACGCTGATTAGGAAATTATATTACTTACATACAAGGCTGATCTAGACACTACATTTAACAGCTTACCATTTTTAGAAGTCACCAATACTATCACCAAGTCATCAACCTATTCAGTTTGTTGTTTACGTTTATTTCAAAACAACAGAAAGGCCTATTTAAGGCCAGTTGGAGTCATTGTTGATCTATAATTAGCAGGTGACACCATAAACCATACTATTTATAAATATAATTGAAAGTATTTTGGGCAAAATAAATATTAAAGTGCGATATATTGAAGTGCGCAACAAATAATTCCACAAAGCTGTCAAGCTAGACTCAGACACCGGTTTCAAAAGTGGTACTATTTGTTCGGTTGCTATTTTGTAAAAAAAATAAACACTACCAATTAGATATTAATCAAATTTCCATTCCCAAAATCAATAAAAATCCTTTGAGTGCGAAATGTTAGCGGTTCTGAATTCCGCAAAACAATAGAAAATGCGGATTGAAAAGTAAAGAATCTTTTTTTTTTGTAATAACAAAATGAGTATATTTTACAGAACTTCTATAATTACTTGTCAATAGAATATCCCATTTTGTCTTCTGGAATATTCAAAATTTGTTATACTAACAACGAACGCTTCAAGGTCTGGCAAGGTCGTTCAACGAGCATTGGCAAATACTATACCATGTTTTGTAGGGTCCAGTGACCCACTTGATGGATGTGCTGCTGTAATTTGTGGTTTTTTTTGTTGTTTGTTTTGTTGTTGTTGGATTGTCTGTTCGCTTTCTTGTGAGGTGGGTGTGCCCCAGTCAAATAAATGTAACGGCGCACGCGGCGTATGCGCAATGACAAACGCTGGCCAACCCACAAGGCGCGTTCATTGTGCTACAGCAATAAAAAGCACGCCAGCTCAGCCGGAACTTTGAAAGCAACAACAGCAACAGCAACAACAGCAACAATAACAACAGAGCAGACATTGAGTGCTATCTGGCCGAGTTCGGACTGCGGCTGGAACTGGCACCGACACCGGCACCGGCAGCGCCACCGTCTCGGCTGGACTGTGGTGCGGGTGGTGTGCGGGCTGCTGCTTGCAGCACCGAAAGCGAAACAGCTTTGTTTTTGTTGTGGTTTCTCAGTTGTGTATTGTGTTGTGTTGTTGTGTGTGCATGATGCCGCTGAACTTGAACCGGCCGCGTTCAAGGCCAGTCGTGTACTTATGATACATGTGAGTACATGTGCACCACAGCTACAGGGTATTATAACTTACTAATCTAGCTTGTTGCCTGCTATGAGCTGCCAGCTAAAAGATAAATAGTCCATTCATACCAGTATATTTCGGATGTTTCTTATATAAAACAAGAAAGAACAACTTGCAGAACTGCTTTTTAAACAATAACTTTACCAATGGTAGCTATAAGATATAGTATTGCGATAAAACGAACATGTTTCGAATCGGCTGATCAAGAATATATATACCTTATAGGGTTGGAGTTGCCATCTTCTGTCTGTTACATCAATTTATTTTCATATATAGGGTGTAAGAATTGCTTGAAGAAATATATGAAGCTATGGAACCTGTTCTTAATTTCGCATTATCGCATTCACACTGTTCATAAAAAAATTCCAAATAAATCTTATTACTTAATTAATATAAGAATCAGTCAAAGTATTGATTATAATTTACATATTAAAGCAAAGCGACTTCCACTTAGCTAAGTAAGATGGAGAGTTAAAAAAATGTCTTCTCTTAGCGTTATCATAATTAAAACTTGGAACGAGAAGAAATTGAAACCTTTTACAATAGAAACTGAAGAATATGAAGTATATAAATGTTTCGACTTATTCTAATGTTTCTTTGACGGCAATCAACAGTTAAATATTTGCTTTTGTAATTATCATTGTGGGTACTTTGAAACAATGCTAAAATGTTGGTAACACTTAGCAGGTGAAATGCTAAAGTATACAGTCGGCATTAACTGTTTTGAGCATGGCTTGATCCTGACGCAATCTGGCGACACCTTGCAACGTAAGCCTGGGCTAATCCTGATCTCACCGCGACGACACTGACGCAATCGCAGTCGCACTGAGCTGTCGGATATAGCACCTAGGCAACGACTTATGATAGTAACAACAGCAGTAATCGGCAGTGAAGAGCTGCCGCCACCAAATGAGCAATGAAGGTGATCCAGACAAGTGTGCTGTGAGCTGTGGCAGTTCGACGATCCGAACAATCGTCAGTGCTAATTGGGCTTAAGCCCAGCGACAGTCCCATCCCAGCTCAGAGAGACGCGATCATGTGCCTGCCTGGCTGCCTGGCTGACGCATCTGGGTCTAGCTAATATTGCAAAATGTTGCCGCATCATCGGCGCTCATAAATGTCAAATACTCGTAATCCGCAGACAGATGGCTTTATCTTTTCCGCGAACCTCGCAACAGGCAACAAGTGTGGGCCGTCTATGAGTAGTAGGAGAAGGCTTACTTTATCAAAGACAGTCTATATGATGATGAATCGGAATTAAAGATGATTAACCAAGGGTGCAGGCCGCCTAACTGAAATTTCATCATTTTTCTAGCGCTGAACAAAACTGTGAACCAAAGCACTCCAAAAATTGATTTGGTTTGCTGATTTTGGCAGTAGTTCATTTAACTCATTTGAATTCGTTTAGAGTTCATTTGATCATAGCAAATAAATTACTTTAAATGATATCATTTAAATAAATGAATAAAAATGTGTTGTTGATGAAAGAAATAACGTATAAGCTTAAGAAACAAAACAAACAATAGAATGAATTTCATTTGCTTGTTCAGTTAAATATGAACCAACGAAAATATGTTTTGTTTGTGCAAACACGAACGAGGAATTCAAACAAACCTTAGAAACAAACAAATGACCGAACTAAATGAACGAACGAACTAGGTTAACGCGCGAACTGAACAAACGATCGTTGGAACTTGTGAACTTAGTGAACTTTGTTATTCAATTGAACTACAATGCAGACCTTTAATGTACAAAACGAACTAAGGAAACGCGCGAACTGAACAAACTGATCGTTGGAACTTGGATCTTGTGAACTTTGTTATTCAATTGAACTACAATGCATAACTGTAATGTACAAAAAGAACTAAGGAAACGCGCGAACTGAACAAACGATCGTTGGAACTTGAAACTTGGTGAACTTTGTTATTCAATTGAACTACAATGCAGATCTTTAATGTACAAAATGAACTAATAAACGCGCGAACTGAGCAAACGATCGTTGGAACTTGAAACTTGGTGAACTTGTTTATTCAATTGAACTACAATGCAGATCTTTAATGTACAAAACGAAGTAAGGAAACGCGCAAACTGAACAAACGATCGTTGGAACTTGGTGAACTTGTTTATTCAATTGAACTACATTACAAAACTGTAATGTACAATGCTGTTTAGACATTTAGGGTGTTTGTTTTTGAGGCACCCTATATATGTATATATTGTTGCAGCATCTTTTGTATGCAATATTTTCGTCTGAATTCTAAGCAACATGTGCGGCATATATTAAGCAATTTATTTAATTTCGCTTTTATTGTCCCTTAAATGTGCTAATCGATTTATAGTGCATTGATTATCATGGCGTATGCTCGTATTTTCATAGCTCTGAAATTTTCCATTCCGAGTGTACCGCTCTCACTCGCCCTCTCTCGCTGTCTCTGTCGACTGCTAGCAGCGGCGCGTGCGAGGCTTGTCGTCGATTGAAGATTGCATGAAAGCTTATATACAATGTTCAAATTTATGCCACAACACAAGTGTGACGTCACGGCGACGGCGAAGTCAAGTTTCGGCACACGCTAATTTCTGGTGCTAATCAAGCATTTAGAGATGTCGTTAGCGGGTTACGTGTCGGGCAGCAGGCGCTATCGTGGTGGTTGTGATTGTGGTTATGATTGTGGTTAAAGTTGTGACTGTAGTTGTGGTTGTATTGGCTAGTTGCTATTGCTAGTGGGTTAGTGGTATGCGCCCATTTCCGGCTGCTGTCAGTCGATTTGCCATTTGATTGATTAGCCAAAGCAGTGCGATCTTATTGGCTTGCTTGCCAACTTTGCTGCTGGCGTCATCAAAAATTGTTGTTATTTGTTATTACTCAGATTTGTTGTGCACATTGGAGTCGGTTAACAGTTACGAGTAACGCGCACCCAGCACCCAAAAACGCTTGTTTTGACCCATGCCAACAGGTTAATGCTTGGTATTTCCCCAATTATTTTCCCCAAAGTGGCTAGGGCCTGACCCCAACGGAGCCTATTAATCTTTGGAATATGTACGCGAAATTTGCTTCAAAACAAAGTCAAGGGCTATACTATTTATTATCTATTCATAGGCATGTTTTCACACAACACATTTTACTTTTTAAAATTCGTTACATTTGAATATCAAATCAATCTAGTGGAAGACCCGTGACCAAAAAGACATTCGCCATAAAAATCGATTCGATTTTGACAAAGTAATGGAAATATGGGGAGAACATATAGTTTAAATATAAGATACAAGTCGAAATTTTTGGAATTTTTAACATATATTTTGGCTGCAATATGAACAAGTTTTGAAATTTGACAAAATTATGGCAGTTGGTAGGAAGATGGAGCTTCTGTGGTGTTTAAAACTTTACAAGTCCGAAAAGAAGAAAAGAACTTCCTCAGAATACGTTTTGATGTCCGCTATCGATTAAAAGGGAAATTTCGAGATATGAACTTTCTCAAAATTTTTTTTCCAAAATGTGTAAATTTTCGAAAACAGTTAAAAAATATTAATAAATTTTAGCTGAAGGCCCTGCAAGCCATTGCTGACACATTTATCATATATTTTTTTAAGTATATGATTAGTTTTTTAAGAAATAAATAAATAAATTAATAAATATTAATAAGTTTTTAATGCCAAGTCAATTGAGCCTATAAAATATGGCCAAGCAGACTTTCCATATGGAAATCGGTTAAGTTTTGATAAAGTTATGAGAGTTGGAAATCTAGGAGGTTCTTCCTTCTACCTCCCGCTATCATCATCGCTATATCGACTCAGCTATTGATACTGATCAAACATACCTTGTAGGGTCGTAAAGGTCTCCTTTAACCCGTTACACATTTGGTGACAATATTAGAATACCCCCTGCAAGGGTATAAATGCACAAATATATCTACAAGTATTATGTATTAAAATGTGCTTGACTGACCTAGACAACCTGTAGAGTTACATTGGGCTTTTCCCACAATGGTTTTTAGATTACAAAATTTCCCACCAATTCTGCCAGTCGTTAACTACACCCATAACTCACATTGTGAAGCTACGAACTCGATCCCAACCCCCATTTTGAGCCCCTCGGTAAGACAACGTGATCTATGGGCTCGCCTGCAAATTATATTGCCATAAAGCTGAAATGTTTATAGTGCAGCTCGTTAATTAAATTAAAAATATAGTCCGCTGCTAAGTCCAACCATACCTTCAAAAAAAAACCCAAAAGAATATATATAGCACGCGGCTTGGCATGCGCCTTCAAAAATGTTATTGATTGCAAAAAATAAGCCACGTGCTTCCGTTATATAAGATAATATGATGATGGACAATGGGGCAACAGCCACAAATTTGTTGGCCAACAGGGTTGACAATTAAATACTCTTAATAACTTAAATGTAAATGACAACACCTTTCTAAAAAGCATTAACAATATAATGGGAGTACCGAATAAATGTGCCCTGCTATCAAATTTGGGGTATTTTTTCGTTGGAATTACATTTAAAATGTTATGTATTTTAACTGTTTCATTAGTTTATATGCATTTTAGAATGTGTATATAAAAATACCGCAGTTTAGCTCGGGAGTCAAAGATCCATGCATAAAATAGGGTTATCATAGTAACTTGTCTATCAGGGTTTATAAGATTCCTTGATTCCAATAAAGTTATGAATACATTAACAATTGATGGTTTGTAAAGCTTTTCAATTAAAATATATGACACTTGGATTTTGATAAAGTTTATATTTATAATTGTTAAATTCTAGCTGGCTTATTGCCAAAGTCAACATACCCACTCTAGGTGGATAACAATTACTCATAAAAGAATGGGTTATCCAAAGTTGCCCAGTCACGTTTTGGAGCAACGCGAGCCCCCAATCACATGGCAAATTTACTACTAGAGCTGGAAAGACAATCGATAGAAAGTTACCGCTATTATCGATAGTAAACAATATGAAGGGTGTTTCGTCAGTTGAAAGAATTGTAAACATAGAGAGTATCGATAAAGGAATACCGAGAGTAACCGAGGCAAAGATGACATCGATGCTTTCGATTGTTTTCCAAGATCAACTCGGGAGTATTGATAAAGTAAACGATAAAGGCTCAGCAAAGACGCCATCGATACCATCGAGTGTTTTCCAACATTGACTTGAGAGTATCGATAAGGAAATCTCGATAGTTGCCGAGGCAAAGAAGCCATCGATTGTTTCCCAAGATCAACTCGAGAGTATCGATAAAGTAAACGATAAAAGGCTAAGCAAAGACGCCATCGATACCATCGAGTGTTTTCCAACATTAACTTGAGAGTATCGATAAGGAAATCTCGATAGTTGCTGAGCCAAAGAATCCGTCGATACTATCGATTGTTTTCAAGCATCAACTCAAGTAATATGTATGGAGCGGAGATTAGCCTGAAGCTAAATGGTCCAGCCTTTCGCACGCTCTAAATAGCAGCGTCAACAAACAGTTCGTGGAAAAAGTCGGCTGATATATGACACTTAAGAAAAAAAAAGCTGGCGCCGCACACGGCACGAACCGGGACGGGGATGGGAACGGGACAGTGCACTGATTAGAGCGGCAATCGATCAATTGCCAAAACAATTTACAGACCTCCCCTGAACCTAACACAAAATTGTGGCTCCATTAACACATTTGAGCGTGCGCTCAGTGCTTACAAGCAAAGTACAGCACGGATCCACCCAAAGGTCGGAGGCGGAGGGAGATCAGTTGGGTAAACAGAGCCGTGCGCTGCAGTGGAATATTCCCACAGTTGCGTCAAAAAGGCAACTAACAAACAACTGACGCGCACAATGCCGCTGCTGTTTGATTTCAATCAAAAATAATAATAATACAACAAAAAAAAACCAAAAGGCCGCGCAAATAAATGAGAAAAATGTGCCAAGTCAACAATAACAAAAGTGGTAAACGCCGTGCCAAATTGCAAATTGTGGACCGTTTTGCAGGTCCGAAGCCAAATCCCAAGTCAACTGATGAGTGCTAATTTCCGGCGTGGAGTGGGCGTGACCGCCTAGCCAGATCTGCCCGCCTGGGATTGCATTGTCGAGAGCTGCCGCTGGCGACGCAACGTTGTACGTTGGGGTGCTAATCAACAGTATACATATTTATGTATTTTATTGTCAGAGCGCTTGTGTATAATATTTGTTATAAATCACAAAAAAATTTCCATTGCCCAGAGCGCTGGCATTTTCCTTTGGCACGCGTTGTAAGCACAAAAAAAAACCTGGCTAACATTCACCTATTAGCCCGTTGGTGGCAACAAATTGAATTTTAGGCGGTTCTTTATAAATATGCACTCACCTTAATGCCTGCTAGATAACATTGAGCGTGTGTGGGGTCCACTTGACCGTGTGTGGGGGCCACTTGTGTACTGTGGACCTACTGTTTCGCGCTGTAAAAGACATTGATTAGTAAATATTTAATGCAGCTGCTGATGTAGCAGGCACATTTATTGCACTTACCGGCAATTGAACGTTGATAAGCGCTTAATCTAGCGCATATTAAAACACTTCACACATATTTACAATGCTTATTTAATAAACAATTAACAATATGCGCTAAGGCAGCAACCTTTTGCACAAAACAAATTTGAAGTGTTTGCTGGACACGATCATTTGTCGACTCCCGTTACTTTGAAGTACAGGGATACGCTGAACATATGGCCAAAGCACAGCAAATGGCAACCTTGGCTTTATACAACCCTGTCTTTAAGCGCACGCGTTGCCAATCAGAATTTCACTTAATTGGCATTTATAAGTGAACAAAAACACAAACAGTTTGTAATTGTATTAATGTGAAAACTACATTGGCATTTGATAGTGTATTTAAGCTCGTTTTAACTGCTGTGCAAATTACAATTTCCACGCTATTGTCTGCATACCAAGAGTGCCAGTCAGCATGTCGTCTGGTGCCGCCAAAAATTAGTTCCAGTTGCGCGCAAATGAAATTGAAGTACAAACAAAATAATGAAGTGCCTCTGTACTTAGAACTCCTCACACCATGTGTACTTACTCAGGGCCAAGGCGGGTCGGGTCGCCTTGTACAAGTGTATATAGTGTTGTGTGTCTGGTTTCTGATATCTCGAGATTCGGAGTCGCGCGGTGGCCAATTTGGAATGCCGGCAACGCGCTTGTCACATTTTACACTGTCAAATGACCCCAATTGGAAATTGCAGTAAGTCGCTTTAAATTTTGTTTTTGTTTACTGTTGATGTGTGGAACGCGCCACAAGCGCATCGGATGGCATTCAATGGAACTGTTGCTTGGCTTGTCGCGCTGTGTGGCATGCGGCATTTCATTCACAGAAATTCGAGACAATGTCAAGTGACTGGCCAATGCATTTCATAGAAACCCCCCTTTAAAAAACAACACTGATAAGGAAACACTTTCAAGTTTGAAGTTCAAAACAGCAGCAGCCCCAAAGTTGAATGAACCACACACACACACACACACACACATACGAAATACTATTTCGCTATTGCCAATCAAATGAAATCGAAAATGCGTCTGTCTATTCACATCCAGTTGGCAATGTCAAATCCGAGCCAAGTTTAATGACTTGTTGCCAAAAAAATAAGCAAAAAGGCAACAACAACTGTTGACTGCTCTTGACACCCGCAACAACCAACCAAAAAAACAACAACTAAAACAACAATAACCAATTACTTACTTTACTCGTATTCACTGCGCTTGGCTTGTTTGTTTTTTGGTTTATTGAACTCGTTTTCTGACTTTTGATTAGAGGCATTTTGAGGTTTCTCAGTATAGATTTTGTTGAGGCTTATGCATATTAAATCAATAGGAAATGATAGCTGAAGCAAAAATACAAAAATAAACGCATAAATATGATAGTTCATGGTGGCAGATTAGCGCCTGTTCTGGTTCTAGTTCAATGTAGTTTCAAGCTGTATAAACTCTGCCACAAATAACTAGGTTCAAACCCATTAACAAACCCGAAAACTTTGCAGCTGGCCCCCCCGTCAAGGTCGTCTATCGTGAGCAACGACATTGTTTGTTATTGTTTTTTTGAAATCATATAGTATATATAAATATAGACAGACGTGCTTGGCATAGACATAAGTCAGGCTGTGGCTGGGGCTGGGGCTGGGGCTGTGTCTCTGACTTTGACATTCAACTCTCTGGCGGTAGTTCAAGTGGCACTCCAAGCGATACCAAGGCCAACACTTGACTCTACAAATGGCCCGATTACTAACCTAAGCCATTTGTTCACCCAATTACAGTTAATGCCAGGTTCGGACTGCGCCATTCCAAGTTATTATTTACACAGCCTATCGCTGCAGCTGATAATAGGGTGTGTATGTTGTCGGCTTTTATTTGCCCAAAGCTTACGCTGCCACATTTATCACCTTGTGTGGCACGTGATCAGCAACTAGAGACCGAAGACCACTGGCCAGAGAGAGATCAGCACCTTCAAGAATACCCCTGGAGTCCGGGGAATCTGATCATTTGGCTATGGCGTTGTTATTTTACGCTTCAGCTTCAGCTTCATTGGAATCGCACAAATAACAACGGTACTCCGGCTATATAAACACTGTACATATATGTTACTTTATATATAGGATTGCATATCTTTGGAATCTTGTATACGCTGTCAGCAGTGGGGCCCAGTACCGTTATCGTTTGCAATTTGATTTGCGTTGTTTTTCGATTTGGTTCTGCTCCCTTTTTTTATTTTATTTTTTTTGTTTTACATTTTAGCCGCATCCACTTACAAAAACTGAAAAATGCAACGCAACACAAAATGTATCATATATAAACTTATACATATACTGTATACATGTGTATGTGTGGTATTTATTAACTTTTAAATATAGTCATTTATTTTTGGAAGTCAAAATCAAATAACCAAAAATAAGAACCCGGACAAATCACGTTTTTTGTCACGCGCAAATTGGCAAGTGGCCTTTTTGCAGTCTTTGCTTTGGAACACATCTAGAGAAATATGGCGCAGTTATGGACGTGTGTGGTTTCATGGCTTTAAATGGGGGCCTCTTGAAGATCACTTGGGCGTTGATTGTCGTTGCTCGCATACAGATGTTTAAGCGCTTACAAAACAGTTGGTCATTATGATTTTTAAAACAAATAAATTCATAAAATTGCCGGCAGCACTCAATAAGGATTTTAACTAAGTGGCAACACCAAACAGGACCAGCGCTGCTCTTTTAGCGTTTTTCAGTGCTGCCACCTGTTGTGCATTTTGTGTTGCCTTTACGCCTTGGCGCCTTATTTAAAATAACGAATTAATCAAAGTGTTCTGTTTCGTTAAAATATGAAATGCATAGCTTAGACATTTGCTTTGTTGCTGTTTTGTTTTTTGTTGTTGTTGCTGTGTACAAATGACAAATGAGTCTTTTATTAAAATAAGCATTTGTCATTGCAAAACGTTTAAGTGTGTGTGTAGTCTTATCAGTGTGTATTAATGACATGAGCTTGTTTCAATTAAATTTCATAAATTAACGAAAATGCTGCTTGCTGGACTTTAAATGCAATCGCCATCTTGCCAAAATGGCGTATGCATGTGTATGTATGTGTGTGCATGTGTGGGCTACAATACTTCAAAGTTTAAACTTTAAAGCCATATTATCCCATAATAAAACTATATTGTATACATATAAATAAGACCAATTAGTTGCGCTGTTTTTAATTATATACAAATCTTTTATAATAATTCAATAATAAACCTTTTTCAACCTTTCACTTTAAAAGTGAATACCCTCTATTCAAAAAAACGTCAAGTGAAAGGAGTATTATAAGAGTTGTGTATATTTAAGAAGCTCGCAGAAGGCGACGTCTCTAAAACTGGGAAGAGACTACTAATTCGCAAAGAAAGTTCAATTCATATATATCCCCCCGTTTGGTTTAGTTACAGGGTAACTTCACTAGGGATTTTCATCGTGTTAATATTCAAATTCTAATCAATTGATGATTTATGTAATGCTAAAACTGGGAAGAGACTGGATTTGCAAAGAAAGTTCAATTCATATATGTATATCCCCCCCTCTGGTGTAGTTACAGGGTAACTCCAATAGGGATTTTCATCATGCTAAGATTAAAATTCTAATCAATTGATGATTAATCTTAAAAGTAATGCTAAAACAGGGAAGAGACTATGGATTCGCTTAGAAAGTTCAATTCATATATCCCCCCATCTGGTTTAGTTATAGGGTAAGTCTACTAGGGATTTTCATCGTGGTAATATTCAAATTCTAATCAATTGATGATTTATCTTAAAAGTAATGCTATAACTGGGAAGAGACTGTGGATTTGCAAAGAAAGTTTCATTTATCCCCCGTCTGTTTAAGTTACATGGTAACTCCACAAGGGATTTTCATTATGCTAATATTAAAATTCTAATCAATTGATGATTAATCTTAAAATCAATGCTGTTATTGGGGATTTAATTGTGATTTTTTGTGACTTTTTCACTATAAATTTGTATTATGTTTAATACACTAGATAAAATAGTGTGAAGATAGCTGTTTCAGTGTTGGTAGTAGGTCTGACGCATGTCTGTTTAAAGTAGAGCAGCTTTGATTTTCATACTATGACTAATCCCCGGCCTGGTCCAAGTGCAATTCAGAATCGCATGTGTTAATCAGGCAGCTGCAAAATGTCATTGTCCATGAAAAGTCAACATGGTGGAAAGATCAGATGCATAGTATTGTGTATTGTGGTAATACTCGGGGGGCTATTGTAATGCATATTGTAATGCTTATCTGGCCATATGTAGTATATATTGCTTTGGACTTTTGTCGCGCGCGACTCTTTTATGGCCACACGGCTTTTTATCTCAGACACGGCGACGCTGTTTTCATCACGATCTTGATAACGAACTGTCGTAAGTATTATAAGTAAAATAAAGCCATGCATATATGCATTTATATCTATATATATAAAAGAGTTCGTGCTAACTGACTGACTGAGTAATTGGCAATCATCGCACAGTCCTAACCATAAGAGCTAGGATGCTAAAATTTTCATAGTACCTCCCATCTATGATAAAAGTACGGGATTTTGGAAAATTCCACCCACAAGCGTGGAAAATGGCGCAAACTGTTGTATGAAACTTTTTTGTTTACCATCCAATCGGCTTCAAACACATTTTCAAAGATCTACACAAAAATTCATTTGACATATATTTCACCGATCTTGGAAAATCCAGTCCCATGGGCGGAAAATGGGGGTCCCAAGGTTGTATAGCCGAAAGTGTAATTTTAGTCCGATCCCCTTCAAATTAATTTTCAAAGCTCTTCACGTCAAATAATTCGACACGTGTATAAGTGATTTTGGGAAATTCAACCATATGGTCGGAAAAACGGTGAAAAACTCTGGTACTATATAGAGATATACAGTTAAATCGTCTCAAAATCTGGCAGAGTTGAAGCTAATTGTTACTGTGCCTGTTTATTTGTTTTGTGTGCATTTGATTCATAAAAAAGCAATATAGTTATTTTAAAATTAACTTATTCCTGCACACGCCATAAACTTGTAGCGTTCCCTGTTATCAGCATGATTTGGCAGTACTGAAACGGTACTTTTTTGTTGGCCTGAACACACCCACCCTGCCTGGAAATTTTTGCCCCTGGCCAATGACGTTTTATTGCTGGGGATTTGCGCAGATTATACTCAGAAATCGCTGACATTTATAGGGACATCTAAAGTCCACAATGTGCTTGAGTAATGGAATATTACAGTTGTCCCCCCGATTGTGTCACAGCCTGATATACTCTTACTTATGTTTGTTAATCGCATGATCAAGATCTTTGTCATCAACTCGAGTTATCATATCCGTGGAAATGTGTTGCGAACTGTATCAAAATAATAACTACAATCGCTGTGGAAAATAATGACACAAAAACTAAACACTATAAACTAAATTGGGGCAATCTTTGGATGTCTGGAAAAACAGTTGTGGGAATACTTATAAATACTATCTCAAAATCATGCAAACGTTTTCAGTGTAAGCATGATACATTGATGTTAAAAGTGACTGAGTTAGATATTTGTATACCCTAGCAGAGGGTATTATAATTTTGTCTCAAAATGTGTAATCGACTGAAGAAGACTTTTCCGACCCAACAAAGTATATGTACATATATATTCTGAATCAGCATGAATAGCAGAGTCGATATAGCGTTATCCGTCTGTCCGTCTGTTTCTATGCGAACTAGTCTCTCAGTTTTAAAGCTATCGTGATGAAACTTGGCACAGATCCTTCTTTTTGCTGCATGCAGCATATATGTCGGAACCGTCCGGATCGGACCACTATAACAAATAGCTGCCATAGGAATGATCGGTCGACAATTATGTTTTTGTACGAAAAACTTTTTTGTTTATTAAGGTATCCGTACCATACTTTTTCAAACAGAGTCTCTAGAGAGTCTATACAATCTGACCAAATTTAAAAAATCGGACTACTATATCACCATATCAAACTTTTTGTGTATACAAATATTTTATCCAAACTAAGTGAGAGTTTTATTATACTTCAAATAGTTTCCTATAACTTCATACAAAATTAAGTTTTGTATAAAATTAATTCATGCTAGGGTATATAGCCTCGGCATACCGAAGATACCCGTTCTTTCTTGTTTTGAACTTTAGTTATGCTTACGTAAGTGTATATTCCCTATAAATTCAATCATATACAACTTTCTAAACATAAATGGTTACACCCTGTAGTATTTATAAATTTAGTATAAGCCATGATTCAATACTTTAGTAATGCGGGAGATATTTATTTTTTGGGAATCCCATTTGTTTTTTTATCCTCTTACAGCCCCGGGGATCTTTTTCTTGCCAGAGTACAAATCTACTGATAAAATGCTGTACAAAACTTTCAGACTTTTAAGACTCATATGACACCATGCCGCATAATTCTGCTTATTTAGCTGAAAATAAACGAACAAAACAATTTGAAATTCTTGAAAGGGATAAACAAATCGTCAGATTTCAAAATGTTTTTGTAATTCTACGCGTTTTATGTGAACCAAAAAATGTGATTATTTATGTATAGGTTAGGAATTTAAGGTTTGACTTGATTGCAAAATATTTTGAAATATGTGAGAAGAAAAACAAACATGTTAGATAAGGAAAGTAGCTGCCATGTTAGGAGATTTCAGTAATCTATGAAATCATCAGAAAAGAACTCATTTATCGCATATCACGATCGTAAGTCCCCTCGCCAAGCCCCAAAACAGTATTTCAATTTCACAACTGGCACGACAATTTGCGTGAATAGTTCGCACCTGTTGCTGTTTTTAATGGTTTCAGCGGGTTTACAATCCCTTTAAGGTATATATACTTTCACCAAATACATCAGTTTGCCCTTCCCCAAAACCCAAGAAGAAGAAAAACGTTGTGCGTATTTAATTTTTAGTAAAGTTTTTTGATATTTTTATTCTTTTTTAGTATGTTGTTGTTTTTGTTGATTATTCAACAGTTTGTTTTTGTTTTGTATTTTTGTTTTTTTCTTGTTTTCAAATTCTTATTTAGCTTTTTCTTAGACGCTCATTATGTTCTCTATATCACGTGGTCTTACAAATAGTTCGCTATACAATATATGCGTACATAAATATATACTTTCTTAAACTTACAAACAAGAGAAAACCCTAGGCGGTTTAGCATATATATAGATACTATATGAGACTATATTTAAATGGAGATATATTTATATATATATAGGCATAATTATAGTTTAGTTTTTGTCAACAACTTTGTCTGACTTTCAACAAAAACAAAACCTTTTTGCGCTTTGTGGAAGACTTTGAAGATTTCATTGCTGTTTTTGTTGTGTGTGTGTGAGTGTGTGTTTTGATTTTCCGCAAGTTTTTCTTTTGTTTTCCAAACAGAGCGTGAAATTCTAAACAAAATTCTAATACATGATTCATGAGGCAATTCAACACCAAGTACTTGGACTGAGGTAGTTTGGCGATATACAGAATACCATTTGAGAAATGAATTCACAATAATAATAATAATAAATAAATTATAACAATGTGTTGTGTGTATGTGTGTGTGTTTGTGTGTGTGGGTTATGAGTGTCCTCTTCTCGCTGAGCGTTTTCCCATTGGGAAAAACTCAGCGAAATTTGGATCGAGTAAGGAGTTTCGCGTGCTCGGAACACTTCAAAGCAACATTTGCGTTATCCTGGCGAAATGTGGTGAAATGTTCCCCCCGCAGGCACTCAACGCCTGCGCAGGTGTGTGAGAGTGTGTATGAGTGTGTGTGCGTGTGTGCGTGTGTGTGTGCGACGCCCATCAGTCTTTAAAGCGGGGTGTGTTTGTGTGTGTGTGGGGGGAGGGAGATTCAAGTGAGCGTCTGGCTGAATTACCAGGGCCGCCAGGGCTGCTCCTCCTCCTTGATCTGCTTCTTGATGACCAGGGACAGGGGCTGCTGCTCCAGCTGCAGCTGCGAATGTCCTGGCACCCGCTGTATGACCGAGGGCTTAACATCCATGGGCTCGTACGCGGAGTTAGCGGGACTGGGCGGCGCATAGCTGCCGCTGCTGCTGCTGCTGCTCGGCGCCGACTCGTAGCCCGCCGAGGAGTGCGAGCTGGCGGAGCCGGTGCTGGCGGTACGCTGTGGCATGGAGACCAACATGGATGACTGCTGTGCTGCTGCTGCGGCGGCGGCAACGGCGGCGGCTGCCGCCAGCTGCTGCTGCTGCTGTTGCTGGTGATGCTGCAGCAACTGTTGCTGCTGCTGCTGTGGCAAGCTCTGGGGCAGCACCAGGGCAATGCTGCCATTGGGCAGCTTGGTGGGTATCACCTGCATGCCATTGGGCAGAAAGTAGCCATTGGCATTCTGCTGGATCTGGCCAAAGAGATAGGGCGTGGCTGTGATGTTGCTGCCGGCGGCGGCGCCGCCTGTTGTTGCCGCTGGCGGCTCCTGCTCCGGCGAGCTGGGTGGCGAGGGCAGCAAGACTTGGGCGTGTAGAGATTGCGCCTGGGCGACCGCCTGCTGGCGCTGCTGATGGTGCAGCTCCGTCTTGACGCCGTTGATGCAGTTGCTCAGATGCTGCAGCAGGCGGCGACGCTGTGCGGGCTCCAGGCCGGGAAAGCGGCTCACCTCGTTGGCGCAGTCGGCAAAGCCGGCCTTGAATTTGTTTATGATCTTGGGATCGGCGGCCTGCTGCATTGCAGCCTGCTGGCGCTGCAGCTCCTGCAGATGCTTGACTGTCTTCTCCAGAATGTCGGCCTTCTCGAGCTTGGAATGGCGCGCCGGCTAAAAGTAGATGAACAGAAATGGTTTGAGATTAGTTAGATGTTTTAATATACATAAGCTTCAAGGTTCGAAACTCAGTAAAAATATAGGAAATTTAGGAAAAGCTGAGGAAAGGAAGGTAATATCTTTAGATTCTCTAATTCTCTGATAACTTTCGAGGTGCGAAAATAAAGGAAAGTAATATCTTTAGATTCTCTTATTCTCTGAGAACTTGCGAGGTTCGAAACATAATCAATAATTTGACGTTATATATCTTTCCGTGTCTACTATTTTGGAAGATTTTATTAAAGGAAAGCAATATATTTACATAGTCTGGCACATATGTAAGTACGAGGTTCGAAACTCAGTAAAAATTTAGGAAATTTAGATTCGCTAATTCCCTGATAACTTCCCAGGTTCGAATCTTAGACAATAAATAAATTTGATTTATCTCTATTATAGTTTATTAGGGAAAAACTGTTGGCAGGAAAATAATATCTTTAGATCCGCTAATTCTTTGATAACTTCGGAGGTTGGAAGCTTAGAGAATAAATAGATTTGTTCCTCTTTCAGTGAAGGAAAGCAATATCTTTAGATTCTTTGAGAGATTGGTAATAGATCGTAGGAAATCAAAATCTTCAGATTCTCTAAGAGATTGGCAAGTTAGGAGGTTCGAGTTTCAGTAAGAAACTTGGGTTTCCCTATAGATACTTACGTCTTTTTTGGTGGCATCCAAGATCAGGGTCTTTAGCTCATTGAGGCAGTTGTTAATGCGAGCACGGCGACGTTTTTCCATAATGGGCTTATTCGACTGCAAGATAGGAAATAAAATAGAAATAGGTAAGTTAATTTATTCATATATATCAAAGGAGAATAAATGCTATTACTACTTGTAAACAGAGTTCAGCGAGAAACCAATGATAGTACTAAACTTAATTAGGAAGAGGATTGTTAGAAAGATCATATGTGGTTCTATCAAAGACCAAAGCTTGCTGGGGCTGCTTTTGGGGGACAGTTTTGACCTCATGCAGCGCCAATAACAATAAATATAGAGGAAGCTGCGTGTGGCTTTAATTGGACAGGGATTCAACATTGTCGTTGTCGTTTGTCGTATTTGTTGTTGTTGTTATTGTTATTTCTGGCTGGGGGCCAAAGTTGGCGGCACGGCGCGTGCTCTATTTATATAATGCTCATGCAGTCGCAGCGCGTTTTAAAAATAGTTTGGCGGCTATAAATTACGATAAGCAACGAGCCGATGCGGCCAAAAATAAATTACCAATACGCAGGTATTTCATGCAACAACAACAACCACAGCAACAACAACAAGGTCGTCGTGGGAAATTCGAAGACGCAAAATAAAAAAGTTGAAATTATTTTGATGCTGGCCAAATTTGGCGCAGCGTCTGAGACGCCCGCACTGTATGAAGTCAGCGGCAGAGGCCAAAAATGGCCAAAACCAGGCACAGCTTTTGGCCAAAACAAACAAAAAAAAAAAGAAAAAAGAAGCTGATGACCGACAATTGCAGCGACCACGCGCCAAATGGAAGCCGCTCCAAGTGGGCAGCAGCGGCAAAACCAATTTTGGGTGGCACTCATGAATGGAGCGACCGTCTCCGTCTCCGTCTGTCTCTCTGTCTGTCCGTCCGTCCCGCTGTCCCACCATGAATGAAGCCAAAACGTAAACGCCGCCAACGCCAGACGACGCCGCTTTGTGTTGGCGAGCCGACGGCTTTATATATACATATATACTACTATATAGTTATGGCAACAGTCTGTGGCATGTGGGAGCCAACGATGACAACGCTATGTGGCCAAAAAGGAAATGCATTTGGGCAGCAGAATTGGAATTGGAATTGGCAACTGTGTGGGCCACACTTTGTGGACAAAGTGGGAGACAAGGCAGCTAACTTGTATTTGATTTTTATTGGCCATGTAATGAGTTGATTTCTTTGCAAATATGACCAAACTTGGCCTGCTTACTATAAATTATTTCAATAATATGTTGAAATATTTTACAAAATTCCAATAAAAATGAATTCTAACTAGTTAACTCCAATTTTCAGCTGTTTAAGCCTAGTTTTTGTAAACAAAATTTATCATATTTTTCAAAATTTAAAGTATAAATCTTAACATGAAAGAAATATGGATAGAATTTGATTTTTTAATATCGAAAATTGTTACTTTTAAGCTCATAAAATTGTGAGTTTAAGAAACTTTGATAGTTCTTTGTAGAGGCTTACTTTGTACCCAGGAAACTCCCACTTTCCTCCGGTTTATCCAACTTCAACCTTTTCGTTTTTTTTTTACTTTGTAGCCAAGAAACTCTCAGTTTCCTCAAATTTAATTCCAAGTTAGCTTCTCCAAAATCCAACTTCAACCTTTTCGTTTTTTTATATTTTTTTTTTCAGGAAACTTATTTTCCTCAAGTTTAATCCCAAGTTAGCTACTCTAAAAACCAACTTCAACTTTTTCGTTTTTTCTTTTTTACTTTGTAACCAAGAAACTCTTATGTTCCTCCAGTTTAATCCCAAGTTAGCTGCTCTAAAATCCTATGACAACTTTTTTGTTTTTTCTTTTGTAGAAACTTACCCGACGATCGCTTTTAAGCGGCGCCTCCTTCAGCTGGGTGGGCACCACAGCGGTGCCTAGAACATTGGCGCTCATGTTTGTTGTAACGCCGGTAACCATTTCGATATCGGCTATATATTGTTTATGCAGTTTGAGACACAGTTTGATTGCTTTTAACTTTTGTTTGTTCCACTAGCAGCAAATGCAGAAATTTGCTGCGCACTTTGTTTAGTTAGTTAGTTTGTTTGTTGTTGTACTGCGTTTGTTTTGTTTTGATTGCTTGTAATGCAGTTATTTCTTTAGTTTCAGTTTCAAGATCACTTCTTTTCACTTTCGCGCAGCGACGAAACTACGTAAAAACGTTATAATATTGTTTAGAGAGAGAGAGTTTTTGTTTCTTCCGCTCGAGAGGCAGAACCAACCGCACGCTACAAGTTACGGCAAGCGAATGGCTGTCAGGTTCTGAATGCAGCGCGATTAAACGTTTGCCGAAGCACGAAACGAGCGACGAAACGATCGTTCAACGAATCGGCAATGTACGATTGTGTGTGTGTGTGTGTGTTTTTGCTAGCGACCACCTTATCGCTGGGCTTACAGCAGACGACTGACGATTGATCGACAGGTTCGTTGGCTAAATCGAAATCGCCGCAGCGAGACGCGGGCAGCGCGAGCCACACGACCAGGCGGCGGCGGCGGCATACCTACACATATACACACACATACATATAGATATTTGGCTGTGTATATTTGTATTTGTGTAGGTAGCAACGACGGGGCTACCTGTGTGCGCTGCTGCTGCCGCTGCTGCTGTCAGTTTACCTAAGCCGCGGCCTTTGTGAGAGCGCACTGTTACTCATACGCCCCCCTCCGCTCTCTCTCTCACTCGCTCATTCTCTTAGCGAAAAAGCACTGCAAGTTCTGTTGGGCACTTCTTCCTTTTTGGAATTATCAAAACCCCCAGTGAGCGTGCGAGCGGGATTCACAAATAACGAGAGAGCGCGCGCACAGTCACATATAGACAGAGATGGAGATAGTGAGAGCATTGCGCTGATTCATGCGGCCAACGCGACGACGCGTCCCAAGTCCCATAGAAGGTGAAAATACATAGCAAACGGCAGCAGCTCACCCAGAGACTTAACTTTGATATGACGCCACCCCAGCGCGGACAGGTTCCACTGTCTGTGTGTGTGAGTGTGTGTTGTATGATGTCGTGATCGGTGGGGTCGCTAAACAGTAAACAAGATCACAAGGTTGCTGGGGCTATTGGGGCTGTGCGCACGCCAAGCGGAAGCGGGCGGCAGCCTAACACCTGCGTCACCCACAATAACCACAAAATTATAAAAAATGCTCCAAATTACACACATACATATGCGTTAATTGATTTCGGCTGGGCGCCATGTAACTGTAACCCATTCCGCATGCCAGTCGGCGCAATTAAGTGAAGGTCATTTACATACATATGTATATATATGTATGTGTGTGTGTGTACTTTGATCGATCAATGTGTTTTTTTTTTTGACAAGGCTGTTGAGGGCGTTACACGTGCGTCAGGCGACGCTTAGACTCACTTTAATATTGTCTACGTGCAACATTGGACTTTCACGTTTTAGTTATCAGCTCCACGAATCCACGAAGGTTGGGGCTTTAAGCACACCAAACAACAAAATAAATAAAGTTGTTTCCCACTGGCGGGGTTAAAGGTTCTATAGGTTTTTCTTGCGGATGTTCGCTGACATCCTCGTATGTAAGTTTACATTTACATATTTACCATGTAAACTCACTAGGTAAAGATAACAGAGTACACTACTACATACATACATGCATATGTACATCTGTAAATCATGTTAAGCGAAACGAGGGCGAAAGTAAACAACAACAAGAGAGAGAGAGCGAGAAATGCAAGCTGTGCTTTTTGCACTGAGCGTGCCATTCTTGTAAGCTTCGCTTGTAAAAGCTGGCTGCTATGCAGCGTGCATTAAAGCTGAGCTTTTAGTCAGCTCATTCATTCACTCGCTGAGAGAGCAAAATAGAGAATGTATAACATTCAAAGCAAATGACAATTGTAAAAGCTCGCAGAGCCTGATTTTAGTTGTATGTAGGTCAACTTTGTGTGCCACGTTCTGCGTTGCACAGTGTATAAGTCACGAGTATAATGCGTTTTATGGTTTTGTTTAGAAGGTTGCCGCGACGAGCGCACAGCAGACCCCCCGGCCCAGAGTTGGGCGTCGGGCAACACCTTCGCGTTCCAATTACAATTTGGCAGCTGATCAAAAGGCTGCCGCCCGCGGCCAGCAGCGGCAGCGGCGGTGGCGTCGCTGGCGGCACTTGTGCATGCCAATTTAATTGCACACTGGCAACGTTTACATCATGTGGCTGCCGCAGCCGTTGCTGCTTCTGGCCAAAAACAGCAACTGGCAGCTAAGGTGTAGGATGTATGTATCTCACAGATACACCCATACAGCAACAGATACAGTTGTTTGGCGCGCCTGATCGCATGCAGCGTCTAAAATAAACTCTGGCAAAAATGTATAGTCCGCCGAAAAAAAGCGCAAAAGAAAACAACGCAAAAATGTGCGCATTGCTAATTGCGTCTAAATTTAAACAGTTAGAGTGAGACGGCGGGCAGGAGGCAACTGAGCGCCAGGAGGTAGCCATAGCTATAGGCTATGTTACAGCAACGACGACGACGTCGCGACGTCAGCGTAACAGTGGCAGCGACGCCCACGCGCCAGACGCTGCCCTGCTGGCAACAGCAGCCCCATGTAACTATAAATAACAGCAAGAGAGCGCAACAGATCTGCGCTGCTCAGAGAGAGAGCGAACGAGAAACAGAGAGAGAGTGGGAGATGAGTGCTCCATGGTCGCCCATACAATTTGCTTGGCTGTGCGCGCGTCTCACGATTAAAATGCCATAAAAATCGCCAACGCAAGCGTCGCATGTATAAAACGCGCGTAAAACGCGCTGCTAAATGCAATGGACTATTATTAATGTAATTGTTGTTGGTGTCTTGCACTTAATGGCGCTGTACTTTTTGGCAATGCAACACCAACAAATACAGACAGACACGCAAATTTCTGCCCTTGTTGTTGTTGTTGTGCAAGTATTTTATTACTCATTAACGTAACGACGCATTTTGGGCCAACGGGCCGTAGCCGCTGCCAACGGCGCCGCTGACGTTGCGACGCGCCGCTCAGAGTTCAGTACAGTGGGTGGACTGGGGCCGGGCAGGGGGTGTGCTGCTGCTGCCTTGTCTTTTTTTTATATTTGCGGCACCAGCGTCAGCAAAAAATATGTACATGAAAGAAAAAAAAGACAGCAGCAGACGTTCTAAATTTAGCCACAGGTAAAAGCTCAAAACAAACGGTTTTTGGTTATTGTTTTTGTTTTTTGATTTTGTTGTTTTTGGCAATTTGGGGTGGGGAAGTGGCTTTATAAGGGCAAGGCAGATCGCGTGATGCGGAAAACGAGTCGAAAGTCCAAAAAGGAGTGGAACTGATTGATCCAAAGTTGTTCCGTTACTTTTCATTTAGATAAGGTCATGATCGCTTCTGGTATTAACAAAGAAATTACAAAAAAACAATCAATTTATACATATAATAACTAAATACTGCAATTTGCACACAATAACTGTTAATTTATAACATTTTAGGGTTATTTTCGTGGGTATTTAAAATCCAAGTACATACGAAAGTGTTTAAAAAGGCAGGAAACTCCCAATAACTTAAGATCACAAAAGCTAAGGAGCTCAGGATAAAACACAGAAAATCAATTTGAAGAAGGAAGTATCAAGCTTAGTAACGAGGGTAAGGGGGGAATGGGCTTAAGATATTTCGCAATATAGTTAGGGAGTTAGGGTTTTCACTTTAAAGAGTTGTTATAAACAAAGTTCGTCGTAGGACCCTTTGTTTCTTTTCAAGGAAGACTCCCTTTCCTAATATGATCAAATAAAAGTTCATAGACGTTTGAGATATTCTCCCTGCCTTATCTATGTATAGAAAAGAGTTCATGCTGACTGATTGACTGATTGACAATCATCGCAAAGCCCAAACCATAGGAGCTAGGATGCTGAAATTTTCACAGGAGGTTCCATCTATGATGAAAGTGCACACTAAGACGGGATTTTGGAAAATTCCACCCACAAGCCTGGAAAATCGCGGAAAACTGTTGTATGAAACTTTTTTGTTTACCATCCAACTCATTTTGATCATCTCATCTCATCTCTCATCTACACAAAAATTCATTTGACACATATTTCACCGATTTTGGAAAATCCTCCCCCATGGGCGGAAATGGGGGTCTCAAGCTTGTCTTCTACAATACTCTTTAAAATCAATCCAAGACTTTCAAGTACTTTGATTCAGGAACTCCAAAACAATGCAATTGTAATCTCTGTCCATCATCCTGCTTGTATGCTCTGCTCAATGCTCATTTTTCAGCTCAGTCTTTCATTTTGGCCAGTTTTAGCGGGCTTGACTTGACTTTTCAACTTTGCAACGTTTCGCTGGGTGGGCCAAAAGCCAGCAACAAAGTCAGGTCTTATAAAGTCAAACGCCTTGGATATTTGGTAAATAATCGTGAAATTTCCGGGCAAAGAGAAAAGGCAAGTTAAGATTAAATCCATTCGCTGGAAGTCGAAACCCCTTTCGCAACCCGTTCGAAGGGTTCCGTTTTGTTTGGCGGAACAGTAGCTGCTGGGCCTTTAGCAGTAAGTACGCCCCTTGGCCAGGGAAAGGATTTAAGCGCTCCTGGTACAGTGGGCTTAGTTGCGACCGCGTTAATTAAATCGCTTTGGACACGCTCTGGACATGGCCGCAATGATGGCAAAGGGTTTCGAAAGGATTAAAGCGCGACGAGCCAATGGACGGCGAACGATGTTGAACGGTGGCCAGGTACGCGGCTTTCTATTAACAGGATGATCATGCACATCAAAGGGCTAAAACCACACACCCATAAAACTGGCCGTGCAACAATGGCCAACGCGTGTACAGGACACGCAGGATACTCAGTATGCTCACAGCCCGTTCATCAGCCATCAACTCTTCTGTTTATTGCACCCTTTACGCGAGCTGCTTTTTACCTAGGATCAGTCGGTAGGTGCACTCCTCACAGTGTCCTGGCCGTCACGGCGCTGTTTGTTTGTTTGCCATAAAAGGATTATGGGCGTGGGCAGGTAAAGGCTTCTGCTGCCGTAGGGTTAGAACAGCCGCACGCCCCTGTCGCAGTTAAACCCTTTGAAATGAAATCCGGGAGATTTTTCCATCCTATGATCTCTCTCTTAGCTCGAGATCGTCTCCTTATACGTTTCTCGTTTTTGGCTGCTTGTATTTGGACTTCCTGGTACTTGCAATTTTCTTTGGACACTCTCATATCATCATTTTCACTAAAAAAGTCAACTCTGGGCCCATAAAAATCAACAAAGGCAACTTCTTGACTGCGTACGTTGCGTGGAGTTGCGTAAAAAACGAACGCAGTTCCAAGTAAAGCGAGTATAAAAAATTTGTTTGCTTTGCTGGTTGACAACAAATTGCATAAAAAATGATGTTCAGTTGCAGCATTTATGATTACGAGTTCGCTAAAAAAAAGAAGGAAAAAGAAAATAGTAAAGAAAATAAAAAACGCGATTCGTCTAACCCACGGATGAGTCTCAAGGGGACTCAAGGTGAGGATGGGTTTGAGGGATAAACAAAAGCGCAACATGCAGAAGGATTTTATGGTTTTATTTAGGGTTATTTACGGTCCTCGCCTCAATGCCAAATCAATTGGCGTGCAAACGTCAACTCGTCAGCCCAAGCATAACTCCCTCTCGCACACTCTGCCTACCTCGCGGCTCTCCTGCGATGTTTACCTGTGTGCCCCGAAGGAGTAAACAGCCAAAGGGCGAAAGAGTTCTTACCTAGCCAAAGACTCGCGCCGAAAGAGGTTTTTGGCATAGGGTAGAGTTTAGAGTTTCCACGGATTAGCTGGCCAGCTAGCTAGCCAGGCTAGCTGGGTTGGGTTTATGAGCGTCACGCTAATGTGCCTCATGTCCTTGATGAGTCTGCTGTCGCTGTCGCTATCGCTGCTGCTGCTGTCGCTGCTGTCCGATTCGCAAAGAGTTTTTACGACACGCACAGCTCGACAGGCAACTCGAATCCTTGCCAATTTCCGGGAATATTATTTGCGTGGCCAACACATTTGCCAGCCAAATAACCGCCAGCCAGCGCCAGAGGGCGCTGCGCATAAATTTCTCTAATCGCTTTCGTGCCTCAAAGGCAACCGACTACTTAATTTTGGCCCCAAAACATGGCCAAGTTAATTTCGTTGGCTAATTTCTCGGGGCGCATGTCTGCAGCACCGTTAGACGGCAGCTGCCAAACGTCTGCTTGCCAATAATCTACATAAATATTTTGCCTAATGACAGGATGTCTTAGCCACAAAGATCGACAGAGTTTCCCACAGCCTCCGCTGAGTCGAGTGGGCGTCGAGTTTGGTAGCCAAGCAAAAATGCAAAATGCCATTAAAAAAAATCAAATATGCTGAACTGCAGCATCATGTAGTACGTTTTGTTTGTATGTATATATAGATCGTTGAGGTGCTAAAAATGTTTTACGAGTCTCAACAAATCGTGACCAGACTCAGACCCTGAGACCAGAGCCCATGTCGGACCACGGTGCCAAGAGCTTAAGCGTAGACAGAAGGTGTTGAGCATATAAAATGCAGCAAAAACAACAGCTAAATGAAAACAAGTGCAGGATGCAACGAATTCACAATATCCTTTCAGAATATAAGGAAACTTGGGACAGGATCACTCGAAGAAGTTATCTTTTAAAATAAACTTTGAAATCTAACAAGAAACTCTTTATATGTCACTATATGATAGTTAAGTTAAGGATAGCCACAACATAATATAACTATAATAATTATAGATACATTAGTAAAGGATATAGTTGATAAGCAACGCAGACTCAAACGATTATTATTAGGATGAAGGATGCAAAGTCGCTCAAACAAGGTTACCATAAGATGGCACAGTTTGAGTGATTTGATTAAAGCTAGATAGATGCTCACACATCCACCTGAAACTATTCAATCTATAAGGAAGCTCATCACTTAAAATAAATGTCAATTTATAAAACCCTTGGATGGAAGCCATCCTTGATCAATACCAACATATTGATCGGATTGGAAAAAAGAAAGGAAAGCGGACCAATCCATAAGATTTGATTGAAGTTACTAACTTCAGAACTCAGTTTAAGAGGAGTTTAAGGTATTCAGATTTGAATTCAGATATATTATAAGGATCAAGTCACAGAAGAAATAAAAGACTTGGGAGACAAATAATAGATATACAGCGGATGATGAATCTATTTTGATGAATACCGATCAATATAAAGATCTTTTCGAACCCGTTTGAATGCAACATCCTTCAGCAACCAGTAGATGTTATTCATAACATTTGCAGGGTATCGTCAGCTACAAGGGAATCGCGTGCAAGGAAGCTGCAGCGACAATCGCCAGTCAGGCCAAAGAAATCGACTGTGGCATCGATCATAAATGCTCAAAGAATGGCAACGGGTATGAGAATGGGAATAAGCAGAGCTGAGGCTGAAGCTGCGGCTGCGGCTGCGGCCATAAGCCGGTTGGGCATCATTGCATGCACTATTGAACTTTTTGAATGAAACCGACAGGCTCCAGCAACTGCAACAGCAACAACATTAACAACACCAACAGCAGCAACAACCAGTTGAAGTAACAACATGGCCAGTCAGGCGTTTGTGAGCCAACGGCGACTTGTAATTTACACTCCTCAGCGCTGGGGTGGCGTTGCCCCAAGATCTTTGGCAGCCACATCTCCAGCATCCACAGCATCCCAAGCAGCATCATCGCAGCGGGCAGCTTGTCACGATAGCAGCAACAACAACAACAACGCCAGCAACAATTGGCGGCGGCGTTGGAGTTGCAGTTTGGCGAGATCATGCCCGGCGATTACCTAAACGCACACGGACAGCACGAGCAGGGGAGTCAAGTCAAGCGCGGGGGCATAGAGATCCTTGAGCTGCGGCTGCATAAATTATAATGTGAGGGGCTGACCGGTTGCTGGCGTCGTCGTCGGCTGCTGCTGCTGCTGCGACTGCGGCTGCTGCTGCTGGCACACTTATTGCGCAAAAAGCGCACAGACTGCGCGCTCCACGAAGCATGGCAAGAGCTGGTCTCGGATTGAAACTGCCACTGGGACAGTCTCTGTGCTTGGAGCTTTAGAGCTGTAGCTGGAGTTGGGGTTGGGGCTGAGTCGCGCCGGCGCATTGTTTTCATTTTATGGAGATTAACATTCTGCGTCTGCCAACGCCGTCGCCGTTGCCGTTGCCGCCGACGCCGCCGCCTTCGACTGATATCAGCATCTGACAAGCAGCCAAGCATCCGCTGCCGCTGCAATAACTTGGTATGCCCTAGTAAAGGGGTATTTGGAGTTGATCACAAAGTTTGTCAGAGCCGCGAGCTTAATAACCATCAAAGGCACTATCAATGATTTCCTTAAAACACAATCGATACTATCGATAACACAATGGATGGCTCTTAAACACCTATCGATAAACTAATACAGGGTTTTTCATTAAAGTGGTATTAAGAGATTGTCGCAGAGTTGGTAAGGGCTAAGTTCTCATAACACATTGAGGGTTTATAGTGTCAATTGTCTCCTTAAGACACTATTAATACCATCGATAGTGTTATTGATGTGTCCACGCATCGACCAAAAAACCATCCATATTATCGATAATCGAATTTAAGTCCGATAAATCACTATGAATAGTGTTATTGATGTGTCCACATATCGACCAAAAAACCATCCATATTATCGCTAATCGAATTTAGGTCCTATAAATCACAATCGATAATATCGAGCCTTGATTTCACATTCCTTAAAAAACCATAACCAATTAATAATCTTATAGTATTATCACTAACGAAAATATGGATAGTTTAAAGCTCTAGTTCATACTAAGCTCTTCAAAGAGAAAGACTTACCAAGATTTTCTGGAATTTTGCTAACTTTGAAGCTTTCACATTGAAACAGAAGTAGTAAGTACTCAAGAACCTAGAGTTTTCATGATACATATTTCATTTCTTTTGTATTCTCGGAAGGCAACAAAGTATTTTTGCTTTATTTATTTTGGGAGAGTATTCGAACTGCATTACTTTAAGCTTGGTTTATCTGACTGTTTTTGTTGCTTATTCGCCCTTACCGATTTTACTTGTTTTTCATTTCGGCAAGTCACGACCCGCGTAATGAGCTGACTGAGACTGGAACTGAGACGCAGACTGAGCCGGAGTCGGAGACTGAGACTGAGGCTGGCAACTCCATGGACCGGGACTGAGGCTTATGATCATCTCTTTGTCTGTTGCAAAAGGAAGTCGTATTGGGTGACTGGCTAACTGGCTAACTGACTGACTGCCAACTATATACAAAATGTTAATTTCCCACATTGGGCAATGCGCCGATAATTAACCTCGTTGCTGTTACGGCTGCTGGCCGGCATGAAAATTGATCGAGTTGCTGAAAATTGAAATTCAATTTATGAGAATTGTTTGAAATATGCGTTGGTCGGAACTAATTGACTTAGACATGGCTCAACGTCTAGAGACAGTGTGCCAGAGAGTGAGTTATTAATGGGTTGAAAGTGTTGCGCAATCAGACGGATCTCTCTTCAACAATTGAAAGAGAGTAAACGCTTAGCAGAAGACTCTCTTGTGTATAACGCTTAGTAGAGAGAGAGAGCGTAGAATGAAGAGTGGAGTTTAATGATGTTTATCCTAACTATGATATGAGGGAGGAGTAGAGAGAGTGAAATAATGGGGAGAGAATGTGCAAGGCAGTTCATCCTAACTTTGAAATGTGCGATAAGTAGAGAGAGAGAGAGAGAGAGAGAAGAATGGAGAGTGGAGTTTAATGATGTTTATCCTAACTATGATATGAGGGAGGACTAGAGAGAGTGAAATAATACTATGAAATGAGGGAGGAGTAGAGACAGAGAGTAGAATGGAGAGTGGATCTTAAGTAAGTTTATCCTAACTATGAAATAAAGGGGGAAGAAACAATAATGAGTGTTGTGCAATCAGTCGGATCTCTCTTCAATAATTGAAAGAGAGAAAACGCTTAGCAGAAGACTCTCTTGTGTATAGCGCTTATTAGAGAGAGAGGGTAGAATGGAGAGTGGAGTTTAAGGATGTTTATCCTAACTATGATATGAGGGAGGAGTAGAGACAGAGAGTAGAATGGATAGTGGATCTTAAGGAAGTTTATCCTAACTATGAAATGAAGGGGGAAGAAACAATAATGAGTGTTGTGCAATCAGTCGGATCTCTCTTCAATAATTGAAAGAGAGAAAACGCTTAGCAGAAGACTCTCTTGTGTATAGCGCTTATTAGAGAGAGAGGGTAGAATGGAGAGTGGAGTTTAAGGATGTTTATCCTAACTATAAAATGAGGGAGGAGCAGAGATAGTGAAATAATGGGGAGAGAATGTGCAAGGCAGTTCATTCTAACTATGAAATGTGCGATAAGTAGAGAGAGAGAGAGAGAAGAATGGAGAGTGGAGTTTAATGATGTTTATCCTAACTATGATATGAGGGAGGAGTAGAGAGAGAGTAGAAGACTAGATAATGGGGAGAAAATGTGCAAGGAAGTTCATCCCAAGTAAATGAGGGAGGAGGAAACAAATATTTTCATGCGAAATCAGGATGTTTTGACTCTTTTATTTAGTTGTACATAGTTTATATGTCCATAGACACTTATTTTTTCCTTTCTCTTGAATTTCACCTGGAAGAAAATTAACTTTGTTTGTTATGAACAGAGTGACTTTTGGCCACAAATTTTCCACAAACTGATTTTTTACGCTCTCACCCAAGCCTTCAGAACCCTTTTGTTGCTATCCACAGCAACATTTGACTTTTTGGCTTTTCAACTTAAAAATAAAAAATCAACGCCAATTATTTCCGGGCTTGCCATTAAATTCAAGGCTGCATTTTTTAAGCCTTTTTGTTCCAAAAAAGTAACCTTAAATGAAAAAAACAAATTATGCTATATCAAAACCAATTCCTCGAAGCATAGTTCTAGAATTCCGCTTAACCCGTTGCTAAAAAATGGTTTCCCTAAAAGAACCTAGTAAAAAATGCTGGCAAAAGCGAAACAATTCCACGAAGTGCGTAAAAAATGCTATTATTCTACCGATATTTACAACTCTTGACCTGGCAAAAAGAGTTGAGAGAGCAGAGCAGAGCAGAAAGGCTTAAAAAACAACCTGGGCCAAGGACCTTCGCCATAAAAAAGTGCGGGTCGAGGACGAGCAGCAGGCACAACAATGGCCAACGACAATTACCACAAAAGGATGCAATTGTGCCGTGCAACCAGTAAAAAATGCGACCGCAACAAAAGGTAGCAGGGAAAGGCTTGGGCAAGGACATGGCGCGGGTTAAAAAAAAGGGAAGAAAAACGAAAAAACGAAAGTCAACTTACGACCTGAACAAAAGCAGCGCGCGCATTGCACATTATTAGCCAGGACTAAGGGAACGTCGAAGGATGCGCTGCTTTTGGCATGTGGCATGTGTCTCCTCAATATTGACAACGGGGCAGCGTCATAAAATCGCGAAGCGTGTGCGAACATTATGATTTCAAGGTTGCGAAAGGATATGTGCCTAATCCTTGCACAAAGTAGTTTTCGGTATTCTCCAGTGTTTGCCAATATTTTGATTTCGAAAATAAACAATACGCCCACCGAAACTGAACTGAACTGAATCGGACCGGACCGGGTTCAGGTCAACAGCGACAGGACGAGTTCAGTGAAGGGCTTGGCTGGAAGGATTAGTCGCGTTTAACCATGACGATTTCTCGCGAAGTCCTCACTCGCAGCGGCATTCTGTATTGCTGCATTTAGCAAAGGATTACGGCTCATTCCGACCATAATTAGACACAACAAGTTGTAAAGCCATTTAGGATGGATTTTCGAAAACCCTTAACGCGTCAAGATGCCAAATCAAAAGTTAAATGAAATGTCACTCTGCCTCTAGACTCTAGAGAGACATCATTTCAATTCAGCAAGGTCACTTCTATGTAAATTATAAAAATACTGCACCAATTTTTTGCTACACTTTTCCCAAACAGTTCTCGAAAAAAGAGTGACATAAAACTAGATTTCCGAAAGGGTTCCCAAACACACACAATATCCCAGCACGTAGCGCTCTCCTTTTTTAACGATGCCGCTTTGTGCGTTTTTTGTTCCAACGACCCAGTGGTCTAGTTCGGGTGTTCTCCCTACTCATCCTACAAAAATCGACCCGAAAAAGGGTTTTCTTCCCGGAACCGTTGGGATTTTTTCCCATTCTTTTCTTTTTTGTTAGGCATTCGTTTTGCTTTGCTTTGAGGCAACTTTTTGTCGTACGCGGAATTCCTCAGTTCAGTTTTTCAGTTGAAGGAACGCAATTTCGAGTGCTCGTTTTTATGATATTTTACTGTTTAACATTTTAATTGTAGCAGTGCTCTGGCAAGGCTGGCCTCAAATAGTATGAAAACAGTTTATGATCCTTTGGGTGGGTTTATGGCAGCGAAAGTGTTGACATCTCTGGTTGGTTAGACAGGGGTTTGGCTTCACTTAAATTGAGTTAAGTGAAACTTAAACCCACGTCCTGCTGTCAAAGATGATCCTTTGTCAAGGCTCTGGCGGCTGGCCAGTTGTCATTAGCTAAGGTCAACGTTGATCATTAGGCGGGGGGTAAAAGGCAAACTGCGACTAGTTTGAAACGAGAGTAAAAGTATAGGAAAAGGTTAAAACAGTACAAACAGCAAAGGAAGGTTTACTGGAAATGTGGTCTATTAGAGAAGAGCTGACAAAGTGTTGAAAAAAACTGTAAAATAACAGATTTGTTGAAGGATTCTTCTTAGTTCAAAAGAAGAAATACACAAGGAATTGTAAATTGGGAATGTTTCAAGAAACCTAAACTTGAAACTTGAGAAGATGGAATATACTTAGTTAAACAATAAATTGGTATTCAATATATGTATATAGATCAATGTTGATTTGTAAGGTTGATAGATACATATGTATATATGTACATATCAAATACGATTAGCTTTTTAGATTTGAATAGACTCGAAAATGAAAACTTTGAGAAGGTCGTAGATGTCGAATGATAGGCAAATTTTGGATATGGAGCAAGATCACATAAAGGCATGATATAGCAGCCGCAGAAACCCCGTTCAGTTTCTAAATTGATTCAAAAGATCCCATTGATATTCATGCTCAGTTGCACAGAAGTTCGCACGTGTCGCGTTCTACCTCTACCATTTACATATTACACTGTAACAAAAAACCTGCGCCAAGTAAACCACAATAACTAGAACAATTATTAGCCTAAAAATTGGGTCGTTGCCGTTGTAAACAATGAATGGCAACAAACAACTTGCAGAAGCCACTAAAAAGGAACAGCAGGCTCTGGAAAAAAGCAAACAAAGTAAAAAATTGAACAGCAGAACAAATAGAATTCGCTCAGATTCGTGCCGCAAACAAAAAAGGAAAATGGAAAATGGAAAATGCGGCTGGCCGCAATGAAGTGCGACAATTTTGCACGTGGACTGCACTCATAAAAAATAATTAGACCAAAAAATGTAAAGCACTTAGGGAAATTCGGAAATGTGAAAAACGCTGTTGAAATTTTGCAAAATTGCGATGACCTGCGAAATTCAAGCTAAAAATTTGCACGCAGGTCGAGGCATCTTTTTTGTTTTTGCCATTGTTTTGTTAAGATTTCGTCTATATATATCTTTTTTTTTGTCACGTGCTGCGTGTGCTGTGCCGCTGCCTGTTGTCCTGCCAGGGTCCTTGGAACGCTGCTAAATTAGGCAAAATTATGTCATGCCGCGAGACGGTGCTGGAACGAGATCAGAACATTGAGAGCGCGTTTTCATTCTTCTGTTCATTCGGGCAGCGAGAGAAAAAATAAAATATATGTTTATGAGACCGCTCATAAAAACATATTTTGCCCACTTACGTAAGAATTTTGCGTGTCCTTTTTATGTGTGTGTTGACATTACCTTGAGAGTTTACGCAAAAATCGGTCTGGCACATTTTGAAATAGTTTTAGCTGACTTTTTTTGTTTGTTTTTATTTGGGCTCATTAGACGCTGGATTTTTGCCACGTTACCTTTTTGTCAAGGACACGCAGGCCGCGCTGTAATTAAAACTTTTTAATAATAACAGAAAACGCAGCCTCATTAATTATCGTCAGAGTGACAGTCGCCCCACCGTCCTCCAGTTCTCCCAGTCGCATCCAAATCGTTTTGCACATACTCGTAAACAACATTATCAAGAGCCCCTTCCCAATGCGATTAAGTTGGCAACATTAACTGGCGACAGCTCCCCAGAAGGCAGCCAGTTGCAGGCAACCAGTTCCCCAGTTCCCCATACTTTCAGTTGCAATTAATCAAAGCCGCTTTCGAGGACCTGGCAGGAGTGCCAAAGGGAGCCACAGGTAGAGATCTCAAAAGATGAAAATCGAAGTGATATTACTGACTAAAGATTTCTTATCATGCGAATCATCGATTCTACTTAAAGTCCTACATTAAGTTGATGATAATGACAACTCAGACTCACATTTGTCCGAATTGTGAATTAATTGATTTGTGTTTATTACACTAGCAAACTAACAAATGTATTTATTCAATTAGCTGACAATAACTAAAGATTATAATATCATACTGCAGAATCATTGCAATGTTAAAACTATATCTAGAAGGGGAGTACATTCTTTAAATCAAAACAACTCATTTTTTCTTGTATATTCGTATTTAGTTTCCTTAAGTACAAGAGTCAATTAAATAATTGATTGAATGCAGGATTATTTATTTTAAATATAAGAAAATTGAAGACATTTTTAAAGCATTATATTATATAAGAAACGAGAAAAATGCTAGATCTATTTTATTTTTATAAAGAAAACCATTTTTAGCGCATTTAATATTATAAAAAACTTGGGTTGTACTTGGCAGAATAACTTGAAAGCAGAATATTATTAATTTTTATAAAGAAACCAATTTTTAGAGCATTTAATAATATTAGAAACTTGTGCCTTGGGTTATACTTGACAGAATAATTTGAATGCTAGATCTTTTATATTTTTATAATTTTTTTTTTTTTTTTAAATGTATTTATTTATAATAGTAATCAGCCTTATGAAAGCTATAAATCCATTATTGCTGCTAAAGATAAGGCAGATTAGATTATTTTTATAAAGAACACAAAACTAGAAAACTTTTTTGAAAATGATATAAATTTCTTTATAATTTGTTAGATATACTTTGGTTTCCCAATGCAAAGATTCATTTGAATAATATAAAAACCTTATCATTCAAAATATCTTATATTATTTAGTGGAAGAATAACTTTGGTTTTAGTTTAACAATTATTAAAGGAACCTTAAGAGTGTTGGATACAGTTTCCCAAAATTCCAAGCAAACGAACTTAAGTTAAGATTCTTCCCCATAATCAGTGGGATTTCCTTAGTTATTTTTGAGCAGTCAGCGTTACAGATCTTCCAAAGTTCCTTTCAACTTTTCCCAGGGTTCCTCAGTTGCTCCACTTTTAAATTTGCTGGACAGTTTCGCACATTTATTAAAAGCGCAAATGAGCTACATTCCCAGGCAATGTTTCTTTACATTGCCTAATTATCACGGTTTTTTCAGTTATTTCGGGAGAGTTTCAATACAAAAAAAGTGAAGCAGCTGCCAGAAATGTTCAAGTTTCGTGGCAGACTAAATCGAAGCAAACCAACAATTGTCGCCAATTAACATGGATGTTTTGCTCTTATTAGGGCCCAATTTTGGGACTCGATTCCGAGTCAGAGTCGGAGTTGGAGTTGGAGTTGGAGTCGGAGTCCGTTATTAAACGTGGAACCCTGTTGCCTGTTTGGGACGCTGAAAGGCCGCATTAATCAGCCGGACAAATCGAGCTGCAGTTGCGTGAAACGAGTAGCTCATTGATTACGCAAAGTATATGTAAATTTTTCTTTTTTTGCGATAGCGATTTGTGTATGGGGCGATATGCGGCATCAGCTCCGATTCCAAGGTTTCCAATGCACACACATCGACTGGTTGAGTCGTTGAATCGTTGAATTGTCGAATTGTCGAATCATTTATTATTGTTTTTAATGGCTTCATGACACACACACACCACACACATACAGTCAAGGAGCTAATGACAAGCGACAAGTCAGCGGTTCCACAGGTGTGGGGAGAGAGTTCGCGTCATCGATCGATTCGGGGAGCTTGTCCAGCTCGGTGACACGCTTCTGGCCAATGTCAGTTGCATGCGCGGCTTGTTTTGGATGAAACTGAAACTCGACGCCCTCGTCTGCCCTCTGACGCGCCCCGCTTCTTATCGCACGCTCAAGCTGACGGCTGTGAAATGGAAAACAGTTCTGAAAATGCGCATTGCAGCACGTACCCAGACCCAGACCCAGCCCAGTCCGAGCACTTCTAGTGCAAACTGCAACTGAAGCGGGGTTAATGGATGGCTTATATAACCAGAAAACCACCGCAATTGCAGCGAGTGCACTCACAAAGAAGCAACTAGCTCACAAATCTAAAAGAAAATCTGTTTCTTATCGTCAACTCTTAGATCATTTAGACTCATATGTTTCTAGCAGTCAAAGTTTTCTATTTACTTTCGCAATTTCTATTTTCACAACAGCTTAATAAAAAATATTGATATTAGAAGAACTTCTTTTCAGTAAGTCAAAATTATCCATTTAGTCATTCTACAAGTCCAACAAGTCCAAAAATATCGAATACTTTATTATGTAGTCCAGTCACATCCCAATTTAACCTAACATTTATACAATGTTTTCGACGATGTTTCACTTTTCGTGGCAGGATATTTATATCCTCTATGCCAAATATGAAAATTATTATCTTCCGGAAAATATATTTTGATAGAATCCTCTTTTACATCACTTTTATTCAAATGGTTTTTCAATTTCAAATTTTCTATTTAGTTCCAAAGTTTAGCAAATATCCGAGACTTGATTAAGTACTCCACTCGCATCCCAATTTTAGCCAACTTTTATATAGTATTTGAAAGATCTTTTCAACGATTTGTTGAACTTTCCAGGACAGGATATTTATATCCTCTATGCAAAATTAAAATTACTTGAAATTAAACACTAGGGATCAATTCCGTGTCATCATTTGGATAGTATATTAATGTTGTTAAATTAAAAGACTTAGATCACTTTCATTTAAATGATTTCTTCAGTCAAAATTTTTCATTTAGATCCAAAATTCAACAAATATCGAATACTTTAAAATATTCTGCACTCACATCCCAAATTTCCCCAAAACATATACACTGTAGATCTGTTTCCCATATGTACATATGTTGCACTTCTAATGGCAGACTATTTATATGTTCTATGCCAAAATATAAAAACCACTAGAAACTAAACACTCAGAGGCTAATTTGTGGCCTGACCTTGAGAGGAGCTGAGTTGGTATATGTTGTTGTGTCGAATTAGATACGCCCTGGATCCGAATTCAAAGGAAATCGAGCTGGACTCCTGCTCCATTTTCATTGGCAGGCAAGTGCTAAAAAGGGTTTCACCGACCAACAATAGCAGCTGTTTGCAGTCCATAATTGAAGCATTCCTTGGGTAATTGGTGGCGATTTTTTATGCCCAACGCATAAATTAACACCAGACGATGCTGAGGATCGAGTTGAAGTTGAAGATGCCTCCTCAACAGATTTGTGTAATTGCAGAATGCCGTTGAGATTCTTGCAATTTCGATGTTTTTTGGGCTGGCCTTGTAATCGGACAGTTTGAGCTTTTAATATGTCCTAAGCCGGGACTACAACTCTGAACCTGAGCTGATTATAAGGTTCGGCCAACATGCAATTTAATTTTGGGTCAGACGAGCCGGGCCGCGTTTATATGTTAATTTTGTGCGGACTTTTTGGCAGCGTTTTGTACCTCATTAGAGCGGCGAAAGCGCGTTTACAAGTGTTAAATTGGCCAAATTACGGGTTGTTAACAGGATATAAAAGTAAAAGTGTCGGTCTCAATGCCCTGAAAAACTGAATCCAACAGATTGCAGACTTGCAGCAGGTGCCACAACTGCCCCTAATGGCAGTCAATTCAATTTGGTTTCCAAAGGAAAACAGCAACAACAACAAAATAACCATACATAAAGCAAATGTTTCAGCTCTTATGATGATGATATATTAAGTACTGTATCGATGCTTCAATTGATGGCTTTTAATATAAGAGAAAATACAAATTCAATGCGTATTTAAATAATATGCAAGTGCACGCTGAGTAAGTATACCTAGCTATAAATAAATATATTGGCATGTGTATTTATTTATAGGTAAAGTCCACTGATGAATCGTTTTCTATTAATATATATGTATATACCTTATACTATCTAAGTATTTTAAGGAATAATGCTCTTGCAATGCATTTCTACGGGCAGTTTGGTTTCCTAATACAATCTGCCTGGTTCGGTTCCTTAAAGTAATAGGTAAAGTAGGAGAGATCCTTATAAATATAGATATAGATATAGTTATAGATATAGATATAGATATAGATATAGATATAGTTATAGATATAGATATAGATATAGATATAGATATAGATATAGATATAGATATAGATATAGATATAGATATAGATATAGATATAGATATAGATATAGATATAGATATAGATATAGATATAGATAAAGATTTAGATATAGATATAGATATAGATATAGATAGAGATAGAGATATAGATATAGATATAGATATAGATATAGATATAGATATAGATATAGATATAGATATAGATATAGATATAGATATAGATATAGATATAGATATAGATATAGATATAGATATAGATATAGATATAGATATAGATATAGATATAGATATAGATATAGATATAGATATAGATATAGATATAGATATAGATATAGATATAGATATAGATATAGATATAGATATAGATATAGATATAGATATAGATATAGATATAGATATAGATATAGATATAGATATAGATATAGATATAGATATAGATATAGATAGAAGTTTCTCTAATATACTTATATAAAATGCTTTCTACTCGATCCTTTATCTATTATTTTAATGATCTTGTCTATTTGGAAAACTGTTTTTATGGGAATTTGCTGGAACTTTCATCAGCTTAGAAATACTTTTCACTTGCAACTCATAGTATATAAGTAACTCACGTCTGAAAACTTGAAAAAGTTTCCTTTGTTTTCTACTATTACTCATCGAAGAAGATAACATCGTTAACATGTATACAGAGAATGTACAATAAAGTTGTCTTAAGTGTACTATATTTCACAAACTTTCAAGTTGTAACTGATAATACTTTATTTTGTTAAAAAACACGTCTCAACACTACAAAAAGATTCCTTTGTTTTAAATTATTACTCATTAAAGAAGATAATAATAGTTGGGAAGTAAAATGACACATATTTCCTAAATATATCAAATACTATATATGTATGTAGGTATTTGAGGAACTTTCGGTCTCTTGAACAGAATTTCTCACTTTCCGCAACTAGAACCAGATTCCTTGGCATTCTATTATGTTTCGCAACAGGATACAAAAGTAAAAGTGTCTTTCAGCCGAAGATAGCAGGTGTCATCAACATTCGCCGTGGCCAGTGGCCAAATCAACTTGTGGCTGGAACACGACACAATCGTCAAGGCTTTTGTTTACCCAGCTCGACGACTGATTTATGCACAAATGCAAATTGGCAATGCAACTTCAAATGCTAATTGCGGCGACGGTCAAAGACACGAATCCAACGATTCCAACGATTCCAACGACACCCAAAGCTGAAGACAGTTCATCACATTTGAGTTTGCAAATCAACGATGGGAGTTGAAGTTGTAGCTCGAGCTGGACAGAGTATATTGAGAACTGAGAACTGAGCACGCCGTGGACAACGTCATTGCTCATTCATATGCAAATCTTGTGGTGACCACAAATGAAATGCCAACACGCAGAAATGCAAAGAGAGCATCGAATTGCAAATTATGGCACGGCCCTCAGACGACGCGACGGCCTCCACTGGCCCGGGACCGCTGTTGACAAAGCTGCGCCTGAATAATTTCTGTTGTTAGATAGTTGATGGAGCCCCAGGCCCCAGTCACCAAGCTGGAGCCCAAGTCAGAGTCGGAGCCACAGCCAGAGTCGGAGCCAGAGCCAGAGCCAGAGGCTAATGCGCGTGCCCGCGGCTTCAACTTCCGCTGCTGCCAAGTGTCTGCCCCCATGCGTGACTTTATCTACAAAGCGTGGCCATGGCCACAGTCCGAGAGCTTTAAAAACTAATGCCACATGAGAGGGGCAAGCGGGTAGGCGGGCAGGCTGCGACTTATTCAGCTGGTGGTGCTGCTGCTGCTGTTTGGATTCCAGGAATCTCTGCTGACTTGGTGACGAACTCGTCGCTCCATTAGCATAACACACAGGCCCTACAGCAACGACAGCGATGGATGCTCTTGCCCTTTTCTCGGCGGATGTACGCTTGATTATGTTGTTTGCTCTGCTGCTGGGATTGGAACTGGAAATGCCACTGCACTCAAAGAAATTACGTTCTCAGTTCAGCAATACTTTTCTAGAATTCTCAACGTTTTATTCGTACTATTTTGAGCATGTATCAATGTTAAATTCAAAACCACATAACTAAACATGTAAAGGATGAAGATTAAGATAGATTATCACAGTTCAGTCTATGCAGATTGTGGTTTTAATCCTTTCTGTACATAAGTCTGACTAAGCTTATAACTATTTCATAAATATTTGTGATTTTTAGATGTCTATAGACGAGATAAGTTAAACTGTAGATTGAAGGATGTCACGGGTATCTTAGGAGATCTTGGATTCGATCGGTTGTTTTTTAACCAAATCAAAGTGCATGATATATTCTTTGTTTCGGTTGGACTTTAAGTGGAAGAGGCTCTGTGATTCCTCCTTACCGCCAAAATATGTAATTTCCTGAAGTACTTCCCTAAAGTATTCCAGGACAGTGATAAAAAGATTTTCCATAAAAATATCCTTTGGGAAACAAGTATTTCTGTACACAAGTGAAGTAACTTTGAGTATGGTCGGATTCTGACACTATTGATTTGAAAATTGCTGATTATTTCTCTCAGTGTGGCACTGCGGAGGCTGCGCAGTGCCCGTGCATGACATTAATCACATTTCTGTATAAGTTTTAAGCAAACAGCGCGCGACTGACGCCAGTGGACGGTCTGGTAGGATGCAGGCTACCACCAAACGGTGGCTATCAAAATAGTTTTGTACACGTTCCAGCCCACCCAAATGGACAAATGGACAAACTGGCAACTGGACACCGTGTGGCATTCGGAGTACGGCCCTTGGACTACAGACTACGGACTACTCAATGTTTGTGCGATCACGATCACGCGCTTGGCTGCCGCTTTGTCCTAATGCCGTGCCCTGTGCAAATGTTTATTCAAGACGATGCCTATGCCGAGATGATGATCCTAAGTAGCCAAAAGGATTTGCCTGTCGACGTCGTCGTCATCATCATCATTGCAGTCGCCGTCGCCGTCGTCAGCGTTAATGTGCACGCAAACAAGCGTGATGTGGCAATTGTCTGGGGAGCGTCTTAGGGCTGCGGCCTCTGCTAAGTAGCCCGTAAGTCGAGGTGTAGATCCATTAGCTACCAGCCGGTACGGCAACAAGTGTTCCTGTGTGGCCTGCCGTTGCCAGAAGTCGTGTGGGAGTGCCACCAACTCTACACAGCTCTCCTATTTGCACAGAAACTGTAGCTCCGGGAATTGATAAGTCAGTGGGTTTTGTGTCCTAACACTTGAGTGAGATGTACAAATTTGCTTCCGAGGGTTGTTTAAACTTCCTTTTATTTATTTTTTTTTATAGGTGTAGATTGAACTGACTGTTTAGATTTTATCTGGGTATTAATATTTAAAAGAGTTACAGCATTTTGTTTTTACCACAGGGGTAAGAATATGGATGGGGAATATGTTATTGAAATTAATTAGATTTGATAACCAAATCAGGTTTTGGGTTTAGTTTTCCCTCAAAAAAAGATAACCAATAAAATACAGGAAACAAAATGAAAGTAAATCTTAAGTTTTATACTATCTCGACTGTAAAATAATATTGATCTTTTTAGTTTTATTTATTGTTCAGTTGAGTCTTCATTTGAGTTTTTCTCAGGAAATAATAAACATTCACACATTTTTTAAACCAGTGCAATACCATTTAGTATTAAAGCTACAAACAATATCAAAAAGTACCGAGAATCTCAGAATCGGTTTGCTTTTCAAAAATAAAAGAACACAAAATACCAAAAACTTTAGAAAATATATAAAAATGTTTTTAATTAGTATTTATAAGAATATTTTACTGAAAGGATAGTTTTCCTTGGGTGAACCTCAAGTTCTACGCCATAATCTAACTTACCAAAGACTATAGAAAAAGTACAAAATAGTTTTTAATTAGTATTTATAGAATCTTTCATTGAAATGAGAGTTTTCGTTGGGTGAATTTCAAGTCCTACGCCATAACCTAACTTAATGTTTTAAGAAACTCGAACTTTATTAGAATAGTAAAATAGTTTTAAAATATATTGAATATACCGTATTTTCTAGCATGTTTTCATATACAATTCAGAACTAATACTTGAATCTTGTCCATTCTTAGCTTTCTATTCTCATTAACTCTTTGAGCTTAGCTAAGTAGGCCGCTTGGTATGAAAACCAGTTAGGCTATGAGTTACATAATCGCCCATAGGCAGAATCAGTTGGTCAGCTGAGAAAATCGTTTTCTTTCAAGGTCGTTTTCTCATTTCCGCTGCTACTGCTCCCCATATTTGGTCACGTTTCTTTTGGACCTCTCTACTCGTAGAACGGGCCAAAATACATTAGACGTACGATTGGGGATTGTGAATGCGATTCCGATTCCGATTCCGAGTGCGAATTTTGTATTCCCAGAAATCTGAATACTGACGTCAAACTTTAGCGTAGTCGTAGTCGTAGCCCCCGTTGCTAATTTGGCTGTCAGTGCGGGCCCATTGATTAACAGAATGCTGCGAGTGCGTGTGTGTGTGTGTGGGTGTGTGAGTGGTGTGTGTGTGTGTGAATTGGAGGAAACAATTTGCTCAATGAATGTGAGACTGGGAATGGGTATGGCTATATGGGTATGGGGCAGGGAAACAGGCACTGAGGCGGGGGCGTGCCACGTCAATGTATGCGCCAACATAATACAGAACGAAAATTGAGAGCAGTATTGCAGACAGCAGAGGTGCTGATGGAGGGTGGAGGCGGTGGCCGCATTTGGTTAAAGATCTTTATGAGTTTTCAGTCACATGAGCAGTTGGGGCGTACGCTCATCAAGCGTACGGAGGAACGTGAAACGGAAACGTGCGTCAGGCTGACGTCGGCGTTGGACGCGTGGCCTCAGCTGACGTTGACAGTTTATACAACGGGCAGCAGCGGCAGCCTCCATAAATTGTTATGCACATCGCTCAAAATACTTTACACTAATTGCACTTATGCACGAAATGGCGTTTAACCTTCGCACAGAATTAACGTTCGAATCGGAGCCTGAAGCGCGGGCTTAACAGTAGTTAAGCGATCGTTTAAAGGTTCAGCTTTTGTTTGGTTGTTTTTTTAGTCCACCAATTGGCAATTTTTCAGTGCGAGCAGCGCTTAAAATGCGATCAGCGCGGCCAGATAATGTCGGCCTCATAATGTCCACGATATGGCACTGGCTGTGGCTCCAGCTCCGGCTCTGGCTCAGACTCAGACTCCATTCCACGTTGCACTGGGGGGCACCTGTGTGTGAACGCGCGTCTTTTGGCCAGATGAATTGCCAGATAAAAGGAGCGAGCAGCGCGTCAAGGTTGCCTGGCATTGGCCAGGCCAACAAGTCGTTGGCTTGGGACGCGCTGACGGACACAACACGCGACAATGAATTTCGCATATGTCACAGACGGACGACTCAGGAGGCTGCGACGCGACGGTGGAGGCGGCCCGTGTAAACAGACAGCCCATAAGAAAGAAGCACCAGCAGTGGCAGAGGCAGTGACAGAAGCAGCGGCAGAGGCAGAGGTAGAGGCAGCGGCAGCTGAAAAGCCGCGTAAATGCTGCACTGCTTTTTATTTTTTATTTTATTTTATTTTATTTTTTGTGGATCTGACACTGCAGCACAATCACTTTTATTTTGGGGATTGTCACGCTACAGTTGAGCAGGTGGAGCATATGAGACTGCTTGAATCGCTACTTCTACTAAAGAAACCACTTTAAAAGAAGCTGCTATTTGCTTAAATAACAGTCGATCTTAGCCTTAACAAATCCTATGGAAATTGAAGCTTTATTTTATCGACTTGAAGTTTGGACAGTGGATTAAGAGTGACCAAAGTAATATGCATGCCAAATTCCAAAGCTGTATCTTTTAAATTGTTTGTATAAAACGTTTTTATCGAATTGAGGGGGAACGCAGGGAGATATGTGAAATTGGAAACAAACTTGATCTCCTTATGATATACAGAAACTTACATTCCAAATTTGATGTTTCTAGCTGAGATTGATCTCTTGCTGAGATCGATGGGTTCATATAGAAGGACATGGCCAAATCGAAATCTCTTTTGATGCTAATCAAGAATATATATATACTTTATAGGGTCGGAGAAGTCTCTTCTGCCTGTTACATACATTTGCACAGATTAAGTGCACCCTTTTTAACCATTTCATGGGTACAGGGAGTAATAAGCCAGGATCTTTATATTTACAGAGTTGGTAGATGTTAACCCAAGACTAACTTTAGAAAAAATAATATAAATAAATGGATGTTCATTGTCAGGAAAGCCATACTTCTTGGCACGTTGCTCCTTCTCGAATATTTCCCTCTTGGCAGACAGTATCTGCTCACGACGAGCCTTGCTGCCCCAGGTTGGGAGCAGCTCAGCTAACTCCACAATTTGCTCGTTTTCTAGCCTTGGTAATTAGTAATTGTAATACTTTAATGACCTAAAACTATCCCCAAAAGGCTTGTTTTGAAAAGAAATAATGAGTTTTGGAACTGTATAAATATAATATAAGATCTAGTCATGATGGTAGGTTTCTCATTAGTTGGGATTTTCATATCCAGTTTCTATTAAATTTTGTACTAAGCTACATAGTGCACCTGCTGCAGCTCATCAGTGTGTTCACCATAGCCGAACCTGAGCAATTTTGTTGCTATCCTTGGCACCCAGCTGAACACTCGCATGCATCCCTGACTGCGCTTGTTTCTCCTGCAGCCACAATAAGCGGCGATCACAATAAATGCCAGGCATCGATGGGTTTTACAACATTACGCACAGATACACAGGGTATTGGATAATTTTTTGGCATGTTCGTGCAATTACCTTTATGTTTATGCGATTTCGCCAACAAAAAAGGCTTTATAAAGTGCATACTATGGCCAGACAATGGCAACAGGTGGTCACTCACTTAGCCTGATCCTGCCGCCAAAAGGAGTCCAGCCAAAGACGAGCCACATCTTTTATAACTATATATCCCCCCCCAAAAAACAAAAAAAAAACAAAAATGAGAGAAGTGTTTCCAAAGACTCAAGACTGGCAATTGGCGGCATTTGCCAAATTGGACGCTGATTGCCGGCGATTTGGATTTGAAGCCGCCTAATGATTCTTAATTTAATGCATGAGCAAGCGGAAATGACACCAAAGTGGCTGATCACCTCGACTAAGGATCCACAGGTATCCACAGCTTGTTGGCTGCGGCACGTGCGGCTACGCATGGAAGCCACACAAATCGCTAATGGCCAACGGAAATTGCAAGCACAATGGATACACTCGCATTATTGCAACTGTTGCAGGTTGAAGCAGGTTCTTTCATCAGCAGACAGTAGCGCTATCGATAGTTTCGATGGTCTTTTGAGTAACTATCAATAAACCATCTATAAAAGTTGACCATGTCAATGTACCTAAATCAATACGATAGCTTAAGATTATATATGGGAAAACTTAACTCTCTTATCGATGCTTTATCGATATATTGTCAATACCCTTGTCGATATTTTATCGACACCGGGTGGTGGCTTTATCGGTGGCTTTCAAGCTGTAGCAGGCACCGTTGAAGTCAAGTCTTTCATCAGCAATCAGTTAAGTCTGAAAACAATCAATCATGCTATTTACAGTTAGGGGTTTATGAACCTATACCAATAGTTTTTTCGACTCTAAGTACTATCGAATCGTACTATTATCGATTGTCTATCTGTTCAACTACCTTCACTTTCTAAACTATTGCCTAGTTTGCTTTTCTCTGGCGCTAGCAGGCAGCCAGCCACCGTTGAAGTGAAGAAAGAAACGATACCAACGCATTATCGATAGCATCGATGTTTCGCTGAACCACTATCGATACTATCGAATAGTTTACAATCAAAACTATCAATTGTTAGAACTATCACTGGCACTAACTATAATCTTCCATCGCTAGAACGCTGCCACCCACCGCCAAGCAAGCTCAACCAGACACTTGACTGTCCGGGGGCGCGTGTGCGGCCTGCCAAAGCAGCAAATAACTAACGCTAACACTAACACTAACACTAACAATAACAATAACAACTATGCTGCCTGTTATTTTTGGCCAACTCGAGTTCCCAGATCGCCATCACCATCGCCATTGCGAATAACAAATCAAAGGCAAGTTCACGCGTCATCGCCAGCAGGCCACACACACGCCCACGTCTGACATGCCCGTTGAAGAAGGCGCCTTGGCGAGCAGTTTTCATGCTGTTTCGTTTTTCTTCAATTTTCCTTCCTTTTCTTTTTCTTTTTCTTTTTTTTTTGGTTTTTGCTTTAATTTTTTGTTGACGGCCCCCGTCGCATTGACGTCATTGACGTGCCGCGAAAGAATTTGTTTTTCATGAAAAATATTTGTGCGCTTGCGGCTTTTATAATACCCAGTCGACTTATAGAATCAAGGGTATTATAAGTTTCTTGCAATGTTTGTCAATCAATAGTATCAATAATACAAACAACATTTCGATATTGTTATAAGTGTTATGAGAGTTGGAAGTTCAGAAAGACATAATCCTAACTCCAACTAACATTTGCTGTTTCATTTTCTCGATTCTAGACAATTATATTTTGATGGCAACAAATATATATATCTTAAAAACCTCTTCTTATAATGGTTTTTCGTTTATATATTGAAATTAGATTAGAAGTTAGTTCATATGGTTAAAGTAACAAGCTTATACCCATATTTATTTCATTTTATAATAATAGGAATGGTAACTTATGAAATATAACTATAATTTGGGATCTGCAGATCCAGATCAATCTGGTAACAATGAACAACTTATAAAAAGAATTAGCGAGTATTAATAAATAGTTTTTATGAAGTAGATATCGAGTGAAAAATCTGTTTGGTTTATCATTGAAACAACTAAAAAGGGTCTCTAGGTTTCGGTAAACATGAAATTCTCTATTCTTTGACTTCAGTTCTTATCTATGTATGTACTGTATATAGATACTATATATATATATATCTGAGTATGTACACTTTTGAAGGCAGCTAAGAAAATATATAATTTTATGAATTTTTGTATTATGTTGTCTGCTGACGCCTTTGTGCCATTGTCGGTCGGATCTTAGCCCAGATCTTTAGGCCAGCAAATGTTATAGTACTCTTGCCTGGTAATTGCCAATTTTAGCAGGGCAGGGTGATCGTCATCACCTGGTTCTGGAGCGCTCTGGATGCTGTGTCTCATGTTGGTCTCTGTTGGCCTGTTTAGAATCAGGCGGGTTAAACGCGTCATCGTCGCACGTCAGTCGAGGCATGGCTTGTGGGGGCGGCTGGGGGCCAGGTGACGGGACGGGGGGCTGGTCAGAGCTGTTGGGAATTGAGGCCCACTCGGTGTGGGGGCGAATGCTGCCAACTATTATTAGCCATGAGACGAGCCGCTGAAGTATTTTGGTCATCAGTTCAAAATCAAGCTGAACGGACGGACAGTTTTATTTTTCCAACAAATTATTTATACGCGAAAATCGCATGGAATTATTTATAAATGGCTGCGAGACGACCTTGTTGTTGTTGTTGTTGTTGCTACACTTGTTAATATTGTTGTTGTTGTTGTTGCTGTTACGGCTTGGAGCACGCCAGAAAGCGTCCTTCACCCTCAATTATTGTACGGCCATAAATGCCAACAAAATATGCGCATACCGAATAAACCAAATAAATATTTCTTCTGGTTTTGAATAAATTGACTGCAAATAATTGTCACAGCGGGTGGGGGAAAACAAAATTAATTACACTCCTTTAATTACAAAATTAGATACTAGAAAATACTGCTTGAAAATACTAAAAATAAATAAAGAAATTTTGAAATAGCTGCAGAAACAAATGAAGCTAAATAAATAACAGATCTATCAAAAAAATAGAAAATTTAAGAACCTTCTTGGAACATTGTCTTTATAGGGTTAAGAAAACTAAACAATTTTCTATTTTCCTGAAGAGCTGAACAAAATATTATAAAAAATTCAAAAATTCAACAACTGAAGCTAAATAAATAACAGATCTATAGAAAAATAGAAAATTGAAAAACCTTCTTGGAACATTGTCCTTATAGGGTTAAGAAAATTAAACATTTTTCTATTTTCCTGAAGAGCTGAACAAAATATTATAAAAATTTCAAAAATTCAACAACTGAAGCTAAATAAATAACAGATCCATAGAAAAATAGAAAATTGAAGAACCTTATTGCAACATTGGCATTATAGGGTTAAGAAAACTAAACAATTTTCTATTTTCCTGAAGAGCTCAACAAAATATAATAAGAAATTCAATTGAAAACAGAGGCAAATTCCGAAACAGATCTTAACTAAATGCGTTTAAAGCTAACCGTTTCGCAACACCTTTCAATTCTATGTAGTTATAAAACCGCCCTCGCATATCACTCAACACGACAGAGAACGCTCTTAATAACATTCATGGCACAAAGCAAAGGATTTCTCATCTGCTTTAGTCATCTGATGTAAATAAAATTTATGAAAAACTATTTTTGTAATTACGCCGTAGTACATATCAAAAAAATGTTCAAAAACAAAAAAAAAAACAAATATTTGCTCAACGCATTCCAGTTTAAAAATGAGTAAATAAATAAATTGTTTTCGCCTTGGTTTTTGACGTATTTCCTTTTGGGTAAATCAGGCAGGCCACAAAAATCTGGTGCAGAGCCATTTTTATGGGCACTCTAGATTAGAGACCTAGATCTCCTCGCACGGCTTCTGCTGCCTGTCGAACGCGTTTTTATGATCCTGGCGAGCCACCGTCCCTGCGATTGCATAACATTGCGTTCGGTCATTCGAGAATTCGGGGTACCCAGGCAAATAGCTCGTCGGTGACCTTACGCAAAATTATATCATAAGCGAGAGCGAGGCAAGAACAATGGCCCGAGTGGGAATTTGGGATGAAGGATCATAAAAACTTGGCTGCTAAGCGTGCGCAGGACACTGCAAGTATGTATGTATGTGCATATGTAGGTATGCAGTAGAGGTGACAATACAGTCTCTGACACTATCGATAGTATCGATTTTGAGCTACTATCGGGAACTTTTCACTATCGATAAGAATGAAGAACCTTAAAAGGTGATTTGTGTTATGCTATTACTTATTGATAACCTTGGATAGGCAAGATCTGGAATCTGTTCTATACTTTATACTATTACAAATAGTAAATACCCCTGATGTTGTATACAAATATTGTCGATACTATCGATAGTTTTGATAGTAAGGTTAGGAGAGTTGTCAGGTATACTTTGATACCAATATCTGTAAGATATAGGTTGTCAGATCTATGAAGTCTTCCTTTCTATACAGAGATAAGGATTTCCATTCGGATGTAAGGATGCCATTTTGGAAATAGGAGAGTTGTCAGGTCTACTTTGATACCAATATCTATAAGATATAGGTTGTCAGATCTATGAAGTATTTCCTTTCTATACAGAGAAAAGGATTTCCATTCGGATGTAAGGATGAAATCTTAAAACTGCGACTAATGTTGGAAATAGGAGAGTTGTCAGTTCTACTTTGATACCAATATCTATAAAATGTAGGTTGTCAGATCTATGAAGTCTTCCTTTCTATACAGAGAAAAGGATTTCCATTCGGATGTAAGGATGACATGTTGGAAATAGGTGAGTTGTCAGGTCTACTTTGATACCAATATCTATAAGATATAGGTTGTCAGATCTATGAAGTGTTTCATTTCTAAACAGAGAAATGGATTTCCTTTCGGATATATGGATGAAATCTGAAACCTGCGAATTGTTAGCTAGGAAAGGCCTGCCTATGTATAATACTATATCCGATATAATACTTGAAACTATCCCTGCCTAAACTATCGAGTGACAACACTTTCGTTGGTTTCTCAGCTCCCGTCCTTACGTATATCTCTGCGCTGTATCTCAGTGCTTAATTCATTACGCATTCATTATTATGGCACTCTGACAAACTAAAGCATTCAACACCTCTGACAGTTTCCTGTGCTGAACTCATGCATAAATGCAAAAGCCTGAGACCTGAGGCCTGGGCAGGTGAAGAAATTCACACCAAACTCTAACGGTAGCTACATCCGTCTAGCCAGACAGCTCCACACATTTTAATTGCCAGGACAAGCGAGACAAATAGGAATAGAAACTCGGTTCATTAGCAATTTCAATACAGGTAGCCTCATCCCTTGACAATTATTTCCGGCGTTTGTTATTCTTTTCAAACGAAATGCCTGCTTATCAAGATTGCCTTTCGGATCACGCCCACTCTCGTAGTAGTGAAAATCTGTAACCAAAAGATCATTTCGTTGGCATCTAGTTAGGGCCATGTTGCTTGCTTGCGGTATGTACTCCTGTGATGCCAGCTGTGCAGCGCATTGGGGGGTGCAGCACGGTGCACGGTGCACGTGTTAGCTGACCACCAGAGGAAGCCGAAACGAGGACGCTGGACGAGGCATATGACGCACATACAGACTCACGATTCTTGCGCGTCTCTGTGCTTGTCGGCACAAAAGTGACGATTAAAGTGAAGCCAAGCCGAGGCACAAAAATAACAGCAACAACAAAACGTTAAAACAAAATTAATACCAAGGCAGGCAGTCGTAAAAAAACAACAACAAGCAACAAAAACTGGCCAACGCCGTGATCCTTTATGGCCCCGCACGAAGCAGCCGTCGCAGATTGAGCAGCCAGATTTCAAAAGGGGCGCGTGATCGCCATCAAAATGCTCGTGGAGGCAATTTAAATTGCTGAAGCTGAAGCTGGAACTGAAGCTGAAGATGGAGCTGAAACTGTAGCGCGGCACGGCGCGTGTAACTCCAAATCCGAGTCCAGAACCTGTTGAGACAGACAGGGCAGTGAGAAAAAGAGCGAGAGAGTGAGAGATCTGCTCTCTTGCCTCAAGTGCAACAGAGGCTGTCACTCGCGTGCTGGGTGTTGAAAAATTTGGCATTTGTCTGTTATTTATAACAAGAGCTCTGCCAGCCTGACTGCCCCATGGATACTAACGACAGCAACAACAACAACAACAACAATGCGCCACAGGCAACTAAAGAAGTCAAGGTTATGTCTAGGCTGCAACTAAGTATGCAACTATGTGTGTATGTATATGTATTTGTGTGAGCATGCCGCAACTTTGTTTGTGCTTAATTTATAGTTTGTTGCATGAATTTAGCGCAAAATTGCTGCGGGTAATTTGAGGGAATTGTTGAGTGCAATTTGTAGCAACATTTGTTTGATCGTGCAAATAACTTTCTCTAAAAGAGAAGCTTTATTTATGTGAATATTTGAAGTATGTTAGTGAACAAAAATAATAAGCAGTATTTATCAGAATCTATTTAAACCTATTTAAATTTACCTACCTTACTATCAAATTGAAACTATTACATGGATTTTGTACATTTCAAATCAACGCGCGTATTTTTTCTACACGTTTTACAACACTCGTTGCTGTGCAACACAAGCTGACTGCTATGCTGGCGAGCGCATTTTTTATTTGACAGTCCGGCAGCGTTGCTCGCTCACAGTCAAAAGCTGTCGGGCATGTTACTTTGACAAATTCCGTTGTATTTCAAATTTTAAAAATTGTAATATAATTGAATTAAATTGTAACCCTGTTCTTTAAAAGCTAAAGCCTTACACTTTGGTTATTAACTTATTTGTGTTTCCACTTATTATTGATGTTAAAAATTTGAAATGATATTTAAGAATCATCATTTAATTTTGCTCGTGGCAAATTGCAGAGTTATTTAGCTGAACAGACGGAAGGAACCTTCCGCTGCTCATATTGTTGATTTCTCGGTAACAAATTATAAGAATTCTCATTTCGATTTTTATTAACGCAAACAAGCATTAATATGAACTTTATTTTCACTTGACTCTCGACTCGTCTCAGTGGGCATATATGTAATTACTGTGGCAGCAGCTGGTGCTGGTTGCAGCCTCTTGACTGATGGGCTGGCTGTCCAAAGAAATCAGCGCAAATTGGCATCAAAACAAATATTTGCCCGAGGTGGCAGCCAAGGCTCAGCCCAATGCCTAATGACAGGATGAAAGCGCTGTGATCCTCGACAGCAGCAGCAGCCGCAGCAGCAGCAGCTAAGGAAGAGGCACATTGGACACAGACACGGCTGGGGGCTCCTTTTCACACCACAACATGCCCAGGGTGCGATGTGGCACACCTTTTTGGCACAGCTTGTTGACTGTGTCAATTCTGGGAATGTCAGTTGGGTTGAAGACCCCGACAGAGCGACTGAGCGACGGACAGACGGACTGCGAGATAGAGTCGAGGAGGCTGGCAATAAAACGTTGCACCAAATTAGCGCTTTATTGCGTGTTTGTTTGGCTTACAGAGTTAAAGCGGATCCAACCGGAAAAGGGATCACTTCAACGTCTGCTGATTTTTGGCACCTAAGCGATTGCCGTTAAGTTCTTGTTAAGACCCCAGAGTTCAGCACAAAATTATAGCCCGCAGCGTTGATTGTTAAACCCAAAATATATATAACAGTTGCAATCTTCTCTTATAATCTTATAATCATATAATCATATAATCTGTAAGCTTTTATTGACATTTCAAGCACCTGCATTAGTGGGTTTTTGTTTTACTCGTTTCCATTTCATTTTATTTATCACAACTATTTACACGTCGCCGATAATCGTATCATCGTTTCCTTGGAGGTTTTATAGCTCAGCTATCGTCCAGGTGTTTACCATTTGTAGGCTATTTTGGTGACACTCGCACCTTATCACATTTGTCGGCTTGGAGTTACCAGTTTTTAGATACCAGGTTCCAGTTTCTAGTTTCCTGTTTCCAGTTTCCAGTTGGGGGTTAAGGCCAGCGTTAAGCATATGAAGCTACTGAAGCATCTCGTCTAATCCAGCACATGGCGCAGGCACTGTGGCGTATAGACATTGACCACCGAGTCCCAGCCACAATCGGCCAGTTGATGTGTTCGCTGTGGATTCCAGTCCAGACCGCAGACAAACTCGGTATGCTGGGCATTTATCTCCTGAGGGGACTCTCCTCGCTCCAAATCCCAAATGCTGTGAAAGAAAGTGGATGTATGTTAGAAATGTAGTAGCAAACACCCTGTATATAGAACAGTTGTGAGCAACTGTTATTTACAGTAGCATAATAAACACTTCACTTAATTACAAATGTTGGCATTAACAGAATGTTAATCATAACATAGCTCAAACAGTTGTAAGCAACTGTTAATTACAGTAGCATAACATACACTTTATGTAACCACAAGTGTTGGCATTAACAGAATGTTAATCATAACATAGTTTAAACAGTTGTAAGCAACTGTTAATTACAGTAGCATAACATACACTTAACGTAACTACAAGTGTTGGCATTAACAGAATGTTAATCATAACATAGTTCAAACAGTTGTAAGTAACTGTTAATTACAGTAGCATAACATACACTTTATGTAATTACAAATGTTGGCATTAACAGAATGTTAATCATAACATCGTTGAAACATAGCACACATATGTTAGCGCTAACAGAATGTTATGATCAAGGTCTCATGTCAATGGATTGTAAATGAAATGTAGGAAAACGTTGTCCTGATAGATATTTATAATCCTCGATTCACTTACCGCGTTGTAAAATCATAATTGGCTGAAGCCAGCACCGTCGCCGAGTGCGGGGAACAGGCCAAACGTCTGACCGCAAACTCGCCCGAGTACAGCTCAAAGATGTGTGTGCGCATCTTGCGCAGGTCCCAGCCGCGTATAAGACCATCCGAGCCACCTGTAAGCAGGACATTCCGATCGAAATGACTCCAATCGCAGGAGAGTGCCTCACTGGCATGCGCATCGATGCTCATCAGCGGTTTACCTGTAAAATCAAGAGAATTCCATAAGTTTAAATGTCCATCGGTACTTACGCTAGCAAAGAGATTCGCAATCAATGGCGAAAACTTTGCACAATATATCAAATCATTGTGTCCCACAAACGTCGTGATGGAGTTCTGCCTGTTGCAATCCCACAGCTTGAGTGTACAGTCCCAACTGGCCGAGAGCAGCGTGTGATAGTTCCACTTTTCGCCCCAATCCAGACTGTAGATCTCGTTCTTGTGTTCCTGCAGACAAATCAGCGGCTGTTTGGGCGTTTGCTCTGTCATCGCCGATTCGGCATCCAAGCCCGACCAGATCTGTAGCGAGCCATCGCCAGAGGCTGTGGCTGCTATATCCGCGGCATATGGACACCAGGCAACATCAAACAACCCATCCGACCACTCCAGACGACACAGTTCTGTTAGATTCTGTGCGTTGACGCTGATGGATGCATCATCTATGGAGCTCTGTGCAAGCAAAAACAGCGAACCACCACCAGCAAGACCATACAATTGGCTGTGAAGAAAATTAAAAAGAGAGTTAGTCTTATATCAAGTTTATCGGGATGCTTTTTATACTAACCTTGTAGCTAGCAGCATATGATTTGCCTCGAAAGGTGAAAACTGCAGGCTATAGCCATGACGATCAGTTGTGGTGTGGGTCTGTGTTTGCATTGTATATATTTATGCTGAAATTCAAAGAAAATGGGGTATTTATTAATATATATACTCGTGTATTCATAAGTCAGGAACACCAGACAGGGATAAGGCAAAGCTAAACAACAGCTTGTTCACCCCTGAATTGGTGGGAAGACATCAAATCTCTCATAACTCCTGCAAAGAGTAGAGAAACATTAACAGAGAGTCCTCCTTAAGAAGGAGTCTAAAAGGAGTAAGAGCAACTCTTTTCACCCCATTGGAACAAAAGACACCCTCAGGTGTTTCCTTCCTGATGTTCCATCTTTATAATTTTATTAAGTTTAGGTTCCGCATTGCATATGTTTAGACGTTGAAGCGTAGAATATCAATATATTGACTTTTAATTTATAACACGTTGCCTGAATGCTCCAGAAACTTGTAGGGTTTCCCAGAAAGTGTCTAACCATATGCAGACTTGCGTGAAATGGGCGACCTGAATGCGGTATATCGTAGTTAAGCTAATCAAATGCTAATCCCGCACAAAACTTACGACGCATGAGACACGCCAAACAAAGTACAAATAATTGCCTGACCTCGCACGAGGTCGCGAACGCTTCTTGACATTAGCCAATTTGGTCAAATGACGGCTAGGAACGGGAAACATACGAGAAGAACTGCGCAAAACCTATTGGCCGTTTATACAAGCAACTGCATAACGTCCAAATCCATTTAGTGGACGCAGTGAAACCCCACGGACAGGGCCAAGCCAAAGGTATATAAGCAGGTTGTACGGTAGGGCGTTTTCGCATTTTCTTCTATCAGCGAAGAACTGCACACGTTTCAAACGCGCTTCGGGCGGAAAAGAAAATTCAACTTAGTATCTTAAAGTAAAGTTCACATATCAGGATGGTTGTCTCCGTAAAGGTCTTCAAAAAGGCCACACCCAACGGCAAGGTTACCTTCTATTTGGGACGCCGTGACTTCATCGATCACTTGGATTACTGCGATCCAGTTGATGGCGTTATCGTTGTCGAGCCAGATTATTTAAAGAATCGCAAAGTATTTGGCCAATTGGCCACCACCTATCGTTATGGACGCGAGGAGGATGAGGTCATGGGCGTCAAGTTCTCCAAGGAGCTAATACTGTGCCGGGAACAAATTGTGCCCATGACCAATCCAAACATGGAAATGACGCCCATGCAGGAGAAGCTAGTGCGCAAGTTGGGCGGCAATGCCCATCCTTTCACCTTCCATTTTCCACCCAATTCACCCAGCTCGGTAACGCTGCAGCAGGAGGGCGATGATCTGGGCAAGCCACTGGGCGTGGAGTATACCATCCGCGCCTTTGTCGCTGACTCCGAGGATGATCGTCAGCACAAGCGCAGCATGGTCAGTCTGGTGATCAAGAAGCTGCAGTATGCGCCCTTGAATCGTGGCCAACGCTTGCCGAGCTCGCTGGTTAGCAAGGGTTTTACCTTCTCGAACGGCAAGATCAGTCTGGAGGTTACCCTAGACCGTGAGATTTACTATCACGGCGAGAAGACGGCCGCCACGGTTCAGGTCTCCAACAACTCAAAGAAGTCGGTGAAGAGCATCAAGTGCTTCATTGTGCAGCACACTGAGATCACCATGGTCAATGCGCAGTTCAGCAAGCATGTGGCACAGCTGGAGACCAAGGAAGGCTGCCCCATAACACCAGGTGCCAATCTGACCAAGACCTTCTATCTGATTCCGTTGGCAGCCAACAATAAGGATCGTCATGGTAAGAACAGGAGCAGAAAAGATTCCATTTGAATGCTTAAGTCAAAACTCATGGATTCCCCAGGTATTGCACTCGATGGCCACTTGAAGGATGAGGATTGTAACTTGGCTTCTTCGACCATGGTCCAGGAGGGCAAATCCACAGGCGATGCCTGCGGTATTGTCATCTCGTATTCGGTACGCATTAAGTTGAACTGTGGCACGCTGGGCGGCGAGATGCAAACGGATGTGCCCTTCAAGCTATTGCAACCGGCACCTGGTAAGGAGGAACATCCCAATCCTTCCGTTATACAAATCTGATAAGATTTTTCTTCAAAAACTAGGCACCATTGAGAAGAAGCGTTCGAATGCCATGAAGAAAATGAAGTCCATTGAACAACATCGCAATGTCAAGGGTTATTACCAGGACGATGACGATAATATTGTATTCGAGGACTTTGCCAAGATGCGCATGAATAACTTTAACATGGCTGATTAGATTACTGGAGGCTCGATGATTCCTGGCATTGTTGTGAAGAAAAAAAATTACGTATCGAAAGCACTGAAAACTTGTTGCAGCAGTCTCATCGAGGCCACAATCTTTGTATTATAATCGTATATATAGCGCGCACTCCTACTCTAAACAAACCTTAGTGGATCTGGAGTTTATACATACTATGTTGAAATGTTGAAACGACCTCGTGTCCCTATATTAATTATACATGTGTTATAGCTAACTATAAAATCAAACTTACAGTATTTTAGAGCGTTGGTAATCCAATTAGTTTCAGCTTGTGCAGTCTTTAAAATGCTCGGCGAGTTCTTTAAGATCTGTTGCTTAGGCTTTCAACTTCAGAAGTCGAATGAGCTGTGGTATGCCGCAGCTCAGCGACGAAGGCTTGAAAGCAGCTTTAAGGGTTGCTGACAGGGGGTTGCAGAGTCCTTAGTGCCATAGGTCGGCCAAAGCACGAGCAACCCCTAAAACAGCGGCAACAGGCTGCTCGATTGTCCTAGCAGCCAATCAGGACTGGGTTCTTTTGGGCATGGCTTCTGTTTGCCCTTCTAACGGTCATGCCAAAGTCATGCAAAAATGAAAAGGAAGTGCGAAAACTTGTTCTATGCTAAATAGTTAAGCTTTGAACTTGGCAGGCGGCTGCAAGTTGGGCATAGAATTACGCTGACCTTGAAATGCCTAAGGCCAGCTGTCGTTTCGACAGATCTGTGGGTCTGGACACATCCAGTGGCTTCGCCTTATATAATGCAACGTAACGGTCGCAACTTCAGCTGGAGCGGTCGAGCATTGCACAATTGAGGGACTGGGGCAGCTTTGGATCGATTTCACACACCGCTGACTCCTGGGCAGCACAACAGCGTCGGTAGTCATGACTTCCGGCATTGGTTTGGTGTGGCCTGGCCCCAGCCAAGCCCCAAAAAGCGTACCTACCTATAAATGCCAATGTTGTTGTCAAAATGCAGCCACAAATTTGACGAGCGTGCAACGTGATGGAGCTGCAACTTGGAAACGCCAACTATTTGCGTATTGCGCTATTAACGCTGATGCAGCTACTGTTGCTGCTGCCGCCAGCTCAACTGCAGCATTATCCGCACTATCCACACGCTCATTCACACAGACAGATGTACTACGAGGCACCACCACGTCTGCGCCGCTTCGAGTACGTGCCCGCTCCCTATGTGGCAGGCTATGTGGCACCACCTGCCGCACACTATCAACAGCACACGCCGAACTTTCAGCTCATCAACTATAGGCCCAGCTACCAGCCAGTTGCCTTGGAGTATATGCAACAGCAGCCACCTGCACCAGCACCACCGCCTCCACCGGCTTCACCACTGGCCTCCCTCTATCCACAGCCCAGTGTGCAGTATCAACAGCGTTCCATAGCGCCGCACGCGGATCTGGCCAAGTATCGCTATGAGGGCAACTATATACCCATCCAACAGCGTATCGCAGTGGTGCCTCAGCTGCCGCAGCGACGCGAGGAGCAGCTATACAATGTGCCGCCGGCTCTTTTTACCAGCGATGTGTTGCATGTGGTGCCCTCGCGTACAGCGGCGGTGCACCAACAACAACAACAGCAACACCCACAGGAGCCGCAGCCGGAGCGCCCTCGTCGGTATGCAGCCAAGCAGGATGTGAATGGAGATGCTGTTGCCGCAGAGACAAAGACACGCAATGCACGTGCCGCAAAGCAGTCGAAATACTTTCAGTAAGCACAACCGACTGTGCGACTAACTAACTAACACAGGGATTTGAAGCTCACCAATCTCAGCACTCATGCATCTCAGCACAATTCACATTCTTCCCTGCAACTCATATCATCAACTCCTAGCTCCTGACAACATTCTAAACCAGCGCGTATGTTCCTTCAATTTAGTGACATAATTATGAGATTCGATGGACCCCACGCACGCAGTTCTGGACATGTCCTGGAGTATCCCAAGGCACAGGAGCGACGCTTTGAAACTCAACGTGGCACAAATCGTTACAAGGGCGAGGTGGGTTGAGCTCAACAGAGCTATGCTATAATTACGGAATCAAACAGAAGGACTAAGACATATTCTTCCTAGGTGATTTGGACGGATCGTCGGGGTGGTCACGGCGAGCATCGTTGGGACTTGGCGCAGGGAAAACTCTGAGAGCTGCTCATATAATTTACATATCCTACTTCCTTCACACACACTCTCTCTGAATTTTTTTTTGCTCAGAGTGTACACATAAATCGTGACTTTTCATAATTTTGGCGTATTATTTATTTAAAGGCAATGATTTGGCGTGAAATTTGTAAAGCCCTGCAAAAGATTTGCATACGAAAGCAGCGTACTCATGCTTGTGATAGGTCAGCGCCTGGGAATCCTTAAGATCATTTTCTCACGGCTCAGACAACGTTCTCAAAAAGTGGACAGTCCGGTTACACGGCTTTTGACTGTTTATTTTGGGTGGCCCATCAACGCCGGCACTGGCCCATGGAAAAAGGTCAACTGGGCTAGCCAAGAACTGGTTATAGACAATGACCCGAAATGTCCTGCAGTTACTTAGTTACAACAGAGACCAAGACCAGACAGACAGACAGTCCATCAGACGCTGAATGCGGGTCATATGCAAATGCGAGGTCCTTGCAAGCACAAGGGGTTGATAATGCAACGGGCTTATCGGCTGTCACTGTCTTGTAAGTCGGTGACCTCAAGGGTTGCAGCTCATTTGCATAGGCCGCAACGCTCGTAAAGTGACACAAATGCCCCGGGACAAGCAATGTCCAGTTATTATTTGTTATATGTCATATATGTATACTCGTATGTTTGAGTCACAGCTGACCAAGTCACATGTGCAGGCCAAAGGCAACTAAGGATCAGCCCAAGATCAATATTAAGTCTTGGGCATACTCGTATGTAAATGCGCTAGGTTTGTAGCCTAACATGCGGGTCTGTCATTTGCTGTCCAGAACCGGTTCGTTCTTCTGGCCGATAAGGTCATCATCATTGTGATCTACAGTGATAACCCTTGGCTCTCTCGGTTCTCACACTGTGTACTAATTTATGCAAGGACATTGCAAAAGGACACACGATTGCGATTGATGTGGCGTGAGTTCCAGTTCCCAAGACGCAACCGGTTTGACCGGCCCAAGCTTTGCTTGGCGAGCATCTTGGGTGACCACGAGCTCGCTATGAGAAATTCCACATTAGATGGCCTTTGTCAGCACCCAACAACTGGCCAAACGGGTTGTCTCATATATAGTCCTTGGTCCTGGGCTTGCCAATTGCTTAAAGGGTTACGACATTGATTTATGCACAAGTAAATTTGTTTACTTCTGAGCCGTGTGGTCTTACAATTATAGAAATTGAAATAGCCAGACAGAATTAGAAATGGCAGGTAGGTCTGCGGAAGGATATTTTCAGATCTACATCCACAATTGAGTTGTGAGCTCTAAAGAAGGAAAGGAGCATCTCAGTTTTCCAGTTTCTTGATAAATCAAACACATTTGTTATAAATTTTTAATTAAATATTCTTAGCCAGAAAATCATACAATTTGTTGAGTATAGCAAATAGAATTTCGATCGCTTGAACTATACAAACATAGGTGAATTCTACAAACTAATAAAAGTCGTATGTATGTCTTGTATAGTATATGAATAATGTTAAGAACGCTGCCTGCTTACTTCGGCATATTTACAAACTACATGGACTTGCGGAACTTTCAATAGGATACGCCTGCAGTATCCTTACTGGTACTGATGGTACTGTGGCTGCTGCTGCTGTTGATGCTGATGCTGCTGATACTGCTGCTTGCCTTGGCTGTACTCCTGGGGCGCCTTGTGGCCACCGGCACGGAGTAGTTGCGTTGGTGGTGGTGGGGTGGGTATCTTAACCACAATATCGGTGGGCTCACGAATAACCTCCGCCTTGAAACCTTCCTTGGGATCGGCGGTATACTTGACTGTGCGAATGAAACCATCCGAATCGACCACAGAGTAGCTGCCCTTGATAACCGAACCATCGCGGACTTCCTTGCGATTCTGATAGTTGGTGAACTCATCATCTTTCACATCAAAGCCAAACTGGTACGAGGAGTTTTGCTGAAATCAACAACAGATATATATCAGAGTTGAGCGTAATACTAGTTCATATTTCAGTAGTTTATTTCCTCTTCCGATGAACTTATATATCGGACTATAAGCTAAATATCGCACTAGATCAGCGACAATATAGTTCGTTCGAACCCTTGCAACATAGTTGGTTCGAACTTATTCTTATTGACTCCAAGCAACTTCAATACATTTTCGAATTGCTACATATACTGATCATTATGATCACTTCAAATGCGTGGCGCAGTGTGACCTAGTTTATTGGCCACGCCAGTCGATTATATCACGTTGCCTGGCGCGCATGCAAGTGGGTGCCCCAGTCTGCCTCTCCGTCTCAGTCTCAGAGTCAGTTTGAGGCCCAGGTCCAATCCCCCCCTATTCCGCACAGTCTCTGAACACGCACAAGTGAAAGTAATTTGGACTTGCTTGCATATTTTTAATAGCCCAGGCACACGATATACTGATCGCATGACTTATGCAACTACGCGGCGGTAAAAGCAGTTCAAATCCCCAGAAATCTCACGTCACTATATGCACGTAATGCGCAATGAGGCTTGTACAACTCAAATTATGCACAAGGTTGTGTTTTGCGAATCTTGAGGAAGTACTATAAGACTTTCAGTAAGTTGGCTTGGCAGCCAGTCCCACAGTTCTAACTGGGTTAAGGTAAGCTGAAACGTGGCTTTGGGGCGTGGCTGAGTCTCTGCCAGCAATTGTTCTTGGCCTGACGTGGCCCAAAAAAAGCCAAAATACTTTATTGCATTGCAATGTGCAGCTTAAAAATTGGAAAGGCATATGGCAAAAAGCTAGTTTGAAAGCCGGTTCTAATGCGTGCACTGTCCGTTTGGGCCTGAATGTGTATTCGGGCCTTACTTATAGGTATATAGGTCGCATTTGAAAGTGATTGTAGCTCGAATGTGCTCATGACATGCAGCGTGACATTTTTTATAGGACCACATTTTAAGTGCATTTGAAATACTTAGCGGAATAATCAATTTAATCTTGTCTGCAGCACTTGCTCTATATATTTTTATAACAGGCAAATTAATCTAACTGGTCTATATTTCATTTTATAACTGGATTATCCAGAGATATAATTCCATTTATCACGCCTTTCACTTCAAGTAGTCTACTTTATAGTTAAGTTCAGTTGCTTTGTAGAGTAAGATCGGTCAAAATGATCTTATTATTAATAGATATTATTCTGCGCTTTCACTTCAAGATGCTTACAAGCTTTTTTCCTACTTTCTATCTGAAAGAAACCCCATGACTGTTCTATCAAAGTCAGCTTGAAATAAGGATTAAACTTGAAGTGAATTGATCAATTTGATTAGGCCAGTGGGCAGTACTTGTTTTAAGTGCTAATCCATTTTACCTCTCTTATGATAACATATCTATAGAAATTCTGTTATTTAATTTACCAAGTTACCAAGATATTTTCCTACTTTCTAAATGAAAGCAGTCCAAGGACTAACAAAGTAAGCTTACATTCTCCTCATCCTCCTGAAAAAGCCTGTTTCTTAAGCCTGCAGACTATTGTGAATTTTATAATGGATTGTAGTTAACGAAGAGCTGCAGCTTCCGCATGCAAAGCCCATAAATAAATGTTGGCTATTAGTAAATATATCCGAGTCGCAATGCCAAGAGGCCAATGCACATGCAGATGCTTATGGTCATGGCTATTGCCAAATGGGAGCGGGGGCTGCTGTGGGACTGGTTAATGAACTCGACGGGTAAATCTCTCCCCGCTGCATGCTTCAATTGTAATTATGCGCTGGCAACGGCCACATTGTCTGCTGCAGTGAAGCGAAAAGGAAAGTGCGCGAAAGCGGTGCTGCCAACTCGCTTACGAGTTCGAACCCGTTATGGTCAACTTACATCATCGTACTGCTCGTCTTCCTCCTGCTGCTGCTGCGCCTGTAGCTTCTGTTGTCCTTTGCTGATTAGCGGCGCGGGGGCGGCCTGGTAAGAGGGCTGCACGCGACGGGGTGGCGCGGGGGCTGCCTGTGGCTGGCGGTAGATGCTTTGCTGCGGCTGTGCCTGGTACTGCAATTGGGGGGGGATTGTGATGTAAAGGATATAAGTTACCTGATTGGCTGATTGCACCCACCTGTGGCTGTTGATGATAATCCCTAACCGCTGGCGCCACATATCCTTGCTGTTGCTGGGCACGTATCTGCTCCGATACCGTATCCTTTAGCCTGAGCTGCTGTCCCGAGCTCACATACTGCTGCGATTGCTCCGAGTTCTGCTCGTAGATGGGCGTGCCATCGGCGGGTTGCTGGTGCTGCTGCTGTTGCTGCAACTGCTGGTAATATTGACGCAAGTAGGCGGGATCGACGCCCTGTTGCGCTTGAGCGATGCCGCAAATCGCGACCGTGGCCACCACGAGCAAAAGTTGCATTGTTATACGAGTTATTGGCTTTGCTACGGGTATTGCTGGGTATTTGCTGTTCAATTACACTTCACTTTTGGTTACCGTTCGATAGTAAACGCGCACGTCCCACTCCAAGCCACAAAAGTATCTGCGATGTCTGCGTAGCCAAATTGCACTTTTATATCCAGATACCGACGTCTAGCTGAGCGCCAACTAGTTGGCTCTCTCTCTGTGGCAGCGACTCTCTAACGGCCAAGTGGATCGTTTGCTGGTAGCCTCTTTTTTGATTTACAACAGCTGTTGGCTTTAGTTGTCATTTCCGTTGCCATTATATCATGGGCAGCATTGTCTCTTGGCTTTTGTGCATTTACTCAGCTGATTTTCCAACTCGCCTCGACCTGTGTGTGTGTGTCATTGTTGTTGTAGTGAAAATTGTTGCTCTAGTTAATGTTTTGCTCATTTACATGCATAAGCATAATGTGTATGTTGAAACAATGAATTCTATCCAAATGATCCTCTAAATATGTAATTAACAGCGTGGAAACTGTTAGCCTACATTGTGGCTACTGTACCCTGCTGTAAACTAACATTTCGCTTACTGTTAGCAGCTGTAACTGTGGGTTAACATTTCTTACATTTTTCGAATCAATTTAAGGGATTCCCAAATAATCCTCTAATAATGTTAGCTTACATTATGTTAACTAACATTTAGCTGTCGCTCTTAGCAGCTGTACCTTGCTGTGGGTTAACATTTGTTATATTTTTTTTCGAATTTTGTGTATTAACATTCGAGCGGCTGTTAGCAGTTGACTGATTTTCGGGGCGTTGTAAAACTTTCACAAATTTTCACATTTAACAATAATAGTTGATTTTTTATTAATTTAATTGCAGCTAGTGCAACAACTAGTTGTGCATGCCATCGCATAAGTAAAATGTTAATGCTTTCAGCCATTTGTGTGGGCTTTGTTAACTGCAGTTGACATTAGATTAGCTTCTAAACATCTGCTTGAACTTTCTGCTAGGCTAATTAACATTAACAGGGGTCAGGTGCTTGAGGTCAATGCGTTTAAGGCTCCACCCAAGTCAAATTTATTGATTTTAACCCCACAAGTGCAAAAGACTATTGTTTGTAGAGATTGACCCAAATCTGTAAATCACTGTTAGCTCGAAATCGAAACGTTTCGTTTTCGCTGCTTTGTTTTACGACCTGTGTACTCACATTTGTATCTAAGTATGTATGTATTTATATCTGTATCTGTTGCGACCACGTTGCGGTTGAATAGCTTCAAGTATGCCAGCGATCTTTGATGTGATTTGTTGGTACTCCGATTGCCAAATCTTTGCTTTGAGGCCCTTTACACCAGATGCAAGTACCACAAACGGTTGCCATGTGATCGCACGTAGTACATACACCCAACCACCGCCAGTCAGTCATTAAGCCTCAATAAAGCACCACACCCCCGCCACCGCACACTCCTTCAATGCCCACCCACAGTACATACAAACCTTCATAAAATTCGATATTTGTAATCGTCTCTGATGGGATTACTTAAGAGTATGCATGTATTGCTTGTGCTTCGATCTTTTTCAATTGTGGGCCACAGTTACGCCCCAAAAGTTACATTTAAGCATTTCTCATGGCAGATTTATGTTTTGTGACACAAAAAGGAGGTTGCTTGGTTGTTTGGTTGTTCAAGGTCGTCTTTAACGGGCTGGTGACTATGCGATTTTAGTCAGCCGTTGACCGTTTAATGGGAACGAGCCCACTTTGTGTGCTCCGGCTAACTGATCACGGGTTACTTAGCCGTGAAGTGAAAGTACATTATGTATAACAGACAATTGTTATGGCTGCTCTGCAGATTAAAGATTACATGTCGTACACGTACACCACACAAGTGTTTCTTTAGTTTTTTTTTTTTCAACCAAATTAAAGTCAAATTTATGTGTACGCTCGTTGCTTAGCTCATGTTTGCATATAATTTCAATATAAATGCGTTTAATTGCCTGCGTGATTGATGGATTTGAAGTGATTATATTTGCAGAGTCATGTTATGCAAAGTTTGGGCTACTTTATTTGGGGTAGGGCACATAGGAAACAATGAAACCAATTCCTAATTCCTACAGTCATTAGACCGTAATTGAATTCCGTTAACAATTACCTTTTCCTGAAAGAAAAATCTCTTTATGCCTTTGCCTGCTAATAATGCAAATTATATATATATTTTTATTGATTAAAAAATGTGTTGATTTTATACATTTTAATGACTAGAACCACTCGCTGTTAACTTGCATGCTTTGCTGGCTGTTAACTTAAAATCAATATAACATAAAGTTAAAAATCTTCAACTAAAATTGTTTATTTTTTATTGACTATTGCATATGGAGACTGACAAAAGTTGAGAACAATTAATTAACATTCTATGAGCGATTTTTTTTTAATGATAAATTTATTTCATCTCCGATCAATTTTTGAACCGATTCGTAATATTTTAAGGTTTGGTTAGTTGCATATTTGTTGTCGTTCTTTATATAAATTATTTAATAAGTTAAATTGAATTTCATAAAAATCCGCTAAATTTTTTTAAGTAACTCTTAACTTAGCAACTGTTGTTCCCAACTGTTATTGGTGTTGTTGCAGTTGGTGTTGTTGCTGTTGTTGTTGATGTTGTTGCTGCTGCTGCTGCTGCTGTTGTTTAATAGTCAGTTGCACCAATAACGCTGTACATCAGACGATTGAAAGAGCCGCTCTGGCGAATATTTTCATCGTGGGTGTTTACCACCTGTTGAGCAAAGCAAACGATTAACATTGGCATTAACAGAGCTATAGGACAGCTGTTACTTACATTGTACGGCGGCCGGGATGCTGGCGCTGATACTGGTTTCTGTAAAAGTATATTTGGGATATGTAAAGTAAAAAACTTGCATAAAAGATATCATTTAATAGAATGTAGAATTTGTAAATGTTCATTTTTTTTACCGCAAAACGTTCATGTTATGAGCGTGCTTCCAGTTAGTAGCCTATTATGTTAATATGGCAAAAATAGCTTGTGATTTGGAAAATATACACAGAGATGGGATTAATGATGCTGTACGACTTGCAGGTTCCATGACAAGTTATCAAAAACCAAATTAGTAGATGCTTTGGCCTGTTAGTAATCATTACACTGCCTAACAGTACATTAACATACGACTTAAAGCGGCGCTTAACATGGACACAAAGAAAGGACACAAAATATGCTGTGACTGTACTAAAAATTTAGAGTTCGACTGTACGTGAGACGGCGATACATTTAGAGATAGAGTGCGATAAAGAAATAGAGTATTTATAGAGCGCAATGAATTTAACAATCGAGCGATCTTGTTTGGATAGTACAAATCTAACATAAAGTTTTGAGTTTTGAGTTTTGAGTTTGGAATTTGATTTTGTTTTTATTTTTTTTGTTTTCGATAACGTTTTGAGTTGACGATTTGACAGGTCGCGCGATTGGATCTTACCTTTCCTGGAACCAATCTATTTGGCTGATAAACCTTAGTCTGCACAGGTATGGTTACCTCCTGTGGCGAGGATTGGCCATAGCTGCTGTAGCCGCCTTCTTCTTGTAGGGCTCTGTAGGTGTCGCTATTCCTTGGATCATAAACAACAGTTTTCTTATAGCTGTTCGTGTCCGCGCGTGTCGTTTTTGATTGTGATTATTATTCGAAGGTATTTTGAGATCGTTGAAAGCGCCATATTTGAATTATTATGTCAAAATTGTTTGATGTTATGGAATTTTTCAAAATTTTTAACGTTATTTCAGTTTAATTTTGTTTATGGTTAAGTTAATTATAAATTCATACATATAAGTACATATATATATGAAAATTTAGAGGTTTTTTTTACATCGGTTGAGTAGCGTGAGACAGAGTAGTGAGAGAATAGAAAGAAAAAACAGGATGTGCACAAAATACGTTAGAATTATTTTGATTTTTGTAGTTATGTTCTAATCAAATAGGCATAGTGTTCTCGTTGTCTTAAAACTCGACACTTTTAACAATTTTAATTAATAATTAAAAGTCAACAAAGTTCTTAAAGCTAATGTATTAAAAGTAATATTTAACAAAACTGCATAACAAAAGTTTAACATTAATTAAGTAAATGTGATTAATTTAAATATTATATAGGGTGAGGTCTTTAGCTCTCGGCTACTATGTTAGTTGGGTCTTGATGTATCAGGATTAATACTTAGTAGGTTGCATATAGGAATAGGAACTTAATGTGTTGTCTTTGGCACTTTAAATAGGATAATTCAGCAAACGTCTTTTAATGTATGTTAATTTTAACAGGAACTCTTTGGGGTTTTTGGTTTTGGTTTTGTTTGGGGTATTGGGGGTAGTTTATCAGTGGGCATGGGCTGGGCTGATTGGGTTGAATTCTCTAGTAAAATTTTTGCTACTATTTCTTTATAAGGAACATTATTGTGATCATTTATTTTTGTTGATAGAGTTGCTGCAGTTGCTGTTGGCGCTGTTGACGTTGTTGCTCTGCAAGTTGTTCTTTTTGCTTTTGTTGCTCCAGGATTTTACGTTTTTGTTCCAGGAAAGATAGATCGATGAAAATTCTAACATTAATCGTGCAGCTAAGTTCTAAACATTATAGCTAAAATTGATTGTATATTGGCTAGAGTATTGTGTTGTAGGTATTGTTTATTGGTTGTTAGGCATCTTAACCATATGATTTATCAATTTATCAATTTTTCTGTAAAATATTTGTAATATTTACATCATCTGTCCTAATTATTTGTCACCTTACACAATTGCGCCACCTTTGCCATTCTGATAAACATTCAGTGAAAGATCTAGGAACCCACGCTGGCAACAACGAAAGCCTTAATTCGAATAGATATAGACTCTGGTTTCTAGAGGTTCATGGGGTACTCAGATTTGATGTCTCCATGTCGCAAACCAGATCATCGGAGTTTTTACTTGCGATTGGAATGGGAGTCGATTAACGCGTAGTCGATTCATATAATACTTTACTTTTGATAGAGGAACACAGATATGTACATACATTAAATCTAATAGAGTTACATATAGACAGCAGAGCACATGCAATTGTACTGTATTGTATTGTGTCTTTGAGGTCTGTGGCATGTTGCATGTTGCATATGTAAGCTGTATGTATATAACAGATATTGGATTTGATATAGGATTTAGACTTTACACAGGTTGCGGTTGTTGTGGCAGGATGTACAACAATTCGGTTAATTTTCATTGACAGGCAGGATAACATATAAGAGTACATCAATACATATATGTACTTAGGTATGTACAACGTACACATGGGAATTTCGGAAATATACATAGTAAACATTCAAGTTTCCAATAAGCCTAAAAATCAAGTAGTATCTAGAGAAACCGAATGCTTGGTTTTTTTATACGGTTTTCAAGTGATGCAAAAATCAATCAATCCATTAAAAGAATTTATATCAGGCTGTGCTCAAAATATGATTACTTTTACCCGTCAAGTTTTGTTGGCAAAGGACGATGCAAAGGACTATCCTTCAAGCGATAACTATCGCTTGTGGCAAAGCTACAACAATATACATAGAATATATATATATATAGAAATATGTATGTATGTATATGGTGTATATAGAGCATATAGTATGTGTATATATTTTAACATTTAGCAAGTATTAGACATACAACATCTATGGACTCCTTTGTCTTATTGGTTGTGTGACTGTGTTTAGTAAATTTCGTGTTCGATTTGGCCTAATGTTAGTTGATTAGGACTGCAACTTAACTAAGAATCAATCCGCATGGATTTTGGACTACTCAAAATCATGTATTGCTTGATATTAGTTTTAAGCTAACTAGGCGCACTTTAGAGCTGCATTAAAATTTCACAAAAACTACGCAAATCAAATTATTTTATTCAATTTTAAATATCTCAATTTGTTTGTTAACAGCGTAATCGAAAAAATTCAAAAATTTGTTAGTGTATTGTATTGGAACTAAGCTTCTAAATTTGTTGTCAGTTGAGTAGCATAAAGAATTCCAATTGTGTGATAAACTTACGGAACTGTTGTTCTGATGGTGTCCTCAATGTTGTGGTTTGAGTACAGACCAATTGGCGAGTTGAATTGCTTGTGGAAAACCTAAATTGAGAATAGAATAGAATTCAATGTTATTATTCTACTAGCGCAGACGTTGAAGTTGATACTTACTCTGCCAGTATCGGCATCCTGGCCAACAACCTTGTGCAACATGGTATCGGCAACGCGTTGCTTCATGATACTGTCATGGTAGTCGTGTCCGGGATGGGCACGCACAGCTGGGTTGGGGTAGTGTCTCAAGTATGAATCTGTGCTAGGGGCATCCTTTTTCACTTTGGCACCGGGCAGAACCAGTGGAGTGGTTCGGTATGGCTAATGAAGCAACAAAAATGCATGTGATCAGTAAAATTGTGTTTAATTTATGACTTTGTTTATACGAAACCAATGTGCAAACATTTGGCAGGCTTACTACACAAACGAGAATACAATATAAATAAATAATATTATGTACCAAGTTCTATGAGGCAATAACATTATGCGATCATTAAAGCAACCGCAGCTTCCAAATCTTTCTAGAACATTCTCTCGCAAACAGTGAATCTTTTGAATATGTATGCGTGTATGTAGTATATGTGAAATTTTGTATAAACTTTATTTACCAAAATTCCATAGCATGTATGAGAGCGAGCGCGCCCGTCTATATACTTTAAAAATATCTCAGCGTTGTCTAATATTTATAGGCGCTTACGTAAGCGCTATTGCCCTCGTCCAGCAATTTTCATTTGTTGCTCGCTGTTTTATTTTTGCCAACAAACGTTGGCTGGTCACACGCAGCCGCACGAGCGCGTAAGTAATTTAATATTCGTGGCGACAATTCAAATTTGTGCGCCCAATAATCGAATGCAGCTCTGTGCAGCGTTGCCAGACTGCAATCCAAACAGCTGTTTAAGGCGCGCAGCTGACACACATTTGGCGCCTTTTGCTCACCTTTGCTTTGCGACTTTTTCCGTCGTGCTTCCCACGAAACTCAAAACAATACTATTTCTAATGCAATTAGCTGATTAATAAATTCAAGTGCAGTGCAACTAACGCAAGTAGCTTAACAAATGGCTGCCGTACGTCGCTCCACGCGCCTTAGCAGCATTAGCAAGTCTGCAACGACAGCGCTGCCTCAGTCTGCACTCTCCACAACGCCACGACGCTCAGAAATTTGGCGCAGACGACAAGCTAAGGAGCTCCTAGACAGTGACGAAGATGATAAGGATGATACTGTTAGTATAATTTCAGACAATAACGAAAACAGAAACGTGTTGAACAAAATGGACAAGACGACCAGTCGCAAAAACAAACAAAAGGAAGAGCTACCAAAGACGCCACGCAGCAGTAAGAAAACTACGGCAAAAACAGCAGCGGAAGTTTTGAGCATCAGGGCCAAGCGCACTGAGGCCAATATACGTGCTGCAAAGCTTCTAGATGGCAGCAGCAGTAGCGGCGAGGAGGATCTGGATGAGGCGTCCCATGTCTCGCCGCCCAAGCAGCGCAAGATGCTGCCCATGGCACAGCACTTGATCAGCCCCTCGCGACTGCTGGACAGACTGAGCATAGATGAACGTGGCGAGCAGGAGGATAAGCCCAACAAGACTGAAACACAGCCAGAACAGCCAGCAAAGCCGTTGTCGCCACGCAACAAATATCAAAATGCTCGACGTATACTAAACAGCGCCGAAACGCTTAACTTGCCTGGACGTGAACCGCAGCTTCAGGAGCTGCGTGAGTTCTTTACCAACCATTTAGAAGCTCAAACCTCTGGCAGTCTCTATGTCTCAGGACAGCCGGGCACAGGCAAGACCGCTTGTCTGTCCTTGCTGCTGCGCGCGCCGGAATTTGCACGGCGTTTGCAACGTGTGTACATTAACTGTACGAGCATTGCAAGCGTGGGCGCCGTCTATAAGAAGCTATGCGCCGAGTTGGAGCTGAAACCGACAGGACGCACCGAACGCGATCACCTGGAGGCCATACAGCGTCACTTGCGCACAACCAAGCGTATGTTATTGCTGGTGCTGGATGAGATCGATCAACTGTGCACGGCCAGACAGGAGGTTCTGTATACGATCTTTGAGTGGCCTGTGCTGCCTGGTGCGCGCTTATTGCTTGTTGGCATTGCCAACAGCTTGGATCTCACCGATAGGACACTGATGCGTCTAAATGCGCGCTGTGAGCTTAAACCAAGACTGATGCACTTTCCGCCCTACACCAAGTCACAAATTGTAGAGATATTCAAGTCTCGCCTGGCCGAGGCAGATGTTTTGGATGTCTTTCCACCCGTCACGCTGCAGCTGCTGGCTGCCAAGGTGAGCGCAGTAAGTGGCGATGTCCGGCGCGCCTTGGACATTGGACGGCGCGTCGTAGAGATAGCGGAGCAGCAGAAACGTGATGGCGAAAAGGAGTTCAACTTAAAGGCGCTTGAATTGGGCGCACAGACAACAGAGGCTGAGGGTAAGTTAATGCTTCCTAAACCCCATGCAAAAGCTAACTTTTCTTGCATTTATAGACACGCTGAAGCCTGTTCAGGTGAGTCAGGTGGCTGCGGTGCTAAACAAAGTGTATGGTGCCTCACAGAATCTAGAGGAGGACATTGAGGCCGCCTTTCCGCTGCAACAGAAGCTAATGCTATGCTCACTTGTGCTTATGTTGCGCAATGAGCGCAACAAGGACATCACCATGGGACGCCTACATGAGGTGTATCGACGCGTGTGCGCTAAGCGTAACATCCTTGCCCTAGATCAGGCGGAGTTCTCTGGCACTGTTGATCTCGTGGAGACGCGTGGTATCTTGCGTGTTATGCGCAAGAAAGAGCCGCGTCTAAACAAGGTACTGCTGCAGTGGGACGAGGGGGAAGTTCATGCGGCTCTAAGCGACAAGCAGTTGATTGCTTCGATCTTGAGCGACACCGCCTGTCTGACCAAGTAACAAACAAACAGAAAGCTCATGATGTTTACCTTTACAAAATTAGCTAAACAATTTTCCTAATTTTTGGTCAATTGCGCATTTCTCACAATTTTCATTCACCTTGGCCATTGAACGAAACGGACGACGGACATACAATTTTGAGATATACAAAAATAAATTGAAAACGTTCAGTTTTTTTGATGCTAAATTTAAAATTCGTTGCTGGCGCAAGCACACAAATATGTTGAAATATCATTTGAGGGTCACTTTTGAAATTATTAATTGAATTTAATCTTTTTGGTTTTCTTGTCCCATCATAAATTTAAGTAAATGTTACGCAAACAATATTTTTATATCTCCATAGAGTTGACAATTGAATTTTCTAAACTTGTATTCACTTCATGTAGATTCTAAGTACATAGTGTTAATGTAATACCTAATAAATTGATTTTGCAATATATAAGGATGTGCTACGCAAATGTTGAACATAAGTTTATTTTGAAAAGCGACAACAATTGTTCACTTTCGCTGCGCCACAGTTTTTGAAACAATGCCAAAATCATCCCTCATCTCTAAACTATAGGGAATAATATATTATTTTGCTTTTGGGTTCATTACCCATAAGCCTAATTATCGCCAGTGTTGGTTTCTGTGGTCATTTTCAAATTAATTTCATTTTTAATCATATTGTTTATTTGTTTTGTTGTTTCTGTAGCTGTTGGTGGTTTTGTTGTTCGCTCTGATATTTTCTAAAAATATCCAACGAGGTGGTATGAATTACATTGAGCGCCAAAAGCAAAGAGCAATGAAAAATATGTTTCAACAAAATGTATTCGAAAATGTTTTCTGCTTTCGACGCATATTGACGAAAAGCGAACAAATATGTTTAAATAATAAGCTACACAGTGGGTGTAGTATGTAAGAAGCAGACAGCGTGAGAGGGAGAGTATCCAACATATATATATATATATACTATATACATATATGTTCTGCTCTATATACACTCTGAAACAATCGTTAAAGAATTTTCTAAAAAAAAATTTTAAAAAAATATTTTGGAAATACGATTTTGAACTGTCGTTAATGCTGACATTTGTATTTGAACTTGAATTCAAGAAGACATTTTTGACGGCAAAGGTGAGATTTCATAAGTACTTGAATCATTTTCACACTTTGCATATATATACTAAAATTATAAATTAAATACATACTTTATGTGCCATAAGAAAATGTTTCAAATTTGTTCTTTAAATGAATAATTCAATTTAATTGATTGTATTTCGAATTATTTTCGAGTATTGTATTAGCTATTATTATTTAGTTGATCACTGTTTACTTTACTTCCTTTTTATTTGGATTATGCTTACTTGATATTGAATGCATTCATTGAGGTCTGGCTGCTCCTTGTAATAGACGGGTGATCCGTTTTTGAACTGAACGTACTCCATTTTGAATTTGTGTGTGTGTGTATTGAATTTAAACTCCTTTACGATCAAAATTTAAACAGATTAGAAATATTATAGGGAAAACTCTTACGTAATAACGCAATGTCATAAACCAATTTGAAATTTGTCACAATTAATTGTTCTGTGATTATAATAATTATTCTTTTGTTTTTACTTTGGCTTAATCTTAATTGGTTATTCTTTTATTTTTGGTAAATTGGGCAACTTGCTTTTTTTGCACGTTTAAATCAACGCTGCGCTGCTAATTCTTCTTCTTCAGCACTTTCGGAGATCGCTTCACTAGGACTAGGAGGGATGCGTTTTGTCTAGACTTGTTTATTTTTCAATATTCCGAACGCAACTGATTTGAAATTTTTCAAATGCTGGCGAATTATTGCTGTTTCGACTGCGCGGAATTCCAATCCATCTATATAGAGTCTCTATATATGAGTTCTATCTAACAGAGTATAGTATGCATCTGTGTGTGTATGGCCATATAGCACATATAGAAGAACATTCACATCAGAGTGCGAGTGCTGACGGTCAGAGGCCGTCCAAACCCACGCACACCAACACACTTAGTTCACTCAGTTGCTCTCAATTTGTTAAACATATACATACACTAAATGTTTTGTGCAAATAGATTATTCACTGAGCGTAACGGCCATAATACAACAAATACTTACACATAAACTTGGACTTGGATGCTGTTGGGAGCGTTTTTCATCTGCGCCCACGCGCCATTCACAATAGACGCCCCCAGTCCCTCCTTATAACGACATTTATATGTATTTAAAATAATATATAGATATATGTATGTATACACATATATGTATATGTATATACTGTTTGTCTGTTTGTCCTGCCTATTCACAAAACAAAATTATATTTCATGTATAATTTTAATTGCTTATTTTTGGAGCAATTTCAATTTCTCTCGCCTTTTTTTCGTTATTTGTTAGAAAATTAGGCACAGCAGCGAGGTTATTGTTTTGCTCGAATGCAAAATTATAAATTCGAATTTTTTGCACTCAAATATTTCACACATTTTCAGTACAACATTATTGATGTGTTCAGTTAGCATTAGCTCAATCGAGCTGACACTGAGAATTTCAAAATTACCAACGCATTTTGTCAAGCAATTCTGACAGCTCGATTGCTATATAGAATTCTTGATATAACATTGACATCTTTGCTGCAACTAATTGATGTCAAAATCAATCTGACAATGGAAAAGGCACAGGGACAGGTGTAATTAACCTTGTTTGATTAGATAAAAACAAACACGCAGTCAAAAAACTTTCAAGATCGACGGAAATTTCCAAGAAACTCATAATTTACATTTGAATATGTTTGTTTTTTTTCCCAGTGTGAAGGTTGTTTGTTTAGATATAGGTATTTTTACAAAAGAATTTTCGAATGAAATTTTTTGAGTGGGTTGATCAAAACGTTTTTCCGCAAAAAAGAACTAAAGATCTCAGAAAATAATTAATGATAAAGTTATTTTTAGGCATATTACAATTGTTATAAAAAAGAAACACTTTAAAATGTATTCGTTTATCAAATTTTAGAATAGACAAAATGATTTCACCTACTTTTCTAGTTGAAAGTGAATTTAATCCTAAATCAGATGCGAGTAAATCCAATTCACTATTTTGTGCTAAAAGTGATAAGAACACTTGAGGGAAATTCACTTATTTTAATCATAAATCAGATGCGAGTAAATCCATTCAGCTATTTTATGCTAAAAGTGAGAATGAGAACACTTAAAGGAAATTCACTTAGTTTAATTCTAAATCAGATCCGAGTAAATCCAATTCACTATTTTATGCTAAAAGTGACAATGAGAACACTTAAGGGAAATTCACTTCCGCACAATATTTTCAATGTGGTAACCGGAAAGCGCCTGTCTGTCAGCTTTTAAAATATATCCCAAAATATATATTACTTAAGGGCATACGAACATTAACTAAGAGGAATAAAGCAAATGTTTTGTGTAAAACTGATGACAAATCATATCAAGCATAAGCAACATAAAAAAAGAAATATAGCAACACCTTGATTTATATTTTTGTGCTGCATTGGCAAACAAAATGTCGACCTTGGGCGAGTGGCAATTTTGTTGTCTTGATTCATTAGCATCGTCATCAAGCGGTGGGCTGTCAGGTGAGGGGAGCCAGGCAAGCACTTTCATTGGCATTGCCTGAAGATCACAAGGTAGCATCCGACAGCGCCCTCAGTGGCAGGCAATGCATATAGAATATAGATATACTTGGTATATCTTTTATTCCTATAGACACGCTATTCACCTGGCTGCAGGCAGCCAAAGTGGCCGAGAAGCTATTTTCAACAATGTTTTTTGTATATTTTGCGTCGTTGTTTCTATTTTTTTGTTTTGGGAAGAGGGCAGCAGCAGGTTCTTTTTTTTTTGTGGGTTGCCAGAGTTGTTTGTGTTTTTGTTTTTGTTTATTTTCTTGCCAGTTTTCCACCTGCACACTGCGTCACAAGACTTTCCTGTTTCACGCCTACGTTTTCGCAGCTAATACTAGCTCGTCTGCATGTATATGTATATATATATATATATTTTGCTATATTTAGATCGTGTAAACAGCAAAACCTTGACCATAAGATGTCTATCCTCTGATGTCAGACGTTGATCAGCGTACGTACAATTTTTACAAAATCCATATCTGTTTCACGAGCAGAATCTACAGCCTATTTCAAGGCATCAGTTGGGACATCAAATATGCTTTTAGTATTGCATACTTTTGTGCGCCGCGGATCTAAAATGGCGTCTGTTTATTACAGCAATACTAAGGAATTTAAAAAAGTGGGAATATACTACAACAATAATACAATATTAAGTAAACAGTTTCTTATAAACAATCTAAGTCTTTAAGACTCAATAAATAAATATCTATTCATGGCAACAATTCAAGAGATAGGACTTTGAAAACCTATGAAATACTTTTGGCTAACTGAGTTTAGTTAAATTATTCACTGTTTTTGCTATCTTATGCCTAGCTAGGTCGTTATCCTTTTTGGTTTCTTAACTCACCTGATTAATAATGGCTGCCTGCTCCTCGGCAACATCCTGTTGATGATCGCGCGTTGGCTTTGGCGAAAAAACACTTGAGGGTGCCACATAGCCGCCCGAGGCGTTTAATTGTGGAAACACCGTTTGCGGCAGCGTATCTACGGGCAGCTGTAGAGCCCGCTCGAAATGACTGGGTCCGGGCAAGAAGGGTGATGGACCGCGATGCGGATGTTGAGAGAGCTCCGGACTGGCCGGTGGCAATGTTGAATTGCTGCGCGAGCCGGCCTCCTGGTTGACACCCTGCGTATACGCGATTTTGTTGTCCCTGTAAGGAACGATAAGTATAGTATGTTGTGCTGTTATCAATTTGTATTTGTACTAAACTCACCTGTGCACAACCAAACGTATCTCATTGCCTGCTCCGCGAAACAGCTGCTGCGCATCGGCGTGACTCAGGTCGCGTGCATCGTATTCACCGATTTTGGCTATAATATCGCCACGCAGCAGCTCCCCGTACGATGGGCTGCCAACTTGCACCTGTGGGCGAAGGTTAAACAATTGAAATGTTTGCACAGCATTATAGAAGCTTAGCACTGCTGACGACCTTGACATGGATGCGCCTTAGACAGACATGATTATGAGCGCCCCAACACCCAAAAACCCAATCCCATTGTTTACATGCGTCGTTTTCTATTTGTTGTGCCTCAATTAGTTTTACTGGCGTCTCAGAATTCGCAAATCGTTGGCACCGTTGCAATTGCAACACTTTCCTACTATTCGATATGTTGTGTGTGCGTGTGGTCTGTGTGCTAGTTTCGCTATTTATACCCTACACTGTAAAGGGTAGAAGGGTGTACTAGATCGAGTCGTGGGCTTAAGTTCACGGTTGGCCACAATATACCAATATTTCTTTATATAGTTTTGGATAATTCCTTTTAAATTACGTTCCTTCATTCAAAATGAGATATGAATTCAATAAATAAACTAGAAACGTATTAATTTTCTTATAAAGTAAGTAAGTTAGTATTTCCTGAAGATTTTCTAATAATTGTATAAATGTTATAGCTACATAGAGAGACAGAGAGTAATCATAAAGGTATCTTCTTATATCCACAAAGTTCTTGAACAGTATAATGATTGTTATACCAAAAGGTTTCTATAATAGAAACTCTATTATACGCTAACCCTATCTTTCCGAATGTCCTTTTTTCTGAGTTATGTTTAATACGTTCTTATGCCGATTTCCATCAACAACAACATCCTTATAAGTAATAAGGAATCTGTTGATTGTCTATTTAGAGTGATTGCTAGTCGCATTCTCGCCACTGTTGTGCTCTTACTGTTTTGATTTGTTGTTGTTTATTTTGTCATTAAGTAGTGCAAGACACAAAGGCCAAAACAGTTTGGCAAGATAATGGACAGTTCTCTGTCGCTTCTGAGCAACAATTGTGATGAATGGGCCATTTTGGCGACATTAACCACAAAGCGACAGGCGACTGTGACGGCGACAGGCGAGAGGCGACAAGAAGGAGGAACCATTGCCAGCTCGTTTTGTTGCAGCTGCTCTAGTTACATAATGCAGCTTGAGTGGAAGCAATCCAACAATTACCCTGGTGATGATTAAGGGCGTATCCAAATCGTTGCCACCAACCAAACGTATGCCCCAGGGCGTGGCCTGACCATCCCGCTGGAGCTGCACAGCGAACTCGTGCAGCTTTGGGCTCATGTTGCACCAATCGTATTATATATGTATGTCACTTGGTTCCAACTGCAGCTCAATTAAACATAGTAGTTTAGCTCTTTATATGCAGTCACAGTTGATGCTGCTGCTTCAATACTTTTATTCGCGATTTTTCAATTGTTTATTGGCCAAATATCTCAGCCCGAGGCGGAGGTAGCGCGTGCAGCGCGATTTTAGCGTTTTATTCGATCGCAATGCTGCTCAAGTACTAATTTTAAAATACAATTTGTATTCCTTTTTGCAGCAGCGGCAACGGATCGTGGTATACTACGAATACACTGCGCTACAATCATGTAGTCAGCGGCTGAGAAACATGAACTCAATACAAATGCCAATAATATTTATTATGCGCTTCGTTTAGAGCCTATCGGTTCTGTTAAGGCTTTGGCAACCAATTTGGGTGGCAACGTGTATAGACATCATTTTTGAAAAGCAAACAAGACGGCTCTCTTCTCCATTAATCTAATACTTTTCCACCCATAATATAAGAAGAAAGGAGGTATTTCTCTATATAGAGTATTAAATTGTAAAGGTTGTGCCTTTCTTTGCTACACATTGTGGCAACTCTTAATCCTGTTGCATAGCCCAAATGACCCTGAATGTAGAACGTCTAGGGGCACTGAGTTTGATCATCTTTTCAGCCGTCGAGTGGCGATGCCGACGACGAGCATTGGGCATCTGTTATTCAAAATTTTCAGATATTTTTATTAGCCTCAGCGTCTTTTTGCAGCCATGCAAATGAGAGGCTGTAATTAACTTTATTTACTGGCACGCTTCAAATAGCAGCAAGTAGCAACAATAATAGTCCCCTCCCCCCCAAACAATTCAAATAAACAAATCAAATGTTTGAGGCATTAGTCAATGGGCAGTCCACATGTCGTATGCGCAATATGCAGAGTCTGTCGATTGTCGATTGAAGGTCTTGTCTGGGACATATTCCCTTTCCAAAACAGATGCTACCTTGTACTTTTCTCGACATCAAAATTGTAGAGAATGAATACACTGAGCTACAACGTCAAATCGAAGCAAAATTGTTTGGTTTTGTTTTTGGCAGCGTTTTTACTTTTTACAACGGAAAAATCTTTTTGTTTCCCGTCGTTTTTCGCTTTTGGGGGCGTTGATATATAAATGTATACAATATATGGACTGGCATTTATTTTTGCAACCTATTTATTTGATTCTGAAATGCTTTTACTATGTATTTGTGAATTGAATGATTTTCACATGATTTCTAATTGGAACTCGTTGAATTTTGTAAGCTTGAAATTATATAAATTTGATATTACTTTACTGATCAAAGGTCGTTTAACCCAATATGACTTTGTCTGGTTAAATCAGTCGTAAACATTTCACATTAAATCATGCAATAAATGCATTAATAATAAATATCTTCCAGAATATTGGCCCAAACCAACGATTAACGTTTGCATTTTGGCAACTGCAGCCAAATATGTTTGCGTCATTTCGACGCAATGCCAATAAATTTGTTAAATACGATTTTTGGTTAAACATTTTGAAAGGCATATTTTGTGTATGCTTTTTAAAAAGTAAAACTGCAGCAGTGGCTAATTAATTAAATTGTGCTCGACAAATTTACGAGCCGCCAAATGTTATTGAACTGATTTCTGATGCCGCGGCAGAGAGTATTGGGGCCACACCAGCGACGATTGACAAGCCATATGCCATAGCATAGTCGGAGGGGGTGAGACCACCCCAGACTTACCCCACTGTACAGCTCGTCGGCAAAATGGACACGCTTCTTGATGCCGCTGCCGCTGCTGCTGCGACGTCGCGCGGTCAGCCGAGTGGGTGGCGGTGACAGCGTTGGCATGGGTCCGTTTACTACGTCATGCACATAACTGGGCACCTTCCAAAAAGCCGGTCGATTGTATGACGATCTGCTGGTCGTCATTGCTGGCCAACGACTAGCGTAAACAAATGGAATGCGCCACGAAATTCATATAAACAATTCAAAATGCTCTCTCTTCTATTTTGCGGCCGCACGTCTACTCACGTCAGCGTGTATGTGTAATATAAATGGCTGTAAGAAGCAACTACAAAGAGGAATGCTTAAGAAGAACGCATAATAAGCGCAAAAAAAAACATTTCAATTAGGCAAATGACAGGCGTTCTTATTAGTATACTCATAGATTAAAAATAACAGCCAAATTGATGTAATTCAAAAAATGCGCTTAGCAATCATTTAATGGCCTCAAAATTGCGCGCAGCCAACTTCACGCAAGTTTCAGTGCTGCCACACTATTTGTCTTGCATTCATTTCAGCGTTGCCACACAGTTTTTGGTACATTAATTAGCGTGTTGCACTTGCATTTATATTGTAAACGACAACAAAGCAATAGTAAAACGACAACAAGCAATAACAAATCTATGGAGAAAGCCAGGAGTCGCGCCAAGAATGTCAATTTTTAAAGCGCGGTATGTATGCTTATAAATAAAGGTAAACAGGCCGAACAATCACTTTGTTGTCCCCACAGCGTAAAGGAATTCGAGGATATTTTTGAACAGGATGTGATTGACCTGAAACAACTGCGTCAGCAGACGTTCAATGGTTAGCTGGGATCTAATTGCAAAAATAGCGAGCACAAGAACTCACAATCAAATCCACAGGTGTGCCCGATGTACTCAGTTTTCGTGCCCTTAGCTGGAAAATGCTGTTGGGCTATCTGGGGCCCGGGCGCAGCAAGTGGCCTACGATATTGGCGAAAAAGCGTGCGCTATACAGAGAATTCATTGTGGAGCTAGTACTGCCCCCCGGACACACACAAAATGGCGAAGGTGGAGATGATATTGAATCGAGGGGCGTTGGCCTGCAAGATCATCCGCTCAGTGAGGGACCGGAGAGCGCTTGGAATACGTTTTTTAGTGATAACGAATTTCTACTGCAAATCGACAAAGATGTCAGACGATTGTGCCCCGACATATCATTCTTTCAACAGCCCACGGAATATCCATGTGACATTGTGGTACACAGCAAGGGGGAGCAAGGCAGAAGGCTGCATGAGCGTGTGGTGCCCTCCGTGCTGAGCTCGGCAAATGTGGAGCGCAAAGGACTGGGCATGACCAAGGTGAGTCTCTGTTGGCGATTCTGGTTTTGATTGTAGAATTAAGAGTTCAACCAACATTCCATAATGCATTCCATGGCAGCAAGTAAGTTGGTATAACACACAAATTACAATACTAATATTATTTACATATTCAGATTAACTTAATCACAAAACGTTCGGCGGAAAATTATGCTGCTATGGAAGAGGGGCAGGAAGCGCACTGGGAAGTTGTGCAACGAATTTTATTTATCTATGCAAAGCTCAATCCCGGCCAGGGTTATGTGCAAGGCATGAATGAGATCGTTGGCCCCATTTACTATGTTATGGCCTCAGATCCCGACCTTTCGAATCGCGCCCATGCCGAGGCAGATTGCTTCTTCTGCTTCACCGCGCTAATGAGTGAAATACGCGATTTCTTCATAAAAACGCTGGACGATGCGGAAGGCGGCATCAAGTGCATGATGAACAGGCTATCAAATATGCTCAAATCGAAAGACATAAGTATATACAATCACCTTAAGAGCCAGGAGCTGCATCCACAATACTACAGCTTCAGATGGATCAACCTGTTACTCTCACAGGAATTTCCATTGCCCGATGTGTTGCGTATATGGGATTCAGTCTTCTCGGATGAGCAGCGTTTTGATTTTCTTATCAAAATTTGCTGTTCAATGATATTGTAAGTCATAGCAACCCTTTAACTATCTTTCTACTTTATATTTCAATTTCAGAATACAAAGAGAAACCATACTAGAAAACGACTTTGCCTCAAATGTGAAGCTGCTGCAGAACTATCCACCCATTGATATTAATGTTGTGCTAACGCACGCAGTCTCATTGGCGTAGCAGTTGTCATTTCCGAATTTAAGCCTTAGCTTGCGCATATCCTTAATATGTATGACCTGAATTTTCTCCCATAGTCTGATAAGCAATTCGTAAAGCAATCAATGACAGCATAGCTAGCGCCAAATCTAAAAAAACGCACGTTCCGTAAACTCAAAAACTAAATAATCTGTATACATATGCTTTTGATATAACTTTTAATTTGATATATATTTTTCATCAATAAACCAATGAATTTTAACATATTCTGTTTCCAAATAATTAAAATTAACGTCAATGAAGGTCATAGGTCGGTCACTTAAAACAACTTAGGTCTGTGGCATCGTCTAAATAACGCTCATTAAAACACTTGTCTGTAACGACTTCCTACTTGTTCATCTTGGGTGCAGTGTCCTTGCAAATTGTTTGCGCTATAAATTCTATCAAAGTGCGTGTCGGCCGACCAGCCATTCCGCGTCGCAAATACTCGAACTCACAACCCTCTGTTACCATCACATTGGTAGCGTCCTGCGAACGATATACAAAACTTTTAATCACCGCCCCAAATCAACATATACTAATCACTTACAATGTGCATCCACTGTCCACATGGCACAAACTCACGCAGGAAGGCAGCGGCTTTGCACGGACGGCCCCCACGTCCAATGCCGTAGTTCTGCACATCACTGCGTCCACCAGCACGCACCGCCTTGCTGTAGTAGTTCCACAATGGGAAGCGCCAGACGCGATCTCCGGTGTGCATGCTGGCGTGCTTTATTTGTTGCCAAAGTATTTCAGAGTTTGTGAAGATTCCACAAGCTGCCTCGTCCAAGGCTTGACGCATGTAGCCCGAGCAGGTGCCAATGTCAATGATGCACTTGGGACAGAAGTTCTGACCGTACAGCAAGGCATCGGCCAAGACCAGAACATCCTCATGGTCGGTACACTGGACCTCAATGGTCTTTCCATTCATTGACTTGACCATGTCGCCGGGACGGAAAGAGTTGCACCCAATTACGTTTTCACATAGCGGAATGAGACCGCGAATGTTAACCTAATACTCGGATGATAAGCTTTGGTTTCAATTGATAAACTGCAACTCACCGGTAATCTCAGTCCAGCCACAGCACGACAGGTGGCCACCACAACAGCGGCTCCAGTCATGTCTCCACGCATGTGGTATAGCTCTCCGCGCTTCTTCAGGCACAGGCCGCCAGCATCATAGGTTACACCCTGTCCGACAAGAACAATTGGGCGTTCCTCAGCACAGGTGCCATAGTAGCTGAGCTCCAAGAAGATGGGCGGCTCACAGGAAGCCTTACCCACCGCCAGGAAAGCATGCATGGACTGGCTCTCCGCCCAACCCTCCACTTTGACTTCCACATTGACACCAGATTTACACAAGACCTCGACAACATTCTGGGCGAACGCTGTTGGGGTCAGCAAGTTGGAAGGCATCTCTTGCAGCTGGCGGGTTAGATTCTGTGCGGCCGCTTTCTGCAATCCAATGCGCCAACCCTCAATGTCACAGATCTCGTCCTTATTGGTATATAAATCAATGGATGGTACCGACATCCGCTGCTTGGGATCCCGCAGCTCTTGGTATACCCAAATGCCCAACGCTGCGCCTTCAGCGGCAGACTCTGCGTGGCCACAGTTCTCTACTTCAATGCGATCAGTGTCCAGTTCGGCCAAGGTCCTACAAGCATCGGCCACTGAGCGACGAATGGCCTCTTTCTGTTCATCGAGGACCTCGTAGGGATTATAACCCAGGCATTCCTTGCCTAACCCTATCACAGCTACAGCCGAGTAATAGGGTACGCGTTCCGGCTCTATCGCGAAAAGCAGACGAGTTTCACCCCTCTTTGGCATGGGACCAGACATGCGGAGGACCTCCAGCAAACGACCATGAGTCTTCTGGACATTATAGCGCCAGCCAGCCTGTGTCAGGATGCCCGCATCATTCTTATCCTCCTCATCAGCATATACGCCAATAATTAGACCACGCGATGGAGGATCTGCGCATATCTCCATCTGTTGAATCTGCAGCATCTGGTTAATCATCTGCGAGTAGTTCCGCTGCGTCACTGGCTGCCGCAGCTGAATTGCCCGCCGGGCCAGACGACCGGTTAAACGAAACATTTGTAAGGTGATTGCACTTAAACTTTTTACAGAAAAAATATAAAACTATTTTGAAATCCAGACGAGCACTTTTCAAGCGCAAAATTGTGAGATTTTTATTCCAGAATACTTAAAATTGTTGCGTGTTCTATCGCCAAAGGAATGAAAATGATACTGAGAAATATAGTTACAGACCCTATGTAAAGTATAGAAGAAGTTATTTTCAAAACCCACTAGATCAAGAACATTTTTATGTTTGTATGTAGTTTTCTATATATATAAAATAGTTCGTCCTGACTGACTGACTGAATGATTCATAATCAACGCAAAACCCAAACCGTAAGAGCTAAAATGCTGCAATTGTCACGGTAGGTTCCATCCATGTTGAAACTTGCACACTTGCACTTGTTTTGAAAAATTCCACCCACAAGCGTTGGAAAATAAATTCAAGGTCACAAAACTGGTGGAAAACTCCGGCATTTAACTTTTTTTATTATCTTTGGATTGGCCTCAAACTCATTTTTTATAATATCTGTTTATCATATGATTCTTTTGAAACTCATTTTTAAAATACCTCAGATTAAATAAGACCACTGTCGGAACCTTGACTAGCCGTAAACAAAAAAAAACGTACATATATACAACAATTTTAAAATGTAAATAAACACTAATTAGAATTAATAACAATAGACTTAAGTACACACTAAAATGTTATCCAGCTGGAGGTCCTGGCAGCCATTGCTGAAACACACTTATCATACAGTTTTAAGTATACGATTAGTTCTTAACAAATAAATAAATATATAAAATAATTATTATTCGACACGAAAATAATATAAATTTAATGGTAATTAATAATAAGTGTAATTGTAGTTTGTATTTCACATCATTATTGTTACCAAAATTTAAATATAAATAAATAAACGTACTATAACAATCAAACGATAGTTTTTTATTGTTAAAAAATGCAAGGATGGGAACAGTTATTATTTTTAGAATCGTCCCCAAAGTACAACATCCTCGATAGCTCGGGAACTAAGCAGGATTTTCTAGTTTACGATCAGCAGCCCGAAAGTATGCACCAAATATTTTGAATTTCTGCATACACATATGGAACGGTTTTCTAGTAGCTCCCATTCAGCCATATCCTTGCAGATTTTAAAAGGACCTTGTGCGTAAGGATCGTAAGGACCTACTCTATCGATTGGCATTCAAGGATTATGGGGTCATCTAAGGACCATCGACTTGTAAATTTTCAGTCCGAGGGCGAAAGGAATCGTGCCCAAAATACAAAATACTCAATATCTTGGGAACTACAAGGACGAATTTAATGTCCTTTGGCCAGTTGGTAGCCCTGATAATGTCAAGTTGTCTGACACAGGATTCGTCAGGATACGCAAGGATACGGCCGAGAAATCGTCACTTTTCTGTATAGAGAAAAGTCCTTATTTCTCAGCTCCTTTAAGGATCTTAGTCCTTTGTTGATTATATTGGGATTTGGGATGTAGTGCTCTATCTTTTTGCCAAAGGACATCAAAATCGTCCTTGAAATGACCGAGTTACAGGCGATCTTGTGATTTTTGATCAATTTTTCTGACCTACCCCCTTGCAAAAAATTGAAGTGTTTTTTTCGGTGAAATCCTGGAAATCCTTGAATGCCAATCGATAGTCCTGATTCCTACGAGTACAGAAATGTATGGGTTTTCGAAATCCTTAAGGATTTGGACGAGCTATAGCTAGAAGGATGCCGCAAGATTTTGTGGCTTAAGATCGGCAGCGACTAAAAGTATGCAACACATATTTTGAATTTCTGCACACACATATGGAACGGTATTCTAGTAGCTCCCATTCAGCCATATCCTTGCAGATTTTAAAAGGACCTTGTGCGTTAGGATCGTAAGGACCTACTCTATCGATTGGCATTCAAGGAATATGGGGTCATCTAAGGACCATCGACTTGTAAATTTTCAGTCCGAGGGCGAAAGGAATCGTGCCCAAAATACAAAATACTCAATATCTTGGGAACTACAAGGACGAATTTAATGTCCTTTGGCCAGTTGGTAGCCCTGATAATGTCAAGTTGTCTGACACAGGATTCGTCAGGATACGCAAGGATACGGCCGAGAAATCGTCACTTTTCTGTATAGAGAAAAGTCCTTATTTCTCAGCTCCTTTAAGGATCTTAGTCCTTTGTTGATTATATTGGGATTTGGGATGTAGTGCTCTATCTTTTTGCCAAAGGACATCAAAATCGTCCTTGAAATGACCGAGTTACAGGCGATCTTGTGATTTTTGATCAATTTTTCTGACCTACCCCCTTGCAAAAAATTGAAGTGTTTTTTTCGGTGAAATCCTGGAAATCCTTGAATGCCAATCGATAGTCCTGATTCCTACGAGTACAGAAATGTATGGGTTTTCAAAATCCTTGAGGATTTGGCGAAGTTATAGCTAATAATATGCCGCAGGATTTTCTGGCTTAAGATCGGCAGCGACTAAAAGTATGCAACACATATTTTGAATTTCTGCACACACATATGGAACGGTTTTCTACTAGCTCCCATTCAGCCAAATCCTTGCAGATTTTAAAAGGACCTTGTGCGTTAGGATCGTGAGGACCTACCCTATCGATTGGCATTCAAGGATTATGGGGTCATCTAAGGACCATCGACTTGTAAATTTTCAGTCCGAGGGCGAAAGGAATCGTGCCCAAAATACAGAATCCTCGATATCTCTGGAACTACAAGGACGAATTTAATGTCCTTTGGCCAGTTGGTAGCCCTGATAATGCCAAGTTGTCTGACACAGGACTCGTCAGGATACGCAAGGATACGGCCGAGATATCGCTAATTTTGTGTATAGAGAAAAGTCCTTATTTCTCAGCTTAAATAAGGACCTTAGTCCTTTGTTGATTATATTCGGATTTGGGATGAAGTGCTCTATCTTTTGGCCAAAGGACATCAAAATCGTCCTTGGACTGACCGAGTTACAGGCGATCTTGTGATTTTTGATCAATTTTTCTGACCTACCCCCTTGCAAAAAAGTGAAGTGTTTTTTTCGGAGAGGTCCTGGAAATCCTTGAATGCCAATCGATAGTCCTGATTCCTACGAGTACAGAAATGTATGGGTTTTCGAAATCCTTAAGGATTTGGACAAGCTATAGCTAGAAGGATGCCGCAAGATTTTGTGGCTTAAGATCGGCAGCGACTAAAAGTATGCAACACATATTTTGAATTTCTGCACACACATATGGAACGGTTTTCTACTAGCTCCCATTCAGCCATATCCTTGCAAATTTTAAAAGGACCTTGTGCGTTAGGATCGTAAGGACCTACCCTATCGATTGGCTTTCAAGGATTATGGGGTCATCTAAGGACCATCGACTTGTAAATTTTCAGTCCGAGGGCGAAAGGAATCGTGCCCAAAATACAGAATCCTCGATATCTCTGGAACTACAAGGACGAATTTGATGTCCTTTGGCCAGTTGGTAGCCCTGATAATGCCAAGTTGTGTGACACAGGACTCGTCAGGATACGCAAGGATACGGCCGAGAAATCGTCACTTTTCTGTATAGAGAAAAGTCCTTATTTCTCAGCTCCTTTAAGGATCTTAGTCCTTTGTTGATTATATTGGGATTTGGGATGTAGTGCTCTATCTTTTTGCCAAAGGACATCAAAATCGTCCTTGAAATGACCGAGTTACAGGCGATCTTGTGATTTTTGATCAATTTTTCTGACCTACCCCCTTGCAAAAAATTGAAGTGTTTTTTTCGGTGAAATCCTGGAAATCCTTGAATGCCAATCGATAGTCGTGATTCCTACGAGTACAGAAATGTATGGGTTTTCGAAATCCTTAAGGATTTGGCCAAGTTATAGCTAATAATATGCCGCAGGATTTTCTGGCTTAAGATCGGCAGCGACTAAAAGTATGGAACAAATATTTTGAATTTCTGCGTTAGGATCGTAGAAAAAAATTATGAGAAAAACTGTAGCATACTCTAAGGGGTAGATTTCCATCAACCTTCTGCTGATTTCTGTTCGCCTGGTATTTAGGCCGTGCCAATGAAGTTTTGTTTTCGGAATTCAACTTTCCGATTTGGGAGCGTCGCAATGTCAAAAAATTACCAGAAATACCAGGCGAACAGAATCAGCAGAAAGTCGCTAATTAGTATAACAGTTTCTGATTATTAGAACAGTTTCTGATCAGTATAACAGTTCCTAAATTTAACATTACTCTGTTAGTAACAGAATGCTAACAGCAGGTTTACAGCAAGTTAACAGCGAGTTAACAGAGAGTTAACAGAGAGTTAACAGAAGGTTAACAGAATGTTAACATAAGGTTAACAGAATGTTAATAGAGGGTTAACATAGGATTAACAAAATGTTCACATAGGATTACCAGAATGTTAACACAGGGTTAACAGAACGTTAACATATGGATAAAAGAAAGTTAACAGAATGTTAGCAGCATGATGTCCCCAAAAGTATACTGAATTTTCTTCAATCTGCTACTTTTAACATGAACCCATTAGCGTTGAATGCTGATCATTACAACGCCAACCCAAAGTTCTGTAAGCGTAAGCTTTTGCAGTACACACAAAATAAAAGATTTCTCCAAAATACGTCAAATAATAATTGTTTATTTGCATGAAATATACATGTTTAAACCTAAGTTCGTATTATATTTAACCTAACATTAAATTATGTGCATAAAGAATTAGCCCCACTTTGAATTCAGTTCTCCAACATCCTCATCCGCAGAGTGGCCGATCTGTTCGGCGTGTTCACCTGCGGGTAGCCATAGATGTAGGTCTCGTTCTCTATTGCGATCAATAATTGTATCGTATCATTAACAAGAATTAAGAATAATAACAATTATATATATGCGTATACAAAATTTTACTTTAATTTATTATCTTAATCGAAATAATATGAACAAAATACTTAGTGTATTACACCATAAATTCTGGATAACTTGGATTTAATACATATCGGATAAATGACGAATAACCAAGACTTGACATGTTTGATTCTGTTGGCGCCTCACTCCAATTATTAGACTAATTTTATCTGAATATCCGATGATTAATATATGTTCGATATTCATTCTATTTTCCCATCTTAGGGGCAGTATCTTTACAGATGGTCTGCGCAATGAACTCTATTAACGTTCTTGTAGGACGGCCAGCCATGCCACGTCGCAGGTACTCGAAATCAATTCCATTTGTGACCATCACATTAGTGGCATCCTAAGATAGCAGGAATTTAGAAATTTAAGCTGAAAAAGCTGTTATTAACCAACTTACAATATGCATCCATTGACCGCAGGGCACAAACTCCCGGAGGAAGGCAGCTGCCTTGCAGGGACGGCCCCCACGTCCAATGCCGTAGTTCTGAACATCACTGCGTTGTCCGGCACGCACTGCCTTGCTGTAGTAGTTCCACAATGGGAAGCGCCAGACGCGATCTCCGGTGTGCATGCTGGCGTGCTTAATTTGTTGCCAGAGAATCTCAGAATTCGTAAACACGCCACAGGCAGCCTCGTCCAAGGCCTGACGCATGTAGCCCGAGCAGGTGCCAATGTCAATGATGCACTTGGGACAGAAGTTCTGACCGTACAGCAAGGCATCGGCCAAGACCAAAACATCCTCATGGTCGGTACACTGGACTTCAATGGTCTTTCCATTCATTGACTTGACCATGTCGCCAGGTCGGAAGGAGTTGCATCCCACAACATTCTCACAAAGTGGAATGAGACCTCGAATGTTGACCTAAAGCTCGGATGATAAGTATTGTGATGGTTAATTTAAAACCTTTCGGCAACTCACCGGTAACCTCAGTCCAGCCACAGCACGACAGGTGGCAACCACAACAGCGGCTCCAGTCATGTCGCCACGCATGTGGTAAAGCTCTTTACGCTTCTTCAGGCACAGGCCGCCAGCATCAAAGGTGATTCCTTGGCCAACGAGCACAATGGGACGCTCCTCAGCGCAGGTGCCATAGTAGCTCAGCTCCAAGAAGATGGGCGGCTCACAGGAAGCCTTACCCACCGCCAGGAAAGCATGCATGGACTGGCTCTCAGCCCAACCCTCCACTTTGACTTCCACATTGACACCAGATTTACACAAGACCTCGACAACATTCTGGGCGAACGCTGTTGGGGTCAGCAAGTTGGAAGGCATCTCTTGCAGCTGGCGGGTTAGATTCTGTGCGGCCGCTTTCTGCAATCCAATGCGCCAACCCTCAATGTCACAGACCTCATCCTTGACAGCGTACAAATCGATGGAAGGCACAGATATGCGAGTCTTGGGGTCCCGCATTTCTTGGTATGCCCAAATGCCCAAGGCAGCTCCTTCAGCCGCAGATTCAGCATGACCGCAGTTCTCTACCTCAATTCGATCAGTGTCCAGTTCAGCAAGAGTCTGGCAAGCCTTTGCGACGGAGCGACGAATGGCCTCCTTCTGTTCATCCAGCACTTCGTAAGGATTGTAGCCAAGACATTCCTTGCCCAGTCCAACAACGGCCACTACGGAATAGTAGGGAATGCGCTCCGGCTCTATGGCAAACAGGAGACGTGCTTCGCCCCGCTTGGGCATGGGTCCCGACATACGCAGGACTTCAATGAGACGGTTATTCGTCTTCTGGACATTATATCGCCAACCGGCAGCCGTCAGGATGCCCGCATCGTTCTTATCCTCTTCATCGGCATAGACACCAATGACAAGACCACGGGATGGCTGATCCGCGCAGATGTCCATCTGCTGTAGCATCAGCATCTGGTTGATAGCCTGGGACGCATACTGTCGGCATACCTGGCTCTGCCTACTCACACGGAAGACCACCCGACGGGTTAGACCAAACATGACTTATGTCCTTAGTATAACGACGCACAAAAATCAATTATTTGCCAATAATTCACTATATAATTTTCCACTTTAATTTTTACTTGTTAGGACTAAAATGTTTTAATATTCGAATAAGTTACATAAAATTTTTATAAGACTTCCAATTTTTAGACCGATATGTACTTTACGACACATTTACGAGAACTGAATAACAATATTCCTTGCCCCAAGCCCTACAACTTGGGCACAGGTTTTGCAAAAGCCTACTTAGTTTTTATAATAATAAATTACATTTAAGATATTTTCTTTTTTACTGAGTGTTCAATTATATTGCAAGCAAAATTCATGAAAATCTGTAGGCAAACATGTGTATAGCCTTTAGTTTACATGGTACTCGTATATATTTATTTTTTTGCATTGCTGCAATATTAAATGTTCTTAAAGCTTTTAACTTTTCGCATCATATGCGCATATGAATGAGTATTGAAACATTTAGTTCACTATAATATTTCCATAGCTCAGTAGATACGTAATTAGGTACAATGTTTGATTTATTTTATAATACTGCATTCTATTTGAGACAATTTTAAGTCCACACACATGCGCAAAATTTATTAATATATAGTCAAACGTCTCTATAACGCACCTAAGCCAAGCCAGATCATAGCTAAAAATTGCATATTCATATGGAAATTAACTTAGTTTTGACAATTATGTGCGGATTTTACACTTTGAATTTTGAAATAATTTTGTATACAAATTTTCATGTCCGCAATCAGTTAAATGACATCTCGAAAATTTCAATTTATCAAGTTTTTGTTTAATTTGTGGGAGGATATGCAAAAAATACAAAGCTTATAAAAATTACCATTTTCAGCAATTTATTAAATTTAACATTAAATCAACCAACATTAAAAAAAACATGGCCAAATAAGCAATCCAAAAATAAATCGGTTAAGATGTTCCAAAGCTATGAGATAATTAATACAGAGAGTTTTTCGATTCCCATCCAGCTCGCTATAGGGATATTGAACTTAACAGCTATGTATATATTTTAGCTATTACATATTGTACATATATAAAATAACAATTGGTTATAGATCAATTTGTATTCTGTTTAACAAGTTTCTTGTACTTCAAAGTTGATATTGTATATGTAAAAAAAGATATTGATCGTGGGTTGGCTTGGGATATGTTTCTGTTTATATCGCTTGAGTTTTTATATCATTTATATCTTGTAGGTGGGGCGAGTTCTTCATATGATTTATGTAGTTTTTAATAAAATAGTTGAATATAGTATTTATAGTAATTTCTCAGTGTTACAACAGTTTTATTAGAATTTTCACTAGTCAACAAAGAGGCTAATAAAATTTGAAAGAGTGCAACGTTTTAAGAGCATGTATAATAGGCACATTTTTTTTTGTTTTGAGCAAAAGAATACCATTTTTATAGAGCGTACATATAGACCAGAAGCTGCAATATGCAATCATTTTGGCACTTGGTTCTTAGCGTTCTCATATTACAACAAATGAGCAGCCCAACACACCTAACTCAAGCATCTCGCTCATGGGTAAAGGTACGGTAAGTTATATCCAACAGTTAAGCACATTTAGATATATATATATATGTATATATAAAAATAGCGTAAACTCCCATGAGTTTGGGCCACAACAAAGCTTAAAGTGGCAATCACAATATTGTTGTCACGGTCACTGGCATTCCCTGGGCATTCAGGGAATGCTCGGTTGCCGTATGCACGTGGTTGTGAAAACTTTCTACGCTATTGACCTTGCTCAGGTCGATGGGTGAAATATCCTCGTCATAGTCGGAGGCCAACTCCTCCTCCGCCAGGTAGCTGCATTTTGGCTGTTGTTTACGTTGTGGCTCGTTAGTTTCCAACTCCTGTCCCGATGGAACGGCATGAAAATAGTGTGTCTTGACTTTAGAGCCTGCCAGACCGGCCATGTATATAATGCCATCATCCGTATCGTCATCATCCATATGACGCAATCCATAATTGCCATAGCCGGCCTCACACTGGTAAGGATTTGACTTGACGTGGACATTGCGGCAGCTGCCGCCACAATTGTGATGATGCTCGGCGAGCCCGCCATCGGCTCCGTAGCAGTGACCCCTGTGCAGCTGATGCGAGTGACCTGTCGAGTGGGTGTTCAACTGTTGACCCACACCAGCAGCCGCGCTGCTGGAGTGGGCCACTGACTGCTATATATGCGATTGGGAACGCGCTATAGACAGCGAATATGGACTGGTATCCTTATGTAGCCGCATAGTATTATAGATTGGAAACTCGCAGCAGAGAATGAACTTGAGAGCGCCGGGCACCTCCTCGTAAATCGCCGGCGGTACGGGTATTAGTGGTGAGGTTGACGTTTTGTATTTGCGATACTCCACTTGACTACAAGATACTTGTTAAGTAGCTTGATAGTGAAAATAAGCGTTATTTATATACAACTTACCTTTTGTATTTCTCATCAGAGCTGCGCTCTCGCAGCGGAATTCCAGACAAAAATAGTATAATCAGTGTGGTAAATATGGGCGAGGCTATGGCCACCCACTCAACTCCGCTGATCACATTTAATGCTATGACAAAGATGCCCCACCATATGATAACTTCGCCAAAATAATTTGGATGCCTGGACAGGCCCCAGAGTCCTAAATGATTAACGATAAGTTCAATATATCTTGCTTAATCTAAGTAGTTGTGCTTACCATCATTACAAAACTTGCCATGATTGGCCGGATCCTGGCGAAACGAAAACTTCTGCAAGTCCGCATAGGTTTCGACCAGTAGCCCCACTATGAACATGCCCGTTCCTGTCGAGTCCAAGGTCGTCATTTTGGTGACCTGGGGCTGCGAGTGACGCGAGTTGATAATTATGACAGGCAGGGAGACAACATATACCCAAACGGCCTGTGACAAAACAAAATTAGTCAATTGAAAGAGTGCACTGACTTGGAGCGTTTGCCAACAAGTGATTGCCATCAAATCACTGCGTTGCATGCAACCAGTGACGTGCCCCAGACAGGGAAGGACAGCAAAATGTCCTCGCACCCACATGTGTCATGTACATATGTACGAGTACACAGCATAATGACAGTTTAATTGTTGTACAAGCCCAGACACCAGCCCAGATTGCCAACGTTTGATATTTACACATGCATGGCCACCGCCGGCGACAACCTTTTAAAAAATGCAACACACCTTGGCAAATGTCAAACACCGACAGAGTCATTGATTATGAGCAGTGGTCCATGTGGCAGGTGAAATCACAAATTGGCTGTCAAAAAATTTTTGATGAGACTCACCTGAAAGGTCCAGAATACTGCATAGCGTATAATGTTGCGACGCGTATCCTCGAACTGTTTGTCTCGGCCCAATTTAATAATACGATACAGCAAATATCCTGAGAGTCTAGCGCCCCATATGCATACGAAAACAGTTACCATCAGCTGACGACTCTCATAGGCCTGGGGAGGAAAAATAATAATAACAGAAAACCCAAAAAAATACATAAATCTCCAGCGACTGCTTTGGAAAATTGTTTCCGCATGGAGGGCTCGTCCACTAAATTGCTTCGGCATTTAATTATTTTTTAAATGCATTTTATAGTCTGACTTATTCGGCATACAAAGCTTATTTTGAGCAAACTACTGACTGGTATGTGCAATAAAATGGAATGTTCGGCTAACCGGATACAATTCTCGTATTTTTGTTCAGTCCCTGCTGCACTTTGGTTTTATTTGCACTAAACCGCCCGTAGTGGTGCACTGGTTGGCCTAAGTGGTTGGCCTGCGAGCCAGCTATTGTGTAATAAATGAGAGTGCAACTCTCAGAGGTCCTGCCGACCACGGCACTTTATTTATTTATTCTGGCACAATTGGCATATAAAAGCATATAAATTGCTTATAACAACTGTAAAACTGTTTCCACTGATTTCAATTTACTAAGTGTGAACATTGATAGTTTAAAGGGATTTCTTTTTAAGCATTGAGATTCAATGATTGAGCACTTAGTATTCAATTGATGAGCGGAATGACAGTATGACAGTAAGTATAAAAGTAGTAAGTTGTCCTGAAATTGCATACTTGCATCTAAATTAGTAGTTATTGCGGCTTGCGGCACGAACAGGCAGTGTCGCAAACAATTGAGCAGACAGAATGACAAACAACTGGTTGAAGGAAGGGCCATGGCCGCAGCCTGCCAGACAAGGTCATTCAGCTAAAGAGCAAAACAACAGCAACTAACAACAACAAAAGTGGGCCAGCTGGGCGTCACCTCTTGTTGTTTGCCAGCAAGCAGTGTAACTGCATTCCCTGCCCTTTTCTCCTTTCTTTCTCTTTCACTCACTCTCTCTCTCTCTCGTTCAAATGTTTGTGTGTGCATGCGTGTGTGATATTTGCTTTTCAATGTCAGTAACTACATAAAACCGTCAAATTCCCGCACCCTGCGGAATGCAGGTGAGATTCAATGGGGAACTCGCCGTTTAAACAATTAAACTTCCGCCCACTTACCTTGTAGGGGCGATCTAATTGGCCCAGAAAAAAGGTCAGCAGCGCGATGACAATAAAATTAACGCCTCCCGCAAAGTCCGACAGTTTATCCATGTGCAACAGGGCATTCATTAGGAAGAATATTAACTGCAGGCTGACTATCACGACGGCGCTAATGGCATAGTGATTATAGCCCCAAATGCTAATGGACATCGTAATAGGCTTTCTATCTTTCCTTATGAGTCAGCAGCACTTTTCAAATGTTCCAGAAGATTTCGCACTAGGCTTGCCAAATGTTCGACCATTCACAGAGGTGAGAACAGAATGCTCCCTACTTGACTCATCTTGTTGCTGTTCAAATTACGCATTTTGGAACTCGTGTTCTATACTGTGACGTCTCTGAAAAGTGCAGCAAAAAAACGAATGCAATTTATTGATTGATTTATAGCTAATATTTGTGCAACCAACGCACACATTTTGGCACGTTAAGAATCGCGTGAGGCAGCAGCAACCGAACTGCGGGGTCATTTACATGGGGGTTACCTTCTTGCCTCACTAAAATTAAGCTCGTTTCCTGTGTAAACATGACTTTTAGACTTTTAGAATGTCTGTTTTAGGAACACCTTCCCCAAGCCCGAAAAATAATGTGAGTATGTGTGTGTGGCCCTCTGTGTGCATAGAGCTAACAAATCATTGACTAAACAGAAACGAGCTTTAGTTTTCCCTTCACTGGGGACGGTGTATGATAATGAAGAAATCAAAATTCAAAAGGATGTATTCTGTATATATTTGCATATTTTTGTAGAACCCATTAAAACGATATAGCTTGAAATATATGCATACTTTCACATCCTTTGAAATGAAAATGTTCAGAAAATAATAGTATTTCAACGGAGGACAAGGTTGTTTGTAAAACAATCAACGCACTTAGTAAGAATGCCTGCCCTCTTTCATTACATAATAGCTCTCCAAAGGGGAATTCTTTGGTCCATGCTCCTAAAGGTATGCTGCGCTTGGCAGCTGTAAATGCGGCTATGCAATTGCAATTGCATTCATTAAAATGACACCCGTGGCGCGTTAAGAGCAGACACCTTAAAAGCCACCGTGTTAAACACAGAGGCACACATTTGCACACACTTACACAGTGGCACATAGACAACCGTTGACAGGTTACATGTGTCTTGTTCTGTTTTGCTGTTTTTGCTGCAACGCAGTGCTGTTTGTGTTGCTGTGGTCCTGGGTACCACCAGGTTGGTGTTCAGGTAATTTGTAGCCGCAAGGTATTGACATGGTGTTGCCAAGCAGCCGCATGCCCTTGCTCAAATCGTTTTTCAAACTTTTGCCCCGCTGAAAGGCACTTCTTAGCACTTGTCGTTGTCGCCTCATTGCTATGATAGATAGTTTACAACTTGATGAAAATCACAGGCAAAAGTTCCTTGAAAGTTGTTAACTTTGAGTATACTGATTTTGAAGTGAAATTTCATTTCAAATTCACTTGTACTATCTTATATGTTCAATATATCATAAACACACTTGATCTATTAGAGATATTTTTGCAACAGTTGCGGTTAAGCATCGCTTGTTCTCATATTCAGTTCTTTGCTTTAGAATCTTAGAATTATTAAAAAGTGAGACTGTATCTATAAGATTGATATCATAGTATAAGCGTAGTATGTAATAAGATATTTTAAGATATTTTTAATAAGATCGCAAGGTGCCTATAACAACCACCACATATTTTTAAAAAACATTTATCTAAAATTTGTCAATTTTATATATTTCATTTGAGTTTCAGTTCATTTTCATTGTGACTACCAACAAATTCAACTTCCTTGGGTAATTATCATATAAACATATGTATCTTAAGATCCATTATGTATAGACATAGTAAATCCGTCAAAGAAACGAAAAATAAATGGGAATTGAGGGTATTAACATTTTTTTTTAAATATGTATTTTCTTGTGCTAACAACTATTAAATGTTCAAAATAGTTCAATCAACTATAGACCTACAAAATAGGTAATTGCATTGGACTAACATTAAACCTTGAGAATCGCAGAGAAGGCCGATTATTGCTGCAAAGGTATATAAATATTTGGCACGCCGAAGATAGCCGTTAAAGTATGTCCTTAATCGGCATGTCAGTAAGTATGAAAATAATAAATTATATACTAACTGAAATCTGGACTTTTAGATAACCCATTTGAACTTCTAGATTTCCGTACAATATATCCCATTCCGTAAAATTTCTAGAACTTGTTTGTGCTGTTTTAATGTGTAGGCTCTACATTTTATCCACTTAAATGGATACCCCCACAATACAATTTGCACAATTGAGTTTTTGCAGCGCCATGGCGCTTCTGATACTATTTATATCCTTTGGTTATTTCTATTTGTATTGGCATCGCTACCCCAAGTTTGCCTTTGAGTTAGCTTCAATTGCAAGGTAAACAAACAGGCAAAGCCTGAAGTTGTGGCTCATGCCATAAATATGTGAAAATGTGTAAATAATGTAACTGAAACTTTTCTAGCGCTGGGCTTATTGCGGGCATGCGACGCAGGGCAGTAGCTACATAAATTTACTGCAACAGATAAATAAATGGAAATAGCATAGCTTATCATAAAGTTCGAACGTTGTAGTCGGCAGCTCCCGACTGCAGTATACTCTATTCCCAGGTAATACCAACATGTCAAAAAACAATTTCGAATGTACGATAGACAGATGGATGGATAAACAAAGCGAATACTGTACAAGTCAAATATACTCTCCTTTCCTTTGGGAACAGAGTAAAAAAACACCCACACATACAGTTGAGAATCATTAAAGGATGCTGCTGCTGTTCAATGATTGTGCTCTTTGCCCAGCTTTTGCACAAATGAAGAAAGTTGGACACGCGCTTAGCTTTCTTACATATTTCTTGTTGAAGGTCCTTACGCACAGACACACACACACACACACACACACGTGCGACACAAACTCGCGCGTCAAGCATATAAACAACTGAAGCACATTTCCGATTTTGTTTATGCTACAATATTGTCAACAATTGCTGTCAATTAACTATCTTTAATAAGTTACACTTATGTTGCGAATTTGCTTATTTTGAATTTAGCACGAGGGGAAAGCAAGCATACAAATTTCGGAAATTAATAGTATTTATAATAAAAGCGTGCAAACAACTGACGCCACACGCTTCTCCGGGTAAACTGAAAGGAATCAAATACAAAACAGCATAATAACACAAAATTGGAGGTGGGCCATGCGCAGAACCCTTACTTGACGTTCTCTGAACGCCTCAAATTCAAACTGTGACGACATGCTCGCTCATTTGGCGCGCAGCAGCATGAAGTCAATATTTAAAACGCTTAAGATCGAATAATTACCAGGCCATTATTATTTGTCAAGTAAAATATGCATATTAAAGGAAAACGGGAGTAGCTTAGAATGATATACAACATCCAAACTAGGTTGATGTGCCTGTAATTGCACAATCCTTGATGTAGCCCAAAAAGTATGCAGCCATATAATGTTGCTATGTGCGCCCCGGTGGCAACGCTTGGTGTGTTGTCGAACGAGCTATCTGCAACATGACCCCAAACAAGTGAAGCAACATTTGCTCACAAAGCAACATGTGCCTACACTTACGAGTCGCGTGAAGTTGGCAGCGAGCGCTAATTTCAAGAAGAAGATAAGTTAAAGATTAAAATAATTAAGCGAAGCATTGTTGTGGGCTGGCTCCTGCATCGGAGTTGCAATCGTTGCGTAATTACGCGCGTTTGTTGGTGTACGGGAATAGGGTTGGAATTCTCGTAGAATGGCGCTAGCATTACGCGTGGCATGCTTAAGCCACAGAAGTGGCGCCTGGAGCAGGTGGCCCCAGGAGCGCCGTCGATTACTGCAGCTATACAGCGGCAGCCTGATGACAAAGGGCGGGTAAGATTAAACGCATGACAGCCCTAATCAACAGCCGGCATTAAAAACTCATTTACCACAGCGATAGTGTGCAAAAATCTAATTATACGACACAACAACAACCAGAACCGCAGCCAAAGACAGCCGGAAGGAGTCCGCCACAAATCAAGCGTAATGTCGCCTCTGAGATAACCAGCGTGGGTAAGGTCATCTACGAGTCGGGCTGGGATGCCACGAAGTCCAAGGGACCGCAGCAGCGAACTGGTACGCCAGTTGGCGTTACATCAACGCCTGCTGAATCCACGCCAGGCGGTGAGCAAGATAAAGGGAAGGATAAAGGGAAGCAGGATAAGGAGCAGGACACACACAAATCGAAGCGCGAACAGATGCGGGACAATATGCAGGACTACATCTTTACCCGCTACTTTAACTATGTTAAAAACTATGACAGTGTGCTGGAGAAGAACTTTCCTAAGGCCATGCAGCTCTATCGCGTGTTCTTCGATGGTGTCAAGGATTTCTTTTCAGACATGAAGCGGTTCCTGAAGATTGCACGTATTGCCAATGATTCGCCACAAGGCATACGGGCATTAAATCGACAGGAGCTGGAGCTGTACATGCAAATGCCGCGCGACATGATGAAGGTGGCGCCGGCATTGATTGGCTGCTCGCTGCCCATGGTAGGCTACGCCTTCTTTCCCCTCGTGTAAGTCTGCGCTTTTAGCCAAAAAGATAAGCAACTAATTTACCAAAATCCTAAACAGCTTTTGGTACCCGCGCACATTTCTCACGTCCCATTTCTGGACAACGCAGCAGCGTGCCGAATTTCAGAGTTACTACATAAAGCGCCGGCTGCAGTGCAACAAGTCGGTGTTCCGCTGCCTGCAGTCCAAGCTCAAGTCTCTGGCTGGCCATCATAAGCACGCGGAGTTCGACAGCATCCTGGGCCAGCTGGGCAGTGGCACACATCCTACGCCAGAGGCTTTAATTGCAGTCAAAGACATATTCGCCGAGGGTCCCTACTCACTTCTGGGCATGTCGCGTAAACACATCGTATGTGTACAAAATCCCAGCTCCTATTCCTGTTTAACCTGATTCTTGCTTGCAGAAATGTCTAGTCAAAATGCACGGCCTGCCAAACAGCTTGTTCAAACGGCATCGCTTACATGAGCACGCATTTCTGGTGCACTACATGGATATGGCCATCACACGTGAAGGTGGCGTGCATAATATGAGCATAGCAGCCCTTCGCTACGCCTGCTATCTGCGTGGCCTCAATCCGGACAACATGAGTAGCGAGGAGATGATTGAATGGCTACGCACCTGGGTCAAAGTTTCCACATCGATACAGGGCGAGCATATTACTCTGTTTTTGCATCTCCCTATTCTGCTGGGCTACAATCATCCCAGCAATTGGAAGACCATCTACTGCAAGACAGACTAAGTTAATTGGTGCTAGTTTCGATAACTAAAAACGTGTTTTTGTTTTTAAAAGGCAAATAAAACTGTTAAAAACTCAGAAATGTTTCTTATTTACCACTTTCCGTCACAAATCCGAATCTGATAGGTAACGTTAAACATTAGTTCTTGTAACTTAATGTATTGGATCAGGATTCCGATCGAAAAGTGATCTTTGCACCTAGACTTAATTGATCGATTAAAAGCTAGTTTTCAAATTTACATATAAATACCCCAATCAACATGCTTTTCCCATAGGTTAAACCAGAGTTTATGTGTTTTTCCTAAAAATAACACTTCTTTTATTTACTCCTTTGTGTTGGATGTTCATCAAGCAGTTACTTTCGTTAAATTTTATAAAATTTACTTCTTGGCCGCTGCCTTCTTGCCACCCTTGGCCTTCTGGGCACGCAGAATCTCGCGACGATCCTTCTTGAGGGTGCGCGGGGTTCCATCGAACTTGGTGCGCTTCTTCAGTGTGTTGAAGGCGATGGTCAGCAGCTTGTTGCGCTGGCGCTTGGCATAACGCAGCTTGAAGCGGTCAAAGTCATTCAATTGCGAGCGCTGCAATAAGTAAAATTATAATTAGCATAATGCAGTCGTTAAAAACGTAAACAAAGCATTTAAAATAACTATTGTTTGATTGCTTTCAGTTAAATAAAAAGCTAGCTTCATGTATGTATCAGCCGGCAATTCCTATCAAGAACTTTCAATTATCATCATGTGCAGCACTTCAAACTTAGTTAATACGAATACCATTGCACAGAATATCATATATTAATTATTAGATTATGCTGATTAAGTTTTTAGTATGGTACGCATGATAAGACTTTGTAGTCTTGTTTTAAAAGCGGACAAGGAAACTAATCGGAGTACTTTATTGTGAACTTGTATCAGTTTTCGTTTTAGATATTCATATTCAATTATGCTGCAAGGGCATTCAGATTTCGGCGTGCCGAAATATGTTTCTTTTCAAGTTTATCTAAGGTTTCTGATATACGCACCTTGCAAATGTTTTGTGCCTTGACGGACCACGGGCTGACCTTCCATTGTGCCTTCAAGTCACTGTCGACCCAGGCCTTGCGCACAATGCGTGTGGGCGCGGTGTATGGGAACTTAATGCGGTATTTGGTCAGATGCAGATTGCTCAATCTGTACTCCTGACGTGGTACACCAGTCAAAGGACCATCAACCAAAACCTATAATTAAAATTCAAAAATGTTGATTATGTTGCCATTTAATTGATAAACAGCAACAGTTGTGTGTATTTCGCTTGCTGGATGCTTTCAGTTGGGTTAAATTAGCTTCATTTATGTGTCAGTTGGCACTTCCTATCAAGAAGACAAATTATCATCATGTGCAGCAGCTTGAAGGGTACACACAAAGTTGCTGCTACCTTTCCACAGATGGAGCCACTTACTCTGTTTTGGTCAATGACGTCGACAATGGCCACCAGGCGACCCTTAAGGGGACCCGCCGAGGCCTTGGCAATGCGACCAGTTTGTACGAATCTCTCGAAAGGCTGCAATCACAAAAATTAATAACTTACATAAAAATAAATTCAGTTGTACATTTTGTATGTATGGACAGCGCGTTGGTTGCCTGCCGACTGCCACCACGTGAAATATTTCGAATGCATTTTATGCAGACATAAGCACAGTTGCTTTGATTTTTTCAGTTAACGGCAACCCAACACACTGTCCTTGTATATTTTATGCAATGCTTTATTTAGCATGCGCACTTTAAACCTTTTAATTTTCACATTTTTCAACCAAAGGCGAGGAATACTTTGTGATCTCTTACCATGACGCTAACCGGAAAGAAAGAGAAGGAACGAAATTTTTTTCACAGTTCAGTGTCAACATGGCGGTGTGCACTAGACAGAGTTGCAATTTGACTACATTTTGCAGCACTATATCTCAGTATTTAGTGTAGCCCTAGCATTCGTCTTTACAGCAGTAATTTGAGGTTCACGTGCCATTTTGAGTTTATTGTAAAGATATTATGAAAATCTGAATAAATATGCTGGCGTTATGTGACATTTTAACATCTCATACTGTTGAAATTAACATAGCACAAAATCTCATGCAATTTAACATTGTTCCCATAGTATATTCATTCAAAATCCAGCTGTTGTCGTCAGTGTTGTGCAGCACTGGTAAATTTGTTTGCATCACTTCACTGTAAACGCACAGATTATGAGAATGCAAAATAAAAATTAAATGATATGCACAGATATTATAATGAGCATGAGTCTGTTTGGTTTGGAACAGCTAGTTTTATATGTACACCGAAGCCGTAAGTTAACATAATATATATTCACAAGCAATATCAGGAATCGCACTAATATATTAACATGCAAGGTGTTGCCAGAACGTGAATATTACAACGATCTGGCCTCTTTGCCAAATTACAGTGAATTTTTATTAAATTACATTTGTTTATAAAAAAATTTACAAAATTAAGCAATCAAAGCGCAGCATAACTTTACATCATGGTGTACATACACTTTCCAAATAACCTGACAGAGGAGGAGCAGATGCTGCAAGCGAAATATCAGAAACTGAAGAAAAAGGTGAACAATCACTAAGCCGCATCTGTTTCCATATTTGTTTTATCTCATTTTATTCTGATCAACAGAAAAAGGCACTACAAGCTCACAAAGCACCCAAACAGGAGCCTGAGAGCGCACTAACACTAAAGCGGCCCACAGATGCGCGGGATGCAAGGGAAGTGGCGCGAAAGCTGATTAAAAGTGGCGCCATTCCCGCGATACAAAAGCAACAAACCAAGCAAGATCAGACCTCATTCAAGCGGCCAAAGGGCCAAGAGCGCGCCAAACGCTCTACATCGGAAACCACAGTGGCTGCCTACCAGCCCTTCTCTTCCACACAAAATGATGTGGCACAGGAAACCATAATCAGTGAAATAATTAAAGAGGAGCCACGCCGTCAAAATCTGTATCAGCACTTTGCCACGGAACGCGATCGTGAGGAGCGTGGGCTCACGGAAAAGGTGGCGGTGGATGTCACACAGCCGGAAAAGCCGCGTGCCGGCAATACGATCTTCGTATCGGGCAACAAGGTTACGGAGGAATTCCTCAAGAAAACATTCAATGACTACGGCACGATAGTCAACGTTTCTATGGAAATTGAAAAAAGGTGCGTTCTGAATTGTAAATAGTCAGAAATGTATTAATATCTAAATGTCATGTAATCTTTTGCAGTCGCGGCTTTGTTTCGTTTGCAAAACCAGAATCAGCTGATCGTGCTATTGCCGAGATGCACGGCAAAAGCGTCAATGGCATCGTCCTGCAAGTGCAATTGGCGCGCCGCCAGCCGCAAATAGAGCCTATTAATGATGCATCTTCTTCAGCTGTGTGGTCCTCGATTGGTGAGCGTTGGACCTATAAATATAACTCAGTTTTTCTTAATAGTTTACCTATGCTTACAGCTGCCAGCAAATCGCAGAAGGGCAGCCACAAGGATCAGCGACAAATGGTTCAATATAACGATGATTTCTTGATGTAATCAAGTTAGACTAGTCGCATGCGTATATAGTTTTATTTCATCATCATAACACTCACTTTATTTTCCAACACCTTTAATTTTGGTAAGTTCTTGGTTATCATTTCCTTCTTCAACACATAAATCATCATATTTAAATAGATTCTTGCTTTATTGAAAATACGCATCTATAAGTATGTATATAGTATAATGTTCTTGCTAAGTACTTGCGATTCAAATTAATTACTTCTATAAAAGAAAAACGTTTTTTATGAATTCATGAGGAATTAAAACAACTCATATTTTGAATATTATGACTACGTTGGGTTTAAATTAAACAACAATTGATTCTTTAGACTTTTAACAATTGAATTTCTTCACTTTTTTTGTTCATCAATATTTTGCAATAGAAAAATGAGCATTCAAAATCGTATAATTATAATAAATAAGTAGAACTTGTGTTCGCCAACAAACTTGAGCCTTCTTGGGGCTGCTCACCATATCAGGTAGCTAATAAATGATTTTTACTTAGTTTAAGTACATATTTAATACATGATCGTTGCTGCTGCTTTTGTTGTTACCACCTGCTCTCAAAACTATTTGGTAATGATGTAAAAAAATTATGATATTGCTGCTGTACTTTTGGTTAGTACGAGATATTTGTTCTATATAAGTCGGTATGTTGTTGCAGTGTATGATTATGACTGAACTGGGATTTGTTGTTCGTTTAATTTGTTGTGACTCTGTGACTAGTAGCAAAGGCAACGCCTCTCGCCGCCCACTTCGCATCCTTCCTAAAGTATTTGTGTTAGTATGTATGTAGTAATATATCATTAAGGTTAAGGCCTTTGGTTTCGAGCGGTCGCTTTTGGCCGCGTTATAAATTCGTTTCATGCTCCAAAATGCAAAACTTCCCAAGGATCATTTGGCATACAAAATCCAAGTAATTGATCTCCATAGCTTGTGGAGCTCCTTTCACGTTTGCCTGCCCTCATTACCAGGCGGATTGAAGTAGTCCCAGTGATGTGTGTGCACCTGGCGGCCCGTCAACAGAAAGACGAGCACACCAAAGGTAATTAATATAAAGAGCATCATAAGTGCAGATATGTGTCTGGGCCGTTGTGTCGGTTCCAATCCAGCATCGCCGCGCACAAAGATGGTCAGCTGGTTGATTATGTTAACCAGCTCCAGGCTGCAGGCGGAGATGAACTGGCGACCCGCCTGCACCACAGTCTTGGGCTGATCCTCGTCGTAATCTTCAAGCGGTTGTGTGGCACTACGAGTGCGCGAGCGACGGGAACGAGAGCGTGGTCGCTCCACCAGCTGTTCTTCTAGCTCTGAGTCGGACTCATGCTCCAGACGGTCCTGTACATGACGTCGTCGACACTTGTGTGGCGCCTTGCGCTCTGAACTGGTAGTGGCTGCTTCTGCCTGTTCCTGCTCCGCGCTGCGCTGCAAATTGTAGAAGGCCAAAGGCGCCAGAGATTGCAGATACTCTACGCTGGGGTACACAGCTGGTGGTGGTGGCAATGGCAGCAAGCTGGCCTCTGTCTGGGTCTGCTCGTCGAGATTGCTGTGGGCGGCTGAGGCCGCTGACTCGGTGATTTTGCCCTGGCGTGGCGGCTTGGTGGGTGGCTCTACATCGCTGGTAGCGGGTTCACTGCTTGCCTGACGGCTCGTCTGTGTCTCAGTGGTCAGAAGCGCAGGGCGCTGCACCTTCACTCGCTCGACAATGTCATCGATGAAGCCTGGCGGCAGCTCAATGTTCTGCACCACCAATTGTCCCGATTTGCATGCCAGCTCATCGGCACTGACTTGTGCACCATGCAGCTGCGAGACTTGGATCTGTCCAGCCTGCAGCGCATGAACACGCAGCCGTTCCACCTCCAATTCTTGGATGTGGCTCGGCAGCCGCGCTTCTGGTGGGGATTGCACCGCTTGCACTGGTGTAAGCTCGCGTGTGGCCTGCTCAGCAATGATCAACGCTGCGCTGGCGGATGCCTCTATTTGCGTTGTGGACTTACGACGTGGTGGCGGAAGAGGTGTGGATTGAAGTTCGTCAGTATCCAGCTCTTCCTGGCTGTAGTCACTAGCGGGTTCGGTGGGTAAAGTGGCTACAAATTTGGCATCGACTTCGGCTTCAGTGGGTTCCTTAGCGATGGCTTTCCTAAGGGGAAGTTGCACAACTGCAATTTGCTCGGTTTCTGTCTTTTCCTCATCGGAGAGAGGGTGCTCTACTTCAGAAGGTACCTGCTCCTCTTCAGATAACACGTGTTCTCCTTCGGATAGTCCACGCTCTTCTTCGGATATTGGCTGCATCTCCTCTTTGATGGCATCCTCCGTTTTTCTGTACTCCGCCAACATCTTTTCCATTTCCTCCTGCAGCTCCTTCTCCAGGGCTTCATCCAGCTCCTCTTCTGTCTGTTCCTGTTTCTGTTGTAACTCTTCTTCCTCATCATAGTGGTCCGAGTACTTCTCGCCAGCGTAGTCATCCTCTTCGTCATACTCACTCTCCCTCAACGTGCGCTCGACTTCATCATCCTCCAATTTACTGTCATAGTCGCTCTCTAGCTGCGCCTGCTGCAGCTGCTCTACGGCCGCATCTAAATCCGCCGAACTGGCAGCGTAATCGCTTAAAGCAACATCGCCATGCTCCTCTTCCTCGCCAGCCGTTTCCACATCGGATTTGCTCTGCACCGAGCTATCCGAGAGCAGACCTTCGCGCCTGAGCTCCTCCTCTTCGCGGCGCAGCTCCTCATCCTCTAGATCGGCGGTGCTAATAGGTCGTACTATAAGTGAGGCCTGTACCATGTCATCACCTTCGCCTGCGCTAAGGCTTGGCGTGGGTACACGCCGCTCTATGATAACCGCCGAGGATGGTGTCTGCGGCCGACTCAACGACTTAGAGCGATCCGCTTGGGAGGATGCACGTGAGCGTTCGGACAGACTGCGTTGATTAGCATCGCGGAAACGTTGCAATCCCCTGGCGAGCTGCTCGTCCTCGCTGAGCACACGTGAGCTATCCACCTCATCCTGCTCCTGCGCCTGCACGCTGCGTAGCAAATCATCCAGCGTCGCCTTGCCGGCTGTAGAGCTTGTGGAGCGACGTGGCTCTATGACCTTCATGTCGTCGGTTATCTCAAACTCCTCGCACACAAAGTCATCTGGCAGCGGATCCGTTTGTGTGGACACCTCCACCTCAAACTCGCCCTGCTCGCAACTGTCTGCCGTGGAAGAGCTGGCCACGCGTTCGCTGTCCTCGTAGCTTTCCACACCACTGCCTCCGCGTGCCGAGCGCCTCTCGCGTGGTGGGCGTGGTGGCGGCGGCAGCGGTCGGAACTTCATTTTGTTGATGACCTCGCCGGACTGCAGATTGGAACGTGGCGATTCGGGCCGCAGCAATGCGCCTGGCTCCTCGTAATCGTCCTCCTCCAGTTGCTGCTGCTGCTGCGCCACGGGCTGCTGGGTCGCGTAGCTAGGGAATAGGGTTTAAGGAGCATTAGAAACGGGCTTGGTCTGGGCAAGCGGCAAAAGTGGCAAGGAAATAAAAGCTGGTCAAACTCGTGTGAGTGCGTGTTCCATGTTTGGTTTTGGTTTTTATTGGTGTGCGTGTATTGGGTGTATCAGGTTTAGTAGCAGTTGGCATTATATCTGGGTCTTAGCTTAGGGCGCTTAAGCCTACAACTTAACAGCATAAACAAAACTTAACAAAAATGCATTCGAGACAATTGAAAGGTCGCATAAAGTGGCAATTCAAAAATCATATCAAACTATTACAATGCAAGCGAGGCGGCGGCTATTCTTACTTTGACTTGAGTAGCAGGCTGCTGGGCTGCATCATATCCTCCAGGCTGGCCGCCGATCTGCGGCGTGGCGGCAATGGCGAATCCTCACTGGGCGTGTACTCCTGCGGCGGCGGTGGGCGTGCCGGCGGCGGGGAGCCACGTGAACCGCGTATGCTGGGCAACGTTGCAAAACGTTCACCAGGCGAACGGGTGAACTTCTTGCGGCGTGCGGGGGGCGTCGGCTTGGGCACCTGCTCCTTGCGCACCACAGCATAGCTAAAGGATAAGCAGAGCGCAAAACTAAGCAAAATCTGGCCACTTGACTTGATGCGACCTGTGCTTACCCATCGCTCTCCTGCATATCGATGACAAATTTCTCCTCATCTTCAGCTCTTGGCACTTGCTGTTTATACTGATGCTCAGGTTTGGTGTGCACATCCAGGACCAGCGATTCGGCACCACGAGAGGTGCGCTCATCCTCGGATCGCTGCGTTCGGGCCGACGTGCCGTCCGTAAAGGTGTCCGGCGTGGCTAGCGGTATGTGATGATGATATTCGTGCTCAGTGCGATAAACAATTACCTGGCAAAGAACATACAAATTTAAAACTCATTAAAACTCGTAATTATTATTAGATGCATGTAAAAACAAACAAATTTCAAACCCAAATGAATTTACTTTACATGCACCACTAAATTTTCTTGGCATCTATCCATCTCACTGATAGAAATTCTAATACAGAATATATATGTTCGTAGTATATATGTATCACAATTTTGTACTCAGTTGTTGTCTAAGAATTGTGTGGTTCAATAAGGTACCCTTAAATTAATGCTTTTATTTCAAAGACCAAACAGATAATAGATACTTGATATTTCGAAATATCGTTAATCGTTAACAGCGATTGATTTACAAACCCAATTAAGAGAGATCTGTCTATGCATTAATAGGAATTAATTACTTACATCTTCCTGTGGCTGCAAAAAGGTATTCGATACTGATCTACCACCAAATCCGTTGATAAACGAATCTGCATCCTTTTCAACAGATGCACCATCGCGTGTGCGTTTCTTCTGGCGTCTAGGCGCCTGTGGGCGGCTTTGGGGAATTGGAACCTCCGCTGCTCCACCACCATAGTTGAGATTGTTGAGTGCCTGTTCAGACTCGGTTGCCTGTTCGTGCATGGGTGGTCTAAGGTAATCCTCATCATCGTCAAAGTATTGGATGCTACTGCCGCCATCGGCCATAGGGATGTCCTGGCTGCCTTCTATGGAGTATTTGCTGCGACTGCGCGCCTTGCGCAGCGGCCGCTTAGGCATAAAGTCACTGCCATTCTGTGACATGGACAAATCGTCGCCATAATCGCTGCGCTGGAACTCCTGCGAATCCTCAAACTCGGGTTGGTAGTTACGGTGCAGTCGACGCGGCTTTGGCGGCGGTACATCGTAGTCAGCGTAGTCCTCAGGCTGCTGAAGCTCCTTTTTGGCCGACTGACCCACGTGCTGTAGTGCATTGGGCGCATCGTAGCCTTCGCGTATGGCATCGCTGATATATTGACGCAGCTGGATGTTGTCTTCGGAGATGCCGCGCTTGCGCAAAAAGAACTCGTCGTCATCGATTTGCTCCATGACAACTTTCTTGCCAGAGCTGGCAGTGGACTGGGCATCCTGCAAGTCGTGGTATTTATAGTAGCTGGCATCAGCTTCCATTTCGGCCTTGCGTAGCAGTTTGTTCTTTTGTATGTCCTTCTCCGTCCATCCTTCTGCATCGTGACTATCCTCCGAGCGTAAATCAGAGTCCTGGTGCACCATGGGTCTGCGCTTGAACTCTCTCGATCGCTGGCTGGATATCTCATGTATGGCACGATTCTCCTCATCAAACTCGGCAAACTGTTTGCTGTCCGCTACGCCTGATAGGATGCCCATATCGGTTTGCGGCTGCGCCTCGCTGGCCGTGTCCTCTTCCAAATCATCCTTCATGCGTCTCTCCAGTGAGGATTCTCTGTCAAAACTCTCCAGCTCGCTGCCGTAACGTCTGTAGCGAGAACCTTCGCTATCATTGTAACTCACATCTGAGAACTTATCGGCCCAGCGGGAACGCACTGGGCCTGGACCGCGATCACCCTGCGGCGAGCTCGTCGATGTCTGAGAGGGCTGTGTCTCAGTGCTGGGGATAACACTAAGACTAAGACGTTCCGTGCCTAGCGAGGAGTCCATGGGAAGCGGCGGCTCCTCAACGGGCTTCTTCTTGCGGAAGGCCCGCGGATAGGTGCCAAAGTTAAACTCGAACTTCTTCTTTTGGGGTGCGGGCGGCACATCTGCCGTTGTGGCTGGTGATTCCGTGGATTCATCGGGCAGCACGTTCTCATTCTCCTTGAAGCTTTTGCTGCGTCGCAACTTCAGCGTCGAGAACTTCTCTGGTAACTTAAACTTGGACATATCAGGCTTGTGAAACTTGGTGAACTCGGGTCGCTTGATGTCCTTTAGCTTGGACATGTCTGGTCGTTTAATTTCGGGCATTTTCATTTTAGAGAACTCGGGCGCGAAACGTCTACGCTCCTTAGCCTTGGCCTTTGGACTGCCCGAAACGGGTTTGGGTTTGGGATGTGTGCGCAGCTTGGTGCGCAGCTTACCCGCCTGATTGCGAAGGCCATCCTGCATTTTGCGTGTGCGATCTTGGGCGGAGGCCATGAAACTCTTCTTACGATTCTCCGGCTGTAGGGGCAGCTCCTCTAGGGCGCTCGAATCCACCTGGCTAGTATGTATTTCATAGTCCGTGCGAGATTCGGTGCGTGGCGTTGTTCCCGTAGAGCTCAGTTCAATGTCGATGTCCATGGGTATTTGGAGGCTGCTGTTGGTCGGGGCGGGCGCCGGGATTGGGGCTGGCAATGATTCAAATTCGCGCGCCGGCGACACGCCCACTGGCTCGTATTCATGATCACTGAAAGCAGAAAAATGTAGGTTATTAGTGGGGTAAATATATGTTGGGGTTTTCTGACATATAATGAGCTGATCTGGAACGATCTTGCATTATGTTGTTGTTTGTTGTTTGCTGTTGTTGCAAGCCAAGGTTAATGAAGCCGTCACCCTATTCTCATAGCTATTTGGAATTTGAGGGTGGATGTGTGTGTCGGGGAACGGTCTAAGCCGTAAATGGGGGCAGCAGTTGCTTACCGAGAGAAATATGTCCGCTCGAGGAAGTCTCTTTGATCTTTTTGCTTTTGGGTTAGGGGCGTATCGGACTCAAATTCCGCTAGGCGCGATTTACGCTCATCAAAATTGAAACTAACCGTCTTTGTCATGCGAGCCGGCAACCCATAGAGCTGGTCTTGGGAGCCGGTCAAGCGGCCACTGCGATCATGCGACTGTGTGCGTGGTTCCCTAAACGTGCTCTTGCTCTGTAAGCCAAAGCGTTGTTCCGAGGGCGCACGTAGGGGTCGATAAACCTGGCTGCCACTGCCCGTTATCTGTATGGGCACGGATACAAGGGGTCGACTGCCATGGCTAACTATCGACGGATCCTTGCTGCTCGAATTGCGAAACTCGGACTCACTTTGCGACCAATTGGTCATGGGCATCTCAATCTCACTGGAATAGAGATTCCTGTTGCCAGCTATAAAACTGCCTCCGCCAATGCTACTAATAGTTCCTCTAGGCACTGCAGAAACTACAACCGGAGCAAATGCCTCGCTAATGTCCACTGAGGCTCGTTCCGAAGCGGCAAAGTCCTCCCGACTGCTGTACATTGTCTGAGCATGTGGTGGCGGCGCCAATGGCTTAGGCGGTCGCGCACTGTACTGATCCATCTCGTCCACTTTCAGGGAGAAGGTCTCCGTAACACGCACGGAGAGCGGCTCAGCCTCCTGACGCTTCATGACGTTCGCAGTGCTGCTCACGATAGACATGGCCTGGGGCTTGCTCCTTGCAAACGCGGAGAGCATCTTGGGGGATGGAGTCTTCTCACGATAGGGCGATCCTGATTTCTCCACAAAGGGTGAAGGCGAGCGAGAGCGCTGAGGCGTGAGTGACTTCTTGCGTGGCTCTTGATTCTTTGAGCCGAACATGGACTTGAAGCGCGAGGCATACGAGCTCTTCACTTCAGGTGATGCTTCCTGTAAATTTATGGTACCTACAATTGTAGCCGGTGTTGAGATAGTCGTGGGCTGCCATTTGGTAGGACGCTCTGGCGACAGCTGACGCTCAGGTGTATGCTGGCGCTTGAGAAGCTGGGCTGGAGAGCTAACTGACGGTTGAGTTGGGGTTGGACTAGAGGGTCGACTTGTGGGTAACTGCAGCGTGGTCATTAGTGCAGGCGCCGGTGCAGGAGCTGGCGGCGACTTGGGACGCCTTGCGGGTCTTGGACTACGACTACGATGCTCCACCGCCTTTTGCTCCTCGCCATGGACCAGTGCATCAATATCCACAACGGGTATGTCACTGAAAATCTCAATCTTTGTGAGTTCGTCGACCTGCAGCGGTTTAACGCTCAGCTCGCTTGCAATGGATGGTGGACGTCTGGTCTGCGTTTGTATGTTATCCCTGATATCTACAATGTTATGTTCCTGGGCAATCTGCTCTAGTTCTGCGACAGTCTGGGCCAGCGGATCGATGGGCGTGACCGTGGGCTGATAGGGACTTTGCAGCGGCTTCAAATCGGACTCAAACAGAGACGTGGGACGCACTGCATCGCCATAAAAGCGTGAAACATCGATAGGCCGATTCTGGGGCATCATATCGCCGGGATATTGATTCTCCTTGTTGGCAGAACTGGGTCGCATGTAATCCGAAGACAGTGGTGGCTTGGCATTGCGAAAGTCCTGATTCGATGGCGCTGGCGAGGGCTGATGAGGGTTAAATTGGGGTGGGAAGTCTGCCATACCCGGACTGGGCGTGGCTGCAATAAGATTCAACTGTGGCGGTTGTAGTGAGCCCGGCAGGATGCTGACTTGAAACAGATCAGCATTAGAAGTGCGTCGACTCGCGCTGGCAGAGCGTTGACCACCCGCCGTGCGACCCATTGGTGTGGGTATGTTGATGTCGGCGCAGTACATGTCCGTCTTGGAGTTGCCCGCCGAGATGCGACGCAACGAGGTGCCACTGCGCATGGACAAGGTGTCGCCAAAGCGTCCAACGCTGCCCGAGGAGAAACCGCTCATCGACAGCTGACGACGACGACCGGCCACAAATCCGCCATGGCTGCCCGGCAATTCCGGTTCCGTGGCATCCGAAATGCTACGCACGACCAAGCCCCGCGAACGCGCCGTCTGCTCCAGCTCGGGAAAGCGTTCCATAAAGCTCAAGTCCACAGAGGGCGCCACATCGGCATGGCTAACCACCTCAAAGCTCGAGGTAGACAGATCATCATGATGCAGATGGTACTGCTCATCGCAGTGGTGACCCTGCCGCGAGCTGGGTCGTGAGTCCACGGGATTCACGCGCTCCGGCAGCAGCGAGTCGCACTGAAAGAATTGACAGGCGCAGCGTACGTCCAGGGAGGCGCCACTGGCGCTCTCCACCCGCGACACAAAATGCTTCTTCTCCGCGGGCAGCGCCCCCACCGAGGCCGATCGTCGTGAATTGAGCATGGTCAGCTAAAATGTTGCCCAAGGGTGTTCGCGATCGGATGAGATGAGATGAGCGCCAACAGCTGTCGCCGCAGTTTACGGTTCTGACTATTTACTTGGCCCCGGTCGTAATCCGTCTCCGCCTGTTGTTGTTGTTATTATTGTTGTTGTTCTTGCTGCTGCTGCTGCTGCTGTTGTTGTTGTCTTTTTGCTTTTGTTCGTTTGAGTTTCGTTTGTCGTTTTGTGATTCGTGGTCGTTTGCTATTTTTAATCATCACCAAAGCAGCCGCCGCCGTCCCGATTGGACATTGAATATTTTGAATTTATTTTTTCGCACAGCTGAAAATTCTTGCATGCCCAAATAGAACTTTGCATTTGGTTTCGCTTCGAGTTCAGTTTGGCTTTCAATTTGAAGCTGAACCTTTTGTTCTTGCAGCACTAATGTATTTGTATAGTTCCGATATGGTTCGATCTATCGACTAGTATATATCTTTCTCTATTATGCACTGTAGGCCGTAGTCGCTGCGCGACCGTGTCCACATCGTTGCGATTTTCGGCCAGGACTGAGAGCTTTTTCATTTTGCGCGACACAAATTTTTCGAAATTTTTCGAAAGATGAAAATGTTGTTCTTTAAAATTAGCAAAAGGCACACATACACACACACTCACAAATATACACACAGACAATGGCGACGTGAATTAGTCTTGTATTTGTCTTGATTTCCTCGTTGACTATTCTGCAAAAGTCTCAACGAATTCTGTGTTGATGTTGACGTCGACCGCGACTGCGACAGCGACAGCGACTGCGATGACGACGTTGCTGCTTGTTCATAATTGGGATCTGGTCGAGCAGCAGGAGTAACAATCGGTTGGCCTGCACTTTCTAGTTCTATTTCGAGCAATACGTTGCTGCCTGCCGGAAATCTTTCTGTCATTCGTTGACCTTTAAAGCGTTTCATTTGTGATGTTTGAGTTCATGGGGTGTTCACGACTAATGATTAAACGGGTTAACTGCTAAATACAATCTCTGAAGGCTATGAGCACCCTTTCTAACCAGTTAAACCGTTTAATCAGTGGCCACGAACATCAAAACTAAGTTTTTAATAACATGCTGAATCCAGCTAAAACTGACATTTGAAGATTATTTTTAAGGCCAAACCAACTTATTGTAAGACCAGAACTAACAAGGGTATCCTTCAACTAGTTCCACATTTAGGTTGCTTAACACTTTTAATATTGTTTCACCAATGATTTGTGATTAACCAACACCGTTTTCAATAAGGAGACATCACATGGACAGTAAGTACACTTGCCAATATGTAGATCTTACCTTGGGTCTATATCATGTCAGCACTTAAAAGCCGTCTCCGAATAACCCCTTTACCAAAATTTATTAGTGCCGCCACTGCTACGGCAGCAGCAAAGCGTCCATTTGGTTGAGTGCCTAGATCGCCCGGTGATTTGGGTGCTGGAGGGTGTAGTGTCTGTGGTGTGATCGTGGTCTGTGTAGTGGTAATCTTGGTAGTATGGCTTTGATTGCGTAAACCGAAAGTTACGCAGGCGCCGTCGCTTGCCACCGTCGCCACCGGCGCTCGGCAAGAGGGTTAGTAACAATTTCAAAAGCATGTCAATAAGGTTAGAGTTTCTGCAAGACGGATGAGCAACAGCCGCGTCAATCGGCGGAGTTGTGTAAGTGCTGTGTGTTAGTGTCATGCCCGAGTGTTAAGTCCCAGTCCCATTACTTACTTGTCGCTCTTTGACTTGGCTGCACTTGAGGCCGCTTCCAGGACATCTTCGGGTAGCTCAATGTCCTCACGGTGCGGTTCGGCTTCATCTTCTACGTGAGAGAAGGTGACCTTCTTGTCGGAGGGCGCCGGGGAGGCTTCCTTCTTGAGTGAGGGTCGCAACTCGCTGACTTCCACAGGTTCATCGCTTTCCTCGGCCACTGGGGACAGCTGCGCCAGACGTGCACGATCCTCATCCGAGGATGTGGAGTCAATGGATGAAAGTGGAGCTAGTAGCGCTCCCGATTTCTCTGCAGCGGCAGCGGCCACCTGTTCCTCCTCGCTGCTGCCCATGCGGTCCAGTGGTATGGCCTTGGCTGCCGCAATGTCATCTGCAGCCAGATGATCTTGTCGCACTAAGGATTTCTTGAGTGCATCCAGCTCTAAGATAGGTTGTTCTAGCGGAAGCTGGGGCTCACCCTGTCCTATCTCCTCGTAAACATGTTCACGACGCAGACGGGGTGTTTTCTTGGGTGGATCCTCCACTTCAACCGGCTCCTCTGATGTCTCTGGAACGGGTTCGGTGACTTCCAGAGCGGGTGCTTCAGTCTTGGTCTGTTCGACGGGTAGCTCAATGATCTCATCCGGCTGTACAACGCTGGCTGCTGCACTCGTGCTAGGCAGCTCCTCTTGTTCCTCCTCCTTGTTACGCTTCCTGCAGGGTGACTCATCGTACTCGACCAGCTCGAGAATATCATCCGAGTCCTGCTTTTCAATAAAGTGCGGTATTTCGCCGCGATTCGATTTTGGTGAAGCTTTCAGCTTCATTATTTTCTGCGGCTCGCCTAGGACAATTTTCTCATCCTTTTTGAGTGTGATGCGTTTAATGTTCAAACGCTTCTTTTGGCGTTCCGCCAAGCTCTTGAGCTTCTTCATGATGTCGAAGTTTTTCTTAGGCTTGCTGGTCTTCTGCGGCGGCTTCTCTGTATTCGGGATAAGCGGTCCTGGTGGCGGCGCTAGCTCGTGCACGCTGCTTTGTCTGCTGGGATTGGCCGAGCTACCAGGCAGAGATTGTGCGTCGTCGTGAGTCCTTCCGCTGCGCCTGCGTCTGATAATGTCACGTATCTGCGCCAAGCGATTAGTTTTCCTTGGCCTAGCGTGACCTCCAACTGCGAGCACTGAATCGGAGACACAGGAAATGCATTCGCTTAGGGCGTCCTCGTTGTGTTGTTCACGCTCTGATTCGGTATCTGAATCTTCTGATTCCTCGCTACTGTCGTCTGTATTGCCTAGCACCTCATCCTCCGACAGATCCTGTATGTAGCGCTCAGTCTCCTTGACTAGAACCTGCTCGTCATAGCGAACCTTCTTCAGTGACTTTGGCGATTCGGATTTAAAGCGCAGTTCCTGCGATTTACGCAGAAGTAGTACAATCTCCGGCTCCTCGTCGGGTCCCAACGGACGCTTGTAGAGATGTGTCCAAGGATAGCCACCCTGCAAGCAAACCAAATACCATTTTAATATATCTTATCAATTGGTCAATTAATGCACAACTTACCCGATCCCTAGCTCGTCGAAGATCCTCCCAGCGATAGGTTTGTAGCGGCACTGGTGGCTTATCCAGGCTGTTCTGTAGCAGATACTTCTTCAGGGACTGGTAATACTCGCGCTTGCAATCCGCAGAGAGGCGCTTGTCATCCGCATCCGTCTGGGTATCAAGGCGATCCTGTTCGATTTGTGGCAGTGAGTCGATGAACTCCTTGCGATGCTGCTCTTCTGCCTCCGACTTGGGCGTTGGTACTTCGACCAGTTTAAGCTCGTTAAGTGAGAGTTTCGCTGGCTTTGCCTCCTCTCCGGGCTGCTCCAACACAATCTCCACCTGTGGCTTGCTCTTGAGTATGCTGGTCAACTCATTGAGTTGGGCATCCACCTGTTGTGAGAGCGAGTTCAGTGCCGAGAGTTCTCCCGTGAGCTGCTTATCGTGCTCAGCCTGAGCCTGCTCTACATTTTTGCTAAGGCTTTCGATAAGCTCACGTTCAATGTCATTCACCAGCTGTTCGGCGGTCTGACGCACTGCCTCCGATGCTGTCCCTGCTGGAGCTGGTTCTACACTGCCTGCCGTGGCCGTCTCGTCTACCTCGGCAATTTGATGCGACGGTGCGAGAGTTTCCACAGGTTGCTTGGTCCTGGCACCCGCTGGTTCTACCTCAATTACATCCGAAACCCCTTCAGCTTCTATCTTGGAAGTGCCCTGTTGAAGCTCCTGCTCAATAGGCGTCAGCTCCCTGATGCCCACACCGCTCTGCTCCGCGTTGACGTCCTCGATCAGATGAGATTCAAAGTGCAGCAAATGTGATCCTCCCGGTGTGCTCGGCGCCTGTGCCTGTGTGGGATGTGTCAGACCACTGGCCGGTTCGTTGTTGTTGTCGAGCGCTAGCTTCAGCGCCGCTTTGCTATTCTGTTTCTGTGCCTCCTGCAGCTGGGAGTCTTCGGCGATGCCGTTGATTAGTAATATGGTCGGCTGCTCAGTGGGGCCAGTTCCAGCGCCAGGTAGCGACACTGCAAGTGGCAAATCACACGTACAGACTTTAGATACTAGTATTTATTTACTTGCAATGCCATGAGAACAGCAACAACAACAGAATAACAGGTGCTAAAAATAACGTGAAATTCTGCAGCTCTTGGGATCGCCAGAGACGACAATGACAATTACATAAGACGCGTCACAAACAGCGAGAAATGTGCACACAAAGAGTGAGAGAGAGAGAGAGTGAGAGGAGAATGTGTAGGAGAAATAGTGTTCAGTAATGCATTCAATTCTGCAAACGTATTGGTAACTTCGAAAGCGTTTTCGAAAGTGCTGCAATTACGAAATCCATAGATTTTCCCCACAAATATTTACCACGTTTGTTCAACTTAAAGTTGGTTTTAATTTCGTTTTTTGGTTTTCGTTTTCGTTTTTCAAATTTTATTTCAATATAAAATTGATCGAATATATATTTAATTGTAAGTTATTATATGCACTAGTCTCGAAATGTATTCGCGTACACGAGCCGTGCACTGAAATTGTCCGGGGCCAACTGGCGTCAATTGAAAAAGCCCCAAAGAGACCCCAACCTGGCAGACAACTGAGCCGTTTTGATTCTCAACTGCTTGGTTTTAAAATACAATACTAAACAAAATTGCTTTTGAAATTGCTGCTCATGTTTTAATTTTTCTTCTTTTTTTTTTTTGCTGCCTGCTCTTTGCCTTAGTTTTTCATTTGCGCTCATTTCGAATTTGGCTTTTTGCCTGTTCGTTCGTTTCTGTTTCTGTTTTTGTTTTGGCCGCGTTAAAGAACTTGCTGCAGACACAACACCCATACAACAACAACAGCAACAACAACTGGAAAATCAGCAACAAGACCAGCTCGTAAACAAATTTCTGTATAATTTTTAAACACATTACAGTTCATTTAACGCTGCTCGAAAAGACCAGAGCGCAACCAGCAATTGTCCAAGTATCAGAGAAAAAAACAAACATAATTATGCAGTCGACCATGCTCTACTTTAAGTATACCCTATGATATCAAATTAATCAGCACAAGAACTATACTTTAATGGATTTTCTAAATTGTGCATGGTATTTGAAAAACATGCATACCAAATGGCTTTAGTTGCCTTTATTATTTTTCAAATAAACAAAGTCTTGCAGTCGTATTCATATTTATTGGCAATGTTTCAAAAAAAATTATGTGAATAGTACTAGATTTTAATATTTTGCTTAGTTTTTGCGGAGAATCTATACCCCAAAGAGAAGTCTCTAGTTCCGATTATAGCATACATATATAGATATTAGGATAAGACCAATATTCCCTTTTATTTGTATAAGTACTGGGTACAGACATGATGTGCCTAATTCTCATGGCTGCCTTTTCTGTCTGTCTATCCAAGATTTGTGATTTACATTCAACAATATTTTGTTTGGTTTTCGTGCCTGCATAAATATACATATCGTACATCGTACATCGTATGTATATAGTATGTAGTTACACATGTTTGTACTTATGTCTAACGTAATCACATAAAATTACAGACCCACAAAATTAAATTGTTTCGTTACGCCTTTCGATTTTGCTAACCAATGAATGGGGTAAACAGATTTCTACATATACATATAGTATATATAGTACATATATTTCTAAATGGGGTGGTGGGTGCTACAATGACGTAGAGAGTGAGTAATTAATTTGATTTTGCCTTTAGTTGATGATTCGTTCAAAATATGAACTCAAAATGCTGATGATTTCTTGGCATATGGTAAATTTTATGCAAATCTAATTATATTAACTTTGTACATTAGCATATTTTTCCATTTTTAGATACTTACATCAGTTGATTTTCTACACTTTCTGACTCGTCTCCCCATGACTTCACTATTCCTTTTTATATTTTATTTTTATATATTTCAAAGATTGCGAATTTCTATTCTAACACGTGAGATCATTTAGAAAATGATTCAAAACACTGAACGATTATAATTAATGTATTCTCAGAATTAGTATTGGCTTTATATTATTTAAATTACTCTCTTCTCATTAAAATTGATTAAAAATACATATAGGTATATAAGTATATACATATTTATGTAAAAGCCAAAGAATATATAAATAAATAAAGCTAAGGACATATAAATTTCAGGAGAAGAGATGCCTCCTTAATCAGCATCAAAAACTGAAACAATCTTGTCTTTATAAACTTTAAGATCTCAGTAACTAAAAGAGCTAGACACATCAAATTTGGTATGTAGGTTTCTTGAGGTATACCTTTGAAAGATCGATTATAGTTTGGCTTCAATTCTTAAAAGCCTTTAACGAAATAATCTAAATACAACCTTATTATTAAAGATAAAACTTTCATATTTCTCAATGCTTATTTTTCCATGTTCTCTTTATAAAGCACTAGAAACAACGCTGTCTAAACCCTTTGCAGAAAGCTGTGTAGCGTATCTTCTAGTCAAGCACTCTCGACTAGAGTATTCCGAGTAGTTTTCATTGCTTTCAGCTTCGCTTTTCTATATCTTCATAGAAATCTTTATATGTACTCGTATCTACGTAAGTTTTCAGCACAATTCGAGCGTAACTGACATGCTTGGCTTGCATGGTCGCTACATATATATACGAGTACTAGTATTTTGTCATTGAGCGTGTTGGGGAATTGCCTTTCTTTAAAGAAACTTTCCATCCGTGAAAATTGACATTTTTCCCCAGGGCCAACTGAATTATTTGGTCTCATTTGAGGCCCTGCACAAGTTCAAGAGCATCGACTCAGTTGAACTCGGGCAATGAAACATTATGTGGGGCTGCGTGACCCAACGTGGCGTATACGTAATATAAACGCATAATATTATCAACTCTAAAAATAGTCGAGTCGTGTAATTACATTCGCACTGGCAAGCACTATTACAGTTTGTTGAATGATTGTTCTATTGATTGCGATATTCTGAACTTTGCCTCTGTATTTGCCGCATTGCGTAACATGCAAAACAATTAAACGCCGGCTTGCCCGGACGAACTCACCATAATTGCCAGCAACGCTGAGGAAAACATAAACCATAATAAACGTAAGTTTTGATAAATAAATTTTGAAGTTAACCAAATGAAAAAAAAAGGAAAAACAAAAATTATAAATATAAATAATAAGTTAGTTTCTAGCGAGCGTCTCTCGAGCTTCACATGTTCGACGTCTAATCGCGTTTTGAATACTACAAATAAAACAAAACAAGCAAATCGACGACGACGATGACAACGACGACGTTTGACGTTGTCATTAACATTGCCGTTGCTCTCATTGATGAGCGAGCTGGGAGGGCAGCTCTATTGGGCCAGACAGAGACATAGACCGGGCCAGGCAAAGTCTAACGCATTTTGCATGTTGTGGCAAGAGGCAAGTGGCAATGGGGCATAGACACTTTCGCCACTGGTTGCATGCGCCGCTGACTAATCGAAGGTCGCTTAGCTCAGCTCTGTAGTTTCCTCTATATTTAGAATCACTTAAGCGTAACGCCTAAGGCACTACCAAGGCTTCAATTAAGGATGGGCAATAATTACTCATAAATATTGCATGTATTTCATTTAATTGCTGATTGCCAGAACTCTGCAATCCCTCAAAGGTCTCTACATACAGCACCTCTCTGTACAGTGTACACCATAAATCATGCAGAGAGTTTGCGAGAGATGCTTTTCAGAAACTGGCACACATTGCGTATGCGTTATGTTGATTTACGCTCCCGGCTCGACTGCCCGGCCCGGCGAACTGATTTTAGATCTGTTTGCTTTTTGCAAAATTTGCTTGTTTGAAAATAAATTTGTGACACAATTGCAAGCCATTAGGCTTGTCAGCTTGACCATTCAGTTGTCAGAGTCTTTTGTGTGCTGCGCATTAATTATTGCAATTTTGTAGACTTTTTTTTTGTTTTGCATAATTCTGAGCTCGATCTGGGTCCCAGACTTGTTTTCCACTTGGACTTTCAGCGCAATTTTCTTAAACACAAGCCATTTTTAAATTATATTTTAGTGCATTTTAATGACCGAGTTATGGCCAAACGAATACTTCAACAAATACTTGAACAAATAATGACCTTGACTGGACTTGTTGGCATTTCTAATTTATGAACCTATAAATATAGTTCAGGGCAACATTGCCCGCAAAGAACAAGCGCACATATGTTTATCTGTGTATATAAATATATATATTCTTTACATTATATATGACGATTAGTTCCAAACACAAGAACACGCAACGACAGATGACAGGCGACAGAAGACAGGCGACAGAAGACGGACGACAGACGTTAAGAAAAGGGAAAGGAAAGCGAGAGGAAAATCAAAAATCAAAATCAAACAAGCACAATATAGTATATTATAACGTTAACGTATACGTATTCCTCACATATGTAGATGAAAATCACGATGAAGACTAAAGTGAAGGCGAGAAAACGTTTGCCATTGGTGGCCACAAGACAACTGAATGTGTATAAATAACATGTGTGTGTATATATGTTTACATATATGAACGGATATTAAACTATATACAATGACAAGACGAAGTAGCACATAAAAACGTTTCTTGATGTTGTTGATGTGATGTGGCAAACAAGTGGCCCAAATGCAATGGGATGTCTGTGGGGCAAGAACAAATCCCAACGAGATGTTTGTAAACACGCAACTTTTATGTTGCCAGCAACATTTTGAATGAACATTCATGAATGAATAGTACGACAGCATATTAAGATGCCTGGACAAAACACCCAACCAACGAACCGACGAACCAACGAACACATTGACAAAAGGTAGGGTATAGCCAGGGCTCTATTACCAATCACAGGTGCCATGCAAACCAGAAATCGTGTCAATGCCGTGCCGGTGCACGCAATGCGGCTCATTGTTGCAACTGTTGTTGCTGTTGCTGTTGCTTCTGCGGATGTTGCTGCTGCTGCTGCTGTGCCGCCTGCAATTATGTCAATATCTTGGGTTAAAATTTGGATTTTCTGTATAGTTATGAGTTGTGGGCTCATGTGATGCGCCTGCTGCTAATTGCAAGTCAATCAAATGTCCATTAGTACGCTCTTTATTGACCATAGAATATCTCGTTGCTTAGCTGCTCCGCTTGCTTAGTCTGTACCTTGCAAACAGCCCACCTGAGTCATCTTTTAAGCATGCTAATCAATAGAGAGCCCGAACACTGAACGAAATTGATTAGGAGCATTGCGTTGCTCGAATATTTTAGCACATTTTGTTAGCGTTGAGTTTGAGCTCTGAACATACAGATAAGTATGTACATAATAAGACTGAGAATTTCACACAAGTTGAGTGTTACAACAGATTTCAGCTGGCATTTCATATACATCGATAGATCTTCAAGATTCTTCTGACCATTGGAAACAATTTTGACATTCAACCATTTAAGAACAGCTTAAAGTTGTCTTGTTTAGCATTCAGTATGTCTAGTTGGTTAATTGTAGTATTCCTTTGATTCCTTTTAAGCTAATCAATTCTTCATGTGGAACCTCTTTGATACTGCTTCTTTAATATAGTCATTAACTGTTTGACTACTTATCAGCTAATGAGCAACAAATTCCATTAGTGTTTTCATTGAATTATAGCCGTGCACTTTGGTGTAGTATTCGAAACTTTATCTTGAGGCTTTCCCACTCACTTTTCGCTGTCAAAAACGTAGTAAATACCGCCAAATATATTGCGCAACTTAAACCAGCCAGAACTGCGTCAAATCTTATCACATACAAATATATAGATAAACCTATTGGTTAAATATACTCCCGATAAGATAAAAGCCCGAATCATATGCCTAGTTGCTCATATGACGCTCCCAGCTGGTCTACGTGCGTTTCTCCCAGTGTGCACCGCCAATATGCAACTGCACCGTGAATTGGACCTGATTCCACACACACAACACACACAACAGCCAATCTACAGCTGTTTTCCATAGATTGTATAGAACTGTGCTCAAGTGGCAATCAGAATGCTGCAGTATATAGCTTGTCGGCGTCGTCTCAAGTGCTTAAATAAAATGGATGCCGCTTTTTTATCGCCGCTGATTGTGGCACACACATTTGCGGCTGATGCTTTTCACTTTCCTTAGATAATGGTCAACCATAGATCACATTTATTTTCAGGCTCATTTGCATTCTGATTGATGTAACGGCAAACTCACAGCACAACTGTAGACACTGACACAGTGAAACCCGTTTGTTAGTTCACACGCCCGTGTGATAGAGAAGATGCCCAGTGTCTCAAGCAATCTATTGAAATGCCAAGCTATTCATAAAACCCAACAGCCCAAACAAAAACATAAACACAAACCTGAAAGGGAAATCATATTCAATCCATCGAAGCATACCATGCCCTGTCACATATTTCATATAAATGACAGCCATTAAGTATAATAAAAGCTTTGGTAAAAAGAACGGAAACAGCAAACGGAAAGATAATAGGAAATGCACTTTTCTATATAACATAAGAAGTATTACTTTTCCATTTAAATGCGTATATAAAGAACTTCTTTATGGCTAACAATCTTTCATATAATCTTACTGAATTTTCTCAAGAATTTGAGAAATATCTTACACCTGACACCTGCTGTGGTTGTAAACTGCACCACAAAACAATTATATACTCAGTGAGACTATAGTCTAATATCGTATTATTTGATTACCAATTACCCCGTTGGATTTTGTGGAGAAGTTGTTAAAAATGCGTTGCATTTTGCGGCGCCAACTATAAACAAATTTGCGAGTGTTTTGGCCACCGTTCAAGTTGAGACAGAGAGAGGGTAAGGCCAGCCATATAATAATAAGTAATGTCCCTATATGTATCAACGAGTTATATAGGACATTTCGCAGTACTTTTAGTCGTAGTTACAGGCCAAAAGAAATGCGACGCCCACGCGGCGTATGCGCAACGGCTGCCAACTAATCATTTATTTGGCCAAGTTTTGTGGATTGGGAGGTTAGTTGTGGTTGTGATTGTGGTTGCGTTGCCTACCTTCGTCCCAAGGATGATGCTGTGAGGATGTGTTGCGCGGTTTGCGTCCTTTTTTGCCGCGTTTGCTGCTGCTGTTGTTGGACTCCATTTGTTGGCTTGTTGGGTTTTACTTGGGCTACAAAAGACACGCGCGTAAATGAAATAGGTATATATAATTTATCTATGTTTTATGTTCTTACACATACACTCACACACGCTCACACACACATACACACACTGAATGACGCACAGTCGGACACAAGTGACATTTGGCAAGCTCACACACACGCAGAGTCGCCGCGTTTTTTGTCGCTTTGATTACTTGGCGCTGGTCGAAATCGCAGATATATATCTATCTACAATATATGCACACACAAAATAAATACATATAGCTTTAAAATTAAGATTTTCTCAAGTTATTTTTAATGCGGTGATTTAATTTTTTTTGACACCAACACACACACGCGCACACACACACACATGCTCGTAAACACTTGTGGCACTTTTTTTTACTTTCGTTTTTGAATAATGTTTTAAAAAACTTTAGATGTATATACCTATAATTTTCGATATTATATATATTTAGTTAATTTGCATTACGTGACCACGCGACATTTGTTATTTAAACGTTTTCCAGTTAGTAACTAACTTTTTAAATATATTTAATCGGGCAATTGCTGCCGCCGTCAGCTGCTGCTGCTGCTGTTGCTCGTCAACTGTTTTGGCAGTTGGAAACTGGCCGGCGCTCTGTCGTTTGTTATAGGGTTCGTTTTGTATTTTGCAGCTGTGGTTGTAAAGTATTTAGAACTCAAATCAGTTGAAAACTGAATGAAAATCGCGCACGGAAGTCCGCCGCGTCCATGCGTCGTCGTTGTTGCTGTCGCTGCTGCTGCTGCTGCTGCTACTGCTGCTGCTGTCGTCGTCGTCGTCGATTGTCGTCGATCGTTTGCCGTGCCGAGCGCGACTAATGGCCAACTGGCTGAATGGCGATGGCGATGGCGACACTGGCGACACTGGCGACTCTGGCGACTGGCTGACAAGAGAGCTTTTACTTTTTGGACTGTCAGTGGTGGGTCACACACACAAACACACACACACACAGGCTCCCAGCGAGCGGAGCTCACCGCAATGTAATTGCCTTTTATTTATATTTATTATCGCAGTCGTGTGCGCATTTTGGAAAAGAGCGCAAATGTATTTGCTTATCACACATACGGGCTTTAACGATTATATATTTAGACATTGTATCTTTTAGGATGCACTCGTTAGTTGGTTGACTGCCAACAGCGAAATAAACCAAATCAAATGGTTAATTAAAGCTGGCGCACAAGTTAAGTGGCAGCTGCGCATAAAACAAAAGTTCATCACAAGTTTTTTATGCCTATGATGCGACTCGACAAGTTCAAAGTCTGAGAACTGCATGTTTTGCATGTTGAACATGTTTATCCGGCTCGTTTTGGGGGCGAGACCTGCCCCACGACAAAGTTCAATTGCGGGCAACACATCAGCGCTGGGGCTGTCGTGTCAGCCCCAACATCATCAGTCGCCCTTTGTGTGGGGCTTTGCTTGCCAGCGAATCTGAAGTGGCAGCCCAAGTTGCCGCTGCCGCTGCTGCTGCTGCTGTTTCGGGTGTTGCTACTACTGCTGCTGCTGCTGCTCATCAAGTTCATTCCACTTGGCATTAAGCAGCGCCAGCGAAACATCTCAAGAATGCACCGAGTCGGCACTGACAGTGAGATGGCATCTGTTTATAGCTAGTCGGCATTTAAGTGTCTGCATATAGTAGTTCTAGCTGCCTACTAGCTAATTAAGTGCGACGTATCTCGGGTTACGCATACTACGAGACGCATATCAATCATACGACCCATGGGGCAGTTAGCTGCAACGCAGCGACCTTCAAACAAGGCTGCAACTATGAGTCTTAAACAGAAGGCTTGCCAACGCAAGAAATTAATTTTTAAAATCTCCACCCTCATGGCTTGGAGTTTGTGTCTGCGATAGTTAAGATTTAGTCCAATGCCTACAAATATTTGACAATTGTTGCTCAAATTTCATTAAATCCACCCCTATGGGGTGGAAAACGGTCTCCAATTCAGTATGGTGGAAAGTGTAATTTGCATTCGATCAATTGCAAACTCATTTATCATTCCAACCAATGTAGAAAATTTGAGAATAAAAGCATTTTCAAAGCTCTAAACACATTATAAATAATTAACACAATTTATATTATTAAACATGTGTTGGTTCACCAATTTTGTTAAGTCCGCCCCAACGTAGCTAATATAAGGTGTCAGGGTCAAAATTGCAAAAACACAAAAAATAATCGTTAGAATTTTGCCATAATTTCAAGTTGCTAAAAAAACCCAAAAAATAATCGTTAGAATTTTACCATAATTTCAAATTTTTCATAAAAAAAAACATTATCAGTTCAAGGGCGGGGTAACTGCTCCGGTTCCTCCTTAATAAAATACCCGTATATACGGATAAAAACAATTAATCTAGCATTAAGTAAAGCCTAGCTGCCTGGAGTTAACATTCAGGCAGCCGGGAACATTGATATTTGACCTTTGATGAGCGTGTGCGTGATTGTGCGATGGGGTGAGGGGCGGGGCAATGGAATGTCAGTGCTGAGCCTCTAGTTACAGCAACATAGCAACATATACAAAAGCGTGTTAAGCAACAACAACAACGACAACAACAACAACAATAGCAACTGCATAACAATAGCTGCCGTCGAAGGAACGTGACACATAAAAAAAACAACATAAGTAACGGCTCATTGTTAGTGAGCCGGGTTGGGGGATTGGGGGGATACCTACAATACCAGCTGGGTCCTTATTTAGCGCGCACAAGTAAAGTTGATTGACAGGATATAGACGAGCAGGCAGACGGCTGAGTTGGTTGAGTTGGCTGAGGTGGCGGAGCGTGGGGCGTGCGGTTTGTGGCATGAGGCGTAACAGCGTCATCAGTCATATCGTTAATCAAACGCACACACGTGTGCTGGCTGACTGGCTGGCTGGCAACTTATTCATTACTTTCATTGGTCTACACCCGTTAGCCGTTTATCGATTTGGCTGCCAAATTGTACATATTTCATTTGTGGCTCACTTATTGATTGTCGTAGTAGTAGTATGCTCCGAGTCACTGCACATTTGCGCACCCAATTATTTTGAGTCAACATTTATACATTGCTTTATTTAAAGCCTTTCGTGGTGAGCAGATGGCAATCAAAATCCTTTACAATCCCAACATGCTATCAAGGACACGCTCCGCGGGCAACGCGCAACGGATAGCGCCAACAAGAGGACTGATTTGATAGGTCTGTCTGGCTGCTTTTAATTCCCATTACAGGAGCCCGTAGCGCTGACGCTGTTTTTGTTTATCGCTGCGTTGCGTTCTCATTCCAATTGTTGTTGTTGTTGTGGTTGCTGTTGTTGTTGATGTCGGCATTTCTCGACGCCAGGATGCGGACGCCGTGCGGCAAAGCAACCAATTGCACTGTGTCCACCAAACCCCTGGCCATTGTAGAGTCATGCGCAATGTTCACTTTGGTTGCTGTATGTGATAGACGGTTTTTAATTTAAAACGTGCGTTTCCATGTCAGCTTGTTTGATAGCATAAATATAAGTGTTTTAATCAAACAGCAAAGAGCAAACAGCAGTGACAAAGTGGTGAATTTGAATTTGATAAGTTTCTGCTATGATAATCGAAATGTGTATATCGATAATACGATCGCGCCAGCGTTGCCACCACGGAAACACCTGTTGCGCAACTAACAGAGCAACACTGGTGCACATCTGATCATGATTGAGCCATTTCTAATGTAAATTGCAAACGGAATCTAATGGTCGCGGGGAGGGAAAGAAATTAAAAATTAACATATTAAATTGTCCGCAACAATTTCGGCTTTTGTCAGATTCTTTAAATTCGCTCAGCAAATATTCGCTTTTAAACCAAGCAACGAAAACAAAAAGTAGGTTTCCAAAAGATAAGCGCGAAGTAGAAAATAAACATACCGTATAATATATTGGTTTTCAACATTCGGTCACACTGCCTCCAATAGGGCAACTCTTATCAGAAGAGGTTAAGTAATCGATCCACATACTTGTTGCTCCTTGCTGATCATAAACGAGTAATTGAAATGGCTCTGCGTTTTGTGGCCAAAACTTGCAACACGTTGCTGCAGCATGGTGCACGTCGCTTGCCCGCTGCGGCACCCTGGAGCCGCACCCTAACACATTACCCCATCAATGATGCCATGTTTGGTATGGATGAGGACCGCCAGAAACTTAGAGAAGTTGCTTTCACTTTTTTTCAAAACGAACTTGCTCCCCATGCCAAGGAAATAGATAAGCTGGATAATTTCAAGTAAGAAACGCATATTATAAGCAAAGTCTGCTTCTAAAGAACTCCTCTGCGAATCACAGAGATCTTCGTTCGTTCTGGCGTAAAATGGGTGATCTGGGCTTCCTGGGCATAACGGCGCAACCGGAATATGGAGGCACAGGCGGCAGCTACCTGGATCACTGCATAATAATGGAGGAGATTTCGCGGTAACTAGGCGCATGGAACTATATTCCAGTGATTCTATACTAAATACCTTTCAACAGCGCTGCTGGTGGCGTAGCACTTTCATATGGCGCACATTCCAATCTGTGCATCAATCAGCTCACCAAGAACGGCACACCCGAACAGAAGGAAAAGTATCTGCCCAAGCTGTGCAGCGGCGAGCACATGGGCGCCCTTGCCATGTCTGAACCGGGCTCTGGATCTGATGTTGTGTCAATGAAGTTGCGGGCGGATCGCAAGGGCGATTACTATGTACTAAACGGTTCCAAGTTCTGGATAACCAATGGCTCCGATGCTGATACAATGATCGTGTATGCCAAGACGGGTGCCAGTGGTGTAGCCGATAGACACGGAATTACAGCCTTCATTGTAGAGACGGGCTGGGAGGGCTTCAGCGTGGCACAAAAGCTAGATAAATTGGGCATGCGTGGTAGCAGCACCTGTGAGCTCGTCTTCCAGGACCTCAAAGTGCCAGCAAAGAATATTCTAGGCCAGGAGAACAAGGGTGTCTACGTTCTGATGTCGGGATTGGACTATGAACGTCTGGTCCTGGCTGCAGGACCAGTGGGTCTGATGCAGGCCGCCTGTGACGTGTCCTTCGACTATGCCCATCAGCGCAAGCAAATGAAGCAGTTGATTGGCGAGTTTCAACTACTCCAAGGCAAAATGGCTGATATGTACACAACTCTGAGTGCATGCCGCAGCTATTTGTATGCAGTGGCCAGATCCTGTGATGCGGGCGTGAGCAGCAGAAAGGATTGCGCCGGTGTCATATTGTACTGCGCAGAGAAGGCGACGCAGGTGGCATTGGACGCCATACAAATCCTTGGCGGAAACGGCTACATCAATGATAATCCAACGGGCCGCATTTTGCGCGATGCCAAACTTTACGAGATTGGAGCCGGCACCTCGGAGATCCGACGTTGGCTGATTGGACGCGAGTTGAACCAGGAGTACAAGTAAAATATTTTTAAAATTTTTACAGTATGACATTATTTACATCATGAAAATGATGGCAATATTTTGATATAATCAATCTTAACCTGACAGACTTTTTGTGCATTTATTTTTGTATTAATTTTGTTTAAAATATATCGATTGCTAACAATAATATGAGTTTTAATTAATCGTACTTGGGTTGTATTAACTGAACAACAATATCAAATAAAAGAAATTTAAATGCCAAATCAATCTAGAAGACAACCCATGACCAAAAAACATGCCGGATGAAAACCGGAGTAATATTGAGGGAATTACACATCCCATTTAGTGGGTAGACCTAGAATATGAAATCTTGGCAATAAACTACCCAGAACAAGTTTTGAAACATCGTTTTATAATAATTTCAAATTGAAATTTACAATACCCACACTCGATTAATAATGATAATTAAAAATTTAAAGTTTTTCAAAAATGTACCAAAATTTATGGAAAAAATGCAAAAAGTTGAATCAAATTGTATTTTCAGATATGAAAAAAATTTAAATGCCAAATCAATCTAGAGAACAGATCACGGCCAAAATGATATTCCGTATAATCGTTTTTCCCAAAGAAGTCGATGAGATCAGTTTCTATAGATTGTAATTGGTAAATCTACACAATGACAATCAAAAATCGACTTGTTTGTATTGTTAAAATATTGTTTTTATTAATTTACAAAAAATACACAATTCAAATATGCAATTACGTATACACGACATATGCTCACATATCCATGCATTTTCTCGTATATACAAAACGAAATCAGAAATGATGATTATACAGAAAAGAAATCTTTTCTATTGAAGAACATAGAACGAAGTTTACGTACATTGATGATTTAAGAACTAAAGGCTAAGTTATCTGAACAACAAAAAGTTAATGGGCGCAAAACTAACGCTGAATTAACTAAATTGACGTTAATTATAATCCTCAATCAATTGAATATTTTTAGTGTTTAGGTGCACAGTAATAAATTGCATTGATCTAACAACAAATCGATGAAATCAATTTGTATTTGTTATAGTTACACGTTACGCATATTTTTGTTTGATTTGCTTAGGTTTCGTTTTTGATTAGTACAATGTTTAAATATGCGTTAGATTCGGTATTATGTATATGGGCCAAAGCGGCGATTTAGACGGATATCAAATGTGTTATATATTGGCAATAAGTTGGCAGATAAACACGAACGTAAAGCTCACAACAAATATACACAGGATTATCTCGGTAACGTTTCAAAACATAGAAAACAAGATCAGAAATCAAAGTTGAATTCGAATTCGGAGGCGATTATTACGTTAAAGTTAGATCGTGTGTATATAAGGTTCGGGTATACATATATAGACATAGTTTCGCTAGTGGCTAATTATAATTATATGTTAAATTATTACTATTAGTATGTATGTAAATGTTAAAAGCACATTTGGCAAACATCATTGTTTAGTTTCCGTATCAGCTACAGCTGCATTCTATGCTCCAGATCATTCAAGGCGAAAACTGTGCTTTTCCGTCTTTGTCTCGGAACGCGATTCCGTTGTTGTTGTGAACGACTTGCGCTCCATGACGCGCTGTGTCATCGAGCTGAGACGCTCGGAGCCTTGCTGATCCACAATGCTTATCTTGCCCCCATCTGTATTTAGGGTCATCTGCGAGAAGCTCGACTCCAGCGGCTTAGCGAGGGCCGTTTCACTGTTGGCTGACTTGTCAAAGTTGCGCGTCTCGTATCTGCTGAAAATCATCGATATAGGTTAGCAGGAAGCCAGGCATAGGGATGGTAAAGACTCACCTAGATGTGTAACCCTCGTAGTTCTGACCGGGATAGGCATTGCCGATTAACTGCACCACGCCGCCCTGGCCAAAGGTCTTGTCATGCAGATCCTGTACACATGCCTCCAGGTTGCGATTCACGGTCGGTTTCTGTGGTGGCGGCGGTGGTACAACAGGCGCAGATGTTGAGGAGTTCTGCGTTTTAATGCTGGACGTTTCAAAGCTATGCTGGTAGTTGGCGTTAGTGGGTGTGCCCGTTGCCGATGTTGTTGTGAAGCCATTGCTGCCCGCACCAGCCCCTGGACTGCCAGGGTATGGTCGTGGCACTGCATTGGCGGTTAGTTTGGGGTTAGAGCGAAAACTGTGACCCGAAGTGGCCGTTTGCATGTTAGAAATGGTCGTGGACAACGGCGGTGGTGGCGGCGGAAAATCTCCATTGCTTTCATCTACTGGATAATTGGCCGGTGGTGGCGATACAGCGCCCGGATGATGAAAATGCTGTGGCTGCGGGCTGGCATAATTGTAATGATGCTTCTGTTGACTACTGCCGCCCGAGTAGTAGCTGGGCGAACTGGGCATCTCACCCGACTGGGAGCCATAGTAAGCACCTCCGCGACCCAGCGTCTGTTAGGGTTATCGTTAGAAAAAATAGAAATTTTCGGTTGGTTAGAAATATTAGAGGTTAGAGTATCTACACCGACACCAGGTGTGAAATTTTGATAGCTAATCAATGCCAATTTACTGGGTGCAGTCCAAACTAAACTTAAAGGATCAACTAAAAGGGTTTTTAAATAGAAAGGAAACCTGTTCATACATTGTTTTGGCTCCTGTTGAGCGTGCCATAGGCGTATTCCGTGTCGCTTTCATCGGTGGTGAAGCCCTGGGTATTCTTGGCATAACGCTGCGCCTGTCGCACGTGCTTCAGACGCTGTCGCGCCTCTTCCAACTCCTTCTCCTTGCGCAGCACAGCGGACCGTGCATTAATCTCCTGCGCCATGCCATCAACCATGGATGTGTTAATCTTTAGCGAGTGCTCCTCCTCGTCCTCGAGGCCTTGTTGAGCCGCATGCACCAGATTATCGGTGGATTTGATGACCGCATTGCCAGCTGCCTGCAGGCGACGACCCGCCTCTGAGTTGGGATTCGATTTCACCTTGCACGCAATCAGTAATTGTGCCGTCGAGGCAGCCACCTGCTTGGCCGTGGATATAAGCATCTCCTCCGTGCCAACGCCGCGCACCAAATTCTGTGCCGCCTCCACCAAACTATGCGTGGCTGCGGCCACCAGCCGTGCGGCCGAAATGAGACCCTCCGACCACTGTCCATCATCGGAGCTGGTAAGTGGCCGACGCGCCACCTTGCCCTGGTCAATCAGCTCACGCTGAGCGGCATTGGCAGCACGCACCAAAGCAGCTGAGGCGGCCATAATGCCCTTGGCGGCCTCCAGAATCATCTCATCGAACTTCATGTTCTCATCCAGCTCGATCTGTGGCAATGTCAAAGTAATTCATTAATTAAAATAGGTATAGTTAAAGCAATTAAGGATAACGTATTAACAGAGCAAACACCGGCTTAAGTTTTAGTTAAGTTTAGTTATACAAAATTGATTTTGTTTTGGTTGGTTGTTTAGTAGAGTTTCAACAATCACAGTAATAATATGTTTGATTCCTGGGTGAACTTTTGAATGTAACAACCAAGAATATCAAACATATCTCACTGGAATCATTAGATGAGTGGGTGCTTGGTTGGTTTATCTGGTAGTTGGGTTGATTTGATCCTTCAAACTTACATGCTAAATGAGTTAAATATGAGAACTTCGATTTGTGTTGAGTTAGTTTCATTTCACCATTCACATTCACCATTAAAAGCTAACGATTCGAGTTATAAATAAGATCTATTCAGATCGGATTTCTTACCTTAACATCAGCCTGACGACGTGGTCGCAGCGATGCCAACTTCTTGGCAGCCGCATCAATGGAGGCCGCAGCGCCCAACAGCTCATTCTCGGCAATAACCGTGGGGTCCTCGGGATCTATCCAGTCGGAGCCCTTTAGCAAACGAGCCATGGCCACCAGATCCGTAACGCACTTCGCCACGCGACGCGACAAATGCATGCGATCGTCCGCGCTGCAATTGTGCAGTATGCCATTAAGCAGCTCCCGATAGGATTCGCCCACGGCGGTGCCTGCTTCCAGTGTGCGCACGCGCAGCTCTTCCGTCTCGGCGCAGTTCCAGGCAACGGAGCGGCATACGATCAGCATATCCGAGATGGCGCGACGACCCAAATTGGCGGCAGCCACAATGTCCGCCTGCAGATTGGAGGTGCCAGCGGCCACAGCCTTTGCGGTGGCAGCCGTAACATTCATGGTGACGCGTATCAGATCCTCTGGACCCACCTGGGTGTTGCCCACGGGTGGTGGCGTCTGCATGGCCTGCGAAGGAAAGAGAAAATTGAGTAATCTAAGCTGTGGCAGCTTGGCTCATCAACTTACGCGTATCTCCTGTGAAATTGCCTCCACAGTGGCCTCCATGGCACGTGTGCCGCGCGTATGCTCATCCTCCACAGCCTTGACGGTCTTCAGCAATGAGGAAACATTCAGGACCATCACCTAAATTCCATAAAAAAGTGTTTTGTTTTTTTGTTTGGGAAACAAAGGTGAAATGTTTGTGATTAGTGTTTGGTTTTTATAGAAAGGTCGATGATAAAGTAGCTTAGATATAAACTCTATGAACTACAAGCTACAAATTAAGATCTACGAGTAATTAACGACTACATTTGGCTTTGGCACTATTGATACTATCAAAATACACAATTGAAATGAACAACATTTGACTGGCGATTATAATAGGTATTTTATTTGAGAAAATAGACAAAAAATCATTCTAGACAACATTCATAATCAGGGACTATAAGATTTGACAAAAGGGGAAGAACTTGCAGATGTTTGTGGAAGGCAACCGCGTTTATGCCCTGCCTAAAATTATGAATTCGATAATTGTCAGGGACAAATCATGATATATTTAGCCGCATTGACATTGCTCTGCAGTTCGATTTGTGAATTTGTAAAGGCAGCATGTTCTGAAATTCACTTTCGAAACAATTTCACGAAAAAAAAGAAAGCATACTTTTTGGCAAGCTTCAACTGGCGTGTTGTCTGTGAGATTCATTAAAATGTGGTATTCGAATTTACGAATTCTATGGCATAAACGCAGATCTTAAGTTTGCTGTCCCAATGCATCCACAAGTTTTACAAACGTTTTCAAGATTCAATTTAAAGTGGCAAAAATGTTTTGAATAATGTTTTTTTTGTTTTGTTTTGTGAAATGATTAATGTAATGTTTAAAACGAATTTCTTCAAAGAGTTTCCAAATTGTTGCTGACCCAAGCCCCGGCCCCCGCCACCACTAATGACTCATGATTCCGTTGCTGGCTGCCGCTGCTGCTGAGGGGGGCGCGATGGTGGGCGTATGTCTGTGTGTGTTAGTTTCTGAATGGGCGCTGGCAGCTGATTGGCAAACATCTTGAAGCGTCTGCTTGTAGTTGTTGTTTGTTTTTGGTTCAGTTTTTGATGTGTGGGTGTGCATATATATCGATATCGTTATCGTTATCGATAACAATATTTAGTTCGATTTTGATTTTGATGCATGTTCATTGCGTATATTCCACAGCGAGCGCAGCGCATGAAGAGAGCGTGGAGAGCGTTTTTGAGTTCGATTTGCATATTGTACAGTTTCATGAAAAATTATTGTTGTTTTTTTATATTTTTTGTTGTTGTATGAATGTGTTTTGTGTGTATGGGAAGAGATAAGAGCAGAGAGACGTTGAACGCACACAAATTAGCAAAACGAAAACGAAAATATACAAGAATGTATGGATTTTTTGTTCTTTGTACAAATAATATGTGGGTAGGGTGGTTCGGTGAGTTGGGTGGTGGATCTTGACAAAGAGAGAGAGAGTGGTGGGCGGCAGAGAAATACAGAGAGAGAGCGCAGCACATTTCATGCAGAGCAGCTGAAGGGTGGGTGGGTGGTTGGTTGGATGATTGACCAAAGAGTTAGAGCTGAAGGCGGCGAGATAAGAGGTTTGTGTGCCAAAAGAATTATTTTGAGGGCGGTTTATAAGTACAATTATGCATATGTCTGTATGTACGATAAGTATGTGTATTTGTGTGTTGGTTAAACATTGAAAACATTAATAACATTTACAAAAACAAACATAAACGGGCCAGCAGCAGTTGTGGCAGCAGTGGCAGAGGCAGCAGCAACGAAAGCTCCTAGAGGAGCAGCAGGAGTAGAGCAGCAGGTGAATTGAAGTTTGAGGTGAGCAACTGCAGCAGCCGAGAAGCCTTTGGGGCTCGTTTTGTGACAGCAAGTGGAAAATTTGGTTATGCAGAATTTGAGTAGTATTTCATGTTGTTTGGGGGTTTTATTCTTACAAGTACATAAGTATATTTTATGTGGTATATGAGTGCCAAAGCCATTGTACGATTATAAATATATATATATTCACTTATAAAGATTTTATCTAAATGCCACAAACAACATTCATGTATGCGTGTGTGTGTGTGTGTGTGTGTAGTTTTATAAAAACAAGATAAATTTGAAATCAATAATTGGGGATGTTCACGACCAGTGATTAAGTGATTAACTTGCTTAACTGCTGAAACTACTAGGTAACAACGCACATTTGAATCCCATTAACCAGTTGAACCTTAAAAATTGTATTTTATTATTTGTTGTTGAATACAAGTACAGTTTCTATTCATCATTAACCAGTTAACTCAATTAACCACTAATCGTGAATACTCTAAATTTACATAAGAAAGTGTTAAGTTGAAAATTCCCCACAAAAATAAGCTACCTAACAAATTGTCCTCTACTCATGTTAAAACAAGCACTGGTAACGCTAGAAAAGGATAGATCAAAATCTTTGCATAGATTTTTTAGGTTATTCATATTTACACACCATGTTAAAACTGATTTTCCATTTTTGGATATAACTCACTAAACAGAAATTTAGTTAAGAAGGAGTCAGTTCGTTTGTATCCTATCTGTTTTCATATATTTTTCATCCCCCGAATAAACCATAACCATTTTAAGATCAGTTACAACTTTGTGAGTAAGGTGGACAAAGAAAAATACCAAAAAAAATAATAAAAATAAATAGTATACACTAAAAAAAAGCCACAACAACGAAAGCTTTACAGCAAAGAGAGAGAGAGAGTGTGTATCAAAGAACTAGAGAGTTTGAGAGAGACGTAAGGAAAGAGTATTTAAAGGTGAAGCTTACCCTGGCGCTCTCTTTAAGACCCTGCATGGATGGATCGTGTATGGGCTTGCCGGAGGCCAATTTGGTGCAGTTGATCAAATCACCCAGAGCAGAGGCCACATCCTTGACAGCATTGATGACCATAACCTGCGAGTCGGGCTGTGAGGAGCCCAAGGAGCAGGCGCCACGCTTAACAGCCTCCGCGAGTTGAGCTAAAAGTTGGGCAAATATTTAACATATCAGTAAAACAACATTAGTTATAAGTACTTACTTATGGTAGAGACGGCATTCTGTGCCGCATTGGCCAATTGATCCTGTGTGCCGGCGGCGCCGGTTACCAGCACCTTGGTGTCCTCCACCAAGGCCTTGGCGGTCTGTAAAATGTGCTCCCGATGATCGGCAAAGCTGCCATCTCCGTCAGAGTGCAGTGTGCCCGCAGTGGCAAACATGATGGTTGTGTCCAGATCTCCAATGATGCCCGATACGGTGTGGGCTGCATTAATGCAGGCCTGGGTGCCGCGGGAGCCGGCCTGTAGGGCCGCCAGCACCTGGGCAACCTTCTCGGATACCTCGCGAGCATTGCGTGAAATCTCCTTCTGGGCGCTGGCATCACTGGGGCTGGCACCGCCTGCAGAGGATGAAATCATGGCACTGACCGAACGACCCAAGTCGATGACAGTGCTGCGTATGCGCATGGCAACATCCGGTGAAGTGGTTGTGGTGCTCGCACCCACTGAGTCCTGGGTGAGCTGCTGATAGTGCTGGGTCATGTCGATGGCCAGCTGGGGCAGTGCGGCGGGCTCTACGCTGCTCTTGGCATTGATCTCGTTGCCCAGGCGGGCAATCTCCTTTGCGGTGGCCACCATGCGCGTCTGGTAGTCCACAAAATTGTCCGAGTAGGAGGCATTCAGCAGCGATTGGCGTTTGTCAGTCAGCCGCGTGATGGCGCGATTCACTTGCTCCATGAGGCCAGTAACAATGCCCGTTTCGGCGTTGATCTTCTCCACAGTTTGCTGTAGCTCCTGTATGGCTTCCCGAGTGCCATCGATGGACTCATCCAGCCGCGGATGAGCGTGTGTGGCGCGCGGATTGCCCGCTGAGTCCTTGGCCGACTGCACCAGTGTAATGGCGCTCTCTACAACGGACTTGGTTTGGTTGATCAGCGACATCTGCTGCTGGCTGTGCACGATGTGGGTGCAGGCGCCAATGGCGCCATTCACCATGGGCACCACATAGCGCGAGATCTCACCCACAGCATGGCCCAGCTGTTCGGCATTGTTCTTGCCCGCCACGCGTATGGGCTCCAGTTTATCCAACAGCTCAGCGGCAGAATTCAACGTTTGTCCACTGAAGCCATGCAGATTGTTGTCACGACGACGGCTCAGACCCTGAGCGTTGACGGCGAGGGCGCAACTGTCCAGCTCGCGGGTGCAGGTGCCCAGGGTATGGAGCACTTGTTCACACTGTGCCTGTCCGGGCGCCTTGTCGCGTATGTTGTCCACCAAGCGTTTGACCGACTCGGAGACGGGCGTGGAGTGCATGGAGAGCTGCTGCCAGACGGGTGGATTATCTGGCGATAGTGCCAGCGATTTGGCTGCCTTGACCATCTCGACAACGCCATCGATGACGCCGCGTCCCGCTTGAATGACCGGCTCCTGGGCCTTGCGACCCTCAGCGGATATCTTAGCCGGTATGGAAATGAACTCCGGACTGGAGGCATACTGGCGCACGGCCTTGACAGCCTCCAGCAGCGGTTCCACAAGTCGATCGCGACTTCCGCCCGTTGGCTGATCCTCAATGGCCTTGATGTCCTGCACCAGGTCCGAGGTAGCAGTAGCCACCTGCTTGGCCAGCACAATGAACTCATTCTTGGCCACCGGATTGCTGGTGTTCATGCTCGCCTGTCGGCAAATGGAGCACAGATAACTTGTATGCTTGGCAATCACCGTCAGGGCGGAGATCATCTGAGGCTTTCCGGACTGTGCGCTACTGACAATCTCACAGTGCTGGCGTATGCCCTGATAGGCCCACGTCAGCTGCGCCTGGTCAATGATGCCGGGACGTCCTGCCACACTGCTGGGATGCGAGACGCCAATAAGATAGGCCGCCTGCGAGGAGCTCTCGATGAGACCTTGTATGGAATCGTTGACATTCTTCACCGACTGGCTGAACTCCACATGCTGTGACTGTTTGGCATTGTTGATCATCTCCGATATGGCATAGCCCAGATTGCGCGACTTGCCGGTCGCCTGCTCGACGCAATCAAAGTAGCCCATCTCGTTGATCGGCTCGTGAGGATAGTCGAGCATGAGACGCAGTGCCTCAATATTGCGCATGGCATTGTCGCATTCCTTTTGTCCTGGCGCCGACTGTATGCTGGCGTCCACCAGCTGATTGATGCTCTCGGTCACACTACGAGCGGCGGCATGCAATAGATTCTTTGCATTCGGCTGGCCGGGATCGGCAGCAATGGACTTGGCCGTCGATAGCAACGAGCACGATTGCGTGGATACATTACGCAGGCATTCGATCATCTGGGATCGTACGGGCTCATCCGTTTGCGTCTGTCCGGCCATTTGCATGCTCACGGACAACAGATCCCTGTAGTTGGCCGCAAAGTGCTGGCTGCTCTCTGCCAGCTGGGCGGGGCTGCCATATGACTGCACAATCTGCCCGCCGGCGCTGCTCAGCTGCTCGGCCACCTGCTTAAGCTCCGACTGCAGCTCGGCGTAGGGACGGTTTGAGGGTGGGAACTCACTCACCGACAGAATCTCGCTCAGCTCACTCACATTGCGCAGCGCGGCATCCACCTCCCGCTGACCGGGTATGCAGTCCACGGTGCGCGACAATGCGAAGGTCACATCTCGGCCCGCCTGGGTAAGCGCTTGAGGATCGGTGTGGCCTTGCAGCGTGCGGTGTGCCTGCTCGATGAGCTGTGCCGAGCTTGTCACCACATCGTCGGCGCAATCAATGATGGCTGGATTCTGTGTGGTTGCCGCCACGCCATGTACGCTCTTGGTAAAGTCACCGAGAGCCAAAGCTGTGTCTCGTCCAGCGGCGCCTGCATAACTACGTTGTCCTTGCAGCACAGAGCTGAGCAGCTGGCTGAGCGCAATGCCCACATTCTTGGCCGACTTGCGCAGGTCATCGGCAGTGTTCTCCACCGTATCGCCGGGCAGCGGACGCAGCTGACCCGCTACTGCCGCCTTGCGTGTATCGTCCAGCACATGGTGCAGCTTACGCACAGCCTCCAATGCTAATTCAAGCTCCTCACCGCCACAGGCATCGCGTGCGCGTTGCGCCACCGAATGCAGCTCCGAGACGCTTTGTCCCAGATGCAACGCACACTTGGAGAGCTGCGCTGCCGAGGGTATATCAGTGACAGTTGGCTGCAAGGCACGCGAGGATTTAGATACTTGGAGCGCCGGCTCAATGAACTGCTCCGCCGCCTCGATAAGATTGAGCTGGGCGTGAGCATCGTCGGGCTGGGCACGCGTGGTCTTCAGCGATGTGACCAGTCGTGGTATGGTGTCCGCAACACGTTTGCAATCCTGCAGAATCGACTCCTTGGTCTGGTGGTCCTGGCTGTGTTGCACGGCATTCTGGGCTGCCGAAATGCACTGGGTGGCCGCGGAGGCCGCCTGCTTGGAGCAGAATTCGAGGCGCTGGATAAGGCCACGCTTCATAGCAGGTGTATTGGCGGCACTGGTGGTAATCTCACGCAGCTCCTCGGCAGCGCGACGCAGTGCATTCTGATTGTCCGAATCATGAGGATTGGAGGAGCAGAGACGTGCCGCCTCCACCAACTTAGCGGTAGCATCGGCCAGCTGCTTGGCGGCGGACAGCAGACGTCGCTGCATGTCCGCGTCCTCCTGTTGATCGGCCTCACCCTTAATGCTTTGTATGAGCTGGGCTGTCGTTTGGCCCAGGGTGCGCGCATGGCGCACCATTTCCTGCGGATCATTGGTGGACACCAAGATGTCAGTGCCAATGATGACATTCTCGACGGGACTGAACTCCTGGCTGGTGCGATTCGCATGCTCGCGTGTGCTCAACTTCACGTGCTCCAACATCTCCATCAAACTCTTAGAAACATCACGAGCCGCGTTGACCAGATCGGCCTTTAGCTTGGGATCGTTGCTCGCCTCGTTGCACACCTCGCAGAGCGAGTTAACAGCCCGGGCCACGTTTCTGGCCGCTGCCTCCAGCTGCTCTCGGCAGGCCGCATTGTGCAGAGAGGGTGCCACGACCTTGGCGCAAGCAACCAGCTGACTGGTGGCTAGGGCGCACTGGCTAGCGGCGCCAATGACACGATTGCGTTGCTGATCATCCTCACAGCTGGCGGCAATGTTCTTGGCACGCAGCACCAAGGCGGCTGTGGTATTGGCCACTGCCTTGGCCAGGGCCAGCAGCATATCGTGCAGATCACGATTCTCGGGTGCCTCCTCCTCGGCAATGGTGCTGAGCACATGGGTGGTGGCCTCGCCGACACGGCTGGCGGCATTGATTAGATGCTGCGGTGGCTCCTTGCTCTCCGGCTCGGCAGCCTTCAAAAGATCACTGAAGGCATTGCACAGATTGCGCGCTGCTTCCAACAATTGATCGCCATTTGAGTCGTTCTCCATGAGGGCGGCTATCAGGCGCACCTCCTTGGTGACCTCCGGTATAGTTTGGGCAATTTGGGAGACGGACGCTGAGATGGCTTCCGTGTCCACCTCATCTGGTTGCGAGGCAGTGATAATCTGAGCGGTGGCTGCGCTCATTGTGGCCACATGCGAACTGACCGCCTGCTTAGAGGTGTCCAGAGTATTCTCGCGCCACTCAATGGAGCGGAGATCGCTGCCTAGCTCCTGGATGGGTGCCTGCACACAATTGTAGCTATAGTACGAAAGTTCTATTGGGTCAACCAATCTATAACTTACCTTGGTGCGCAGCTCCTCGTCGGCGCGAATTAAGACATCCTGACCAGCAGATATATAACCTAGCAGCGCACGCTGCGGCTCCGTTAGATTCACAGAACTAATACGTACTTCCTTAGTCTGTTGAGCAGAGGGTGTATCAAAGGTTTAAGGATTAGAAATATACACATTTCAAATGGTTGGTTTGTGGGCACATACTTTGTGAAACTCGGCATGACCGTTTTCTAAATGTTCAGAGTTACGCAGCATGTTAAAAGATGATAGAATTTCCTCAAGTTAGTTAGGTTATGTAAATGTGTGGTTATGTTTGGTAGTTTGAGATTATATGTTTATGTTGTTTAAGGTTGTGCAATGGCAACTTAGCAAAAATAGCATGAAATGATATACGTAATACTGTGGGAAATGTGTCTCTCCAGGGGGGGTTAAAAAACTTACCGTGGGCGGTTGATGCGCATGATTGACCTGACCGACAAAGGCTCCATATTGCACGGTCTGTACTTCGTTCTGGGTAAAGGTGCGTTCACCTGTCGGCATTTCCACGCAGAGAGAATCGAGTAATAAATTAAAATTATTATAAGCAACAAAAATAAATCAAATTAAATTAAGAAACAGCTAAGTAAACGTTTTAAAGGAATGTCTTTAAAACTGTAAGAAGTCTTTTTAGAATGAAGGAATTTACAGTTTTATATCATATTTCCATATTCCTTTACTGGCAACTTAATTAATATAAAAGCACAGGTAATCAAAACTAAAGGTCTAGCATGTAAAGACCATCAGTTAAATTACACATATAGTAAAAAGCTGAAGCTAAAGTGCAAATATCTTAAATAGAAACCAAGAAACTTACCGTCATAGGGCCGCATAATGCCTGGATGCGCCAGACTCTCCAAGTTAAGCTTCTCCACGCGATTCGTTTCGTGTTGCAAGAAGGTGGCCCTATAAACGATCGTTTAAATATTAAATATATAGGGACTTAACAACTCTTTGCAACTAGTTAACTTACTTGGATGGCGCAACGGACTCCTCCACCATCGTGGAACCCTCGTCACCCTCAATGCCAAAGTGATCCTTGGTTTGTTTCTTCTTCAGTATAATATCGATGTAGCCGGCAATTAGTTGAACTATTTGCTCGGCCTCTGTCGTTTGTACCGAATAATATTGGTTCGCATAGTCGCCAAAGTCCAAAGTGAAGGTATTCGGGGAGGCACCCCAGCGACGCACAGTGGTCAGTGGCCAGGAGATTAAAATCTCCTTGGTGCGCTCATCCAGACGCAGCACAGAGTCTTTGGTAACGCCCAGAAGACGTGGCACCAGCTTGTTCTTGCCATTCATCTTCTCCTTGACCAGAAAGAAGGTCACACCATAGGTGGGCAGCTCCCGAGCGGTCTTCGTGTACATGACTTTGGCATCTATTTCCGAGAGCTCAGTGTGCCTTTTATGCTCCGCAAATATTTTCTTCTCAATGCTCTTAACACGCACATATGAAGTGGGCAAAAAGTCCTTCAAGCTGTGGTTTAGGAAGGAGAATACAGATAGAAGGGAGTTTATGCAGGGGATGTCTTAGGGTGACTCACTCTAAAAATCCGGGCTTATGCTTGGCTTCGTTATGCGGCCCAAATTGTATGTGCACCTGAATGCCAGCGAATTCGCAAGCTGAGAATAAGTAAACAAAATTAAAAAGATATTAAAAAAAAAAACTGTATGCCGTATGAAAACTCACCCTTGTCCTGAGTCACAGGATGTGTGCCATCCAAAATGGCATCCCTTGCCTGCACATAAAGCAAATTCAGCTGCACAGGATCCCGTGAGTCAATGTTCTGATCTGAGAAGAAGAAACGACGACGCAACAAAACCGTCTCCGACTCATCGATGCCCTGCTCACGCAGGGTGCGACCCACATCGACCCAGTTCACTAAAGAAGTACACAAAAGTATCCTTAGCAACCTTTGAACTAGCGTTGTCACCATTCACTGTGCTACTCACTTTCATCATCGGTTTTGAGTTTCTTGCGCAAGCTCTCCATTTTGGCATCCCGATCCTTTTCGGTAAACTTTCGTTTAAGGGTGAGCGTGCCAAACTTGTTGTCCGGCAGATTCTCGTTCTGCGCCTCATTATCCTCGCGCACCAGGCCATACTCCTCGTGGTTGGTAATGCCAATCTTTGTGCAGATTACCACCATTAGCTGCGACACCGGCTGGGAGTCATCCACCAGTATGGTCTTGACAGCTCCATCCAACATGCGAACGCGCAACGTGCGCAGCTTGCGTCGATACTCGAGCGTGTCCTGGTTGTGGAGTATGTAGTAGCCCAGTGTGCGTCCTGCTTCCAGCCAGACGCCCTGCTGGTTCTGCTCATCCGAAATGAAGAGTCCATATTCGCTAGCTGCAAGTGCATAGGAAGTGCTTTGCTTAGCTACAGAAGGATCTACCAATGACTAGTTTTGGTTACTCACGTTGTCCTTGCACCGCTTCGGCAAATTTATCGCGTATGATTTTGCATGCATCGAAGACTGTGGTATTTGGTTGGAATTGTATGGTCTTGGTCACCCGACCACCTTCCAGCTGTATGCGCAGCGACAGTGTGGACATCTTTGCGTCTTCGTCTTCGTCTTGGTCGTCCTAGTCCTAATCGTTTGCTTAAACTTAGTGTATTAGGTGTAGAAATTGTAAAAGGCACTGCAAATGAACAAAATACAAAGAGAGTACCATACAGAACAGGCGTTATAAACATGAAGTAAATGGCCGTTCAAGTGTTATAAATAGCGTACTGAGCAACCTAAAACTGAAACCAAACCCAAAACCGAAACCAAAACCACCCCCGAAACGCACACAAGAGATAGCCGCATCAGGGCATCAGGACATCAGGACGTCAGGACATCAGAGGGGGGCACAGCACACAGGCTAGGCTAGCCACCACCCTGAAAACCAGACAACCGACAAAGTCGCTTTGCTGCTGATGAAAATCTTCTATACACACACACAGTTGCACACACGCGCACACACACACACACACACTGTAACATACACACACATCGGGGGCACTTGAGTTTCCAAATCAAAGCCAGGCCATTGTAGCTTGGGGTGACTTGCTGCACCCCCTACAACCATACAGCCCTTCTCCTGCCCCCAGAGACTTTCTTGTCATTATGCCAAGCAGCGACGTGGACGTTGACGTCGACGTCGACGTCGACGTCAGCGTTAACGTTAACGTTTGGAATATTGTTGTTGCCGATTCTACTGCTGCTGCGCCATTTTATGCGACATTAATGCCTGGATTTTTAGCTAAATTCACTTAATGCTTGGCTGCCTCCCGTTCCCATGCTGTAATTGATTTTTTTTCTTGTCCTGTATGCCTCTTTGCCCCGCTGTTAGGTGGGGGGACAGGCAAAGTGTGTCAGCTTCCCCGGAAAACGTTAGCATTATTTCCTTATATAAAAATCGATAATTTACAGAGCTTATGTTTTGGTTTCTTTTTTTTTACACTGCCGTGTGGCATCATCCCCATGCAAGCATGCGGAAACACTTGAAATTTCCGGCAAAAAAGGAGCTGACAGGCAATGAAGGTAGACACACTGCATACACAAAGTCACACACACACACTGCACACACTTTAAAATTTACTTTTTGTTAGTTTGCTGTAGGCGGCCTGCTCCATATGGCGGCTTGATTGGCAACGGCAACGGCGACGGCGGCGTCGACTTTCTGTATAAGGAGCACTGATTGAGGATGAACACGTCTGGTGGCCACGAAATCTGGCACGTAACTGAAAAAGGTTAACTCGAAATTGGACCAGCCTAGGGGATGCTGCGACGTTGCTGCCGCTGCCGACGTTGCCAATGCTAACCGCACTTTTTGCTGTCTGTCTGCCGCTCACTTTCTCTCCCTCGCTCTCTCTTTCTCTGTCTCTGCTGCGGCTTTTGGGGTGTAAGAGATAGAGCGAGAGAGAGAGAGGCGGCGCCTGCGCAGTGCATGGTCAAAAAGTTGCGCTCAAAGGGTGCAGCCAACACAGTTGATTCACCCCCAAAAGAGCGAAAAGTGTAGACTTCTCTCCCGTTGTAGAGTTTACATGCCCGGCAACGGGAGAGACAAGCTCTCGCCTTAATGGCGCCAGGCGTCGAAAGTGTCAGCGTTTTGCGCAGCTTAACCCGCACAAGGATAATAAACGGCAGCCACAGGGGCGTAATCTGATAGGAGTATGTGGAGTTCAAATCGCAGTGCGCGAAAATCCTTCCTAACCTTCAAGGGAGTGTGCGCAGACCTTTCTTTTGGAGTAGGACGATACTCATGCGTTGGGCATGAAAATTTCGAAATATATTATAAATATAGGACTCTAGAATGTGTGTTTTAGCGACGTATAGTTTGTAAATTAAATATTTAGCAGGGTGAATATAAAGATAAAGATGAGATTGATATGAAAAGTAAATAATAAAACTCTTTTTCAATTTTTCCCATTTTACGAAACATAGATTTACTATTAAATAAAATTATTATATATTTTTTTCTAAAATTGTACGCATACATAAATTAAAATGTGAAATCGAATAGCTCAATAATGCAATATAAATTTGTTGCTAGAATCCTGAGCGCTTTTACTTTGACAAATATTCTGTCTCGGAAATTGGTTTAGCTTTTTTAATGCACAACTAAAACTCAATTATGAGCAAAAGACATATTTTAATACGCTATTGAACATTCTTATGAGTGCATTTTGACTTGTTAGGTGCTGCTTTGACAACTTTTGCTGTGTGAACACTGTGTTGTAATTCAATATCCTCCATTAATTGAATTAACTGTGTGGCATACACGAAATGCAGCCAGAGCAACAGCAACAGCAACAGCAAAAGCAACCAAAGTCTCCCCCAAAATGACAAACTCAACATAAACAAACAAACAAGTAGAGCACTGACAGTGTCAAAGGAACAGGCTAGGGTGTAAAAACAGGATGTGGCGGGCAATGCTGATGGATGTCATAGAAGAGCTTAAAGACAAACAGTTTCCAATGCCTAACTTTATGATGCATATGTACTAGATGATGTGGCTGATTTTACCCAGATGCGAAGCCATGGGACGTATTGCATTACAGCTGCCGCTGCCTAAGGTTTCAATTGATGATTGCCAGCCATTTAATGGCAGCATTTTCATAGACTTCACATCTTGATGGCCAATAAAATGAAATATTTGTTAATTTTAGTGCGAATAAAAGTGGCTCCAACTCCGTCGAATGCAAATGTCAGCCCAACTTCAGCTGGGAGCTGAAGCTGAAACTGAAACTGTCGGCACGAGCTCTCACTAATTGGCAGCCACTTTTCGATAGGAAGTCCCACTGTGCTGCTAATGGATTGTAATTTACTGCCAGCCAAGTTTCCTTTGGGGTCTAACTAATTAATTAACTCTGCCAGTTTCTATGCTCTTTTCTGGATGCTAAAGTGAATGCACTTTCCTGTGGAAGTTTGCTTCATAAAGCAATTAATAGCCCATAATTTCAAAGTTATTGTTTTTCTTATGGGATCATTAACATTGGTAGATATAGGGAAAACAATATCTATACAGCTATTTCAAGCAGGATCTTATGTTTTAGAAGTCATTACAATTTATCCTGAATACAGTCTTGATTTTAATAGTCATTCCTTTTTGTTAATTGAACATATATTATATCAAAGAAGTAGATCTAATATATTGAAATATTGCGCTTACTTCTTCTTAAAATCTAAAATTCTGATTGTTCAAAAATGAATGATGAAATATATTTTGGTTTTAATCACCATAGTAAATAAGAAAACTTTTAGAAATAATCCCTTTCTATTTCGTTTACAGAGTTATTATTAGAAGAAATATCTACAAAAAGTATGCTATGGAAAACAGTACAATGGAATTACAGAAATCTAAGTTTTGGACAAGTTAGATCTCCTTGGTAAGTTCGAGACCAAGTTTACCTTCCGTTAGAGCGAAAGATTCTAAAAAACAAGTGACGATTTAAAACAATTATATCGTCTCGTTCATCATCGGTTATTAGATAATGGAGAATATAAAAAAATATGTCAAATTACAAGTTGCCACAACGGATGGCACTTCACATCATCAAATTGGTGCAGTAGTATGTGGTATAAATATCAATTTGAACGACTTTTTAACTTAAACAAAAAAATATAGTTTGTCAGTCGAGATAAAGAAGAAAAAATATTAAATACGACTGCTATTTTTGGTGATACAGCAAATATAGAAACTTAACAAAGAAGTCTACCAAATTAATAATTATATTCTAAAATGACGCAAATCTACAACATATATATATATATATATAATATAATATGTATTATAACAATAATTTTACTTACTCTTCGTACAAATTGGATCGTCGTATATTGTGTTTAAAATTAGGGTAATTTTCGTTGCGGTTTTCGATTAATTATGGGATGTTCTTTAAAGGCACGGGGCTTATTCTTATAAAGGCACACTCGGGCGACGTGTGTAGGGTATTTTGGTGTGTGTTGTGTTGTGTGTGTGTGTGTGTGTGTTTTGTTTAAAAATGTATTTTGTAAATGTTTGGTTTAGTTTTTATTCGTTTTTTGGTGTTTTTGGTTTTTGTGTGGACGTTGTCTTTGAAGGCGTACGGGGTGAAGGGATTTTAAAAATCGTTGACTACGACGGCAGCACACGACGATCGGAGGTCAACGCGGAATCCGACTGACTCCTCCTGACTCCTTTTGGCGGCTGCTCGCCGAGCTGAGGCACGTTTGTGGTGTTAAAACGGCGGCACGGAACGCGTCCAGCCCGTTTTTGTACAAGAAATTGTACGGAACCGAAATCTCAATCAAATAACAAACACAAATGAAAAATGCTAACAAGTTGGGAACATAGAACAGGTCCTCCAACTGCGACTACGACTAACATTTCTTTCGTTAAAAGTAGCATAAAAAACGCGAATACGCAACGAATAGAGTAGATTTCTTAGAATTCTTTTCAATTAACAAATAACGTTTAAAATGTTGGCGTGTTCTTTAGTTACTAAAAAACGTCTCTTGTATATTGGATATACGGTGTATACTATAAGTTAATATCGATAAAAACGTGTGTGTGTGTGTAGAATGTTGGTAACAAATGTTCTCGTCTTTGCTAGACTTTTCTATTAATACTCGTATCTAAGGCAAATTATTGGCAGAGCAGATTCCTGAGCCTAAGGCTTAAAGTTACTACTCATTACTTAGGACTACAAAATGTGTGAATTTTGTTTGTTAAGGCACACGACGACAACGCAGCAAAGGAAAGTCGCGAGTTTATTAATTATAAGGCACTGTTTGGCAAAAACTACTAAAAACTGAAGGACACGAACAGTAATGGTTGGCAAAAACTTAACAACTTTTCAGTTAACTCTAACTGAATAATATAACACAAGGCACAAAACGGTGGCTTAAAGAGCAACTTGAACACTTGAACTTGAAGAACTTGTGTTTGCAACACACAAGGATGATGATGTCAGCGCTGGCGTGTCCTGGCCGATCGGAGGCTAGGCCTAGAATGATGTGCTACGCCGGCGACACATCGTGCGCTTCTGACGCAAACATCATTCATGCCACAAGTCGTAAGCATTATGAAAATCAACTGGCGTCACTCTGCCGTTATCCAGGATGCTGTTAGCGCATGCTCCACAAGCGGCAGAAGCTGCGTTGCTGCTGCCGCTGCTGCTCCTGCTGCTGCCAGCGTTAGAAGCTGAAACCAAGCTATGGGCTAGTCCTGGGCGTGCAAGAGAAATGACAGCAGCGGCGGCAGCGGCAGCAGCAGCAGCAGCAGATCGACAGTTTGGGTGGGGGCTGGAGGGTGGTGTGCACAGCACTTTGGCTTTAGACTTTTTGTTGCTTTCTTTTGGTGTTTGGGCAACCCCGAACAACAACAAACCACCACCAACTGAGCCACCCAATGGGTGGGCCAGGACCACCAATGGCTGCTCCGTTCACGCTTATGTACAACAAACAAAGCTGCCGCCGCTGCCGCTTGCCGCTTGCCACTTTTGTTGTTCTTTTTCTAGCTAAGTTGTATAAATTGAGCAAGTATCCTTATTCATGTTTTTCTGCTTTCTTGCAGCAAAATGAATAATGAATAGCTTGACAAACTTAAATCTTGTATCTTTGTTGCTGCGGCAGTTCCTTAGCTGGCCAAAATGACTTGAAGTTTTAATTAGGCAACAAGCATTGATTAATTTCAGTTGAGTTTCAAGATTACGCATACGCGGCCAGCTTCTCAAGATATGCACAGAGGACATTTCAGGGATTGCGGACGATATACACAAGTTAGCAACCGGGAAGTCCACCCCCAACCCCCAAAACCCCCCACAGCAAACGCTGCCGCCATGAAAGAAAAACTCAACTGGCGCGACTTTCTGGCGCCAATGCCTCCATTTTGTCTGGCCACATAAACTGTACATATGTGTGTGTGTCTGTGTGTGTGGGTGTGTGCAAGTGTATTGGTTAGCGCGTGTGCGTAGGAGTCCTGACAGTCCTGCGCCCAAGGAATCTGCACAGTTTACACTGTGCTCGACTCGTTTCACTTCACTCAGCATAAAGTGAAATTTTGATACCCGCACCTAAATCAAATCTAAAAAGGATATGCAGGACTTGTGTAGCGTTTACTTATTAGTATATAGAAGTATATACATACTTCCAGTATAAAGCTTCTTCACTTGGTTTGGGTATCTCATAGTCGAGCATTCTATTTTAATCGCACTCACTTGTTTCTGATTGCTTTTCTTGAGCGCCTGTCTGCGTGCCTGTGTGTGTGTGTGTGTGTGTGTGTGTGTGTGGGATGTTCGCGGCAAGGATAACAAAATGTCATGAGGCTGCGCCAATGTGGAGCCTTTTATGTAATTTCCACAATTTTTATTTGTATTTGCGACCGACCAGAAGAAAAAATGTCGACAAAGTCATATAAATAGACAGAGGCAAAGGCATAAAAATTGCGAATCATTTCGAACTCTATAAAAACTGATAGAGTATTACACTACAGCCTATAGCATATAGTATATACTATGTGAATAAAGTTTCTGGCATTCAAATTACTCATTTATTCAGCACATTTCAGTTGACAAAAGTACTTATCAAAGTAAATGTCATTAAGATTTGAATATGACATTTTGTACTGTATTTCATAATAAAACAATTCCGTTTTCGTTTCGAAATTGTTAGCTGTTCTGACATCCGATTGAATTGTCTTTGAGACGTACTTTTCATCTGAATCTTTTATATTTTGCTTACTTTATTTACATATCAGATATTTTTTGCAAAAAAAAGAAAACAAATATAATAGGATGATTCTTCTCCATCGCGTTTTTCTTTTAAAAAGAGAGAAAATGGGAAATATTTCTAATTGCCTTTCAATTATTGATGGCACGATTAATCATTTGATACACATTAATGGATTATTTTGTCTCAATTCACGATTTAATTGTATCGCAAAATGGGTTTCGATAAATTTAATCGATAATCGATTATATGCTCAAATAATACCACCACTATTTATTTATTTATTGTTGAAACAATGTCAAAGGACTTTCTGATTATTCTAGATTGAATAGTTAATCGATTATATACTCAAATAATCATATCACTATTTTCTATTATTATTCCAAAACTAATTAAGTGTCGATTGTGTTGAAAAGCAACTAAAATATTGCAGAAACACAACAAACATAGATCATTACTATCATGTAACATGTTAAAAATATGCAAAAATGGATGCAAATTGAAAAAATCATTTGATTAATCGATTAATTTCCTTTTTCTTTGATTAATTGTGATTAATAAGCGCCCTGCCTTAGTTAATCATATGATTAAGTAATCGATTAATTCAATATTTTGCCTTCACTACTTTGAATACACACATTTCCCGAATACTTCTCTTATACCTTTTACTGTAGGGCATTCAAAGTTACTCAGACCTTAATTAAAATATATCTTAAGTGCAGAGTAGCCACAGGAAATAAGTCGTAAGTTTTTCAAATCTTTTCGCTAAGTTTTATAGTACCACAAATGTTTTGTAGTCATCCACAAAGAATGTTTATAAACTTGTTTTTGTAGAAACATGTGTAGAATATTCTTCATAAATATTGATTGAGTAAATTCCATATTTAGAGAATTATTTCAATTTTTATTACTCACCTCAATTCGCATTAGCCGAAAACAGCGCCAGTTTATTGAATTAATTGCAGTTGGTTTTAGTAGAAAGAAATGTAGAAAGTTTCGTGCTAATTGTTGTCGTTGTTGTGTTTACTTCGTTGTTTTTGTTCTTCTTCTTGTTGTTGTTGCGGTTGTCGTTTTAAAATTTGTTTAAGAAATCTGTAAATAAAATTGAGTACAAGAGTAAGTGCGAGTATATGTATGAGTCGGAGTCGGAGTCCCAAGTACTTTTGTAATATATATCTTTCAGCAGCAAGTAGAGTGAGGGAGAAAACGCACTCAAGTTGCCTGTGAACGCCTTTGCGGCTGAAGTGGCCACAGTGGCAACTTCAAAAGATGCAACACGCAATGCACTCAAAACTCAACGCACTAAAGCGCATTTTTCCTGTTTTCATTTTCCATATTAGCAAAGCGCGACCTCCGCGTGAGGAGAAGCTGTTGCAGTTGGCTGTCTGGATGCTGAATGCCGTATGCTGGATACTGGATGCACATATATGGCAATATGTTGGCATTGTGGTTAATGCCACCAAGACGGCAACTGCAACTGCAACCAGCAACAGCAGCAGCAAAAGCAGCAGTTGCAGTTGCCACAAATGCACATAGAAGCTGCGGCTGAAGAATGTTGCACCAGACTTTTCCATTAGTGCGCCGAATGCAAGTTTTGTTTATAAAAATCAATCAACACCCAAAAGCCCAAAACGCCAACAAAGCGTGTAGCACGGGTCCGCCCGACCAAAATAGGCCGAGCCCGGTCCCCCGAACCATCTAGGAGCAGTTGCAGCTGGCCAAGAATGCGGCTACGACTGCTGACCATTAGAGCTGCTAAGAGATATCGATGCCACTATCGATAGTATCGATGAGTTTTCGATTTCTAAGCAGAACGTCTTGAGTTCCAATGTTTTAAACAGAAACATATTGTTTATAAACAAAATAATTGCATTATTCTAATTATATTAGTTCTATATTGCTTAGAAATATGTTTTTCCCAAACAAATATCTGGAATTTAATCAGTTTTCATTACTAATTAATAAAGATTTATGTTGTTCATGAAGAAATATCTTGATTTTAATCAGTTTTAATTACTTTATTATAGAAATATGTTGTACATTGAGTAAAATCTTGAATTAATTCTGAATTAATTACCATTTTGTATGGAAATGTTTTATATCTAAACAAATATACTATTAAATTCAATTTGTTTGGACTGAATTATATATTTTTAGGGTTCATTTTATTAAAATTTAATGCACTGTGACCTACAAGATCTATTGTTTGTTTTAGAGCCAAACTTTATACCCTAGCAGAGGGTATTATAATTATGTCTCGAAATGTGTAATGGACTGAAGGAGACGTTTCCAAGCCAACAAAGTATATATATTCTGAATCAGCATGAATAGCCGAGTCGATATAGCGATGTCCCTCCTTTCTTGTTATTTATTAATTTACTTGTATATTTATAACGATACTTTCGAGTGGCTTCTCGCCTTCTCTGCTGCTTGCCATTAACAAGACGGCCAAGTGGAGTATGAGTAGTGTTGACATATTTTTCATGTCTATCTGACTATGTTCTCCGCTCCCCACTCCTCACTCCACCTCCACCTGCGGCTCCAGCAGCACCTGCTGCAGCTGTAATCAGCGCCGCCCTCAGCTCAGCTCAACTCATTGACACCCGCAAATGAAGACAAAAGTGCCAGCATTTTTGTTACGAGCATAATAATGTATTGCATTTTTGTTGTCTACTTAGATTGTTTGGCGCGTGGGCGTTGCTCCGATCTCTCCTCTGGCGGGCAGGCAGTCAGGCGGGTCACCTGAAAGCGAAAATGCGACCAATTGAGGCATTTGGCTTGTAGGCGGCGGCTGTGGATGTGGCTGTGGCAGTGGCGTTGGAGGTGGGCTTTTAGACAAGTTGTTTGGCTGGTCGACTTTTTGGCCGATTGCTGATTGTAGGCCGATTGTTTAGCCCAACTGTTTGCTTGTTCTTACAAACGATAACGGCACGTAGTTTAAGTGAATACAATCTGAGACCTTGGCACGATTCTCACAATCATCATCGGCCCAGATGTCTGGAGTAGGCGCTGAGGCACGTACGATCCGTGGGCAGGGCTCATGATTGGATAACAATTACGTACTTATATCTACGAGTTTATAGTACTCACTGAAAGCTTAAGTTTCGCACAATTGTGAGCTTTTTGAGAAGCTTATTTAAGTGTTTTTAAGCTTAAACTGTTTGGGAATTCCAAGCAGAAAAGCTAAATTTGCCGTTTTTAAAAGATCTCAATTGTTTTGTGTGCCTTTTTGGAAGGATTTTTCTCTAATTTAGTTACCAAAGATTGGTTAACGCTTATAAGAAGGTTTTTTGATTACTACAATTAAATTGTAATCATTTCCATTACGTATTATGTATTTTTCTCAAAAAAGCTGTTTTAATTCTGTTTGTACAACTTGTCATGCATATTGGACGTTGATTAGTATATCTGATAAATCAGACCGCGAACAATAAATCACAAAAATAAAAGCCCGCACGAATTGAGGTTGTTTCCAAAGTAAAAAATAAAAAACATACAACGTCAAATGTGTTGAAAAATTCACAAAGCGCAAAAGTTTGCCTGACGATAATATAAAGAAAGGCCCACAGATTTGAATTAAGCCAAAACAACAGGCAGCCATAATATCTATATGCAAACGCTATTTATTCAGACATATATACACACACACACACACACGCACACACAGAGATATAGTATGTATATATATTTCTGTATAGTGGCTACTAAAAATACACAAAAATCAACGAGCAACTTTTCAAGGTAAACAAAGCATAATTCGAAGAGCAGCATAAATCGAATGTGAGAGATTCAAATGGATTTTCCAAAAAGCTAATGCTGTCAGGCCTTTGGTTCTAAAGTATTGCAGCCCCATTCCCTCCCCAAAGGGGCGTAGGGCGTGCTGCATCAATGAAAGAAACCAGCTCTGTCTCTGCTGCTGCCGCCCACCTCTGCCACAAATTTCATGGCAGACTGAAAATAGAACGAGTGGAGGGAGGGCCCCAAGATCAGAGTCAACGTCAGAAAGGTGCGACGCCGATTCTAAAAATCTTTGTGTGTAAAACCAGGGGCAAGTTGTTGCCTCTGATCGTGAGGCTGGCAAATCTTTAAACGCCCCCAAATTGTATATAATATATATGTATGTGGCCAGTATATATGCAACGTCTGACAAGGGATTGGGGTGGCGAGGTAGGCGGTAGGCGGGAGGGTCTTTAATTTGATTTTTACGCGAATGAGTCATCGCTGAATTTTTAGATATTTCATTTCATTTGGTTTCGTTTGTGCATTGTGCGAGTCACTTTTTGAGGTCCGAACAGATGGTCCGAACGGCAGAGACTTTGCCGTAGATAATTATTTACGCCCGGCTGATGATTCGCAGCGTTTTTACAATTGATGTCAGCGGAAATTACCGAGCACTGACTGAATTATGCGTCTAGTGCCCAAATTATATCACAAACTATAAAACAATGTTTATATTTTACAAAACATTAGCATGTTTCTCATTATTCGTTATACTCAGTGTGTCAAATATTATGAAAATACTGCAATATATACTGCATTTGATATGGAACTTAAGTTTTAACAACAAAAATGTCGCATCTATGAATAATTCACAAATTTCAGTAGAATGTCTTGTTCCAAAATTCAAAGTTACTGCAAAAAGACATGATAAATACATGTGAAAAGTAACCAGTTAAGTTGGCTGCGCCTTACCATTTCATGAAATTGATTTGTAGGAGAATTCATGATAAGTAATGAACGAAATGATCTGGCAAATTAAAGCAGTAAAAGTTAGTCAAGTAAAATTGCTACAAATCTATTATAAATAACATTTAATATTAATAAAAGAGAAACTCTGCTATCAAATCATATCACGTTTTATATATTCTTGAAGAAACTTTGATCTCAAACATCCATCTATAGACGAAATCATGATAAGCAATCCCAACTTTCAAGAAAACTAAGACAGTAAGAGTTAGTCAGGTAAAATTACTATAAGTCTAAATACTTTCTTCTATTAACATCATTATTTTTCATTTCTTTTTTTTCATTTTTTTAATAAAAGAGAAACTTTGCTATTATATCACATAACGTTCTCTACATTCTTCAAGAAAGTATCTAAAGCAAGCATCTGATATGTATAATACTTAAGCTATTATCAATATTGTTTATAAACTCTCTTTTAACAATTACAAACCACACAAATTTTAAGTTAAAATGTATAATATTGTTGTTTATTTGCAGGTCATTCAACTCTGGACAGCTGATCAGTCAGACAACAGTCCACAATTAATATTATTTTGTTTATATACTTTTGACTGGGCTGCTGCGTTCTACAAAGATAAGATTTCGCTGGAATTTCGAATTTCGAAATGCAAATTGTAAAGCAAAGTAGAGCAGCGAGATAAACAAGGCAGGCGGCAGGCAGACAGGCAGCTGCTAAACCAAATAAACGCCAGAACTAAGAGCAGAGAGAAACTGTGGGGCACACCCAGCAGCAGTGCTGAGCTGGGGTCAACTAGACAGAGGAGCCCCTCCGAGTCCAGAGGCGAACTCTGACTTCTGCGAGGATTGGGCTTGGATGGAACTGCAGATAACCCCCAGCTGTAATTTGAGTAAACAAGACGTTGTCGTCACTCGGGCAACTCTTGTCTGCCACACAATGGGGCACAAATTTTGTATCACTATCAGCTGGCAACGGCAACGGCAACAATGAGCTGCCATTGGCTCTGGCTTATTGATGCCAAAATCCAGATAAAAGATGCATTAAAAGTAACAAAATACACAATAAATAAACACAAACAATACGACAAACAAACAAATCAAATCGAATGACGTTCAATGGTCACAAAAGGGGGATGCCAAACGGGTTTAGTGGGTGTGGCCAGTCTGTGTGTGTGTGTGTATGTGGGTGGGTGGTTAGGTTGAGTGGCCTGTAATTTTCAATTAGCCTGCATCAAGGTGGCTTAGAAGGGGGAAAGCATATAACACATAATGCCAACAAATTATGTCAATAGATAAACATCATTGGGCTAATTAAAATCCCTTTGAAGCGTGTATTGTGGCACGTGTGTGTGTTGTGTGTAAATCCTTCAGATCAACCTTATCATAATTAAGCCTCAATTATGTTATAAAAGATATGCATGCTTATCAATAAACCATTCTTGAGCAACATTTCTGAACATTTCTGTCAGATTGTCTATGTGGCATCCTGGCACAGTATCCTTCCCCATTTGAAGACACTGCCAAGAAGAAATTTTATGATTGGCTGACAAACGCACAGAGCGCTCCATTCCAAGCATTTCAGTCGCCTCCAATGGGTCCTCCCTACCCATCTCCTCCCTCTTATTGTTGGTTGCTTGTAGACGGCAAAAAATTAGGCTCCCGCCAGTCGGGCTCCAATGGATTTTCGCACAAGTGAGTGCCAAAAGAGACAAACACACACACAAATACTCATCCCATTTATTCAGCATATACATATGTATATCTGTGTATATATATGTATATGTATATATATATCTTATGTACCATATATAAAACGCTTGGGCGGCTCCCGTTGCCACGTTGACTTTGGCATGCGATTTGCGTAGCCGGGCAGCACTTGAATGCCACATTGCATCCATAAACTAAATGAGGACAAGTAAGCATGCTACAGTTCAGAGCTCGACGAGCAGATACCCTGGACACAGTTGCCCAGTCATGGCAATCATTGATAGTACCAAAGGTTTGTCATTTTCAAGTTTATAATTTTTGAAATTGTCTACTGAATACATTCAAAATCGGATAAAGAAGAATAGTAAGATGATTTGTTGCTAATCAGTCGAAGATTTCTCTTTCTGCCAGTTACAAAAACTTACAGCAAACTATTATACCCTATTTTTGAAATTTTAATGGTTACAGGGTATGTAATAAGACGTAAAATGCGAAATACTTTTTACACTCTGGACTGGCTGGCTGACAAAGCCGTTCATTGATTAACGGGTGTCCCGCCTCCCCCAAGGCCGGGCGAGAAAAGTCGCGATAACTGCCAGTGGACACGCCATCCGCATTTGAGGAGGGCATTTGCAGCATATCAACTCACTTAGGGGAATGAAGATTTGATTGGGTGCGGTGCGGAATTCCACAATTGACAGTTTATGGCTGGATAACAAATTTAATTCGTTGAAACTTCGTTTAAGAGAGAAGTTTTGTTATCTTCTTTATATATTTACCTCTAGTAGATAAGTTTTACAAATGGTTTAATAATGACTTAGTATCTTGTCAAAGCGCAACGCATAGAATAATAATTTTAATTATAATTCCCAAGTAGTTTTAGCAACAAGGCATACATAATAGCTGCCCAAAAACTTGAATAGTTAGTCAAGTTCGCTGATGAATCAAGAACTTTGGACAATCTCTTAAGCCAGTTTTATGGAATTTAATACATATAAGACCACATCAAGTTACGCGGCTTAATCAACAAAGAATTCAGATTGCCTGCTTTGAGGAATTTATCAGCGACAAGCTCGATGAAATCTTGTCAAAACTGACAGACTGACGAATATATATAGCATATATCATTTCATCTGTGAGTGACGTAATTAAGTAAAGGTCTTACGATTCACAGAGCCGAAAGCCGAACCCACTTTGGGGTAAAATGCGATAAACAAAACAAATATATAAGTACACAAAACTTTTAGCCGTGTGTATATACAGTGAGTAAATTATCAAAATAAAATGCACATCGCATGGCGAGTGGCGAATTTCAAACTTATTTTGCATAAATCTTTTCATTCATTCGCGTAACCCCAACATGGCGACAGTCTTGAGACTGGAGAATTGTATATATTCAGATGAAGGCGAGCAGCAACAACAAATTGTCGTCTATATTTAGACTTGAATGCATACGCACACATTAAGAAATGAATAAATAAAGTTATAATTATAATAATTCCTCCTATCAGGGGCAATAGTCAACAAGGTTTCCACTCCTTCCCCGGTATGACTAAGCGCCTGCCTTACGTCCGTCAATTCATCCGCTCTGCGAGCTGAAGGGAGCCAGAATCGGAGGGGTATCGGTGAATCGGGGATTCGGAATCGCAGTAAAAAGGAAATGCTTGAAATTCCATACAGTTCTTCGCCCACTCGCATCGATTTTGCTTTGGTTTCAGTTTTTAGTTTCTGTTTCTGTTACTCTTGCAACAGCGGCTATCTCCGCTACCGCCGCCGCCTTCACTTCCACATGCCACTTGCCACTTGAGTTCCGCGTAATTAAGAAACATTCCAAAACAATAAACTATATATGTGTACATATATATGCCGTAATATGGCAAAAGCCTATCGAACTCATAGAAAAACTCTAGTTCTTGTCGGTGTTCTGCTTATTGCTCATAGTAAACTTGTATTTTTGGTTTATTTCGCGTTTTTTTGATACCCTATATATATATAAAATGGGTAAAAATTGGAGAGTATCACATATGTAGCCTGTGTTTATAACAGGCTTAGCAAGTGTTTATTATAATACACTTATTATGGTATTTCCGGGTACAATAGATCTTATAGGTCGGCGTGCACTTGACCCCATTGATAATGGTACTCCTTATAAACTCAAGACAATATCTGTCAATATTCTTCCTTGACTGTTTAAAGGCTCGATCTCAATGTTCCAATTGATATTGGTACTCCTCATAAAGTTAAGACAATATCTATCGACATTCTTCCTTGACTGTTTCCAGGCTCGATCTCAAAAGTCAAGAGCTAGAGCTACCAAATTTGGTATGTGGTTTGTGTGTATCATAATTATTATGTGTTTTAACTTCTTTCTCATATCAACTGCTGAAGTTCTTTCAAGTTAGTAAACAAGTGAAGTATCCTGAGCTAGTTCTCTTTAATTGAAAGTAACATAATGACTTTTTCGAAGAGAACCTTCTCAAAGACTTAAGATATAAGATATTATAACTTTAGTCTGTGCCTTTATCTATCTTGTTGTGTATGTCCAAAACATTTTACAGGGTATTTTGAAATGCACCACGCTTGACTGGAGCACCTTACTTGTCTTTTTTTTTGTTTTTGTTGATATTTTGTAGTTTGTGTTTGGGTTGTTGTTTTTCAAACAGTGAAACATGTGTGCGGCAGCAGTTTGAAAGGCGGCAAATGAGCAAAAGTATCTGTATCTGTATCTGTATCTATATGTATACATACATACATACATACATGTATACGAATGTACTATGCTGTTGTACACTGCACAAATGAAAATGCTGAGGCGTTAAAAAAAAATAGAGCGCACAGTTGTTATTTTTGTATTTGTTTTTAATTGTTATTGCCGTCTACAGTGTTGTTATTGTTGTTATTGTTGTTGCTTTTATTGTTGCTGTTGCGCATTTGGAGCACTGAATTTTGATATTTGTGAACACACTCAGAAACGATACAAACTTCTTGCTTAATTTGTTTTAATTGAGCTTGAAACATGAGGCAAACATTTGGTTTATTTTTCTGTATTGTTTTTTGTTTTTTGTGGGCTTCAGCTAAACAACTGACAAAATGGAACACAACAAGTTTACAAATCTGTGAAAACATATTTCAAAATGAATATTCAAGCATTATTATGTGTAGGCTCCATTTATGGCTAACAACTTTTATATTCAGCCTAAATACAATCTCAGTCTCTTGGTTAAAAGTCAGTTATGCAACTGAGATCGATTAAATTTATAAATCAATTCACATTACACATTTGAAGCGTGCAGAAAACAAATTAATTTAAAAATAATAAAGACTCAGATAAAATGCAAAATCGTAAAATAATGTACGCTTCGAGTTTTTATGTTTTTTTTTATAGAGAAACCGCGTAAACAATTCGAAAGTTGCGCGACCACAACTCAATTTGGGGATCTGGATCTGGATCTCGATGGGAGACAGATACGAGACAGGGTACAAGTGCAATACAAATGAATGAAAATGAAATACGAATACAAATACGATTACGAATACGACAAACGACAACGAATCAATTAATGGAATATGCAAAAAGCTATTTAAATGCAACCGATTCAAACTTGTCCAAAATTGCCGCCCACAAACATTTTCGAACAGACCGTGTTATAAATTCGATTTGAGTTTGTAATTTGTTATGCCACAAAACCATTTAAACTGGATTGAAAGGGGTATATTCAAGTTGAGCAAGTGTATGTAACAGGGAGGAGGCATTCTTATAAAGTAGTCGACCTGGGAAACTCCGTATATGTTTGATTCTATGCAAACTATCTCAGTTTCTCAAATATCTTTATAAAACTTGGCATAGATGCGTCTTTTTGTCGTACTTAATAGATATTCCAGAGCCTGCCTGATCGGATCACTATAACATATAGTTGACATAGGAACAATCCGCCGAAAATGCAGTTGCAGTATGAAAAACTGTTGGTTTATTTGATATAATTCTAAGCTTGGTTAAACCCTTTAGGTGTTGTTCACATTCAATAAAATATTTAATATAGTATTTAAGAAATATGTAATATTTATAATTCAATAAAATATTTAATAATAATTTAACCCTTGTGGGAACAATGAAATAAATTATGGGATGTTGTATGAAATCCTTTTTGTTTTTACAGATAAACTTCATCAAATTAAACATATGAAAGTGTTGTTGCACTTTTTGAGACTTAAGTGTAATTTGATCAAAATCGAAATACAATATCATATAGCTGCCTTGGTCTTATCGGTCGAAAATAGAGCTTTTTATGAAAAACTTTTCTGCTAGGGCAGCGTTTCCCAAAGCGTGGGTTGCGACCTGAAACACGGTCCTAGAAAAATTTTGCCGGATCGCGAAAAAAATTTTAAAAAAGGAGAAAAAATATAAATAATATATTTTTTCATCAGATAAACCAAAGATTAAAGATGAGAACCGCAGTAAAATGTAATGGCAAAAGGGCATCACCATAATTTTTCGATAGGTTCGTGCGGGATTTATGCATTATGTGGATCGCGACCAAAAAGTTTGGGAAACGCTATGCTAGGGTATAATCTATGGCAACCCCAAGATAACTGTTCTTTCTTGTTTAGTGAATGAATTTGTAGTAGTTGTTGTTGTTGTTGCTGTGGGTATCGAAATTGAATGTACACGCAGCAGTTGGAACGGATGCAAAAGCGACCACGTCCAAGTCGGAAAGCCCACACAGACAGCGACGGCGGCAGCGGCAGCTTCAGTTTCAGCTTCAGCTTTTTGAGAGCGCGACAATTTGAGAGCGATGACATGGAGTGAAAATGAGCTTTGATTTCTTTATGCGATTTGTTTATGTGGCGTGCTTGCCATAACTGAGGCTCTTAAATAAGGTCAAAAGCTTTGTGAAGAAAGAGAGGTAGAGGCGAAGTGCGGTGCAGAGTGGCGCGAAGGGACAACAAGAAGAATAACATAAACGAGCATTGACATTTTTAAAGAGATAATAATACTATACAAAGTACGCCCACAAAAGCCGCAGCGAAATTTGCCAAACGATCAAACAAAACAACGTGTGGAGGCATAAAAACACAAAACGTTAACTGCTGCGCTGACAGCGCAGCTGGCTGAGACAGCGACGCTGCGACTGGGCTAATGGATAATGACAAAAAGCTCGAAATGAGCGCACAGAGATTGAAATGCAAATAAAAAGCAGACGAAAATGAAATAAAAACAAACGAATATGAATAAAACAAATGGCGCGCACGTATCTTAAAAAAAAAAAGATTCGTTTTTTTTTATACGAGTAAAATACAAAGCGGGGGCAGTGGAGGGAGGAGAAGGCAAACACAGTAGCAGCTGGCTAGGCAAACTAGCTGTTAGCGCAGCATACAAACAAACACATACAGCTCATACATACATACATATGAATACATACAAATCATATGTATAGAAGAAATATAGAATGAAAATAACACTAATAAAATAAAGTCAGGGGCAGAGGCTACGTCAGCGCGCGCAAGCGATGAGGTAATTCTCTGCTTGTTTTTAACTTGATGACCAACAAAAATAATATAATGAAACAGTTTTACGCTGCTACAAATGCGTTTGTGCAAAAGGAAATGGCAAAAAGGATTCATATTTAACGTGTTCCATTTTTTTTGGGGTTATTTAACGCTGGCTGCGCAGGCGCTGAGCACAAAGGCAGCGCGTGGGCGGCGCTGCGTCGAGATTACACAATTAATTTACGTGTATCTTTCGCATTCTGTTTTTTGTTGTTGTTTTTATCCATGAAAATAACGCCATATGTCACGCACTAACACACGCAAAAGGCCGCAGCACACACACACAGGCACACACACGCACACATACGCATTAGCACATACAAAGAGCCAAATATCAACGATAACTGTATCGCTATGTAGTATATTTATACCTTCTTGCTAAAATTTTCTGGCGTCTTAAATTTATTTATTGCTTTTTGATATTTGAACTTGAATATGGCACATACACATACACAAACACAAATCTATGCACATATATATGCTCGCTTATAGTTATCGATATCGTCCACCGCACGAATCGGCACCGACGACGGTTAAAACTCAACTGAGGCGCGCCTACAGCAGCGCGCCGAACGCAAGCGGCTCAGAGAGAGCGGGTAGCCAAAACGGTGCCGAGAGAACCAAAATGAGCGCCACACGCGGCACCTGCTACGCTCAGTTCGCTCTTTGGCGCTCGATCGCCATGGCAAGCAAATGTAAACAAAACAAAAAGTGGCAAATAGAGCGAGAGCGAGAGAGTGAGAGGGAGCGCGTGAAAGACAAGGTGATGGACCCATGCCAGTGGGTGCATAACAACAGCAACTACAACAAGGAGAACAACAACAACAACAGTGCATGTCGTGATGACTAATTTCTTTAAGCGTCGGCCAATTTTGTTGTTGTTGCCCTTTTGTTTTACAAATTTATTGCAAGACGCAAAGAGGAAGCGACAAAGTGGAAGTGGAAATGGAAGTTAAATGAATAGTCAGCCAGCCGTCCAGATGTGTTAGTCACTTTAAAATTAGTTGGAAAAAAAGTAGCACAACAAATTGTTTGCCCCATTCACTGCCAGCGTGCGTAGACTTATTAGAACGCACTGTAGAACGCTTGCAGGCAACTAAATTTGTCACACGTTGCAAGGCAGTAAATTGAATTGAATGCCGATTTCAGCTGAGCCCGTCTACTTAAATACGTACGTACTGTCAACAAGGCATAGCAGGCACTTCTGGAAACCTTTAACCAAATACCCTTCCTGTTACGGCAAATCTAGGGTATACAGATCTGATATTAAACAAAATCTGAATCATCGATGTGCCACTTAACTACTTTAGAACCACACTAAAGAACAGAGATATATCAAATCAGCTGAGAAAGTATATACATTTGTATATAACAAAAACATTTCCTGGCGAAGTTCGAATACCCTCGGCAAGGGGATAACAAACCCGAAAGAACGGGTATCTTCGGAATGCCGAAGCTATGTACATATACATAAACCCTAGCAGCAATGCTAGGTCCGATTTTGACAAAATTATTGGAAACTATAATAGTATAGTAAAACTCTAAAATTGAAATGTAATACAAAAAGTTTTTCATACAAAAATTAATTTTTCACCCGATCCTATGGATATAGAGGTTAGATTTTAACCAAATTTGGTCAGATTATATAAACTCTTCAAAGATTCAGTTTAAGTGAGTTTGGTGAGGATATCTTCATAAACAAACAAGTTTTTCATACAAAAACATAGTTGCCGACCGATCATTCCTATGGCAGCTACATATTATAGTGGTCCGATCCGGCTGGTTCCGACATATATACTGCCTGCAGCAAAAGGAAGGTCTGTGCCAAGTTTCATCATCAAAACAGAGAGACAATTCTGCATAGAAACAGACGGACATTGCTCTATCGACTCGACTTCATGCTGATTCAAAATATATATACTTTGTTGGTTCGGAAACGTCTCCTTCAGTGGATTACAGATTTCAAGACAAAATTAGAATACCCTCTGCTAGGGTATAACAAAAAAGTGTGGGTAAGCAAATGAGACGCAAAAAAAATACACAAAACGAGTTTCTTGAGCTATTGATGCCTCAGTTTGGTGGATGAGATGATGAGTCGCCCTGGACGACGCCCCTTGTTTTTCAATTATGCTCAATTATTGACACAGTCATTAGCCAATTGATGGAGCGACTGACAAAACGCTGCCTCCTGCCGTTAACAACAATTGTAAAAGTGAAATCTTGAAAGCAGCGGGAGATGCACACGCGCTAAACCGACTTTGAGTTCCCTACCCATCCGCCGAGGGTTGCAATTGCAGTTAATTAAAGCAATTCGCATAAACAAGCTGAATCTTCTTGTTGCTGCGGGGAACGGGAACGAGAACAGCTCAATCAGTGGCTGCAGTCTTTGCTCTTTTACTACGACTGCGTTACGGACCAGTTGTAGAAAGCATATTCATTACGGAAGACTTGGACTTATCTTATCGTTAGCTATTCAGTTTAATCTTACGGAAAGTTCGCTGCTCGCTTCTCAATCACTCGCCACGCAGCCGATAAAGCAATCAATAATAACAACAACTCGAACCAGTTAAGGCAACAATAAAGTAGATAATATGACAGCTGATAGTGAATTTATATATACACTTGTGCGAGTATGTCTGTATTTCACCCGCGAAACTAAATAAGTCAACAAAAATACATGCTTTCCTGTATTTTAACATATAAAAGTAGTTGTCCTGAAGGACAGATAGAAGCTAAGGTTTCTTAGCTCATTCTCGCAAAATCCCCCCCATAAGGGTGGAGTTTGTATGGATATAATTAACAAATTTAAGCATAATTTTATGAAAATCCTTTTAAAGTATGTTTTCTGTTGTCCTACATTCTTTTATGATATAAGTGAGCTCTTGTAAGTAACCCAAGTGAGCCTATTGGAGAATCTATGGATGTTCTGGGATTTTCCAGTAGAAAGGGTTCTAAGAAGTTAGCTGCGCTTCAAGATTCCCTCCAATATCACTACACCAACACTCAAGAGCAAACTCTAAAATAGAGGCAGCCCAAAAGCCTTGAAGTATGCAACTCAATTTGATTAAACTTTTATAGCCAGGCCACACTCCTGTGGTCATGTAGGGACGCGTGGGCACGTTTAGGGTTAATTGAATTACATACAGAGAGCATATTATGGTATCCAACGTCAAGCGGGCTTGGGGCGTGCTGCAACAGCGCGCTTGCCATTTGGTGGCAAATAAAGCTGCACTTAATTAATTAGCATAAAACGTACGCGAAACACACAGCGACAAATAAACAACAGACAACACAGGCTGACACACACACACACACACTCACACACGTAGAGCGCGAGTCACAAGCGGCATGCGGGTGGCAGCCGTAGAAAACTCCAGCTGGTCGCGTAAAAGCATAAAATGGGGAAGCGGCGCCAGTGAAACGGGTCAGAATTCGCGTGACCATCATAACAAATATGTAAAGGGCGCACGGGGCGCTGGCGGCGCTGCTGCTGGTGCTGCCGCTGACCACCCCAAAAAAGGGAGCACCAGCACCATTCAGAAACAACAACAACAGCAGCATAAGTTTGCAGCTGAATTTGCACTTGCTTTGTTTTCATGCACACAACACTAAATTATAGATTTCTTGAATTGCACATGGCAGTTGGTTTGCTTAATTGTTATAAACTTACAGAATTGTGTAGAAAATGAGTGGCGAAGTTATTTAAAAACGTACGTAAACGTAAAAAAACGTAAAAACAACACAATAAAACAGAGCGATGGAATAAGTCACGCTTATCGATACTTGCAGTGCAACACTGATGAATATATCGATACTTACTCTACTTTGCGTGCGATTAGCGCATATGCGATAGTTCGATAAGTGCGCATGTCTGCTGGTGAGTGTTTCGTAGGCGCCAATTTTAATTTTTCTTGCAATACGCATTGAAAATTGTTAAACAACTTAAAGACGCTATGGCAGCGTAATTTTTGGCAAATTTATATCTTAAAACCTTCACAGAACGGCATGATTAATGATAGCACACCCCCACATGTCTGTTTGATAAATTTGTCTGCTTTTCCTGCCTTAGCTCGCCAGCGATCAGCACTTCCGGCATGAGTCTGTGCCTTTGGCTGCCCGTTAAGAGCCAACCAAGTGTACGGCGCGCAAATTCAACCCCAAGTAGCGGCCAGATAGCAATCTCTTCTTTGCCAAAACAAAAACTATGTAAAATCTTGGCCAGCAAAAATACATGTAATAGAAATCATAAAAATAAGGAAAATTCATGACTTTGGCAAAAACTCAGCGGACCGCATATCGCGCGACATTCAACGCTGGGGTGAAGAGAGGGGAGTTGACTAAGCGCTTAGCGATGTTCATGTTGTTCTTCTGATTGGGGTTGTAAGGCAGTTCAGCGAAATAAAAATAAATTTAATGTTCCTGTTTTCCGACAACGACGGCGACAGCGACAACTGAGACGACAGCGTTACTGGGTTTTTCCACCCATATCATATGCGTAATTTATGCTAGAAAAACATCTCAAGCATAAACAGGAAGCAACATCCATGGTCCATCCAAGTCAAGTTGTAGTCGCCTTTTATGTTGGGCGCAAATTCAATTAATTTCAATCGAACGCCTGTCGTTTTGCGCATCCGGCATTGATGCCCGATTTCGGCATCCCTTCAAGGATGTTACAAATAGAATACCCATAAACCTTCCCAGCAAACATTCGCGCGCGCCCTAGACCTATAAATCTACAAAATCTCAGTACATGCATGCGCTCCGTTATGACTGGCCAACCCATCGACATGTGACTTGAGGTCCTGCTGCGTCATTGCTTTGGTTCCGGTTGGCGTTTCTGACGGCGCACGAAAGATTTATGTCACTTTGTTGGGCCAACAGGCAAGCCGAAAATCCTTTCTTCCTTCAATGTGTGGACTTCAAGTGACCCACTTGGGAATCACATTCGATGCTGGCTGACCAACAGCAGCACTAATTGAGCGATCTTCCGGTTGGCTAATGGGTTAAAAGTGTTCTATTTGAGCCCATATATCTTCTGCATAGCTGCGATAATTTCGGCATTTTATCAACCAAAATTTAAGGGTTTTTCTAGTGCCTCTAAAGATTTATTGCCAGCTAATTGCGCGTATGCATTTTAAGTTTCCTATACCCAATGTACGCGTAGTTTTCAATTGGACTAGAGAGACACATTAAGAGCTACAATTTCCATTAATTATCATATTTTATGTAAGACAATTAAATGATATCTCTTGGTTTAAGCAAAGACTAAAGATAAGATATAAGGTATAGTATGGGATATATCTTTTTAGTCTTTGCTATCTGCTAAACAGAAGTTTTTAGGAACAGTCTTTATGCTCCTATAGCTCTTACAAGTTCTTTACACTTAGATCTTAACACAATCTCACATTTTCTGAACTCTCATATATTGTATCCTAAATGTAGTTTTCTATCTTATTATCAGTAGGTCCTCATTAGTCCTAAAAGACTAATGATATTAGATATGAGGTAAAGTATAAGATATATCTTTTTAGTCTTTGCTGTCTGCTAGGAACAGTCTTTAATCTCTTTTAGCTCTTACAAGTTCTTACACTTAGATCTTAACACAATCTCACATTTTCTGAACTCTCATATATTGTATCCTAAATGTAGTTTTCTATCTTATTATCAGTAGGTCCTCATTAGTCCTAAAAGACTAATGATATTAGATATAAGGTAAAGTATAAGATATATCTTTATAGTCTTTGCTATCTGCTAGAAACAGTCTTTAAACTCCTTTAGCTCTTACAAGTTCCTTACACTTAAATCTTCACACATTCACACATTTTTTGAACTCTCAAATATTGTATCCTAAGTGTAGTTTTCGATCTTATGAGTAGGTCCTCATTAGTCCTAAAAGACTACAGATTTTAGATATAAGGTAAAGTATAAGATATATCTTTATAGTCTTTGCTATCTGCTAGGAACAGTCTTTAGTTCTTCACACATTCTCACATTTTTTGAACTCTCATATATTGTATCCTAGTTTAAACAAAGACTAAAGATATTAGATATAAGGTAAAGTATAAGATATATATTTATAGTCTTTGCTATCTGCTAGGAACAGTCTTTAAACTCTTTTAGATCTTACAAGTTCTTACACTTAGATCTTAACACAAACTCACATTTTTGTGAACTCTCAAATATTGTATCCTAAGTGTAGTTTTCTATCTTATTATCAGTATGTCCTCATTAGTCCTTGGATTATAGAATTGTGCAGTTTCTTATAGTTATAAATTTCTACCTAAGATCTATAACTATACTTCAGTTCTTCCTTTGGAAGATTACCTTCTGATTCCTCACTTTCCTAGTTGTAGAATCACTTGCCCTTGTATTTGCTGCACTTGTCAGCGAAACTGCTGTGAAATCCGTTTACAAATCCCAATCCCAATCCGAATTCCAAACACAATCCGTCGACCTCAACACCTATTAGGCCATGTCAGTGCATGTCACGGCCCGGATAAATAGACTGTTGAGTCATTAAACAATTTACGCAGCTATAAATTTACGCAATTTACTTATTGCGCTCGAGTTTGGCTCGAGCACACAAAGGCACATTCAGGACATGGAATCCTGCGGCCTGCACTTTGAACAGGGCAATAAAAAATACCCCTGCACCAATTCAATGGGCACATTAACACATCTGTCCAGATCGGGATACAAGCTGTAGAGGATGAGGAGGTGAGGAGGAGTGTCGGCCGCCTGAGCGATTAACTTTTTGCATCCTTCACGCTTCGTTCGCTCCAGGCAGCCCCAGGCAGGATGAAATCGCAGCAGTCGCCACATCAACAACAACATCATGAGTATGGCTGTAAGGACATCGCCCACGCGTCGCTTGTTTACTTAGTTTTTTATTGGCAACAGGATGCGTTGTAGATTTAAAGGCCGGCCGCCCTTGGCTGCGAAATTTTAATGAAATTGTCATCAATTAAAATTGTGCTCTTCCGTGACCATGATCCAGACGACAGTGACATTGCATAAGTTGTTGCCCATTGTGAATATATGAAGGAAGTATTTCACTTTTCCTTTTTTACGACCCAGACGTCTATCCAGGCACTGCCAAGGGTTTAACTTGAAGTTATGAAGTGCTCATCATAATGCGCTCGTGCCTGCCAACGGTCTCTCAGCTATAAAAATAATTTGTGGCTTTGTTTTCAGCCCCCGCCGAACCCTTGAGAAGGATTCACTTTCTAAACATGGCCAAAGGGTGTTTAAGCCTGAGAGGCAGACGGCTGCCAGCAATTTGTAGTCGTTTTGCTTGTTGTTCGTTCCAACGCCACTTAATGGCTTTTCATAAATTTTTATTGTCTTCAATATAAGTTTTTATATGCAAATGCGTTTTCGAGTGCTTCAAATTTGTCGCACAGCCAGTTTACTACTTGGGAAGCCGTTATATAGTTTTAGTACAGCCAAAATGACAGAGCTTAAGCTAGATCTGATGATAAACCGGTTTATAAACCATTCGAGTTGAATGGTCAACATTTCAAGAATTTCATATCTTTGGGCCATTTATCTATTCGGCCAGCTCTCTTAACTATAGCCAAGCAGCAATTAAGCAGACATTTAACATGTAACTGCCCGCAACGCCCCAGAGAGGGAGCGGAGACAGCAGCAGCTCATGTATGGTCTGGGAGGAAAACCTCATTACCTTAGGGGGTTGGATGGCAGACAGTTTCCAACTCGGTGGCCTGTCGCATCCAGTCAAAAGGCCCTCAACGATAAACACCGCTGATAGCGCAGCATTTATCAAGGCATAACAACTTGTAACAAGAATAACAACAACATGTATCTCAAGCTCAATTGAGTTTCAAATTGATGTCACCATTATCGGGAGCTGTCATCTAAAATTGTCCGCCATTGGAGGGGGATGGCTTTTGTATCACTCGTATTTATTTTTAATTTTTTCATCATTTATCAGCATGAGCTGCCCTGCCCCGCAACATTTCTCACATGCCCGCAATTGCATATTTATGTAGATGCAATGTGCAATTTTAGTCTGCGCTTCGATTTAAGTGCTCATAAATAAAAATCCAGTCAAGCAACCCCCGACAGCGTTGTACCCCCGACCCGGGGCATCCCACCCCGGACGATGGCTGTCAAAAAGGCAACGGAAAGTTTGTAAACAAAACTAATGCCGACATGGGTGTTGATAAAGTTCTCCAAGTTGCCCCGACGCCAGCCGCCATCCGCCATCCGCCATTCGCCATCCGCCATCCGCTTATTGAATTGCACTACACGCTTGATTGCCCGCTAAACGGATGTGAGAGCAGCAACCGGAGGATGGGAATTGGGATGAGAATTGTGTTTGGGATTGGAACTAGAACTCGCATTGAATGCTGGACAATTCGACTCATGTGCGAGTATTGGCAGAGAGTGTGACATGTGGATTCGTCATACCAAAAAGCGCAAAATATTATCCAGTTTCGAGTTTTGTTCTGGTTTTTCGCAAAAATCACAAAGGGTGCCAGCCCACAATGGTGGTTAGAGTTGGGATTTTCCTCTTTGCCAGTCGACAGTTTTCAGCTGAGTGGCATTGTGACTTCTATCTAATGGGCTATCCTTTGTCATTGATAGCCTGCATCCTCCTAATGGCATGAGAAACTTAAGCATTTGCACAAACATTAAACATCTGACGGTTTTTCCAATGCGACATTAGGAGTCTTTTTTAAGTGTCTACTGCATTGGCAAGGATATACTATAGAGTAAAACATAATTAAATTTCATTATAAAATCTGAAATCATTGATTAAAAAACCTCTACATAATAAATATAATACTCATTTTTGTTCAAGATTTCCGAGACGGGCATTGTTAACTTTTATCCGCCTGTAGATCGGACAGATGAGTATATAACTATACACAATCTATTTACCGATCCTCATCTCTTCAGAAAAGTAGAAGAGTATTACTATTGATCCCATATCGTGTCCTACCTTATAGAATACACGTCATTTAGTTGTATTTGCTAAAAATAAAGATGTATGTAATGTAAACTTCTTTCAATAACGAGGGCTCTCCCTTTTCTTCTTCATTATACTTTATATAGTTTCCTAGTAGGTGTAGCTCCTAGATTACATCCTAGACTCCCATAATTTAGTCAAAACTTAACCAATTTCCTTCTTCATTATACTTTATATAGTTTCCTAGTAGGTGTACCTCCTAGATTACATCCTAGACTCACATAATTTAGTCAAAACTTAACCAAATTCCTTTTTCGTTATACTTTATATATGTAGTTTTCTAGTAGGTGTACATCCTAGACTCCCATAACTTTTCTTCTTCATTGTACTTTATAGTGTTTCCTAGTAGGTGTACCTTCAATATTGTATCCTAGACTCCCATAACTTGGTCAAAACCTCACCAATTTCGCTCTTCATTATACTTCATAAAGTTTCCTAGTAGGTGTACCTCCTAGATTACATCATAGACTCCCATAATTTTGTCAAAACTTAACCAATTTCCTTCTTCATTATACTTTATACAGATTCCTAGTTGGTGTACCTCCTAGATTACATCCTAGACTCCTATAACTCTGTCAAAACTTAACCAATTTTCTTAAGGAAAATCTTTTCATGTCAAGCACTATCTTAGTGAGAAATCAACATAACTTATAAGTACAAAAATCACACAACAGGGATTCTGTCAGTATTAAGTTAAAGATCAATGTTAATAAATAAATATAAACAATATTCTATACTCACTGCTGAAACAAAGAAGTCTAAGAAGTTTGTAGAACTCAGTTATAGGCTACAACCAAGTTATTAGCTAATTACAAAACCAAATCACTTTAACAAATTACTACAATGTTTAATCCCGTCGCTGGTAATTTACGCAAATTCTCGTTTCCAGAAATATACTGCCGGGATCGTTTGACAGTTATGAGAATTTATGATTCATTACAATAGCTTTAACTGGAACCGCCTTTCCTGGCCATAATACCATTGCAATGTAATCCATTTGTTTACGCAACATTTGTCACGCTGCCTCCTGTGGCCAGAGGATGCAGAACATGGATACGGAGGAGAATCACTCAGCAACCATGTTGTAAAACATTCCACCCTAACATGGTAACATTGTAATAACTTTGACTTTGATTTTATTTCCTTTTTTGCGCAAATGCTTGGCAAATGTTGCAAAACTGTCCTCGTTGTGTGTGCTGGGGGATTTATGAATTTCATTTACTAATGGATTGTGGTAAGCGAAAAAATTCCACAGATGTGTGAATATGCGCTATGGATTATTAAAGGTCTGCGAAATTTCAAACTATGGCAAATTTAAAGGAACTATAATGGACTTATTGTATGTTAATGCCTGCGCTATATGTTCACAACGTTTAGTTTAGTTTTCTATCCATTATAAGGTTAGAAGCGCTAAGTTCTTAAATATGACTTAAAGGATAAAGGATAGAAATTTCCAAAATACCCTCTGGCCTTGTACACATCAAGCAAATACTATCAAAAATAGTATATCGTTTAATTTGATGTTTAATCTAGTGATTTCTATAAGATTAAGTTAGTTAGTAAGTTGTTGTTAGTTGTGAGTTAAGAGTTGCTGAACAGGATATATAAGATTTGATTCTATATTAATATTTTAGGTAGATTATAGTTTAAAGCTAATTACCAAACCTTAAGGATGTAGGCTACTTTAGTCATAACTTTTAAAGTTTTCCGTGTCCATGGATAATGTCAAAATTCAAGAGCTATATCTGTCTGAATATTAAGAACGCAACCTTATAAACTATTATATAAATTCGGCAACCTAATGCACAAAAACAAAATCCTCTTTATTTCTAATGTTTCATGCTAAATGGTAATAGTTCCTATTCAAAATCATTTAAAATATTTTAAGTATTTGACCATTTTTAGCAAACACTTTTAAAGTAAACTTTAAAACTTAAACATATATTAATTATTTAGAATGTCAACAACGTTTTAGAAATTAAATAATGTTATATTTAGATGCTTGTAGAAAAGGTTTAAGAACATTTACATAACGTAGCCATTTTGTACGTTTGTCAGCCTGATTTCGATTGGCTGGTATAAAAATATAACAGCCTTTAAACTCCCCCTCGGCGATGGGGAAGCACTTTACTGGTCCTGCGCATTGGCAGCCTTTTCCTGTACATAGTGTGCGCCAGGCTTATATAAGCAGCAGCTATATACTAGGTAGACGCAGCTTCCATCCAACCAAACTTGAACCCAAACTCAAACCCGAGGCAAATAGAAAAAATTTATAACATTGCCGCGACTGCTGTTGGCTTCTGTCCATTTATCTTTGGCTGGGGTTTTTTCGGTCCGTTGGGTAGGAGGACCTTAAACCTCGTTCTGCCTGAATACAATACCACCAATGGCAGTAACATTTTATGGCCAAAGTTTTGCTCCCCCATCCCATCTGCTAGGTTGCAATGTCGACGAAGTGGCGCCATTTTTGCCGCATTGCCGAGGAACGATTTTTACGATTGTTGTGAAGTATTCCAGTTTTATACCCTTATAGAATATAAGCATATATTGTGATTAATTTTATTAGAAACCCAGGAATATGTGTTTTATATATTATCTTATTATATTTTAGGACTATAAAATAAATACTTCAAAAACACACTCTCCCAGAACTATTCAAAAAACAAAGTCCTATTTTATTTAGACTTTAGATTCTAAAGTTTAGAATATAGAGTATCCCAAGTACTTTATACTGCAAAATATTATTTTTCTGTAGTGGGAAAAACAAATATTTTTTAGTATAAATTCTTTTTATGTTGCATATAAAAGTCAGTTGATGTATTTTCACATTATTTTCTATAAATTGGTTTTTATTATCATTTCAAACATTGAGACTGGAATGGTACATATAAAAACACACGTTTCTCATTTGTATTATTATTATTATTTATAATTATTATATAATATTCAGTATAAAATGTCTAAAACGCGAAGAAAACAAAAACTAAGTGTGAGAAATTCCACACATAAATTAAATTTCATGCTAATAACAAAAGCTGGAAAACTTGTTTATGCCTCGCGTTCTTTTCTACAGCACATGAAATGGAAAAAAGAAGTCTGGAAGATCTTGAAGCTATTCAACTTAAAGACTCAGACGCTTTAGCTCAAGTATCGTATAAAAAACATATATATATTTATTTGCTAAATTTACGGAATTCATTATAATTTTTTGTTTTTTGTTTGATTTTACATGTTTTATCGAAATGCAGAATTCATGCCTGTACACTGATATGCACAGTTTTGAGAGTAGACCGAAACTTTAGACATGGCTAAACAGATAGGTTACAAATTACAGTGCAACGGGTTGGTAATTAGGGTACTACGGCTGTAAAATTTGTATTGTGGCTTATTCATTGTTCAAGTTTCTTGTTCACTATCATTTCAATTAAGTCACGATCAATTTTAGGGACCTGGCGCAACATAAATGGAAACAATTATACAATATTGTAGAGCAATCTATGCTGAAGTCTTAAGTATTTCATTTCAAAGAAATGTAGTTGGCGCCTAGTCAGGTGTGTGTGTTGTTGTTTGTTTTTCATCCCGATTGAATAACAGTACAGAAAGCCTAGTAGAATTTCTTAGCCTGCGCCTCACTGCGGTTCCTGTAAACAATTATAAACGGGTTTAGTTTCAGCAACTGGTTGGCATATAAGCAGACTTACTTGAATATATTGTAGATGAATACTAGCAACAGTTGCACAGCGGTTACGCTTAGGAACAACGTGACACCTACGCAATTGCCGGTGGGGCAGGGCGCCACTTGCGCAGAGCCCTGTGGCATGCCCAATCTGAAAAGCACAAGAAGGCTTAAAATCAGAAAACAACAAGTACGATTATTAGACAACTAACCTCTGGCCCACATGTGAGATGCCCTGCTTGACCTGATTCATGCCATCACGCATCTCGGCTATCAGCGTTTGCACGTCGTAGCCCGTGGATTGAATTTGGGCTGTGGGCGCGCTCTTCTGATTTGTTTGTATGGTATCAGTACGCACATTTATATCGCCTGCAAGCTGGCGTATTTCGCGTATGGTGCTGAGCAGAATATTCTGATTGGTGATCAGCATATCCACATCTTGCCTGGTGACGGCCACGCCAGCGGGAAGCTGCTGTAGGGGCACACCGCCAGCCGCTGGTGGTGGCAGTGCCTGGCCAGCATTGGCAGCCAATCCGCGCGAGACTAGCGATAGTGTGTTCTCCTGACGTCCAATAATCTCGTCCACCTTACGCGACAGTTCGCGCAGATGTTCAGCAATTTGACTCTGACCCTGCCAGATTTGTCGCAGCTCACGTTGATTTTCCGACTCGTAGAACTCTTCCCACTCTTCTTCGTCTTTGTGCTACAATAGAGTGTTCAAAGGAAAAACCAATTTAATCAAAGTACTTTTAACAGCGCAGATAACGCCAAGTCCATCACGTAAGATTAGAAACAAGTTATCAAACTGCAATACAGCGTGGTAACTAGTTTATTGCTTAGCGGGTTATAATTACCGCTTCTTCTGGATGTTCCTTTTTGTACTCCTGCTTTTGCTTCTCCAGTTTGTCCTGATACTCCTTGTATTCCTGCGTCAGCTTCTCCTGATTGTCCACCTTCTGGGGCTCCTGCACTTGACCAGCAGCATGCAGAGAAGTGGTCAAAAAATGGAATACATCGTGATCATCGGCTAGGCCGCCAGTTGCCGCTGAGAGGCCAAAGTAGCCATTCTTGGGCAGCTGTACACCATCGGCGCGCAGGCACATCTCATAATCATCGTTGTTGTTCGTCATGCCATTGTGTATGAGCACAGTGAGCACATTGTTATAATACTCGATGCGCGCACGCGTTGGGAACGGCTTGTTGCGGAAGTCCCTCAGGCAGCCGCTGAGCAGCTGCGTTGTGCCATCATTGGCATGGTCGTACTGCTTGGTGCCGTCGTTTACCACAGCACTGATGTAGGGATTATTGTGCTTGTTGTCGTTGTCAAACGAGTCAAAGATGATGGCCAGGCCATTCCAACGATCCGAGGATCCAAACACGGGCCCATTGTAATCGCCCTTCTCGGTGGTATACCAAAAGGCCAGACCGTCGGCGCCAATGCGGCCACGTCCCGTTACGCGAAAGACAATCTCGACATCCCACCAGTCAAAGTTGGTCTGCGATTTCGTCCAGATGGCGCCCTTTTGCGACCTCAGCGAAGGCGCCACGCGCACGCTTTCGGCACTGGCAATGGCATCTGAAATTTACAGCAACAGTTGGCCGATTAGTTCATCAATAATTTGAATTTTAAACAAAGTGCCTGCGTGTACACTTTGCTTGGCGTTCGTTTGTTGCGTTGTTGAAAGTTTCGTCAATGCTGATGCTGGCAGCTATCTCGCTTGCACACGTTGAACGCGTCGCAAGTGGCCAAAACAACTGACGTGGAGCCTGCCCCCGTCTACTTACTTCCCCCGTATTCCCAAAACGGTACGGTGCCATCTTTTTGAGCCAAATATGGTGGCTTAAACGAGTACTTGTACTCAAACCGTCTATGCACGCCGATGGCACTTGGATTCACGTTGGCCGCCACATGATTTTGTGTAATAAATATGCAGAATATGGCCAGAAATTTGCAAATCGTTGGCAGCAGTAATTTCGACCCGGTCGCTTGCATCTTTACCAGTTTGACAGCGCCACTATTGTTGTCCCACTCTATCAATAACATACAAAGAGTTGCCAAGCGGCCAAAACAAAATCGAGTTATCGAGCCAGCGATTGCAATTCTGTTAACTAACTGTTAGCGCACTGTTATCAAGTGGCTGTTAAATTCAAATACGAGCCATATTTTTAAACGAATAAATAATACATCAACTTTCTATAAAATAAATGTATAAAACTAGTTCTCGCTTTTAGTCTAACTTTTACCATATGTTAGCTAACCCAGATAGCCATAAATATAAAATAACCACACATTTTTATTTGATGTGGAAACATTTATTTTGAAGTTTTAAAGAGTGTGTTGACTTTTTCATGATACAAAAAAATATCGAACTAAAATGTAGCAAAGAGTACGCGTCTACGTGTTGGTACATACTAGAACCATAAATAATTCTAAAAATGTTCGTTCGCTATCCATTATTATTAGGTTCTAGCACACTTAAGACTTAAGTTTATTATTATACTCGTATAATTATTTCGTTTCAATTGCCTTTTGCTTGATATCACCAAAGTAGTTTTTCATTCAAAAAATCGTTTAAATCTTAGTACGTGTATATATGTATTCATTTAGTTCAGAGCTTAGGTCTAAGTTGAAAGGTTTTACTGCCTCGATAGCATATAGTGTGGGCTTTATAACATAGTGTTAGGTCTGCTCCAGCTTATGTGGGTGATACTTAGAGCTTGGTGTAAATGTCTGAGCGTCCTTTCCAGGCTCGCACCATTTTACAAATGTTAGTTACTCAATTTTTGAATCACAATCACTTACGTTTAGTTGTGCGCGCGATTTGAAAATGTTGAAATCAAAAATAAAACACAAAAGAACTGTTAGCAAAACATAAGTCTATATGTATATATATATTTATGTAAACATTGCTTTTCATTTTCTTTTTCTTTTTTTTTACAAAAAATCATAATTAAACTTAGGTGCCAAAAAGGGAGATAAGTAGAATCAGCATGCCTTAATAATTCGTACTACGATATTCATAAATTAATATTAAATAAATTTTCTGGACTGCAAAAATGTAAATCGTTAAGTACTGCGAAATAATATATGTATATATATATAGAGAGGTGTGTCTATATAAAAAGCGTGCAGTGGACTTGAAATTTGTGAATCATTTTCAGAATGTTATCTCTTGAACTGGTGTGAAATAAACGTGCGCACCCTACAAACTACCAAATACAAAAAGAACTATGTGTATATAAGTGTTGCTCGTATACACGCTACAATATTAAATCGCAAATCGTAAATCGTAAATGTAAGATTGTTTTTTTAGTGTATAAGTTTTAGGCTTATGTCATAGTATTTGCATGCTCTCCTTAGTTTTATCAATTTAATTAGTGCACGCTTTGTTCCATTTATATTATTGTTACTCTTGTTTCTGTTAATGTTCTTCATCTCGTACTTCTCTTTCGAAAGCAAATTCATTTTTTTTTGCTTTTTCTGATTTTTATGGTAAATTCATAATCACTTTATAGCTTATGCACTTTAAACGTTTCTTACATGAAATGTGTGTATATATGTGTGTGTGGGTGTTAATTCGACCTGATTCCAAAACGAACGCAAATTTGGTATAAGAAAATTAGGAACAAAAATCAATTTGCTGAAAACGCTTCAGTGGCAGTTAACAAATTTGTTTGTGTGTGTTTCATAAACTGTTTAACAAATGCGAATCATATTGGGTCTATTACTTGTCGACTTTGTTGTGTGTGTGTGTGTGGGTGTGTGAGTTTGATTGTAACTGAGGTAAATAACATAACATAACTAATACAATTATACAAAAAATAAAGAAACCTATACTTGTTAAATACACATAATACGCTACAAGATTCTCTCTGCTGCGACTGTTCTCAGTGGTTCCGTGGTTTTCTCTTTTCTTTTTAGTGGACATGCTGATGATGTGCCGCACTGGGCGGTGCTGAGCCGAATGCGTTCATCAATTCACCCTCATACATGGCAATGAGCAGCATGATGAGCACACCGCTGAGCATACCGATTATTTGCAGCAGGAACTCTGCCAGGGACTTGTGGGCAGCCGAAATCTCTGGCATCTGTGAAATTGAAACGTTAGCAGTCTTGTTTTTATCCAAATCTATGGCAAACTTACCATATCGACCAGCGCAATGTAGATGAAGAGACCAGCTGCCACGGCAAACATCCATTGGGAGACCTCCTGAGACTGGCCAAACACAATGCCAAATATCATGCCAAAGAAACTGAGTATGCCCGTCAACAGATTATAGTAAACAGCCGATCTAACCGACATGCCGGCCTTTATCAGGATGGCAAAGTCGCCAAGTTCGTGCGGCAGCTCGTGACAGAAAACGGCCAGGGAGGTGGAGAAGCCACCGGCAATATTCTCGGCAAATGCAGCACCAATGGCCATGCCGTCGGTGAAGTTATGCAAGCCATCACCCATAATTATCATCCAGGCAACAGCGCTGAGCGTCTCCGGTGGCGAATGCACGTGTCCATGGCGATGGCTATGGCCATGATGGGAGGATTCATGCTCGCGCAAAATGACAGTCACATGATCGTTCTTATCCTTGCCCTTATTTGCCGTTGCTGTGTTGTTCACCTCAGCGACGGCTGTGCTGTTATCCGGCTTCTGCTGCTGCTGTTGATGATTGTTGTGCTTGTGATGGTGATTATTCATCTCGGCGTAATTATTGTGCGAGGTGGAGAGCAGGGATTGTTCAGCCGCTGCTGATTCACTGCAGCCTTCGTGCTCTGCCTTGTCACCGCGACGATTGCTGCATTCACCAGTGGATGCATCGCCGCCAGCGCCATCAGCAGCTGCAGTCACAGCAGACGATGTGCCCTCATCAGGCAAATGCATCCACACGTCCTGCTTATTGTTCATTGCGATCTCATCATAGCAATAAGGATAGGAGCTATACTTTTGCTTGCACATCCTGTCGCCCGCCACGGAGTTGTTCAACGAGGAGTCCGGATCACGCATGACCTTGGCGCGTGTGGGCTTCGTTTCCTTCTTCTCGACACTCTTGCGCCACTCCGATATCATGGTCAGTGCGTGCTCCGTTACGTAGAAAAAGATGATGCCGCTCAGGCAGCCCAAGCCTTTCATGATCATGCCGTGCTCGTCCTGCCCAGCCAACGACTAAAAGTAAAAGTTGAATATTAAATCAGTTTCTTAACTGATCAGCTATAATGTTCACTTACATGTGGCAGCAAATGCAACAGCGCATCTCCCGTCATGGTACCCACTGCCAGCGACACCAGATACTGAATTATATGCTTGTAATAGCGAGAGTTCATAAATGGTATTATGGCCACGCCCACCAGGCCCAAGATGCCACAGGCAAACACCGAAATAAAGGCATAAATCCAAACTGCAAAAATAATACATATTAATAACAACTCTATACAATTATAAAGTTTGGTCAAACTAAATTAAAATCTGACTATTATAAGCTATAGCTACATTACAAAAGATCGTTCCAAAATTGAGTTTAATGTGTACTAAACAATATTGCATATAAACTAAATTTCTGTCCGTTTAATTGGATGATTTATAATCATGGCTATTTATAATCTGGCATGTAATTGCTTCTGGCTGCTTACCAAAAACAATATCATCCTTTGTCATCTGTTCGGTTATGTCAATCTCGTCAAGCACTGAGGGCTCTATGCAGCCGCCGCTGCTGATCGTGAGCTCATGCAGCAGAACTGGACACAGATGCAACAAGTCTCGTTCGCTGAGCTCGTAATTTGCGTGACTGTGTGGCGGCGTTGGCGAACTGTCGAGCTGTGTGGCGCAGGATATATTTGTGTTGTTGCCATTGTTGGACAGCGAGCAGTTGGTTAGCTGCAGCGGCTGTTCCTCAGCATGCTCGTGTTCATGATCATGCTCATGCTCATGCTCGTGCTCGTGCTCATGCTCGTGTTCGTGCCGATGTCTGAGATCATGGGGCTGGACGTGATGCACCAGGCGTTCAGCTGCCACGCACTGTTGGATGGAAGAACGAAAGAGAATTTAGTTGTGGATGTCGAATGCAAGTATTTGTTGGTTCTTACGCTGCCATTGCCGTTGGCAAGTTGATGGAGTCCAAGCTGTTGGAGCAGACTCTGAAAACTGCTGACATTCAAGGACGGCTGCTGCATCAGCTGCTGCAGAAAGTATTCGGTGATCTGCGGGACATGGATGTGGCTGGGTGCGTGCTCGTGGTCATGGCCCGCATGACGTTTGCGTCTCCTGTAGGGCGGACTTGTGCTGTAATTCTGTGTATTGTCCTCGTCGGCTAGCTGCCTCTGATCGGTGGTTACTTCACTGGATGGATTTGGATTTCCATAAACTAAACGCGCATTCAGCTTCTCCTCAGTGCGCTGCGTTGCCAGCATGTCCTCGATATGATCCTGACAGTGCAAACGCTGTGCGCACAGCAGACACACCACACAAACAGCCATTATGTGACGCGCCATCTCGACGGCGCCGGGGGCGAAGTAGCTCGCTCTGCCACCTAACGCCTAATGCTAATTTCAATCTATTGATGCTGCTGTCGCTGATGCTACTGCTACTGCTGACTTGTCTCTGGCTTATTGAAGAATGTTGTAGTCCGCTCTGCTCATTATATATTCATCAATTCGCGCGCTTAGTTGGTTCTGCAATGAAACGATAAAGTCGAAACGGAATTAGCAAAACATTTGGACGGTTCAGTGAAGCGTGTTGGCCAGCCCACGAGCGATTTGAATGATTCTAAAAATTACCCCACACTCATTACGCGTGTGTTGATCGCAATTGTAAAGACCATTGCATAATCAAACACTGTAAAAAACAACTGAGCGGAAGTTCAAGTTCAATTTGCGGCCACTTGGCTAACTCCAAATATGGTCACAGTTTGTTTTGCCAAACACACACACGCACACACACACACAGTGGCCAGCCAATTTGAGATGCTCCCGTAAATGGAGCTGCATTTCTTGGCATCAAAAGCAGGCAATCTATCAATCAATTTAAAGTAGGTGTGAAACGGTTTAAGCAACTGCGTTCATTAATCTCTGCGAATCGGGTTTCAGTTCTGTGTAGGAGAGCCGGTTAACATTTTTAAACGGATTTTGTGTCTTAGAAGTTCTAAGTTGGAACATAAGATCCATTTTGTTTGGTCTACATATACTCTTTTCTATAAATATGTGTATAGTACTATTTGTACGCACTGACTGACTGATAGTCATAGTACTAGACAACCTATTATTATTTATTCATATCCTAGTGCGACAAGTTTAAAATCAGAAAATCAGAAAATCAAGATTGGGATTTACTATAAAAGAAAACAATTTTTACTTATATACTTTACTAATCATTCTATTTATAACCTTTATTAACTAATTTATTGATTTGTTCATTTATTGATAGTTTTTAAGCGATAGATATATTGAACTTTGAAGTGCCTCTATATAAGATGTAAATATTTCACTATTCTCTTATAAATTGCAGTCCAGATATTGCAAAACTATGCGATAACTTTCAAGAATATAATCTACTTTTCATTCAATCAAGAACTAATCACCACAATTGGAAAATTCAGCCTTATACCTATGTAGAAAAGAATTTCAAAGTGAAACGTCAGCATAATGATTAGCTCGTTTCAATTTAAGAGTTTCCGTTTAAGAGTAACTTTGATATTTATTCTATATTTATAATAGAAACATCACATGATATAATAAGGCACATATTATGTAACACAGAGGAGAAAATATCACAATTTTTCTATTCAATTTGTGCACTTTTAATGGAGTAATTGCTTGTAATAGCTAAATCGCTGTGGTTTTCGATCTGTCTACCATTATTTTTGCCGGATCAAGTGCACATTTATAAACATTTTAGAGTAGTTTCATACTTAACAACATTATATTCATGTATTTAACTTAATTCGGTTGGTTTTCGGAATTTTTTATCACTCAACACCAATAAAAATGAAGCAGATTCAATTTTGTTCTTGTTAGCTTAACGACTTCGAGTCGAATGCGTTGAGATTTGAGTTTGCAGTCGGCAAAACACAACTCGTAAAAAAGTTAATTAGCGTTGCAGAGATTACGTAAAGAGTGGGTAGCTCTATATAGTATGGATATAGACAACAAACCACGACGTCATCAGTTGGGTATAGACAAACCGCAAATGGCGCGTGGCAAATAGAGAAAACTCACAACAAACCAATGAAAAGTTTTCCCAAATCGTTGAAAATTGCCTTGTTATTGCTGTAAGTTGCAATTGTTGTTGTTGTTATTGTTTTGATTTGAACAATTTTGTTGCAATTGCGCACTGAGTGGGGACTACCGGGGCAATTAGTTTGAATTTCTGCAGCGGGAGTGCAAACCAATTATTGATAAAACTTTAGGCCAAAATATAACGATGCGATGCGGTGTGATGGGGGGTGGGGGGAATTGTTGCGTGGGGAATTCGTGTGGGTGGCAGACACAAAATAGTTTTGTTGGCAAGACGTTGGGTGGGTTATTCGTTAGTTTACCTACGCAATTGCCGAGTTATCATCGACCTAATAAAAGCGAAACGTCATCGCTGCCTCGTGTTGCGCGTGTTGCATAAACTTGGGCGCGTGAAGGTCATGCAGGATGTGGGCGGTGCCCCGTGCCTGCCATTGTTATTGTTATTGTCCTTGTCATTGGCAATGCACTTTCGCCATTGGCAAGGACACGTGCTTAGGTGACATGAAGGTGAAAGGTTGAACCCGTCGAACCCGTCGGCCCGCACTTGTTGCTAGCCTGACAAAATTCCAATTCCAATTCATATCCAATTTCAATTCAATAAAACAACTTAATTATATGGCAATAAAAATCAATCAAACATATGCAAATTGTCGCCCAAAAATTTAAAAATAAACTGCAGCACTTTTCTCACAGCAGCCACTTTTTGTTGTTGTCTATACTTTTATTTTTATTTGTATTTTTTTTTCTTTTTTTTTTTTGCAATTCTTGAATGTGTTGTTTTCAATTAATTCGAATAACTCAGTCAATTGGTCAAGTGCTGACCGCCAATCGGTTTTGTATTTGGTTTTAGTTTATTTGTAATCAAGCCTCATTTAAATTCAGTTTGCGTGATTTTCATGAAATCGCAGACAATCAAACACTGAGCGAAAAATATGTGATTCGACTTTGTTTCTTTTGCCTTTCAATGTTACTCGTAACACACACAAATATGCAGTTTTCCTATTGTTCTTTCGATCTATGCGCAGGCGTAACTCTGTTGCATGAATCAATATACTTTATCTCGTACCGCTTGATTGTAAAAATGTGCACCACTGTAACCGAACACCCAGCACCACTGAACGAGCTCTGAACGCGCTTTCCACCTCAAAACTGAACTGAACTGAAGAGCGCGCGTCGCTTTCAGCTGGCTTTATAGTCAACTTTTGTGTTTTATTAATATACCCTGTGTGCATAAGATGGCTTAACAGGGCATATTAATTCAACTCTATCTTTGAACATTTATCTTGAGACTATTAACTAAACTGTTTCCATTTTCCAACACTTTTAATCACGAATGGCGGTTGACTGTACCCTTTTTGAATGAGGTTATGTTCCATTGACTCACAGCCAAAACTTTCCAAGCCACTTTTGAAATAACAGCCAAAAAACACGATTACGATCGGAAATGGAGAGTGTCCTATATCAGGGTGATATGTTCTCCTTGATTCTCCTAGGCATTAACTCCATTTTGAAAGGATACTAAAACGTTATTTATGATTATCAACTTTGTATCTTAAAAAATACATAAGAATCGGACAATAAATGCCAAAGTTATTCAATAATCCACAAATACAAATCTATAAAAGTGAATGAGAATTTATTAGGGTATTTTCTAGTTGAGCACTCTCTCGATTACAGCTATCTTACTTGTTTTGTTGTAGTTGTGTTGTGTAGGACGTGTTTTGTGATCTGTTACATAGGTGTCACGCCCACTTGCAAGTTAATCTTCGACACTATTGTTTAAAACGGGAACGAGGCGTGTTGCACTGGAACCAGGTGTAAAAATGACTTCTATGGCAATATAATTCAATATAAAATTTTAATTTTAAAAGTACACATTAAATTTATATTTGAGATGATCGAAAAATGAAGAGTAGTCAAAAAATTATATAATGAACACAGTGTTCAATTCTTAAATACCTTTTAACGAACGAAAATTCCCTACAATTTAAGGAATTTGTGTCTTCCCTTTTTTATACCCTATTGTAATTTTTTTTTTTTTTTAATAGCTTATCTCCCCCAACATGTTCGGGTTTCAGGATACCTGTATTTCAGTCCGCAAAATATCATACAGTTTCTATGTCGTTTGCTTTGTGATGAAATTGCAAAATATTTCCCCGAATCAACATAAAGCTTCGGGGCTGATAAACTTCGGTGCTGACTTGTGACTTTTTTATCGTTGAATCTCCAATTTAAACATTCTCCAAACTGAAATTTCATACCAGTCAGCGATAACACAAACACTTCCATACAAAAATATACTTAAGTAGGTAAAACCCCGGCGTTGCCCGGCAAAATGATTAGACTCAAATGTATTATGTTAATAAACTTCAGTGCTGAGACTTTTTATCGTTGAATCTCCAATTTAGACAATCTCATAACTGAAATTTCATACCCGCCAGCGAAAAACTTCAGTGCTGTCTCGAGACTTTTTATCGTTGAAACTCCAATTTAAACATTCTCCAAACTGAAATTTCATACCAGCCAGCGATAACCCAAACACTTCCTTACAAAAATTCACATAACTAGCTGGTAAAACCTCAGCGTCGCCTGGCGAAATATTTAGAATCAAATGCATTATGTTAAATTTGACTACTTTCGTTAATCGCAAGAAATACACAAAAATAGCGCAACAGGATTTCCCGTCTGTGGGTAGAAGTTTCTAAATAGTTCAGCCACATGCCTATTGACTTTTTATGTAGGGTTATCTAACTACACAAATAATCTCATTCATTAGTCCTTGACTTTCATTTCCCGCCTGTAACGTCGGGTGGGGGTAAATTTTCCAAAATCGGTTATACACGTATCGAATTATTTTACGTGAAGAGCTTTGAAAATTAATTCAAAGGTGATCGGACAAAATTAGAGTTTCGCCCATATAACTTTGACACCCCCATTTTCCGCCCATGGGGGTGGACTTTCAAAAATCGGCAAAATATTTGTCAAATTCATTTTTTGTGTAGATCTTTGCCGAATTTTGGGACTGCCATTTTTTAAATAGCTTAGCTCTTAACATGTTCTGCTTTCAGGATACCTGTTTTTCGGTCCACAAAATATCATACAGTTTCTACGTTGTTGGTTTTGTGATGAAATTGCAAAATTTTTTTCCACGAACCAACATAAACCCTAGAGGCTAACAAACTTCAGTGTTGACTCGTGGCTTTTTAATCGTTGAATCTCCAATTTATACGTTCTCTGACCTGAAATTTCATACCCACCAGCGAGAAACTTCAGTGCTGACTTGCGACTTTTTTAACGTTGAATCCCCAATTTAAACATTCTCCGAACTGAAATTTCATACCCACCAGCGATAACCCAAACACATGCATAGAAAAATATATATAATATGTGTACACACACGTAATCTGCCATGATATACCTTAAAATAAAAGAAGAGGTGATCTCGCCAACTTTCAACTCTCATAACTTTGTCAAAACTGAAGTGATTTTTTTGCGGACTGCCATTTTGGTCATGGTTTGTTTGGTTTGGGATTTTTTCCATATCTTTTTGGAATATATCTAAAAAGAATTAAATTTTTAACCTTCATTTTTAATCTATTAGGGACATTGAAATTAGTACTATAAAACAATGTTTCAAAACTTATTCTCCGTCACTTAAAAATCTTCCTAGACTCTGAATTTCCATAAATTATTTGAAGCTCAACTCTTGGCTTGTCCTTTAAACTTGATTTATTTTTGGAAAATATTCATGATTCGGCCTTTAAATTGAATTCATTGCTGAAAGTACTAGATATTATTGGGTTTTTACTACCTACTCCAAATGCCATTAAAAAACTCTTCCTAGACTGCCGCATTAGCCGCATTTGAGGCCGCTGTCGACGCAACGTAACGTTATCTCTCGCCCCGTCTAGGCCACATATGAAAAGCCGCTAAACATGCCAAACAAATCGTAAAAAAATATAAAGCAGCTCCCCTGAAACTTGGGCAAAGAGCTCCGCATAAATTTTCAGTTGGTTGCCGGTTTTTTTGATATTGTTTTTGGCACGCAACAAGTAAATCGAGCCGAGTCATATGACAAGTGAGACTAACAACGGCAGCGAACGAGGCATTGTGAAGTTCTGGATGTATCAAAGATTTACAATTTTTTTCAGCCGGTCGCTCACGTCTTCGTTGCCTACCTCAGTCCCCTTCCCGTCCAGACCGTCCACTGCGAATTGACCTTCTCATGTCCGTTAACTACGCAGCGCTCATATCAAATAGTAAATTACGATGGTCTACAGTTTAATATGCTACTACCGAACATGTATATATATAAATATATATATATAGTACATACATATATAATATTATAGTATACGCGTTGATATAGTATTGAAGGGCTCGCAATTACGATAAAAAAATTCATTGGAAGATCTAAATCAAAAACCATGCGGTAATCGCCTTGTAATGATTGCTCGGCTTCCTCATAACATGTGATGCGGTGTGGCGGTAGAAAGGGGGGGTAGGCGGCAGATAACAAGTTGCATTTTAAGTGCATTGCATGAAATAATAATTTATTTCGTTGCACCCACCCACCCACACAAACAACCCGCGTAGCGAATTGTTTATAACGTTGGCAGTTGCGAAATGTTTTTTTCTTTTTTTTATTGTTTTCCATGTCCATTGCCAATTGATAAAATTCAAACTATTTAATTATACATACTATGTATATACCATATGTTTTCCCTAAACAATTAAGAATGCTCTATATCAGGGATGCCCAAATGCTGTGCACCGGTAAAAATAATATATACATTTTCTATTATTTGTTTGCAAATAATGGCATTATTATTCACACTTAAGATTATTTCAAAAAATTCTGTGTCCTGCAAACCATCTTTTCACCACAAATATTTTATTGGAACAATTTATTGTTTTTGCAAATAATTTACTTAAATTGTTTTCCAGGAAATAACGTGTCCAGCGTTCAATCAAATAGGGGTTTTTCTATAACGCTTAACCTCCAAAATAAGAACGCCGATTTAAATAAAGAGATATGTCAGTTGAGATCTGAAGATCCTGATCAGTCTGATAGTAAAATAAAATATTAAAAAAGAAGGGTTTGTTTAAGTGCAGGCCTCATCGAAAAGCAACAGCAAAATTACATACAAATTCAGTAGCGCAACAGCAATCTAACGAAAGTGTTGTTGCTTTGCTCATGAGCGCCCAGACAGCGAAAATTGATAAGAAAGGGAATACGCAAGATTGTTTTTGTATTATGCATTGGTTTATGAATTGAGCCGTGCATGAATACACGCGCATTGTCAAAGAGCAGTTACAATAACAACATTAGCTACAGTAGATGAGCAATAGGGCCGCCTAGGATATAGTTCCTCGAACAACTTCTATGTAAATGTTTTTATACGTATGCAGACTCCCTGAAACGCGTAGGAGGACAATTTATATAAAGAATGTGATATTGTTTTCATTAAAATGAACTACAACGGCCTTAATAACTCGCTATAGGAAACTCAAATACTTCTGTTTTCAATAACCGCTCGTTTAGAAAATTGAAGGATTAAAAGATTATGTTAATCGAATTGTTTACTCAGTTCGTTTGAGCTAATCGTCGTACTGAACGAGTGAACTAATTTTCTGATTATATATCATTTAAGTCATTTGAAACTCATTAAAGACTTGCCTTTGGTGCTGACCAAAGTACCTACAGACACACACATAAGTATTGTAAGCATTTTCTACTTTGGAACCATTTTGGGATCGTTTTTGGTTGAAAACATCCATTTCAAATATTTTTCCTGTATAGGCCTGTTAGTTTCCAACAATTCTCAATTAATTATTTATAAGAATAACAAAACAGTAATATTATTAATTTAATTGAATGAAAAATGGCACATTTTCAAGGCACAAAAGTACTGTATATAATTATGGGATCAGAGAAACCTCCCTTTCCCGTTACATACAAATGTTACAACCGTTTAATACACGTTTTTAACCGTTTGTAATGGTATGAAAAGTAAAACACATGTTGATATATGTGTCATTGCCGATAAGCTCATTCTATATATGTATGTATGTACATGGGTATGTAGAAATGTAGGTTATATATGTTTGTGTGAGTGCATATTTATTGAAACACCCACGCAACAACAAAAATAGTACGAAATTAGTAATCTATGATAAGATATACATAAATACAGTTATTTATGTATGTTTTGTTATCTTGCAATTAACAGAGCGTTTCTATTGGCCTTAAAAAATGCAAAATATAAGTATTTTAAGTATTTTTCGGTTCAAAATACACAAATACCAAAGAAGCATAAAATATCATTTTGAAATATACATACATATAAACACACACACATACACAAGTGTCAAAAAAATCCATCGCACATGGACTGCGACGTGCGCTATAAATACATGTATAGTTGTTGGTGATGGGTATTGAAGAGGGGCTAATGAGGTAGTTGGAGTGGGGGAGGCGGCTGCTGCACACACGCACACACAGCCAATAGTGTTGTTGGTATTTTTGCAAGAAGAAGAAGAGTATATTAAAAGTTAGTAGCGGGCCGCATATCAACAAGCATTCACACAGACACAGCCCACACACGCACACTTGTGCAATGTATGCTTGCGGAAAATGCGGTCGGTTGCAGTATGGTTTATGCACTCACCTGTCTACACACTGAGCTGCTTTCAATGGTGTGTGTGCATGTGTTGTGTGTGTGTGTGTATTATCAATTCCAAACGATTGTACTGTAGTATTCAAAGCAGGGAGATTGCATTTGTTTAATGTTGTTGAAGTTGGTCGATGCGGATGCTGGGTACAATGACAGCGAGGTGATGGCAAGTGTTGATTGTGCTGCAATAATCTTCTTTAGACACGAAATTTAACATTTGAGGCAGCTGAAGCTTGCGGCGTCTGCAACAGTGGAAATGTGGAAAATCACACGAGAGAATAACACCAACACGTTGTCGCGGAAAATTCCAAAGTGTACAGTCTAATCGGTGGCGGTGCGAGAATTCCAGCAATACATTTATATATATGTATATATTTAAATAAATGCCGACTTACAGCATTGCACGCACGCTTCAACTAAAATTCGCAATTAAAATATGAATATGACTGCTTCTTCTTATATAGGCCATTCTCATGTCAATCGAAAACCGATTGAGAGAAAAAGAGCGCGGGTTATGTAATCGCAATGTTATACTCAAAATGGCATGTACAAAAATAACATTTAACTGTTACTTTTAACATATTGTAACATCGAATGGCTAAGCGCCAAAGTTTGAATCAATTTACGGTTTTAATACTATATATGAAACATCAATGTATAACATAAATCATATTGCATATACATACGAAATCTTAATGTAAAATTTTTTCAATAAACTATTTTCAGTGGTAAAGTGTATCGCTTATTTTTCCTAAATTCCTTGAGGCAACACTGTTTTATTTGATGAAATTTGAATTTCTATTTTTGTTAAAATGGAGTCAACAGTATTATGGTCTCAGACTATAAGGAATGCATAATTAGCCTTAAATCTTTACACCCATAACTCAAAACAGGTGTTATTCAAAAAACTATGGGCATTTCAGACCGGGGTACAGGGTGTCTTTTAGTCGCATATACTTGTTTTGATTCTTTATTGTTTAAGTTCGTATCTTATTTTTTACCTGAGTTATTTTGGGGTAACACTGTTTTATTCCAAACAAAGACGAGCAAGACGCAAATTATTTAGGTGAGGCTAACAATGAGCTCATGGCGTGAGAGTCTCACTAGTTTACCGGGCGCAGTAGCCCAGTTTGTTAATGAAAGTGCAACCACAGCGTCCAGCTATCTGCACTCGCAATCATGCACCTCAGGCTCCGAGGAGAGCGCCCCCCAGCATACGGACTTTAAGGCGTTGCCCATACCCGCATCGCTGGTCAAGGAACAGTGGCGCCTGATCTTTACATCAGATGCCAATATACAAGACTTGCAAGCGGCCATTGCGCATTGCCGAGATTTGGTTTTGTTGAGCGACGAATGCAGCGAGGAGCGTCGTTGGCTGGTCCGTCATTTGGTTGACTTGCGGTACTCGCTGCAGGAGCTGGAGGAGGCGCAGTCGCTAGCTACCGACGATGTGGTGCTAATGAATGCCATTAAGTCCGTGGTCGGACACCACTTTATGCCACATCATCCGACCACACGCTTGCAGGCAGCTGCCAAACGTTACTATTGTGACCACTGTACGGGCATCATCTGGCGTGTAGTGCAGGCCGCCTATATATGCAGCGATTGCAGCTATCTAGTACATCAGAAATGCATTGATAGCGTGGTACGCGTATGTGCTCATGTGCTCGCTTCGGAGCGGCAATATCCCATTGCCGATATCTGCCCGGAGATTGGACTTGCCTCACAGCGCTACAAGTGCGCCGAGTGCGCCACGCTGCTCAATTTCAGTAAGTAGAATCCCCTTTTAATCTTTAATCAACTCACATTGCTGGCTTGCAGAAAACTCTTGGATTGAGCCACGTCTCTGCGATTATCGGGGGCTCTATTACTGTCCGTCGTGTCATTGGAATGATAGCTCCATAGTACCAGCGCGTATAGTTCATAACTGGGACTTTACACCGCATCGAGTGTCGCGCACAGCTCTACAGGAGATTCAGCTGTTTATGAACAAGCCGCTCATACGGCTGGAAGAGGACAATCCCAAGCTTTTTGTATTCCTCGAAAGGCTGTGCACCGTCAAGAAATTGAGACAGAATTTGATGTACATGCGTCAATACCTGGCCGCCTGTAAGCTAGCCGTTGACCAGAAGCTTGTGGACCAACAGCTGGGCGGTCGCCGTCATTTGGCGCAGTCCAATGAGTTCTATTCCCTTAGCGATCTCGTCCAGGCGGAGTCTGGCGCTTTGGCGGAGTTCCTGCAGTCCGTCTTCAAGGCTTTTGGCACGCACATTCGTGGCTGCGACATGTGCCTGGCCAAGGCGTACATCTGCGAAATCTGCAGCAACAACGAGGTCATCTTTCCCTTCGACGATGGCTGCATCAAGTGCGATCAATGCAACTCCATTTACCATCGCGTCTGTCTCACACGCAAGAACATGATCTGCCCCAAGTGTATGCGTATACAGGAGCGTCGCTTGCAGCTGGAACGCGCTGCAAGCACTCAAGCGGACAATGAAAATGCTAACAGTGACAACGTTTCCTCCGATGCAGTGCAACCGGAGAACACTACGTAACCCGGCCACTTTAAACTCTTGTTTTAAACTCATATCTGTGTAACATTGTTTTTAATATGTATGTACATAAGACAGTCGCGTAAAGACTGATACTAAAAGTGTTTATGATTGTATATGCCCCAGCCTTATTGTTCCTTTTTGCCGTACTTCTGCTGATTATGAAACTTGCGCGGGTTGATACCATAAGCTTTAAGACGGTCGTCGGTAATGCCATTGGGATTAGAATCGCTCGGTTTGCCTTTCGCTTTGAAATCTCGCCTGGGGCGCGAATTAAATGGACCGCCTTCCCGGCGTGGTGCCTCGGTCTTATGGCCAGCATTCTTAAAGGGATTTCCTCCTGTTCTACGCCCGACAGGACCCTGCTTTGGCATTTGCCGATTGTTGAAGGATTTCGCCGCTGGGGTCTTTATCATTTCATCATTTTTGTTTGAAAATTGCTTCTTTGCAAAAGGATTTTTTGTGTTCAGCTTTGAAGTTTCTGGTTTAACTTTTTGCGGCACAACTTGCTCAATCTTTTTCTTTTTAGCTGGCGGCGCTGAATCTTTCAACGGTGTGTCCAGCTGCGCTGTTGGATTCGCCACTTTTTCAGTGGTTTTCTGCTCCTGTGTTCCAGCGGTTGACGTAGCAGGTGCGCCGGAAGCTGCTGCAGCTGCGGCGGCCTTACGTTTTAGACGTTTTTTCTTGGACTTTGATAGACCCTCTGTAGGGTTCTGTGCTGCCACCGCCGGTGCAGGCTGCTCCGTATCCTCTTTTACAGCGGCTGTCGTTTCATTTAGCTCAGCTGTCTGCTCCTCGTCGTCAGAACTGCCAGAAAGTTAAGGATAAATTAAATTTTAATAACAGCGTTATTATTTGTTTGACTTTTACTTACCCATCGCCGTACAAACTTTTGAAAATCTTGCGTTTTAGATCTTCGTTCTTGGCTTTCAATTTATACAAGCGTTGCTCCTTTTTCTCAACGTGATCTGGACGATTTTGAACAGCCTTCTTCAAACTGGCCCATTGATTTAGCTCTTTGTTCTTAGCCAGCAAGATCTGAAAGTAAAAACAAATTAGCTACAGACTAGCAAAAAGTTACAAGTGTCAGCTACCTCCTCGATCGTTAGGCCAAAATCATTTGGTATCGTTTCCACATATTTGAAACGACACGGCTGGTCACCCACTATGTCCTCACAGTCCAGTTGATAGTATTCATCAATATAATCACCATAGGTCTGCTCATCTTCCGGGTTAAACACTGGCTTCTTAGCCTGAATCATTTCCATGAAACGATTGCGGCGTCCTTTGCGCCCTTTGCGACTGCGCGTGTTCTCAATCAGTTCCTGTTGCAATTGCTGCTTGGACGTTGATGGATCGTAGTCACAATCCATGTTGAAATCGTCGTCTTCGCAATGTCCATCGGGATCAGCACCATTACTCTGCTGTGGATCATAGTTGTCCCAGTCCTCAAGAGCCAATTCATCAATATCAGAAGGGCACTCGGGCTTCTCTTCTCCCTCGTCCACATCGTAATACTCATCGTTGAATATTTCTTGCATGCGTCGGTCATGTGCTTCCGGATCAAAGTCCTCTTCCAGTTCCTCATCTTTGAAGCCCAACTCATCGTTACCAGTGACGGCTTTTAGCTTGCGAATTTTCTCCTCAATTTCCTTGCGCTTCATATCCTTGATCAGATCCAACTCTTTCATTTTTTGCAGCTTCTCTTGCTCTTTGCGCTCCTTTATCTCCTTGCGTTTTTCCTTTCGCTTGTCGTCCGAACGACGAAGCGACTGTTCAACAGTACGAGGATACCGTTTGATGAAATCTGCGTCTGGCTCCTCGAAACGAAAGTTGTACTTCTGCTCGAACTCCGCCTGCTTCTCCAGCTCCTTTTCGTCATCTGATAGTGGTGCCTGTTCCCCGACAATCTCGTCGTAAGTGGGTATTTCAGAGGCGTTTGTATTAGCATATCCTTTGTTCAGTATATAGTCGCGTAGAAAGCTTTCGCCCTGCGTTAGCTTGCTGCTGCTCCAGTACTGCTTGAGCGGAGCCAACTGTTGCTGTGCGCTGGGCTCAAGTTTTGCATCTGCCTGTTTTCCCGCCAGCCATTTGGCATAGTCTGCCTCTTCGGCGTCCGTCTGTGCCTTCGTTTTTGTGCGTTTCTTAAAGATGCCACCAAATTCCTCATCTTCGCCATCGTCTTCTTGGTTCATAACGTTCCTGAACTCTGCCTTTAAGCGCTGCTCCGCTTCCACTGCTGTCGGCGATTGTGCACGTTCAAACTGCTCATCCGCCTCATTCTCATCATCAGAGCTCTCAAACTTTCCGTTGTGCTCTAAGATCACTTTACGCTCGTAGTCCTTTAACGTCACCGGCTTGCTCTTGCTGGTTTTCTTTTTTGATGATTCCTCATCATCTTCACTGCTGTCGCCGTCGTCCCCTGCCGCTGCGTTAAAGAAACGTGTCTCCTTGTCGTAAATTCGGGGATCTCTGCTCTTTAAGGACGCTAGAGTTTTGAAGAACTCTTGATCAAACTTAACATCCACTTCATCCTCCTCTGACGACTCGCTGTCACTGTCCAGCTCCGACTCTGAGACATCTAGACCACGATCCTTATCTACAAAACGAATAATTAGCTGTGTTTGGGATCAGTGTTCGGAGTTTATCTGTTTTACATTTCTGTAGCAACTCCTTTTTGCGTAAAATATTATACGACTTGGCATAGTCCTGGTTAGTGGATATCTGCAGGTCCTCCGCATCATCGTCAGAGCCACCAAATAAATGATTATCCATATTAAATTGTTGTTTTTAGCTTTATTTATAAGACAAAACTGCACGTGTAGTAGATCTTGTGCACTTGAACTGGTTCTAGTTTATACAATGCGAATCGGTGAACTATTATTTGTATATTGAACCGGAACTTAAGAAGTTCCGCATGCAGCCCTAGCTGACAACTACAACAAGGGGTGCTTAATGCAAGAATAATTATTATTAAAAGGAAATTTAAGCACAATATCGTAATATTCAAACATTCCAATAATATGACGGACACGGAGGAAGCACAAGTTGCCGCTACAACATCTACTACCTCCATAACACCCACCGACAAGGACGCTGCCAAAAGTAAGCACCACAATCTTTGTTTTTACAACCTGCGCATCATTTTGATTGTTGTTATTGTTTTTAGTTTGCGTTTTACTGAATGCCACTGGCAACGTGCCCATTATAAAGAAACGTACGTGGACCGTGGATCCCAACAAAACTGTTAGCTGGATTCAAAAGTTTATACACAAATACCTCAAACTGGACGCCAATGAGCAAATTGTAAGTATTCTCCTCTCTGTATGAACGTAGTTTAGTTTTGCAATTTGGTTTCCTTTGCAGTTTTTATATGTAAATCAAACATTTGCACCTGCGCCAGATCAAATAATCAAAAACCTGTACGAATGCCACGGCACAAATGGCAAATTGGTTCTTTATTACTGCAAGAATCAAGCGTGGGGCTAAATCGATACGAACTTGGCTACATTTAAGTATTTATTTGTCTACGTTAATGTTTTATGTTAATTAATTGTATGAGCTGACGCTGAAAACGTATAAATTTCACATTTTATTTCCTCAATTCGAGGTCTTAATTACATCTATTAAAAGGACCATATTTGAAAACAAATAAATTGAAATCAATAGAGTTTCTACAGCCATTCGCTTAGTCGCCGCGCAGATCCGCCAGCTCATCGGCAGCCTCCTTGGATACTCTATGATATTTGGCTACAGTGGGGCGATAGTAGTAGGCTTGGTAATCGTTGCGCTCCGACATTTTGCGACGAATATCATCCTCGAGTTTGCTAAAAGCATAAAATAGTGTAAGCTTTGCAGGAGTTTGTTATTCGCAAAAGCTTACCGGATTGCGGCCTTCTCATTCTCCTCGAACAGATTGTGCAACGCCTTCTCATACTCCTGTTGCTGCGAAGTTAGAAGGTAGCGCGCAATAAACCGAGAAATTGGATGCTGAAAAGTACAAATCAAAAAATTTTGTATCCGTTGTTTCAATCAATCATTGATTCAATCGCACCTTCTCGTATTCCCAGTGCTGGGGCACGTAGTCCTCGGGTATTTCAGACAGCTGTGAGGGTCCTACAAAGATATTGGAGTAGAGCACTAGCGCTGTGATTGGCACTAGGCCGATCATTACGTAAAAGTGCATCAGATCCTTGAACTTGTCCCATTGGAAGCGCGACGGCTTTATGGACATGTGATGGTGTCCATGATCCCCACCCATTTGGCGCAATTGCTGCTGCAGTGCTGCAATAATTGTCAGTGTTAAAAGCATTTCAGTTGTGGTTGCGTAATGTGCGAAGTGTTTACAGCCTTTCTTAAGGCAGTGCCACTTGTTCTTACCATTCCGGCATGCAGGTGTCAGCAGCACGGCACGATTCTTGGCGAATTGTGCCGCTGGCAACAGCATACGGCTCCAACCAACCATTTTCTTATAGCAAATTTAACGCTATTCTGCTTATACCCAAATAACGTGAACAGACGGCCAGTCAAAACAAGGGCTGGCGAAAGTGTTTTGTTTTGCTTTATACAAATTTTCGATTGCTTGTGTCATCGATAATTTTGATAGTACATAGTAAATTAAATTCTATATATTAAGTGATGATGAACAATTCTTTAAGCTTAGTTGTGGCTTATATTCTCACATAAGAGTATAAACAAGAGCAGCTTAACAATATTTTTAAATTGTGCTCACAATCGGAGTTAGTGTTCCACATCGCTGTTAGCCCTGGTACAATCAAATCGAATTAGTTGATTGCCAGCCCTGCTCTGGCGCAAATGCAAAAAAAGTTTTTCGTCTGGCATTAAAATTAAAGAAATTTGTTTTTGGATTATTGAAAAGATTAAAAAAGACAGAGGTAAATATTTAACGGGTAGGCTTGAGCTATATAAAGTGGAGCAATGTTAGCTGCAAACTTTTGCAAACTTGTAATGAATATCGAACATTATGAACATGCAATTTCCTCTCGTTCGCCGTTGCTCCATTGCTGATAAAAGCTCCATTGACAATAAAAAAAAGTAAATAATACAATGTGTATGGCTGTGGCAACAGTAAATGCGCAGTTCTTTAATGATAAGTGATAGCTGCGGACAACATTTTGTGTTGAACAAATTGTGTTTGTTGAGTGAAAAAACGACTGCAAACTCGAAACATACTTATGTATGTACATATCCGTAGATGTGTATGTATGAAAAGTACCCAACTTCTAATTGTACATACATAGTAGTAAGTAAAGTGACGCATTAAACTATCAGTAAACAAAAAAATTGATCCAAAATTAGTGTGATTAATGCGCAGTACATGCTTGATTAAGAATCACTTTAAAAATTATTGACAGAGCAAGTAATTTCTGTCAATCACTGTAAACATCTACATACGTGAGTGTATGTATGTATGTGTACAACTGTGTATGTATGTATATGCAAATACTGTAGTTTGTTTTGGTGGTGGGCGTAGGCGTCGCCGTCGCCGCCATTCTCCCACCGCCCGCCTCCACTGCGCGTCGCGTGAGAGCGCTTAGCTTGGCCTCGGCTTAACTTTAGCTTTACCAATTGCCGTGTCGATAAAAGTAAGAAATAACCTATTCCCATTCACTGTATATCAAATGTTGTTTCGCGCATTTGTTGGGTCATATTAGCTATAAAGTTGAGTATGAATCAGCGCTCAATATAATCATCATCATCATCAGCAGCAGAAATAACGCGCGATAAGAGCAAGAAAACAAGCTTCTTAGCTTGTGTTTGTAAATTTTATATTGGTGTTGTGGCAATTCATTCGAAACAACTTCGATTGAACGACTTAAACTAAGTTCGTGATTACTACATTGTTTGTAGTTGTATTAAAGCAATTAGTTCAATACAATGACACTTTCCGGTCATCTGCTTCATTCGTGTGTGAACAAGAAGTAAATTGAACGAATGAACTAAAATTCGTTCGTTCTCGAAAAGTGAACGACTTATTTATTCATTCAACTGAACTACAATGCACAGCTCTATTTGTCAAAGTTTAGCAGACGTGACGTCATCAATGTAGTTTTACCTACACCCAATTTTAGCTAATGTAATTCGCATTTGGCATGTAATTTTTCTTTCTTTTTTTTACAGCTGTTGTCGTTTTTTTAATCAACCAATTTGCACAATAAGCGCTTCGACATTGGGGCAATGGATGTCAATTCACGTTTTCCAACTCGATTACCAGGTAAGACCCGCTGCGAAACAGTTAGGCCGCCATTTTAGTCTAACTGTATAAATAAATATGTTTAAATTTGTTTTGCTGCCAAAAAATAATGAATGCTTTTGCGCTCGCTTAAGATTTGAACCTAACTGTAACTAATTCTTGCCTTGTTTTAGACTAACTCTTAACCGCCTCCCCTTTTTTGTCCCCCCCACTTTGGTTTTTGTATCAAGTTGCGCTACTAACCCAATTGAAATACCCTGCCTTTTTAGGTGGTTCCCCACTGTATATAGATTGTAGTACATACTTGAGTTGGACGCGTGTTCTTTTTAACTTTCGATCTTACTATGACGTGTACTTGCTAAAAAATCGAAATAATCAGAGCTGTTCCCATTTCCGTTTTCGCTCAAATCATTCGGAATTGAAGTTTTTAGCTGTTCTGAATTACGAAAATCAAAATATGCGGTTTGAAAAGTTGTAAACATGTTTTAAAAATTAAGAGAGAAAATCGAAATCGTAAATGGGAACAGTCCTGAAAATATCAATACAAAGTATATATTAGATTGTATTTGAAAATATAGAATAGATAAATAAAATAACGAAATAAACTGTAAAGATTTAAATGTTTGTATTTATTTAACACGCGCCCTATCTCTAGTACATATAGTATGTACAAACATTGTACAAACATTGTACAAACTTTGTACAAACATTGTACAAACATTGTACATAAATAAAACTAAATAAAATACATTATAGTCTTAAATTGAAATGTAAATGTTTTGTAATATTTCGCGTTAGCTGCTATAACTTTTGTTTGTTGTTTCAATTTTTGTGTGTGCTGTGTATGGCTTTGAAAATTCTCTTTGTCTCTCTTTCACTTTATGAATCTCTATGTAAATACTAATGAAATTCGAAATGAAACGTTTAAGCCCGATAACTCATCAAATTTTTTCTGATTCATATTTATTCACTTACTCAATACACAAATCCGAACTAACTTGTTGCCTAAGGCCGTCAAAATACTTAAGTGAAAAGCATTACTTGTAAGATTCAATTTTTGAAATTACCACCACTCCGAAAGTAATCCTAAGAGATTAATAAATTGTTATATTCTTTTTCCCCATGCACCACGCTTAATATATAAATCAAGGGCCCGCCATTAGCTCAACTGTGGGTAACTCTGAGGAGCCGCTGCCCAGTCTATCCGATTTGCATGACTGCGAGCCAAAGCTGGAGTTTGATGATACGGAGCTATTGACCCCAGCGCCGCTTGAGAGTAAGAAACAAATGCGATATTTGCATATAATGTATATATAAATGACTGAACACTTGATTTATTCATAGAAGATGTTATGGTCGGCGATTTTGTACTAGCCGATGGTGAGTGAAGGGAGCTGGTGGGAGCAAGGTGGGCTTGGTAGAACGTAGTATAAAAAAGCGTTTAAACGTTTGCAGATCCCGAACTTGAGAGCGACGAAGTTTTAAATCCCTTAGAGGACGATTTCGAAGATCAGCTGCGAGAGCAGTCGGAGAATTTTCAGGCGGTGAAAAACAAATGTGACTTTCTCGGTACTGATAAACAAGGACGTCACATATTTGGCATTTACGCCTCACGTTTTCCCGAGAAGAGTCAGCTGGAAGACTTTGTGCGGTAAGTGGGGAAAACGCAGCTGTTGCGACAAGTAAATGTTGACATCATTTCATTTTGTAGACAAATCATCAAAGAGATTGAACCATTTGTGGAGAACGACTATATACTAGTGTACTTTCATCAAGGTCTCAAAGAGGATAATAAGCCCTCGGCGCAGTTTCTGTGGAACTCGTACAAGGAGCTGGATCGTAACTTTCGCAAGAATTTAAAAACGCTGTATGTGGTGCATCCGACTTGGTTTATACGCGTCATCTGGAATTTCTTTAGCCCATTTATCAGCGATAAGTTTCGCAAAAAGCTAGTCTACATCTCCAGCCTCGATGAGCTGCGTCAGGCGCTGGGCCTGAACAAGCTCAAGCTGCCGGACAACATTTGTGACTTTGACGATAAGCAGAACACAAGTCGCAGCCGTGTACCGCAGCCGGCAACCCCCAATGGGCGGCCGACGATGCAGTTTGGCGTGACCTTGAAGTTCATCGTTATGCACAGTCCATGTCTAAACTCAATACCGCCCATTGTGCGCAAATGCGTGGATTCTCTATCAATTACTGGCGTAATTGACACGGAGGGCATCTTCAGGCGGTCGGGCAATCATGCTGAGATAATGGCCCTAAAGGAGCGCGTCAATCGAGGCGAGGATGTGGACCTCAGCAAGGTCAATGTGCATGTCATTGCGGGCCTGCTAAAGAGCTTTCTGCGTGACCTAACCGAGCCGCTGCTCACCTTTGAGTTGTACGATGATGTGACCAAGTTCCTAGACTGGCCAAAGGAGGAGCGCTCAAGGAATGTTACCCAGCTGATACGCGAAAAACTGCCTGAGGAGAACTATGAGCTGTTCAAGTATATTGTCGACTTTCTGGTGCGCGTTGTCGATTGTGCGGACCTCAACAAAATGACCTCCTCCAACCTGGCGATTGTATTCGGTCCGAACTTCTTATGGTCGGGCCGCAATAACACCTCGCTGGAGGAGATCGCACCCATTAATGCATTTGTTGACTTTGTGCTGCAAAATCACAAAGCCATTTACTTAATCGACGTTAATCAGCGCACTGTGAGCGTCGATTAGCGCACCCCCGTGCTGAGCCCCACACACAAAAACAAGTCCGTAAATTGTAAATTGTTTCATTAAGTGTTAGCCTTAAGCCCGTTAAGAGGGAGCACAGTGAAAAGCGCAAGCGTTATTTCGTGTATAAAGTGTATTTAATTTTAAGTTTAAAAAGTTTTCCCATTTTTTTTTAACCTTGTAAACTGTGTGCAAAATGTATGAGTTGCTTGTAAAGGTTCTCTCTGCGCCTATTTTAACTAACTTGTTGCCAGCTCTTAACTGTATACTCTATCTTAAACAATTATTTAACTCATTAAAAGCAAATATTGTTAATTTACCAAAGAAATTTTTACTCTGTTTTACAATGCAGCAAAACTGAGAAACGAAATACGAAACTAAGATAACAAATTGTTATTTTATACGAAACGCACATTCCAAAATCTGAAACTAAATTTAAACTGCTGAATTTGCTAATTCGCTTTCACCTGGCAGACCATTTATTGGAATTGTAGAGATTCACAGCATAATAAGTGTAGATTACTGAATTTCCTTATAGTAATACAAATTTTATATAACAAAACGGTATTGTTAAAAGAAAAAATAAAGTAAATGTTAATATCTTAATATCTGTTGATTGCTTGAATTGGTCTTTGGTATTGATTTAAAGAAAATTACTTTTATGTGGCCATTAATATCCACAGAGAATGACTAAGGAGCTCGCCGGTCGCCTTTAGTCATACTTATGAAGCGTTCGATGATCGCAGTAAGGCACTATAGACTATTGGCCATGATTTCTGATATAAATTGGTCTCCTCCTACTTTCCGTCAGCTCTCTGGGTAAACTTAATCTGCAATTCTGCTTAACTTATGGAATAAATGATGATGTATTAAATAATACACATTTGATTCGACCTTTTGCTGCGCTTTTGCGCATTTTTGTGTGTTTTTATTAGTATCAAACAAAAGAGTCCAGACTGGAATATTAAATAGTTCATGAACGTTTACAAAGTACTTGGCTTAGGTGCTTAAATATTGATGTTCTTTAGCTTGCGATTCAGGTCGTTGAATTTCATTATTTTTCGCACAAAGAAATCGCCATAGCGATGTGAGACTTTCGTATCAGCAATATGAATCATGTCATCGTCAATGTAGAAATCGAGCTGTAAATGAAATGTAAATAATATATACATTAGCGAATATATAAATGGAATGTTGTGATGCGTAAGGGTGGCAAACTTTCAAAGGTTTCTTTTGAGATAAAGAACGTGAACCTTCAGATACTTTGACAACTCTGTTGTGCAGTTCAACTCACCTCAGAGCCCGACTTGAAGGTACCCTCGAGACCACTGGGGCCCTTGCTCCAAACCAAATTGCGCATCTTGTGCTTAAAGCAGAGCAAGCGTATAAGCAGCTTGGATACGTCATCTTCACTTGCATTGGGATCAATGAAGGAGGCCAGTTTGGTCAGCGGCAATGTGGTGTAGAGCTTCAGATACGAGCGGGTGGTGGGCAAATCCTTTTGCTGGCGCACTTCATCCATAAAAACAAGCAATTGATGCTCCATTGGATCCTTGACATAATCCTCCAAGGGCGCATCGGCAGCGGGCGGGCAGGGGCTAACAAAACGTGGGCATGCAAACACAAAGAAAGACTTGAAGACATCAAGATCGCCGCACTGCATCTTAAACATGGCATCATGATAGTTCTTCTCGCGCAGCACCTGCTGTATGGACTCATCAATGCATTGAGGATGCAGCACCAAGCAAATGGCCAACAGATGGTACATTTGCTCGGCCTGTTTGTTGATTTGATCGTTCTGATAGGAGCGCGTGCTGTACAGCTGCTTGGTGCGCTGAATGTACAGCAGGATGTCCGAAAATGTGCGTATGGCATCGGCATAGCGGCGCATCATCATGTAAGCAAAGCCTACATAATACGAAGTGGATATCTGGCAGGCGGGTATATGCGAGTAGGCCGATTTCTTGTGTATCTCGATGGGTTCCAGCACCTTAATCGCCTGGTAGTAGTCGCCCAACAGGGAGTGGACGCGCAGCAGACCCACCAACGAGAAGTAACCCAGCATCTTGTAGAAGGCAAGCTTGCCAAAGTCGCCGGCCACTGTTTGCGGATCAACGCTCTGGGATATGGCCTCCAGCTGCTTCTTGATGCTGGAAATATCGACCAGCGAATGCAGCACATTCAGAATGCACAGAATGCTCCAAACGTTGCTATGATTCACGCACAGCTGCTGAATCTCGTCCTGCGACTTGTCCGTCAAGCGAGCACTGTGAGTTAGATATAGATTAACATTTATTGAAACCACTATTAACTATTTCCCACTCACCGGTATTGAGCAAAGTTCTGGAACTGGTAAACAAACTCATCCACAAGCTCCCACAGCCAGATGTCGGGAAGCTCGAGCATCACAGGATTCTGGGCCGAAATAATCAAATTGAAGAAATCGCAGTAGTTGAAGAACGAGTTGATGCGCTGCTCCAGCTTTGGGCCGCCTGGTATGCGTGCATGGATGTGGCGATAGTACAGCTCCTTGTAGAGTATCAGGAACACCTTGTCGTTGTCCACAATGGCGCCCACCTCCTGCTCCTCCGGCCAGGCAGACTTGTCAAAGTGATGATCGCTGATCTGCGGGAATGTGTTCTCATACATATTCTGTATGTCATAGAGATTCCCCTCCTTGATCGCCTGGCAGAAGTTCATGAGAAAGAACTTGACATTCTCTGGCATGCGGTTGGCGTAATAGTTACGCTCATACTCCATATCAAGTTGCGGATCTCCGGTGTGGGCATAGTCATCGTAAAAGTCCTAAGATATGCCAAAAATATATATTTTAATAATTTGTTGACGGTGGCGGGGCTACAAAAGTTGGGTTATGTTTTGTTGTGCTACCGTTGACTTGCAATTTGTGCAAGTGCAGTGCGTACTGTTGTATTCAAGTAGCAAACACTCACCGTGTTACCAAAATCATCACCGCCGTACATTTTAGCTTTTTTATTATCTATTGGTTGACACAAAAGCTGAATTACTTTGCAACGTCTGACAAACACGCCAACAAATTTTTCTGGCGTAGCAGAAAGGGAATATAACGTAACGTTAATCGGTGCACGCAACGCATTATGGAGCAACGTAAGCGCAAAAATGCGTCAATTTACAATGTTGAACAATCTCCAAAATAGTGTTTAAGCATATCGATAACACGAAAACATCGGAAATCGGTTACTTGACAATTGATGATACTCGTATATCGCTACTATTAAATAATTGTGAGCGTAGCGAGACGTGTGTCATACCCGCAGCGTTAATTATTATTTTTTTAATAAGCGATATTTGAAGTTGGGCAGGGCGCAGTTAGGAGTGATTTTACCAGTAACATAAATAAGAAATACAGTGAAAATAGTATTAAAAAACAAGCCTTATTGTGTAGTAGCGAGCACGTTGACAACGCCAGCAGCGCGGGGTTGGCAAAACAACTTGTCCCGCTGGCCTGGACTTGGCTGCACCAATAAGTGCAATTGACTGTGCATAGATCTGTGAAACTCCACACATTCAATTAAGTATAAATGTGTATTTAAGTTATTCAGTGTCATTACTTAGCACAAAAGCTAAAATGAGGCGACTAAGTACGACAAAAACGACGGCAACGCTTCTTCTAAGTTGCTGCTTTTTGCTGCTGTGCAGCAACAGCGTGGGAATCGCCAAAGCAAGTAAGAATAAACTTTTTTAAGCCTAGCACTATAATATAAGACGTTTTCATTGCATTTTAAAATTATAAACTTATAAACTTCTTCTAAGCCAAGTTTTGGGCGTGTTCCCCAAAGCTGAAGACTCGTCATTTTCATTTTTCTTTCTGTTTGTGCTTCGTTTGTAACTCGCTCTTTGTATGCGACGATCGCACGCTCGCTCTTCGCTTGCGCTCGCTCTCCACGCGCTCCAAAACGCTGCTTACGAATAGCGCTGACAAAACAAAACCAACAAACAACGCCTTTTTTTATCTCGTTGTTTCTTTTTTTTTGGCTGCCTATTGGAGCATTTTAAAGTCAAATTGGCTGCAATATTGATGCCGGCATTTTTCATTGCGGCCATTGTTGCAGCTGCACTGCGCATGCGACAGAAAAAAACAAATTAGAATACTCTATTGGAGCGTACTCGACTAGGAGTTACCTTGTACGCAGCGCTGAAATTACACAACACGCGCAATACACACAAATTGGTCTATAAAAACAGTGAAGAATAAGTTCGATGTTTAGCATAATATTAAGAATTTAATTTTATCAAATTTCAAAGCTTTATCGTTTTTGTTAGTGGAAATGTACAGGAAACATCCAAAAAATTAAAGTCCACATTTAGACAATATAGACTCGCGATTTTAACTAAAGAGTTTTTTGTTTGTTGGGAAGAGGCGTAGCGGAGCAAGCGAGTCGTACAAAAACTCATAAGTAGCCTTGTCTTCTTCTTCTTTTGCGCATTGTTGCTCTGTTTTGCGCCTTTTGCTCTGTGCTTTCATGAAATAGGTTAGCGATAACTTTAATCAGAGTTGCAATACAAAAGAAAATCGATTGCATTGTGTGATTTAAAACTCACCGTCTAAATACAAGCATTGAGGAAATCGCTTATAGAGATTCCATTTGGTCCGAACAACATTTACTAAAAATTTTCAACGCGGCAGGTCCCCTACGCTTCGTATTTGCTCGGGTGGACCTGTCGCAGTGCTGCTCTCGCTCTCACGACCCGAAGCGGCAGGTCCACCAAGTTCGTGTCGCAGATGCTTAGCGACCGCCGAGTCGAGCGCATCGATAAATGTATGCGCTGATCTGCGGTTGCATGCGTGCATACATACACACATACATGCATATGTATATGTATGTACATGCACGAGAATCGTTTTCGCTTATTTGCTATTTCGATGGTTTGGCAAGCCGCGACTGGCATGCATGCGAAGATCATTGAGTCTTGCATAAAATACCCTGTACATCAAATTGGTTTTTTAGTACCAAATAGTATGGGTAGAATAGTTTAAAAATATAGATAGTCCTTAGAATAACACAAATTGACAGTGTCCATTTAAATAGCACAGGCATAACAGCTTTTATGTTAAATAAAAGTAGTAAAAATAACATAAATAATTCCAGGTTCCTCAAAATACAACAAATTGATAGTGTCCATTTAAATTAAACACGCATTTAAGCTTTTATATTATATAAAAATAAAAAAACAATTTCCAGGGTATTCATGCATCGACGCACAAAAGCAACCAAATCCTATGCTAGGAACATGTACACAGATGCATGTGTGTGTACACGAAATGGAATCGCGAAGCGCGCTTGTGAAAAGTACGCACGCCTTGAACAATATTTGTTTCGAACAATATCGCTTTTGTGCGTCGATGCATGAATACCCTGGAAATTGTTTTTTTATTTTTATATAATATAAAAGCTTAAATGCGTGTTTAATTTAAATGGACACTATCAATTTGTTGTATTTTGAGGAACCTGGAATTATTTATGTTATTTTTACTACTTTTATTTAACATAAAAGCTGTTATGCCTGTGCTATTTAAATGGACACTGTCAATTTGTGTTATTCTAAGGACTATCTATATTTTTAAACTATTCTACCCATACTATTTGGTACTAAAAAACCAATTTGATGTACAGGGTATTTTATGCAAGACTCAATGATCTTCGCATGCATGCCAGTCGCGGCTTGCCAAACCATCGAAATAGCAAATAAGCGAAAACGATTCTCGTGCATGTACATACATATACATATGCATGTATGTGTGTATGTATGCACGCATGCAACCGCAGATCAGCGCATACATTTATCGATGCGCTCGACTCGGCGGTCGCTAAGCATCTGCGACACGAACTTGGTGGACCTGCCGCTTCGGGTCGTGAGAGCGGGCGCACTGCGACAGGTCCACCCGAGCAAATACGAAGCGTAGGGGACCTGCCGCGTTGAAAATTTTTAGTAAATGTTGTTCGGACCAAATGGAATCTCTATAAGCGATTTCCTCAATGATACAAGTGATTTTTTCAGAACTTTTAAAAAAGAAAAGAAAAACCTCACGAGTTTAAATCATCATCTAAATGCGGACTTATAAAAACTACAAGAATCTGCATGCCTTGTCTTTACTTCCAATAGATTCCATTCAAATTATGCTAATCAGAAATAAATACAGACCTTATATGGTCAGCAATTCCTCCCTCTGCTTGTTACATACTTTTGCTTTGTCTCAATATACCCAATTTACGCATTTCGAATGGGTATAGGGTATAAAAGGAAGCATATGGAATCCTTGGTATATCCACGTGTCAACTTGCAAATGTTTTGTAATATTGCCCTTTGGTTGCCATCAATTATTATGCGGTAGCAACAATAAACATTTAAAGTTCATATGCAAACATTTTATGACTAAAAATAAACAAAATGCCCACACTTTTCAACAGTTTTCAGATCGGACAGGGCGGACAGCCAAACCTCTTTGCTAATTTATTTAAATTCCCAATGCTTATAATTGTTTCCCGGGGCCAAGGCGCCCATCATCCACACTTCACATTTCAGTTTGATTATTTCAGTGGGGGCCGCTGGCGGAAATTACTTTTCAATATCGGTCACGTCATATTTATTTCATTGAGAACATTAGCCAGATTTCTTATTATACATGTTTTGATTACGATGAATTGCCCGGATAATAATAATAAAAACTTTTACTGATTGTATTTACTTCGAATTGCGTGCAATTTAACAATCATGTAAAAGAATATAAATCGTTTCTCTACGTCTTAGTCTCGAGATATCAGAAACTAGTTCAAAGTTTATGCTCCCTCTATTGATTATTTTTCGAGAAATGTGCGTGTTTCAGTTGTTTACTTTACCCCTTCCCCCCCAATATCAACGCACTGGCTGTCACAGGTCTTTTAACTGGGTTGGGCATTCATACAAACATATCCTTGTGTGTATATATAGTTACAGGTATATTTACTTATATCAAGATTGACTTTTGCTAATCTGCTGCATGATTCCTTCCCTTTCCAAGGCGCTGAATTTTCCACCCGCTGCACAGTGGGAAAAAATAGGGAAAACCTTGTTATCTAATATCGAAAACCTTCAACCTAAAAGCTTCATATGAAGACATGGTATCTGAATCACAATAAAAGAAACAACAAAGAAAGGATTTGAACCAGATTAGCTTTACTACACTCGAAAAAATAGAAGTTTATACATATTTTAAATTTCCTAAAAACTTTTTAATTCCTTTTTGGTGTAGGATGTTATTCTCTCTTATTTTTAGCATTTGGTTAAAAAAATTTAAACAAAACGTGTATACTTCAAAACATGCCAGTTTAATTTGTAAAGTTCCCAGAATGTTGTTTATTCTTTTCTGGTATAAAACGTTAGAAGTACTCTCTTTATGTCGCCATCTTTGTTATTCCTCTCGCGGTTTCATTTTAATATTTTTACTCCCTGTACCCATAAAATGGGGAAAAAGGGGGTATTGGATCTGTGTAAATGTATGTCACAGCCAGAAGGAGACATCTTCGACCCTATAAAGAATATATATTCTTGATCAGTATCAACGGAGATTTCGATTTATCCATGTCCGTCTGTCTGTCCGTATGTATGAACGCGTCTGCGTGTATGTGGATATGTGTAAGTGTATGAAGATGCGATCGGAAATTTATGACCTGGGTATAGGGACTTTTGTAGTCGGGCATACTCGACTATAGCATTCTTACTTGTTTGGATTGTTATATACATACATATTGTTATATACACACCGCTCTGTCTTAAAATTAACACTTTTTTTAGAGTGTAGCTATGCTCTACAAAAACACACACTTTCCATTTCTTTCCATAAAATATTCATTCATGAAATTATTATTAGATTATTTTTGAAAGCTCACAGCTGAACAAATATAGAAATTTAAGCAAAATAAATATGACCTTGAAGTTCAATAGTATATATGGTAATCGAAAAATAACAAAACATTGAATTTAAAATTGGAAATAATTCAGTTGCTTAATTGATAAAATAAATGATAAGCAAGAATAGTAAATATTTAGAGTAACATTATGACAGTAATTTAAATTAAGTCTAGCTTGCGCTTTTTGTCCCACTGTGCGTCGGATTGGATCAACTTTCAAGTCAAACGCGAAATGCATATGAACTCTGTTAGCCTGATGATTCCTAAGGGTTGTTTTGGTCGCTGTGGCGCTGTTTACCCAGGAACTGCACCCATAAGGGCGCCCTCAGCTCGGGGGGATGATTTTCCTGGGGCCAGACAATTGTCGGGGGCCTAGGATTTCCGTGGCCTGTTATCATCACGCCTGCTCAATGTCTAAGTGGGCACTTTTCCAGTGCAGCAGGCGCAATTTTCTATGTCATGGCAACCAAATATTTACACAAAATAAAAGATAAGAGCGAGGAGGGGCAACAACTACACTGCAATAAATAAATGCAGTATTTACTCATTTTTGTTCAGCTTTCTCTGGCTTTATTTATGGCTCATAAAAATAAGCACTAAAAATCCACACACGCCACACACGCCTCCCCCCAAGGACTCAATATAGAACGCCACTCAAAAATTATAATTGAAATTGTGTATAAAGTCAAATGCATTGGCCGCTGTCCAAAGTATTACTAGTATTATTATTATTTTGTTCTCTTGCCTTTTGGCATATTTCAATTTTATTTACGCCAGTGACAGTTTATATATATATTTCTGTATTTTCTCCGAACAATGTGGTAAATATCTGGGTCAGACTGGCGATTATTATACTTTTAAAGCAGTGTATCGTATTGTATATGTGATTGCAGCTAAAAGAATCGTTTTTGTCTTATAAAGCTGTCATCGGAACTATCGGCCTTATATATAGTCTTTGTAGGAGAAATGTTTTGGTTCTTCAAATTATGTCCATCAATTTTTCAATTCAATTTATTCAATTGCTTCAATTTGTTTCCTAATATTTAATACATAGCGTGATTATATTTACTAATGTTCAAAGTTCAGGCTAAGGACCTGTTCAGCTAAAATAAATTATAATGAAAAGAACAAAGATTTGATGGATTATAATATTTTATGATATATGAAGAAAATTTTTATAAAAACCTAGATGAATTATAGTTTTAGTTTTAGATGCTGGTTTGGCCGGCTCGAGGTCCAGTTTTAATAAATAAAACAACAAAATTAGTTGTTATATTATTCAGATATATTTCGGTTTCGAAACTGTAACCGTCTTCAGGATGGTCGTTTTACACGTCTGTCCTGTATGGCGTGGAGTTGTCAACGGTTTTAGTTTTAAGAAAACACTAAAGCTAGAACTGAAACCTACAATTCTAAGATAGAAGGTCAGAAATGTGTGGTTATGTATAGTATAGGGCAGGGTCTTAAATAATATCCACCAAATATAACTTCTATTGTACACTGATTGACTGTATATTTAGTCTAGACCACATTTTAATTAGCATGTCTGCCAGAGTATTCAATCTTCGGCATCTGGAATATACAGAAGTAGCGGTTGCTTTCTTTTTTAAAAATTATGTATTTTCTTGGATTTTGATTTCCTGGTTTCTTTTGTTCTTTGCAGATTCCATCAACGATTACTTTTCCGATTATGAATGCAATCAGCCGCTGTTGGAGGGTGCCGTCTTAACGGCTACCTCGTACCTCACAGAACGTGGCCCGGAAAATGCGCGCTTGAATGGTAAGTGGAAATTGTTAGGTAGTAATATTAGTTTGTTGCAATTGTTTCAGTCTTGAGTTTTTGTTGATTAGTACCCTTTGTTTTATTAAGCTGTTATTTGTTATAAATTGATTAGTTTACGCTTTAGTATTGTTGTCTTTAAGCGAGCGTTAGACATTGCATTTATACCAGGCCTAAATTCTAAATGATATTCATTTCATTTAATAAATATAGAAACTTTTTTAAACTTAAACTTTCTTGCTTAAGAACTACTTAGTTCAACTAAGATTTTCATGCAATATTTGCAACGTTTAACGCTCGCTTTAGTTTTTTAGCCGCCATATTTTCAAACAAAGCCCCCGCCCCCCAAAACTGAAGAGAGTGGACAGCTCTACTCGCTGCTCCGCTCTGCTAACTCGCTCGTTATTGCTGTCGCCGCAATCATTGAATGGTAACGAGAAGAAGCAGCGCATTGGCAAATAAGTTGATTAAGCGAAAACAGGCGACAATGTTTTGCAAATTAATAAAATAGATAACAAACTCGGGCAAAGCATATTTGCAACGGCAATCCAATGAACAAACACATCTGCACACGCTGGGCATTCGACTTGAGCACATGGACGCCAACGCTGCCCCAGCTGACGCATGCTGTGGCCGCCATACAGGCCGAGGAGCGTACACGTCTGATGAAATTTCACTTTATCGATGACTTTCTGTCCTCACTAATTGGCCGGCTATTAATGCGAAAATTTGTGAGCACGTGCAGCGGCGAGCCCTATCATCAAGTGCAATTTGCCCGGGATGTGCGCGGCAAGCCCTATTGGGTGCAGGGGCAGGGTCACGCACAGGGTCAGGGTCAGACGAAGGCAACAGCGCTCAGCTTTAATGTATCACACCAGGGCAGTCTGGTGCTGCTTGCGGGACTCAAGGGTAGTAAAGAGGACGCGGAATTTGGCATTGGCACTGATGTCATGAAGATCGAGCATAATAGCGGCAAATCCCTGCCAGAATTCTTTCGCCTCATGCAGAGCAAATTCTCGCCACAGGAATGGAGCTACATTGGCAGGCCGCAGCATAATGAGCGCGCACAGCTGAAAGCCTTTATGCGACACTGGTGCCTTAAGGAGGCCTACGTGAAGGAGCTGGGCGTGGGCATAACCGTTGATCTTGAAAAGATTAGCTTTGCTGTGGACACCACACATCCACTGGAGGAGGCCGCCTCGCCGCTCTGCGCCAGCACGCTGCGTTGCAATGGCACGCCCATGACTCAATGGCACTTTGAGGAGCATTTACTAACGCAAAAATATTGCGCTGCCATTGCATTTCGCAACTGTCTGCCACAGGAGCATGGCAAGTTTGAATTTTTACGCTTCGAGGATCTGATCGAGCGTAGCGCTGCTGCTGACCAGCCAGAAGTTCTAACTTACTGCCAGGAGGCGCTGCTCAAGCCACACAAGCGACATTAATAGAACTAAGTTTAGTTTATGTTTCTTCTGCAATAAATTGTAATATATTTTTGATAGCTTAGTTTTGTTATATCATATAACGCAGCTGTTGTGTTCACTGGCTGCTTCAAATAACAAAGAAAACAAATCCAAGTTGAGTCCTAAGCCGGAAATATGCTTAAAAGGCAATAAACCTAAATGTAGGAGCCCCTTCTTAATGGTCCGCAGACATGTGCCAGACAACTTTGTTTGTTAAATGTATGCGCAAACAGGAGAGGGAATGGGAGTGGCAGCGGCGCAGAGCACGACATGGCAAGGGTAGCGACTTGTTTTTATACCCTAAACTCATTAAAAATGCTTGAAAGGGTATATTCAATTTGTATTGGCTTGTTACTGCCAGCAAAGGCAAGCAACAGCAGGATATTTCACAGTCGAGCACACTTTTAGTTTTTGTTTTTTTTTGGTATTCCCGAATTGTTAAGCAAAGTTTTATCGATGGCTGCTTGCCGTGCAAGAACTTTTGTATGCGGCATTGAACCCAACTTGAGCGGAGCGCAATGCACTTCATAGAATAATCCCTGGCGATCGATGCTACGAGTATATAGAATAATTCACACAGTCTTTGGTCACACCGGGCACATTAAAACAAAAACAAAAACATAATCCGAATCCAACTGTGGCAATTGTTTATGCTCAGTCCGCCTGCCATGTCCATTTAGTGTTAACAATAGCACTTTGGCCTGGGCATGTGCTTGTTATTGTGGATTCACCCCTGTATCCCTTTTATTTTCCAACTGAAATTGCGAATTTTTGGTCACAGCAGGGGTTGTTGCTCTTACCCCTGCTGGTTATTGGGTTGAAACACTTCCAGCTGTCAATGGAAATCGCCTTAAATGATGGCCTCTTAATTGGCAGGCTGAAACGTTGGCCAACATTTGTCTATAGCTAATCGTCCTAGCATTTTATATGATTTGATTTTTGTTTTTATTTTTATTTGATTTTTCATTTTTCAATTATCATTAAATGTTTATTGTGCAACATAAGCGGGCACCTCTTGGTCAGCAAAGAGCTCGGACTTTGATCAGCGCCTGATAATTGATTTGGGCCGGGTGACGAATGTCACGCACATTGCGCTCCAAGGACGCCCGCACAGCAATGAATATGTTACAGAGTATACCATTAGCTATGGCATCACCGATCTCGAGTTTGCCGACTATAAAGAGCCCGGCGGCAACATTAAGGTAAGCGTCAAACCACCCGCCTCACAGCCTCACAGCTCTCCAAACAAATCTCTGGTGGTGGTTGCCACAATTGAGCCCGGATATGAGGCTTGGCCATAAACAGCTGCACAAAACTACAGATTTTCATTAACATTTTAACGTTTTTATTTGCATTTCGGCTTATTTTCATTTGTATTTTTTATGTTGTTTGCACGTTTTGTGTTCATTTGGTGTATGTATGTTTGTAGTTAGTAGTTTGGTCTCTAATGCGCTTAATCTCACACTTAAATCACATAATCTTAACCTAAAATTGCACCTGGTGCAGGTAACGCTGCTTGGACGCCCGTCGAGAATACCTATAACCATTTTCTAACACTCGAATTGGGCGATACGCGCACGGTACGCAAGATCGCCACAATGGGACGCATGCACACTGATGAGTTTGTCACGGAGTACATTGTTCAGTACTCGGATGATGGCGAGTATTGGCGCTCATACGTTAATCCCACAAGCGAGCCGCAGGTACTGTCTCTAACACTAGCCTAAGTTCATTTCTAACCAAGCTAAGCTAAATAAAATTTATTAAACTGGTATAAGGCTTGCAGGTTTTTAGATTTTCATTTATAATCATATACTGCACTCTCTATATAGATGTTCAAGGGCAACTCCGATGGCAATTCCATACACTACAATGTATTCGAGGTGCCCATTATTGCTCAGTGGGTGCGTATTAATCCCACGCGCTGGCATGATCGCATTTCCATGCGAGTCGAGCTCTATGGCTGTGAATATAGTGAGTATGCTTTAATGATAGTTAAGCAAATATTCTAACAACAATATCTCTTACAGTCTCGGAGAATCTTTACTTTAATGGTACTGGACTGGTGCGCTATGATCTGCGTCGTGATCCCATTTCCTCCGCCCGCGAGTCTTTACGATTTCGCTTCAAGACCGCCTTCGCCAATGGCGTGATGATGTACTCACGCGGCACTCAGGGCGATTACTATGCCCTGCAGCTGAAGGATAACAAGATGGTACTGAATCTTGATCTGGGCTCGGGCATTATGACCTCGCTCTCAGTGGGCAGTCTGCTGGACGATAATGTGTGGCACGATGTGGTCATTTCGCGTAATAAGCGGGACATTATATTCTCTGTGGATCGTGTTATAGTACGAGGACGCATTCAGGGAGAGTTTAGTCGGCTGAATCTAAATCGGGAGCTGTGGTTGGGCGGCGTGCCCAACGTACAGGAGGGTCTCATAGTGCAGCAAAATTTTTCGGGCTGTTTAGAGAATTTGTATATGAACTCGACCAACTTTATACGTACTATGAAGGACAGCATCGAGCTGGGCGAGGCCTATCTGTATACGAGAGTGAATACCATATACGCGTGTCCCTCGCCGCCAATTTACCCGGTTACCTTCACGACGCGCGGCTCATATGTGCGGCTAAAAGGTTATGAGAACTCGCAACGATTGAATGTATCCTTCTATTTCCGCACCTACGAGGAGACAGGCGTAATGCTACATCACGATTTTTATTCCGGTGGCTACATTAGGGTATTCCTAGAGTTTGGCAAAGTTAAAATCGATTTAATGCCCAAGGACAAGGCGCGCATCATTCTGGACAACTATGAGGAGCAGTTCAACGATGGCAAATGGCATTCATTTGTGCTTTCCATCGAGCGCAATCGCCTCATTCTAAACATTGATCAGCGACCAATGACAACGACCAAGAATCTGCAAATAGGCACAGGCAGCTATTATTATATAGCTGGTGGCAAGTCCAAGGACGGTTTTGTGGGCTGCATGCGGCTTATATCTGTGGATGGCAGCTCCAAACTGCCACAGGATTGGGTGCAGGGCGAGGAGGTTTGCTGCGGTGATGAGGTTGTTGTCGATGCCTGCCAGATGATCGATCGCTGCAATCCCAATCCCTGCCAGCATAAGGGCGTTTGTCATCAGAACAGCATGGAGTTCTTCTGCGAATGTGCTCACACGGGCTATGCGGGCGCTGTATGCCACACCTGTAAGCAGCCCTAAAGTCTTTTGATGTTTCAAGTAATTTATGCTCCTTTTCATCTCACTTTGCACAGCCAACAATCCACTTTCCTGCCAGGCCCTTAAGAATGTGCAGCACGTGCAGCAGCGTGTCAATCTGAATCTCGATGTGGATGGCAGCGGTCCACTGGAGCCTTTCCCAGTTACTTGCGAGTTTTATTGTAAGTCTGATTGCTTTATTTGTGCTTCAGTACATATATAACCAAAACTTCTTCTTGTATAGCCGATGGTCGAGTTATAACCACACTGAGTCACAGTCAGGAGCACACAACTACAGTCGATGGCTTCCAGGAGCCCGGCTCCTTTGAGCAATCCATCATGTATGATGCTAATCAATTGCAAATCGAGGCACTGCTCAATCGCTCGCACAGCTGCTGGCAGCGTTTGAGCTACTCCTGCCGTTCCTCGCGGCTCTTCAACTCGCCATGTAATTATTTTCAAGATATTTATTGATTTACTTTGAACATTAACATTTTGCACCCACAATAGCTGAAGCTGGCAATTTCCGACCCTTCTCCTGGTGGATCTCGCGCAACAATCAGCCAATGGACTACTGGGCAGGCGCTTTGCCGGGTTCGCGTAAGTGCGAATGCGGCATTCTGGGCAAATGTCTCGATCCGACCAAGTGGTGCAACTGTGACTCCAACAGTCTGGAATGGACCGAAGATGGCGGCGATATACGCGAAAAGGAACACCTGCCAGTGCGAGCAGTCAAGTTTGGTGACACTGGCACCCCGTTAGACGAGAAGCACGGCCGCTACACACTGGGACCGATGCGCTGCGAGGGCGACGATCTGTTCAGTAATGTGGTTACATTCCGCATAGCTGATGCATCGATTAATTTGCCACCCTTTGACATGGGTCACTCGGGCGACATTTATCTGGAGTTCCGAACCACACAGGAAAACGCCGTACTGTTCCATGCCACTGGCCCCACTGACTATATCAAGTTGAGTATAAATGGCGGAAACAAACTGCAGTTCCAGTACCAGGCGGGCAGCGGACCGCTGGGCGTCAATGTGGGCACCAGTTACCATCTAAACGACAATAACTGGCACACGGTGAGCGTGGAGCGTAACAGAAAGGAAGCGCGTCTGGTGGTTGATGGCTCCATCAAGGCTGAAGTTCGCGAGCCGCCAGGTCCAGTGCGTGCTCTCCATCTGACATCAGATTTGGTCATTGGCGCCACGACTGAGTATCGTGATGGCTATGTGGGTTGCATACGTGCCTTGCTATTAAACGGCAAGATGGTGGACCTCAAACAGTACTCAATGCGTGGCTTGTACGGCATCACCTCTGGCTGCGTGGGTCGCTGCGAGTCAAGTCCTTGTCTTAACAACGGCACCTGCATTGAGCGCTACGATGGCTACGGCTGCGACTGCCGCTGGAGCGCCTTCAAGGGACCAATTTGCGCTGATGGTATGCTTACCTGCATTGTAGCTGTCTTTCTAATTGGCTAATTGCTTGTCTTTATTAATTACTTGCAGAGATTGGCGTCAATTTACGTTCTAGCTCCATTATACGCTACGAGTTTGAGGGCTCCTTCCGCTCTACTATTTCGGAGAACATTCGCGTTGGCTTTACCACCACCATACCCAAGGGTTTCCTGCTTGGTTTCTCTTCGAATCTGACTGGCGAATATCTGACAATACAAATCTCCAATTCAGGTGACTTTTTTGTACATTTTCTGATGCATAGTATGAGCCTAACATATTTTCTTCAAAATTTGCAGGCCATTTGAGATGCGTCTTTGACTTTGGCTTCGAGCGTCAAGAAATTATATTCCCCAAGAAGCATTTCGGTCTGGGTCAGTATCACGATCTACGCTTCACCCGTAAAAACAGCGGCTCCACGGTAGTACTACACGTGGACAACTACGAGCCCGTTGAGTACAACTTTGATATCAAGGCCTCAGCAGATGCGCAATTCAACAATATTCAGTACATGTACATTGGCAAGAACGTTTCGATGGCGGATGGTTTTGTGGGCTGTGTTTCACGTGTGCAGTTTGATGATATTTATCCGCTCAAACTGATGTTCCAACAGAATCCACCCAGTAACGTTCAGTCGTTGGGCAGTAAGTGTTGTTTGAGCTAACACTACTCAAATTTGCAACTAAATATTTCAATTATTATAGCTCCATTGACTGAGGACTTTTGCGGTGTTGAGCCGGTAACGCATCCACCTATTGAAATTGAGACCAGACCACCGCCTCTGGTGGATGAGGAGAAGCTGCGCAAAGCCTACAATGAAGTTAACTCTGTGCTGCTGGCATGTAAGTAACCAGATTGTTCCCCAAAAGAAGATCTTATTCTAATTTGTATCTCTTTCATTGCAGGCTTGCTTGTCATACTCTTCCTTTTGCTGGTGCTGATGTTCTTCTTGATTGGCCGCTATCTGCACCGACACAAAGGCGATTATCTGACGCACGAGGATCATGGCGCCGATGGAGCTGATGATCCTGACGATGCTGTTCTGCACTCGACTACGGGCCACCAGGTCAGAAAGCGTACAGAGATTTTCATCTAAAAAGTCAAGTGCATTAAGCGCAAGAAAGAGCCACAAATTGTTGAAAATCAATCGCCTTAAACAACTACCAACAACTCAAAAAAAATATATACAAACAATCAAACGAATTAGGAAACGAATATGATAAAATTGTAATTAATGATTATCATTGATAATCTAAGCTTTTTCCACACACTGCCAATTATTTAGAGCAAATTTCGTGCTTTAAAATTTGGTTAATAATTGGTTGCTGATTTATTACTTTGTCGTATTGTAACATTTTGCTTTTATTGTTTAATGGCATTCTATTTAATTTTACTTTGTACTTTGAACACTCAATAGTCATTCAAAACCGTCCATTTTTGTTTAGTTGACTCTTATACACATTTTGTTTTTACCAAATTAAGTTAAAATTGTACTTTAAGTTGCTGCACGCTCCGCAGCCGATCAACCAGCTTATTACATTTATGTATTGTACGTGTATATATACACATATACATACAACAACGACATTCCAATATATATAATATGTTTTTCTCTCTATAGAATGTATATCATTTAAAATGTCTTCTAATTTACACAAAACGAAACAAGAGAATAATTTTGTAGTAAAACAAAATGCTAAGTTTTAAACATTTAGTAACGAAATGAAAATAGATTGTATTTTTGGAAAATGCAATTGCATATTTGAAATATACTTTAACATATGTATATATGAATTGAACTTTATATACACTGTGTGTTTACACTGACAGAATAAACAACTTTTCCAATTTCAATAAAATTAATTATAAATACAAAGAATTCGTTTATGAACTTACCGCTTTTAGTGAATCTATGGAAACTACTTGATGATTTTTCAGTCTCTTAATGTTTATTTAATATAATGTTGTATACTAAAAATATATGTATTTATGTATATGTATATGTTTTGTGTGTTTGGGTGTATACATATTTATAGGCTATTCCATATATCATATTATCTCATGTATTTATGTATAACAATATCGTTTAACGCTAGTTTTGATTACTACGGGTTTTTTTTTGTTTTTGTTTTTAAATATTTTGTTTAAATTTTTTCATACTACAGTACTGGAATATTTCGGTTTGTTTATAATAATGCTATATTATCCAACAACAGTCTAAATCGCAACTAACGTTAAGATAGAGTAACACTGGGTGGGTATATGCAATACTTGGCAATATGTTGATGTTGAGGTCGTTATTATTCATCCAGTCGATAACAGATCGTGCCTTGCCAAAAGCTTATACTAATTATTCATTCGTTGTATCTAAAAATCGATCATTTTTGGGTGTATCTAATTGATTAGCCGCAACCCAGCCAGCGTTCGGTTAGCTATATTTCTATTAGTGCCTAGTGCCATTTGGGTATGGGAGTATATGGATATGTTTCAACAGAGTATCGGTTAACATTTCTAAATGGAAGCCAACAGAGTTTGTTGTATTGATTATGTACTTTTAAATAGTTTTAGTCGATACTCGTATATGCTTCGATATTCTCTTGCGCTCAAACATTTGCCTCAATCAAACGCATTACAAAAACTATCACAAATCGTAAAATTGCAAAACGAAAAATAAGAAAGTTAAAATAAAAATTACAAGCCCACACACTTACTGGCAAGTGTAGCATATTGTCCACAATTCGTACCGGCAAACCGCCAGCCAGCTCGTCAACCCCCCAACCCGCCAACCTCTAGTTATGCACATTGCTGTTGGCCAGCATGCGGTAGCGATTCAGCAGCTGCACGGCGGCATCCTCAGCTGGCTTTATTTTGCCATGAGCCTCCTCGTAGGCGCCCAACAGGATTCGTTCTCACAAAATCGTGCAGAGCACAAACAGCAGCGACACCAGGCACAACATGACCACAATATCCCTATGCAGCTTCCGGTCCCGGTAGAAAGGACGCGTGGAGAAGCTCTCATTTCGTGCCTTGCGCAGCAACCAAATCGGAATGAGCAAGTGCAGCAGATCCGGCAGCATAAACCCAATGTCCCGTACTACCTGATGTGCTGCGCCCTCGCCACGCACCACATTCATAAAGAACTGATCAAAGCTGCCAGCCAGGATATGCAACAAGGCAATGCCCACAATGCAAAACACTTTCTTCGGCTTGACAACATTCGTGGTGCTGGCCAAGTGCATCACCAGCACGGTGGAGAAGAGCTCTGTTATCTGTAAGTAAATTGTGATATATTTATGAATATTCAGTTTTTATACAGGCTTTATGGATTGTGTATCCTTCAAACTAAAGACATAAGAAGATGGTTCTTATATCTTTAGTCTTTGTTCAAGCCCAAAGATTTGGAAAGTTTGTTGGAATAATATCGGTTTGAAATAACGCTTATATAAGCTGTTAATAATGCCACAAGCACAACAAATTTAACCAGATTCGAGTCGGTTATGTGATCCATGGCGGCACTAATTGAAATTCAATAAATATTCCGCGTTTAAATAGTTTATAGCTTACGCTGTTTACTTTTAAGCTTGTTACCCATTCAGCAGCAATCAGAATTGACTTTAAGTGCACTTGTTACGATTGCCGATTCCCATAGCTCATTAATGTTGGCCAACTTTGGAGTTGCCGTTTTTCGAGCAACGCTTCTGCACTTCAAACTATTTTCCTGGCCATTTAACAAATTTTACACGGCCAACGGCAGCGCATGACTTATCCTTAAATCTATCTAGAGTACTCGTAATTCAGCTAGCTGGTTGGGCGTTCCAGAGCGCCACAAGTTTAGAAGTGGCACACGCAAAGCCGAAGCCTGGGTACAAAGTTGAGCTAAACACGAACAGGGGGCGCATATTGTACAAGTTTTGAGCATTGGCATCCTGAACTGAACTTTGCTAATAAATTATGGATAGCCGTTGGCTGGCCCACTTGTCTTTCTAAGCACACGTGGATGAGCTGGACGACTTGGTAAAGTATTCGGATGGCTTACCGTGAAGAACAGTTGGTGATTCCATTGATTGTAGTAATCATCGTTGTAGTAGTTGATGTACGCCCACCAGGCATAATAATGCGAGAAGATGGATAGGAGGAAGAGGAGCAACATCGAGTATCGCACGCGCTGCTGCAGGATCAAGGCGATGAGTCTCTTGATGCACTCGTAGAGTGCAATAACTGCAAAGACGGTGAGTATCCACATCTTGAAGCTATTGGGCGTGGCATTGAAGTACATGTGCTTATAGGCGGCCACTCCCGACTCGTAAGGACCCTTGAAGACCGTGTCCCAGCAGGAGCAAGTGCAAAAGTGACGGTCCACATAGCGTGCATAGTTCTCCCAAAAGTACCACAGGATAACAATGTGAGCCGGCGGTATCAATGCGGGCGCCAGTGAGCCGCAGGCGGTGGGCAGCCAGGTGACATCAAACATTGCGCTCCTAATGCCAATGAAGCCCGTTAAGCCCTTGAGTATGTCCGGTTGTGTGGTTTGGCTGGTTGCCTGGTCGCCTGCCTTGATTGCAATTCCTGCGGTTATTGTTAGGCCATCCTCGACAAACCTAAGCTGCAAGCAGACAATGCGAAATTGTTCCCTCTTATAACATAGGCTTACTAATTTTAAAGTGTTTTGCGATCCTGAGCCCTAGGTTGTTTTATCATATGCAAATTCCTTCATTGATTCCAAAAATGCAGTGAGTACTCTTAAATCGGACAGTTTTTGACGTAATGCTAACTTTTAGAGTTGTCTTGAGTACTTATATAAAAATATACGGTGTATTAGATATACTTTATAATCGAATTATGACTTTGAATGCTATTTTAACCATATCAAAAAGTATCTAACAATTTTAACTACCTACCTTTTGGAATACTGCACACGAACTTATGTAGTTTTTCTTATCATGCTCAGTTGTTGTTTACTAGAGTATCTGTTGGCCAAAATTTCCATTTAGTGACCAAAATTGGGATTCATGCACGCATATGTCAATCCACATTAAGATTCAGATACTCAACTCAAATGTCAAGAACTTTTTCCTTGACAATGACACTGGACTCCTACAAACTTGTGCCTATGCAGAATACTGCGCATTTGTAGACCAACATCAAACTGCAGCCAAACCTGTGGTCACAGACCCATCAAAACCAATCCGCAGAGAAATTTGCAAAGGAAATGCTCGTAATTTGTGCACACAGTACAAAAATCAGCGACGGGCATCAGCAACCTGTCAACTCGATGGAGGAATCCTCAGAATACACTTCGTGTAGGAGCTGGCATGAAATTCATGGCACCCATTCATGATACAACACAATCACGTTCAAAGTCGGAGAATTTATAAACGACGTGAATGGGCCTTAGCGTTTAGCGCCATATGCTCCCTGCAGAAGCGACCGGACTTAAAGAAAGAATAACGTAAGTACATTTGCAATTCAAAATAAGTTAACTGCTGGATAAATGAGGAGTGACCTTCTGAGGTACTATAAACTTAAGTACGCACAGAATTTCATTATTCTTTTTCGAATACAGAAAACTTAAACACAAATTCTGGGTGAACAGCTTTTATGATTTGTTTGGTTGAGATTTCAGGCTTCAATGGGTTTTAAAAATTTGTGTATGTTGCATTGCGAATCACATTTATTCAATTATCTGCATATATATTTTGAAATTGTTGAGATATTTTCATAAATTTGTTGCTGTTTACTTGGCAAACATTTGCTCTACATATAAAAATAAACACAAGAGTCCAAGCATGAACGAACTGAACATTTCAATTGTCGAAAGATGGGTATAAGTGTATATATAAGCCCGTGGCATTAATAATTTCTGGATTCTGAGTACTCAATGCAAATGCCTAGGTAACTGAGAGTTTGACCGAGTGTCAACCGTGTGAATGGACGCCTCCTGTGCTGGTCTATAGGGCCTGTCCCAAGAATGAAGCAATTAAAAATTCATCCGCTCGACAACTAGCATGCAATCCACAGCAAACCAAGAGGCAGCCACATTCGAATGCAACCTCCTGGCACGGCTGCCAAAAAAGCAAATTCGTGTGGTCATTAGTGCATCCCAATGTGAGAATGGTGATGCTGATGGATGCCAAGTGCGAGCAGCAGCTGCAGGGTGGCGGGACGGCAGCAATGTTTAAAGGGTGCGGGCAACAACAATTTGAGGCAACAACATGAGATTGCTGCTGCCGCACCAAGTGCTCCACGGTCGGGCGTCGGTTTAATTAATGCCGATGCCGATGCCGCTGCCGCTTTACTATCTGAATCTGCAGCTGCCAGTGTAAATATATTTCAATGTACGCGTATTTTGCTGTTGTTTCTCGCTGTTGCGCCACGGCATAATAAAAACAAAAAACAAACACAAAACCAGAAACAAGCGCAGCGTGCACATTGACGTCATTGTTCTTTCACAAAAAGTATATTTTTTTTATGTTTAAGTTATGGAATGCGAACACAAAAAACCAACCAAAATTTACATTGGCATTTTGAGAACGGAAACTTTTGATACTTAGTTGAGCATGAAACTGAAATCATTGCAAATGGCATAAAAATCTGCATTTTAATCAGCTCCCATAAATGTTGCCTCCCCCTTGCGGTTTATTGGAACTCATATAACAAGGCGCATTCATCTCTACCAAGGAATTCTGAGATTTTCTCTGTCGAGTCCTTTGGCTCCATCTGGTACCACAAACCGCAGTCAGACTGCGATTTGCCGTATTGTGCTGTATTATAAAATTCCGTTCTACTACATATTGTATTTTTCTTAGAAATAAAAAATGTGGCATTAATACAATATGTATGAGAGGTGATGTTAAAATCCAGAATAAGTAGTATTTTATACTCAAAATTATTACATTTGGTATAATATTATACACTTAAAAAAAGTATTAAAGTGAAACAAAGAGTTTTTAAATTACAGAGAGAGAGAACACAAATATGGCGGCTCAAAAAAGGAGTAATTCTAAGCTGTGTTAGGCTCAAAACTAAAACCGAAGTTGGAATACATCCTATACCAGTTTTGGTTTAAAAAGTAAACCCTGAGGAATAAAATATATGCCAAAATTGGCATTAAATGAAAACCTGTTAAAATTAACATATATTCCAAGTAGAAATAAAAGAGTTTTCAGGAGGCTTACAAATGAAACTTATATTTCATAGCGTGTACTGCAAACTTGTATTATGATCAAATTTATGATTCGCAATAAGAAGTAAATGTTATTACAAGTTAGCAAATTAAGGACACGTTTGCCGTGCCGAACATATCAATTTACTATTATAATTTGTATTATTTAATGTTTATTTCCACCCAAAGGCAAATCATTTAGAACACAAAGTCTTATTTATACTCCTATGAAAGTACAAACAAATAAAACAAACACAAGTTCGAATATTTTTCATGATGCGGTCGAGCCACAGACTTGCTCATATTATACTATACTTACATGGATTATTATTCATATTTACTTATACTTATAGCTCGGCTATTCATTACATAGCTTAAGACAATACCGATAGAATACCGACAGTACCGATTCCCGAGCTTCCTCAGCTAGGTTATTATCCTCAAGTGGAATTCACGCGCTTGTTTGCCAAGTCATCAAATTAAACTTTATGCTACTTATGAAATGCATATAAAATCAAATGTCTGCGCTGTACTTACAGACGCAGGATAGACACTGAATGTCCTGAAAATCGCGTGCAGTATGTCTGAAATTGTCTAAAGGCTTCATGTAAACAAACACCTCCTGCGGCAATAGCAACGACAACAACAGCAACAACAACAACAACAATTATAGCAGTGACAGTAAAACCGTCAACAGTCATCGCGCTAACACTTGACTTGTTTTTGTAGAGCTGGCAACGTACTAAGACGCCAACAACAACGGCAACGCGTCGTATGTGTAATGCGAGGGTGACACTTGCACAACAAACACCCTGCAACTGTTGTGCGTGTGTGTGTGGGTGGGTGTGTGGGTGTGTGTCTAGGCAGTCAGTCTATGCCATTGAGTTGTGTTCTTTGCATGCTCATTTGTGTCTACTTCAATTGTTGTTTGTTTTTGTCAGCTGCTGTTGTTGTTGTTGCTACCGTTTGCTTGGAGTGTTGCAGACGCTTCAAGGCAGCTTGTTATCGTTGTTGTTGTACAGTAGCTTTTGGTAGCCATAAAAGTGTTTTGATATATGCAACATTAAAGGGCGGCAATAAAGCGGCTTCTTCGATATGTACTAAATAATATGCAGTCGAATTACGCATACGCCGCGTGTGTTTTTTGACATGCATTGAATGATGAGCACGGGGCACGGCAGCATGAGTGTGTGTGAGTGTGAGTGTGTGTGTAAGTGGGTGTGGGTGCATTGCCAAAGCAACCCTTGCATACTCACACATACACCCGCACCCGCATATATGCAGCTGTACATGCTCGTTATGGATGTATAAGTGTGTGACGTTTACATTGAGATAAATCGCTGGCAATAACACATTGCCACGTTTGTTTAGTCAATATTTATATTGCACACACACACACACAAACACACATAAACATTCACCATCACAATCAAATCAAATATAAAATAGCAAATAGTAGAATTGTGGCCCTGTCAAGTCTGTGTTGTTGATGGCAAATTGCCTTCAGCTGGCTTGGTCCGAGGGAGCGCTGCATCCACTTTTAGTTGCGCACAAGTACATTGAACCAGCCGAGAAGACGTCGACATAGACACAAACGGAATCGGAGCCGGAGTTGGAGTCGGAGTCAGAGTCGGAGCCGGTTTAATGTCTGCTGTGTGTGCGAGTATATAGTAAGTACACAAAAAAGTACAGCAGCAACTGGCAACTGGCAACAAAATGCGGGTACATACCGACAGTGAAAAATCGAAATGAAATTAAGTGTCCAAAATACTTAGTTTGCTAACAACATACACACCCACACACACCAACACACACATACATATATACACCCACACAGGCTATACACGCGGGAGTTGGTTACCAGCTTATTTCTTGAATGGGATGCTCAAATCGCATACACAGAGAGAGATTTACAGGCGACTTACAATTTAAACCCAATATGCCGCCGGCTCACGCTCACTGTTTGGCTTACAGGTGCAACATTATTTTGTTGTTACACAATATAAATAATTTTCTATTTAATAATAGACGTGGGCACTTGAATATTGCAGCAAACCAAAAAAAATCTGTTGAAACAACAACCGCGGGCGCGTCGTGAAAAAGCCGACTAAAATTTTTGTTATGCTGTCTGCGTGTAAAATCAGCTCTTGACTTGGACGCAGTTGCTTCGGCAGCGATGGCGACAGCGACAGCGACTGCGATGGCTAGCGCCGGCGCCGGCGCTGACGTCGTTGTCTGGCAAATGATTTCTAGCAACAAAATACTGGGCGCAGCTCTCAGCTGTTGGCACCCTCACTTCCGTCGGGATATGCGCGCTCTCTCTCTCTCTTTCTCTGTCGTTTATATTGGGAAATATAAAAGGGAAATGCGAAAAGCGGCGTCTTTGAAAATCAAGTATACGCACTGTTGCTGCCGGTCAGTTAGCCTCCATTGCATTGGCAGCGCCAAGTGAAAGGCGCCCACAAATACACACACATCATTGCTATACTCTCGAATCTACATATAAAAAGTTATCCACATATACATATACATATATGTAGGTCCTTTTGGAGTCTTTTTACAACTATTTTCTTGCGTGTCTGTGCACCTGTTGACGCTATTCCATGAGCTATATTTCTGTGCGCCGTTGGCCAATTGTCGACGGCATGCTCTATGGGCCTAAATAATTAATATCCTGCGCCTTTATATTTAGATTTTCAACTGGCTCAGCTATAATCAAATATAAAAGTGGCTAGAGCTCGCCTAAAACGTAAGTGTTCTTCTAATTAGATTCATTTCTAAGAAGCAGTCTAATATTTCAAGCTTTAGCTAAGCTGTGTAGAATCTTGCAAAGGCTTGCCTATCCTGCAGACTTATTTCTTAGTAAGCCCTGTTAGTATCTGTTTATACCTTCCCAGAAACACGTTTGTTTTTGGAAAGTGTTTTAATTAATATAAAGCAAAACAAAATCTAAGGAATATCAAACAAAGTAAAGGAAGGGCAATCTTCGATGCGCCGAAGCTATATACCCTAGCAGCAATGATTTCTCAATTTTCGGGTGAGTATTTCTATAGAATCTATGTGGTCCAATTATAATAAAACTATAGGAAATTATATGAACTATATTAAAACTCTCAATTCTTGAGTTTGGATGTAATATTTGTAAAAACAAAAAAGTTTTTCATACAAAAACTAATTTTTCACCCGATTATTCCTATGGCTGCTATATGATATAGTGGTCCGATTTCGACCACATTTGCGCAGGTTGTATAAATTTTCTATAGACTTGGTTTGGGTGAGTTTGATGGGGATATCTTTATGAACAAAAAAGTTTTTCATACAAAAACATAGTTGCCGACCGATCATTCCTATGGCAGCTATATGTTATAGTGGTCCGATCCGTCCAATTCCGACATATGTACTGCCTGCAGCAAAAATAAAGGTCTGTACAAAGTTTCATTGCGATAGCTTTAAAACTGGGAGAATAGTTCGCATAGAAACAGACGGACATCGCTATATCGACTCGGCTATTCATGCTGATTCAGAATATATATACTTTGTTGGTTGGAAACGACTCCTTCATTATATAACTCATTTTGAGACAAAATTATAATACCCTCTGCTAAGGTATAATAAATAAATAAAAAATATTCCAAGCGCCAAGTATATTCTAGAATTTAAAAATGGGAAAAGAACTCTATTTAAATTAGAATAAAACCCTCAATGCAACTATTTAAATGTTACAAAGTGATACATTTATTTAAATACATTTGTTGTTGCTTATAAACGCTTAAAGATTTAAAAACATAGACGTACATAGTAATTAGTATAAATTAAGTAGGATTAAGTTACACAGAAACTTAAGTTAAAATGGCACAGTCGCAAACCTGTCACAATGCATTTTAAATATGCTAATTAAGTTATTCTTTTTGTTTTAGTTCGAGCTACTTTGCTTGGGCTTTCCTTTTAGAGGAGACTGTGTGGACAGTTAGTACAAATATTCGATGTACTCGTAGCTCCTTCGTACCATTGTTCTCTCTAGCAAATTGACACACACACACACACTAACACAGGCAAATACACTCATTGTAATAACAATGGTTTTTTTTTATATTTATTATACTTGCCTTGTGGTATATTTGCTTTAGGATGAATTTCAAAAATATAAAAATCAAAAACAAATTTTACATATATTTATTTACTTTTTTGTTGCACATTTGTATGCAAATTGTGTATGTAAATAGAATTTATTAATTTTTTTTGTTTATTATTATATTTTTACTAGTCAAAGAAACACATAACTTAAATGAAAGTAATTTAAGACGAATTTTTAACATTATTTCTATCGAACAACAATAGAATATATAAAATTTGAATATGACACCTTTAAGGGTATTTAGACATCTACTTACAGTTAGTCTTATTTTACTCTTGTAATTAAAATCTTTTTCAGGTCTCTTTTAGCATATTTTACTATTGTTCTCATATTGTGACTGCCCCATATAGCTTTTCTATATATACTATATATATATATACTTACATACAGGTTGACATTTATACACGGGTATATAGTACAAGCATAAAACACTTAAAGAGTATAAATTCGTATGGTATTGCCGCTTACAAATTGTTCTATATTAATTTTCATAGCTTAAAAGGTTTCATTTTGTTTTGTTTTGTTTTGTTTGATTTTCTTTAGGTACAAGTACTCATTGGGCTATGTCAAGGACTGCATTAAGGACAACAACATGCAAAAACAATGTGAGTTATTTTACCTTATTGGATAACGGCAATCTATATGCAAACATCAATACGAGTGTTAGAAATTCATTACATTTAATCCTATAAATATGCATTTTTGGAATCTAATTTGCTTTATTGTTGCTTTATTTGATTTTGTATTTATCATTTACAATTACTGCTTTTGTTATTAAATTTTAAACGCAATCGAAAAGTCGTATTCTTACTGAATACATACAACTGTTAATAGGCTTATGTTCTAAAACATTTTCCAATTACGAAATGAATTACACAGAAATTGACTTATATCTGATTGAATTCATTGTGATACAAATTAATAAAATATATACAAATGTAAGTAGTTATTCAAAGGCTGTAAGTAGGCGTAAGTGGTTAAGTGATTAGGTTGACATTATGTATCATACTCATAAGTATCCACAAGATACAATCCAGTACGCAGCAATGTTGCAGCTGCTGTTGCCATGCAACATAATGGCTAGATATGTACTTCTCTCTAGACTTACAGAATACATATGTAAGTACTTACACTATATGGAACTAAAGTATTAGTATGCATAATAATTACAATTCTTACAGTTCGATAGGCAACCACAAGCATTTCGTAAGCTCATTTCAAATGTTTTTCTATCACTACGTTGCCATGCCCCGGCAACCCATGACAAATGTATTTATTTATTTATGCCTGCAACTATCACATACATATCATATGTATATATATATGTATATATTATTCTCTGTATATATGTACATATGTAGTTGGCTATAATTACTCGGCAACGACAAACAGACGAAGGCGGTAACAGAGGCATTTATCAATGGTAAATAATACAATGGGCCTATTTCTCCGTTTGGGTTTTCTTTATAATTGGTTGCCCCAGCGGGTGGCAGAGTATGTTGCACTGCCAAAGGAATTCCAGTTGAACTACACAAGCAATATCAGGCTCATTTGTAATATATTTAACTGCGAAATGTTCAAAGACATCCAATTTAAGATATCAGCAGTATATTGCATACACAAACAAGATTTTATGAATTCGGATTTCTTTTCGCTGCGCATGTAAAATTCTATAGAATTTTGTGACTCTAAATTAGTTCAATCATGAAATCTTCTTAAAAATGGAAAAATTAAGGCCATATGCAATTTATTCAGTATCTACAACATTTTCAGTACACAATCAAAAATGAGTTTTTCACATGAATAATATATGATATTTGAATAAATTTCTTTTAATTTTCTCTTACCATCAAAAGCAAATTTAAAATAACAAGAAAGCTTATTTGCATTTTATGTATCTAGACTTAGTACACAATGTTAAGAAATAAACTGAAGCTATATATATGTTGTATTAAATTCGTTATTTTAATACAGATTTTGGTACTTTCTTTCTTTAACCCTTTCCATTTCCTTCTTTATCAATTTTAGCAGTAGAAAATATATAAATATTTGAATATTTCTTGTAATTAAATTGAGTTACATGTGTGAGTACAACCAGTTGATATGCTAAGCTTTAGCCATTGATTGATAAGTTGATCTAGAACTTACTCTGTTCCATGACTGTGCAGCTGGAATTATTGATCTCGGCGACGACAATGATCTCCTCATTCTCCTCTGTTTCCTCGGGCACCATCATCAGGTTGTTGTTCATCACGTAGGCCTCACCGCGGTTCTCACAGTCGCCGGAGGATGTGCGTAGCCGGTGTGTGAAGGAGGATCGGGAACGTGTCATATAGGAGGATCGAGTGGTGGACATACGCCTCAGTACGCCACGTCCATAGAAGAGCATGCGCACCTCCACACGAAATCTAGGATGGGTGGCTGCGTACAGGTAAGGATCCACACAGGCAGCGGTCTTGCAGAAGAGTGCAGGAATCATTGAGCCCAGTGGGGTGATATGCTGCTCCAGCCCAAAGACACCCATCATGGCCACAATGGCATAAGGAGACCAAGCAATAAACCACAATCCAATGATGGCGGCTACTATATATGTGAGCTTCCTCTCGGTCTTGGCCTTGTCCTTGTTCGACTGTATGCGATTGGCCATAAAGACCACCTTGAGTATGTAAAAGTATGAGTAGACAATCGCGGTGAGCGGTATGCAGTAGGCGGCAACAAAAAACAGTGCCATAAATATGCGTGCCGGCGTTTCTTTATTAAGGTAATCAAAGCTGCAGGTTGTCAGAAAGCCCTCGGGCACATACACCGACAGCCCAATATCCAGAGCAGGCATCACGGCAAACAGGAAACTGTAGCACCAGATGAGAAAGATGATCAAATAGGAGCGCAGTCGGGAATATCGGCGCAAGGGCTGCAGCGGATGCACCACCACATTATATCGATCCAAGGCTATGGCCGTGAGTGTTCCAATAGCACAGGTGCCGCTGAGACCTCCCACAAATCCGTAGATGCGGCAGGCTGTTTGTGATGCGGCAGCTTGTATTGGTAGAGTATACGAGTATTTAAGATCCCATTGCACTTACCTGTATCACCCAGAGCGGGACCCTCTTTGATATTATTATAAACGGCTATCGGGCATTTGATCAGCATCAGAAAATCGCAAATGGCCAGATTCATGACCAGTATATTAGCAGGTGTGCGCAGCGATTTGCGACTGCCAAACATGAAGATGACAAACGCATTCCCAAAGCACCCCACCACTGAGATGAGACAGTACAGTCCCGCCAAAATGTAGAAGGTGCTCGTGCGAGGTGGCTCGAATTGCAGCCAGAATGGATTTACCTTTGCTATATAGGTTAGATCGTATTTATCGCGATAGTGAATATAGCCGGGGTACGCGCTGTAATAAGCAAACAATAATGATATAGGACATAACATGCGGATATCAATATTAGTATGAAAGGCTATTTGAAACTTATTTTGAGGCAGTTCATTTATACTCCCTGTATCTAATAACTGGGTAAAAAGGTCGTAATGTATCTGTGCAAATGTATGTAACAGGCAGAAGGAGACATCTCCGACCCTAAAAGTATACATATTCTTGATCTGTCTGTCCGTCTGTCCGTCTGTATAAAGCTTTATGAGCTAGAGACACTAAATTTGGAATGTAGGTTCCTGTATACCATAGGCAGATCAAGTTTGCTTTCAATTTCACATATATCTTCCCCCATTCCCCCGGAATTCAATAAAAACGTTTTACACTATCAATTTTAAAGACATCGCTTTGGGATTTGGCATGTATAATACTTTGGTCACTCTTAATCTGCTGTTCAAATTTCAAGTCGATCGGATAATAAACACGGAAGTTATTCACGAAAGAATATTCAGTGCTGCAGCGCGTGTGGAAGAAGCAGCACAGCCACCACTTAAAATGCCTCGCTTGCGCTGTCGCTTGTGAGTGTGCGACTTTGTGTTTGTGTGTGAAGATGCGATCGGAAATTTTCGACCTGGGTAGTCGGGTATACTCGACTATAGCATTCTTACTTGTTTTTATAATATAACTTATAATGATTACGGTGCCTGATACAGACTACTATTTTTTCTATGCCCCTTCCTCCATAAGAAGTAAACAATAGCTGAGAGAAAGAAAACAGAGTATGCCACAGGCGGTAACTTTCGAGTGCAACGTTCTTGTTTTTCACAGGGCTGTTCATCTTGTAAGAAGGGATAGTAAGGACTAAACTGTACATTTACTTACCTTAAGTCTGTCTCGCTGTCATTTACTGGATGCGGATGCTTGTCATGGCCTTTGGCAACGCTCGCCGTGGCGGCTGTTGAAGCCGTTGCAGCTGCCGCTGCTGCGGCTGCAGCCACCGTTGTTGTGGCAGCGGCTGCAACCAGAGTAGCATTTTGCGCAGCGCTGTGGCTACTGCTGGCCAGCACCTCGGACAGGGCGCTTGTTATCCACAGGCTATCATCCGTAGTTAAAGTTGGCAATGTTGACATGATGGTCTCCATGATGGTCGGTGTTGCTGATGCCAGCCTTTTTTGGTTTTTTTTTTGCCAAATTTACTAGAGTTTCAACGGGTCGAAGGATGCGGCTACTAGAATGTTCATGCACCACGCTGCGTATGCGTGATGTGCAGCCGTGACTTGCACTTAAGTTGCCGTCGTCTCTAGGTGGTCTGTACGCTTATTTAGTTGTCATTAGTTCAATTACCGCAATTGGTAGCTCCATCCAATGACCAGACATCGCCGTCTTCATTTGGCGTACAATGGCCACGAACGGTGGCAATCGTTGGATTCAATTAATTCCGTGGTATTGGCCCAGTGCACTACTGAAAGTAGACAAATAAAACTTCTGTTACGCTCAAGTGACCTTTTCTTGATTTTATTACGCTGTCCGTGTTCGTTTTACTTTAGTGAAATGGCTATAAAGGTGCCAAAACCAAAGGGCTTTAGATAAAACTTACTTTGAACTTGACTTTACAATCAATGAGGCTTAAGAGCTCCTCCAGCCACTAGCTAAAGGATATTTTCCATTAAGAGCGCTCATTAAAGCTTTCCATTTATAATGGAGCCCAGTTTGTTTGCACATTTTATAATAGTATGAAATTTATGTATAGTAGGTGCTGACGTCATAACACTTAATACTAAATCAAAGTTTGTCCTTCGGTTTACTTAAACGCAATCACAACTTTTTTGGCTTAACCATAAGTTGAGCAATGAATAGAAAAAGTTATTAAAGGCAGCGTGAAAATAATAACATTGTTGAAAAGCTTGACCAGAATGCTTTTACTTGAGCCTCGCTGCGTTAACTAAGTGCAACAATTTCCAGGCTTAAAATGAAAATAACTATGCGTTTTTTCTACGAATTTTTTCAGTTACTTATGAAAATGTTCATTAAATGCATTTTATAATAGATGCTTATTTAATTATGTTAATACGAAATGCAGCGCGGTGGGTAATTAATTAAATCATAAGCTTTATTCTTACGCTACTTCCATGTTAAAACTGTTAGCTATTTATGCGCTACTTGACAGAAAGGATTTCCCTAGCTTAAACTTAAGTATAACATTTACCTAATTGAAACTTCCTAAACCAAAACCTCAACAAATTTGCCCAACAACACTGTTGATTGTTTTAATTATTCCTTGCTTTAGTTGAGCTAAACATTCGAGTTAAATATGAATTAAAATACAGGCACATTTAATAGTAGTTGTTGGTAGAGCATAAATAACACTCAGGGCTGAACAAGCCCCATAAATTTGGAAGTTCTCATTTCAGGCATTTCCCATGCATTTTCACACAAATAATTTCAACAGAATGCTCTGTAATTTATGAGTAATTTTCCGTGTGATTTCAATTATTTGGTAAGCACTGAAAGCACCACATTACTGATTTTGATTTGACTTTGTTGTTGTTCTTCATATACTACTAGTTATTTGTGCAAGTTGGATTTCGTTGATCCGCTAGAGAGTAGATGGAAATGCAAATCAATTATCGCCTTGCGGTTGGCTTGCCTGAGAGTGTATTCAAAGCAAATGGCATTGAACACATGCTGGGATGTGGAATGCCACTGCGACCAGGATGAGGCTCAGTCAAGGACCTTTAAAACAATTGAATTTTAGGAACTTTGGCTCAGCCCTGAGATAAATCACGTTGTTGGCATGCGAAAATTTAATTAAATTACTTAATTGCGTATTAAATAACTTGAAGCTGGACCGCATCAGTTTCAGTTAGAGCTTCAGTCTCAGAATGAGATTCAGAATTCCTCAACACAAATACAAACAAACAAAATACAACAGCAAGTCAAACATAAGCAGGCACTTGAAGTTGTTGGCAGCGCAGGATAACTTCTTGCCGCTGGGTGCTAAGCAGCAGCAGAAACAGCAGCAGCAGCCAAGAAAACTTTCTTGCGCCGCAGCAGCAACAGCTGCAGGTGGAGGCGCAACAACTGCATCAACAACAACTGTGAAAAGGACAAGTGGCCCGGGGGCTTTGCCGCACAAGCGTCATCTTATTTCACTTGTTAACAACTCTCAGTTGGGGCCAAATTCTAAATGGGACCTTTTGTTGCAGAAGACTCTTCCTTTGATAGCGGTTGGTTAGTTGCTCCCTTTAGTTATTACACAACTGGCAATGGCAGCTGTTATATGGCATATAATTTGCACTAATTGGCCAAGTCCAATTTGAGTTTCTCAATGGCCAAAACACTCGCAAATTGTGGTAGCCTTTTTTTTTTTTACTGGCATCAATGCAATTGCCATTAGCGCAGATTTAAATCCTATTGGTCCTTTGTGCATTGAAAGCGTTTCCGGGAATCATTCGCATGGGTATTGACATTGACATTGGCTTTGTGGCAATTTATCAGCCAATTAATTATTCCGAAGACATGCAACATTCATTCAATCAAAATAAGCATTTAATTATGTAAAGTGACAGATGAACTCCTTTCTATTCTGAAATAAAACAACGTTTTCAATTCAAAGAGATTTCAATCCAAATGTCATTTGTTGGTGTCAGAAAAGTTTATGGCTGTATATACTGTGAATAAATTTGCTAAAATTAAATATATCTCTGCAAAGGAAACACTCAAAGACCAATTGTTGCTAACAGTATTCAATATGCCTTTGTTCAAAATAAGTCCTAAGATGGAAATAGAAACAAAACTGAGCTAACCATAATATGGATATTACCTTAATATGGAAAGAATTCTTCATAGGCAACGCTTTCTATAACTTTTTTAATATATAATAAAAATTATACATTAAATACGTAAGTTTTAGTTATGTTTTACATTTATCACAATGCTTTTATATATATGTATATTCAATTCATTACAATTCAATACCATTTAAAAACCATAAAATATTCATTTGAATTGTGGTTTTTAAATCGAACGCATTCCCAACAATGCCTATACAAAATCTCCAGAGATTTTTATGACATTTCCGTTTGATTTAATTAAGCAAATGTGACAGTAAGCATCTCCCGCTAGATATGAATCAAATCAGCCAAAATTGACAATTTCATTTAGTTTTTGGAATATTTATTGTACCACAAATTCAGAATTCCACTGCAAAAACTTATTTGACTCGCAATTGTTGGCTTTAACAATAGTTTTCTTGCTAAGTAATTCCATTGAGCGTGAATGTTAAATATATACAATAGAATAGTGTGACTCGATATTTGAATGCTTTTCTGGCCAACCATTGGCCCTCTCAAATGCCCATTCCAATGCCAGTTCTAGCCATTGTGCTCGCTGTCCTGACCCTTACTGCCCACTTGCACTTCACCCAATTTACAGAGATTTCTTTTATGTGAAATTCAGCTGAACAAAGTCACGTTTAGACTGTTGGATCCTGTGATTCGTATGCACTTATGCATAAGTATATTGTCCAACCTCGAAAAAAAGCAACCCAATGCATCGGATAAGAGTGGATTTCAAGAATTATGGTATTATGCGCATCAGCCTGCCTTCTAAATGGAAATTTGAATGGTATAAAGTTTTCTGCTTAGGGCTTTCGAGCAAAGATAATAGCCGGGAAATGCATCATGCAGCTGCACTTACAATTAAATTATACATGGAAATGGTTTATTTGTCCGCGCTGTCTAACCGCTTGCGGTGGCGCCTCCGGGGTGCAGTTACAATTAAGCGCCACTTGCACTGCATCAGCGAAAGTGAGATGAAATTAAATATTGCGAGCTGCCGGAAACTACAGAGCACTCGCCTAAAAGCATGCAACAATTAATATTTGAACACAAATTAAGTTTCAAAGTATTTCGGTTTTATTGGTTTTATAAATGCATTTAAAAAATGTAATTTGGTTGCAAAAGAGTTGCAACAAAGTAAATTGAATTTATTGTTGCTATGTTCAACCTAACGTAATTTATTAAATGCCATAAACTTGTTGATTCTGATGACAAGACTAACCAAATAAAACTACAAATATTTTAACTAAAAATATTTAAAAATCTGCTTAAAAGGACACTCTTGGCAACCACATTTCAGGCTAGTCTTTAAAGGTCTTTAAAGGTGCACAATTTAAAGGATGACAAGTTTCTTTTTTTTTCCTGAACTAACTGATTAGTTGCATTGACTTTGTAATACATTTTTTCTGCTATCCACGGGTATAATGAATTCCTGTGAACCGTGGCCTGTTTTATATTTTTGGGAACAAACTATAAAATTGAAAGAATTCTGCTTGGAAAAGCATGTTGATTAACGATAGACAGTCACGGTCACAGTGACAGGAGCGGCAGCAATGAATAGACTGAGAATATATATATTTTCCAACTCGCTGTCATTCGTTGATGGCTTTTAAAAAAGCGAAATACAAAATTTTTTGTATATTTTTTGCTTCAAAGCGAGAAAAATTCGAGCGGCGCTTTTATGGAACAAGTGCGCAAATGTATTCATAAGTAATTTGAAGTGAACATTATGTTTACACTCTGTAGCCACCAAATTGGTAAAAGGGGGTACTCAAACCATGCAATTCTTTTGACCGACAAAAGGAGGCCTATAAGGTATATACTATATTCCTTATCTGCATCAACAGCTGACTAAATAGATCTCCTGGTCCGTCCATTCAATATAAAATAAGACTGAAAGACAATCTGGAATGTAGTTTAATGTGTACCAAACGCAGATCAAGTTTGTTTCATATTTGAGACATTTCCTCCCGCACCCCTGAAAATCGATAAATACCATCTATAAGAATAATTTTAAAGATATAGTTTTTGTTTTTGGCATGCATATTTCATACGTCATGCCTGATCTATTGTACAAATTTCAAGTCGATAGGATAATAAACACAGAAGTTAATCAAGAATTTTGATCCAGTTCTGCAGAGCGGGGGGAAGGTTAAGCTTTGCCGTCAATTAATGTAGTCTGATTGTTTCAAGTGCTTAGCAGTTTCAGGCCATGGTACAGGGTGTCTCGTAGGACATACCCGACTAGAAAATTCGTACTTGTTTTTAAATCGAATTTTCGCTACCCAGAAGCACAGACAGGCAATGGTAGTAAATATATGTGTGTGTGTGTGTGTGTGTGTGGCTTGGGGTGTGTGTATTCATGTGTGCAGTCAGGTTTGCCGAGCTTAGACTTCAGCTAAGGCTGGTCGCATGTAATATCCTACTTTTTCGCTCGTGACCCGCTGCCCCTCCTCTATGATGTTATTCTTTATTGATTTATGCTCGCGCCAGTTTTTCATTTCACTATTTTTCACTTTAGTGCGGCAATTTTTGCAGTCATCAGCTGGATTCGGTTCTCTGGTGGCAGCCATAGCCACAGCCACAGCCGCAACCACATCCACGCCCCCATGTTCCACATCCAGCCGTAAATGCAATGTTTTTGCTGTCCTCTCAAACGTGTGGCACAAGGCTGAAGGATACAAATTGTATGCCGCCATCAACAGGCACTTAAAGGCCTAAATGCAGTATTGAGAAATATCTGCATATGGGCAGAGGGACGTATCATGTCAAGCATTCAATTTGCTTGGCTTTAACACTGAATTGTCGGTTCTGGGGCGAAACTTTAAGATATGAATGTATGGTACTCGGATTGCACCCCATAGCAGTTGTTGCAGCTCAAGTATCATTCTCAGATGCATATGTTGGCCAAGTGCGTCCCCAGGCCGTGCTCCAAGCAAACCAAAGAGGTTCCAGTTGCTACTGAGCTGTCTGAAGGCCAAATGTTCGAGTAACCTGAAGCCATGTCCCCATGTCTGCTCAGCCGGCCGGCCACTTTATGCAGTTTGCCTGACAGATGTGAGGACTTGTTGTTTGCGTCAACCTAATAAATGCTACAAAGCTGGGCGTCCACTCAGGTGTGTCAAACAGACAAAGAGAAGACATTGTGCCCGCTCTAGAACCCAGTTGTGGACAAATAGGATCATTTCTTTCAGCCTATTTGCAAAGAATTCCAGACACGTACAATTTAAGTAGTTTTACTGTGCCTCTTTTGTGTATAACTTTAAATATATTTAAGTAAACATTTCCTGGTTACTTTTATCACATTAGTAAACAAAAAACTCTTGATTTCAATATATGTTTTACTTCAAGTAATATTGTGCAAGTTGCTTGAAGAACATTTCTAACTAAAAGTTTTACAAAATATTTCCAGAAATATATTTCTTGATTGGCAATGACCGAAATGCTAACAACTTAGCCCAAGTTATATCAAATGTTTGTCAACAAATTGCAGCAAAGAAAAGTTACTCAATCAGGATATGCAGCTGCAAACTAAAGCCAAATTACATTCAAAAAGATTGATTAAAGGCCTCTTCATCTGTCATTATTCATAGGCATTCATATATTGATATATTCATATATTCATAATTGCTTTTCGTTTCATTTTTTGTAGGGTTGTCTACAAATTTGTGCATTAAAATTTTAACTGCATAAATAAAGGGGGATGACATTATAAAGATAATTTGATTTTATTTTTATAATGAGAGCATTGCCCATAGTTTAAATTTAATTTATATTTACGAGACTGTCAACAAAAGCTGTGGAAACTTGTGTAAATTTAAATAATACTTTTTTCTTTTGACTTACTTAAGTTTGAATATTGTAAATTATATATAAGTTTTTAAGTGTTGCAGTTATTGAGCAAAGATTTCAACTTTGGCTAATGTGTAAAGTTGCAGCTTTTCACTTTTCCTAACAATTTTGTGGTGGTGTTCTAGTTCGAACATTATTTGTGCTTTTCCTTTGTTCAGTCGCAATTTTCGTACTAAAACTATTTACCTTTGTCCACTTAGTTGGCAGCGGCAGTTCCTGTTGAAGTTTCCTCGTTTATGATTTGACCACAGCAAATGCTAAAGTTGTCCAACTTAAATTGTAAAGTGGCGCCAAACGGACGCCAGTTGGCGTGGTAATGTTATTGAAAAATTATCCAATTTTCCGCATTACTTTTTGATTTATTTGCACAGTTTGCTCAGCCCCAGACAATGGCACTGGCTTAACACATCGCGTATACGTCCCAAACAGGCACGGGCTTAAATTCGAAAATGTTGGTTTCGACTCGCAAAGGCGCCCAAAATGTTTGGCAGCAGCACTTGATAACTGAGACGAACACACTGACTGAAGGCTCGCGTACGACTGAGGCACAGGACACAGCTGCCAGCATTTTTATCAATGAAAATTGTTGCACGACTTGCGATGCTGTGCTGGTGGCATGCTGCAGAGGCACATAGCCTCTAGTCTGCCAGCTGCAAAGCAAAACTAAGAGAGCAAAAACTGAGTTCTTTATTCTCTGCCTGCTTCGTCCTGTGCTCTTAAATGGCATTTGGCTTGTTAATGGCTTTGTTATTATTTGTTCTTTCGTGTTGACATCATAACTCATTAAATATGACTTTTGGATTGCACACTTCACTTAAGCCTGAACTGTTGACAAATTTATAAGCGTCTGTGCGTGACTTAGGATCACTCACAAATCTATAAGCCTTTAACAACTTCCGGAATGGCTAACTAAGTTCTCAGTTCACTGTACACATTTTAGCACATATTTCCCGGAAAGTTGCGTTTTGTTTTGAAATATTACCGGAATTTACAACATCACGTCTAACAGCACCCAACTCCTGTATTGTTCTGGCCTTTACATATTGGTTTTCCGGAACGCGTAAATTGAGCAAAGCTCGCCGCAGTCATTGACTGCTGCACTTTAATTGAAAACAAATAGGAAATCAATGCACAAGGCTGCTCGACCGACACATACCCTTTGACCAGTTCAGGCATCATGCGGCACGTTTTGTGATCACTTTGTAATGATATTTTAAGTATGATACTCGTGTGTATTATTATTATTGATTTCATAGTTGTTTCCTACGAAATTGGCTGTTTAATTAACGTATTTATTATTTTACTTGCACACATTTTTCACTTAAAACAAACTTGATATATACTCCATTTCACTGCTTTTAAATACAAAATATAAATAAGCTGGCATGTTACAGTCTACTGCTCGACTAGGAGATACCTTGTGAATAGATCTTAAGTCCTTCATACATCTTCATACTCACACACAGAAATCTCATGATAAATAAGTCGATAATACTATTAACTACTGTACTACATAGTAGAATTCTTTTAGGATAGTTGTTAATAATAATACTAAAGCATATTAAGTAATACAGAACGAGCATCTCATACATAGAAAAATGTTCTAAAATATACCTTAACTCTACCGTTCGTTTCGTTTTTCGATATCTGGCAAAGTCTGGAGAATTATCAAAAATCAAAATTAAACTTGTGCTGTGTATGGTATACGACATTTGTTGTCTCTGGGTCTATTAATCCCTCAGATCGCTTAAAGAGCCAGAAAGGCCTTATTCTGCCTGTTATATACCTTCTACCAATTTGTATTGGTTACAGGGTATAACAATACGTGTGTAGGCCGCACACATTGTAATTGCCAATGGGTCTAATGTTTATTGATGTTGATTGTGCGCTGCTTTGATCATTATTCAACTTCTGAACTCTTGGTGGACATAATCAAAATGAACTGTACGTACTAGTATAGTAATTAATAAATACTTGGAACAGTTAAAGCAATGCAAGCGAATTTGTATCTTTAATTTTGCATTTAGCAAGTCTGGGGGTATACTATACTTAGTGTGTTTTTGCTGACATCTAATTCCATATAAACGAGGCTTTGTTGTCTGGCGAGTCGAAAATTAAAACTCTTGCTTTGTAGAACTTAAAACTAAACGACAATTATATATATATACACACATCTAAATCTTACATGCGAGTATGTAGATATGTGTATATAGGTACATTCATATGAATTACGAGTTGTTGTGTAATTTTTCTGGTTCTAACGTTGATTTTGAAAGCGAGCAGAAAGCACTTACTCTTCACCTTGCCATTACCATTAACCGCACAAAGTAATTAGTGACTTGAACAAGATGAAAAGTGAGAAAGAGCCGTGATGCCTGGGCCCACAATAAGACAGATAAGTGTAAGTGCTTTTCTGCCAACATTTTATGGAGTGTCTCAAGCCACAAAAACGCCACACAATTATGCTACTGTTTGAAAGTTGGGCTTATTGTGGACAATGTTGTATCACATTTACCTAAACAGCTAGGTAAATAACACCTTCAGTTCAAACAAAATCCCACAGTGTGTGTAAATTTTCCATTGCCGCATGGCGTCTTCAACATTTGGTAGCAATAACTCAACGAGTGAGTCACTGCTTCAAATGACGTCAATTTATCAATTTCGAAACTCTTATTGAACTCTACAAAGTAAAAAAGTGTATCTTAACGTTAGCAACTATGTATCTATTGACAATTTGACACCCCAACTGTTTATTTACATTGCGCTATAATACCTTGGTGTTGAAATCAGAGCTGATAGTCCTTATAATATACATAGATACCTGCAATATGCAACTATTGTCCAACTTATAATGAGAATGCGTATTGATTGGCACAATAATGGACCCCATGTAACTTGAGCTATTCATTTTTAATACCCAAATGAAACCTTTACGCTTTTGTTTGTTATAAGGCAAACAATCAGCTAAATACAATGGAAATTTTCGTTGTAATTTAATGCAAGCGACATTGACTTGCTCCAAATTGGACGGTTGCCCAGTGAGAGACAGAATTGTCAATTGCTATGCAATTTGCAGCACTGATGCCAAAGATAAATACCATTTAATCAGACTAAGTATTGCACAAATTCTGATAAGAGCTCGTTTTCATCAGACTAGAATAAAGTTGGATTAGCGTCATATATAAATCAAATAAAGTACTTTCAGCTCGACTTAACAGAGCGTTCCAGCTGCTCTGACTGTGTCGTTTAGTGTGTTTACATATGTAATAGTCTGCCAATCAACTCTTATTGTCAGCACGCACACAATTACTCATTCAACAATTGTCGATGCTCATGAGTAAATACTACAATAGCACATACTAGAGGTGCTCAACTAATCACTCACCGTGATTGATCATGATCATTCGATCTACTTAACGCCTCAATCTGTTACTTGCTGCTCTGCTCACATACACAGAATACAGGCGCAATGGCTGTCCAAGCTGAAAGCTCAGCTTGATGGGTGGGGCGAACTTGTAAAGCTCTTCAGCTAAAAGTTCACTAATACAAGCATATATTTACTAATACACAAGCAACTCACTTAAGTGTAGTTCGCTGGTGGAAAGCGATCCCTAACTAATATGTAGCAGTAATCAAATCACAGTTCGTCCCAACTCTAATATAATTTATTATATGTACATATATGTATTTTGCTGTGGCGTCTGACTAACCATTCAAAAGTTTGTCTAAATTTAAATCACGTCGCCATCGGGAACAGAGGGCAATGTCGATGTCGATGTCGATTCAATAATAGTGAGGGCCGATTTAGGTTTCAACTCAATTCGAGTCGAGTGACAACCACAAAAACAACGATTGTTGACCACCTTTGGCAAATTGATATAAGTTTTGACGGCATGCGCGCCCTAACCGCAGTTGTGCGACCGCATTTGGCGGGTGAACACCGACAGACAGTCTGACATATAGACAACTTGGCGGCTTTGGTCGGGACTTAAGGGCTTACCTTGTTAATAATACGCAAAAAGTTTCAGTTCGAATTGAGAAACCATCTATACCACGCCAATTGTTCAGTTCGCAGTATGTGGAACCTAAGATTTGGTGTCAATCTGAAAAGTGCAGCTTGCTGCATATTGCCAATAATCTTGGCTTGTGGTGAGCAACGATTAAGTATAACACTAGTTACTATAAGTGTCGGTTATAATAACTGCTGATTATGTTGCTCAAGATCGTTGCAAAAGTGTAAAGTGATGTGATAAGCTACAATTGATGCTACAACTATGTACGACAATACCAATACACAAGTTATGAGCAAATAGTGCATAATACTAACTTATTAGCAGTATGCAAACATCATTTGTTTTTACATATTTGTACAATTATTAGAGCCGTCTCTTCCAATCCAAATAGTAGTATTGTATATATGATCTTTTGAGATATTGTTAAATCCAGATCCTATCTTGAAAATTTACACTTCCTTTATGAAAACAATACGGAAAGTGCATAAAAATAGATATGCATAAGTATAAATAATTGATTAATGGATGACTTTAAATAGAAATGCTATCGGTCATATTGAACAAGGTTCTTTAATGTCAAGTTCCAATAATGTGTCCTTGACACGACACAAGTCGAAAAACAGGTTGATTATCTTATTTAAAAAAATCAAAAGCACGTTCATATCATGTCTGGGCCATTCATTTGGCAAAGCAGACGATTTACGATTTAAACCCCCCTGACAAATAAGTCACCTGATTGCTTCTTTTGATTACTTATCATCATCGTCATCGACCCGTACGTGTTAGAAGTATCTGGTTACTGTATTGGCATATGCACATACATGGATTTGTTATTCATAGCGTATGGTAAGCCGGAAGCCCAAGTTCTTTACGGCTTTAAAGGTCAACTTAGGCGTCATGCTGCTCACTCCATTGTGAAAGAGGTTTAAAAAAACTAAACGATTTGTTATCCAATTACAATAGTTTGTGGCTGTTTTATACATGTAAAATGAACAGATCAATTATTATTTAAATGCTAATGGAGTAAAGTACTTTTGCGTGTTTAGTCAATGTGGAATTAACTAAAATGTTTAATTTTTTTTGTGTCATAAATTGGCCGCGTTGTTTATTGCAAAATATATTTGATTTTACGGTACTAGCACTTTCGCAAATTAGCGCGAATTATTTGCGGTAGATAATTTAAACAAAATAAATGAAATACGCTAATTTTGGGTTTACCAAAATGCACAGACACGAAACTGCAAAAATATTGTAAATGGCCCTAGGCCGATATGGGGTTAACGCTTGACAAGACAATTTACATTGTTTGTGATTTAATAATGGAGAACCCTTCATTAAAAGCAGTTCAGGAAAATGCATTTGTTTATATTTATTTTATGAATAAAAGTACGAGCAAAGAGCAAACATATGGCTATGAACTTTACACGTTAATTGTTACTTAATCAATGCTAATTGAATGGATAATTACACATGACACATGATACTAGAATTAATGCTGCAGCAGTCTACTTCTGGCTGCCATTATATCCAATTAATTATACCAGTTATAGGCAGTAGAAACAGCCAACGAAAGTTAACAAATTAATACGATACACATAACGCAACTCAATCCTTTTATACAATGTATTGAGGGCAAAAACCACTTATTTATAGCTCTCTCTATCTTTGAGCTGCCAAAAATAGTTCCCAAATTAATTAAGTTGATTAGACAAATATTTGCAAACGGTCTCGGTGCTACCATTAACATCTCCATCAGTCCTATTATCGCTTGTTCAAGCAATTAGCAAGTTTTTGTGTTTGGCACCATCACCAGACTTCTACTATATTCAATTTGCATTCATTATTACAGCTACTGTTGTATTGGGCCAAGACTTTGGCTATGGAGGCCAACATGGCCCGGAGCATTGGGGTGATGATTTCAAGCGCTGTAGCGGCAAATACCAAAGTCCCATTAACATCGATGTACTGCAAGTGGTAAAGAAGACTTTTCCCGTCCTGGAGTACTTCAATTTCGATGAGACGCCCAAGGGCATACATCTTACCAACAATGGCCATACTGTGCTGGTCACCATGGACTTTGCGGAGGGCAAGGTGCCGCGTGTAAGTGGCGGCCCACTGGAACGTCAGACTGACTATCAATTCGAACAGTTTCACTTTCATTGGGGCGAGAACGACACCGTGGGCAGTGAGGATATGATCAACAATAGCTCTTATCCTGCTGAGCTACATGTGGTTATGCGCAGTCTGGATTATCCAGATTTCAAAAGTGCCTTGGGTCAGGATCATGGTGTTGCCGTGATGGCATATTTCTTTAAGGTAATCTCAATGCAGCACAATTAAAATGGTCATAATGTAAAACATTTATTGTATTCGCAGGTTCAAAAAAAAGATAATCCCTATTATGGGGAATTTGCGGAGATGCTGTCGACCATTAACCAAAAGAACATGTCCGCAGATTTGGTGCAACCGCTGCCAATAATGAAGTTTCTGTCAATAGATCTGGTTAATTACTATAGTTACATAGGATCGTTGACGACGCCGCCATGCGCCGAGGAGGTGGTCTGGATAGATTATTATGAGCCCATTGGCATATCGGAGCATCAGGTGAGTCTATTTCGCATTCTTATATAGTAGAGTTGAAACTATATTCACCTGGATAGATAGTGGCGATGAAGAAATTCATTGTCTTATTAATCAATTCGAAACTTTTCATTTGATCTGCAGCTGAATCATTTTCGAGCACTGACCGGCAACGATGACCACTTGAAGAACAATTTCCGGCCAACTCAACCACTTAACAATCGTACCGTTTACGAGAACTCACCAGGAATACCCGATATTGCACTTAACAATTGGACTTCGATTCCCTTCGTTGATGCCGATAATGGGGCTGCTGGCGCCATTGCGTGCGGGGGCGTGGCCGGCCTGCTGGGTTTTAGCCTGGTCGTCCTGCTCAAGGACAATCTTTTAGTGGCTTTTAATTAGAGCCGTTTGGCTGACGAGGCCGTGACCCAGACCGCATCGCGTTTGTTTTGTGTTGTTGTGTTAAATGCATTGCTCGCATGCTCAAAATTTTAATTAAGCCTTGTAATTTACCTACATGTGCCGCACCACGCCCTTTGTTTGCTCGTTTGTCGCAGTGTGAGGACGTGTGGCAGCAATTTGAATTTGCGGCTAAAGCGTTGGCAACAGGATGGGTTAACGTTCGGTCTCCGCCCTTGGAACTTGACCCAATATGGCATGCATAAGGCAGGCATCAAATAACATGTTTATAGGATATTAAATAATTTAAGAATCAAGCGTTATAACGCTCTTCTCTACATAGCTTATGCATCACATGACACCCTTACTATTTATTTGATTAATTATTCATTTATTTGTACACACACTTAAGCACTTATAGTATAGACTTGCATAAGCATATCTGATGAATGATTGTGCGTTAAGCATAAGTAGCTGTAGCTATTTGTGGTTCTCATTAAATTTTCATTGCCATTATACACTTACTTAATATGTTATTATAATGCCCCTGCACGATGTGATTTACGAGCTAATGCTCGCTATAAGTAAAGTACTCTGATGCCTGACAAAGTGTACTTTGTGTTACCATAAATACAATAAAAACCAGCGCACCTCAATATTTAACTTATTAACTGAGCTTTGTTATGTATCTGTTACTTATTTATGGTGTCTGAAGGAAATTTACACAAGTATTTACTCAGATAAGATATACTATAAGCGTATAGCTTACAAACAACATGAGAATGGGTGCAAAAAGTAAAAGTATTTGGAGACAGCGCAAAAACTTGTAAGTAGCTTGGAAAAACATTGGATCCTTGTAAAGGGTTGCTTTGATTGATTAACCAACAAAATGATGTACGATGATTGATGAAATAAATGTCGACAGGATATGGGGTGGTGTAATTTCACTTTCACATTGCATTTGGATTTAAGTCCTTGAAGTTGTTGTCGACTTCTTCTAGCAATAACTCTTATGATATGCCGCCTTATACCCCTTAAAAAAAACCACCAAAATAAATGAAATAAACGTTAGTTGGATTTGTAACTAATGTAACTAATTTTATTTTGCTTTACTTAGTTTTTACAGGTTTTTAATAATTTATTTTGTATTATCATTATCATCGAATTGTGTATATGCTTTTGTTTGTGTGTGAAATATATATATATATATTATATATATAGCATATGCATATATAGCTGCATGTGTTTTTCAATTTGTATATGTATATATAAATATGTACGCCTGGATTTTCACTTTACAATCTTAAACGATAACTGTGCCAAATGATGTGGCTCTTGTTTGTTGTTTTATTTGTTTGTGTGCTTGGTTTTCAGCTTTATTTCTGTTTTGTTTTTAAATATGCTCGCAAAATTCTACAATAAACGCTGTATATTTTTTTAATTTATGTATATATATATTTATATGCATAAGTTCAATATACTATAATTCAATGCGTATATTCAAAATGTGAAATAAAAAACTGTATTTAAAAATATGTAATTTGTTTATAGTATAATGCACGCATTAATAATTAATTGTTGCAGTGTGTGTGTGTGTTGTGTGTGTCTGTGTGCTTCTATTTTGTTGGCCTTATTTTCAATATAAACCTTTCATTTTTTATTGAAATATAGATTTATTTATTAATTATAATGCATGCTTCTCATATATATATATATATTAAATATTGTGTATAAATTACTAATTATATAAATTAAGCACTCGAAAAATTGCAGCTGCTACAAATTGTACGGGCCGCTCTATATATTATATAGTACATGGATTGCATTTGGGGTTTGCATCATGAAAGTTTGCCTTGTTGCCATGAAAACCGCATAATTCACATACATTAATTAATTACTTAATTTTCTAATATTTTCATTTCTTATGCACTTTATACAAACACTTTTTTGTTTTTGTTTTACCTTCTTAACCTTCTCCTTCCTTTTGATAATATAATACTCTAAGTTATAGCAAAAATAATAAATTAATGAGTAGTAAGTAAGCAAAGCTAGCCAACACATAGAAAATGGACTAAAAAGCAGCTCTGGGCTAACAAATCAAATTAAGCAGCAAGCGTACTATTATTTTAAAAAATACATAGTTCGATTTGTGGCTGGAAGTACATCAACTTTTTAATTACATATACATATCTCGGCATTTGGAGATGTCAAAATAGTTGCACTTGCAGCAAGCGACAGCTGAGAAAGATCACGAACGAGCGTGTCCTTTGTACAATACAATTTCAATATAGAATATTTACTACTGGCATTGGTTGGTCTGCAAAGAACCGCTCTATTCGGACCTTTCAAATACAGGAAGTTATAGCATTTAAACTCTGCCTATATACTAAGGTTCTCTTGCTTTATGTAGCAAGTTGTTTTGTGTGTTTTGGTTTTGCTCCGTTTTTTCTCTTCTTATTTGTTTTTAGTTTTGTGTTTTATCTAATTGCAAGTGTCTAGTTAATATGATTTGAATAGAGCTTAGTATTTAGTCATAGGTTTTTATCAAAGTGGTGCTACAATCTGAAATGTTTTTTTTGCACATACTTATGCAGTTTGAAAACCTTAAAAATTTGTGTGCTAAGTTTGTTTGTTTGTTTTTGTTCCATTTGCCTTAATCAATTCTCGTAAGCTTAAACGATAATTAACACGCTTTCATTTTGTTTAGAATTTTAACACTATACACTATAAAGACGATACTTAAAATATTGCGACCATCAAGTTTTGTTTGCTTTGTTTCGTTTGTTTGTTTTGTTTGTTGGTTTTTTGATTTTCTATGCCATTCCTTGCCAGTAGAGTGGATCTCAGCTCCAGAAGAAGGATCACTTAACGTAGCTGATTTCTGTATCAGAATAAAAAGAACAAATGATTTAGCATATTTTTGCAAGGATATCAGGGTAATACATATAAGTGTGCAGTGCAGGATGTGGATGCATACAAATGAGAAATCAAAAGATTACTAACTTTTTACATAAAACTGGACAAAGCGTTGCACAACTTAAAGTTGCTAGTTATATATAGCCTGGGTTGGTTACACGGTATTATTATTATTGGACCATTGATGTTCGTGTGCTATTGTTGTTCTTGTTGTAGTTGAAAAGCATAATATTGAAACGTTTGAACACAAAAATCACACAAAGCATTTTCCTCACGGCCATTTTGGCGCCAAGAGTATTTTCTTTGTTCAGTTGCTTGGATTTCTACAATTGCCGACTCTCAAGTCCATTTATCTGGGCCGTTGTCTGTTGTAATAAAAAGAGATATGGGAAGAAACATTGGGCGTGATACAGATACAAAATACAAATACAAAACGATAATAAAAACCAACACAAAAGTCACATACAGATGAGCAAATGAGCCTGATGACTGTTGTTTGATCATTTAATTGATATTTACAATAACTCACCTGAAATATTGATCGTGCAGCGATTGACGTTGAAATTCGGCGGCCTGTAAATACTGTATATATGTAATTAATCAGTTAGGAAATTTGATTTGGGAATTTGGGAAACCTGTAGCTGATCCGCATATGACATCCGCAGCAAGACCTCCGAGTGCGGCTCCCTAGGTATAAGCATATTTGGGCGTGGATATTGTCCAACATTCGCTATTAAAAGATATAATCAATAGAGACAGACATAGAGATATATGCATATCAGTTGAATTTGTTGATAATACGGCTTAATGGGTATACAAACTCACGTGGCAGTTGGAAACCGGCCTCCGGTGGTTGCGGCTGTGGATGCAAAGGCAAATGTAAATGAGTATGAGAGTGTGCATGATATTCTCTCGTCAATCGTATCTGAAAATTATTGAATATCGTAGATAGTTTCAAAAGAGCCAGTGCTGCCTGAGTAGGATTATGGAGCCTGCTTGCGCAATGCGACAGTTGTAAGTGGAAAATGCGTTTGGTTGGTTTGTTGTGGGAGTTTTGTGGATAATGCGTGTTAGAAATGGTCAAACGAACGAACGAGCACCGACTGATGGCTTACAATGTGGGTTAGGCACGACTCCAATCAATTGGAGATGGCAATTGCAATACAAGAGTGTTAGCACACGTGCTTGGACATGGACACATGATATACCACAATTTACAGCATGATTCTATTCATTTTTTGTTTGTTTGTTTTTTACACACTAATTGGTTAATTGAGCTGGCATGTGGACAAGTGATTTGTGCAGATGTTTGATTTCGTTTGGGTTTTTTTTTTTTTTTTGGTTTTGGTTTACATAGTTGTTTTTTCCAAATACGATTGATTTTGTGAATATGAGTGGAGTTTCGAGTTTGGTGTACAATGAGAGATAGTCATGCAATATACACACCATATGCTCGCCCGGATCCATGCCCACATGATGCGGCGGCGGTATGCCCAATCTTTCGCGTTCCATTTGTGAAATAGCCGGGTTCGCGTACAGGGGAAACTGTGAGGGATGCATGTTGCTGTAGAAAGAGAAGAAAGTGAGTAAATTAATTAGAGTTTTTTCAAGTTATTTTAGCTTAAACGTACCGTCTGTAGTATTCCATCCAGTGTGGATCCAGACGCGATTGATTCGCTGCGGCCGCTTGTGCATTTTTAAGCTCCTCCAATTCTCTGTAATAATTGGAAGTTTGAAGCATGAGCAACTGCCTACAATTTTGTTGTATTGTCGAGGAGTTGGTTACGGGCAGGCAAATAAGAAACGATTGGGTTAAAAAAAACAAAAACTAAGGCATTAATTTCGACGTGCGCTTAATTAGGCAATTAAACAAAAATGAATACAGTAGGTATATTAGTAGGCAGAGGATATAGGATATTAGTATGAGTTAGGTGAGTGTGAGAGTCTGAGATGAGGATTTTGGCAGGCTTGTACTAGGTACTGTACCTCTCTCTGCTATACATGGGGCCCATTGGATGATGATAGGGCACCATCTGCTCAACAGGACTGAAATCGAAATGGAAATTATTACAATACAAACGCGATAATAAACGACACATAAATAGAACTACAACAATTGACTACAAATCAAATAAATCAATTCAATAACTCAACAATATATAGATCATTCTTTCAACTATTTGCCAGCTCACCTGAAGGCGACATGTGGACGCGCATACTCCGACAGCTGACGCAGTGCGGGCGTATCCGCGTAGGGCGGCTTTAGCTCGGCCTTGAGCTTCGCCTGCTGGGCAGCCTGTTGGGCGGCTGCTGCCTGCTGCTGTTGTTGTTGCTGCTGCTGCTGTTGTTGCTGCTGGTAAGAAAATTTAAGAAATTTCAATCAAAATCTGTATAATGGTTAAATGATGTGTATGCTCACTTGACGTCGCTCGCGCTCCTTTTCGGCCAACTTGCGGTCGCGTTCCTCGCGCTTGCGTGCCAGCTTCGAGTCCGTCACCGGCTTGAAGATCAGATCCGTGCGCGTACACGAATTGTAATCACCGCGATCAATGTGCCGTACAAAGCTGCAAATCAAATGAATATGATTAATCACAATACTCTCTAATATTAAATAGCTACCAAGTGTGGGGTTTTAGAAATTATATATTAGTAGAAAAGCTTGAGTTGTTCACGGCTTGTGCTTAAACGGGTTAACTGATAAAAAAATATAGGAAAGACTTTCGCCCAAACAAAATTCTTGTGCAATCATAAATTGTGAAACCATAAATTAAACAAAATGAATCGTTTTATAAATTACACAATCGTATAAGTCAGTTTAAACGCATTGTTTCTCAAATTATTTGAATTTTGAGCATTTCAATTTGTTAAATAAAAATTTAATTAATTTAGTCACCAAAATATGAATTTTGGAGTTTATATCAAAATTCTCTCAAATCTGACTGACAAATCATTTGATTACAGTCTTTGGTAGATTGAGAGCAACTGGTACCTGACACCACCTTATATTATTACACTATGTGTGGTGCATATTATTCGCAACAACAACAACAACAATAGATCAATTGTCTACTGGACACAGTTCACTTTTCGGGGGGAGTGAAAGCAGGGCATTGATTTAGAGTTGAAATCACGTAACAAAATTGGCAGACAACAACAAACACACAAAAGCTCAATTGCTCTATTTGGGATTTAACAATAACAAATACAATTAACTTGGGTTTATTTTCACTTAAATGGCCTAATGCTTTAATGTTTTAAGCACATTTACAGAAGGTTTACCTTTCGATTCTTATATACATATCATGATGACTTTCATGCAATCAAATATAGAAAAGTTCAGTACAAGAAGAGTTTTGTTATATGATGAGGATGATGATGATGATGGCGATTCATCAACCTAGGCTCTTAACTGATTAATTGCTTAATCGCGTTGCCACCTATATCAAAAATACTGCGCGTACGTTGCCACCTGGTTGTGAAATATCGCAATGCAATACGGGCTGTTAATATGTAGTTCTGTTTTCAAAATAACACTTAGGAACACTTAGCAGGTTTTGGACTTGGCTTCATTCAACTAAATTGAGTTAAGGTTTGATTAATTGCATTAGTTAAACTGTTAATCGGCTGACGTGAACACCCCCTAACTGTATAAATGTTTAAGAATTGATGAAACTTATATTTGATATATATTAGCATTATTTTCAAGAAGTATTTCAAATAATTGAGGCACACTTTTGGCAGGATAGCCTACTTACATGGCCGACTGCGAGCGATGGCATTCGGTATCATCAGGCTTCGCCTCGGGACTGGGACCGCGCTGTATGTTGTGAGTGGGGCTGGGTATCTCTGGTTCCGGATCGGGCTCAATGTCAATGGGCACTAAAAGCAAATACGATAATCAATAATCAGTAAGGAACTACCTTAATTCATCCTAGATCACTCACATGGCTCTGTCGGATGATGTGCGCTGCCAAGGCCAGCCGAGTTGGCCGAGTGCGCGTGCGCACGCAGTGCATCCATGTGGGAGGTCGGCTTCATGCCATGCGGCTGTCCATCCTGTGGCTGTCCAAACGGCGAGGCATGCTGCGGCGGCGGATAGCCAGGCATATGACCACCTGGATAGGCGCCCGGTGGCAGACCCGTGGGCGTGCCCGGTCCGCCCATGCCGACTCCCACGCCGCCGGGGCCTTGCATCGTCTTTGGCGTCGGTGGCTTGTTCTGTGGCGGGCCTCCAGGCTGCTGCTGCTGTTGCTGCTGCTGTTGTTGCTGCTGCTGTTGTTGTTGTTGTTGCTGCTGCTGTTGCTGCTGCTGAGGCGTCTTGTGTTGAGAAGCAGCTGCTGCCGCTGCAGCTGCCGCCGCGTGCTGCTTCTCAGCGGCCACGGCCGCCGCAGCGGCGGCGTTCTGTTCATCTTGTCGCGCTTGCGGCGGTGGACCTTGCATGCTGGCATGGTGGGCGGCCATCACGGCAGCCGGATCCAGAGGTCCGGCTGGTGGTGGCGGCTTCATGTAGGCAGGGAAGCCGGGTCCGTAGGGCGCATAGCCGTAGGGCGAGTTGAAGGGATTGTGATGGTGCGGCGAGTAGAACACCGAGGGATGCAGCAGCGGGTGCGGATATGGCGACTGGCCAGGATGTACGCCAATCTGAGGAATGCCACCGCCGGGCGCAATCAGCGGCAACGGCAGCGGCATCTGTGGATGGCGTATAACTGGCGGCGAGGCCCCCGGCCGCAAATGTGGCGGCGGCGAGGTGCCCAAGCCGCGCTGTCCCGGCTGGGGTGCATACATCTTGCTCAGCGGGCTGGCCATTAGGCCGGAGGCGCTGGACACAGGCGGCGGCGTCATATGCGGCGACTGTTGACGCAGCAACGCGTGCCGATCCCGTTCCGCAACGGCCGCAGCGGCGGCGGACAGCGCCGAGGATGAGGGATGATGGCTCAGCGGAGACTGAGGCACAGGGTGCAGCGGACTCTGCCGGCTTAGGCTGCCCACACTGGAGGCGGGTGACGCAGCACGATGTGCAGCGGCGGCGGCCGCAGCAGCGGCAGCTGCTGAATTGTTTGGCGTGCCGCTGTTGCTGCCACCAGGGCCAGTTTGAGCGGCACCGCTCGAGAGTTGCACGCTGGGGCTGGCGCGACTGAAGGCGGACGATGGCACCGTGCTCGGCGTGGTGGTCAGCGACATGCTCGTCGATATGGCCGCCGAATGAGGCGTCGACGGTCCCGACGAGGCATGCGGGTGCGACAGATGGCTGGGCGGCGTGCGGCGACTTAGCGCCGACTCGGGCAGGCCACCCAGTCCTCCGGGACCCGCCAGCAGCGCAATGGGACCGCCACCGTGGCTCAAGCCCGCAATCGAGTGCGAGAGCAGATGGCCGGGATGCGCCAGCGCTGCGTGTGCCGGATGGCCTGGCGGTAGATGGGCCAGATGCGGATGTATGGGCATTGGGTGGCCAATGAGCCCGCCAGGATGCGCCAGTCCTGGCAGCGGCGATGTGCGATGCGTGTGCGGTGATTGATGTGGCATCGGACCAGGCCCAGGTCCCGGTCCCTGCCCCAGTCCAGAGTTCGCTAAGCTGTTTATCCCCGTTGGCGCCGTCGATGTGTGCGAGGCAGGCGGCTCCCGGGATGTGGGCAGCGGCTCGTGCAGGCTACGCGGCGGCTGTTGTTGCTGTGCTGGCGACGGCGTGCGCACTGTGCCTGCCGGACCAGGACCTGGCTGCTGTGCGTGTGAGGGCGCCAGGGGATGCGCATGGCCATGCGGCGGCGGCGGACCCGGCGCCTGCAGCGACATGGGCATAGGTGCATGCGGATGCATGCCAGGCGGCAGGTCTGGATGCGGTCGGTGCAAGGCTTGCAGCGACTGCAGATGCGGATGCTGGTGCGGGTGCATATGCGGATGCATGGGATGCGAGGGCGCCATGGTGGACAGCGTGGGCGCGCCCAGCGACGAGACAGCCATCGGCATCGAGGAGGCGGCTGATATTTGTGCGTGTGGTCCACCCGGTGGCATTCCATGTTGCAACCCCGGCGGCCCCTGACCCGGCATTGAGCCACCCACAGGCTGATGCAGCGACGTGGGCGGCTGTGGACCGGGACCAGAGCCGGCGCCAGAATTTGGCGGCGGCCCGTGACCGTGGGGCGAGATGAGATTTTGCGGATGCATGCCGGGCGGAAGGCCGCCGCCAGCTGGTGAAGGCATGTGCGGCGATGGATGTGGCGACTGGAACTGCTGCGGCTGTGTGGAAGATGGTGGCTGCGAATTGCTGTTGCTATTGCTGCCCTGGCTGTCCTGGCCGGGCGTCGATCGCGCCGAGGCATCAATGGGGCTCTCCGGCGGCGGGCCATAGGGCGAAGCTTTGATTAAGTTCTCACCACCTGCCGCGGATACGGGCGGCATTGGATACTTGAGATCCTGCGGCTGTGGCGGCCCGTACTTGGCCACCAGGGGATCGCTATACTTGAGCATAAGGCCGGTTGGCTCAAAGTGCCGTCCCAGCGGCGGCGTCTGCACATCGTGCTGATAATGCGGCTTGGGCACGGCAATGCCTGGCGGCGGTGTGGCGCCCGGCGGCTGCTGATCCAGCGGTATAGGTTGACCGCCCGGCGCGTACTTATGCGGACCAGGTCCGTCCATGGACGCGCCAATGTTGTGCGGCAAGTGGGCAAAGCCCGGCTTCACATCGGGTATCTTGAGTGCCTCCTGGTAGCCTGGCTTGGGCGGCGCCAGCTCCACAGGATACTTGCCCTGCTGTTCGATCATGTACTTCATGTCGTATTTGCCCACGGCCGCCGCAGCGGCAGCCGCTGCCTGCATCTCCTGGCTGTACTTGAGCGCGTCCAGCGGCGGCGGCACTGGATACTTAAGCTCCTGTGGCGCAAATTTGCCGCCGCTGGCTTCAAATTTGACGGCCGCCTCGTTGTACTTCATTTCCATATCGCCAGGATATTTCTGAGGCGTTGCAGCCGCACCACCGCTGCCCGGATCACTGTGCAACTGTGGCGGCGGCTGTGGAGGTGGCTGTCCGGGAGGCCCGTACTTCAGCTGCCCGTCAATCAGATAACCGGCGGGCACCTGTGGCGTTGGCCCATGTTGCAGATGCTGCAAATGCAACGGCTCAGCGTTGACACCGTCCCCGGAGCTGTGATGCAGGCCGCCCGCCATCTGGGAATTGGGTGGCGGCACGCTGCCGACGGGCGGTAGCCCGCTGTCATTGATCTTAAGATCCTCGTTTTTGATTTCGATCTTAACCTTGAGATCCTGTGGCTCGTTGCTGTTTTGATTGCATGTGGCATCCATGGAATCCTCCATGGGCTCCTTTTTGATGTAGACGGCCTCCTGCAGTGGGCCAGAGGCAACTGACACAGGCGGCACAGGTGCCAGCTGCTGTTGTTGTTGTTGCTGCTGCTGCTGTTGGGGTGACACCTCCTGCTTAATGATGCCGAGCTTCTTAAGCAGCTCGGGATCACGTGCCTTTATCGCTGCTACTGCGGCGGCTGAAGCCGCCTCGCTCTCACTTATACCCATCTTTTCAATCGACTCCTTGCGATCTCGATCGACAGAGGCATTGAGGGCTTCCACGGTGGCAATGGTGGGCACTTTCATGACAATGGGCGGCACCGTTGCAACCGCTGGAGGCGCCTCCGAGGAGCTGGACTCCTTCATCAGACCATCCACGTGGGCGGGCTTGAGGCTAAGTGGTTGGTTGATGCTACTGGGCGGCTGAATGTTTGTCTCTTCGTCCATATTCTTAATGGTGTCCTTGCTGTCTTCCACGCAGGACGTTTCCGTTTTAATGGACTTCTCATTGAGCTCCGATTTGGTGTCCAGTTCGCCAGAGAGCGTTACAGCACTCTCCTCCTTGCAGTTAATCTCCTTGCTGTCCTTGATGGACTGCTGCTCCGCCGTACGTCCGTCCGTATCCGTCGTATTGGACTCGCCATCGTCCAGGACGGAGTCTGGGCGACTGTCGGAGTTCATGCTCTCAACAGGACTGTCCGGCCGCTTGCGCTGCTTCTCCTTAATGTTGTCCTCGTTGCTGTTGTTCGGCTGATCATTGCTGCTGTTGTTGGCCTCCGTTTCGGTGCGCTTCTTCTTGTTGGGCGTATCCTGCTTGCCACCCTTGCGCTTGTTGCCCGATCCCTCGGCGACCGACTTTGTGGGCGTCTTGGGACTGTCACCAGAAGCGGCAGCGGCTGATGCCGCATCCGGTGTGTCGGAGCCGCGCTTGGGCCGCTTGCCGTTGGCCACAGCGTTGCTGGCGTTGCTCGCTGACGCCGAGGACTGATCCTTGGCGGAGCTGTTGGCAGAGGCGTTCACGTTGGCAGCAGCAGCAGCGGTGTTGCCACCGCCACCAGCTGCACTGGCGCTGCTGCTGTTGTTGTTATTGTTCTGTTGTTTGTTTCTCGTCCTCATCCTAGAGGGTGATTCATCCCTTTTGTTGGTCAGACTCGAATCACTGTCACACTCGCTGGCGTCGTCCTCGGTTAGAGAACTGTTCTCCTCCTTGGAGACAGCGGGCGATGAGCGATTCGCCGTCTCTGCAGCCGACGCCGCCGCCGTCGCCGTCGTCGCAGCTTGTGGTTCCGGGGTGTCCTCCTTTTTGGGAGGTGTATTGTTGGCGCGCGTGACACGATTGCGACGCAAGGCGCTCTGTCTGCGTCGCCGATGCGGGCGATTATTGTTAGCGCCGGGCGTCTTCTTCCACAGATAGTAGAACTCGACGAGCTCCGGTGTGTCCTTGTGCGGCAACAGGTCCTTGTGGATCCTAAAGAAATTCTTGCCAAATTGGCGCAGACCTTTGATGAACTTTTTCGTTTCGTCCTCAGTCCACTTTTTGTCAATGCCCTTCGAAACGGGGCACTTTACGAGCGCTTGTAGAGCTTTGCCTGGATCGTAGCCAGAATCGTGTAGCTATCAACAAACAAGGATTTAAGGATTAAGTGGCAAACAAAGGGAGATTGAAAAGTGCAGCCAATCACTTACCACGTCGAGTGCGTTAATTGTTGTGTCGTCGCGACTGGCAGCCAAACAACCGTCTTCTAAACCGCCATCACACATTCCTTGAAATGCAGCCATGGAGCGTGCCGCACGCAAAAACATTAACAAGTCGCCATCGGCCACAACGCCTGGACTCCATCTTGTTTCCTCTAGTTCACGTTCATCGGTTTCCTTGTCAACGGGGAAGCTTGAGATTGGATTATAATCGGGCAGTTTTGCCTTCAGTCACAGGACAAGACAAGACAGAAGAAGTTGCGGTATTAGTTAAAAAAAAAAAACGCCAAAAAACAACGCATCAACTCTTTTTTCTTTTTCTGGATTAGTTACGTCACACACAACAGAGACACACAGACTCAAAACATACTCTACAACACACATCAAGCCATACAACATTATGTATATGTATGTATGTAGTTTGTCTGGTGTCATACGATACGACGATACACAACTTAAAGACTAATGCATGAAATGTATGAACAATGTATTGATGTGGTGTGTGTGTGTGTGTGGGTGTGTTCCTCCTGGAGTGGAATAGGAATAGGATTGGGAATCGGAATCCGATAAGCACTTGTTTTGTGAACACCTTTGCTCATCGTTTAAACAATTTGACCGCAAGCCCTTCAAATTGGCTTAGGAAGGAAAGGAAGGTTGCGGGAGAAATATAGCTGGATATCTGGTAGGGATAAGTCTACTCATTATAGATACACCAATTATGAAATGCCAATTTTGTATACAATCAAGTAGTATTATGTACAAACGGTTATTTACAGGCGTTAATTCGAAAACTACAAATCAAGGATCAAAAAAGTTATGTTGCCCACATCGGGGAACCGATGAATGAGAATAAACCATTAATGGAGTATGTATAGAAAGTGTATTCAAGCAAACAAACATTCGAGTTGAGAGAGTATAGAATATAGAATACAAAAGTAGGATGCTTGTTATCATTATAATTCAACTTTTAACAAACTTAAAAGAGGAGAAAAAGTTTAATAACATATATACATATATATACATCTTTTAGGTATAAACATTATCATCGTTAATTAGAAAGATTGTTTCTAGTTATAAAATATTATAGAATTTTATAATTATGTTAATTGGATAGATTCTTATAACTTGATATCCACAACAACTATACTGAAATACTGAGAAAGCACCTTGGGAGGTACAATACGGAAGTTATTATCGAATCGTAAGAGTCTATATACATATCATAAGATTGATATCGCATATTTGAGGGAAAAACGGATTTGTATAAACATATATTTATATGTAGATGTTGTCTATATATTTGGGATTAGTTTTGCACATACATATCATATATATATATGATCTATCTAGTGGTATTTCAGAAAAACACCTTTCAGACCGACACATATAGGAAATAAATGTGAAAAATCATAGTATAAATTTGGCGTTATCTGATTATCCGTTTATAATACTCATCCCTATGGGCAACTTATTAAACATTTGGAATTTAATTGTACTATTACCAAACTGAAGAGTAATAATAATAATAATAGAGAGTAAGGAGAGGGGAGAGGAAACTTTTGGTTTGGGACAACAATTAGAAGTTGCAACATTACGATTACAATACAAAAGAAAAACATTTTGCATTTTTTTATTTTGTTACCGTGAGCTGAATTTCTGAATTGTGAGAGTTATGTACGTACATAGACATCGTTTACCTGGTGGCCGGGACCCACTCGTATTTCTCCTTGAGTGGAGGCCGCCATCACCCTTTAAAAACACGCTTCCGGTCCAGTGTTAAGCCTTTTTATGCCCGCTATGATATGAAAATTCAACTGCAAAAAAACAACAAGAAAACACACCGAAAAGAGTAAGAAAAACACACATTGATTGGGTGAAAGGATCAACATTTGTATATTGTAGTATTAAGTAAAGGCAAAATAAAACATTTCAATAAAAGCGATGAAGCCGATATCAACATGCATAAATAAATAATCCATAAAAATAATGCCATGTAATGTGCCTTGCCGACCCGATAGCCCGATATCCGAAGGGGGGAAGAAGGAGGTAGGTCGAATCTGAGCCAAAGGAGAAATTAGGGAGTTTTTATGCTGCCCGGCCACTTAATCGTTTGCATATGTTATAATGCGCCTGCCAGCCAGACAGATGGACAGTTGGGCGGACGGACAGACCGACAGACAGTCAGGGGGAGGAAGGGAAACGACGGAAAAGAACTGAGTCAGCTGCGTTCATTCATTTTCTGCTTTTCTGCCTCTCGCTTTTTTTTCTTCGGCTGCCTCTCAAGTGTGCGTGCAGCTGTAAACAGATTTTCCGCTCAAGTAACTTGGCGAATAACTGTAACGAGGCGCCGTGGACCAACAGTAGACATTAGAGATGAGCGATATTTGTGTACCTGTTACTCGTCGCGCGTATTGAGAAGTAACGAGTCAGTGGAACTAACTAAAGTAATCTATGTGGTCTTATATTTTTATAAGTGACGCATATTATTCTGTTGAATGTATTTAAGTGCTACAAAACGATCAATAATAGTATCGATATGATTACTCTAAACCGATATCGATAACATTATTATAAATCTACATAGATATTATTATAAATCGAATTCGATATTATTACTATAAATGGTATTTTGAGTTTTCTCAAATTTTAATGTTCTTATAAAGAAAAATAAGGATTTGTATACCCTACACATAAATATTTAAGTCTATCGATAATATCGATTGTTCTAACTATCGACAGTATCGATTTTTATAGCTATCTATAATATCGATTGTTCTAACTATCGATAGTTTCGATAACTGCTCGTCTGTGTTATACTCGCTTTTACTGACTGCTATTTTGGTCACTGCTACTTTTGCTTGTAACAGTTCCAGTTGTCACAGTGTCCCCAAAATCACATTATCGCTCATCGCGAGCAGACACACAAGCAGCATGGAAATGGAGGGAAATTATCATTAAATTTGCTTGCGAATCAATATCAGTGCCAATACCCACACACACACACACGCACTCACACACACATACACACGCACACTTAAGCGAATGCCGGCAGAGTTGCGGTTGTGTGGCAACGGCACACAAATTATGGCAATTAAAATCAATTAATTAAATGCAGCAGCAGCGATGCCAGGCAAATAAAAAGCACTGCGGCTCGGCACGGCTCGGCCCGGCCCGGCCCGGTTCGACTCGGCTTTGCCCAGGCCCAGAAAAACAAAAAAAAAAGAAAAGTGAAATAAAAATATTGTCGACAGATTTACACTCAATAAGGCACGACACGCCGCCTAAATGACTGACGACGAGGCGTCGCGACGCGTCGGGGCCGCGGTCGCGGCAGCGGCGGACAACGAGTCGACCACGAACGAACGAACGCATGGACTGGCCTGGTCTGCACAGTGGTAAGCGTACTATTTGTAAACCAAACAAAATTATGCCACCTGGCTTAGGTAGTTTATTAGTAAAACTTGTAGTTTTCCAAGCGTAGTTTTCTACATCAGCTTTTTACTACCCACCCATAAAATGAGTAAAAAGGGGGTATTAGATCTGCACAAATGTATGTACATATGTAACAGGAGACATCTACGACCCTATAAAGTATATATTGTAGTCTTAGTCGTCTTGATCGTTCAGCGTATACTTTCTGACTGACTTTATTGAAGACCAACATCGATACTTCTTTTCAAACGATAACAGTTATTTATGATAACTATCGAGTACCTTTTAAATACATTACGATACATTTCACACTTCATTCTTCATAATATCTTTATGATATTTGTCGATAACATTTAAATACTTACTAACTTAATACTTAATACTGATAACTCTGTATTACTACAATATATATTCTTGATCAGTATCAAAAGAAAATTCGATTTGGCCATGTCCGTCTGTAAGTTCCTGTATACCATACACAGATGAAGTTTCTTTCCGATTGCAAATATATCCTCCCACACCCGCGAAATTTGATAAAGCCGATTTAAAACCACAATTTTAAAGATATAGCCTTGGGATTTGACATATATAATGCTTGGGACACTCTTAAAATACTGTCCAAATTTTAAGTCGATCGGATCATAAACATGAAAGAAGATTCAGTGCGGCAGAGCGGGGGCAAGAAGCAGCTGTCGCTTGTGCGTCTTCGTGTATATGTAAGTGTACTAAGATGGGCTTGAAAGTTTAAGACCTGGGTACAGGGAGTCTCGTAGTCGGGTATACACTCGACTAGGGCATTCTGTTATAAATATAGAAATAATATTGAAAAACGTTTATATAAAAACGAAGAAACTTTGTATTTAATTTCTATATAAAAAAAGGAAAATATTATTGAATTTTGCCTATCTATTTACAGGAAAAACTTTTCTATGAAACACACTAAATATTTATTATTGGAGCTGTACATAAAGCCTAGACCTTTCTTCAGGTTTTATCGACTTCTTTCCACTGTGCAACGGTGGGCTGTGTTGGGGCCAACACTTATCAGCGACATCAGCAACAACAACAGCCACAACAACAACAACAACGGCGCGTTAGCTGGCCTGGTTGGTTAACTGGCTAACTGGATGGCTGACTGCTTGGCTGCTTGGTTAGCAACTTTTTTATGGGGGAAGAAGTCGTGAGTGGAAAAATTTCATATAAACAGAAGGTGAGTACCTCCTGGTCCCCAACCCCCAACCCTTCCTCCCTCCTCTCCTGCTGGGCTGGGCGTAGGGCACGCGAATGCCCCAAGTGGCTGCTGCTGCTGCTGTTGGCGCTTTGGGTAAAATTGTGTAATAACTGCGAGCAATGTGCTAAGCTGTGTGCTGTGCGCCCCCCCTCCGCTAGCCCTGCTTGTTCCTTCCTGCCTCTACTCTACAAATTGAACCCTCGCGGTCTGGCCGAGTAGCTTCTGCTGCTGCCACTGCTGCTGCTGTTGCTGCTGCTTCTGCGGTGGCTGTTATAAAACAAATGTAGTACAAAAAGCGCCGTTGTAACGCACAAAAGCCATAAAATCTAAAAAGGCAAAATGAAAGGCTCGAACATTTTTGCCACCACCGAAAAAGTGACGACCCCTGCTCGCCCCTTTAGTATATGCTACTCCCCTTAACAGTCTGTGTATGTGTATGTATGTATGTGTGTGTGTATTAATAGCCGTATCATAATGCCCTGCGCTGAGGTTGCGGCAAACAACAGCAACAACAATGGGGCAGCCGGCAACAACAGCTCAGAGTAAAAGACCACAAATTATGGCAACAGCAGCAGCAGCAAATGTTGGTTGTTGTTGTTGTTGCTGCTGTTGCTGTACATCGTTGTGGATACGTGACTGACTGCTGGCCAGTTTCGAGTGCCTCTGCAGCTTGTGGCATGAACTTGTGCCTGTGAGTCAGCAGCAGCCAAATGTGGCTGGTCAGTGAGTGCTTTGGGGTTTTTGCTTGGCCCAAACGTTGCCCTGGCCAGGCCAAGCTAAATTTAAGGCCAATAACGCTGTCAATTTCAAATGGCGCATTTCCCTCGATTAATGTCAACACGCGTTTTATCAACTTACAGAATATACACACACACATACCAAGACAGATTAACAACTCAGTTTCCGACATTTGTGAGGGGGGATAGAGGGGTTTGGGTTGGCTGGTGCTGCCGCAAATTGTTTTCTAAACAGCCCATAAACATAAAAAGAAACAAAACGAGAAATGTAAATGAAAATAAAACTTAGCCAGGCAAAGGCAAAGGCAAAGCCAGCAGCACCAAGAGGGAAATCCAATAAACAATTTGTATCATGAGTAGCGGAAAATTGTGTGTACGCACGCGGCTAAACGACGACGACGACGACAACGAAGTGTGTGTGTGCGTGTGTGTGTGTATGTGTACGTGTGCGTAATTTTGAAATGGAAAAGCTGTCGGCTGTCGTGCCGTCGGCTGTCGGCTGGGTGGCTCTGGCTCTGCGACTGGCGTTCGTTTCGTTTCGTTCATTGGGTGCTTATGTTTGTGCTTGTATTTAGCTTGTTCTGCTCTCTCTCTGTCTGTCTCTCTTGCTCGCTCTCTCTCTGCAATCATCGCTTGCCAATAAGCTGACTAATTGACTGACAAATAGCCTACAACAACAACAAACGTCAGCAGCAGCAGCAACAACGCGCAGTGCGGCGTTAATAAGAGCAGCAGACAACTTAAAATGCCTCCGACATTGCGTTGGCTGCTGATGAATGCACGCACACACACACGCACACACACAGACAGAGAGACAGACACACAACTGTACATTAGGGTGGTTATTAACTAGATGTTAATATAATCTACTGGTGCAACCAACAGTTAAATTCACAGTCACAGTTACTAAGGGAGGTACATACGTATGGCAGTTAATTCACCCAGTCGGGTTAATGTACAATTAAATACGCTATCTGTACATCTGTACATACATTGTGGGGGATTAACGAGTATGCAAATATTGCACTTAACATTGATAACAAATCCGGTATTATATACATATATGTATGTATGTATGTAAATAAAACAACAAAGAACGGCTATATTCAGTATGCCGAAGCTACCCTAGCAAACCTTATTTTTGTCTGATTGCTCCTATGTGGTCCGATTTTGATCAAATTATAGAAAACTATATGAAGTATAATAAAACTCTCACTTAGTTTGGATGTAATACAAAAAGTTTTTCATACAAAAACTCATTTTTCACCCGATCCTAGGGCACCTACATATGTGATATACTTGTCCGATTTGTACCAAATTTGGTCAGATTGTATAAACTTTTTATAGACTCGGTTTGTGTAAGTTTGGTAAGGATATCTTTATAAACAAAAAATTTTTCATACAAAAACATAGATGTCGAGCGATCATTCGTATGACAGCTATATGTTATAGTGGTCTGATCCGGCCAATTCCGACATAAGTACTGCATGCAGCAAGAATTAGGGCCTTTCCCAAGTTTCATTACGATAGCTATAAACTAGCTAGACGGACATCGTTATATCGAATCATTTATTGATGCTGATTCAGAATATATATACTTTGTTGGGTCGGAAACGTCTCCTTCAGTTCAATACACATTTCGTGACAACATTATAGTACCCTCTGCTAGGGTATCACAAATATATATATACAAATTCTCAGAAAAAGTAACGAGATTTTCTACAATTCTAAGCTATGAACATGAGATGTTCTCCTGCTCCCTTTATAAAACTTTTATACTATGACATACTAGACTATTTAGACTTTTCTCAGTATATAAGGCTTTTGCTAGATCTTTTGCGGTTTTCTTTGACAAAGTGTTAAGAATAATGTTAGATTTAAGGTAAAACAACAGGACTGCATCTTTGGTCATGCTGAATTCTCTTCCTACATTTCAGGACTTCCATAACTTTGTCAAAACTGAACCGAATTTCATTGGAAATGGCTTATTGGTCAAGTTTTGTCCTCTAGATTAATGTGGCATTTGAATTTTTTTCATTTAAGTAAATATATTTTTCTAGGATATATTTTTTATAACAATATTGAACCTATAACATCTTTTGGGAATGTGACATTAATAATCTTAAATAAAAACCCATTAATCAGCAAATTCCATACATAAACAAAATCGAATGAAACAAATTGCATTCATTATTCGCCTTAGCGAATTCAATTCGTCATAGAATCAGCTAGAAATTTATTAGAGGAACTGCTCAATGGATTGGAATGTCTGCACTCTATCCAGTTATGTATGTGTGAGTGTGTGTGTGTGTGTGTGAGCTGAAAACCCATTAAATATTCGTAGGTGGACTCATACTATATCCATCGTGTCGGAGTATGTTTGTTGTGAAAGCCAAATTTTCACAACAAATCAAAACAGACGTCCGAAAAGTCAAAAAACATATGAAACAAACAAAGCTAAAGCACAGGAGGCACTCAACTTGCTGCCGTGCATTTAACCCCAACCCAAAAAACAAAAAAAATCCAACAAAAAATCAAGTAAATAAATAACCCAAAAAAATTTCTCTTTTCTTTAGGGGCCACATGTATATGTATGTATATAAATGTGTGTGTATGTGTATGAGGGGGGGCAAGTGAAGATTTTCGAGTGCAGTGCAGCTTACAGTTGTTATGCCCATTACTCAACATCATCAACAAGAACATTATGCCACATTCCATCCTCGTCCATTCATAGTCAATTTGCTCTCTCCCTTGCGCTTCATAAAACTCCCATACGCTGCTCTTCATTCAACCGAACGATTGAGCATCTATTCAGCGACTGATGCGGCGCTCCAAAAAGCCAAACCGAAACCAAATAAACGACCCACAACGACTGCGACTTCGCCTCTGGCCGCCCCCAGTTGCCCTGTCTCTCAAACCTGTGCAATCGTGTGCAGCCGAACTTCGCCTCTTAGTCGTCGTCATCATCGTTTTTGTTGTTGTCGTTTATACGATTTGTTGGATTTGCTGCTCATGAAGTTGTTAAACAGATTGTCGGTGTAGATACCTTCATCATTCTCTGCTCTGCATGTCTGTCGGCCTGCCTCTCATCCACAGCCACATCCACATCCATCGGCGAGTCAGTCAGGCAGCAGGCAGCAGGCAGTCATACAGCCAATTCTCTGCTCTTCTTGCTATCTTTACTCTTCTCTCACTCACACACTATTTCCATCTCCCTCTCTCTCCCTATGTGTGTGTGTGTTTGGTTGTGTGCGTGTGCTTGTGCGATTAGTTTTATGTAATTTTATCGAGTATTTTAAGGATTTTGCGGCTTATCCGCGCTTCATTTGGAAATTGTTTCGTGTTACTTATGTCGCACGTTTACCCAAACGGAAGGGCATGCAAAGAGGGATTGACTAGGGTAGGGTAAGGGAAGGGTAGCTTATAAAAGAATAAGGGCATGTAAGAAGAGACCGCTTGCCCTTTCTTAGCTGCTGCTGTTCTTGTTGTTGTTGTTGCTTTTGGTTTTGGACCTTTTTCAAGTGTTTTTATGGCACTATTGTTGTTGTCATTGTGTGTGTTTTTGTATTATGGCAACGACGAGTGTCAGAGAATTTGTGTCGCTCCGTCCGTCCGTCCGTCTGTCTGCGTGTCTTTCGAATATTTTGTAAATGAGCGTTTTGCATGTGAATTTGTTGTTATTATTGCTCTCTCACTCTCTCTGTTAATCTCTCGTAATCGAATTACACACAATGCTAAAGATTTATATGATTTTATTGTTGTTATTGTTAATTTTTTGTAAACACGACTTTCCATTATGTTCTCTCGCTCGCCCATTGATTTTACACCGATTAACCTTCGCTTAATTATTCAACTCTATTCGTATATATCAATTTAATAGGCGCTTTGTGTGTTAATTATCTTATCGCTAATGGAGTAGCACGCAGCTGGAATTGTTTAATAAATGTCTGTGTGTGTTTATGTGTGTGAGTACAAGAGGTATATTTTCAAGTATTTGAACGTTTATAAGTGATATAAATGGGCAGCTTTAGTTTGCAATACAGATACGGATTACTATTTTTAATTTGTTTTCTTTTTTTCTTTGAGAGCCCTGATTCATTTGGTTTTGACTGATTGAGGTTATGTAATAACTGTCGTACTAACCATTATGATATATGGCATGAATGTACTAGAGGTGGTTAACAATCTATCGATAGTATCGATTTATATTTTCGGTATATCGATAATGTTCTTTTCATAATATGATGTATAAATACATACGTATGTATGATTATATACCGCATAATTTCATTTGCCTCGATCACTGTGAATATTTCTCATTTAATGAGAAATAGTTAGATATTTTTATACATACATACATAGACAATTGCAGTCTTAGTAGTATTGCTTATTCGGCGTATATTCTCGACTGCCTTATTTCAAGATCAACATCGATACTCCTTCACAATCGATAACATAGATATTTGTGACAACTATCGAGTACCTTTAAAGTACTTATTAAATACATGTCACACTTAAACACTTGACAAATATCTTTATGATATATCTGAATATCTGTGAAGTGCACAAATTTCACTGTCATAATGTTGCTATTTCGTAGGTGCACCTCCGGACAAACCTTCCCTTTTAACCTCATCCTTACTAAATGAAGAAATATTAAGCAATTTACTATTTATTTAAGCATTATTTTTGGCGCACAGTTCGTCATTGTTTACCTTTGCACCAGTTTATCGATAAACATCGTGAGTTCGATAAGAAAATACTAAAAAATGGCGGGTCGAATGGCATCATATTAAAAATATGACGGATTTGTTATTTTTTTTCCTTATTCCCAAAATCAAAAAAATTACGAAAAATAGGGAAATATGATGTAGATGTAGTGGAAACAGGCTATAAATCGCGAATACACATAGTTCATCTACAATTAAGCATGATTTTAGGATATTCCTCCTACTATGTTACTTATATTAGAACTTAGAGGTTAACTCTAGGCCTAGCTTTGTTTTAGTTCGAGTGGGTTGTTAATTGGAGCGTTATATAATGATCTAATATAAAATGAGCATGGGATGTGTTTAAGCAGTAACTAAAATTTGTTAATTTCGCATATTTCAGATATATAAAGTTAATAGATGATTAATCACACAGTGAAGAAGCGAAGCTAGAAATAAAAACCTATTATAACATAACATATGGAATCTTTAGCTAAAAATAGACAAAAATCAGTATATAAAGATAAAGATATAGAACATTTTGGTAGCATGTTCTCAATACAACTCCAAATTCAACGATACTTTCAGTGTGGGGGTGAGTGTACGTAGATTTGGGGGCATATATATAATCGGAGGCAATAAATCGACACTCGAGTTCACAAGTGTCTTGCCTTTTCAATCAGATAAGCGGCAATTATAAATTAAAAGCACACCAAATAGATTAATAAAACGTAAACTTTAACAGCGCATTATAAATAAGCCAAATGACTAATAATAAAATATGAAAGCGCACACGAAATCGACAACATCAAAGGCCGTTCCCCACCGCACCCCACCGCACAGCACCGCACCACTCAACTCAACTCAACTTAAACTCGAACCCAAACCCAACCCAACCCACCATCATTATCATCAACAACATCATCATTGGCACTGAAGAGACCACCAAACCGAAACCGAAACAGAACCAAACCACATCAGTGGGCGGTGGGTGGTGGTCGGGTGGGCGCATTCTTTAACAGTTCATTTTTTATGTTGGCTTGTGAGAATTTCCGCTCGGGGCATTTTTGCCTTCCAAGTTTCGCAGTCAGTTTTCGTATTTATTAAATGCATTATTAGCACGTTATTTATTAATTAAACACTTCAGGTTTTATTCCCCAGTAATCAGTTACCCTTTCACTCCACTCCCCACTTCCCACTCCCTCTCTCCCCCTCACTGTGCGGGTGGCTTGCAGAGATAAGCGCGCAATTCAATGTAAATGGATTTCATTCCGGGTACACGATAAGCGGGAGGGCGCATAACCAAACTTCCCTGGAATTAACTATTTCAAATACTTGGCTGCGTATATCTTTCGTGGAAACTCAGCTTAATTTGTCACTTAATATTCTTTAGAAATTACACACAGCACTGAGTATAAATAATCTCTTAGAGGATAGAAGTGCCAGGAACTTTATAATTTATATTCCAATTATTCAGTATAATGAATAACTAGCTAAGGTCAAAGGAATAGGAAATAAATATAGAAATGTTTGTCGAATTTTGTAAAAATCTCAAAATAGTTATAACATAATCAGTATATGAGGATGTCCAACCCGTCGACCTTCGGGAAAGACTCATTTATGTTTTTTTTTGTCTTTCTAAATTACTATAATTTTTACGAATTCCTATAATTATTATTGTTCTTCATATTCCATATTTAAAACTACATAACACATAATATTAGCAGTAGTTTTCATAAGGCTGAATACCATTATAAATAAATACATCTAAAGAAGAAACAAAATTATATATATATGAGGAATGAGAATAAGTAGCTAAAGTCAAAAGAATGTTCTGAATACATATTGAAATGTTTGTTGAATTTTGTGAAAATATACATAACAATATAGTTATAACATAATCAGTATCTAAGGATGTTCTTTGCATTGTGAAAGAACTTCTTTCTAGGAAATCGTTTTTTGAAGTAGTTCTTATAACAAATAGGATACTATTTCTGGGCTTCAACTAATTGGGAGTTCTTAGTTTGGATTGTGAGTCAGAATATGCAGAATATGTACAAAAATTAACTTAATACTTAAAAAGTCGAATCAAAATGAATGAAAAGCGATTATAAATTTTACCCTAAGTCAAGAATTTAAATTTAGTTTCAAAGTGTAAAGTGTTTCTTGACAAACTGTATATTTTGAAGACATTTAAATACATCCCTTGTATCTATTGTTTTACAAAGTGTACCCAAGAACTCTAAGTGCTTATTATATATTCTCTATAACTATTTCTAGACTAGTAAGTTGGTTTTTCATTGTATGCTAATGGCACAGGGAAATACTGGGAAACAAATGTAATTTATTGAATAACTATTAAGTAAACAGTTTGTATGCTTTCTATATAATAGTTAACATGAAGTTATTGACCATTTGACAGTAAATTAGCGACAGGCGAGCTAACTAATTAACAGGTTGTAGATGTTACGCTCCGACAGTTATCCGACTCTGGGCGATTCATAATGCAACAGCTTTTAGCTCTGTTTGCAGGCGGCACTTATCGTGTGTGCAGTTAGTTCATTGGTGTGAACTGGATCACAGCGTGAACTTTAACTGGCTCACTAAATACTTGTCGTAGTACTAAGTTAAAGTACTATAAATAAATATTGTTCAATTTCTGATCAAGTTTTCACTTTTGCGGAAGTGAAATTCCCTGAATGTGTTCAATTTTAATTAAAACCAATTCTAAAAGAAAGTGAATTTAATCACAGATTGAACTCAAGTAAAATTTAGTCTTGTTAAAAGTGAAATTGATGAAAGCCCTTCAGGCAAATTGACTTCCGCAAAATGTTGCCTTAAGTAAAAACCGGAAGAAGCCTGATAAATTAGCTATTTACTAAAGGGAACAGTGCAAGGAGCTTTTCAAAAATGATTATTTTCTTACTTTATAATAAACTGCTGTTTATTGCTGTTTGTGAGCACTTGGAAGCACTTTAGCTAATTAGTTTACGATGCAGTTGTGAGTAAGCCAGCCAATTTGCTTGTCTATCACAGCAGGCAATTCCCCCGCTACCAAAATATCTATATGTATGTCTACTAGAGGTGGTACAAGATGGCTGTCCCAGCAATCGATAGCTTTCGATAGTGATCGTTGTAAATATCGATGCTTTTGACAGTACAATCTATCGAAAATGAGTTACGTATAAGTTCATATAACTTTAATTATATAATATCTTCTATGTCTATAAAACAAATCACAAAAACTATAACATTAACAAATATATATAATTACTTAGTTCAAATAAGATCGGCATCATAAACTATCCGACTATCACACAGTCTGGCAACTCCACACGTTTTACACCTTAAAACTATCGCATTAATACTGCGATAGTTGATCGATTTTCCAAACTATCGAGTGTTTATTTCGATTCTTATATATCGAACTCGGTTTTTTTTCTTTCATTTATTTCATTATTTCGGCAGTAAAGTCTTGCTCCGCCGCCGGAATTTGCTTTCTAATTTACAGACGCATCGTTTAAGACTAATAGCAGGCATTTTGATGGAGTCTTTATGTGGGGTCCCTAATCTATAGAATTACCATAAAGTCAAACTCTTCTTTTTGAGATAAAAGTTGTAAAATTTGGAGCTGTCTTTATATAAAGTAGTTCTACCAATATTTAAAATATATGCAAAATTTTTGTTTCTGAATATTTTCAATATAATGTAACAAAATACGAATGGTTGAACTTAAAACTACTCTTTATATGCTGCCGTATGAATGATCATAACGATACTATATCTAATAATGCCATCAATAGTAAAGAGAGTTCGATAGAATCGATAGTTCGATAGGGGGTTAGAGCTGGCAGCACTATCGAACTATTGTACATATATATAGTTCAATAGTTTAGCCCTGAACTAAATAGAGGACCATCTCGTCCCCCCCTGGGACGCGAGAGGACGACACGCGAGCCGGCGGCAGTATATTGTGTGTGCGAGTGTGTGTGTGTGTTAAGGCAAACAAATAATAAATAAATAATTAAATATATGCCTAGCTTAACAGCTGTTCGCGGCGGCAACTCACCATGAATCCAGTGTAGATGTGTGTGCGTGTGTGAGGAGGCCTTCCCAGCGAGCAACTCGAAACCGGGTGGCTGTGGCTCCCACTGCGTGCGTGAGTGCGAGCGAGCGAGAGAGAGAGCGCGATATCCACTGATGCTGGCAGGCGGCGGTAACGGTAACGGTAGCTGCGACGCTGTCGCCGCTGTTGCTCCTGCTGCTTGAACTGGAGTGGTCGGGGGGGAAGGGTATAGGCAGCCGGAAATGTATATTTTGGTTAATTTGCACAGGCACAGCTGGAAACGAAGAGATGACGTAGGTGAGAACCGAGATGATGATTATGAAGAAGCAGCATTATCCAACAACAACAACAAAAAAACACGTCCCAAAATGAAACAGCAAAAAAAAAACAACAAATGCAAAAATATAAAAAAGTAAAAAAAAGGCGCGCAGCACACAACAACAAAAATTTTTCAGCCAACGTCAGCGAAAAAGCAACAAAGCAAAGCTAAAGCAGCAGCAGCGGCAGCGGACGGCGGGCGGGCGGGCGTACGGTCGGTTTGTTGGTCGGCTTGGCATTCGGGGGGTGGACGCAGCAGCTGCGTTGGTGGTGGGTGACGCTGGCTTGACGTCGGCATCGCTGCTGCTGCTGCGCTTTGCTATTCCTTTTCAGCAAAATTTGTTGAGCCTTTGAGTCGTCGCTGTCGCTGTCGTCGTCGTCGCCGTTGCCGTCTTTTGTCGTTGTATTGTTCTACCCCAAAAAGTCCATAATAGAAACCCCCTAAGCTGCCCCACACCTCCGCTCCTTTTCAACGTCATCGTCGTCGTCGTCTGCGTCTTTGCTCTTCTCTGCCCGCTTTGGCTTTTTCACTTTGCTTTGTGTGCAAACAGTTGCAGCGCCGACGCCAACTAAAATGACGTCGACTGCGACTGCGACGCTTTCATACATTTTTCACTAATAAATTTTAATGATTTCTACGCTGCGCATTACGAAGACGACGTCAACGTCGGCAGCGCCAGCGACTGCGACTCGGACGCTTCAAATGAAATTAGTGACACACTTAAATAATAATTAATTTTTGCACACTTGTTGTAGTTGTTGCTTACATTTAGAGACTTGTAAATTTTTGTTGTAGTCGTTGTCGTTGTTGTTGCTGTTGTTGTTGCTGGCGCTGCTTTGCTCTGCTGCTGCTGTGCGCGTAAAACTTGTAAGTGGCAACCAACCCAACAATACGTTTTTTAATGCTCTTCTGTTTTGTCTTCTTCTTTTTTGCATACACTTTGCGCACACACACACCACAAACACACACACTCACTCAAATGCTGGCAATACACATGCACAAGCACTTACACTCGCATACAAACATACACTCACACACACATACACTCACGCACTTGGCTTGCTTGCTTTGCGTTTTTTTATTGCTGCGGAGTTTAGAAATATTTTTGCTGGCTCCCAAACGCAATTTGTGTACACTTTCACACGCGCATACCAGCAACACAGGCTCCTTGAAAGTTTTACACTATAATTTAACTATATTTTATTAGCACAAATGCGTGTTTTTTCTGTTCTTAGTGGTACAACAAAATTTCTCCGCGTATAGCAGAAGCCACCATTTTGCGACTCTCGATGAACAACAAGCAATGCAACTCTGTATACCGCTCAAAGTCTGGCAGCGCTGTGCATTCGATTGGCAACGATAAAATACCACACAACGTAATAATGTCTGGCGATGACGTAAATGAACGTAAGTATCGAATGGTATATTTTCTTTGGTATTTCCACACACTCGCCAACTGGCCACACTCCACTAGTTTGCTCTATTGTTTAGCGTCGTTCGCGTCTGCGTTGCTGCCAATTAAATAACAATTTCTAGCGTACCTAAGAATACGTCTTTTCTAACAATTTGTGTGAGAAACTAAACATTTCTATTGACAATCAACGCCTTGCATTTACAAACGTTAGCTGCAAATATGTCCGATTGCTCCAGCGAAGCTGTGGAACAACCGCCAGGTAAAAAGAATTTGTTTACGTTCGTTTTAGCATTCCATTTGCATATCAAATATCACTAGTTGCCGGCATCATTCTAAATATTTAAATATTTCATTTGACAGGTGTTTAAGTTTGTGTGTGCTTGGGCATTTGTTATGAATCAGTCAACCCACCCACCCACCCCCACCCGAGCAGCCTTCCCGCTTGTCTCTGTCAGCTTTTGTTATGTATTTGCGGCTCAGGAAGCGCACATTCGAAAATCAAAATATCGACAGTCCATATACATATTTGATTGTTGTTTTTGCTGCTGTTGGCTATGGCCTTGTCTAGTTGTTGCTTCTGCACATCCGCAATATTACAAATAATATTCGTTCACGGCCAAGTTTAAGCCAATTTTGAATATGCAACAACAACAGCAGCAGCAACAACAACAACAACACGCGCTAACGATTCACACTCAGCTGCTGTTTTCTAGTTATGAGAGGGGGTGGTGGGGTGGTTTGGTTGGTAAGGGGTGGGGGGCTGCGACGCAGTCCAATTAAATTACAAAGCGGTCACATTTTCTGCCCGCTTATCGGGGCTATGTCAAGAGAACCCCTCTGGGATCTTATCAGTTGGCCAGAAGCCCCAAACCCAAAACACTTAATCATAATTTTGTTGAAAAACCTATCCCTAGTACTATATATCATAATACCGAATACTAAATACTCTGCCAGACAATTGAAGAAATACATAAAAACTATATAGTGCGTAGTAAAATGATCATGAGATTTTGAATAAAATATTTTTATATAGTAAAATGATCATGAGATTCTGAATCAAATTTCTTTGCTGAGTTTACTTCATTTCTTTTTTTTTTTTAATTTAAAAAATGTATTTGTTATTTTTATCAGACTGATCTGTATCTTCAGATCTCAGCTGACAGATATTTTTTATTTAAATCAGCGTTCTTATCAAATATAAGCAGTTTACTTCATGAAGTTTGTTGTGTTCCTCCTGTACCACAAAAAAAAAAACAAATACTTAATGTAGTAACTTCACGATGTAAATGTAAATATTAATATCAAAGATTTATGAATATCCGATCTAAGAATATTACGGCTTTACCGGTTTTTCACTTTCTTCAAGACACTGAATGATTAATTTCCCTTAAATAGCAGCTTTTTGCGGATTAAATTCACTTTTAGCTTAAACTGGATTCACTTGGAGATAGAAACTTCTTGAAGTTTGTTGTGTTTCACACAAAATGCAACCCTGTAAAATGTAATGTAAACGGCGGCATTGTATTCTCCCTGGACCCCCAATAAACAAATACTTAATGTAGTAACTTCACGATGTAAATATAAATATAAATATCAAAGACTTATGAATATCCGATCTAAGAATATTACGGCTTTTCCGTTCTTTCACTATCTTTAGGACACTTTGAAAAATCAATTTGCCTTAAGTAGTCCCTTTTTTAATCTAGAGCAGCTTTTTGCGGATTAAATTCACTTGACTTTAAGCTAGCACTTGATTCACTTGCCTAGGAGATAGGAATTTAATTAATTTGATTGAAAAGTGTAACATTTGTGAGTACTTTAATGAAAGTGATAATCGAAGGCCTGGTTTTGAGTACTCCCTATTAATTTTTAAAGTTTAGTATTGTATATTCATTTTAATTTTGTAAAATAAAACAATGAAATATTTTTTATTTATTTTATAGATCTTTGTAAAATAAAAATTAATAATATATTTTTTTTATATATCTTGAAGATCTTAGGTATTTGTAAAATAAACAATATTATAAAGCCCTCTGCTAGGGTATAAAAATAATAATATAATATTTTTTTATATAATATATAGATCTTGTTATTTTTATTCATTTTTATGGTCACACGCTTTAAAAATGTCGCCTCTGATTAGAATCAGTTTCTATTTCTATTTCTATATCTATTTTCATTCGATTGTTTATGGCAGTAATGAATTACAGGCTTAAAGCAACAACAATTATCAATTGATCATGGTCGTGAGACATTTAAAACGTTGTACAAACACTCGTACTTCAGTTGGGAATATCTAAGTATTTATATATATATATGTTTTGTTGTTTAGTTAGTAAACTGATCAATTCAATTATCGCTTCGATTTTGCACCTGGCGCCGTTGGTTTATGTTTTATTTTAATTAAATTGCACAATTGCAGAAATGTCAACAAATGTTTCATTTGTTGCTCAACCAGATTTACATATACATATAGATTGTATACACGTTGTCTGGCTATTAATAGTGTCGCATTGTTGTTGCTGCTGTTGGCCCCATTGCAATGCTTGGCTGCCACGAGAGTGGCACCCCTCCCCTTGCGAGTCTCCCCCTCATATGTAACTGACAGCAGCGCCCCTTACAGTGTTTTCAGAGGGTGTTTGATTGATAAATGTCCCAAGGCAACTCGACAATTGTTTTGATTTCAAATATACATATATGCAACAAATTCGCATTCGTTATGCATTTTTGCCACCCATTTTTTGTTTAGAGCTTTTGGGGCACGTTCCCCAAAATGTTATTGGGTGCCCATTTATGATCTCGCAATTGAGCTATTTTATGGTCCATTCAAATGACATCACACCCAAAAAGTCGACAAATTGTGGCATACACTGGAAACTTCCGCTCATTTGCAATTTATTCACTTTAGCAGTCTTGCGAAAGAACTTTTCCTAAAAACGCTCAAAATCTATACAATTTTAGCGTATATATAAAACGCCAGGCGTTAACTGATTGATAATAAAATTTATAGATTATAAATGAGCCATAAATTAGCTAGCACTACGACAAAATGTTATGTAGAAATAAATAAACTATAAATGATATATTCCAGGAACTCTTTAGAAACATCAGAGCATTTAATAGGCCAATTTTAATACAGTCAGCAATTTCTAACTGTATGCATCAATATTTATCAACAGATGCCTATATTTCCAGATATATAATAAGTTAATAAATATATAAGATATTAGAAAGATACAAATCATATTAAAACTGTCTTAGCCGGTCTGTTGTGGCTTCCATTTATGACAGAATTTTAAGAAAATCAATTTCTCTCAAGTGATGTTTGACCCCTCCATTCCTACCCCGAAATTGAGCGCAATCTATATCTTCCACACCTGTACAGGTAAATCATCAAATTTGACATACAGACTACTGTTTTTCGCGTTTCTTTCCGAACCCACAAATAACCAAATTATACAGGACTGGAAACAGAGTATTCTGTAGTCGGGTGCGGCCGACTGCAACGTTCTTACTTGTTCAGCTCCTCCTGGAACTGGTGAATTGAATTTCATCTAAAAATGGCAAGTAATTTTAAGCCTAGATTAAAGGCTTCTTCTTGTTTCAATTAAAAATAACTTGCAGGAAGTAAAAATGTAAATATTATAGGGAAATTCATGCTCGCTTAATTTTAACAAAAAAAAGTAAGAAAACATCGATGTTTTGTATGAAATACATAGAAGAACATCGATGTTTTGTATGGAAACATCGATGTTTTGTATGGAAACATCGATGCTTTTACATCACTAGTACGATTGCTATAGTTGAGTATACCCAGCTACAAAACTGCCTGTACCCAGGTCAAAAATTGCCGATCGCATCTTATATCAATATCCAATACACAAAGACGCACACATATAAGCGACAGCGCAAGCGAGGCATTGTAAGTGGTGTGCTGCTTCTTCCCCCAGCGCTGCAGTACTGAATCTTCTTTCGTGAATAACTTCCGTGTTTATTGTCCGATCGACTTGAAATTTGGACAGTAGATCAAAAGTGGCTGAAGTATTATACATGCCAAATCCCAAAGCTATATCTTGAAAATTGTTACTGTAAAACGGTTTTTATTGAAAAGCGGGGGAGTGGGGGGGAATAGCTTGGATCCAAACTAAACTTGACTTCATACATACGGACGGACAGACAGACGGACATCGCCAAATCAAAATCTCTTGATACTGATCAAGACTATAGTATATACCTTATAGGGTCGGAGATGTCTCCTGCTGCCCAGATTTATTACCCCCGTTTTGCCCATTTTATAGGTACAGGGAGTAATGAAAAGCAACTGAAAAGTATAAATAAAAAAAGTATAATAAATTTTTAATGCCTTTTTAAATGCTGAAAAACATAAACGGGAAAATAGTGTGTTATATAGAATTAATGGACTTTTACCTGACTCAGATCCAACTACAGCTACTTGGCACATTTATTTCTAGTAAATTCCTATTAAAATGTTGTAATTTTGATTTATACAAAGTACATTGAGATCGTGCTTAAGTGTAATTTCCAATTTAGTAGCAAATATTTAAAAATAAAATGACTGAAAAGTGATCAATTAGAAGAGAAAACGTGCCTAAATGCTTTGAAAGTCGTGTCAGCGAATTGAGTTTCGTAGTACAATAAAATAAAGTATTAGATGAAAAACATGTGACTGTCAAAAAGAGAATATATATAAAAATGTATCTCATACTCGTACGTCACTCTAAGGAATGACAGCGGAGCGTAACGAGCTATGAAATACTAGATAGATAAAGTTCTCAGCAGTTGGCAAAGATTTGTGTGTTTAGCCTTCGGAATAGTTGGTTTTTGGCCCCGCTGAATGTTAATTAACCTAACCCACAAACAAAACAATTGAAATTTTCATAGTCGCTTAAAGTCAATCAATTGATCAAGTGCAACTTTCCGTGCCAATAGATACAATTCGAAAAAGAAAAGGCAAATCACATTCAAAATATGTTTTGGAATCTTGTCTCCAATGGTATTTTGTGGCTGCCCATTAATGATTTGATCTGGAAGAGTCTCAAAGAGCGTGACTTCCCATTGAAATTTATACAAAAAAAAAAACCCCTAAATTAAAGAAGAAATATAAAAAGCATATAAAATTTCCGCCCACTTGTTTGTCGCTTGTGCAAATGAAATGTTGACAAGAGGGGGGCGGGTGAGTGTCTTTTGTATACCATATTCCATATATATCCGTGTAATAACAACGCGCCTTTATATCTATATATATATATACTGGCATTTAAGCAGTTTAAGCTGGATTACAGTAAATTGTTTGCATACACAAATTTGGATTTCAGTCACTGAAATCGCTTCAATTTTACATTAGCCAGCACAAAATTGTTGCTGACTTTTTTTTGTGTGAATTCTGAAGAATTAAACTCACATTAAAGGCAAATAAATTTCAATCTGAACAGCCATAAAACGAACTATACTTGTGACGTCTTTGCTGAGCGGGCGATCAGCCAAAAGTATCTTTCTTTTTTGCGCAGACAATTATTTCGGAGACAGCAGAAATTCATATATATATATATATACATGTAGAAATACAGCAGAAATATGTCATATACAGATACAAGTACAGATACAGATACAGATACAAGTACAAGTATAAGTACAGATACAGATACAAATACCATTACAAAACATGTTTTGTTTAGGTGTTTATGCCTTGCATTTGTTGTGTAGTTTTATTTTGTGTACAACAAATGACAATTAAGGCATGCAATTTAGCTGGGAATTAAAGAAATTAAGGATCTTATGCAACAGCAAATTATTCAGATATTTAGGACTGAAAACAAATGTAACTAAGGCCAAAGTCTAAAGATATAAGGTATAACACCACGGCTGGCATTTGTTACTGCTTTTGAGCTGGGATTTATAATAGGTCCCACAGTCAGTTTTCCTGTATATCTTCTTATATCTTAAGTCTTTGCTAAGGCTGAAATATTTGTTATTATTATTATCAGTGGGGGTATACACGTTCTGAGACCTATAAGATTTATTGTACCAGCTTCAAAGCCTAAATCCTATCAATCCTAGTTATCTCCTGCTTGAAGGAAAGAATCTTCCTCGGGTTAAGAGTTCCCATGTCGCCTGTGGATATGCATACCCATCAGCCTATTCCTTCCTCTTGTTAGATATTCTTTACTTAACTTAAAAGATCTTAATTCTTTCTTTGAATTATCTAAATTTAACATTTATTATGACACAATACTGTTATGAATTAAGAGTTTCTATATCGCCTGTTTTTAGGTTATGCCTACCCAGTATCCTAATTCTTCTTCTTGTGAGATATTTTTTACTCAAATTAAAAATCTTGATTCCTTCTATCATACTTGATTCTTCTATGTCGCCTGTTTGAAGAACATGCCTACCCAGAAATGAGATATTCTTTACTCAACTTAGTAATCTTGTTTCTTTCTTTATGTCTTTAAATTATCTACATTTTATATTTATTATGGCAGAGTATCATTATGAACTAAGAGTTTCTATGTCGCCTGTTCGAAGGATATGCCTACCCAGTAGCCTATTACTGCTTCTAGTGACATATTCTTTATTCAACTTAAAAATCTTGATTCTTTCTTCATTTCTAACACTTCTTACTTATTTTATGAAGACACTGTACTATTTTCTTTTAAAATTCTCATTATTCTTTTTATTATTTTCAATGCCAATTTAATTATAACTTTTGTTGGCGGCTTCCCTTTTTTGAATTCACTGCATTCCGATTTATTTTTAAATTGTTCGTTTCCGTTCTCGACTGAAATATAGCAAACGTTTTTCTTATATTGAAGCTAACTTCGAATGATTTTCATTCCATTGGCCCAAAGGCAAATCTTTTCATATAATGTTGCTCAATAATACTTCAAACACTTTCGATTTGATGTTTTGTACAGTATCGGAAATGGAAACTAAATTTACGTGTCGCATAAACTATTTATTTGTGTATTGTTTTGAGCATGTGTCGAATGTTTCTACATTTGCTACATTTTGCTGCCATTTGTTATTACTCATACATACTCGTAGTCGTAGTCGTAGTCGCTGTATTGGCAACATTAAAACTTCTATTTATAGCCAAATTTTGGGGGCCATGATCGACGTGCTATTTGCCAGCTACTTATAAGTATTTTAATGTACACAAAAATCGTGTGAGTTATATATATATATATAGTATAAGAATCCAATGAACTTGTGAATGAAGCGTCAAGTTCTGTTTAATATTTATGATAAACGTATAAAATTTGTTAATTGAATTGTAAAACAAGCCGTTTTATTGTATCCGATCCCATGCCAATGATTAGCAGTCTGTAAATATGTGTGCTAATTTTGATTAGGAATTTAAGTGTGTCGTAGTTGAAAGTGTTTGAATTTGGTTGATCTCAAGTTGCATGTTCTTGACAATTAAATGAGTCAACAGTTCATTCATAATACTTTGTTGTTGTTTGCTGTGAGTTAAATCCCCACTGTTTTAATCAACGAGCACTTGGACGCTTCAAATCAGCGGCCCAAGTGCACGTTTTTGGTCCCAATTGACCCAATTTTAATGCAATTTAAGCCCCAAGCAACCTGAGCAACCTGAGCAACCAAAGCGACCTTGGCGCCAGCCAGCTAACAATGTAAATGATTTCGAATCCAAACCAAAACGGAAGACTCGGTTGGTTCTAGTACTCGCTCCCCTCATTGGACGCGTTTAATTACACGCTTACACGCAATTTCCTCGCCGTCGTCATCATCATCATCATCATCATCATCGTCGTCATTATCGTCATCGTCTTTATGGTGGAAGTTTACTTAATTGCCGACCGCAGTGGCGACTGTTTACCCCAAAGCGGCTTCATTTTGTTTGTATATTTATCTATGGGCCCTGCTAAATAAATATACTTACGACAACGACAACGAGTACGCGCCACACTCTTTAGCCGGCTTACCTGCCATTGATTTTTGCCACAAATTTTAAATAATTATGTTTGCCCCTCGCAAATATGTAAATGACAAAGACGCCACAAGCCACAGACAGCTGCAAACTGCTCCCCAGCAATTCAGATTTGTTCTGAACAACACTATCCAACCAAGTTCATTTACTTTAAATAAGAAAATAAATGTAAGGTTTCAAATAAACAAGATATGACTGCGTTTTTTTGAAGTTTTCAAGCTGTTTAAACAGAGGGTGCTTTTGTAATCCAAAATTATTTCATGTCTATCAACATTTCATGAAAGCTAATCACGATTTCAGTTTTATTCTAGGAAATATTGTGGCGCAGCCAACTTAACTCCATTACTTTAAATGTGTATTTACTCCATGTACCTATAAAATTGGTGAAAAGGGGATATTAAATCTGTTTTGTGTATTGTAAAAGTAATTTAAAATAAGTTATATTTTTGATGATTGAAATGACCTTTCTCATAAACTTGATGTATTTGTAATTTGCCTATGAATACAACAGCTTCATTTCATGAAATGTTGAAGTGCAGCCAACTTACCTTCGTACTTTTAATGTGTGTGGTTTTAGGAGTTGATGATCAGAAAGACTTGAATTTTATGCAGTAAAGCATCAGATTGGTTCCCCCCACCCACGTCCCCAGTCAACTATTCACCCTTACATGAACATTTTATATTTATTAACTTGAATGCTTGAAAAACATTTAAAAAAAATAAAAAAATAAATAAATAAAGAATCCTTAATTCCATAGCATACAAGCAATATTCTTAAACATATTGATAAAAGCCAAGTAAGGTTAGGTTAGGTTAGGTAAAGTTAGGTTAGGTGAGTTAGGTTAGGTAAGTTAGGTTAGGTTAGGTTAGGTTACGTTACGTTAGTTTAGGTTAGGTTAAGTTAGGTAAGGTAAGGTAAAGTTAGGTTAGGAGAGTTAAGTTAGGTTGTAGTGGCTGAAAGCTTTCCCGCCCCACACTTAGGACAGTGTTTGCCCCTTGTGGTACCACATAAACTCCATTAAACTGCTGCTTCCCCTCTGAGCCATTTCGTGGAGTTTATGAACTTGAGGTTGAGGATATTTTGGAAACCTTGGCCTTTACTGTACTTTTTAAATATTTTGCATGTGGCACGCTACATTTTCTTGTTTTCTATTCCAGAATCAAGATTTTGTTTATTATAATTGTAATTAAGCATTAAATCTTTATGTACGTAGTTAATGAAAGCAATATGAAATCTGTTCTTTTCTGAAATGATGTAGCTAAGTGTAGTGGCTATTATATTTATGACTAACTGTGTAATATCTGTTTCTCTGCCGCAGATCATCACGTGCATTTTGATGCGGCAACACTGAAGACTGATGACTTTGGCTCGGACAGCTGCGTTACGTACCAACGCTCCGGGGATACGATTGTGGTCAGCTTGGGCTTTTTGCAGATCAATCATCGGTATCTGATCGATCTGAATCTGCCGGCGACGCTGTTTGGCAACACTGGAGCGCCGGGCAGCAAATTTATGCCGGTGGTTAGTGCCACACCGAATCTGCACTGCCGGATCACGGAGTTCACGGGCACCAAGCACGACGAGCACGACTTCTTCGAGATGAAGATCGAGTTCTTTGCGTACAAGGAGAAGCTGCTGCGCGAGGTGCTCCACATTGTCAACTCGAACAATGAAAAGGAGCTGCTCCAGCTGGTGATTGCGGCACGGGTGCTGGGCAAGGGCAAGGGTACGCCCATGCTGCGCACTGGCATACATTGCATAGGCGTCGAGCGGGATGAGGATGAGTCGGATGCCTCAGATTTTGCGGGCTTTGACAAGCTCTAAGGCGTCACAGCTTTGATCGCTGGAACTTAGTTTGATTGCTTAGTTATGTGCAGTTATTTGCATAGTATTTAAGTTAAATATTATTCATAATATGTAATGTCCATTTATAACCAATGTACGTCCCCGTACCCCGTACCCCGTACTCGTATAAAGCATTCATGTTATACGTTTATTCATTGAGCACATTTGCATTTTCTTCCTTTCTGGTTATTGTTATTGTGTCTTCCGTTACGCTGACAGCTTTTCCGCATCAGCGTGTACTTAAAATTTGTGTGCGGCTCAAGAAAATGTAAATACGTTTTCTAAATACCAAATTCGATTCCACAATGAATTCATGTATTTCTTGTTAAGTTCTATTGCCATATTTGTTGACAAGTACTATTAACAAATGCAAATGTTGACGGGCATTTCTCTAACGTACGTGGCTAACAGGCAATTTACATACAAAATTCCTGTTATTGTTGCCATGACACGGCAAAACACGTCAAAACATCAAAATGTCTTAAATAATCGGATATTGATTGGCACTGCAAGTTTGCATATTTGTTGTCAATTGTCTTTTGTTTGTTATTAAGTTCAGTATGTTAATAATTCGACAACATGTTCAACTTGCATACATTTCTTGTTGTCAATTGTCTCATACATATGTTCTTTTATTCTGTTGCCTTGTGTACTTAAAATTAAGAAGGAAGACAACGTAAACAGTTTTGCTCAATAGTTGTAGATATATGTCCCAAGTCTTAACTTTCCTATAATAGTTGTAACTCTTATTGTACATTCAACGTATTTTTGCATTTGTGTTAACCAAACCAGCTGGAAATTGTTATTAAATTAAAAATATTCATATATGTGCACCAAAACCAAACCACACCAAACTTAATGTTCACTTATACAACACACACTCTGACCAATTTGCAGGCCTTTCTATATAGTTAAATATAGTATATAAACGTGTATAGAACTTATACTCAGATCAATGAATATCTAAAAGAAATAATATATAATGCAATTGTTTTGCATGTTTAATCAATTTTAAGGTGCTCCACTTTATTGTCTTTAATGCTAAACAATGAAAATGTTTATAACAATAAATTAGCATAAAGATGTTTAAACTTCGTATTTATATATAATATTTACTATGGGCATTTGTTTAACAAATTAATGTAAAAGCAATTTTGACAACAAATTATATACATATTTAAATTTATTGTACATTTAACTATAATAAAAACAAACATTTACCTAAATCAAACATTTCGAATATTCAAGTAGGCGACAACTTTGTGGCTTGAGTATTTAATAAAATTCGTTGATAGTATCATTTAAATTAGAAATTGTTTTGCTTTACACACAACGATACACAAACAGATTTTTTTTTTTAAAAATACATTTATATACTTTGTAATTATTCAAATGCCGCCAAGAAAGCGAAAAGCTGTTACCTGCCCCGCCGAACCCATACCCAAACGCAGGCGCCTCCAGCCAAAGAAGCAGTTGAAACTGATGGATCTGCCCATAGGTCCTCTGCATATGATCATCTCCCAGGTGAAGTTCAAGAACCAGAAAATGCTGCGCTCCGTTAGCCAAGCTTTGAGGGACCAGCACACTGAGTGTTTGTTGCACAAATACAAGTCCTATCGCCACAGCCAATATAGTCTGCAAAAGACTGATAATAGCGAAGCGGTACTGATTGTGGGCTGTATTTTGCAGGTGCGTTGAATACTAAGTTCATTGCTTACAATACAATAACTGAATCTTAATTCATTTACAGGTTCTGTCCATGGCCACCGACTACTTCATCAACTCTGGCTACAAAGCGATCTTCATTGACAATCTGCTGTTTTTCCATAGTCAGCTGATAACTGGCGAGCTGCACATCGAAGTTGAGGAGATGCATGAATTGCTTTACGTGTTCTACAAGGCACTGGAGGGGCCGCCCAACCAGCTGCCAGTGCATGCTGAAGGACGAAGGAAGCTGCAGCATCTGCGTTTGATACACACCATAACATTATTGAAACTTCTTAGAGTGGGTAGCTTGTTTTCTATGGCAGTCCGATTCTATTAACTCCTCTTTAGCTTTTTAGAAAATTTCGAGTTGTCAGTTCGGGCAACAGTATTTTGCATTGGAATGTGCATATCGAGGTGAGGGGCGCCTTCTTGGTCGTGCGTAATAAGAACAATTTGCTGGAGCAGGAAAAACTTGTTAATATATTGACCACCATCGCTGAGCTGTTGGTCTATGACATGTCAGACCAAACTATCAGGTAATTATTACTGCTGATCAGCTTAAATCCATTGACCATTGACTAATCGTACCTATTACATTTCTACAGTCGCTGCACAGAGATCGGCAGCAGTTCCTATATCTACGGTGTAAAGCACCAGGCATATCCACGCGGTCCGCGACTCAATCTGAAGTTAAGTGTGTATGGACCAATGAGTATACGGAAACTGCTGGAAAATGTCGTCAACGGAGAATTCGATGCAACATCCGTGTCCTTGCCGTCTACAGATCAATTCAGTGTTCAGTTGGAGATGAGGAGCGGACACACCGGTCTCTATTCCTGCAACAGCATAATGCGCATCTCTATGGTACCTCTAATCTAGTTTCAAGTGTTTTGGCTTATTCAAATAAAATTTGTTTATAGTGCATTCTGTCAAAAAAGCTCTCAGAAATTACTCATATCAAAAAAGCAACCGCTTTATCCGAATAAGGATAGTTAGATTGTAACATTTGGTGACTGAAATTATAGCACCCTATGTAATTTGGGGGTTTCCCAAAAGTTCGGAGTGCATCAATTTGCAACTTTCAGTTTCAATGATCTAGAAATGGCCTTGTTATACAAAATCAATAAATAATGAATTCGCATACTTACCACAAAAATGTTTATTTTAAAAATGTTGCCCCTTTATGTTTATTCACAAATATAAAGCAACTCTTGGAATTCCCCTTTATACAAATAATTGCTCACCGCTTGCTGCTACATGTTGCTGACCTTGATATTTGTTCTTTCTTTGTTTACTGTGGCCAATTTGTTGCTGCCACAAATAAATATGAGAAGTGCACTTAGAAGGCGAAGCATTTGCAGCTCGATCAGTCTCAGTCAGTGCTCAAGGCAGGAGGAACAAACATGATCACTTACTCGGAAAACAAATTGCTGTTTTATACAGTAAATATCATTGTTATTGCTTTTGTGGCATATGTGGCATGTTACTTATATTTTCATCCCAAGTGACAATGGTTGGTAAAATCAAATATGTTAAATATTTGTATACATATATATGGATACTTAATCATTTCAGATGATCGTTCGTTCTTACCGCAATATCAAATTCAATTGATTGTGTTTTTCTACTGCAGTCTTAACTATGTATGTGTGTAATGCATAATACATATATCTAGAGTGAGCTGTGTCCATGGGTTTCTCAAATATGTAATCGGATTGCAATAATAAAATGTTCATTTGAATTAAACTATATATACTGTTGCCAAGTGTATTCATTTTCTTTTTGGGTTACGATGAATATACAAAAGAAACATGAGCAATATTATATATGTACTTGTATACCTTTATAAACTGGAGAATGAGAGTGATTGCCTATTGGATCAGTCGTTCGGTCTAAGTTACCCCAACATTTTACTCATATACGAGCTCTAACACTATTCATGAATAATGGTCAAAAGAATATAATAATATATATTCATAAAGTGGTTTAATTTAAATAGATATTTTCAGTTTTTTTTATATGAAATGTGTGCGTTATGATATCAAGCTAGAGGTATTTAAATAACCTTACCTAAAAGTATAAGCTTGTATGTTAAATAAAAAAGAAGCCATAGAAATTTGAAGTATTAAAAAAAAAACTTGCGGTGCCAATTGACTGTGGTATATGTGCATAGATATGTATATACTAGTATGTATAGGTACACGAAAGGGAAATTTTTTATATAAAAACAAGTAAGAATGCTCTAGTCGAGTATACCCGACTACGAAACTCCCTTTACCCAGGACTACAATTTTCTTACATATCTACGTATAGTTACACATACACATATACGCACACAAGCGACAACGAAAGCGAGGCATTTTAAGTGCTTCTTCTTCACCCCGTTGTACTGAATATTATTTGTTGAATAACTTCCGTATATATTATCCGATCGATTTGAAATTTGGACAGTAGATGAAGAGTGACTAAAGTATTATACATTATACAAATCCCAATGCTATATCTTTAAAACTGTGGCTGTAAATAGTTTTTATCAAATTGCGGGTATGCGGTAGGAGATATCTTAAATCCGAAACAAACTTGATCTGCGTATGGTATTCCAAATTTGGTGTCTGTAGCTCTTATAGTTGCTGAGATCGACGCGTTTATCTGGACGGACATGGCCAAATCGAAATCTCTTTTGATACTGATCAAGAATATATACACTTTATAGGGTTGGAGATGTCTAATTCTGTCTGTTACATACAATTGCTCAGATTTACCCATTTTGTGGATAACAATGCAATGCAGTCACATACTTAATAAAATATTCTAAGAAAATTGCAAGTGTTTGTTTATGTTTAAAAATATCGTATAAACAATTTGCGAATAGATGAGGGGATTAGCCTTTTATCAAATAATGTTCTTCGCCGCGTGTTAATGCAAGTTGCCGAGTTGGAAATAATTTCATTGTTTAGAGCGAGACAATTTATTACTGCAGCGAACTCGTTTCAGTTACAAAGTGAACCGCAGCTCGATATGTTCAAATCAGATTCCACAGCAGGAGGAAGAATGATGACGTACTCGGACAACAAATGTCTGTTTTGGACAGTCAATATCGGTGTTTTTGCATTCCTGATTATTGTTATCAGTTATTTCATCATATGCAAATAGAAAGGGTTAGTAAAATAAAATATATACTTATAAATGAAATCTTATGTGGTATGCTCATATTCGTTGAACAATCTTCTGTATTCATTGCAATTTCATTTCAGATGTTCGTTCGTTCGTTCTTACCGCAATATCAAATTCAATTGATTGTGTCTTTCTATGTAATATATATTCGTAACTATGTATGTCTTACATAATATATATATAGAGCGAGTTGTAACCAGCGCCCCTGAGTTGCTCAAATATGTAATCGAATATTATTAAAATGTTCAAATGAATTAACTTATATATAACGTGTGCTGTTGCTAAGTGTATTTTTATATTGGTTTGAGAGTGTGCTTCGTTTATGTACTACGAATATACATACAAAGGCAACGCCCATACAATACTACTATATAGTATATATATGTATATAGCGTATATACCTGGACGAACGCCGCAATTCAAGGAAAAATACAATAATAAAGAATGCTTTTATTGAGTGATTGCCTAACCGTGCTCATACACCATACAATATTACCACAACCAGTTGCATCAACTGGTGGCGTCTCTGGTTGGGCATTTTGCCACATACGCTACAGCTTGTGAACTAATTTAGGGCAAAGTGGCTCAACTTGAAGAAAGTGTCGGCAGGTGACGAAATTATAAACAATTAATAATATAAATACTGGCAATTAACTGAAATATTTAAAGATATTTCATTCCTTTTACTATTTTCTGCTAAATAACGCCGCCAATACAATGCACTATGGTCCAGGCGACCACTTTTGTTGGCCAAAATTAATAACTCGCGAACGGAACAAGATTTTTTGATTTAGTTTTTTGTGTTGGATATATATATATTTTAAATTGCAATCAAATGGGCGCATTTTCACTGCACGTGCTTTTCAATAACAACAGCTGGGTTGAACAGCTGATTTCGCAAATGTGGCATCATCTATGGAAATTTCTGGTACGCAACTTTGATGGTCACTCTTTTTCTGATGCAGAGCGATCAAAAGCGCGTTATTTTTTTATCTTTTAAAAATGAGGTTCTGGCCAACAAAAGTGGTTGCTGGGACCATAGTGCAATGCCTTCAAATGTTTCGCATTTTGCCACATACGCTACAGCTTGTGAACCAACAATTAATAAACTAAATACTGCAATTAACTGAAATATTTCAAGATATTTCATTCATTTTAGTATTTTCTGCTAAAGAATGACGTCTTCAAATGTTTCGCCTGCAGCATACAGCATCTGATACCAGGCGAGCAGAAAAAACAGCAGCAAGAACTACGAAAAAGAGCGAGATACTCTTTCAAGTGGTTGTATGTTGTGTGGTGTGCAGAACCAGCGATAGATGAACTGCTTGAAATGCAGCACTGCACTGCTTGTCTGCTGTAGCTTGCATACACAGTATAGTCTATGTATTTGAGTTGAACTTGGCTTCAGCGTAACTAAGCTCGATTAGATAATTCTTACAGTTGGTTTAACAATTTATATAATAATTGATGTAGTCAAGTGTACTATTATTAATTCTTTGATAATAATTCGTTTTGATAAATTAAATTGAAAATTTATATGAATTTTGTATCTCAACGCTGTGCATTGAGATTGAGAGTTAAAATTCCAACTGGAATTATGTGAGATGTGGGCAAATGAACATGAACTTGAATATTCACATGAGTGCCGGCAACTGTCCGAATCAGCCCCTCCCTGGCTACCCGCACTTTCAAGTGCCGCATTTATTGGCCATTACAGTGTCGGCGTTGGCGTTATAAATGATAATTAAAATGCATCAATTTATTGAGAGCTGCGCTGCTGTGCAACAATGAGAATGAGAATAACAACCATTTAATAAATATGCTCAATCAATGCGCCGACCTGCAACAGCAACAGCAACAACAACATGAAAAACTTGTCGCGTTAAAATATTTGCTTAATTAAAGTAATTATGGTCTCATATATCATGTGCGCAGTGTCCTGGCACGGGCTCTGTGTCCTGCTACTGAACCTGGCACCATTCGTAATTACCTTTTGCCATAAATTAAACATTTATTTTAAAATGTTATTAAGCGACTCTCAGACTCTCACAACTCCACACACACAAACTTAAAGCTTGCTTTTTGCTGTCGGATATTTGTTTATGCAGCAAACTGGCCGGGTCCAAGATGCATATGACACGGCAACAACATGACAGTAAAACCAAAAATAAAACATTATAATAATAAAAGAATACAATATGTATAAATAGACACAAAAGCAACAGAAGCGATTACAAATGTGACAAGAGAATCCAACACCGAAACGAATAATGTAAATACGCCAAGTGTACAAAGTTTTAATTGTTATCATGTTTTGTCTGAGCGCTTTTCCTACATATGTATGTATGCGTGCGAGTGTGAGTGTGAGAGTGTGAGTGTGTGAGTGTGCTTGGCATGCACTTATAGCCAAGATGTATCCATTTACGCCTGGCTAAGTTCTACGTTGCGTATACGACACATTGCCATTCAGCTCGAAGCGTGTCTCCCTCACTATTGTATATCTGTGTGTGTGTGCGTGTGTGTGCTTGTGTATGGCATTGCTGTGGATCTGGTCTGAAAAAGTTTTTCATTTTGCATATTTGCCTTTAAGCTGCACTTTCCCTTTGCTGTCGAATTTCCAGACCCTGATGAGTTAAGCAAAGCCCTTAAAATAGCTAAAATAAAGCATTTTTTAAATTTGGAATAGTATAAATGTATAATACAAAGTAAAAGCCAGCTCTAAGAATACATTGTGTGTTACACATTTCTATAAAAAATATATATTTGACATTTGTTGCGTACTTTTCTAATACAAAACTTATCAATTTGACTTAAGTGTGCTTAGAAATGATTGAAATGCTTGCAAATTGTTTGCCTTATACAAAACACTCTATACATTTTTGGTCATTTAAAGAAAATAGTTATTTAAAAGTTGTCTCAGTTCTAATATACATATGTGAAATTACTTTTCACACATCACTTCCTGATTTTCACGCATTTAAAGCAACAATTTTGAAATTGTCTCAATTCTAATACACTTTTCAAGCATTTTGTGTGCAGTTGATTTGCATATCAAACATATTTATTTTAATTTGTGTTTTTATTTTTATTTATTTGGATTTCTTTAAGGAATTCTGACTTTTGCACAGCTTTCAGGCATGCAAATCCAGAATTTGTGGCTTTCTGTATTTATTTGGCACAAATTTTAAGTGATTTATGCTTACCGCAATTGCCTCTCAGTCCGACCGAAGGATATACGCATAAACCACTGAAAAATACATATATGTATATATACATAAGTGCATACATATGTGTGGCTGAGAGAAGACATAAAGATAAATACACACCCACACACACACACATACGGACATATACACTGACACGCACTATGCATATTTATTTGGCAGGACTTTACTTATGCTACATTTGGAGGACGAAGCTCAAGCAATTTTGTTTGCCAAACTCAAATGCAGGCGGTCGGATCCGAGTGTCCACAGTATCCGCAGTGTCCACAGTGTCCAGTTTTGTGGCATTAAGTTGCCCAAGCTCGTATGCACTCGTATGCTATATGTAGATATCTGTGCAAATTGTAGTGGGGCACAAGGATACACATGCAATATAGCAATATACTTGCAGCTGTTGGCTTGCTTTGCTTTTTGAGTACTTTGTTTGTTCTATTTGTATTGTGTGCACTTATTTATTTGATAATAATTTCAGGGTTTTCTCGACAAAACAAACTAATTTTGCTGGAATTTTCGTTAGCTGGTAGTTGGTAGCTGGTAGATGGTAGAGCCTGCAACTCTTTTGTCTAAATAAATAATCAAAATGTCATAACAAGTTGCTTTAAGGACTGCTTCACTGTTTGGCATGTACGGACGAGTATCTTGTATCTAGCACGTTGTATCTGTATCTGTATCTGTTACTGCGGGTGGGCAGACATGTTTATGCAAATGACATTTGCCTGCTGCCTGCCTGCCAGCCTGCCGCACTGATTACACACTCAGGCAGCCAATGCGACGCCTTGGCCAGCCATTCAGCAGAATGCATCAGTGCAATATAAATATTTTACATAGATTTTACATAGCTGATTGAAGTCGTGCGCATATGCTAAACCCACAGCTGCAGCTGCAGTTGCAGCCCAAATTATCCTGAGCGAGGCAATCGCACCAAATCAAATCAAATCAAATCAATTCCAAAGTGCCCTCGCCCTGCAGCGTCCTGCGCTGCTAAGTATGCTAATGTTTCCGTTGCCAAGTGCTCGGCGCGCGACATTTGCATATGGGGAACATAAGCCTAATTGAAGCGGCAATGGCAGCGACAGCGACAGCGACAGCCTCTTGGGCTCCAAACACGTCTATTGCCCAGTATTGGGGTCGACTTGTCTCTTATGTGGCAGCAACAATAACAATTAATAGCTAATTTACAGCGTGCTGTTAAAAATGTGCCATTATTTATGATTATTTGTTTATTGCTTGCGGGTCTTTCGCTTACCTGACAGCATTAAAACCCTGACCCGCAACACACCCACACAAATATAGTATATATAGAAACATAGATACAACACCCGCAACATCCACACACACACACACGCACACTCATGAAAAAACGCCGCCAGCAGCTTTTGGCTGCAATTTTGTGGCGTTTGCTGGGCGATAAAGTAATAGCAGCTATTTGGGTTTATGGCGCGACCAGCACACACACACACACACACAGAAGAGATATATGTGTGTTTTGGAAGTTTAACAGTTAGCGCTGAGTAACGCCATTTTGTGAACTGGTTCAACACAAATAGAACAGAATATAATTGAACATACATAGAATTAGCCAAAGTCCTGGGAACTGCTTTAAAAAGGTTTGAAAAGTAGTTTTGAATGATGCTAACTTACCATTGACATTTTGCCATACTTTTTTCGATATTTTTTAATCGCTTTGCTGTCTAACAATACTATAAATAAATGATTAACACTGTTTTATATTTTGATAACAAATTTGCCTATTAGTTTTGAACTTGTTCTGCCTTTTTAGCAGCTTAACTAGTTATAAATATCTTTAAACTATGCTACTTATATACAGGCTATTAAAATAATATTAAAGCTTCAAAAATAATTAGAATACAGTAACCATTTCATACACCAATTCATCACACAACCCCAAGATTTACACCATCATAACTAAAATAAATAATAAGTATATTATTTATTTGTAAGTAAATTATTTGAGCTTACAGTCGGAAATCCACAGCTGAAGTTGTTCGCTTGAAACTTCTGCCTTAGAATCGCTCTAAACAGTTCTAAGCCAGGCAAAGTATTCAAATGAATGCATAATTTAATAGCGAATAGTACTTGGAACTTGGTACAAGGAATTTGAGGCAGTCGATTGAACTGGTATAGTCAGCACAACAACCGGAAGACGGCAACAGCTTTTGTTGTCTGGTTTTGGGCGCCACGCCGAATCCCGAAGCTGAAGCCGAAGCAGAAGCTGCAGTTAAAACCAAAGCCAAAGCTGAAGCTGAAGTTGAAAGGGGGAAGGCGTCATTTAGTCTGCGGTTAGATGCACGTACGCTTTACAGGTTTTCCTTTCATATATATTCTTCTATTTTTTTTTTGGGTGTTTTTCTATTTTCTTTTTTTTTTCTTCTTCATTCATTTTATTTTTTCGCGCTCCTGCGCTCATTTTTTTGCGCTATTCGCTTGTTGCGGTTGCAGCACGTCCGTACGTGTTTATGGCGCGCATATCCGCAAATATGCAATCAGACTATAATCTACTTAATGTCTTTTTCCCTGGCAAACACACAGGCCCCCCAAAAACAACCTACAACAAAAATGCGCATGGAAAATGAAGTAATGCAGTTTGGGCCTACGCGGCGTATGTGTAATATGCCTGCCCTTAGTCTATTTGTATATGTATTTTGTGTTTATGTCTGTGCTCTGGCGCCTTGAAACGACACGGACGTGGACATGGCCACGGACACGGCACATTAACGGAAATTAGCCAGACATTTTGTGCGCATTTCGTACCAAATTTTGAAAAGTGCGTGTTTTGTGTTTATTATTTTTGTGTTGCCTACTTTTTTGGGCAGCAGCGAAGCGCGCAATGCTTTGAAGTTGTAGCAGCACATTTTGGCTTTTAGCTAATTTTAAAGACAGCCAACGGCAGCAACAACAACAATGAGCTGGCAACAAAGCGTGGCAAGAGTAGGAAAAAGACGCTGCAAAAATATTTTGCCTGTAGACAACATTAGATATTGTTTTTGAGCTGCAGACATGGCGTTTTAGTTTTTAGCAGTTGTTCTGTTGTCCTGCTGACAACGACGATGTTATTGTTATTGTTGTTATGCCCGTCGTTGTTGTTGTTGTTGTTTGTGTTGCTGTTGCAGCTGGCTTTGGCGCACAATGCGACCATAAAAAGCCCGCGCCTCCAAGTCGAAGTGCGGCTGCAACAAAAGGCGCCCGCACAACAGAACAATTGAAACAATAAAATGGCTTTAAGAGAACTGCACTGAGCACTGCACGAGCAAGGGGGCAGCTAAAGGACGAAGAGAAACGCTATATACAGACATAGATAAAACGCAATTATGAAGCAGCTTTGTGTAGTCAGCTAGCTGCCTGAAGTTGTTGAAAGTCCAACTTTATTTAAGCGTTCCTTGATCGAAGCTGAAATTTCAATCGAAATCAAATTGCTATCGAAGTGCAAATGGTTGAAGTTCAACTGGGAGTGAAATAGAGATGGAAACTTTAAAAGGAAACCTTTGATGTTATCGTTTTTGTTATTCAAATGGCAATCGAAGTGAAAGGTGCTGTTTATCGCACTTACGGATGGAAGCAAAGTTAAAAGGGGTAAAGAACTTTGAGCTCCTGGAGTTGCTGAATCGAAATTGTTATCTATATCCCACAGACCAATAAACAGACTCATAATTGTTGATTTAAAAGTGTCGCAGAGTTGCAATTGCAATTGTTATCGCTTTTGCTTATCGGAATGGTAATCGACGCAAAAGACGCCAATCGCCAGGAGGTATTTTTCTAAAGACCCAGGTTTATTTTGTGAATTTTTTTAAAATTAGAAAATGCAATTGAAATCGGAATCGGAATCGTCAATGTCCTCGGCATTTCTATTGAAGTGAAGGCTCGCACTCACTGAGCAGTAAACAGACTCTTGACCGTGGCATCTGTGGTATCAATGAGCAGCTTGTAGTAGCCATCGCGGCGCAGAGCGCGCTCCTCATCGTCGGCAACGCAGTAGATATCCTCGATGGGCTGCATGACTTCCGACTCGTTGGGCAGGAGCAGCTTGCGCGCGTCCTTGCGGAAGACGGCCATTGCTTTGACCATGTTGTGGTGCGCCCGGGCAAAGTTGTGCAAGCTGAGGCTCTTCCGCTTGGCGGCCATTTTGCTCTGGATGCGATCCAAGCGCGCAATCAGACGCAGCAGGATAAAGCGTGCAAAGCGATCCTTAATCTCGAGCATGGTCAGATCTGAGTCCCGACGGTCCATGGGACGCATATAGGCGGCAATGATGAGACCCACAAAGATGATGTTGATGAGCAGTATGGTGAGCAGGACGATGATCTGAAAGTAATCAATATCCAGAGAGGTCCACGTTAAGCATGACTCGCAGAGACGTTTCCAGGACATGAGATCGTAGCTGTGCACCCTCAACTCATAGTGGAAATAGGCCGTCAGGAAGGCCACCAGGCAGCTGCAAAAGGATATGAAAGGATAATTCTGATAGAAGATCTCATTAAACAATGCACGCATGTTGCGTAATAGATTCATTTCTGCTATTGTCTGATCGGATAATTCCGATTTAGCTGCTTTAATTTTGAGTTAAACTAGCCGAAATGAGTTTTGCCGGGTGAGCTACTGAGTGGAGTCCAAATCGAACCTTGGAGTAGGGTATAAGAGCTTTAACCAAGGCTGGATATTTCCCCTGCAACCGTGTGGATGCCAAACGGTTTGGGCGAACATGTTTGAGCAGGATTGCGGAAGGCACACAACGCCCACAACCGCAACTTGCAACCTGCAAACGCAACCTGCAACCTGCAACCCCCAAACATGTTGCGATTAAATTGAGTTCTTTCTTGGACTGGCTAACGACTGGCGCTCTTCTTCTTGCAACCTCTGGCCAAAATTGAAGTTGCAACTTGCGACAACGACAACTTTTGCCAGCTTTTGATTTTGAGGCGCTGATAAGGCGGCAAAGGCAAGGCAAAAGACGGCATTGCATACTTTCGGTCGCTGTTTTATCTTATGACTCCCACTCATTATTATCTTGTACTCTTTCCATTTGGACTTTTTGCAACTCTTTGCCAAAAGTGCATGCAAAACTGCATTTTGTAGACAAGCCAAAAGCAAAAAACCTGCCAGCGGAAATATTCAAAAATTGTTGTAGCAGTGCGCGGGTGAAACTGCTTGGGTGGTGGGGTGGTGGGGTGATAGGGTGGCGGGGCAAAGGCAATGGGTCTGCGACTGCGACTACGACTGGGCCTGGGACTGGGCCTCGGCTGGTCTGCTGCGCGCTAATAAAAACGTAAAATTTAATGGTTACGGAAGGCACTAAAAAACAGGCTCACCAAAAACGAACTAAAGTCGCGGCCACCCACCCAAAAATGCTCCACCACAGCACAGTACAGCCGAGCAGAGCTGAGTAGAGAAGAGAAGTGAAGAGTAGAGTGGAGGGTTGGAGGTGAGGCACACGTTCTTCGGCTGTTGTGAGTGGCGGCAGCCGCTTGGGCGATAACCAAGCAACGAACCACAACCGCACACAGAGCTGGGCGAACAGTAACTACGCCAACGCCGTTGCCACCGACACCACCACCAGCAGCACCACCAAGCAGCAACCACTAGCGCCACCCAACAGCCCAAACGACGTCGATGTAGACGCAGTGGAGCGCCCATCCGTGCACGTCAAACGCAGACAACTTGAAAAATGTAGAGACAGCGCCGCAGTAGTTGAAACACGCCAAAAAATATGCAAAAGTAAAATAAAACAGACGCATTTGCCCCGTTACCAGCGACGGACGTACAAACGAACGGACGGAGAGACAGAAAGGCGGACGGACGACAACGTTCGACATTTGACGTTATAGGTTTTTGGTTTCTGTTGTTTGGCAGCAGCAGCGCATTGCACAATATTTTCCAGCACCCCTCGCTCCTTTGCCCGGCTGCATCTTTTTCACTATTTTTTATTTTCTTTTTTTTACAGTTCTATAAAGTTTTTTGTGCACTGACATTGTCCACTTGACAGCAAGAAGCCTACAGTTGCATTCAGCTTTATAAGATTCTCTGTAAAATACCCTGTATAATATAGAAACTGGAGTTTCTGAGCGTATCAGCTGTTTTATAAGCTAAACAGTTTAATGATGAGTTTAAATGTGGAATGTGAGGTTTAAAGGAGAGAAAATTTATCAGTTATTGAAAAAGATTAACAAAATATGTGTTTTTTCCAAAAATTCAGAAAATGTAAATGAAAAATTAATAAAAATATAAAACCATGAACCAAAAGGATATTCGGAATGCAAATCGGTTCAGTTTTGGCAAAGTTACGGGACTTTGAAGTCTAGAAATATTCGTCTTCATATGCAGACTTTTACAAGTCAATAATTTTCTTAACTGTGGCATGCAATTTAAACAATATTTGAACTACCTCAGAATGAGTTTTGAAATAGTATTTTATAGTATAAATTGGAGATAAAAATTTTTCCACATTTTCTTTTCATGGTAAGGGTCCCCCCTTGCCAAAAATCGTAAAAATATAAGAAGAGAAGTTTTCTCAAATTTAACAAATTTAGATGCAAAGTCTATCTAACTGACAAATCAACAACAGGAAGACATTTCGAATAAAAATAGGTTGAATTTTGACCAAGTTATGGAAGCAGGAAGTTCTTTTGTTGAGCTTCGCAGAAACGGACAATCAATCAATAGGAGCAATTGGAAGACGTTTAATTCTTGAGAATCGCAGAGAAGGGTGATCAACAGGAGACTGCCAATATAGTCAATTGTATTGGGTTACCATTTGGACAAAGTTATGTTTAAATTGAGGTAGACGATTTACTATTATGACAACCAGATGGAAGCTTTCGAAGATGATGAAACTTCTTCAGTTCGATGAGCTGAGTATACCCAGTATATCTATTTTGAGCAGCAAGGGCATTTGGAGCGGCGAGCAACTGCAGGGACAGAGGCTCGAGTTTAAAAGTCAGTTGTCGCAATGGCTGACAAAGTTACTTATGTGACCTGGGGCTGGGGCTGGGGAGGTGTGGGGTGCGAGGTGTGGCGCTAGCGCTGCGAACGGGCTAACAGCAAACAGAACGGGGCTAACCCAATGGACAGCAATTTGTGGCGCTAAACGAACTGACAAAGCGACCATTGTGGGCGCAAAAATGTGGGCGGGGTCATGAGTGCGTGTCTGCGTCTCTGTGTCTCTGCTTGTCTGCAGCTGTAATTAGGTTTGTCCGCTTTGGCACAGGCCCGTTGACCGCGCGCTCTCAAACAAAGTCAGCAAGCGGCACAGTTACAGTTACAATTACAATTACAACTAAATTTTGGATAGGTTTACACACACTGGCAGCACGTCGCATATACGGTGAAAAACACACGGTTGTGAACAAGGATAATACTGGGCTCTCAGTACAAGCAACTGCTTTAAAAATCCTTACTATGATCTGTGTGGGCAGGATCGAGCTCTGGTTAATCGATGATCCCCTGCAGCTTTTCCAATCTAAGCTGCTTCGTAGGATTGGACTATTCTCAGTCTAGACGTTGTGCGGTACTATAAGGAAGAGATAATGGAGTGTAATACCAGGACTCTAATAGGTTGTCGGATGCATGAGCATGATGAATTATCATCTGAGTTCAGTTGGGTAAGTGAACTACACTTATACTATACTTCTGAACATCTTAGTCTGTTATAGACTGCTTGTAAATAATATAGGAATTCCCACAAAATAGAACAGCATTTATTGAAGTTTCGTTTTTATCCTTTTACCTTATGACCACACAAAAGTCTGGCAATTAATGTTTAACAGGCTGCTGCATAAATTTATTGCGGCAAGTAGTTTATTTGTCTGTTTACACGAGGTTGCATAAACACTGGCAGGGACTGGCAACGGCTTGCCAGACTGCACTGGCAGTAGTAACATCTGGCAGCACTTTACGCTTGACTGGCAGCAAAAACTGGGACGCGTGTAGAGAGAGTCCTTGGTGTCCTTTGCGGCATTGCATTCGCAGCGTCAGCCGAAAAGTATGCTGTAAATGATTCACAATTGGTCTGCTTTATTGCGTTTTTTGGCAGTGGGCCTCGGCTTCGGCTTTTGGCCATTTCGCTTCGGCTGTCGATGCGGAAATGTTTGCCTTGTTTACATCGCAGTGCATAAATTTGCAATTGCACGCACACGGATGCAACAGCGCGTGCATTACCGCTGGGTAGGCTGGCTGGCTGGCTGGCTGGTAGGTGGCAGGGGCAGGGATGCCGCAATATATTGACTGAATAGCCTGTGCGCCTCAAATTAGTAAAGCCATCTCTCCCCCTCGAAAAATCTGCATTGGACGCCAACAAAGTCGGACAACAAATTTTGTAGCTAACAGCATTTTCAAGTTTTATCGTAACGTGTCTGCGTGGCCATGTGTGTGTCTGTGTGTGTGTGTGTGAGCGGGGTGTGGGCTAACCATTGTGTCCTTGGCCCAGCCAGTACAGGACCTATTGCTGGCTGTGTGTCTGTCTGCAATGCACGCACCCCGATCCGCACCAGAACTGGGCGCAAGTGCAGCCTTGTCTATTTAGCTGGCTGCATACAAAATGCACATAAATTGTCATGTTGCTCCACGGGCTCCACTCCCATCAGCTCCATGGCCATGTGCCGGAGCATATTTATATTGATTTTCGCGCCCAGGCTTGCAACTGACGATGGCAATGCCATTGGGACTGGGACTGGGACTGGGCCCGACAGATTGTTGTTATGTACTTTGGCTTTTCAATTTCGATGCGCCCGAGACTCGTTTCCTCATATTATTTCAGCTTTTTTTGTTGCTTCTGCTATTGTTGTTGCAGTTGCAGTTGCACTTGTTGTTGTTGTTCTTGTTGCTGTGCAGTGTTTGTGGGTGCACAATAAATTGAGCTGAAATTGCATCAGCAAAATTAACAGTTTCGTGTGCGTTAATAGACTTTAGCACTGGACAACGCAGACCGCAGCGCTGTTTAGGCTCACAGGACACGTGGGGTTAGATAGTTGATAGCCATCGTTGACCATGTGGTCGTTAGGCTTTTGGGAGTTTTGGCAATAAATGCATTTTTGATAGCGTATAATCTCTGGCTTTTTATGATTTCTGCAACAATTTTTTTGTTTCCCCAACAATTCAGAGCACATAAAGCAATTTATATTTGCACTTTGAGTTGGCATGAAATCCAAACCAAAAATAATCTCTGAAATGGCTTTTGTCAAGTTTATGATACACTAAACCACTTCAAAATAATAAACGATGTTCAAATACTTGTTGGACTTTTATGGTGTATACATAAAAGAAATCTAATAGTTTAAACAAATATTTAACTGAATAGAACAAAACTAATAACAGCTCAAGTGGAAACAGTTATAGATACTTTGGTCTATATAGACAGGAAAAGCTAATACGATCCTATAAGAAACTTATAATACTTTAGATTACATTAGTATGGTATTTTAATATCCTGATAGCTACAAAACCTGATAGTTATTAGCCTGGAATGTATCTAGGAATCTAAAGTCAGTAGGTAAATAGTCAGTAGTTAAATAGTGACCCCGACGATTGGTGACCCCGACGATTGGCAGCCCCGACGATTGGTAGCCCCTACGACTGGTAACCCCTATGATTGGTAACCCCAACGATTGGTGACCCCGACGATTGATGACCCCGACGCAGCGAAAAGTAAGCACGCCAAGGCCAAAATCTTTAAAGATTTTCATAACGCCCACAAATACACAGACTTGCTTTAATTTGTGCGTATATTAAAATAATGAAAGCTGTTTTGCAAAATTAATCTCTTAATAAGATTTGCGTAGATGTTTCAAGTGCCTCATTAGGTTGCATTAAGTTGCTACAGTCAATGTCTGCCCGCCTGCCCCCCGCTCTTCGCTATCTCCTCCTTCCCTGCGACCGCGACATTTGCATGGGCAATTAATCTGGGGGCGGGCCATCAAAATGGGTAAGTGGAAAGTGCAGCAACTACGAGTGCGGAAATTTCTGAAATGCTTAATATGGCAATGCTCTAACAATAAGCAAACCACTTACTTAGTTCTAGCTATGGCTAATTTGGCTCTACAGCTGTAGGAGTCGCAGGAGCTGTAGGAGTCGCAGGAAGGTTTTGAGTTTGCGGCGGCACTACAAATATGCAAAATTTTGTAATAATCTCATAAAAGCAGCCAGTTGAAGTGCTGCAGCGGGGCAGGGCGGAGAAAGGAGCACGAGCTGCTCACGCAATCGGCAACGTGTCGCATTTGTAGTTAGACATAATTGTTAATTACCCGAAACCATTACCACATTAAAGGCCATAAAATGCAACACTAATTGCTTTACGCCAGAGCAACTCTACCCGTGCTTCAACCCTCCCTGCCTTGGCCCTCCTCAGTTCCTTTCGAGTCAACATTTTGCTACTCTGTTTTTTATGAATAAAGAGTATATTAGATTTATGCTTTTCCAAAGAACGTTCATTAATTTGAACACCATGAAAGCTAGAGCATTGAAATTTGGTATAGGTGTTCCTAAATTCCTGAGTTATTGAAATCAAAAAGCATTTTTTGCCAAGCGCTCTTCATCACTCGGAAAATCTCTATAACATACAATCTTAGGCTTAAAGTCCTTTTAAAGGTTCTAATAAACATCCTTAAATCTCAAGTCCTCATATAAAAAAGTAAGATCAATATTATTAGAGCTACGCTCGGAACGGTTATTGGAAACAGAGTATAGCGCAGTCGGGAGTTACGGCCTGCAAACTTGCTACTTGCTCTATTTGATTATGCAGCCAATGCGCTGTATGTGTGTGTGTGTGTCTGTGTGTGTATGTGTGTATGCTTAATGCTCGCATGTAACGTAATATGCAGAGCAACAATAGTTTTGTCACGGACAGGATCAGAAGAGGGCCGGCACAGGATATGTGAGGGGCCAAATGATGCCATGCCAAGCAAACATTCCCATTCAAATTGTCGCACTGGCAATCGGAGGAGCACTGAGCAGCAGTCGAGCTGCAGTGTGGCATGTGATTAATATTTCAAAATTACACTGACATGCAAAGTGTCAACTTATTTTGAAGCCATGACCCCGCACTTGCTGCCACTCCCCCTCACCTTTGAGCAGCTCCTGTGGCGGCTGTTGCGAGCACCTTTCGCCACTTGCAACAAAGCGCTGACAAAAAGCTGAGCGCCTAAAGAAAAATGATGTAAACGTTTTGTAACAATTCACTCGAGCTGACATTCACAATGAACTGGCGACATTGTGAACGATATAGGGCCAGAGGTAGGCGTGAAACTCGTGAATTAAGTGAAATATTTATTAGCCAACGCTTCGAGTCACGCGGACGCGTCACGCGATTACGAGAAATTGAAATTACCCAAAGAAGAGCAGTTGCCTGGGTGAGGGGCGATGGGCGATGGCAGGGTTAGCAGGCGGGTAACTGTGGCATGTGGCATGTGGGCGCAGTAAAGTAGGGAGGCGCGTGTGCTTGGCATTTATTTAATTATACCATCAACTAGATGTAGACCAACAAAAAGTCACACAAGAGCCTGGCCAAAGCCACAAGAACCAGCAAGGATAACAACAACAACGAGAACATCAGCAGCAGCAGCATGAACATCAGCAGCTACAACAACAAGGAGCAGCTTCATCAATGACAACCAAAGGGCCGTTCATCGATTATGCTGCTGACTTACATAATTGCATTTGCTGCTGGCAAGGGATAAACGCCCAGAAGGTTACAATCTATCTCTATCTAAGGGCCTCAAGCATTTTCCTTGGAAAACAAAAAAGTTTCCTTTATTTTGGCAGCATATTGTTTACTTCTCGTTTATGTAATGCGTTGTGAAATTTGCGCAACTCTGCTTGTCCTTCAACTGAATTCCATATTAAACACAATTTCATGATTTTCACCTCGCAGTGAAAGGTCCATTTTAGGAAATAATTAGATGCAGCCAACTTGACCTCCTACTTTGTTGTTCAATTTGTAAGCTTTTAGGCTTAAAATGTTTGAATTTAACAGCATACACATTGTTACACACACACATATGACTATTCGCTTCGAATTCCCAAACTGTTAATGCTTTCTTGGCATTAAAGTCCTTGACAATTTGTCTGCGTCTTGATTAAGAACAAGTGCTGCTGCCATCGATTAGATCTATTAGATAAATTGGTATTTATCGCAATAAAAACATACAAAAATCTATATAAAGTTTTTGCAGGCATAAAAAACTTGCCGAAAAACCCATTCTATAGACCGCTGTAAGTTTTCCCACATGCCTGCATCGAAGGCCAAAGGAAAAGTATAATAAATTGAAAAGCTTTTTAATTGATTACTCTTCTTAAGGCTCACTCTACGCATTGGCGTTTAATTCAACGCTTGTTTTGGGCAACTTTGCCTGATTTATGTATTATCTCTAATCTCGTGCAGTTTCAAGTGGGCATTTTGGGTTTTCTGTGCCAGAGCAATTATCACGATTCGACGCGCACATATAGAACATGGCAGTGCGATAGAGAAAGGCTGAGTGTGGGAGGTAGAGAGGGAAAGAAAGTGGCATAAAGCAAACGACAAACGCCAGACCGAATCAGAATCCTTTAGCATTTCCCCATTTTCCAGTCGAGTCTAAAATATTGGGCAAGCGATTTGACATATTGCCAACAAAGGAACTCATTATCTGTGCATTAAACGGAACAGGACCCCGGCCGGGGATCAGGCCTGTGTGTCACGCTTATAAAACACATTTATCATAACTAATCCTTTGGGGTTTTGGCTGCCAGGCCGTGCAGGCTCTGACTTCGCCGCTGCCGCCGATAACACTTTGAATAATAAATAAATACAAGCAAACACCAGCATTTTTGGCAACAGCAACAGTAAAAGGCAAAACGGAAATGGATTTGGAAAAGGGGGTAGACGAACGTTTATAATGCGAACGATTATCATATAAGCAATATAAAAATAAATTGTACCCCTTTACCAAAAAAAATAAAAACATAAAAGAAACAAGTCAGAACATCGCAGTTGAAACTCCCGACTGCTATATACTCAACTTCCAAAACTATCGGTCTTATCTTTCAAGGACCTCATCAGTCATTACCATATCCATTTTAATGGCCAGGAATTGGCATGTCCACAATGTTTTGAGGAAGAAATTCTTGTTACTCATTTGGTGGAAATAGATCTTTGATTTCGGGAGATATTTGGATAATTTGAGTCGGCGTGTTAACTAATATCTTGACACTATATCTGATCAACATGTGTACCAAATTTAGTTGCTCTGTACAAACCCAAGCTACTCTAGTTTCCTTTGTAAGCCGAGCATAACAAGGCTGCTGGCAAAGGTTGGAAACTTGGCTGCCTGGCGATCAAGTTTTGGCGGTTTCTAGACAATTCTTAGCCCTGTTTACGGCTCCAGCTGGCAAATGCCCAGCGTATTTATTAGAAGCTCGGCATTTAAATAGCCAGAGACAGTGGAAGCGACACTTGCCACCGATTGACTAGCGTTGCCATTTGGCAACGTTTAAATAAATTTCACTCACACTCGCCACTGTAAAGTTCTGCCTATGTTGGCCATGTTGGCTGTGTTGGCCGGGCCCGCCAGCCATTAAAGCCAATTGCCCACAAAATCATGCCCGATATCATAATTGCTCTTCGTGGCTTTCGCTGTTGTTGCTGCTGCTGTGGCTGCTGCTGTTGCTGCTGCTGCTGCTGGCGTTGGCCAATGTTGCTGTTGTTGTTATTTAGCCAGAGCCAACGTTGGCCAACGCGCTCACAAAGTGGCCCTCGGGCTTGGCTCATGTAAAATATTGTTATGCTCTGTAAGCCAAAGCAAAAATTGAGGCATATTAGTTGAATATTACGAGTTTTGAGTCGTGGTTTTTGGAATACTCATAGAAACTAGAGCTTGAAATGTTTTAATAACATTAGTTCAGTTAATATATAGTGTGGAAGTACAGATTTAGAAATAAAATCTGTATAGAGACAGATCGATCGACCTAACATCTAATTAATAAGATTAATCTGGGTAAAAGCTTTAATGTGCTTTGGAAGTTTTTGGTGCAGCTAAGGCTAGCAATTGAAAGCATTTAAATCCTTAAAATATACAACCTCTTGGAACAATATGTATATGGCATTCAAAGGTGAGAAGAGCTTTGAAAGGCAATAATCTAGCGAAAAGCTTTCAGGTGCTTTCAAAGTTTTACGAATATATGAAGCTGTTTGTTTTTTTTAGCAAGTGAAAGCACCTTAGACTGCTATTGTGAGAACAGTCAGCTGACACAAACAAATAACTTCCAGTTTTTTTCCACAGGGTATCTCTTTGCCTATATCATTGTTTATGTTAACTACGCACGCAAACAGCTGGAGAACGAGAGAATTAGATAGAGCATGAGCGGGTAGACGGGCAAATCGCAGCTGCGATAAATTTAAACACTTGTTGTAGTTGTAACCAAAGTTGTTGCTCCACAATTTATTAGAAACACTTTGCGGCTGTTTTGGTTTTTGCATGCGTGGCCAACCAGCCATAAACGTCTCCTGGCCGCTTGCAACGCATTTTTATTGAATTTGCAGCCTGAGTTATGTGCGAGATGTTGTCAAAGACCAAACAGCACAACGAATGCAGGAAGCTGCAGTTGCAAGAGTCTCACTTGCCGCGTTTATACAGGACAATGCGTGCAAGGACTCGACTAAAACACGAAGTAAAAACAAAGCTAAAACTATGAGTTCATGACTTGGTCATTTAAGTGAGGTCCTTCGAAACACAGGTGAGTGGAGATAGTGCCTTAAAGTGAAGTTACTAACCAATACAAATTCGATTAAAAGTTAGACTAAATATCTTGTGATTTTTTAGATATTTCAGAAACAGGGCAAATTCTGATTCTGTTCTATGAAGAAATCATGAATTCCTTAGCATAAACTCTCCTCTGCATATGCAACTGCAACGACGTCATGGCTCAAGCACTGTTGGCACTTGACTCTGAGCCAAGTTAATTAACACTAACGGCAATGGCTCGGTGGCTCGGTGGTTGCCAGCAGGCAAAAACGGCATCTTCAATGCTAATGAAACAGCCGCCTCGCTGCATTCTACTCGTAAATTTCATTGTTTATCTAATGCAGGGCAGAGCTGGCAGAGCAGGAAGAGCTGGCATGTCCTGGCCGCCCGCCAGCTGGACATTTAACGGACTGCAAAATGCCCCTGGCAGGCTAATGAAAGACGGAGCCTCTGAGGTTGTCAGGCTGGGGCATGTGAGTTATGGGAGTGTCGTGTGCGGATTCCATATGGCACACGAGGGCACATAATGCTTGCAAGTCATTGGCGAAGCGATGATGACTTTTAAACTTTCTATTAAACTATAACAACGATGATAGATGAATAATAAAAGCACAAAATACATAATAAAAAAGTTTTTGGCGTCATTGGTGACAGCGGCTGTGACTCGAACTGAAACTTCAACGGCAAATGTTAGCCCAATGCCAGGCCGAGATCCCTGGCACTCCCGGACCAAGAGCTGCCAAGAAATCAGCAAAACGTTGCGATATTTGCCCAGGATACGCTCAGTAGATGGAGCAGTTGTTGCCCAGGGTGCTGCAGACGAAGACTGATGCTGCTGCATTTGCGGTGAGTGCGTGCCTCGCATAAGTTAGTCCCAACCCCAGCCCCAGCCCTCCATTCCAGCCCCAGCCCTCCATTCCAGCCCCCTTACAGCGTTGAGCCCCTTTCCGGCCAGAAATATTCAAGAGGCAGCCCGGAAAAGACGGCCGTGTAGAGCAATGGCATCGGGAACAGATTGATGAGTTGTTGAAAAATGGCAAACTTAAACAACAGTTTGCTCCCAGATAAGACAAGCTTCAAGGAATACGCCCCGGAATCCACAACGCTGTGCACATAAAGCGAATGACTAACGATATGAGGAGTGCGAGCTTGGCCTGAAACTCAAATTCCACTTAAGTTCAAAGCAAACACGGCAATTGCACCAGATACCTGGCTAAAACTAGACGATGGGTTGGCTAATCGGTACTTGCTAGAGCTGGGCGATGTGTAGATATTATCGATATTTAAAATTTATTGATAAGTATCGATATTTTTGTGCTAGAGGATATTTGTATAATGGGAACAGCCTACCTAATTGTATGACTATTATTTTGGAAGTATTCATATGTGCGCATTTAAACGTAAATGATTGCTATTATCGATATATTGATATATCGATTGTGATGAGTTTTTTTAAACTTAGTCTTACTGTCTTTTCATAGAACCAATAGTGCATATTGAAGCTAGGAATCTAAGGTTAATCAAACTAGTTTATGATATTCCTTGAATTTTTAACAGAATACATTTTTATCTCGATACTCAGCTGTTCTGATTTCCGAAGAACCATTGAAAATTCTATTTGAAAAGTACTGCGATGCGGAATGAAAAGTAATCGGAAATGCGAACAGGCCTGCTTATTTTATTCTTTTCGGAAGTTGAACTTGTTGAATTGCTTTTTTTGTAATTATGTAATACAATCAACAGTTCTTTGTCTAGGGTAAAATTAGAAGAACTGTTTCGTCGATATCCTATCCCTTCTCAGTTCGTGGAATTAATAGAAATTTTTCGTCGATATCCTATCACTATCTCAGTTAGCCAGGCAATGAAAATCATTGTAACATTCTCACATTGAGTGACGCAGTTAAATATAGTGAAAGTTTTCAACTCATCATGGAGCTCGTCTATTGGCTACCAAGGACGCTGGCCACAACCTATCGCAGGACCTATGTCTATGTGTCGGTGTTTGCGGCCGCCTTTGGCTTGTTCCTCTATCAGTTCCGACAGCGCATCTATAAGCTGGCCGTGGGCTGGAACAGGATCTCTGAGCTGTACTTGTGCGCCTTTCTGATATCCATGTTCGTTGCCTTGATATGCTACTACGGCTGGGTGATATATCGACAGCTGGCTGCTAAATATCGTGCCAAACACAGGACCAAACGACACTGCCAGGCTCGCAATGATAGTGTGCAGCGGGAGCTGCACTAACTGCAGATGTGAATGTAGTTATAACCAGAGTAAATATTATCATGCAATAGAATTGTTTCTTTTTCTAATTAACTGGCTTAATAAATTGCTCAGTTCTCAACAGAAATTGCTCGACGATGATGGGAATGATGATGAAGGGAATATGCAAATCGTTTAATCAAAATGTAAATGCAAATGCAAAAATTAAAATGTGCCCATAAAAATGTTGCAAGCAGCGAAAACAAAAACAGCAGCAAAACTGGAGAAGAAAATACAATAGTAAAAAGGGCAAGCAGACATTTTGTAAATATTATTACAACATTTTTTGCCATTTATTTATACTATATTTTCGTGTGTGTATATGTGTATGTGTGTGTGTGTGTGTTTGCAAGGGGTTCAGTTTGTATTTTATTATTTTTGCTGGCTGCATGATAATAAATTTGCATTTAAATCACCGCCGCCGTCACCGCTTGCAATGCCAGACGATTGGCCCGCTTGTCCAGGATATGCGAGGGGTGTGTGTTGTCCTGTGTGCGGTCCACATTTTGGGCGAGCAAAACAAAAGTCCTTGCGCCTGTTCCGTAGCCAGACTCAGAGCCGCTGCACGTTGGCTATATACACAACATTATTAACCACAAAGTGTCACATGATTTTATTTGGCTCGTTTCCGTGCACTTCACCTGCAGCTTTTTGCACGCTGCAATTGTCCTGGCCACAGTTGCCCAAGCTGAAGCCCAAGCTGAAGCCGAAGCCGAAGCCTTTGCCCAGTCCCAGGCCCAGGACTTGCTCACTTTTATTTTGGGCAGACTTCTGTCTGATTTTAAGCGCTGATAAGTACTAAAGGACATTCAAAAATAAAATAGCTGCAAGTAGCACTTGTCTTGGACCTGCGAATGGGACTAGGACTGGGACTGGGATTGTGACTTGGCTTGCAAGTCCTTGTCCGCAGTTAGCATTGCAATGCAGTGCAGTTAACAAAGTGCAACTGGGGGATTGCAATCGCCATAAAGAGCGCCCGCCGGCCATCGTCGAGGGCAAAATTGAAGTGCAAATAAAAGCTGTGCAATTTTTGTTGCCTAGCTGGGGCCCACAGGACCTCGCATATTTCAACAAATTTTTTACTGCACTTTTCAGCGTTCGCTGCACGGTTGAGTTTTCCTCTTTTGCTGGATTGCCGGCTGCCGCCGAAATGTCACTGAAACAAGCAAACGGAAACACTCGAAAAGTATTTTGTTTGTTATGCTAAAATTTAATGGCACAGGAAGTCGTATTAAAGACAGCACGGCCAAACAAAAATAAAACAAAAATTATGTATATATATAACATATAATTTCGATCAAGTCTGAAACAGAAGCAGTTACAATTCAGTTTTGTATTACTCTACATATATTTTTATTTATTTCACGTTTGATTGATTATTGAAAAAATTTGATTTTCTGCATGACCTTTTTTTCTCCATTAGTATACAAATTTATATATTTATACAAAAATACGAGCACAATGCATTTCACTCGTAAATGCCGATGTTGATTTTATGCAAAAGTTTTCCATGACTGGATCATGAAAGAAAAAAAACCGATGAGTGAATAAATTAAATATTATTGTTAAACTTTAATTATCTGTCATTTATTATCATACTTTGGCATAATAAAGTCGCCAGGCGATAAGCAACACAATTAAAATCTATAGAGTCCTTTGTAGGATGTCATAATGGTTAATAATGTAAATAAATAAGCTGGACAGTAAGCATATCTGAAATTACTAATTGTATTCCTTTGCTGTGTACAATTTAAAATATCTGAGATATTAAATTTATAAACAAAATTTGTATTTGATTTCTAAGCTAACTCTCATTGAATACGAGTTATCTAATAGTAACACCATAAAAATCTATAAAGTCCTTTGTAGGATATGTAATGGTTGCCGTTTGATATTTGTATCGCATGCAATATTAGCGTTTTATTGCATACCTCTTGCGACAGAAGTTGTCGCATGCGATAAAACCATATCGCCTGTTGCAAAGCTCGTGAGAACGTAGGCTCTCACACTCCAATAAGACTCGCATCCAACTTCACGCTACGGAGAGAGAGTTGTGTATTGGAATTGGGTGATATAGAGGCTGCCTCATTCAGCCTCTTTGCTGATCGGTCCCAGATATAGTACGCGTCCTCCACGTCGAACAGCTGCTCGTAGCTGCGAGTGAGGTTATAAATTGATCGTCAAAATTAAATTGGAAAACGCTTAGATTATGGTGCAAAAAGTGCACAACGGCCAATTAGAAGCATCCAGAGTGATTCAAGTGGAGTATTCCCTAGAGCCCTTGTGTGGGGGGTGCATTAGTTTCAGCTGAGCCTGAAACTTGGGCATCACCCCGCTCTGTGCTTGCCAATTGGATTTGTGCTGATTGGAAAATCCCCCTTTTCAGCAGCAGCAGCTACGCCCTTGCTGTGCATGCCTTAGCATAAAGCACAGCCCGACGAGCTTTTCTGCAGCTGATGGTCCAGTTGCCCGTGTTTCGCCGTCGCGCTAGAGCCACGCTCGCGCTTGATCGCGAAAAATTATTAGGAATAAGTGAAAATTAGTAATAGTGATTATAAATAATAAGAAAACCCCGCATAGGTAGTGAACAGTGTATAAATTAAAGTTATTGTACTGCAGCATAAAGAAAATACATACAATCATCAACAAGAACAACAACGATGGAAAGCTTTCCACCGCTGGATATCTATATGTAAGTGCATCCCTCGTTTTATATATTCTTCTTTCTCTTTCTCTTTTTCGCTGTAAGCTAAGCTGACTTGACCTGCGCGTGTGAAAGCTCTGCACATGCATGTGTACGGGCATACATTTGTATGTATGCAGGTAAATATGTGTTTGCATTGGTTGTTGTGCCAAATCAAAGCTTTTAACTTTGCCGAGTCAATTCAGCCTTATGACCATTCTATCTTAAATTTTGTGTATTCTTTGAGATACATCCCTAACGTAACTTAATCATTTACTAAATCTAATAACCTACAACAACAACAGCAACCACATTCAAATTATACCAGAGCGATCAGCTGTTTTAAGCCGTTTGCTTTGACACAGTGGCTGCAAGATGTATGTGCACACTTGCACATGTTAATTCTTAAGTCTATTAGTTATTTCTCTTACACTCATGCACAATGCCTACCAATTCTATAGATCTACTATACTAATAACAATACTAATGTACAGTGTCTACCAAACATTAGCACACACTTTGAATAGCGTCATATAACAATTTAGTTTAGATCGCCATGCACCGTTGTTGCCTTACCTAGGCATACCCTATTGAGGTTATTGAAGTTATAGAAGTATGCACACCCGCGCACAGTGTCGTCTGTCAGTATGCGCACACTTTGTTAAGTGCCTCCGCCAACTACTATCAGTATAAGTATTCAAATTAATTAAATGTTCTTGCTTGCTGCACCGTGACTGCAATTAGTATGTTCCCCACTATTTAGCATCTTAGTTTATATTTTATCTTAAGGCTCGGAAGCGAATAAAATTGTTAGAAGTTGAATGGTCGACTGTTACCGATAGCATAATGGTTAAAGTAAGCATATCTATGATGCCTAGAATATCTAAGATATAAAACTTCTAAAATACTTTTTAAATTGCTTGTGAAGCTAACTCCCATGGAATACGAGGTATCCAATAGTCCATCAGCTTTGATAGCTATTTTGCTAGCTTGTTTATTTTACTCTTAAGCCATATGGCAATGATTTTGTTCAATATATCAATATAAATAAGCCATTTTCCATTCCTTGGCTTATGCACTTGTCACATCTGCATAAGTAATCCCCTCCTAACTCTCCCTCTCTCACCCTTTGTCTATCTCCGTTAGCCATGTCTATACTCTGCTGAGCTACTTGCAGACAGTGCAATCTGGTGCTGCAACAATTTGACACATTGGAATCGGAAAGTCAGCAATACACAAGACGCAGGCAAGCCTGCATCCCGGCAAGACAAAAGCCTCCAAAAAATGGCGACATTGATGGCGATGGCAGCTGCCTGTTGGTTGCCTGGTTGGTCCTGCGTCCTGCTGAGGGACACTGTGCGAAATTGAGTCGCTGTGCCAACCGACGGCCTCTTGTGGCATCCTTTCGGTGGGGCAGCATTCAAAGGACGAGTACCCGTACGTGTATTTGCCACTTGTACAATTTCACATATGCACACACTCGTATTATGTGTGAGTGTGTGTGTGTGTGCGTGTGGTGTACTGAGTGTAAGCAGTGTTTGGGGGTACCAGAAAGGGCTCCTACATCAAACTGTGTTCTCCATTTATTTGGGCACGTGCTGCTCGTCATTTAAGAGTTTTGTCTGCACTTTCGTTGCTGGAATTTTAAAATGTTGTTGTGCCAAATGCCTGCGTGGCTTTTACTTTTTTTTATCCTTTCTTTTTTGCACAGTGTGTGTGTGACGCCATAATGCGACTGTTGCTGCCACCCAACACCTCCTTTATACTATTTGCATATATTCATTTTGGCAACTTTTCAGCCATTATCTAAATATTTTACTGTTTGCCCATCCATAAAAATATATTTTTTTTTATCAATTGACTTAAGTATATGCTAGATTTCTGTACACATAAGTCAAACTAGAGATGGCACAACATCGATAACATTATCGATAAAGTTCTTGATCCTAAATTGCTGCCTCTATCGATGAGTTTCTTTGATATGAAGATATTGTATTTATAAGAGAAGTCTTTAAATAATTATTATTTTTTTTAAGAATTCATGTAAAAAATTGTGTTTATTAACAATTTTCTTAATTTCATTCAATTCTAATTTCTACTTTTGTTTGGAAAGAGGTTTTCCTCTATATATATTTTATGTTGTTATAAATTTTGGTTTTTCTTAGCTCTTTAATTTCACCAAAAAGGAATTGTAGATTAAAGTAATTATGAAATGCACTTTTTTATTAGTTATGCATATTTTTCACTTTATAAAGTAAAACATCTACAGTCATAAAGGGTATAATAAGCAAAACTGATGGCCAATTTCACGGTCTTTATTACGCTTATTAAACAATAACAAATTGGCATCTTAAAAAGCAAAGGTTTGTTTATAAAATGCCTCATAATATTGAGATTCTTGTCTCGCGGTTATAAAATGAATATTTTCTACGGTTTCTGTTTTCTGCTGTGGTTGGCTTTAAGCCATACTAACGAAATTAGTGATTATAGTGATAACTGTCCCGACGATTGTCCTCAAATCACCGCTGATAACAAAACTTGGGATGTTGTCTATGCGGTGGATGAGAACTGCCATTTCTTCTATACAAAGTGCTACTTCGAGATGGAGAATTGCCTTACCGATCCTCGTAAGATACCCAAACTTGGCGGAACTTAATACTTTAATTACTTTTCTTGCAGCTTTGAGAATTGTGTCAAAGGAAGAATGCATTAAAATAGGAAATGTATCGTCTGACGACTATTACATAAACGAGAAACCCTTTGGAACTAAAGTAAAATCTCCTAGGGATATGTAAAGGTTGTTTTTTGTAAGAAATTACATTAAATATAATATAAAGAGATATATTATAATATAAAATATAAAAAGGAGCAAATATGTGAATGCATTTAAGAATTTTCTCACTTTCGTTGCTGGAATTTGAAAATGTTAGTGTTGCCATGGCCTTAACTTTTCATCTTTACATCCTAACGTGTGTGTGTGTGTGTTGGTTTGTGTTTGTGTGTGTGTGTGGCCACAATATGACTGTTGCTGCCTGCTAACAAAGTGGCCAAGTGGAATGCAACATTGTTGCTTCCACGCAGCATTCAAATGCGGCGGCATTGTTTTTTTTTGCCGTTTTGTTTTTGGGTTTTTTGAGTTGGCATCGTCTGTGGGCATCATTTCCACTGGCTGCGTTTCATTTCATTTCTGGTTGATGTTGTTGCTGCTTCAGCTGTAATTTGGTATGCCTTTTGTCCCGCCTGCCTCCCTGCCTTCCTGCCTGCCTGCCTATATGCCTGACTGCCTGACTGCCCGACTGCCTCTCAGTCTGTTTGACTGCAAAAAGAACTATTTACGCTTTTAATTTGAATTACAAATTGTATTCAAGTGCAACAGAATTTAATCAAATGGCCTGGCATATAGCCTTAAAGACTGACTACGCGTGCAAATAAATGCCGACAGGCTTGACTACGATGTCCTGCCTGCAGTCCTGCCCACAGTCCTGCCCTGCCGTCCTGCCCTTTTCAGCGCTTTAACACTTCAAGCCAGTGCAAATTTAATTGACTGTGTTCGCTAAATACATATGTACACACATATTTACATATTGTATGTGGTACTGTGTGTGTGTGTGTTCGCTGCCCATTATGAGCAGTGTCAGGGCTCAGCCTCAGCTCCTGTCCCGCCTGCCTTCCCTCCGCTGCATGCGCTGACATCGTTGTTGATGCTGCAATTACCAAAGGACCTGGACCAGCTCTGACTGCAGCTGCGGGCAAATGAGTTGTAAATAGTTGACGCCCTGGCCAAATCGTTTAAATTGCTAAATAATGACAGTCATCGCCGCACAACTACACACACACACACAGCACACACATATCACTGTGCACGTGTGTGTGTGTTGCTTTTGTTGCCGGAAGATATAAAAGTATCGCCTAAAATGCGGCCACCAAAAGCGTAGAGCAAATGCCGCCGCTGAAGTGCGCATACGACACGTTGTACACACGGCTGCAAATGTACGTTGTGGTTGTAGTTGTTACACACACCCACACAGAGACTCGTAACGTTAACGATAACAAGTGTCGCGCAAACAAAGGCTGTTCGGTACGACTGGCAGGACTACTAGCAGGCAGCAGGATATCTGTGGGTGGTTGCGGCTCCCCAGTTGGGGTTGTTGCTGCTGCTGCTGCTGCCATGTTTGAGCGGCTGCGAAAGGACATCGAACAAGTTGGAGCTCGTGCTCGAGGTACGAGGTCCTGCGCTGCTCACAATGCCCACGCTCAGCGCGCAGTTGGCTGTCGTCCTGCGACAGCGGCAGTTGTGTGCGCTTGGCTGGCCCAAAGGACCAGTTAGTCCTACTGAGTTCTGTGTGTCCTGCTGCTGTTACAGTGTTTTGTGAGTGCAGTGCCAAGCCAATACAAGAATTACAAAAACAAAAAAAACAACAAAAAATAAACTTATAGAAAGTACTCTTAAGCCGTTAAAGGCAAAAGTGAAGCCAAGAAAATACAAATACTATAAAAGACTTGATTGTGGACGGTTACGCCCAGCAGAGTATACTGGGCAAGTCAAACACACCCACACACACACACTCATACACACACACACACATTCAGTTTGTTGTGTGGCCTGCAAATGACTTGTTTTGTTCATAAACTGTTTTTATATTTCTTTAATATTATTTTTTGCTCATATTTTTGCTTGTTTGCGTTTTCCTTGGTGATTTCTCTCCTTTCATATTATAGTTGATTTTATTGTAGTTGTTGCGCCATTTTCCTGGGGTCTTGTGTGCGTTACGCTCGTGACAAGTGTGGACATTATGTGGCCGGGCTAACTGCAGACACTCTCCACACTTCAGACATCCTGCCATATGCTGCCAGCTTGTATGTGGGTGTATGTCCTTGTGTGTGTGTGTGTGTTGAGGCCAAAAACTTTGCCGTTGGCTCTTTAAAAAGCCAAAACACTTTGCCTGCAAATGAAATGGCCATTGTTGCCGTTGCCGTTGCCATTGCCATTGCCGTTGGCGTTGTTGCTGCTGTTATTATTATTATTATTGAATATCAAGTGGCCCAGAACGCACAAAGTTTGTTGCAACTGTTGTTGGTAAGTGTTTTGAAGTGGCTTACATGCATGCCATTAATTAAGCCACCTTTATATATATTTTATGTAATTAAAGAGCAGCAGTTAAGTTATTCACTTGCCTAACTGTCTGTCTTGCTGTCTCTCTGTCTGTCAGCTGCATTGCAATTATAATAAATCAACTACATAAGCTCGCAGCTGACAGCTATGCAGTGGCAGCTCACACATACACCCACACACACCACACACACACACACACACACTAACACCCTTAGTTTAATTCGTGATATATAGTTGCGAAGCAAACACCTGACACTTTTCGCAAACATTTGCCGGCAAGCGTTTAAATTAATTATGTCGCCAAGCCAGACCACTTGCAACCACACACACACCTACAACAACTGTGTGTGTGTGTGTGACAATTTCCACTTGCAACAATTTGCATTGCCTCATTTTTGGCCAAGGCTCCAACTAAGGATTTGACGCGCTTATGGAAAAAGAGTTGCTCGCTTTGGTATACAAAATTAATAGTTTAAATGTCTCAACTATTTTATTTTATTTTATTTACTTAAATTAAAAGCTGCCGCGATTAAAGAAATATATAATTTAAACATGAGCTGAATTATTAATTAATAACTTTAACTACAAGTTAACATTATAAAAAGAAATAATTAAATAGTTTCAACATAGAGTTATGGAAATATTTTGAATCTAATAACGTACAAGTAAGAATGCTCTAGTCGAGTATACCCGAAGACGAGACAATTTCTAACACAACTTTGTGCACACGTCTTACATACACGCAGTTCAAGCAGTTCAAGCAGTTTAGCGATCGTTCAAGCAAGCAGAGCAATTCTGCTTGCTTTCCGAAAATATTTTCCTAAATAACTTTGGAAGTTATTATGCTGTCAGTTTGAAATAAATCACAAAAAGTAAGAAAAAATCTAAAGAATCTTGCCAAAAACAAGTCAATTTTTTTAAAAATTATCGTTTATATTTATAAATATAATACTATACTATATATATATAATACTATAGTTTCTGTCTCTCTAAAGAGTTGTAAGAGAGCACTCTCTATTTTTTTGTGCAATATTATTATTAACCAGATCTGGATCTTCAGATCTCAACTGAAATTTCTTTATTTAAATCGGCGTTCTTATTATAAAGAGAGCATCTCAAATTTAAATTAAACTTTTCTTTTTTTCCCCCCCCCCCCCCCCCCCCCCCCCACCCCTTTTCCCCCAAACCATATTATATAGACTGACATAGTATTTGCAGTCGTTGTCCCCTCGCTCCCCTCACGTTCTTACTTTTTTTCCCAATAAATATTAAAAAAGAAAGTTTATATCAAATTTGAGATGCTGTCTTTATAATTTTCAATATTTACAATCTGTCCCATCTCGGAATAATCAATTAAGGTTTGTTGTTTAACTGATATGCGTATTTTATATAGGTAGGTTTCATGACAAACATAGTTTTTTCAACTCTTACATTTTTATATTCTAAATTTTTTTACCTTTATAAAATTATTCAGCATATATTCTTGATATTGAGACCTAAAGGTTGTAAGCGACAGTTTTGTAATATTCTAACTTTTTAATTACAATTTTAAATAGCATAAGCACCAAGGCGCTTCTCAACTGGAAAACGTAATTCTCATGACAACTTTTGTACAACAAATTGAAAGCTTCATAAAAATACTTTAGTAGAATTTGATAGAAATTAAAAATAGCTAGAACTGACGGGAAAAAGGCTAAGCGCACAGCACTAACTGTTTGCCAAAAGACTGTTCTTGTCCCATTCGCGCAGTGATAACATTAATTACAGCCAAGTTATGCCATTGCTGGTTGCAATTTGCTCAGCTTTTATTTGCATTTTGCCTGGCGATAGCCGCAATGCACACAAGAGGAGGTGGAAGGTGTGTGTGTGTGTGGGTGTGTGTGTGTGTATGCAACGGCACTTAGCCTGGCCTGAACCTGTCAAGGCTGCCAAACATTTGGCAAGACAAATGGCAAAGCTGCCATCAACGGCCGTTAACACATGCTGCCAACTGACTGGAGACTCAGTTCTCTGTTCTCAGTGTTCAGTTCTCAGTTCTCAACTGTCGGCTGTCGAGAGCTAAATCTGCAGCTGTTGAAAATAACCTGAAACTGCAGATTGAATTACGTGCTCCCTAAACCCCACTTAGGGGTTTGGGTTTGGGTTTGGGTATGGGTTTCGGTGGGAGGCGTTGGTCTGATTGCGGGCAACTCAAACATCCTGAAAAGTTGCATAGGTGCGCCGCTGTCTGTCAGTCTGTCAGAGGCGCCTCCACACACCCACAACAACAACAACAACCTGTCAGAAACGAGCCCAGAGACCCAGCGGCGACTAGACCAACAATACGAACAACAACAACAACAACATCACCTGACATTGTTTGCTCTGCGGATTTGCATTGTGGTTAGTTGGCGGTGCAGAATCTAAGGCACAGCCAGCTGGGTGTATATAAATGTGTGTGAGTGTGTGTGTGTGGTAAAAGGCAGCCATTTTGTGTGCACTGGCAACCCAGCCCAGCTAGCAAGTTAAATAAATGTTTTCTATAATCAAATGGTAATGCAGTCAACCAGCCCACAGCCAAAGTCTGAGTCTGAGTCTGAGCCTAACTTTCGCTGCGTACCAAAAACGCAGTCAAGCGTCCAACTTCAGTCAGCCCACGAGGCCACAAAGGCAGTCCAGGCAGCCAGAACAGTCAGAAGAGTCGGCCAGGCTGGCTGGCTGGGCACAGACCAAGAGGCAGGGCCAAGGGGCAGGGCCGAGAGGCAGCCCGGCAGCGTCTTCTTGTTTGAAGTAATTACATTGTTCGCAGGCATCGTAAAGTGGAGTGAAAGGCGTTAAAGTGTTAAGTTGCTTGTTAATTTTTTCTATGCCACGGCAAGGGCTGCTGTTTCAACTATGTTGCCAACTACACTGAGCAAAATTCTATGCTACAAAAGCCAGCCTTACACTTCTTAGTAAAATAGCATTATCTCAATTTACGTTTGATAAATAAGTAAAAAGTAGAGTCTTTAGTTTCAATAAACATAATTTTTTATTTAAATGTTAGCAAATTGAGTTAATTCTTCAGATATTAACAGGGTATTTGTCATTGCTTAGATCCTTATATATAATCATTACATATGTCCTTTTTTCATTTTAATGGTACCAGTTTGAGCTAGTCTTTCAGTTATTTGTATTCAGTATTTGTCAATCCTTAAATTGACATTTTCATTTGAAACTAAGAGGATTAAGGATAAGATCAGATACTCCAATTCTTGATTAAGCTTAAATTTCTGTTAAGCAAAAGTTATATTCTGCTGAGTGCATGTTTAAGGTTGACTGAGTTTAGAACTTGTTATTTAATTTGTATTTAGAGTTAAATACATTAATAAATAGGACTATTTATAAATATATGGGCTATAAATATATATGTAGGCTGACCTATAAGTGGATGGGCAAGGTGTTATTCCAATTACATGCACACTTGTTTTTAATGGTAGAATATAATATAGTTTACTTAAATTTATTGTATGTAATGCAACGTTTCGGCTTATACATTTAATAATATTCGTTGCGCTTCGTTGCGTACTTAATTTCCAACTACAAATTAGCGATGAACTTCTGCTTCGAAACAATATCGATAACAATGTCTTTTAGTATTATCGAATACAAATTTTTGGATGTTCGCTGTTAATCATACCAAGGTTGAACAATCTTACTATCTAACTTATTTCTATATAAGTATATGCCGGAGAATAGATGGTTTGTTTGAATTGAGCGCCTTACCGATAGAATGTAGTGTTGGATAAGCCTGTATATCGACAGTGTTGGTTGTTTAGTATCGAGTGAGAAGATATTTAATCGAGCGTGGCTCTGGGAACGTTGCCGGAAGTCGTTGAAAAAGCACATGGTGAATAGGCAACTACAGAGACTCGCTGCACTCGACAATAAGTTAAAAAATATGGAAAATAATATGAATACCGGTAACCTCTCGCCGATATATATTTATTTTTTATTACATAAAAGTCCACATATTTAATTTTCATATATGGTTAAAGAAATATGTTTTAAAGTAAGAAATATGTTAAGATAGCGCCTGACTTGTAGAGTCCTAGCTCTTGAGACCCAAAGCTGCTAGTTCGAGTTGCAGTCTTAGCTCTCATTTATTAATTAAAATGTATACAGCTAACGTACTTATTATACACAAAAAAAAGGCGAGTTAGGTTGGGAATTGACTATAAAAATGTCACCAAAAATCTAAATGAGCATATAGTTTGCCATATCACAAATGGCAGCTTTGCTTTTGTATTCTTAGATCCTTTTTGCTCAGTGTACTTACCTTGCAACTGACTGCTGTTGCTGTTGCTGCTGGCCCTCCTCAGGCTGCCTGCTTTTGTTGTGGCTTATAGTCGCGTCTGATTAATGAAGCGTAGCTACGTAGCTAGATTAAGCGCCTTGGCTTGGCTTGGCTGATGCTTCTACTGCTGCTGCTGTTGCTGCTGCTTGTAATTAAGTTGAGTGTAGTATAAATAACTGTATTTGCAGAGCCCTCGCAGTGGGTCCAGAGCGCTGTGAAATGTTTCATTAATTTTGTTATTTTGGCTAAGTATGGCTAAGTACACAGGAATGGCTCTAAGGCATTGCGGACAAGATCAGTCAAGATGCTGGCCAAAAATGAAGTTACCAACTAGCCGGAAAGTAGGGCGCAAATTGGGCAAAAGTTTAGCCCAACTTTTGGTATAGTTTATAACTGATAAAGGACGCTGCTTTAATTGCATGCAAATGGGGCAGGAACATGATAATGGATATTATTTTCACACATTTTTCATTGGCAACCTTTAGCCCTTCTAATTATGCTGCTTGCATATTTTTTTGCAAATTATGAAAGCTTCATAAGTTGTAAGCTATACTTTCTAAGGACCTTTTGAAGGAGTCGGATTCAAATAACATTATAAGCTTATAGTTTAGACCAGAAGCTGTTGTTATCCTTCACTTGAAATGCTCAAATGCTTAAATAATCAACAAATTAAATAGAAATGAATTAAACGCATGCCATTAATTATTTTAAACAATTTAACTGTGGAGTAATGTGAATTCCTGTCGCGTTAGTGCAAGATGATATAATTCGCATTACGTGATTATTATTTAATATAGTTTTAACTGCAATTGTTGCTCATATGCAGCCAAGTGTTAGATCAGATTGAACGGGTATATATAGCCATAACTGCGAATTGTATTAAATCTACATATTATAATGATCAAATTATGTCGCCCATTTTTATGTAATTACAATGCCAAATGTAAATTATAATTTTAGCGTATTAACTTTTGCATTTTGTTGCCATGTGAACGCGTCCAAATGTGCATAAATTATATACATATATATATTGCAATGGCGATTTGTATTTATTTGCAAACAAGCGTTGACACGCCCACCACGCTGCCCCCCGGGGGGCCACCATGGCGAATACTTAATACGGCTAAAAGAAAATAATGCACAAATTTATTTGCACATTATGAAACAAATTGTATAATTGCAATTAGATTTACGAGCATGTTGCAATTTACTGACTACGAAATACCACATTTTGGGGCATGATGCGAATGCATTTAAACCCTTAAATCCCCGCCCCGCAAATGCAAAATATGACCTGGTGGAAATGTGGAAATGGCCAAAACAGCAACACATTATTTATACTGGATTTTGGCCAAACAATAAACGGGGAAAAAAAAGAAAGCGACGCTCTAAAACTTACACGAAAAATGCTATAAACAGATAAGAGAACTTACACACGCCGAGACAAAGGCTAAATGGAGCTGGCCCAAAGGGGCAGGAGCAGCAGCAGAGGTGGGGAAGGGGAAGAGGAGCGTTGTGGCAGTAGGGATAGCAAATAGAAAGCAAGCTAGAAAGTTGGCAACTGGAAAGTCAAGTTGCGCTCACGCTATTTATAGTCAACGTGGGCTTTTGTTTTCGATGGCCTTTTCATTTGCAGCCAACTGCAAAACACTCGCAGACACAAAAATAGAAACAAACGAAAAAAATAAGAGAAAAAAACACAACAATCTCGAACAACTTTGGTAAATGGTATGACAATGGAACTGCCATTGTGTGTGCTATTTTTTTTTTTTTACTTTCTGCCATACACTCGTATCTAGTGTTACTGCATCTACTCTGTAAGCCCCAAACGATTTTAGCCGCAAACAGCCAAATGGCCGAAATGCTCCAAGTGGGTGCTTAAAGCTGTCAAATCTACTGCCGCACAATTTAAGCGTTCAATTGAACAGCGTCAGCAGCAACAACAACAGAAACAACAACAACACTTTACCATTTCCATCTCTGGAAAATATTTTCGTAATTATTTTGCATGCAAAGTGCGGATTTTTCCAATTTTCACTTATCAAAGCGCACGCGGCCAATATGCAAAATGGCTGACGAAAAAACGAGTGGCTGAAAAAATAGATGGCAATGCAGCAAGCAACAATGATCGACTACAAGCTACCCTATATTGGGAATAGCGAGGGTATGCAAATTATAATAGTTATTGCTAGGTTTTAGTTACAAAGTTTGAAGTAAAGTACTAAATTAAGCTCTAAAACTATCGATAGCTGCCGCGAACGATAATTAAAGTAGTTTATTTTATAAAAATCGATAGTTTTCACTTTTGCATCATTGTTTCCTTATACATTATGTGCTCTTTGATTCGGAAAGCATCCTTGTTTTAACTGATTCAATATTGGAATCACCAGTTTTAGTTTATCAGATAGATCACCAAATAGTTACTTTTGATTTAGTAAATGGTTCAAAGTAGGTTCTACTTCAGTAAGAGTTCTATAGAATTAGTAACTGCTTCCAAATGGTTCTAAGGTGATTCGGTGGCAAATTCAAAAAGGGTTTTTAGGCAAATTGATTCGGAAGCATCCTTGTTTTAACTGATTCAATATTGGAATCACCAGATAGTTTAGAAAATAGTTATTTCTCATTTAGTAACTCGTTCAAGAATGGCTCTAGATCAGCAAATAGTTCCTTTTAAATTAGTAACTGCTTCCAAAATGGTTCTAAGGTAATTCGGTGTCCAATTCAAAAAGGTGCTTAAGCAAGTTGATTCGGAAACCAATCTTGTTTTAACTGAATAAATATTGGGATCACCAGAAAGTTCACCAGCAAATAGTTACTTTTGATTTAGTATCTGGTTCTAAAATGTTTCCAGATCAGCAAATAATCTCATTTAGAAACAGGTTCAAGAATAATTCGGTGTCCAATTCAAAAAAGTTCTTTTAACATATTGATTCTGAAAGAACCCTTATTTTACCTGATTCAATATTGTAATCACCAGAAATTCCCCAAAATAGATCATCATTTAGTTACTTCAAAGCTGGTTTCTGGTTTAAAAATGTTTCAAAAATGGTTTGAAAGGTATTTGAAGTCAAATTCATTGAAGTTCCTCAAACAAACTGATGAAGAAAGCTATACAACTTGTGGTTTAAAAGAAGCTTCAGCTTAATTGACAATGATTCAGATGTGGTAAAGGTTTAATTATTCAAAAAGGATTTCAAAACTCGCGACATGAATTAAAAACTGCGCTTGGAATATGCCAAAAGAAATTCTATAACCAAAATGAAAGCTGATTAAATATAAATTTATGAACTTCGTGGCTTACAAAAGTTGAAAAAAAGTATGTAAGGACCCTTTTAGAGATAAAGGGTATGCAAAAGCAACAACAATGTTTTGTATAAACGTTCAACGTTCAACGTTTGGCCCTTTTTTGCTCCATTCATTGAAGTTGGCCGACTGCTGATGCCGTTAATCTGGCTAGGCTAGGCTATAGACGGCTATAGAAGGCTATAGAAGGCTATAGACGGGATTGGATTGTCGGACTGCGCACTTTTGTTTGAATTTGCATTGACATGAGAAGGCCGCAGGACCTGGTCGGTTGGCTGGCTGCTCCTGTGGCTGGCGTAGACCATGTTTACACTCAATACGAGTGCGAGTTTGAGCAGCTGTATCTGTATCTGTGTCTGTATCTGTATCTGTGCATTTGCATCCGTATCTGTATCTTTGTGTGTGCGCGCTGGGTGTCTCTATAGTTGATTGTAAGTTTTGATGACAGTTCGTTTGCATATTTTTGCATTTTGCTCGTTTGCTGTTTGCTATTTGCTGTTTGCTATTTGCAGTGCTGTGTGCGTTGCTGCATTTACCTACGCGAGTGTCGCTGTCTGCCATTGTGTATCTTTCGAATTGACTTTGTTGTCCTTGGACATTGCCCGCACTCCGTCCGCTGCCTGCCACATGGCACATATCGCCACCAACACCCACATGTGGCAAGCAATCACACAGCTCATAAAAGACGCCATCGAAGTAGCTGCTTCTGTCGGCTTCGGCTTTCTGTGTCTTGAATGGCCATTAAAATTTAAGCACAGCTTGTTTGCTGCCTGCTCTGGTATCGTTAAAGTCGAGCTATGCTTTACGGGCTACTAAACGCTTGCCATTGCCATCAGCTGCTGCGACAATTTCGCCGTTCTGACCAGGCCAAGACGGCCAACAACTTCAACTGAAGCTGAGCAAATATGAAAGCTGATACAAGTTGAACATGGTATTCGTGTGGCACTTGGTCTAACAGCCTTTCAAATGACTACACACACACACGTACACAAAACTTAACTTCAAGTCTATGTGGCTGCAACACAAGTGGCGCCTATCCCCCCGTGCCCGCTCACCTCTCCGCGCTCTATCTGCTCTATTTAGCCAGCCAAATGCGCTGGCTCGTAATAAAATTGAATTTATAGTTTATTTATGCAGCTACTAAGAAATTAAAGACGTCGTTGTGCTGCTTGTCAAGAGTGTGGGCCCAGACACATGTCAGGCTCATGACAACACACACACACACACAAACACACACTCACATACATAAATCAGGCTCATAAAGAGCGCGCGTGGTTTATTGATTTCAAAAGCAGTCTTTATGGACTTTAACGAGGCACGCAGACGTTGCAAAGAATAACATGGCACGGGAGGCAGGACGCAGGATACAGTTTGCATGCACGCCAAGCCACGCCCACTGGGCCACAGGGGCGTTCTCTCTGTGTGTGTGTGTGTGTGTGTGTGTGTGTGTGTGTGTGTGTGGCAAATTGATTTTAATATTTTTGCGCGGTTTCCTCTAATTTTGCACTTTTTGTTGTTGCAGTCAACGTCAGCGTAAATCTGTCAGCCTAGTCTGCCGCTAATCAAGTGAAAGTTCAAAACTCATGATTAAATGACAGCTCACACACACACACACACACACCCAACTCACCCACACAAAGAGGCATTTACATAATAGTTATATATGGCTATTGCATACATTTAGGCGCTGGCTGCAGGGGCATGGTGCGGGGGGCAGTGGCAGGGGCAGGGGCAGAGGGCAGGGGGCGTGTCGCCGCTTGCATAATTCAATTAATTTATGCGCTCGGTCAATGTTTAGTTTTTACATTGCGGCCTTTGCCTTTAGCCGGCGCGCCTATAAATCATTATGCATAATTTATGCGCCGTCAGCCCTGTTGCCCCCTGTGCCCCCTGTGCCCCCGTGCGCCCTTCCGGCTAATCCGCTGCTGGCCGCTGCTGGCCTGGGGCACAATTGAAATTGCAGTTTTCATAACGATCGGGTTTGTATAGCCAAATGGTAGTTCTTAATATTTAATGCTCACAATTAGCAGTGCTCACTTTTATCGCTCATACGCCGCGTGGCACGCGCACAAATCAAGAGTCGACAGCGAGTGCCAAGAGTGGCAAGTGGCGAGTGGCGACTGTCGGAAATGTTATTACAAATTTATAAGCACACTTGAGCCCCCAGTCGAGTCGAGGCGCGTTCCCAGCCCAGTCTCCGGCAACGGTCAGAGTCTCAACAATGAAATGAGCACATAACTTGGCTGCAAGTGCGCGCGACACGAAGTTGGCCATAAAAAACGGCTGTCGGCCAGTACGTTGCCAGGACGTTGGCAGAAAGGCTTGCAAAACAATGCCAGCGCCGTGACTTGACACGTCTGTCAACAGCCATTAAACGCTCGAGTCTCTAGGCTGCCTGCTAACCCAGTTAGTTCACAAACGCAACCTATGCCCTGGCACAGATATGGGAATCCCCCACAGCTGCTGCAGGCCCCCCACCCACCCCTCCTGCCCTTTCCGCTGGCAGTGGCTGTCAGGACTCGCAGCAGCAGCAAAAAAATACGAGCCTGCGATTGTAGCTACCAACTTCTGACAGCGCAATTTATCACTATGCCCATATGTGTGCCTGTGTGTGTGTGTGTGTGTTTGTAAGTGGAGTGTATTGCCTATACAGCAGCCTACAAAGTTGAGGTCGTAAATCAAAACTTAAATTTAACACATGCAGCGACGGCAAATGGCAGCTCCAACTCCCCTCTGTACTCTAACCTAAAATGTCATCCCCTTTTGTGTTTGTTATTTGTTTGTTTGATTCTTATATTTTTTGTGCGCTTTAGGCCCACTGCCACGCCCAGTGGAAAGCCGTCTAGTTGCTGGGCTGACAGTTGACATAACGAGCGTGTGGGCGCGTGGGCGTGGCCAGTGGGCAAGCGTTGTATATCACCACACGCTTGAGTTAATCTGTCAAAATAGCTCAGCAGCAGACAGACAGACAGGCAGACAGATAGACAGACGGACAGATCGTAGCTGAGCAGCGTCTGGTGTCCACATGCAGCATCATTGTCTGCCGCTGACTTCGACTTGCGTCAATGCAAAGACATCTTTTCCACTTGCCCCGTCTCTGCTTGCCACTTGCCAGTTGGCCTTTTCCAACTGCCCACTCTCTTATTTGGCTTTTGGCATTTTCAGCCTCATTGTTGTCGTCATCGCAACGTTTCGCTTTAATTTGCTCGCGTCGTCTGCCTGTTTGCCTCCCTGCCTCCCTGCCTGTCTGCCTGCCTCATTTGACGCAAGTGCCACGCCCAACCCCAACTCCAGCTGGCCATGAAGTGCGCCGGCTGCCACTTCGTTTAGCCATTTGACTCAGCCATTTTATGTTTGCTCTTGTAATTTGGCTGATATGCTGATTTCGACTTCATATCCGCAGCCAATAAAAACGTTCAGCAAACAAGCAAGCTATGTTAAAGATATTAAGCAGCCCTCGCTGCTGCTGCCCGCCACCCGCCACCCGCTCCCTGCTACCTTAGTCTTCTGGCAGACTCTTGTTGCTTGTCGTTTGGTTGTCATGTGCGAGATTTGCGTGTGTTACGACGATTAATTTAAATCATTGATGATGCTATAGCTCCAATGTCTGTGTTACAGCCTCCCCCGTCTCTCTCTCTCTCTCTCACTCTCTCTGGCTCCACATCCTGGCATTCCCGTATCTTCATATCCATTTGATTTGCCCGCCATTACACACATATATATGGTATATATATATATATCCAGGCAGTGCGTATTTTATTTTTATATGCTTCGGTGAGTGCCATGTCACCGTCTCCATCTCCATCTCCTGCTCCTGCTCCATCTCCAGCTCCAGGTCCATCACCATCTCCGGCTCGAGCTCGTTGCTCGTTAATCATTATTTTCGACATGCCACTCGTCATTTGCCTTTATTGTCATGGTGATGTAGACAAGCACACAGCAGTGGGGGCAGCAGGGGCTGCTGCCTGCGCCCTATGCTTTAGACTGTTTCCTCTGGCCTGTTTTAATGCGGCACTTAAGCTGCCAAATATATACATATGTAGCATGCAGCATGCCACATATATCGAGAGTATATGTTTATGCAGCGCGAATGGTCAACGTATGGTGATTGCGATTGCTATTCAAAAGCCATTAGCCATAAAATGCAGTCAAATGCAAAAACAAATTACTCTCCGCTTGCCCCAATGATGGGGCACATAAAAGTGTGGCATAATTTATGCGTTGCAGCAAAACAGCAGCCAGCTAGGCTCAGGCTCAGACCCAAGCCCGGACCCAAGCCCAGGCCATAGGCATAATTAGTTTTCGAACTTTAAAGTTATGGCCGTGCTATCTTTATGACAAGCCCAGAGTCAGGCAGACGACGCCAGTGCAGGTATCCAGGCCTGTGTGTGTGTGTGTGTGGCACTGGCTACATAATGGCATCTTCATTGATTGTCGAGCAACTGTGCCAGCCGCTGCCATTGCTGTGTCTGCCAAAAATATACAGCAGGCAACAAAAAAAAAATATATATCAAGCATACGCCATGTTGCCGCATACACACTCCGGAAAACTGCTGACTGTGTAGGTGCGTCCGCTTGGAAAAGGAAAAACCTTTAGCCAGGCGACAACCTGACGCCAGAGAAAAAAATTGTGTGGATAAAAAAAATAATAATAAAAAAAAAAACATAGACTAAAAACTGCAGACAACGCAGTCCGAAAAACTTGGCCGAGTTGGCGACACCACAAACGGGTTGAGTCTCTCACGCCTCACGCCTCACGTCTCGGCAGCTACCAGTTGCCCAGCCAGCAAGTTTTCCACTTTCCCAAGCTGCCAGTTTCCCAATAACCCAAGCTTCCCAGACTGCTGTTGCTGCTGCAGCAGTTTTATGCATTTTTGCATTATTTGCCAGCATTTTGGGTGCTTAGGCAAATGCGCTCATAATTCTAAATAAGCTTATGAAACATGGTCGGTGACGTTAATAAACTGAGTTGGAATTGAAGTTGGAGCTGGAGCTGGAGTTGGAGCTGGATTGTTTGGCTGCTCTGGGCACGCCCCCATTCACAGCTGCAACAAAACAGTTTGAATTATACTTTTGTGAAGCAAGTAGCATGGAGCAACATTTACTTTTTACTTAGCCGGCTTTGTTTTTTGTAAAAGTTTTTTGGGAGCAAAACTTTTGCATCCACCCATCAAATTTTCATGCGCATTGTAAACAATGTTCTAATTGAGTTGAAAAATACATAACGCATTATGATTGTTATTGTTTGCGCTAAAATAATGATGATGAGGCAGCGGAGGGGAAGCCTGAGCCTGAGTACGAGTAGGGTCTGCCACTTTTGTGTGGGTAGTGTTTGCCTTTGCCTATTAAGAGCCTTCTGCTCTAAAAACTTGAGACACTTGGCAATTTTAGACGTTGACGCAAAGTAAACACACCGCCGAGCACTCAGCTCCAGCTTTAGCTAATAGTAGTGCTGGGAGAAACCAAAAACCAGGGCTGCCATTTGTCATTTTGGCTGGGGTTACAGTTTTCCAGTGTTTGAATAATGACACATATGAGAATTATTAGAGAAAAGCCTCATTGAAGCTTTAAGTGAAGGTTGACAGCTTCAGCTAGTGTGCCTATCTTATGATTTATTCTTTAGCAATAGCTTTGAAAGCTCATTAAAGCTTTCAGCGGTACTGTACGCGTTTGCTCTAATTTTTGATATTCTTGTAAAGAAATATTTGAATCATTATGCTATTTTTCAAACCCCAAGCGGACTTTAACCGAGTTAGTTATTCAGTGCTTGAAAATGCAATTTGGAAAGCTTCTAAAAGCTATAAAAAAGTGTACTGTGAAAGACTGTAAGTGAAAGTCCACAGATTTAGCTGGTGTCCTTATCTTATGAAGTATTCTTTAGCATTGAAAGTTCGGCTTTGAAAGCTCATTAAAGCTTGGTACGGTTTGGCTTTTGTTTGATTTAGGATAATGGTTTTAATAATTATTTAATTAAATATGCAATTCCTCGCATCCCAGGCAGATTTAAATCGAGTTAGTTATGCAGTGCTTGTAAATGCATCTGTAAAATTAATTTTAAAAGCTTCTTAAAGCTATTCTCTATTGGTCGCTAATCAAAATTGGTTAGTGCTAGATAGTTTGAGCTAATTACATCATATTATACCAATTTTCCATTCACGACATATTGATAATTGCATTGGTTCATTGGTTCGGTTCACTAGCAACAAAAGTGGTTCGGTTCGGCTTGGTTTAGCGGTGCAACCCTTAGGGAAGCACACGCATGCCAAAGCACACAAATTAATTCGAGCTGTGAAACAATTTAAAGTTTCCATGTGAGCGGGTAAATGAGTGAATTGACTGAATGACTGAATGACTGAATAACTGACTGAATGACTGAGTGAATGAGTGGCTTCTAACAATAAGTGCGGAAACTGCAGAAGACGTTGCGATGCCACGCTGCACTCTGGAGCGGCTTGGAAGCGTTCCATTATTGTGCAATTAGGTGAATGGCAATCCTTGAGGCCTGTCGAAACAGAAACGGAAGTGACGTCGCACAGGAAGTGCAGCAGCAGCAGCAGCAACAAGGGGAGCAGCTGCTGGCAGTGCAGAGGCAGCTTGTTATACAAAATCAATATGAAGCATACGCTTCGTTGGCCCCGTCGTGTGCGGAACGTGACGAAAAAGCGGGTCTCTTTCATTTTATTACCTTTGGCTGGTGTTTGTCACCTTAATTGGCTGTGGCCACACGAACAGAAACCAGACGAAAAAAATAACACAAAAATAACAAATGTCAACAAATTGTGACAAGAAATCAAAATTTGTGAAGACCAAACGCTCTGACAGCTCCAAGAATAGGGCGGACGGTATAAAAAAAATGTGAAAAGCCAGCTAGCTTGGCTTTCATTGGTGCCCACTCCAATCCTCGTTAGAATCACGAGCAGAGCTAATAAAAAAACACCAGCGTCCAGTTTTGTGGCAAATTTGTAACGAGATTTGATTTGAATTTAAAATAGAAGCACGAAATAGCTTAACTAGGAGCATAGTCAACAGTTGACAGTAGTAGGCAGGAGGCATGTTGTTGAGCCTGTATACAGGATACAGGATACATGTGGCAATGTGGCAATGTGGTACTAAGGCTAGCTGTGTTTGTCTAGCGCCTTTGGCGGCGGGGCATAAATTACGCAAATAAATTGACAATAATGCGGACAAACCAAATGGATTTGTGGGTGAGCTGGGAGCTTGGAGCTTGGAGCTGATAGCTGGAGCGCAGGCGTCGTACCAATGCCAGTCCCCAACATAGGCCAAAAGGTAACGAGATTATCTGTGTCAAGACAATTATTTCCGCCGCATCAGCAGCGGCTTGTCCTTGTCTGGCAGCATTCGTGCGTGTTAAAGCTCCTGTTCCTATTCCTATTTCTACTACCATTGTGACTGTCGTGTGGAGAATGGATGAATGCCTGAATGAATGGCTGATGTCTCGCTGATGACATTCATTTACATGATTGCCGCATTGCGTTTACTGCTACTACACGTAATTGTGCTGAAGACACCCGCAGGCCTCGTATTTAAATCATTTTGCAACTGCGCTTTTTTTTCTTGCCAAATTAATTAAGACTTAAAGGCGTGCCAGCTGTCACACATAATACACACACAAAGATGCGCACACGTACATAATGGAATGCAGATGATTAGCCTTTGGCAGGACCTGCTCATCTGACGCCACTGATCCCACTCTCATCTATTTTCACAGCCCAGCCAACTGCCATGACAACTACGAGTACTGAGTACTGAGTACTCCTACATAGCGCATTATCATTCACAACTCATCCGATTGCCATTGTCTCAGTCTTGACTCAAGTGGAGCGCGTCAGCAACTTGCAGTTGAGTTTTACGGCTCCCCGGTTCCATCTTCAGTTGCCATGCCCCAGGGCATGCTTATGCAGGTGCGGAGGTGGAGCTGGAGCTGGAGCTGGAGAAGGTGAACAGGATGACGCTTTATTGTCCTCCTGCCGCTGCTGCTGCTGCAAAGGTGAGTAAGTCCTGGTAAGATACATATATATTTGTATATATATATGTTTGTATATACTACATCAAGCTTGCTGGGTGCCAAAAGCGTTGAAAAAGTGACTTTTAATGGGTTTAAATCAAGTCAAAGTTGTTGAAAGTTGCCTTGATTTGCGCGGATAGCGGCCATTTTATGATGCTACGACCGTAAAAAAGTTTAAGCTTCCCGGAGATCAGCTCAAGTAGCTGGAAGCAGCTCAGGACTCAGACAGGACCACTTGATGGCTCTGCTCGTTAGGTAATTTGGCTTTGATTGGGGTTTTGGGTGCATTTCGTGCTGCATTTGTTTCAATGACACACACAACTTGTAGCTGGTTACAGCAAAGTTTTTGCCAGCATTTGAGCTGATTTGGTGGCGCTGTCAGGACGAGGATTGTGCCAACTTTGTATGCCCTCTTCATAAGTCAACAAACAGCAAGAACAAGCGCAACAACCTCGTCCCTCATATGTGAGAATGGAATGAACCCAAAAAACAGTTTAAAAAGCTCACTTTAAATGGCAATTATGCTTTGGCAGTCTTCAGGACGAACAACACTAAAAAGCGTCAGTCTGGCTCGTATTTTATTATTCGATTTGGGTTTTAGCAGCTTTTATCCCTTTTAAATGTCACGTAGTTACACTCAAACTCACACCCACACACACACACACACACACATACGCAGGCAGCATATAAATACATACAGGATATAATATACATGTCTGCTGCTCACAGATATGACCAGCAGCAAAGCTAAGATTTTTATTACTTTATTTTATGCTCGTGCTGCTCCAGTTGGCCCTGGTGGTGGCCCTGGTCCTGGCCCTGGTTCTGGCCCTGGTCCTGGTCCTTAAGCCAGGCAATGAGACTCTAATGCGCGTAAAACTAATACAAATGCGTTTCTTATCCGCCTGCTGCTACCCAACCCTGCTCAACCCCCTGGCCAATACCACCGTTTCAAATTGGTTGTACTTTGCTACAAGTGACGGCTTATGCGGCAATATACATAAGTAATATTGTCCTTGTCCTTGTCCTTGTGCTTGTATTCACAGTGCTGTGTGTGGCTGTGTGCGTAGCCTTGAGCGGTTATCCTGCGGTTGATATGCTCATATGTTGGCCATAGCTTAACTAAATAACCGCTTGATATCATTGCCAGCTTTTTACGTTCTTATCACATTTACGTTAACACTTTAATATCAGTCAATATTATCCATATAGTATGTATGACAGTACTTAGCCATTGAAGGCTTTGGCTTGCTTAGCCTGAATATAGTTTAATGAGATACTTGGAATCAAGCTAAATGAAATGCTGAGAATCCTATAAGATTATAATAAATTGAGCTGAATTGAGTGTGCTGTGCATTTCTTTGTTCAAGCCTTAATTCCCTTGAATAATCTTTATTTAATCCGAATCTTATGAAACAGGAGAAACTTCAGTTTCTTTGAATTTGTGCCAGATAAGCTACTTATTGTTCTCGCTTGATTGAAAGTCCTTTTTAAAGTAAAGTTCAAAAAAATGAAAGTAAGATTGGTCTAGTCGAGTAAACCAGACTACGAAACTCCCTGTACCCAGTTCTAAAATTTCCAATCACATCCTATGTACACTTACACACACAAATAAGTACACACACAAGCGACAGCGCATGAATAAGATAGGTACTTTAAGTAGTAGTAAGTCTCCCTGCAGCACAGAATCTTCTTTCGTGAATAAATTCCGTGTATATTATCCGATCAACTTGAAATTTGGAATGTAGATTAAATGTGACTCAAATATGCTACATGCCAAATCCCAAGATTATATATTTAATATTGTCGCAATAAATCGATTTTTATCGATTTGCGGGGGAGCGGGGGGTTATATCGGAAAACCGAAAACACACTTGATCTGTCTACGGTATTCCAAATTTTGTGTTTCTAGCTCTTGTAGTTACTGAGATCGACGCGTTCATCCGGACGGACAGACGAACATGGCCAAATGGACTCGGCTATTGATACTGATCAAGAATATGTATACTTTATAGGGTCAGAGATGTGTCCATCTGTCTGTTAAATACATTTCCCCTTTTATCCATTTTTTGGGTACAGGGATCAAAAACAGTCGAGTGGTTTTCCAATAATTCTGTTAAATAACCTTCAAATTTGCGCTTCTATTCACTAATAATCATGTATTCTAGTTAAAACACTTTTGTTTGTCAATTTCAATGGAATATTATTGTTCAAATGGCTCTCAAATTTAATTAAATGCAATTTCACAGCAATTGAGGCTGCTTTTGATATGAATTAAATAGAATTTATTATGAAAGTGTTTAATATTTATAATTCACTTATTTCACTCCAATATTTGTGTAATACATTTGAGGTAACTTTCAATGCAATTACGTGTAATATTTTTTCAATGCATATTTTAATTATAATGTTTGTGTTATTGACACAATCCAGTTATGACCACTTTTTCATAGACTTAATCGAACTTTGTGCTTGATTTATTTAAATTCGTTTAATAAAAATGCTGAAAGTTCATATATGAAAATATATCATACAAATATGCACGTACATTTGTTAATAAAAATACATATCTGACAATTTTCATATGCAATTTAATTGCACAGCTTTCCCATTGAGTTCATTTCAATATTAACTGCTGAACGAAAATCAAATATTTCATATAGTACTAGCCAAAAGCCAAAAAAATAGAATCCAACAACGAACAGTCAACAAAAAATCACAACGGGTCAGAAATGATTTTTTATGTACAACCTTTGCAGTGTGTGCTAAAAAAATGAGTTGATATATGACTGGATAGTGTGGCAGTTTCCGCTTTGAGTCCCAATTAAATGGACAACATGATTGCCAAATTAATGACTTGTAATATTCGCATTATTCGCCGGACCGGTCTCAAATGGCCAACTAACTATATAGATATAGAGGAGGGTGAACCTGAGACTGTAGCGGCAGTAAATTGTCTATTGATTGGCTGCCATTTGTTCAGCATCTACAGTGGTATACATAAGTACACATACTTGTGCACAAAGAGCCTGTCATGGGTACACAGCTGGGGCCATTTACAAAACGAGACCCGCTTCATAAAAAGGCCTCAAGTTGCGTTCAGTTGCCGTAAGTTCTGGACCAGCACGACAAAGTTGCCAGCGTTTAGAGCCAAGTTGATAAAAAAAATATATATATAAAGAGGGAAGAAAACGGCACTCAAATGGCTGCGATTAGGGCCTAGACATGGCCCATAGTCGGCTAGCCAAATTGATTTTATGCAAACTTTTCTATTATTCCCCAGTTGAATGATGGGCCGGCATTTGAGTTTGGGGCGTGCTCCCAAACTTCAGATTAGACGCATTGACAAGCTCAACAAGAAATTGTTTTAATTAATTGTCATTGTTGTTGCCGCAAAAAAAAACAAAAAAAAAACAAAAAGGCCAAATAATGCAAATCATAAAAAAAATAAGAAAGTTTGCAGATCATCTTAAAAGCGTGCAAGTCATGGCGCAAAATCCCAAAACTTGCCACTTAATGTCTGCAACGGAAGAAAGTTTCATTGAAAAGCCGTAAACTCTGTAAGCCCCCGTATAGCTCAGTTCATGGGTTGTTTAGTGGGTGTGTCCTTGGGAACATATGACAGCGAATGACTTGAACGCTTTATAAACAGCTTAACATGCCGCTGTCAGCCGCACAGGACGGGGCACAAACAAAAACAAGACACAAGCAAAAAAAAATGTATATATATAGCAATTCTCGCTGCTGCTCATGCATCCCCAGCTCAACTGTTGTCCTGCTGTCGTCCTGGCCCTCAGCTTGTCCACATAAAGCGCTTACGCTGGCGCTTACAGTGTGGCAGATTGATTTGTGGTCGAGTTCATGCCAAATTTAACTTTAATAGTTTTTACTGGATTTACTTTTAATTAATTTTGCGGCAGCCTGTCCCGGTCTGTCCTCTGCTATCCTGCCAGCGCCAGGACTCAGTTCATTTGTAACTGGCACTAGACGGAGCTGCCGTTGCTGTTGCCGTTGCTGTTGCTGTTGCTGGAGCAGCGTTTATCGTGCCGCGTAAAGCGCAATTAATTTCTTGTCTGCTTGCAGCAGTTGCCAGTTGCCAGTTGCCACACTCTGTGCTCCCCCTAGCTATCCTTTACCCCACCAACGCCCCTGCAAAGTAGTACGCGCAGCCGCCATTAATTATGAGATAAGGCACTAAAATGTATCAAGTTGTTGCGAAACTGTTGTGACAAAGTTGCCGCCACAATTTACGGCTGCAAATTTATATTTATTTTTTATCATTTGTAATTTTTAGTGCATGTCGTTAAATTAGCACCCTCGTGGCCCTTAGAGCATGTCCAGCTTAATCGCATTAATTTCAACATTGTTTATTCTTTTCAGCTTAAGCTGCTGCCCTTCCCGCAACACAAGACGCACATCGGATTGTGGTAAGTACTCCTGCTGTGTGGCAGGTGCAACGGCATAATCTAATTAAATGCAGTGCTCCCCCAGTGCAGAGCATCAAAATGTCGTTAACATACAATCCGAATCTCCGGGTCCAGACCCGGAACCGTACCCGGGGGAGCGCACACAATCAAATAGACATTCAGGGCGCTCAATCGATGCGGCAACTTTTTGCGGAGATTTCGGGCATTGAATTGCAGATTCTGTGCTTAAACTTCAACTGTTTTAAATGCAGTGCACACTTGTTCACGAAGTACAAAGGATTCTAGAGTCTAGAATCTAAGGGTAAACCAAAACTAACTGCACCAGCAACAACTGCCAAATCCGAAACTCAGGCGCAAAAGTATTCAAAAAGAAGTGCAGCTGAAAAAGTTCACATTTCAAGATGCCATTTTCTCTGACTTTCTCAACTTGCCTTTCCAGCCAGCCCCATGCCACCCCCCGCAAATGTGCTCAACACCACAACCACCAACACCACCACCACATAATGTTTGTGTGTTTGTGGGTGTGCCTGCGTATATTAATACCCTGTAGTCAGCTGGGATTATAGCTGTTCTTTGAATCTTATAATAGAAAATGGCAATTTATTAAGAAAGCAAGTTTTGATTATCGCTCGAAAATTCGATTTATAAAATATTAGAATTATTACAATTTTTTAAGAGTCTGTTAATGTTTAGATATTTGTCAATCACACTTTCAGAAAGTCTTTCCGCACTTTTTTAAACAGCTTTTAAAAGCCCTTGAAAGATATTATTAGACTTAAAACAGATTTTTATTATTTGAATGTTTGTTAATCACACATTTCAGAAAAATGTACCACACTCTTTTAAACAGCTTTTAAAAGCACATGAAAGCTTTTAGTGAGCTTTAAGTTAATTGGGCTTCTAAATATATCTCTTTATCTGTATAGAGTTCCCTGTAGACTCAATATTTCACTTATATTTTTGGTAAGACCTGCTATACTATATTTTTTTCCTGTTTAACAAATAATCTTATATCTGAATGACACTTTCAGCTAATGTCATTGTATCACAAGTACTTACAGTATATTGTGTAAGCGAGTTTCTCAGAAGTATGGATCAGTCACTAATAGAAATTACTATTGATACTTAATGCAGGGTATCTGCTGGTCGAGCACGCTTCAAAGATTCTATTTTTTTTTTGTAAATTTGGCGCCGCCTGCAAAGACAACAACGCCAAGTGACTGCAAACGGCCGACGACGACGTTGTCGGAGTTAAACAACTTACTTAGGCGATGCGATGGTGACGGGATAGGGCAAAGGGTCTAGAGCCTAGGGAGCAGGGAGCAGGGCTAAGAGGGACAGGAGGGACGTGGACAGGCGGCACGACAAGCGCTCGGCTGGCAGTCAGGAAATTGTTGCATTTTGGGCTTTGTATGTTGTGCAAAAGTCAGCAGAAATATACTTGACTTGACTTCTGCTTGCCGCAAGAAATGTACAAGTGAAAAAAGCTGAGCAACAAAACAAAGCAAAGCAAAGCGTTGGCAAAAAATTGAGGCCAAAATGTAACGAGACGTTAGGCTCCCCACCACACCCTACCAACTCCCCCGCCCTTCATGCTGTTGTGGCTGTAGCACGTATTTGTTTTAATAAAAGTTTTGCGCAAAACTTAATGAAATGTTGCCAAGCTGAGCCTGCTGCCCCAGCTTGCATGTCAGGCCAGACAGGAGCAGGAACAGGAGCAGTAGCAGGAGCTGGAACAAGGACATGTTCTGCATGTGTCCCTGCTCCTGTCTGCGCATATTTAGCCACAGCTCGAGACAAGCGAAAAGTTATGTCGGTTTGCACAAAGGAAGTTGTTTTACATTTACGCTTGAGATGTTTAAAAGAATGCCTTTCAATTAAATGCGAGTAGATGGCTTGCGTTTGTTGCCAAAATGTTTAGTATAGAAAAGTATACGTTTGTATCTATTTAATAGATTTAATGCATCTCTTATGGAAAGATCTAATTGCCACTTTGCTGGCTTTGGCTTTGGCTTTGGCATTGGTTTTAGTCAGCTTTGGCAATTTGTGGCCAGTTTGCTGGAAACCAGAGCCCGCCTGTTAATTGGAAAGTTTTATGCAATTATAAAACTTTTTTCATTATTTTGTGGCATTTTTCGTTGTTGCTGCTGCTGCTGCTGCTTCTGCTGCTGCAGTTGATATTTTGTCTCTCTATGCATACAATTTTGGCCAAGTTGCAAATGCAAAGGCAAATGTTTTTGCTACAGGTAGCCAAACGGCCAGCAATCTACTGGCAACTGTAACCGAGACAGACCCAACTCATGTGTGACCAAAGTTAAAATGGAAATGAAAATGAAAATGGTAATGGAAATGGAAATGGAGGGGGAAGGGGAAGGGGAAGTAGATGTGCATGTGGGGATGTGGAAATGCACAGCAGCAAGGGATAACAACAAAAATGACAATGTCACAGCCAGAGATGTTGGCTAACATGTCGTATGAGTGTTTTGTGCTTGCTGCCAACGCAAAATTAATTTCATTTTGCAGTGCAACAAAGGCAAGTGACAATTGCAAAATGCAAAAGCGTTTAACATGAATTTCATTAAATGCAGAACATTTGCCAGCACTGTCCTCTGCTGTCCTGATGCTCCTGGCAACCACAATTTAAGCAGCAGTGCTTTAAGTCTGTGTATCTGTCTCTCTAAATCTGTTACTGAATCAGACTTTGTTTCTATCTTATGTAGGCGAGCAAAAGCCAAATGAATAGCTAAGAGGTCCCACTTGGCCATTTAGGTGCACAATTGATGTGGTTTGATTTTGTTATGGCCATGGCAACTACATAAACACAAATGCCAAGCATCGACGTCAACGCTGGCAATAACAACACTAAAAGCAATCCCCAATGGCTGCCTCGAGCTTCGTCCCAGAGCCGCCAGCCAAATGAAACGAATGAATAAATGAAGGCGAGGCACAAAAACGCCCAACATTGCCGCCATTTCAATGGAACTGTATAGCTGGTCCTGGAGCTGGTCCTGCCGCTGGAGTTGGAGTAGATGGTGAGCAGCATGTGCACATAATAGCTGCTAAGCAACTGAGTGTCTTGTCCGTCCGTCTGTCTGTCCCTCTGTTCCTCTGTCCGTCTGTCCCAGCTGCCTTCGTGTCTTCCACTATCATTGAGTGCTCTGCCAATACCTGTTTGTTTCATGTCCCAGTTGGCGGCCTGACAGACCGTGTTTGGCCGCTCCCGTGTGCCTTGATTTAAATGATACTGAAATTGATTTCATTTGTGCTCAAATTATAATATTCCACTCGAGGTTCCCACTTGCAGTGGCATTGTGTGGCCGTGTCCCTTGTCCGGCACAGCATACTTGCGGCAAGTGCTCAAGTGGCATACAACAAGCGGAAGTTTCAAATTGAACACAAAATGGCAGCTCTCGCAAAAGGAAGCGACCATAACAACTACGGCCGAGTGCGTACCGGAAGTGCGCCCTCTGCCTTCGGACACGCCTAAGGCCCGGACGGAGAAACAAAAAAAAAAGCGGAAAAAGAACAAATGAAATCAGTCCTGTAAGGAGTAAGGGATATTCTGCATAAAACCTAAAATACGAGAAAATTAAATATAATTCGTTTTGAGCTTAGACAAAATCAAAAGTATATGAGACATATAGCGCAACCTAAGTTTCTGTAGTTCTATTAATCTCTCATCTATTGCTGCTGCTCAAAATTAAATATATATATTACACTTAAAATGCTGCCCCTTCCTCATAAAATGGAAATCAATTTGAACTGAAGGCTTTTCAGCTGTGGCCCTTGTGCTTTGTACTTATTTGCACTTTGGCAAATATAATAAATAACTTTTTGCTACTTTTCGTATTTGTATAGCGCTTTAAACTTTGTCTCAAATGCCGTTTCAATTACTTTTGGCCAGAGCAGCAGCAGCAGGAGCAGAAATCAATATAAATACGAGTAGTTGCGAAAAGTGTTGCCTACTTTTGTGGGCCCTAAGAAGAGCCGGAGAAGGCATAAAGGTTAACCACAATCAATTCAATTTGCGACATGTGTCGTGTCATATATATATATGTAGCCACATTCTAATATGTCTATAATTATAATTTATAAACATTTAATGCCGCCTTTGTGCAGAATCAATACTGCAAACGTTAAATCATTCTGAACACACACAAATGTACCTAGTCTGTGTAACTTGTCAAGCCTCATCTATTGATAGATAATCTTTTTTGTGCATCGAGCATGGCGTGTCATTAATTATGTGGGGCGCCACCAATCCACCCAGTGTCCCCCCATAACCTCAACCAAGTCCGAATCTTATCAGCCATCCCCCCAAAAAAGGCAGAGACAGGCAATAAAGGGAGCGGGGGTTACTTTTTGACACCGCATTTTCATTAAATGGATTTCAATTATGTTCTGCGCATAACGAACCGAGTTGACTGAGGGGGGGAGCGGAAAGACGTGCAAATAAATTGCATTAAAATTTATGAGAGCAGTTAAAACGACAAGCTACGAAACACACACATACAGACAAATGAAAAGCGAAAGAAATGTATGTATGTTTGGCTGAATATGAAAAATGTTGTAGGAATTTTTAAAATGAATTCATTAAAAGTAAAAATCAGAGAGAGGAAAATCACTTTGCAAACAGGACAGGCAAACAAAAACAAAAACAAAAAAAAGAATGAAGGAAACCCTTTGATATTTAATGCGATCGGTGCTGTCGGCCAACTGTCGACCCCTTAACCCTTTGTTGGCCCCATCCCGCGGCGCCTGTCGCACTTTATTTGGCAACTTAATCGCCCGACAGGCCACAATTTAAATGGAATTTCGCTGCTCACAACGAACATTTTATTAAATTTCAGCGCATTAAGCATCAGCAGCTGCTCCCATTGTTATTGTTCTTGTTTCAATTTCAGTTTCAATTTTAATTTATTTTTTTTTATGTTGTCGTTGCCGTTGGCGCTCGGGGGAGCGCGTTGATAATAATGCCAGAAATGCGTCAAAAATTAAGCGCCCTGGTTAACGGCTCGACCGTTATTTTTATAACGTTCCGCAAAGGGAAGGATGTGCATTCATTTTGTTGGAGCACAAAAATATGGCTGTTTACTCAATTAGATTAGATGAAATGCAAATAAACGATATTTGTTTTAGCCATGATATAGGAACAGTGTTTCAGTTAGCTGCAATATTACAGAGCCGCTTTTCATTTCCGCTTCCGGTTATTTGGAACTGCAATTGTTAGCGGTTCTGAATAACGAAAAGCGATTGAATGTTAGCTTAAATAGAATTTTCATTAGGACTAGTTCAATGGTGGCTTTACACAGAATCGGTTGATATTTAAATTAAGAAATTTAGCTTTTAATGAAAACTTCTTGAAGATGAAAACAATATTCAATAATTTTTAATAATATTATAAATATATATAATTATTTTTATATTTTTGTTTTAAAATTGATCGAGGATCATAAGAATTGTCCGCCTGAAAATGTTTTTAAGCGGTTTTTAAACATTGTGCCGCCGTAAAATGTTTATTTAACATTTAAAAAGTATTTGTGTGGAGCGCGTTTATGGGCCGTTAAAAAAGGACAGCCCCGTTGCCGACCCCGACACTGTCTCCGTCTCCGTCCCCGTATCCGTCTCCGTTCAGAGTAAACAGACCAAACAAAGTGCCTCAAATTTATTTAAAAACTCATTTAGCAGGCGACGAGGCAGCGAGGCGCCTCATGGGTCTAAGCCCATATCAAAAGCCGGATGGGCAGTCGAAAATGAGGAATGAGCGGGGGCGCTGGGGCGGTTGCCAGGGGTTGCACTGTCCTCATCAAATGCGTACTTTAATTTCTTGGTTTTTTCTTGTTGTTTTGGGAACATTTCATCATTTGGCCATTGTCATAAATATTATGAGACGCACATTTCGAGGTTGTCTTTGAAGAATGAATTAAAATTGCATAATTAATGGATGCATTGTGTACTTAATGTCATTAGGCCTACAAGCGCGGAGGGTGGAGAGCGGCGAGCGGCGAGCGGAGAGGGTCCTGCGAAGCGTGCATTGCGTGCAGTGCCATTTGGCGTGACAAGACTCGCAAAATAGCTGGTGTGAATTTCAGGCTCGCCCACAAAGGATATACATGTATAGAGGCAGCAGGCGTGCTGACTGTTTGACTGAAAATTATTTTAATTTTTCACACAATCGAGGGGCGGAAATTCCAATTAAAACGCATCAGCGGATTGCGGGCCAACGCAACTGGAAATCGCCGAGCGCCTGACTGCCAGAGTTGGCCAACAGAATCTGAATCAGAAACGGTATTGAGCAGATATCCAGCGCATACACACGTATATATACATATATACATATATACGTATGTATATTTTTAATTCCTTTTTTTGACTGATTTCCATTTATTTGCGTAAATTAAAAAACGAAGGCTGCAAAAATCGAAATTGTTGCACAGCCGTTTTTAAATAAATAAACTGACATAAAGTGAGCCGAGTTGCCGTTGGGGCACAAAAAACAATAATGTGCATATGTAAATAACGATGTCAACGTAATTGGACACGCACATGCACATACACACACACACACACAGGCACACACAAGGTGCATCAAAGCGTGTTTTCACTGTAAACAGCAGTGAGAAAAGAAAAAGCACAGAGTTGCCCCGTTTCACAGCGGAAAAGGACATTACAGTTTCTTATTATGCAGCTGTCATATATGCACACTCCGTATGTCCTTAATTTGCATCGAAGAAACGCATTTCGATATGCCAGACTTCAATTAAATTGCGTTTCAATTAAATTACAGCTTGCGTTATGAAATGCATCTCTTTTGATTATACAATCAACAATATTTGATGCTCTATCAATTAAAACTGCATGCGTAATGAGAAGACAAAGGCTGAGTTTGATTTTAGGAAGACTTTCCTTTGAGACATCCAGCAAAGTTGAAGCTTAAATAATGCAATATGCTGCAAATATTTGTGTTATTCAAAGCAGAGGGTATGGCCAGCAACCTTCGACTGTTGCAAAACCTTCCAATCGCAAAGTAATTACAAACTCTGCACACGTGCCGCATGCATAATGAAAAGTCATTTGCCACCACATAGCAACAGCAGCAACAACAACAGCAAGAACTGTGCAACATGAAGGGGCAACATCGAGAATAATAACTACAATTATGATATTGCACAATGTGAATACGAATGCGATTGCGATTGCGAATGAAATCAATGCGAATGAAACCGAATGAAATGCCAATCTAAAGCTGAACAACAAGCGTATTTATTCTGCTGATTTACCAAAGACTAACATAATTGAATTACAACAGATGCAGCAGCCAGAAAGATACAAGATACAAGATACAAGAGACAAAGAGCTACATTTATACAGATACAAATATATTGATATATAGACACCGAGTGCACATGAACAAATGTGCATTAAATTGGCAATTATTGGTTGCTTCCTTTGTATAGCGTGTGTTGGCCATGAACAATGCTGCTAAATGAGAATAGGAATTGTTTGAAAAATAACATTTTCAACATGAAGAGAATCAAATGAATTGCACAAATATACAACTTTTAAATTTGCAGCATAAACATTGAGCTCGTTTTTGGGCAAACAATTTTAATCAGTTTGTGATTTGGCTATAAAAAACTAATCTACAATGGCCCCAAAATAAAAGCCATAAATTTTAGCCAAAAAACATGGCGCATGCAGCGCCGCATATAAAAAATGGCGCCAACACCCGTTCCGGTGCCTGCACACCACGTTTCCGGTTCGTTCTGATGGCCGGCGGACATGATACAGATTTGTATGCAAAAAACGGACAAAATCCAAATAGGCCAGTTAGGACTGTCAGATGGGGCAGCAGGTGCATCGTGCCATGTTAGTAATTGCTTTAGCCATCTCTGGATGGCTGAGGGCAGGCACGGGGAACGCTGCGGGGCTGGCAGTTGATTTGTTTACCGGACCAACCCATACAATCGAAGTGCAGCCGATATACATATATATTGTACAAAAATTAATGATTGTTTGTCTCCGAGTTTGATTCATTTGACTGCCGGTGGGCAAATTTTATATTGTTCTACCCTAGCAGACGGTATTATGATTTTGTCACGAAATGTGTAATGCACTGAAGAAGTCGTTACTGATAGAACAAAGTATATATATACTGAACAAGCTTGAATAGCCGAGTAAATATGGCAATGTCCGGGTTTCCTTCTGTTTCTATGCAAACTAGTCTCTTAGTTTTAAAGTTATGATAGTGAAACTTGGCACAGTTCCTTCTTTTTATTTAAGGCAGTACATATGTAAAAGCTGACAGGATCTCACCACTATAACATATAGCTGCCATAGGAATTATCGATCGAAAACTATGTTTTTGTATGAACAACTTTTTCGTTTATAAAGATATCCTCACCAAAGTCACCCAAACCAAGTTTTTGCAAAATAAATACAATCTGATCAAATTTGATCAAAATCAGACCACTATATCACATAGCTGTCATAGGAACAATCGGGGGAAAAATAAGTTTTTGTATGAAAAACTATCTGTTTATTCAAATATTACATCCAAATTTAACAATTTAGAGCTGTATTATACTCCATATAGTTTCCTATAATATTATCAAAATCGAACCACATTATTATATAGGAACAAGCAGCCAAAAATTGTGTCTTGTAAAAAGCATTCATTCCTAGGGTATATAGCTTTGGCACATTGAAAATATCCTTTCCTTGTTGTTGTGTTTTGTATTGTGGTTGTTGTTGTTGTTGTTGGTGGTTGCTGCAACCACTTGTCACACGTGCTAGCATTGATTTTATTTGCCAATTTTGTTTTATTTGATTTCTAATTAAAAAGCATTGTTCAACGACAAACACTAATTTTTTATTCGCACTTGCATTTAATTAAATGCAAATAACAAATAGCATAAATCGCATAAATTTCATTCAAGGTGCGAGGACGACGGACGGCACAACTGACGGCTTGGGGGGCTGGGAGCGGAAACTGGGAGGTGGGGAGTGGAGAGTGGTTGGCTGGCGGTGCAGGTCTTGCGGCTGTCCTGACCATTATTTATGAACGCAATCATTCATATAATATTTTGCGGTTTCGCTTGCATTTATCAAAAATGTTTTATAACACTTGCTTAACAATGACAGCAGCAGCGTAACGCTGTACGTGTGTGTGTGTGTGTGTGTGTGTGGGTGTAAGTGTTATGTACCCTTTAAAACTGGTGGAAGGGGTCGTTTAATATAGAGTTCTAAAACTAAGCTCGTCTGGTCGAAAGTGTACATCAGTTAGATTTCAATGAGGACATTTCATATTATGCTTAACATTTAGACACTCTTCCAAATCAAATGACTATATAATATATATAACTATATATATCTACCATAGAATCGATCTAAAATTGAGCTGTAGAATCAATATTGCGTGCTTTAAAAGATATCCTGACCAAACTCTTCAAATCATTGTTTCGTTGCACTCTTTACAAGTAAAACTTGGTTAAGTTGCCAATAAAGGTAGCAGAAAACTATTTTTATATAAAATATTGAAGTTAAAATATTGAAGTTAACTCTCAGCAATATATATATTATATTCGGCAGATTTTTCATACATTTTGGCAGCTTCTTAAAATGTCATAAATTTAAAGACATTTAAAAGCGTCGCACAGCCAAGAAAGCCACAAAATATAAACAGAAACTCATTAAAATCATAAAATGCATTTATGACAGCCTTGTTTGCACGCAGGCAATAAGGATATACAACAATATATGTTTGTATTTGTATGTGTGTGTGTGTGTGTGGGGCGTTACTCAAAAGTGTCAAAATCCGAGCCAAAGGCGCAGGCAAAAGTTGTCAGGCTGTGCGCGTGAGTTGGTGCGTGTATCCTGCTGCATCCTGTCAGCCCTGCTTCCTCCGGCCGCCCTCATGTTGTCACACAATTATGCATACAACAGCTCCAGCTTGGCTGCTGCTGCTGCTGTTGTTGTAATTATATTGCCGGCTGTAAAACAAACTGCCAACAATAACAAGAACAGAACCCAGAAGGCGCTGGCAGGCACAGGCTCGGGTTGGGGCTCGGGCTCAGGCTCAGGCTCGGGCACAGGCTCCGGCACAACATGATTAATCATGGCAATTCAGTGTGTGTGTGTGTGTGTGTGTGTGTGTGCACAACTTATAGATGCCACTGTGAAACACTCTTAAAGCAGCGGGAATCGAGCATAAGTCCATGTCCTGCGAGTGGCACTTCAATCACGCTCATTCGTTATGCGTTTGACAAATTGAAAATGCGCACAAAGTAAGTGCAAAGCGTGGCCAAAAGGACGACGTGCTGTTTGCTCGCAAAACAAGCGCCATCAGCGCATCCTTAAACACATAATTTCTAGTTGCTGGCAGTACAGTCCCATCAGTATCTCTATTTTCATCCTTTTTGGCGCATATCCCTTTGGACAGCGCCGAGTTGTTTTACTTTTATTTTAGTTTTTTGTATCCCTGTGCTTTCTCCTTCGACTTTTTATTATTGCTTTCCCATTTTGCTGGCTGACCACGTTCCCAGCGCTTCGCTCTACGCTCTACGCTGCTCCCTCCCATTTATCATGCTCTCGACAATTTTTCACTGCATAACTCAGGGCGCCACGTACGCCGGGGATCCCTCAATGCTACAGCAGCATCCTTCCAATAGTACTCGAACTACTACTATCTGCAATCAGTGGCCTGCACAATTTCACACATGGCCACTGAAAGATACGTTTTGATTAATGCAACAGCAATGGACATTGGGCATTGGGCATTGGGCATTGGGATTTGTTGGAACTGGAATCGAACTGTACTGAGCTGAGCTGAGCTGAGACCCTTAGCCAACTGCTAAACAACATGGGGCATAGTTGACTTTCATTTGGGTCGAGGCAACGAGTTGATCTAACTGACGTTGACTGGCAAATCAAGGATTTCAAACGTGCGGGTCCCGCATTTTCCATCAGGCGTACACCCATTTTCAATGCCATTTCCATTGCGATTTCCATTCCGATTACCATTTCGCATTCATTCTTCATCATTTGCTTAGCATGTCACTCAGCACATTTGGCATTCGCTCGTCTATTTAGCTGATTGTCTGCCTGCCAGCCAGTCAGCCAGCCAGCCAGCCAGCCAGCCTGCAGGAGTGTATCCTAGTATACCACGTTCGTGTCTTGAATCGGATGTCAAAGGAGTCCTTGCTCTGCTGCTTTTGGCTTCTACTCAGCAGTTTTGTTGACATATTCATTGGCAAATGCAATAATGTTAGATTTAAATGCTTGGTAGCGTTTAGTGCGTCTACGTGGCCCTTTAACCCCCACATCCTGCTCCAGCTCCGCCCTTCGCCTCAAAGTGCGTGGATTGAATCCATCAGTTGTGCGCTGTCAAATTGAATTTGGCCAACGTTTTACGCGTTTGTCACGGAAATTGAAAAGCATCGCCACACTTCCTTTAAAGCTTGTATTTATTTTGTCGATTTTTCATCGCTTGTGACTTGACAAAAGTTGTGTAAATTATTTTGCCATTGCACTAGCAATCTTGGCAGCAAAACTCCCTTCAGCTTTTGACACACTTTGATGTCAGTTGCATGCAGCCAACTAATTTCCAAGCAGCCAACTCCGCCCATTGATGAATGACAGGGCGCCAGGAACTAGCCAAGTAATGCGGGCGAAGCGCTTCAAAATGCCTTAAGGAGAGAGAACTCTGAGAACCAGAGCCTCCATTGGCTTCGAGTGGCGCTGATCCGCGCAGGAGTCGCTGCCGTAGTGGCATCATCATCCTGTTTGTTACAAGCATTATTATTTTCAGTTTAATGAAAAGTGCAATTTGCCCCGAACCCGTCTTCGGCTCCGCCCCACTTCAATTTAAAAGCAAATGTGCAACTCTGGGGCACAAAGCAGCAGCAGTAGCAGGAAAAAGCCACCAAGACGAAGACGACAGCAAAGTCAAACTCATCGTAGCCACCCCCTGCTGCTCCCAGTCCCGCTCTGGTTCTGGTTCTGGCTCTGACTGCTGCTCCTGCTCGTGCTCCTAGCCTTTAGGGACAGCCACTTACAATCTTATCGATTTTTGCTTGGCTTTTAGCCCGCGTCTTTGCCTTTGAGCCTTTTTTCTCGCCTTCGTTGGCCGCTTTATGCATTTCGTAGCCGTATCCACTTTGATGACATTATTGAGAGTCGCTTTCCCCGTCCCTGTACCAATACCAATCTCCAATCTCCATTCTCTGTTCTGTATCCTTCAGTAACAGTGTCCTGCATAATGGCATTACACTTTTAGTTGGTCTCGGTTTCTGACCAGCTCTCAACTCCATCAATTTCAACTGCTTTTTACAATAAATTAAATCAATCGATCAAGCAGCCACGCTGACCGGCAAATACTGTGTCAATCAATTAGTTTTCTTTCACACACACATGCCACACACACACAGCACACACACACATACATGGGCAATAATTTTAATGAAATACAAATATAAATGAAGCAACGGCCAAACAATGACAGCCCATCGATGGGCTCAAATGGAGCCCATCAATCGCCAAACTTTTTACAATCAGCTGGTCAAAATTATTTCCAGCACTCGCCTGATTAGCTACGCCATCTTCCAGGACATTTTGCGGCTGCCCACGTGCATGGAATCTCAAGTAGTTCAACAAAATGGCGGCGCCTGCCAAGGAAATGCAAAATAAATAAGTGGGCAATGCGACAGCTAAGATGCTGGACTAGCAGGATACCCTTAACTCTGAAAAGGAAATGCTCTAAAATTCTGAAAGTCATCATTAAAATATATAATTATAATCTTTAAAAATTGATTCTTAGTCCATTCATAAACATAATCGGTAGTGTTACAAGTAGTAGTCAGAAGAATTAATATAAACTATAGTAACACAAGCAATCGATATTATTGAGAGTCCTTCCATAGTCTTAGCAGTCAAAGCCTTAAATTGCTGCAAATACAGTAAGCTGTCTCTGGTGTATACCCGCTCCCTTGCCTGGGCACAGGATATAATAAATACGAGCTGGAAAATCGAAAAAACGTCCAAAACGAATGACAAATTTTAATGTCAATAGCAAGAGACGTGCACTCGGAACGGGAACAGGGCGGCTAGGCGTGGTCTCTGCCAATATCCAGGACTTGGGGGCCAGGACATTTGCTGTTGCCGTTGCCGTTGCCGTTGCTGTTGCTGTTGCTCTTTATCTGCGACGCTTTCATGTTCATTTTAATTTGTCTGAATGTCGTTGCAGGACGCACAAACGATTTGTTTTGGTCGGCATCGTCGTCCTGTATTGGTTTTGACTGTGGGGCCTTCTTGGGCTTAGGTTTATTTGTATTAATGAAATAGACATTTTGGGGTCATGCTAAAGTGATTTTTCAATGTCCTGCCTGAAGCAGGCACACTGCTGCCTATCCCACCGTCCTCACTTACCCCTGGTCCCCTCGTCTGCTGTCTCACGTTTCATGTGCCTTATCTCAGCCATTTTTTTGCGTGTTTATTTTGGCTTTGTCTTGTCTGTCGCCTATTGTGTCGGTTTTTACCCGAATCCTTTCCGACTAACGCCCCCGACTCCCGACCCCAACCAACGCCCCCGCTTCAACCCACAACAATAGACAACTTTTTCCACTGGATGCTGTATTTCGTGGCCTTTCAGCGACACTCGCAGCAAAGTGAAACTAATGGCAGTTAGTTTTGTTAAGTCGATAAAACTGTCAGTGATATGGCAGATTGTGTGGCAGCTTGCGGGTCCTTTTTGCCGCGGGCACACCAGCTTTTTGTCACCTACAAAACAGCGTCCAATCCGCGGGACTCGCTCTCTCTTTCGTGTGTGTATGTGAAATGGATATGCTGGCTAGATACATTCGAGTTTGAGTTGGGTTAAAAAGTTAAATGAAGCTGCCACTGGCATTAAATTTACGCCATCATCAGACAACTCAAGCAGACGCCTACACCAGCTTCGCTGCGGCGCTGGTACAATGTTTGCAGCCCCAAATGCAAATGAAGATGGTGGCAAAATAGTTGCATTTGTCGTGGCATTAAGCATGCCAGCCAAGAGTTGCAACCAACCACCCAACCACCCAACACCCCACCACCCACTTGGTATATGTCTGGCTGTAAGTCAGGAAGCAGCCACGCCTCTGGGCAAAGTGAGTGGCATTTTATGTTCATTTGCTCGGCTCCTGCTCTGCTATGCATTGTGTTTTATGTTCTTGCCTATGCGAGAATGCACACTCACTATTTTGGTGGGCCAAGGATATCAGGGAGGAAGGAGCAAGGCGCCCAGGCTTGCTGGGGTGCCATAACGTTGACTTATTTCGGCGACATGGTGCACATTTTTCTCTACAAATGACTTGCCATGTCTTCATCATCATCAGCGAACTGAGCTTTCAGCTTATTACTTTGTGTGCTGAAATGCATTCATTGCGGAGCCCCCCTCCTCTTCCCCCCTTCCTCTTTAATGTAGCACCTGTGCCAGGTAGCTGAATTAATTATCGCATATCACAGCTGGCGCACATGTCCTAAATCAAAGCATTTAACACCCCTAATCCGCTTAATGCAAAGGGTTCTCCACTTCGTGCTCGGCTCCATATATTCACATTTCCACTCAGCTTGTTGGGGATCCCTGCAAGTGCACTTGTCCAGGATGTATGAACGGGTGCGAGGGGTGTCCTGTCCGTGTGCAGCGTATTTAGCAAATTAAAATGAAAATCCTTGGCCTGGCGACCGCAGCACAAAAACAACAGAAGAAAAACATAGAAAGTAGAAAAACATCGCCTCATGTCACATGCACAGAGAGGGGCGAAAGGACAGCGACAGGACGAGGTGGACGCGACAAGCGTCAAGCGGCAGGTCGCTGTGATTGGCAGCAGCCATCAAGTAAGTTAATTGCCCACAATTTAGAGAAGTGGGGGTGTGGCGAAGTGGGTCCTTGGCGCTGCTCCACTGTATCCTAGTTGCCATGCACTTCCGTCGCAAGCAAAGCTCATCAATCGAATTGAAGTCGCTGGCTTTTACTGGTCCTGGGGTCCTCTAGTCCTGCGGCGTCCCTCGCAGCTAAATCTCGGCCATTTGTGATGCTATTAGTACGACGGGGTCAGTTGGAGTCCGCTTAGAGGCCTAGGACCTTACTCCTACTAGGAGAGTCCTATTTGTATATGGCTTTTGCTGTGGCCATTATCGTATATGGTGCGTTATTAACTTTTGCTGCCTGTCAACATTGAAAATTATATGCTAGCCAACCGCATACACTGAGCTCCGACCCGTACCCGGACCCGGACTGGGACCCGGACCCAGGCCCCGCCCTCCTTCACACCCACTCATTGTGTATGAGTGTGTGCAATTTTTCATGCTTTGCCTTCGTCTCGCATTCATTACGTGAGTTGCGTAGCGACGAGCACAAGGATTCACATCCTCCTACTCATCCTCCCACACATTCTCATTCTCTCATCCTCTTCCCCGTGCCATTAGCGCAGCGGGCGAGGCACATTTAATTTTGTTGTTGATGTTCTTGCGGTTCTTTTTTTAGCAAATAAATCAAGTATTTTTTACAAATTGTTGTCATCATGTTGACATTTGCGACATCTTTATCGGCATCGCGTTTGTGCCAGGCCAAAGCCACAAATCCCCCATGCAAACTAGACTTTTAAGATATGTGTGGGTGATTGTGTGTGTGGCAGGATGTGTATGTGTTTGTGTGTGTAAACGATATTTGTTAATGTGATTGCTGTCTGAGATAAAGAGACGGTCAGCTTAAAGAGCCACAGCATTAGTATGCTTAAAGCAGGACCTAAAATGCTCAAACCTTCTGCTAACAAAGACTTGCCATAATTATAGGTAAGTGGATACGCAACCACAACTTCATCCTTGATCTCCAAGGTGGTAAAACGAGTCGGGGAAGTGGTAAACTTAATGCTGCCCAGATAGAGCGCGTTGTGTCCTCAAAGACTGGCCATAATTATCGGTAAGTGGATCCGAATCAAACAACGAAACCACAAGCTAAGCCAAACTGCGACCTCTTCCCCCATCAAAATCAAAGCTTGACGTTAAAACTTTTGTAGGAAATTCAACACTTCCGCTGCTGTTAGTGACTGTGACCGTGACTGGGAACTGGGAACTGGGAACTGGCGCTGGTTTCCTGATGGGGGCGCAAATTAAAAAAGAAAGAAACGGCAAAGTGAAACTAACGCCAGGGGAGAAAAAGCGAGCTGTAAATGAAAAATTACATTTTATTTTTATTTATGTATTTGCATTTGCCATAAAACTCAACATCAACAGCAACAGAACAACATCATGAACGTCGACGTTGCCCAAATGACTTCCGTTTCCGCTTAAGATGCAGCCACGCACACACACACACACGCACACACACACACACACACAGCTGCTGGCTCACACACAAAAAATATAGTATACAGGGGCATCAGCATGCAGTGCGCGTCATTTGTTAGCCAGTTCGTTGTTGTTATTGTTATTATACCCTAACAGAGGGTATTATAATTTGGTCATGAAATGTCTTATGTAATGAAGGAGACGTTTGCGATAGAACAAAGTATATATATATTCTGAATCAGCATGAATAGCCGCGTCGATATAGCGATATCTGTCTGTCCGTCTATTTCTTTGCAACCTAGTCTCTCAGTTTGAAAGAAATCTTAATTAAACTTGGCACAGATCCTTCTTTGTGCTGCAAGCGGAACATATGTCAGAACTGAGGGCATCGGGCCACTATAACATATAGCTGCCATAGGAATGATCGGAGAAAGACTAAGTTTTTGTATGAAAAACTCTTTGTTTATAAAGATATTGTCACCAAAGTCAACCAAAGCAAGTAGCTGGAGCGTTTACATAATCTGTTTAAATTTTATCATTAGCAGACCACTATATCATATAGCTGCCATAGGAACGATCGGGTGAGAAATAAGTTTTTGTATGAAAAACTACTTGGTTCTACAAATATATCATCCAAACTTAACAATTGGGAGTTGTATAATACTTCATATAGTTTCCTAAAGCTTTATCAAAATCGGACCACATAATTATATAGCGCCCATAGGAACAATCGGACGAAATTTTAGTTTCTATATAAAAACCATTGCTGCCAGGGTATATAGCTTCGGCGCGCCAAAGAAAGCAGTTTTTTGTTGTTGTTGGCCATTACCATCTGCGTCTACACATTTGCTGTCCATTTTGACAGCGAAAAATTGCAACGAGTATAATGTAAATCGTGTCATTTGTCAAGGACAGCTGCTCCCCAGCTGCCAGCAACAACAACAACACAACAACACAACAACAACAGCCTAATGACAATCGGCATGGCTTGACAAGCATCTATGAAATAATATATTATGTTATAGTATAAATAGAACAGCTTCGCACATTGCTCATACGCCGTGTGTGCGTTTAATGAGTCTTGCGAAAGTTATTTTCAAAATTTTTTGGGCTAACACATTAGGCGACGCTGAGACTGAGGCGTAAATAATTCAATAAACTAAGTTTCCTGGAGATTAATTAAATATTTCTGTCTAATTTGACGCAATTTATGCAATGCCCCAAGAGAGCAAAAGACAAGGGAGAGAGGGAGAGAGAGAGTTGGGGGCAGAGTTTCCTCTCGGCGTGCCGGAAAAGAAAAATGAAGAAAGTTTTAGCAGCAGCGTTCAGCGAACGCTATCTACAACTGTGTGAGCTGTGCTGCTAAAACTTTTATTAATTACAAAAGATACACATAAATATTAGCAGCAGCAGCAGCAGTGGCTGAAGCACTGCCTCGCACTCATTTATTTGCGAGAAAACCACTCGACGAGTTACTAACTTAGTTTCTTATGTTTCCTGCAGTGTCCGGGGAAAGTTGACGAGCTCTGGGGACCACAAACAACAGCAGCAGCCGCGACAGCAGCAGCAGCAGTGAACGGGGATTAGCCTTGGCCAGCCAGCAGTACCAAGGATACGAAGTAAGGTATAGAGTAGTATATAGTATTTAGCGGTGGTAGGTAAGCTGAGTGTTGTCTGCGTGTGCCAGGCAAATAATGCAACTTAATGCGCTTGTGTACACGGGCATAATGTATAATTAATATCGCTCGACATGCACATTTGCCAGGGGCAACCTGTTGAGCCCCAGCCAGAGCTCAAACCTGCCACAAAATGCAGCACTGTTCCCTCTGCCCACACCCGGTCGCGTTGGCTCATTGAAAAGTGGCATAACGAGCACTCGTGCGCCGGCTTAAAAGTGCTTACAAATTGCTACATGGCAATGTCTGTGTAACAGTGTAATAGGCGGCCAGCAGATTGAGGGAAGGATGGGGGATACGGGACAGGGGCCAGGGGCAGACGGCTGCTGCTGCTTTCATCAACACTTTCAGGGCCCAGTTGAAAAAGAGCTGAAAACTGAAACTGCAATTGAAGCGCTTTTCAGCACAGACAGAAAACCTGGACGCAAAAAAAAAACATAAAAGTAAAAGCGAGAGGAAGGCTTTTTAATGAGTCAAGTGGCCAACACGTCCTTTGTAGGTATGTGATGCTCAGTGTGTACACGTGGGTGTGTGTGTGTGTGAGTGTGTGTAATGACGCGCATTTGGTTGGCTTTTGTGCCAACGTATTCGCACGAAATAAACCGTTTGCTTTTGAAGTTCGTTTCGGGCGCCATGCCAACGCTTTCAGTTGCCAGTTTGCATTGCTTTTATAATTGCATGCCGCTCTTAATGAGCCGAGCGCCATGCAATTTGTACAGCACACACACGCACACACACAACACACACAGAGAGTGATAGACACAGTCAATGTGTATGTGTGTGTGGTGCAAATCAGCCTTTTAAACAACTTTGCCGCCACTTGAAGTTGAAGTTGGCATGAGTTCGGTTTGAGGTTGGTTAGTTGCTTGGTTGGTTGGTTGGTTGGTGAGTTGGTTAGCTGGTTGGAAAAACTCGCATGAAACAGCTGCCAAAAACGGCGCAGAAAGTTAAGCCCCGGCCAAATGGATTTGCTCGTAAGCGAAATAAAACCACGCAACGAAACGAAATGAGTAAATTGCGGTTTCAAGTTCTCGCAACTGTTGGCCGTCATCCCTCTCTTACCCCACCCGCCTAGCTGGCCCCCCTATGCACGCAGCCACATCCGCAAGCCCCACACAACCACACAACACATTCACCCGCTGCCCCTCCCCCCTTCTTCCTGTTGCCCGGGCAATGCGTTTTCTCTTTACCATTTTTTGCAATTTACCCAAAAACCACTTCGGTTGTTAAAATTTTTAACACATGCTGCATACTTTTGGGGGCGTTTGGGGCTATTGCTCTTGTTGTTGTTGTTGTTGTTGCTGTATTTCTGTTTCTGTTTTTTGCTGGGGAAACGTAGCTCAAACATTTGATTGACTTTTGCGCACGGACACGATAACAGCGCTCAAATCATTTTCACTTTTAATACCAGCCAACAAATATGGCTTTCAATTGCTTTAAAGCGCTTGTATGAAATATTGCACATACGCCCCGTCATGTGCCACACACACACACACACCAACACACAAAGAAGCACATACTGTACAAGCCATATATCGTATAAATGTATAATTGAAAACAAATTTTACTGCATGTAATTGAGAGTGTTTATGTGTGCTTGTTGTGTGTGTGTATGAGTCTGTCTTGATATCGATAACAAATGCCGCAAATTGAATTTAAATCATATTACATACGAACACTGCCAAGGAGCACACAATCATGGGTTTTGGCCCTGCTTGTTGTCGTTGGTTAGGATCTGTGGGCGGGTCTTGGGTGGTTTAGGCTGCTTTGGCTGCCTTGGCTGCTTAGGTGGGCGTTCCATCGCCATGTTCGCTTGTTTTATTTATGAAGGCAGCAACAATAGCCACCCCTGACAGGCAGCAATAGCAACAGCAACAGCAACAGCCACGCCTACGGTTTGCCCTATATGAAAAAGGGTTTCATAATTCCCACAAACAGAACGCTTACAACCTGAATATGTTAAATACATACAATTATTCATGTTGATAAGAAATCATTTAAGTAAAAACTATTATTATGTAGCAAGGCATTTAAGAAACCACTTCAGAACTGTAATATTTGCAGGCCTTAGAAATTAGCATACAAGTGGAGCTGGAAAGTCGTCAATTTTGATCATCTTCGATAACGATAATATCTATAAAGGACATGCAATGCTTAGGATATTAAAGCCCACAATCAGAATAAGTATAAAGTGCTAGTTGTAGCCTGCCACACTTTGCTGTGGCACATTGTTGTTGCATTAATGAGAAAGCAAGAAATAAACTAAAATAACTTACCACCAATTTCTCTCACGTGCTCTTTTCTATATGGTATGAATAACTTAGAAACAGATCTAACAAAAATTTTCTCTCTTAAGCTCATTTTTCATCTGTCTTGACTGATGAGAGTAGATTTTTCAAGTTTCATACAACAGTTTTCCGCCCGTGGAGTTAGATTTTCTCAAAACTCCTGAGAGAGCCTACTGTTGCTGATAAACAGCACGAACACGTTAAGAAGCTGTTTTTTCAAAGTCGCCGATATGTTATTGACGTGAAAAATAATTAAATTAAATCCCTGAAGCGAACTCTATATTCTCTCCAATTTTGGGCTTAATTGATGCAGAACTTTTCGAGTTTTTGGCTTTTGCTTATACCAACATAACAATTTTATATATAGATCCATTTTAGTATAAGGAAAACAGAAGTAATCTTGGCTGTTCATTAGTATTGATAGTGAAAAGAAACCTGTACTATAAAAATCCTCTATAGTGTCATTTGCCGCGGAACCGTTTAGGAAACTAATTTTATTGGGGACTAAATGTGGCTTAAGGCCGCCTCGTTTAAAGAGCATTTAAAAAGTCTTTATGGCTCTGGATACGAGTACTTGGAGCTTGGCTTGCCTTACGAGAGTACTTTGAGATTTCCGTTTTATGCATTCAGTGCACACGTTTCCCAGAGACAAGCAGGCCAATCTGCTGGCTGCCGCCTCGGGCTCTGGTTGCCATCCATCTCTGCTCCTCCTCGCATTCCCTGGCCATGCCCCAGCTTTCCCCCGGCTGCAGCTCTTAATTGTCTGCTTGGCTGTGCTCTGCTGTGGCATGCAATAAATTTATGCATTGCATTTGGATTTGGGGCTATTGGAGCTATGCCTGGCACATGCCACAGCCCAGAGTCCAGGGGCCAGAGTCCATAGGCCAGGGGTTAGAGGGTAGAGGGTAGAGAGTAGAGGGTACACAGGCCTTCCGGTAACTTAGACTGCTCCTGGGGCCTAAAACCATAAATAAATGTTTGATAAGCAGTCAATGTGCTTTGCACATTTTACACAATTCGCATTAGCAATATTCGGTTGCAGCTTGCATTTTTGTTTTAAGCCAATTAAATTTCATTTCTTGGCCCAAAATATCTACGATGAAATTATTAACAGATAACTGTGCGAAATGATTGCAAAATACTTTTGATGTCTGATAAACGCTTGAAATATTGTTGAAAATTGCCTCAGGGTAAACATAATATGGTGCAAAATATTTGCATGTGTTCAATAAATATAAAAGTATGAAATTACGTTGCTCTGTATCGGAGATCAAATATATTGATATACCCAGAGAATATAATAATTGTCGTTTATTAAAATGCTGCTTCAGGCTGTCGGCAATATGTTTAATTCGAGCAAACATAATACTCAGCTCGCACTTAATATTCCATGAGTTTATTTGATGTAATTGAAGCAGCAGATGAATTTTAAGAGTATGATTTTTTAAGACAGTCAGTCTTGTATTTACTAACCCTTCACATAACTCAACTCTGCTACGTTGTGTCAAAAGAAATTTGCAATATTTGGAGTAAAGTTATTTGAAATAAATATCACTTTTAGTTATTTTTAAGCCATCCCCCCACCGACAGCGTCTTGGCTACATAAATATCATAATTGCCGAAACAACATTTATTTATTTTGAATGGCATAACACACAGACATAAATTCATTTCTAGGACCACTCAATAAAATGCCAAATTAAAGTTATGTTGGAAAATACTCAGCATGAAATTGACAGGCTCAAAATGCATTTGGAGTGTAAATAAGTGTCGAGAAACTTATGGCTAAAGCCAATTCATTCCAGGCAACGGCTACATGCTGCATGGCCACACGTCGGTGCTGGCAAGGACTCTTCCGGCTGCTGCAGTGTCCTGCGTGCCTGATGCCGAACGTGTGCCCAGGCTACATGGTGGCAACTGGAATGCGAACGTGTCGCACGTGCGTGCAGGGCCAGAGACAGTCTCAGGTTTAAGTCGGGCTTGCATTTGATATTGACGTTAAAATTTCTGTAAAGTATACAAAACAACAACTGCAAGAGGAGAAAAATGGTACGGCAAATAAGGAGATTGTAACGGCAATCGTAAGCGAAAAAGAGACTCCCACAACATGATGTCTGGGGCTGGGATCTGTGTCCTGGTATGAGCATTGTTGCTGCTGCTGCTGCTGCACGCGCTGCACGATTTTGCAAATAAATACAAATAACTTTGATTTTCCAACAGTTTCCCATTGGGACAGCCAGGGCAAACAAGCCACACTCACACAGAGAGAGAGAGAGAGGGAGTCCTGTGACATTCAACAGAAGAAGCATTCAAATTAAACTTTATTTAGCTGGCTGACATTTCTCGTTGCATACCTTAGGGCGTCACAGCCTGAAATTGCAGATTGCAGGCTTGATCACATTGCCAATGCTGAGGCCTGCAAATGAACGCCAATTGGGTGGGTTCGGAGCGGGGTTAACAGGAGCAGGAGCAAAGGCAGGAGTAGGGACAGGAACTATAGCTGGAGCCAGACAAACAGACGAACGTGCTGTGCATGCAATAAAGCAGCTTTTTTGTGGGATTTCTTGCACCAACGTCACAATATGCTACAGCAATTGCCATCGGACTGCGAAGGCGACACCATTGCTGAGTAAATACATGTCAAGGCCCCCATCCCCATACCCTCCTCCCGCCTCTGTCTACCCTTAGGCGACTACATAGTGTACACTTGTACTATTTCTCCGTGTCTGGCCATGATTTAGGAAAAATTTCAAACATACTCTAAGCCACAAAGTCAACTGAACTCGTCTTAAGCATGCGCATAACAATTATGCTAAATGACTTCTAATTGCGGCAACAATAGACGGGTAGTAGCAGCTAAAAGTGCTGGCACAACTTCTAGATACCCTAGAGCTGCAAGTTGACTTCTTTTAAGCCACTATCAGAATTTTATTCACTATTGAAACGGACGCTTTAAGCCTGTAAATTTACATGCCCAATTATTAAAGTCCTAGTTTGTTTATAACTATACACATTCCCTGTGTTCATATATAATACTCAAATCTCCACAACTTTCAATTAAAATAAACAAGCTAAGAATTGAGTAAACTATTTGTATATAAAACCATTGAATAAATCTATATTAACATCCAAATGGAAATAGTTTCCAAATTTGAAAAGCTCTACCGCCGAAACGAATTATCCAAATTAAAAAAAAGTGCAAGTTTTCTGTACTTTAAACAATTTTCTGCCAAACGGCAACAATCGTTTTAGCCTTTTCCAATATGACCTTATTGATTTTGGCCACATGACTCGGCCACCTTTAGTATACGATATATAGTTTGAATTGTTATTATTATTACTACTATCAAAACTATCAAGTGATAGTTGTGTGCAGCTCCATTGTCTATTGTTTTACAGGGTATAAGAAAGCTGGCTGACGGGTTGGCTTATTATTATTTGCAGTTTCGCTTTGGCCTTCGCTTTTGTTTGTAATGTGAAAATAATCCATGCGAAGGTTTTTCTTGTTGCGCAGCTGGCAATGGCAACAAAATCAAAGTATTAGCAACAACAAAAGCCGAGCAACAGCAGCAAAGCAGCTCGAACTTCCGGCGGGCGTCGCCGCCATGGCCACGTGAACAGGCGAACTCGGGAAATGGGAAATGGTAACGGGGAAATGGTAACTGGGAATAGGCAACCTCACAACATCGCCAACATGGAGGCACTAAACTTTTTACGTGTATGGATTGCTGTATGTGCGTGTGAGAGTATGTGTGTGTGTGTGTGTGTGTGGATGAGTGTGTTGTTTTATTCATACACTTTGCGCCCGACTATTTGCACTATTCGTAGTCGCTGAGGTCCTGCGACTCCTTCGACTCGTTCAAGGGTTGTTGCTGCGCTGCAACTCTAATTCTATTTTTATGAGCTTGGGGGCAAACAAATGGCGGGTGTGTGGAATGTGGGGGGCTGAATTAAGTTACGGCACTTAATGATGTTGCTTAGCAAATTGAAGCAACTAAACACAAACATAATTGAAACAATTTTCTCATTATAATGACGATGATGACGACGATGAAGGCAAAAACAGCTCCTGTTTGGCAGTCAAAAGCAAAAGGCAGCAGCAGCAGCAGCAGCAGCAGCAAAGGGGCCAAAGGACCAAAGGACCCAAGGAGCTAACTGCCAACTGGAGTTGGGAGTTCGAAGTTGGCAGTTGAGTTGCGGAGCACCAGGTGCTCCTGACGCAAATTGTTTGGCTTTGTCTGCGACCTGACAAGGCAGCAGGTAAACAATGCCGGCTGTTACCACGCCCACACAGCCCCCCTCTTGGCCCTGTCAAGTAAATATGCGTCGCGTTTTGTGTGTGAAGAAGATGAAGTGGTGGGCTAGAGGTCACCCCTCCATCCCCCTTCCCACACACCGTCGCGGAAGTCATATCAAAAGTTAGACGCGCTTCTTAGCGAATATTGCAAAAAAAATGCATAAAATGAAAAAGTCGACAGAGGCTTAGGAAATTGTAGATGCAGTTGCCAGGGCAGCTCCAGGCGGGGGGTGGGAGGAGTTAGGAGTTAGGAGGAGGCGTTCCCTATCACAGGAACAGGAAGGCTGTGTAGGCGGTGCGGAAGTTGTAACAAGTTAATGGCACTTTTCAACAACCAACCGACGACTGTCAACCTCTCGAGAGTGGGGCAGGTGCAGCACTTGCAACAGCGCCAGCGGCAAGAGCAACAACTTCATTTAGCTGCCGCCTAGAGTGTATTGAAGTTGGCACTCAAGTAGCAGGCCAAGTAGCAGTTAACGTGGCCTAATAAAGTTGCTGCCAGATTAAATTTACCAAGCAGTGGCTGTCGAGTTGCACGAGGCGTATGCGTGATGTGCCCTGGGAAAACAAACGGCTGCTGCTTTTATTTTTGTTGCTTACGCCTTTGTCCTGGCCAACAGACAACAACAACAACAACAACAACAACAACAACAACAACATGTACACATCCGTTGACTTCTTGGCCATTGTATGAGATTATTTTGGCAGTATTGTGCCCAGCTCAGGCCAGAGCCATTAGCAGCTCAATTTACACAGTCAAGTCAACACACGGCCTGTTGGCCAAGCTTTTTGCGAGCGTGTGTGCATGGCAATAGTATATTTGGCATTTGTTTTTGGTTTATGGCACCCTCGCTCATCATATTTCCGGTGCTAAAAGCCCCGGGGTCAAGTGGTTCGCCTAATGGACCGACAACTGCAATTCGATACGCTCCCAGCCGTATTCTGGAACTCTTTTGGCCTCTGCCTCCGTCACACACGCCTCTGCCACAAAAGGCGTACATAAACAAAATCAAATTGCTTGCAAATAGCTAAATAAAGGACCTCAGCTTCGACTGGGATTTGGACTGAGTTCTGGTGTCTGCGGCTTCCTCTGATTACCCGATATCGCAGGATATTGCGGCTAAATGAGGAACAAGTTTTGCGCTTTGCAAATTAATAACAGCAGCTGAGTTAAGTTTTTCTTGTCTATGCGTTTGTTGTTTTTGCTTGCTAGACACAACACATAACCACACACCCACACACACACACACACATACAGCTAATGCCTGCAGGCTGACGTACGTGCTGCGGCATTTTTATTAGGCTCGTCCTTTTTACGAGCACTGCCAAAGCAGAGAAGCCTTTCAATGTTGATGGCGACTGCCAGCCAAAAAGGATGGAGTCTGTGGTGCGGTGGTGGGGTGGGGTACTGGGTTGGGAACTTTGTTTCATTGGCCATAAAAGTAACAGCGCAAGTTACTTTTTTAATACTCTTTAAGCAAAGGGTAAACAGGTTTATTGACTTTGTAAAAACACGAAGGATGCACATAGTATGCCGCTATTTCCAGCTCTAGCTTCTAGCTTCAAGAACAAATTTGATTATTTATCTATACAAAGAATGCATTGCGACGGGATCGCAGTTAAAATGAATTACCTAAGGCACTTTTATGGAACAAAATCAACGATCTATGCCATAGTATGGACATAAGAAAGCACCTTAGCCGTAAATTTAAACAGATTTAACTGCTGAAATATATACTAAAGTATTCTATAGAGGTTCTTTTTTTATGTGTTTTTAAAATTTTATAATCACAACTAATATGAAGAGCATTGTTTGCGCTCCAGCGAGTGATATATATAGTTAAATCTTCCTTAAAATCTATGAGGAAGATTCAGACGGAGAGCCCGAATCAGGTTCCTTCTCCGGTGATCTCCCAAGCAGTATTATTTAAATAATGTAAGTATTGTAAATATATTTTCCCTATTCTGTTTCTCCAAGTCTATAATGTAAAGTAATTTATCTTTTATTTTTAACATTTTTTAGAACCCATAAATACAGAGACTTACGACAGCAAGTTATTTATTATTATTAATTACTATGAAAGACAGGCATAAATGTTAATTAACAATAATATAGATGTATAAAATATGTATTTCAGAGTGCCCGTCTGCAGTATAACAGAATGGTACTTTAAATATTGTAGGTTTCCAGCTTCTACCGTTTGGGCTGCCCTTGAATCAGTAATTAGTTAGTTTAAAGAGTTTTATATATATAGATACTAAGTTTTAATATTGTATATGTTAACTAACTCTACTACACAGTATCTTTATTTCTTTTCCATTTGAAAACTCGAGCATACCCCTTTTTTTAGAAGCATCCTGCGCATCCTGTGGATTACCGTGCACAATTTGATTTAATTAGTCGGTGTTGCTGGGATTGTTTTCCTGATTGCTCGCAGCTGTCGGCTCGTATCATTGTTATTAGTATGTACGGGCGTTTTATTGGCAGCTCCGTGACTGAAAAATGTCGCTCAATTAAAATGGAAACACTTAAAATTCAACACTTAATTCCGTGCGTAAAATTAATGCCGAGCACCTAATTAAATTATGTTAATTACTTCTGAAGTCTATTAACAACAGCCCGCACACACACAAACACACACACACACACACACACACACACTTGCACAGGCACACGCACAGATAGACACGTAAACAGGACCTATGCCCCTGCCATAACTTTGTTGTTATTGTTGCTGTTGATATTGTTGGCTGTTTTGGCGGGTATGGGGGGGTTTTTGGTTGGTTTTGGCTTTGGAGCTGCTTGGATTGGGCTGAAAGGCAAACATCAAATAAGTTTCAATCAATTCCAATTAACAACGTCCATAAAAGCAGCTCAAAACAGATCCACAAAGTGCACATAAGAATGGCAGGACAATTTAATTTAAAATTTAATGGCAGCAGGGCAAAAGCACAAAACCAGTTTGATGTTGTTATCAAAGGCAACCCGTGCGACCGCAAAGCAGCAATAATAACAACAACAGGAACAGGAGCAGGAGCAGGAGCTGGAGCAGGAGTAGGGCCAAGGAGCTGAGGAGCAGCAGAGACGCTCAGCAGCAAAGGATATTGTAATAACAGTAGCCTGACACGCAACGGACACCGAAACGAGCCATGGACACTCACACACACACACACACAAACACACACACACACACACACACACACACACGCACAACAACGATGAGTATCATCAAGACCAAGTTGAATGCAGCTGGGAAATTGTGGGCAGCGCTTAAAAAAAAAAAGGAAAACAAGGATAGAAAGAATGCCATCGACCGCGCAGAAAGAATGCAGTTTTACAGTTAGCAACAATGGGCAACATTGGTCGAAGCCACAATAAAAGACAGGACACCAGGACAGACAACGATGGCGAAATAAAACCGCAAACACGCCAACGCAGAAGGACACCGGACATAGGACACAAGACACAGGACACTAGTACATCTGGCAGGCGAGCTGTGTCGCCTGTGACGACTTTGAGGCGAGGACATATGCGAGCCAAGTTCATTTTCCACTTGCAGTGCAAAAATTTAATCAAGAAGTGCAGCGCAAGGCGAGCCCAAGCAGGACCGCAGGACAAAATCGCCCCCGTCCCCACCGCCACCCGCGCTAGCAATACTTGTCTTGCGCCCAGCCCCTTGCGTGTAATGCGAGATTCGTTCAACATTTACAATGATTTTGTGATTCTTCCGACACTTTATGGCCAGCCAAGCTGACAGCCCCCAGGACCCTTGCCTGCGCAGCCAAATGCCACGACACGGACACTCACACACACACACACACACAGAGACAGCAGCCAACATCCTTTGGTAAGTTGTGTTTTTATGCGAGCAAGTATAATGGAGTGAAAGACTTTAAGCAAGCAGCTGAATGGCCAGGACCTTCCCCATTGCTGTATTAAGTTCACACTGCCCAAAAAAACGAAAGGGGTATTGGGGCAGCCCAAGAGTGGAAACCAGGAAAATGGAGCAGCTGACGCTATTGACGCCATGTGATATCCTGCGGAGGCAGCTGCTTCAAATTCCCAGCGGCTGAAAGCTTTTTGCCTCTTGCCAGGACTCAACGTGTAGAGAGAGAGAGAGAGAAAAGAGAGTGTATAAATATTTGGTTAATTCGATTTTTAGCTATGATTGTCCAAACGCAATTCTTGTTGATTTTAAATACTCAAGGGTTGTGACTGGGCATCGCGGCTCGAAATGAGAATACAACCCAAAACCAAAGGTCATGTGAAAACAACAAAAACAACAAGGCTAATTAAATTATTATATTTAGCCGCATTATATTTGATTCTCCGCCAATTTTGTTATATTTATCAAGTATTTTACGAGCAAGCATTAAATTAATTTGAAGTACTTGGAATGCTTTTGTAATTTTAGTGAGCACTTCACAGAATCAGATATACAGAGGCTGAATTAACTTTTCACTTGAATGCTAATGAAATTGGAAAACAATAAAATTATTTAACAGGAACTCTAGATTTGGGAATGTGCTTTATTACGAAATTGTTTAAATAAACAAGACATTAAAGCAAATTATATAATTACACTTAATTTTATATTTAATTAAATGATTTAAAACTTAAATAACCAGATTAAAACTTGATTTTTTAGGCTACGTAGTTTTGAAAATATAGTTTAAGTTTAATTGAAGTTATTCTCAATAAGTCAGCGTTGCGCTGTGATATATTTAGATTAAAATACATTTGTTGAATCCGTCGCATGGTCGCCGTATAGAGAACTCCCAAATAGAGGACGAGTTCTACATCTATGGCCAACCGCAGATGAATCCCGTCAAGCTAATTAATTGATCAATAAAATACAATACAACTCAGGTCTTACCATATTTATACATATCTCATGCAAATTAACAATAATGATAATTATTATTTAACGTGTTGTGGGGATATTTTAAAATTATCGAGTACAGCCAATTCTTATGCTTACCAAAAATCGGGTTGCCGATGTATTGATCAGCATTCAACGATAATGGATTCATCTAAAGACCTTCGACATTGTCGATTTTGATGTCGCAGCTTCAAAGCTTGGTAAATTTGGAGCTGAGAAATAAGGACTTTTCTGTATACAGATCATTGGCGATTTCTCGGCCGTATCCTTGAATATCCTGTCGAGTCCTGTGTCAGACAACTTGGCATTATCAGGGCTACCAACTGGCCAAAGGACATCAAATTCGTCCTTGTAGTTCCCAAGAGATTGAGTATTTTGTATTTTGGGCACGATTCCTTTCGCCCTCGGACTGAAAATTTCCAAGTCGATGGTCCTTAGATGACCCCATATTCCTTGAATGCCAATCGATAGAGAAGGTCCCTACGATCCTAACGCAAAAGGTCCTTTAAAAATCTGCAAGGATATGGCTGAATGGGAGCTACAAGAAAACCGTTCCATATGTGTGTGCAGAAATTCAAAATATTTGTTGCATACTTTTAGTCGCTGCCGATCTTAAGCTACAAAATCTTGCGGCATCCGTCTAGCTATAGCTCGGCCAAATCCTTAAGGATTTCAAAAATCCAGACATTTCTGTACTCGTAGGAATCAGGACTAACGATTGGCATTCAAGGATTTCCAGGATTTTACCGAAAAAAACACTTCATTTTTTTGCAATGGGGTAGGTCAGCAAAAAGGATCTAAAATCACAAGATCGCCTGTAACTCGGTCATTTCAAGGACGATTTTGATGTCCTTTGGCCAAAAGATAGAGCACTTCATCCCAAATCCGAATATAGTTAACAAAGGACTAAGGTCCTTACAGGAGCTGAGAAATGAGGACTTTTCTGTATACAGAAAAGTGACGATTTCTCGGCCGTATCCTTGCGTATCCTGACGAATCCTGTGTCAGACAACTTGACATTATCAGGGCTACCAACTGGCCAAAGGACATTAAATTCGTCCTTGTAGTTCCGAAGATATTGAGTATTTTGTATTTTGGGCACGATTCCTTTCGCCCTCGGACTGAAAATTTCCAAGTCGATGGTCCTTAGATAACCCCATAATCCTTGAATGGCAATCGATAGAGGAGGTCCTTACGATCCTAACGCAAAAGGTCCTGTTAAAATCTGCAAGGATATGGCTGAATGGGAGCTACAAGAAAACCGTTCCATATGTGTGTGCAGCAATTCAAAATATTTGTTGCATACTCTAGGGGTGCTGATCTTAGCTACTTTTAACTAAAGCTCGCCCAAATCCTAAAGGATTTCGAAAACACATACATTTCTGTACTCCTAGGAATCAGGACTATCGATTGGCATTCAAGGATTTCCAGGATTTCACCGAAAAAAACACTTCACTTTTTTGCAAGGGGGTAGGTCAGCAAAAAGGATCAAAAATCGCAAGATCGCCTGTAACTCGGTCATTTCAAGGACGATTTCGTTGTGCTTTGGCCAAAAGATAAAGCACTTCATCCCAAATCCGAATAAAATTAACAAAGGACGAATATCCTTAAAGGAGCTGAGAAATAACTACTTTTCCCTATACAGAAAATTAGCGATTTCTCGGCCGTATCCTTGCGTATCCTGACGAGTCCTGTGTCAGACAACTTGGCATTATCAGGGCTACCAACTGGCCAAAGGACATCAAAATCGTCCTTGTAGTTTCCGAGATATCGAGGATCTTGTATTTTGAGCATGATTCCTTTCGCCCTCGGACTGAAAATTTACAAGTCGATGGTCCTTAGATGACCCCATAATCCTTGAATGCCAATCGATAGAGTAGGTCCTTACGATCCTAACGCACAAGGTCCTGTTAAAATCTGCAAGGATATGGCTGAATGGGAGCTACTACAAGCCCGTTCCGTTCATTTGTGCAGAAATTCAAAATATTTATTGCATACTCTTGGGCTGCTGATCTTACAAACTGCTGAGCAACAAATCCTTGCGGCATATTATTAGCTATATCTTGGCCAAATCCTTAAGGATTTCGAAAACCCATACATTTCTGTACTCGTAGGAATCAGGACTGTCGATTGCCATTCAAGGATTTCCAGGATTTCACCGAAAAAAACACTTCAATTTTTTGCAAGGGGGTAGGTCAGAAAAATTGATCTAAAATCACAAGATCGCCTGTAACTCGGTCATTTCAAGGACGATTTTGATGTCCTTTGGCCAAAAGATAGAGCACTTCATCCCAAATCCGAATATAATCAACAAAGGACTAAGATCCTTAAAGGAGCTGAGAAATAAGGACTTTTCTCTATACAGAAAAGTGACGATTTCTCGGCCGTATCCTTGCGTATCCTGACGAATCCTGTGTCAGACAACTTGACATTATCAGGGCTACCAACTGGCCAAAGGACATTAAATTCGTCCTTGTAGTTCCCAAGATATTGAGTATTTTGTATTTTGGGCACGATTCCTTTCGCCCTCGGACTGAAAATTTACAAGTCGATGGTCCTTACATGACCCCATAATCCTTGAATGCCAATCGATAGGGTAGGTCCTCACGATCCTAACGCACAAGGTCCTTTTAAAATCTGCAAGGATATGGCTGAATGGGAGCTACTAGAAAACCGTTCCATATGTGTGTGCAGAAATTCAAAATATGTGTTGCATACTTTTAGTCGCTGCCGATCTTAAGCCACAAAATCTTGCGGCATCCTTCTAGCTATAGCTCGGCCAAATCCTTAAGGATTTCGAAAACCCATACATTTCTGGACTCGTAGGAATCAGGACTTTCGATTGGCATTCAAGGATTTCCAGGATTTCACCGAAAAAAACACTTCAATTTTTTGCAAGGGGGTAGGTCAGCAAAAAGGATCAAAAATCGCAAGATCGCCTGTAACTCGGTCATTTCAAGGACGATTTCGTTGTGCTTTGGCCAAAAGATAGAGCACTTCATCCCAAATCCGAATAAAATCAACAAAGGACGAATATCCTTAAAGGAGCTGAGAAATAACGACTTTTCCCTATACAGAAAATTAGCGATTTCTCGGCCGTATCCTTGCGTATCCTGACGAGTCCTGTGTCAGACAACTTGGCATTATCAGGGCTACCAACTGGCCAAAGGACATCAAAATCGTCCTTGTAGTTTCCGAGATATCGAGGATCTTGTATTTTGAGCATGATTCCTTTCGCCCTCGGACTGAAAATTTACAAGTCGATGGTCCTTAGATGACCCCATAATCCTTGAATGCCAATCGATAGAGGAGGTCCTTACGGTCCTAAAGCACAAGGTCCTTTTAAAATCTGCAAGGATATGGCTGAATGGGAGCTACAAGAAAACCGTTCCATATGTGTGTGCAGAAATTCAAAATATTTGTTGCATACTTTTAGGCGCTGGCTGTAAGCTATAAAATCATGCTACATAGTTTCAGCTGTCGTTGCAAATTTCAACTTTCCAATTTGTGAGCATAGGCTTCTTGTCGATCTGCGATTTGAACTGATCATGTGATCACCTATTGTTGCTGTTCATCACACACCCCCAGTCTAGTCATTATTTGAAATGGCAACTAATTTTGACTGAATTAAACTGAAAATGAATTCTGAAAATAAAAAGTTCTCCCATCCTTGCCGTTTTCATCAATAAAAAATTGTTGTTTGATTTTTATACGTTTATTTATTTAAATTTCATATTTGTTACATGTATTTGTTACAATAATGATAAGAATTAATTAACTACTGCATAACATTGTACCTATCACAGAACTGTTTTGTAATTAAGAAACTAGGTAAGAAATACATGAATTGCTGTAAAATACAAACTATATATATAGCTATTTATATTCTAAATATTATATTCTAGAATTTTTCAAAATCTTAGTTGGACTTTAATATCGAAGCTTGATTTGCTTGTCGCCTGTTGGTGTGTTGTTGGTGTTGATTGTTTGATATTGCACTTTTTGGCGTCTTGATGCTGACACTAAACATGCTCGGGAAATTATACTAAGCATTCTCAAAAATATGATTCGGAAAAATCCTTCAGTGTCCGCTGCCATTGCACCACACCCGTTTAAAACCAACCGCATTTAAGAAAGTGTTTGTTCGCTGCTTCTTCTGGCTGCTGTAAAATAAAAAATTAAAAAAATATTATAAATAAAACTAATTTTAGCATTCTTTTCATTATTTCGACAGTAAAGTCTTGTTCCGCCGCAGCGAATTTTCTTTCTAATTTTGGGAAGCGTCGTTTAAGACCAAAGTCAGACATTTTGAAGTAGTCTTTATGTGGGGCCGCTATACTAAAGAATTATACATTTGACATTTGTAAATTTAGACTTTATAGAATTATGGTAATTGTTGTAGGTAGAATAAAATTAGAACAATTACTATTATTATTATAAATAGTTTTTGTTCGGCAAGTGAGCTTTTAGTTTTATTTTAAATTGCGTGACACCATTAATACTTTTGAAAGAATTAGAAAGTAGATTCCAGGAGGTAATTCAAATTTGAGGTGGAAAAATCAATATTTTTTAAATCAATCTATGTACCAACGTTAAGGTCAACGATATCTCCTATTTAAATTATATATATATTTCTCTTTAAGTGATTAAATGTGACTATTATCTTGTGCTAATATATAACGAAATATAATGCTGGCTAATAAAACCAGAAAATACGAAATAAATGTTTCTTGCATATCAAAGAAACCTCAAGTGTTCTTAACTTGTTTATTCACTGCATGAACTATAACAAATGATAGTAATAGTAAGTAATGGGTAAGTAAGTGCTACTTATTAGCAGCTGATAAGTAACATGTTTTATGGCATATAAGCTGTGCTTACTGTTTGACTGGGGTGGGAAGGAAAACTCTCCAATGACTTGAGCAACTCCTGAAGCGGAAAACTTGAGTTTAGCAAAAATAATGTTTACCATTTTTGTCATGTAGTTTTACAACTGGAGGGGAAGCCAGGCGAGTGGCAAAAGTTGAATGTATTATATTTTTTGATTATATCAAACAAGAATTCTTTCACATAGCAACAAGACTTGGGGCGGCTACAACAAGAGCAACAACAACAACAACAATAATAACAAGAACAACAAATGGAAAAGCAACATCAACTTTTTGCATAGAAAAGCTATTTTGCAGCAAATATTTGCCAAGCATATTTATTCGCCTTCCGCCAGCCACTTTTGACAAATTATGACTTTGCTGCTTCTTATTGCACCCCTGCACACCCCTACACCCCAAACCGCACCCTCTCTACAGGGTTTTCTTATGTTTTCCCATGTTTTCTGTGCAACTGTTTGTGTGTGTCTTTCTCTCACAAACTATGGCACTAAGTTGCCATGACAGCACTGCCACATTATACAACAAGTGCTCGAAATAATAAAGTTAACAGCACTTTAATAGTTAGCTCGTACCGCCCTCGTCCCCGCCCCCGCCCCCCCCGCCACAAAGCCGGTGGCAAGTGGCAGACGCCCACAAAAGATTGGACTCGGGATTCGGATTGGAATTAAGTCTGGGAGTGGGGTAGAATCATAAGCGAAAGAGGCAACTACAAGGCAACATGTTGCCCGGCAACGGGCATAAATGAGGGGTTTATCCTATCGAGCAGCACAACTTGAGCAATAAAATTGCTTTTATACTCTCGTATACGAGAGTTCCAGTGAAATATTCCTGGCATGCTCATTGGCAAAGGCAGCAGCAGCAGCAGCTGAAGAAGCAGCAGCAGTCGAGAGTCAGATAAATTTTCCACTTTGATTTTGCGCTTAATAAAAGTCAAATTTAAATTCGGCTGACTACGCAGGAGCGTGAGCAGCTCCCTCCTTCGTCCTACCTCCTTCCTTCTGCCTCCTGCTGTTGCTGCTCCATGTGTGGGCCATGCTAGTCAAACAAAGCAACAACGACAACAACAACAACAAACAGCAGCAGTTTTTATTGCCAGCCGATGACACGACTTTGGAGCTGGCATACAGCTTAGGAATGTAATAAACTGGGAGCGCCTTGGACTTTTATGGCGTGTGCATAAAAGGAAATCAAAGAAGCCATAAGCAGGCAGCTGCCCAGAGCAGCGGTGCTGCACCCCCTCTCTCCCCCGCAATAGGGAAGTCAAAGAGTAGCCGCCTGCAAAAAGGACGATTCTAAAAAGTGAAGCGGGTGGCAACTAATGAGCTTTATGCGCTGAGGCACGCGGCAAGCGGGAACGGGGCGTATGCTTAATATGCTGGCCAGTTGGCGCAAAGCAGCCTCAAAGCGCTTGCATAAATGTTGCGGGCGGTGGCGGGGGCGGGGACACCCTCGAGCGCCAAGCGGCAAGTTCTCTGCATAATTCAATTAACTAGAAACATGCAAATGAAAACTTTGCTGGCGACAAGGCCGGCGGCGGGGCCAAGGAGGTTGCCAAGTGCAGCGATGCTGCGCCAAAACCCAAAAGGAGCTCCAAGTTTTCGGGGGGCGGGCAGCGGTAGTATCAAGTTGCTTTTAATGCTGCGCCAAATTGGACAACTCTCCAATGGAATTGCGCAAAAATATTTCTAATTATTTCAGAGCAGCAACAGCATTCCCACACCCTCTCCTGCCTCCCCTGCCGCACCCTGGGTTGGTTGCTTAGTCAACTATGCGTGTATATCAGAAGTATGAAATGTAATAACGTAATGAGTAATTGCGCAAAAGTAATAAAGGACACGGCGCGCAGTTACGCAAAAAACAGCAATCTGGCAAGGATAACAGGGATACTGCCGGCAGCAGCAATTATGGATGCGGATGCGGTGTGCAGGGCGGGGCGGGGCGTCGCACAACAAAAGTTGTCAACTACAGGCAACGGCAACAGCAACAACAGCAACGGCAACTTGAACAAAGGCCAGCCCGGGGTTGCCGGTGTACGGGGCCTCGGGATGCAGGGGGCGTGCCGTGGGCGTACGTGCAACGTAGCCGCAAAAAGTTGAAGCTCAGCTCACGCGTTGCTGCCGCGTGACTCCGACTGGCTGCTCCTACCGCCCCTGTCCCTGAACAAGCCTGGTCTACACTGGACCTGAACTGGTAGGATTGGGCCTTGGGTCTGGCCTCGGGCTGGGCTGTGGGCTTGGCTGTGGGCTGGGAGCTGTGGTGTGTGTGCGCCTCGTGCCAGCGTCCAGAAAGGATATTAATTTCCCAAAGGTGCCGTTTCAGCCAGCGAAAATCACGCAAAATGCCAGCGGGACGGGGGCGCGGGCGGGGAGTTGCCGCTGCAGCGCTTAAAATAACAGCAACAGCAACGCTAAATAAAAATAAAACTCACGCACGCACACAAATTAAAAACTTTCAATAGCAACAATTTTCATTTAAAAATTCATCGCCAGGCGCTGGGACTCGCGACAATGGAGCCCAAAACGTGGCAGCCCAGAGAGGGGAGCGGTTATGGCTAGGGGCCGAGGGTGGGGCTGGGCGTGCAGCGTCCTGCTGCTGTTGTTGATGGCCATTGAAGCGGCAAACAAAAGTGACAAACAGATTTATTAAAACTGGAAATCTGCATTGTGCGAGTAAGTTTGTCTAACAGTAATCCATAAAATGCAACGGAAACGATTCCAAACGCAATTAGACAAAACTGATCAACTGTGACTTACCCTGGCATTGAGTTTCCCAAAGGATGTACTGTGTTGTAACGACGTACAGTTACAGTTAGTAAATGAAACACAGAGCAGGCTTGACGTATTGGCTGGTGAGATAGTGATACTTAGGATGCTGCCAAGCATCCTCATCCCGATCAGTTTGGTTACAATCTATATAAAAATAAAAGAAACAAAAAAAGGATGCCAAGCATCCTCATCAGTAACCTTATATGAGTGGTGGTAAATCAGCTGGATTCGAACCTGAGTGCTGCTCTCTGTATGGAGGATGCTCTAACCTCTGACCTACTTGCTGTCCAAGCCCGACTTGCATAATAACCTTCATAAACAGGACCACTTGAAATTCTAAGTCCGAGAAGTAGAACCTTGGGAATTTTAACATTTTCTTGAAATTATTTCATTATCATTGATTTTATAATTGCTTTCCAATATTATTTTACCGACTTTCAACACACCGAAAGCCGCTGCTCCTACGTTTTACCATTCCTTACCTAACCCGAGTTGCCACCTGGACAGATTTCCACAAACTTCTTCCGCGTACTTCTGAGATACAATGCAACTGAGTTGCCCAAAGTGAGTACCCAACTGGAAAAGCAGAACTTTAACCATTTTGACATTTTCTTAGCATTATTCTTGATTTTATGATTACTTTCCCATATTATTCGACCGCATTTCCTTCTGCTTCTAGCTCTTGCTATAAAAAATCTCCCTAAACTAAGCAGCGTTGCCACGTAGACAGATTTCCACAGACTTCTCCGTACTCCTGCCATAAAGAACTCAAACTCGATCTAATTTATGCTTATTTTGGCAATTTACAATGAATTTCGCGAGAATTAACACAAATATGTTTATTATAGAATAAACTGGTAATTAATTGCTCGAGCAATTAGAAGCGCAATTAATGTAGATTAAAGCTTATTAAGCTAATGACATATTGCATTTTTAATACATAAAATTTAATATACGAGCTTAGTATTTGGACACAAGCTGGATTATTATAAATGTAGGTAATTAAATGTTATATTTTGTATGAATAACATTATATGTATCAGTGGGCTATATAAAATGGGTAAGTAATTATATATTCGACTCATCAATGGAGCGCAATTAGCACTGATATACCCTCTGGTATACTTGTGGTACGAGGTACAACAAAACTTGTTAGCCGCTTTTAAGGGCGTGCAACAATTAAAACTATTTTGGCCAAAACAATATCGACGCTGTTGCTAACGCAGTTGTTGTTGTTGTTGTTGTTTATAGTTGTTGTAGTTGCATTTTGTTGCTGGCTGGCAACATTTCATTAGAGCGCGGATAGGGTTAGCCCGAGGTCAAACCACAGCATGCCACGCGAAGCGGCTGCAAGGGGAAACAGCAGCTGGGAGACAAGATAAAAGCTGATTACTTGCTGCAATGGCTGACAGGACATGGCAGGCAGCAGTCGAAAGGCAGCAGTCAAAAGGAGGAAGGCCGACGGCAGCCAGGCAGGCGGGCAGGAGGCACTCGCCCAGGACTGGGCTTGGACTTGGACTTGGGCGTTGTTTCGCGCTTGATTCGCCATGGCTGCCATTTCTGTTTGTTGTTTATTTTGCGAGCGTTGCGAAATTGCAATGCATGTCCTTTGCAAGGGATAAACCCCAGCAACGAGGACAAGGACGAGAACGAGCTTCGCTAAACACAACAGCTGCTCGCAGCAGCAGCGTTAAAAGATGGGCACTTTAAAGTTTGTTGCTGCCGCGCCATAAGGAATGCAAATTTATTGCCTTCAAACTGAAACAAAGTCAAGAGGATACGATATGTATATTAGCAGGACTTCTTCAGGTTCTTGGCTGAGCAAATGTCCTGCATACAGTATCCAGCTGGCGGTGGCTCTGTCTTCAGCGTGGTGAGTCCTGATTTCGGCTCACTGGCGTAACGGCCGCGTGGTCCTGACGGCGGCATCTTGCCGACCTTAAGGTCGCACAGAATCTTCTCCAGCTCGGGCACGGTGAGATCCTCGTAAATGTCATCGTTCACGCTCATCACGGGCCCATTAACGCAAGCGCCCAGGCAGTAGGTGGCGTGTAGTGTAAACTGCATGTCCTTGGAAGTCTCGCCATCCTTCAGCTGCAGCATGTCCTTGCAGGTCTTCAGTATGGCATCGCAGCCACGCAGCATACAGGGCGTGGTCGTACAAACCTTCAGCCGGAACTTGCCCAGGGGCCGCAGATTGAACATGGTATAGAAGCTGGCCACCTCCCAAGCGACGAACGGATCGACCTCTAGCATTTCGGCGACAACCCTGATGGCCGAGATCGGCAGCCAGCCGTACTGGCGCTGGGCCAAGTCGAGCATTGGTATCATGGCGCCACGTAGCTCCGCCTTTGGATAGGTCTTGAGCAGATCATTGGCCCGGCACAGGTTCTCCTCTGTGAACGCGAACTTAAACTTTTCGTACATGTTGCATTGGTCGAGCTTGAGGCGCGGCTCAGTGGCACAAATGATGCGGCTTGGCTGCGTCGCCACCATGAGGCGTGGCAGCCCCCACAAATGCCTCAAGTTTCCGTACATCTTAAGAAGGAAACCGATAAATATGTATGTATGTTCCAATATATATGTGAGTGTATACTGACAACTTGTTAGGATTGGGAATGGAGGACGACACAGGTTCTCAGCTTGCTTCGTCTGTAGTTTTATATTTCAATTTGATATTGAAATTGTCAACGCTTTGTTCCCATTACACTCGGTGTCTGTGTGGCAAGCGCAATCAAATTAGCGTTACGGTATGGAAATGGAAGTGGAAATGGGAAGGAAAGGAGTCGAAGGAGTCTGGGGCTGGAGCTGGGGCTGCGGCTGCCATGGCAACAATCGCCATTTGATGCGTCTGGCGCCAATAACTAACTGGCACAATATGTCAATCAGTACACGATCGACTGCTGCTTTTATTGGCTGCCCTGGGTCCTGGCTACCGGGTTACGGGCTCCCAACGTGCTCGAAATTGCTCAAATTGTTCAAATTGCATGCCCCGCCTAATTGGCAATAAAGAGAGAGAGAGAGAGTGAGCAGGTCTGGGTAGCAAGGGAGCACGGTTCCAGAAGCAGGAGTTCCTGCCTATCCACAGGACACTCACTCAATTGGGGCGCGTGTCACAGTCAATCACTTTGATGGGGTGCCATTGTTATCAACACCTGTCCTGCCACTTACACTTCCCATTTGCCACTTGCCTGCATTTTTACAGCGATTAATGTGCCCGTCCCCCGTCCACCGTCCCCTCATAAAGCGATATCTCGTAAAGCGTATAATACATATATGTATGTAATTCAGCAAAGTGTCTAATAAAATTTTGCCATAAGCGATAATCGATAATGGGCATTAAAAAGGCCATTGATTGCAGAACCTACTATAGGTTGGCATTGGCATTAAACACGTATAAAGATAAACGTCAGGGCCAATAAGCGAAAACAATGGAAACTCTAATACCATCTGTCGAGTGGGGCCATTAATTTTGGCCAACAGCCAAGATTAAACTTGGAAATATTGGATTTCCCTAGTCCCATTTAAAGTCTCAATAGATTTATTTAAATTGCAACTATTCATTTAGAAACTATTAAATTACAATATATTCAAAGTAGCCCTTTTAAATAAGGAAACTAGAGATGCCAAGTTCGTTTTGTGGAATTTCAGAAAACATCTAACTCAAGAAACTTTCAATTGATATAAGGATAATCAGCCGAGGAACACTTGAAGAATTCATGGGGTAGAGCATGATATCTAAATATATAAAAGAGTTCAACAACTTTATTGGCGACATAATGAAATGAATGCAAAAATTGGTTTTATTTATACAGTAAGTGACTATTTAAGTTTTGATTTCAATAATTTAAGAGTAGTTTGAACATATTTTGAGTTGGTGGCGAGGATGGCCCCTTAAGTTTTTGCCCGGTAGGTGGCGCAGCGCGGATGTTATTTGTAAAACACTTTGAATTGACACAAATCCAAAATATATATATGTTTGGACATAAGAAATATTCTTTTGTCTGTTTGTACCTTCTGTCCAATATGACCCCGAGAGATTTTTTTATAAATAGTTGCTTATATTTACTGAATTGTTGGATTTGAGGAAATTCGATATTTGGAACGGAATCGTTCTTAATATGTGTATGGTAAATGAGAGACTGCATACCCAATTTGATGATTTTATTGTTTATAGTCTTAGAGATGGATGTAATCATTGCAACAGATGTATGTAAGGAGGGGCCTAGAAGGATAGACTGGGATACTGATGCTGACTTACATCGAAGTTTTTCCCGCTGCCCATAACAGACGAGTTCATCTGCCCAACTTTTCAACTATTTTCTAATAGATTCTGTGCAAACAGTTGTAAAAGCACTGAATTATTTCAAACGATATGAATAATGTTTCTATAGCGTGTCTAACTGGCTGAAATTCATTCAAAGCTAACAAAACTTCCCATAAATGTAGTCCTTTTTCAATATTTTGTGAGGGAAAGTCTCAACATGCAGCGATAATTGCATTGGTAAGATCCCCTAACGGGTTACTTGAGTAGTTTAGGCCATGGCCATAATATGCTGACCTCAGAGCCAGCCAACTGCAACTCCAATTGGCCACTAAGCACTTTCCAAAAGTCTTTTGCATGCCAGTTTACAAAATTCTTGTTGTGATAGTCTCGGTCTCGGTCTCGCTCTCGCTTTCCATGCCCCTTTGCCCCCAAAAGAGGCAGCTGTTGTTCTTGTTGTTGTTAACTTAGTTGCCGTACAAGTTCGGCAGCAGTTTTCGGTTGTTGTGCTCAAAACATAATTAAGTGCTTTACAAGTTGTTAAATGTAAGTAAAGGAATTTGTCATAACAGAAACCGTTGATGATGTACTAAGCAGCAATAAATTTTACTTTTATAACAAAACTACAAGCAAAGAAACCCAAGAACAGCCCAGAAATCAAGTACAAGCGTATATAAATAAAATTGGTTTGTTGTTTGGCCCAACAAGCTCAACAAGTTGCCAAGTTCTTGACTGACTGACTGACTGACTGACGACTGACGACTGAGGACTGACGACTGTCGACCGAGCTGATGAAGTGGCAATGGCCAGAATGGTACGTCAGTTAAAGTTCACAAGTCGAGCGCAAAAGTTGAAATTAAATCAAACATAAAACTGAGTCGGACCAGTACAAGGACCCTAACTGAGCGCGACTGGCGCGTCCTGGTCCTGTCGTTACGTCCCGTCGTCCTGTCGTCCAGCCGTCCAAAATGAAATGAAATGGGGCAAAGACGGAACGCCAAAAGTGTTAGGAACTTTGTTATGCTCGTATTTTTGTTGATTTTACAAAACTGTGGCCTGGCACGCACCCAGCCGGAGATCGACCCGGAGCCGGCGACGGCGACGGAGTCGGAGCTGCAACAGAGGCGTGATGGATTAGCAAAGTTTGAGTTTAGCGGCAGCGCTGGCCCTGATGATCCCCTACATGTTTTTAATTTTGCAACAATTTATGAAAGTTTGCATGCACAACTGCTGCAACCGCCAACTGGCCCCGAGCGTGGGCGTGGCCTACGCAACCCTCTCCTCTGGAATACGCAGCCAGAAGGGGACCACTCGGTTGTGCTGATAACCACGCGGAAGCCCTTTCGAGTGTTGGAGCAACTGCAGCTGGACTTGGAGGAGAAACTAAAGCACACGACCACAGTGAAGCCATTCAGTGTGCTGGAGCAGTTGGCGTTGGAACAGGCGGAACAATTGCGACACAGGAAGCGGACAAATGTCAGCTTCAACATACTGGAGGCACTGCAAATGGAGCAGGATAGGCGCAACAAGCAAACCAGTACAGTGAAGCCCTTCCATCTGGTCGAGCAGTTGACGCAGGACCTGCAGGAGCAGGAGAATGCCTTTGTGGAACTGCCGCCAGTGGCTGCGCAGCCGGCTGAGCCGCTGGAGCAGCACAAGGCCGTGCCGGCGGAAGCGACGCGCGCCAAGGACAGTCAAAAGCGGAAGCGCAAGAGAATTCGCCGCCGCCGTAAGCGAATACGCCGTCGCCGCAAGCGCAAGCGTCGACGCGGCAAGAAGAAGCGCAAGAAGAAACGCAAGAAGCGCAAGAAGAAAAAGGACAAGGATCAAAAAAAGAAGAAAAAGAAGAAGAAGAGAAAGAAGCAGCCAACACCAGCACCAGCATTGGGTCAGCAGGCACATCTGATCTTCGCCAATCCCACCAAGCAGCCCTACCATCCACATCATCCCTACAATCCACACCCACAACAGCAACCAGCCACCATATTGCAAGTCATTACGACAAAGCGTCCTGCGACCACCCAGGCGCCCTTTAGCAAGATCAAGTATCTGCTGCGGCACAACAGCCTCTTCAAGAAGAAGAAAAAGGAGTATCTCAGCCATGTGGGACACGTGATCTATCCCTTCATCAAATTCGTTGCCTTCTTCACCGTCCTCAATCCATTCACGCTGGGCGTGTTCCTCTTTACTTTAATCTCGCCCGTTGTCTTTGGCTTCCTGGGCTTCGTTGCTCTGAGCGTTCTGGTGAAACCCTTTCTACACCTGGTATTTGGAGTCAAACAGAATGTGGACGATATCGACCGGAAGCGCTACCTTGCAAATAAGCGTGCCGAGCGTCTCAAGCTCAACCTGCGTCCTGTGACCATTCATAAGCACTACTACCAACAGAAGCCACTGCACTCCACGCCGCCTCGTCAGTATCGTCCGGTGGGGAACTGGCGTCGAAGTGCTGCACATCCTGCCCACAATCCTTTGCTACCCACAGACCGAGCCGCCCTGTCCGCTAGAGAGCAGAACCCGCCTTACTTGTAGCGCACTTTTAACTGAACCCATTTCTAAATTAATTAAGAATTTCCAACCTAAGCGAAACCCTTATTATAAAATGCAGTTAGAAATGAGGAAAGCAAGACCTCTTAAACACATTTTAAAGTAAATTATACATATTTTGAGCTACCCATTCCCGAAAGCGCTTCCTAAACACAATTGTAAATAAAGTTTAATTAGAATTAAAGAAGTTATGAATAAAGAAGAAGAAGTAAGATACTCTGTATTCCTGTAGTAAATTCAAAAGTGTTTCCAGTCAAAATTTAAGTTTGAAAAGCCTAGGCTAGCCACGTTCAAAAATGTTTGAGATCTTGCAACGCCTCCAACAGCTCCTGCGAATCCACTACGAGGCCCTGGCTGCCTCGTGTCTGCTATGCACGCTCCTGGTTGGCATCCTGGACTATGGTCACCGCGTGCATGGCTGCGACTTGCTCTGCTGGCAGCACCAGCTGGAACGATGGAACGATATGCCAATGGCTATCATGCTCCTGATTGCTTCCCTTAAGCTCTTGCTGATTGTGATCATGATGCTGTTGAGCTATGCGAAAACCAGGCCGGATATTGAGCCACCAATTTCGCATGTAAAGCGTCGCTATTGCCGCTTTCTTCTGATGCGACTTCTGGCCGCCCACGACGAGTTCCTGCATAACGATCAAGGGATCGAAGGACGACATGCAGCGCTCCTGCAGGCCATTCAGCAGTTCCGTTCGGACGCGCGCAAGATCTACGAACGCACTGTGCCTCAGCTCAATCGATCCATACAACAGATGCTGCCCGTGGATGAGCAGCAGGAGCAGGAACTGCTAAAACTCGGATACAACAGGTGCAAGGGCGTCAACCAGCTCGGGGAGGCGGATATCTACAGAATGGCATTATCCTTGCCCTTGCCAAAACAATGAGCGAGAAACCAATAAAGTGTGGCACACACAGCTTATAAACAACGGGCGGGCAGGGGCAGGGGCAGCAGTAGAAAGAGGGTGTATAAGCCACAACAACAAGGCTACCAAAGTGTATAGCACAAAAATGTACGCAACTTTTTAATTAGGTTTAGCAAGAATCTTTGCTCGTTATGCTCTGTAGAGGAAATTGCAAGGGGAATGTTGTTAGCATTAGGCAGGTGGTTGTGTATTCCGGATCGACAAAGAAGGTGTAACCAATAAAGTCGTCAATGTACTGAAATATCAAATAAACTAATACTAAAGATAATAGTTGGATGACTTTTTATATTATGGGTCTCTGATTTCTAACGAATATGCCTTTCCACAGGGTATATCAATACATTGTTTTGTATTTTCTGTTGCGGCTTTTGTTCATTTTCACTTTGGCAACATGTAAATTTTAATGCTTCTCATGTGAGCTGAAGACTAACGAAACTCAATTCAGCACATTGGTAACTCGTTTCGAGCCGGGTCTAAAGCGAGTGGCGGAGCAACAAAGTTGAAGTCGGCCAATTAGGTTGCTGGGCAATTATTAGTTTAAAATTGTTTAAAGTTACGCTGGCTCATTGTTGTTGATGCGGGAAATAAGTATTGGAGCTCCGTTTGCGGAATGCACAGAGCCAATATCAATCGAGCTTTGCAATTTGCCAGCGGATTGTGAGCCATAATGGAATTGCCTTGGGAACGTCATTTTGTGTGGCTCAAAACAAGTAAAGTGCCATAGAAATGCGAGTGAATTGTGTATAGTATGCAGAGCAGCAAATAGAACGAGTAATAATAAATAAAATTGTAGTCAATTCATAAGGATATTGCCGATACAAATAGGCGGTGAGGCGGTGGGGGGGTGGAACGGTGAAGCGGTGAAGCGGTGGGTGGGGTACACAAGACAGGCGACAGACGAGAGGCGACATGCAAACAACATTCATTCATATTTACCAATAGACTCCCACTATGCATGAGCCCCACCCAGCCTCAGCCTCAGATCCATGTCCTTCTCCATAAGCAAGCACAATGTGCGTATAAATAACGGATTTCCTGTTATAAAATATTTGTAACGACATTTTATGTATGCCGATTTATATGTTCCATTGTGCAGCCAGGACTCGCACTCGTAAGTATGCGAGAATCGCTCCTGTCGCTGCCATTGCAGGCACTTCGTCACCGTTGGCAGTTATGGCTATATATGGGTATGCATATGGATATAGATATAGATATTGAAATGGATATCCATGCATCGATGTCGATGCTGAAAACGTCTTTGGAATTGCAGCTGTCAGCGGGGCAACAAATTTCATTTAGTATTATGTGCAAATAGTTCACAGTGGGAGATTTCAGCCATCTAGCTGCCTGGAATTAGCACCGCAGCAATAAATTGTATAGAAGTCATCATAAATAACTAGAATGCTATTCTAAAAATGTAAATGCCAGTCAATCTAAAGGTAAAACCATATCAAAGAAGACATTCTAAAAACCAGTTTAGTTTTGATAAAGATAAGGGAGTTTGAAGTTCAATGGAAGACAAGACCAACAATTTTCTAGATTTTGGCATAAAATTTTGTCAAAAATCGAAAAACATATTTTTCTTCTTAAAATCCAAAAATTAAGTTACAAAATCAATTTAAATGTAATATTGGTTCAGTTTTAGCAAAGTTATGAGAGTTTGAAGTGTAGGAATATATATTTTAATATGCAGACCCTTCCAAGTAAAATATTTCGTCAATTTTGTCATGAAATTTGATCGAATTTCGAACTAACTAAGAATATGTTTTGAATTCAAATTTTATACTAGTTTTTATACACGCAATCAAATAAAAGTAAATATTTGCTTTTCTAATTCTTGCAAATACTGAATTTTCCAAAATTGTTAAGGGTTCCCCCTTAATTCCTGAGAATCGCAAAGAAAGGCGAAATGCAGTAGAGTGCCAAGCAATTAATCGTTGAGAATCGCAGAGAAAGTGTAATAAATATTTTTACTAAAACAATTTCATATTTGTTCGATTGCATGTTTTGTGAGAAAAATTCCACTGTCATTGATGCGCAACGCCAGCTGCAGTGGCAGTTTCATAAATCACAGTCAGAAGCGTGTTAATCTCTATCAAAGAACTGCAACTTGACACTTAAATACTGATGCACCATACTCCCCAATGCAATGCATTCCAGACGATTCTATCGAGCAATCATTTTTGGGTTTATGCCAGGTGAGGAAGCCCCAAACTACACATACGCACTTGGATCGTTTGGGTCTTAGATTAGGCACTTAATACTGAGGACAGTTCTTGCCACTAGAGCCTCATAAGTATGCTCCTGGGAATGTTCGTAAGTTTGACTCGTTCGATGCGTGTGGCACACAGACAGACAGATAGACAGTCAGATAGACAGACAGACAGACACACACACACCAGACACACACAAATACACACAGATAGTAAAACATGGCATATCAAAGACCAAAGAGGCGTTGAAGCATAGCAAATTCAATTCAGTACTGTTGCTTTGGCAGTTTGTTGTTGTTTTTGTTTGATAAAAGGACTAACCGGGCAAAGTGTAGTGAAGTGGCTGGATGGAAGGGAATGGCCCAAACAGCAACGGCCAAAACCCAAATAATATTAATATGCAAATTGAGTTTTTTAGTTGAGTGATCTAAGCGGATAACCGGAGCCCAAGACAAGGCAACAACAAGGACGGGCAGCAGCAGGCATCCTTGAATGGGGCACACAGCCCCCAGAGATCGGGGCAGCAGCAAACAGACAGCATCTCCGGTTGAGCACTTTGGTTTATTGATTGCCCGCTGGTGAAGGCCAGAGAGGATAAGCCGGCAGCAGCGGCGAATTATACGAGTATATCACACATTTTGATTCAAATGCGACTTGCGAATCAATTGAAATCATATTTTATTAAACGTTTACGGGGCCATTTCCCACAGCCGCCACGGGCAAACAATAACAGCACATACTATGGCCTTCGGGGGCTCGAGCTCAAATAAATATACGTGTGTATACATACAACATAAATCGGATCAGGATCGGCCAGGGGCAGGGCGGTCGGAGGGGGGCAGTCAGTTGGTGGCCGCCGGGCGGGACACCCAAAATATATACAAAAAATATTTACAAGAACTTTGCTGGAAAGTAAACCACCCAAAGGCAACGCATCAAATGCGAGTATAAATACATAAAAAATATTTTCAAGAATTGAAGCGAAGGCGTGGCCGGGTGAAAGCTTCGCAACAGAGGGGAGTGAGCTGTTTGAGGAGAGAAGCACAAGTTATGAAATTTGCTTTTCTGCATGAAATAAATTCCACAAGAAATTGAAAACGAAAAGCGCAGCAAGCAGCGCAGATTGAAAGCAAACGAGAGGCAGACAAACGGACAAACTGCCGTACAAATGTGCAGAAAAGGCACGATTCAACTTTAGTGGGAGGCCTTGAGTGGGCGTGGCTGGCGTCTAGTCCTGGTGCTGACTCTGGTTCTGATTCTGATTCAGATTCTGGCTGCGAAACTGTGCGTCGCAAAATATGGCCCGGAGGATTTGGCAAATGTCACGCAACTGAAAGTTGTCGCTGACGCTGATGGAGTTGGATTCAGTTTGGGATTCCTGAAATTCAAAGCAAATACCGCAAGCAATTGATTTATAATTACGGTCGTGCCGGAAGTGGGCCGCTGCCATAGCCATTCACCGATTTGCTCAATTAGCCAACTGGTTGGCAAACATGAAACTGAAACCAACAAACAGCGATTCAGAATGTTAAATGGGGCTCCTGGCTTATGAAGGAAGCAACTGGGACTCTCTGTTGTGCGCAATTTCCGCTTGACATGCTGTTCGTTGGGCAATTTTGCTTTCTTTTTTATGGTTTTTTATGTTTTCTTTCAAGTTGCCTCTCACCTGTGGCGCGACGCACACGGTGCGTATGAGTATCGTCCCCTCAGCATCATTTGCTTTTTTAATGCCTCCTTCATAGGAATCTACATTGCCCCTGCCCAAAAACGTTGTGTACCAACTTTGAGTCTTTTGCTAAACATATGCAAATTAGAATATTTACATGTGGCAGGATAACAGGGGGGCAGCCTGAGGCTGAGGCGGACACGGACACGGAGGCGGAGGCTGTTGCCTGATTTTTACTTGATATGGACACGTATGCGGCATAACAAAATATTACCAGATTCAAGGTGCAATTTTCAAGCACTGTCTAGACATAATTTTAAACCAATTTATAGTAAGATTACAAAGGGTTTAAACTAAAATTTACTCAAAGCAATGTACTTTAAATACCTGTGCAGAAATCTTATTAAAATTGTTAACCAAATATGATCATATTACATCGAAGTATCAGACTTGCTACGAGCTCCACTTTTGAATCAATTAATAGAAAAATGTTTAGCTTACTCTTGTGAAACGTCAAAATCCTTTGTATTGTTGTACTTTCTATGATTTTTGAATCATTCCAGAGCTTAAGGAACTTCTTACATAATTATCATAAGTCTTAAGTCTATTGATTAACTTAAAACTCTCTGCATTGATATCTTTATCTAAACTAAACAAATATCAAATATATAACTAGATATAAATATTAAGTCCTTATAAACATGACATGAATAAACTTTCAAAGTAGAAACATTAGCAAATATGTATATTCTATGGCTGTTTAATTAGTTTATTGTGTAATCAATATATATTGATTATACTGTCTGCTTAAATCAAGCCAAGCGAGTATTTTAGTTACAGCCTTTACAGTTGTATCAGCTTAGTCCTTTTAAAGCTCAGGCGCACACAGATGAGCTAGTTTTCAGTTTGCCTAAGGGATAAGATATCTCGGCTTCTATAAACCCTTGAATAATTAATTCCTATGCTTCACACACTCACATACCAAAAGGAATTGAAAGAAAATCGAATACGCAGTCCTGCACAGGCCTAACTAATCCTTATGTCAGCTCACGCTCCGTTCACCTTTACGCTTCTCAAGCCGTAGCCTCGAGCATGTCCGTTATTTTGTTTACAAGAAAACATAAATCTCAGCGCCTGGGGCAGGGGCAACAAGAGGCGGAGGCGGAGGCGTAGGCAGAGGCGGATATGTTTTCGGTATGGGCATGTCTGTATGCGGTCGAAAGGATTGCCAACGGTTGCCGTGTGAAATGAAACATATCATCACTTCAGGACCCACACATGTGCGGGATGCCGGATGCTCGGCCTATGCCAGAGGTGCTCGTCTGGCCTGGCAGACCCCACCGAAAAAAAGGCCACATGGAGGTACTCATGATGTTGGCGCTGGTGGGGGATGGAGGAAAGTTTGGGTGTGTGAACAGCTTTGGTTTGTACGCGTCAACTGTAAAATCCTTTTTGACGTGCCATAGGAAGCGCAGGCGGGGCAAGGCGGTCCTTTGGGTTCCACATTGACTACGTCTGTGTCCGAAGTGGCCATAAAAAATGCTTTACCCCTAGGGGTTAGAGGCGTGACTGGGCCAGCCTTAGATGGAGCAATCCAATTATAAAGAATTTTAAACTATGTACCATGAAGAGGACATTTAAAGCGCACACAAGAACCAGGTTATTAGCGCATTAGTATGTGTGTGTGTAGATCTGGGTGTGTGTGTGGGGGCGAGTGTGTGAGTAAGTTATTAAAAAGGAGCAAAGTTGTGAAGGGCCACATCAGTCAAGGGCTCACACAGCTGAGCTCCTTTCCTCCACGCTCAGTATAGAAATTGACGTGAAATTTATTCGCTCTGTTTTCGGGTTGAAAGTTGAAGAAAAAATATAGCAACAATCCATAAAGTAAATGTTGCATTTAAACAAACAAACCAAGCGACATACAGAGCATCAAAGCACTGGCAAACACTGGAAGCCAAAACTGACAGTGACAACTGGCTGAATGAGGACGATCAGGACGAGAGCCGTGGACCGAGGACCGAGAGGACCGAGTCGTTTCGTTGCGTTGATGATGCCGTCGACATTGTCTCCCGCCTCCAAGTAATATGTAGTAAAAAAATTGACATAAGCGGATATGTTACACAGCGCCTTTGCGAGCTTGATGGAATGAGTCCTGTATGTGTATGTATATATGTGTATGTGTGTGTGTGTGTGTGTGTGTGTGTGGCTGGTGTGCCATAGGCAGTGGCTGCATGCGCAGTGAGCAGATAAATTAATGCGATTTTTCATGCTACATGTTTGAGTTTGATTTATGCAATTATATCTTCCTCTGCCGGCAGACGCCACGAGTGTTTGTGTGTGGCTCTGATGTACAAGTTTTGTCAAACATGTCTAAAAGCACTCATTTTTTATATTTGATATAAAGCGGAAATGCTTATAATGTTTCCGGTTTGTTACCTACACGCACAATTGTAGCAAAAAGAAAAGAAAAAAAACCAGCTACTGAGTGCTTATACTGAGATACCCTAACACGCTAACAGTCAGCTTTTAAAGTATATATTATTCAGCAGAGGGTCAGCTCTGTGAACTTATGGCTAGACACATTTAATATTAGCTAAGGCTATCCCTGAGGACACTAAAGTTTTGGCAGAAGCCATACACAAATATTCAAAATGGTATTTTAAGTTAAACTAAAACGTAAGATACTTTAATTGCAGATATGTTTAAATATAATTCAAAAATTGAAAGTGCTAGAGGAATTCCTAATTGTATTTTTTTAAGAAAAAGGCTTAATCACTATCATAGTCCTTCCTAACTTGGAAGCATTTAATAAATTCGTTAAATTAGTTGAAAAATTTAACATTTCTCACCTAATTTAAACGCCTGAGCATTCTAGTAACACATCACACATAACATGTAAAATCTACCACACAACCTAAACATTCATTTCAATTTAAGTGTATTTGAAACTTATAAGGTTTTGTATCTTTTCACCTGTAATATTTCATCACACACTACTAAGCTGAAGGCCTTAATGCTATTGATTGGTATAATTATAGTTTTAAGGCATTACTATAATAAATAAATCAATAAAGAATGCATAATTATTTAGATTCTTATACTCGTTCTATAACTTATCAGGTCTTCAGCTTAGAGTTCAAGCAGATTGACCAATTATTTAACAAGACTCAACCCACTTAACTGACTTAACAATCTGTGAAGTTGCATGTCAAGACTCAGGCTACAAGCGCTCTTCTACTGAATGTCATTAAGCCAGTTATAAAGTTATGGTATCCTCTTGAAGGGTATTAAAATGCCAGCAGCTGCCACACTGCATAGCAGCAACAAGAGGATCAATATGGAGCATGAAGACTGAGCTAGAATTGGCAGCAACGTTAATTTGTCATGGCAGCGGATGTGGTCAACACACACACATATACACACACAGAAAAATTACACAACAACTTTATGTGCGCTCCGTGCTCTGTGCTCCAATCAAAACTCTGCAGGTCCTCTTACCTGTAATCTGGACAGCAAATCCGATTAAATGCAAATGCTGCTGACCCCCAGTGGCCGCAGTGGCAGACTCCATGGTCCGGCGTACTTCACTGCCACAGCCACAGCCACAGCTTAGTTGCGTAAGTTATCAGCAACGGGATGGAAGACTGAAGTGGCAAGCAGCGCACAGCGGTTGCACTGCAGCAGTCGTCATTCACGCAAGCATCTTATTTGGAGACACAAATACACACACTATATAAACACACACAGTTATACTGTTATAGCCGTGTTGTGGCACTGCAGCAATTCCCATTGGCGGCTTTTAATTATTATTTCAACAGCCGAGATTGAAGCACGTTGTGCACTTGCATTAGCATCGAAGGTAGCTGCCACTCGCATGCTCAGCATGGACGGGGCAAATAGATATGCTGCATGGCTTAAAACGCTGCCAAATTGTTAGCATAAAAACTCATTTCGGCCATTAACGGACTGACAGCAACGAGAGTCGAATTGGCGCTGAGGGCGCGATGAAAACGAAATCGCTCCTTCAAAGGAAAGGAAACGACAGCCATTTTCTATTCGTATTCCTTCCTGGGAAAACTGACAACTGTCTCTGGGGCGACGACTCTTTAAAGCTGCTCGTCTGCACTACACAAATTGCTTGTTTAAAAAAAAAAAACCAACAACAAAAACAACAAAACTGCGCCAAATATTTGTTCAACATTTAAGCATCGACATTATCATCATTGTCGCAAGTTTGTTTGGCTTCGCATCAGAATTTTATGGAGCGCACAAATATGAGACAGCATCCTGTAAGAAGTATGGGAGTGCGAGCGAGCACCCAGACGATGGTAAGAATAAAAACGCCACTTCCGTTTTATTTGCGCAAAATTAAATAAACCGAAATATGGGCGACCATATTGGCGCATAATAGGGAAAATATTTTGTTCATTAATGTGCCCCAACGAGGAGTAGATAGAAAAGAAGTAGAAATAACAGTTGCAGTCGGCTGTGCCAGACCTTGAGGTGCCCTGGAATCACTTTTTCAATTACTGTATAACTAAATTAGTTAATTTAGGAAGACTTATACCTACCTATACTTACACTACTATAAAACCCGATGGAAGCGAGTATTTTAACTCTGATAGTTTTTCTATGGTATATATGTTTAAAATAATTAAATTGTTGAGATACTTACATACGTATAAATGCCATAGGTAATGCCATTTTTGTATTATGCTGAAAATAGATAAACAAAAATAAGAAAAACTATAAAAAAATGGTATTGGGGATTATCGAGGCGAGGCAAGCAGAAAGCGGAGCTTTCGAGTTTCCACATATATTTGGCTGCTTTTGAAGAGCGTAGCGTATGCTGTTATATGGGGCTATGCAACACCCACTGCTGCTGCCTCCGCAAACTTTTTATACCCTCGCAAAGTTACAGGACATACAAAAGTAAAAATAAATAAGCAGCAAAAAGGAAAGCCGAAAAGTAAAAGCTTTGCCACTAGCCAGTTTATTGTGTATAAACATTTGCAGGACTAAAGCATTGGCAGGACAGAGCGAGGCAGATGCGGCTGGAGGAGGAGAGTGCCACAAAGTGACTGGCGGAATAATATTAGATCGAAGTTTGTATAAGCTACAAAGAAAAGAAGGCCCATTGAATGTACCACGATTGGCAATCGAGTCTCGCTTATTCCTTTTAAAGTGTTTCGGGGTTGGGGTGTGGAGGGAGGAACTGAAACTCATATTACTGCCTCCGCCAAGCCAGCGAGCCGCACTAATCAACACAATTACGGTGCAGTCGAAGGAAAACTTTTCTAATTGGATATGAAGACGCGCACATGCGTTTCTTTCAAAGAATTTCACTCCATGTGGAGCTCGCAGAAGGTCCAAACAATTTGGCAAGAAAATGGCGAGCTACAACGGCAGCTCCATAGGCGTCGCCGCTGTCGCCCTGCGTTCCAAGCCCAATCCCCGTACGCTGAGATGCTTTGACAAATTATTTTTAAGCCAATTTACAACTTGAGAAAAAGTATCAAGAAAACATATCACCCACCCAGCTAGAAAGGGTGTGAGGTGGTGTGTGTGTGTCTGTGTGGGTGTGTGTGTGTGTAGGTAAAGCAAATATAATGCGAGGGATAAAAGTGTAAAGTTGACAACCCAAGCACATTACTCACCCGAGGTGCCAGCAACGACGACGAAGACGACGGCATTAAAATAACCAACCAAGCGATTCAACGTCAAATGAACAAAGAGCTGAACAGAAACAGGCAACCGAAGCAGTCGCTAAAATGAGCATGGCCAAGAAAAATGGTAATGCGGTCCTGCCAAGCTCCCAGTACAAGCCGAGGGCCACAGCCAGCCAGAGCTAGAGCCTTAAGTGTATGCAGCCAGAGGCAGTCAAGAGTTCATGTTGACGCCGGCATTTGTGTTTTCAGCTCCTTCGTTGGCACTACTTGCTAACACTGACACGCGCACATGATGCCTGGCTTTGGCCAGGGCCAGAAAGAAGCATTTTCTCAGCGCTCCTCTCAAGCTCGACAAAATGACGACACTCGGTGCCGGAAGCCATTAATTTTGTCACTCCCCGAAGTGTGGAGTTTCACATGAGTCGCTGGAGTCGCTGCCTTGGTGCATTGACCAGCGCAATATTGAAAATCATGAAATTGCAATTAAAGTTGTGCACCTGTGCGCTGGCCCATAACCATGCCCTTGCCCAGATTTAAGGGGCAGAGGCTGTTCCACTTACTGCGGCGACGTCCAAGACACAAGTTAATTGTTGGCAAGCGCAAAACCGCAATGACCGCAACGGCAACAGCAACAACAGCAGCGAGTGTTGCACACTCGAAAGTTCTCATGACACTTTGGTGATGATGCAATGCGGCCAACGGCGGGGAGGCGCAACTGCTGTAACCGCTAAAACCGCGAACATGTTTACAGTTTGATGTGCATATGTTGTCTTGGCGATTGACTTAATAATTACAATGCATAATTTAATATCTCAATATGTGACAGGTTTGAGTAACAAGACTTATTAAAACAAATTTTAAACTAAAGTAGCGGCCATTAGGCTGGCCATGTCCGAGTTTTAAATTACAGCCAAACAGCGCTCAGTCTTCAATAACGCACATTATATTGATGCCACACTTACCAAGATTGACGCCCTCGAGCGCCGACTCCTGGTGTGAGCGCATATAAATCAGGAACTGTATGATAACGTAAAACAAATTGTTACGATCGTAGGCGCAATTGTGCAGCTCCTTTTCGCTAATAAAATTAAACTTGGGCTTCATTTGGTTGTTTGTCATGAGTATGGCACAATGAGCTTTGTTATTAACCGCATTAATAATATCCTTAGTGGAGCGTTTCTCCTCGCGCGTAAGTACATAGCGCGAGTGGAAGGGTCGACCGCCGCCCTGAGGTAATGGCATCAATTGGCTATCGAAATAAACGCAAAACAGATGAAACAGTATCTAGAACGGAATGTAAAGTGTATTAGACATTAAACGTAAGCAATATGCGATCAATACTCACTGCAGCGTCCGTGGGCAGATGATCGCCCCACTGCTGGCCATTGTGCGCATTGCCAGAGTTCCAGCGGTAGTCCCCAAGACAAGAGCCCTGAGCAAGCTCCTTTATGCGCTGCACCAGATACTCCTGATTATTGAAAGTGTCGAGGAAGGGCAACAGCAGTGGCAGCATGGGTGCAAAGCTCTGCACGAACTGTTGGTTCTCTGCCATTTTGCGTAAGCGTTCGAGACCCATAGCGCCGATCTTCAAATCACTAAGACCACGCTGCCGAAACACATCGTCCATAAAATCAATCTGCTTGACCAGGCGCTGCAGTATAGTGCTGGATATCCACTACAAATTAAAAAACATTATAAATTAAGTTAACTTTGATTAGCTGCAGCACTTACATATCTGAGATTGCTTAAATATTGCGACAGCTTGACCGTGGAGATGCGTTTGATGACCTCCGAGTTGCTGTCCTTAAACTGAAGGATGCCAAACTCTTCAATTGAAGTAGGCGCATTCTCTGCGGAGGGTTCCGGCGCTGGCGCCAATTGATAGATGGTACGCTTCAGCAAGTACGCCGCATTGTTGCAGTAGTTCCAGAACGAGTTAGACGAGTCCATGTTTAGTATATTTGATGTATCGGTCTGTTCGGCATAGCTGCGGTCGCGTTCGCGCTCTGCGCGCCTTATTAGGGCCGGCAGCTTGCGCACATCTGTTGGGAAATCATCGCGACACACCTCCGCGTAGGGGGACATGTAGGCGGACTCATTGCTCAGGTTGCTGGCATTAAGTGAGTTATTGGCGCCCATCGAACAATTGTAAGATTGATTGTGGAACTGCTGCTGTTGCTGATGTTGTTGCTGCTGCTGCGGTGTGCGCATTGGACTGGTACTGCGGCGTGGCGACTGTGTGCCCCAGCGGCTATCCTCAAATGACGAGTGCCAATTAATAATGGGCACATTATCCTTAACAAGCGGCTCAAGTTCGTAGCTGCGTGGCTTTGTCCTTTTTATAACATTTTTACAGTTTTCTAAAAGTGCATAAAGTATTCTTATGTATACTGTATCATTAAAACGCTTGCACATTGTTTACCATTAGTTTCATCCAGCAGATGCCTTTGCAGCTCCGTAACGCAGTCCGGATTGCTTTCAATCATTAACCACCACATGTATTTGCCAATGCATGCGAGTGCGCTCAGAAAGACGAGCACTGCGAACGAGTACTCCACCTGATACCAGAAGGAACGCTTATTTGAGTCGCATATCTGCCAAAGATCAAAAGCAATCAGTGCCAAGAATATCAGATTTATGAAACCCCATTTCAAGTAGTTTCTGGCCTCTGCACGCCGGCGACGAATTTCCAATCTCTCCGGCACATTGACACGAGATAATCGCGCCGTTTGTTTATGCTCCGCGATAGGACTACGAAAGCTTGGCGTGCTGCAAATAATATAGCTTTACATAAAGCAATATATAAAACATTAGCTCGCAGTACTTTACCATGTGCTTCCTGAGTAATTCATGTTTTAATGCAATAATTACAGCTATGTACAATTGTAGTCCGTAGAAGAACGCCGCAAATTGGCGGACTCAAAACAGTGTGTACACACCTGAGCAAAATTGGTTATCGTACGATATATCGTTAACAATAATAGCGATTGTGGTAACTCTATACATTTACCTTGCTCTTGTGAAAAAGCTGCTTGCTATGAAACAATATGTGCGCTGTAATTTTAAATTCAAAATTTTGTCCTTCAATTTTGTATTTTAGAAGATAAGAGTTTTATTCAAATATCATTATATACGTTCATTTTAAAACATGAATATCCTTTGTAAGTTTACTTCCCATCCTTAACGCATCGATGTAAGGAAAGTAAAATACGAGAACGCACCTTGTATTATCTAAAAGACAACGGAAATTACTTGCAGCACAAATAAAATCATTATTAATTATTACTCTAAGCACGGTGACTAGGGTGACGCGGAAATACTTTAAGCCAGTGAGGTAGAAAGGTCGTGAGTTAATTCCAATGGCCAGTCCGACCAGCTTCATAAGTAGAACATTTTCATGGACATTTTCCGATTTATATATAACAAGCTCCCAGTCACAACTGTAGTACATGAGACTCAGCTCGTCCGTCTGACAATCAATAACAAGAACAGATACAATTATTAAAAAATATAGCTTATCCACCGATAAACGCACCGTTGTGTAGAGAATTGAACCGACCATTCCAAAAGTCAGCAACTCAAAAAACTTGGCAGCGAACCACACGATATAGGCAATATTTGCCGCTGGATTCTACGGAATAGGAAGATTATGAGGACAACCATTATGTGTATTGGTGACTTACCGTGTAAGCCTTAAAACCCGTAGCACAGAGAAGAATGGCACTGAAGCTGAACATTATAAAAATACGAAAACTAAATTCCTTCTCAACACTTTCACCGAACAGATTCAGTGCAACATTTCGACGCAGTATATGGATGAGCACACGTCGATAATTGGCTGCTACATCTGCACCCTTCCCCTCTTTCAGCAACTGTTTGGCTGCAAGGTCCAAATCCCGCCTTAGCAAATCATAGCGACCATTTAGATGCATCATTATCTCGCCCAGGACATTCAGTTCGCCAAAGAGCATGCTGGTTATCACCCAGCCCACCCAGTAGTTTAGGCAGATCAGAGGTATGAAGAAATGCAGCTGGGTGTTGTCGAAAGGATACTTTTGCTGGTAGAGCATCTCTCGCCTGTTATATATAATATTCTGTACCGGCACCAGTGAGAAGTTCATCATGGAAAAGAGGTAGCCAATTGAGTTGAGGCGAGTGCCCAGCAGCTGTCGCTGTATGCGGGAATATAGCAGTGGCTCCGACTCCTGGGTCACGTAGATATCTGCATAGAATCTCTGCAGCAATTGCTTGAACTTGTCTTTGTGCAGTGCCAACTGGTAACCTCGTATCTGTATCTCAAGCAGTGCCAGATAAGTTGGTACTCCTGTGAGCATTTTGTCAATGTCCTTGCGATTGGCCAGCACGTAATGGAGATCCACCTCGTTATGTTGACAAAATATGAGAAATCCCACAAAGATAATCATCCGCTCAGTCAACACGGCTCGCCGACTGGCTCCATCCTCCAGTGGCCAGGCAATGTGATTGATTCGACGGTACAGAGCCATCGGCCAAGGTAAGGATACAGGAGTTCCATCTCTGAGTCGTGGCTGATATCGCATGGCTGGAATTCCGGGCTCGACTGAGTCCACGAAAAACACGAGCAATCCATTTATACTCTACACTTGCTCATTAGTAATGATTTAATTGGCAGACAGTCGACAAAAACTTAATTGCAGTCAAAACAGACAGCCATTTTTCACAATTTATATTCATAATTAACGAATCCATTTAAATGTCCATGAAAACAATAAACAAAATGAACGTCATCTATTATTAATATTCGTTATTTTTTTCCTAAATAAAACACAAACAGGCAATTTAAAGGATATCAATTAAATGAATACAAATATTCGGGAATCTAAAAAATATATGATAAGTTAAAGTAACTTATTTGATGTCAGCCTGTAAATGAGATATCCTGTTGAATATAGAATTAAATTGTAATTGTAAGAAAACTACTGCTATCTGATTAAATTGAAGATTTTTGTTAGTTTATTTAGATAATTGCATTTATATAATTGCCATTTGGTATTAGTTAGTTAGTTATGTATACGTATTTAAAAAATATGCACAATTCCATTAACTACGTTAAGGTTTCTAGGTTTAATGCGTTTGTATTGCACGGAAATGGTATACTTGGAAACTAATGCTATGATCATTGTTTCAGTTAATATATTTTGTAGTACATACTGGTTATAATACTGGCTTCAGCTACCATGAATATGCACAATAAACACACACATTAAGACAAGTACATATTTAGTATGCAAATAACGAATACTTAGTTTGGGACTTTCATTTTATTTTGGCGAGCGCTTTCATACATTTTCGGAATTGACTTCAGAATCAATCCACTATATCCTATGTGAACATCGAGAACCTCTATGGGAAAACAGTTACCTAAAATGCACGTAGTAGTTAGCATATTGTTATACACAGTTAGTTTACTAGTTATATCGTATGAATTGTATCTATAATATGTACTCGTATCGGGTTAAATTGTCTAGACTGTCTATGGTTGTGTGACGCGCTTAATTGGCCAGCGAACGCTTGCCCCAGCCCGCGTGCAGCTTCTGCCACTGATCACGCTTGCCCCACATGCCCTTCAGGTTGTTCCAGGTAGGCTCGCGCTTGCCCCAGGCGCCCCTAAACTTGTTCCAGCCCTGAGCCTGACGCCGCTTGCCCCAGGCAACGTTCATGTTCTTCCAAGCCCTCTTGTCGATTGTGTTGTCGTTGCCCAAATCCTCGGTCTCCTCATTCGACTGCGGCTGCTGCTGCTGCTGCTGCTCCAAATTGCCACTGGCCATGCGCTCAAAGGTGTTCCAGTCGATGGTGTTGGTGCCGTCGGTTATGACCAAGGGCACAAAGTGACCCGTCATGTAGATGGAGTCATCCATTTCCAGTGCAGCCGGATCCCCTGATCGCTTGCCCCAGGAGCTCTGCAGCGACTGCCAGGCGCGCTTGTTGCTGTTACCATAGAGATCATTGTCGCCTAGCTGTTCCACCACCTGATCAGACAAACCTGTGGCTGCCAGCTCATTGTTGTTGTTTGCAATGGATGCGCCGTGACTGCTGCTGGTGCTGCACAGGAGCAGCAGCAAGAGGGCGGTGCAGTGTGTCCCACAGCCGGAGCTCTTCATCTGGGCCATGGTGCTGAAAAAGCAGTCAGAAGCAAAGTGAAAAATTGAATACTGGAATTATAGAAATACAGAAATATAGAAATAAGGCTAAGCAATGGCCAGTCAAAGTCGTGACTACAACACCACTTCCCGCGGTGAGTTTTCCCCTGGGGGTGCTGGAATCGCTTTGTTTTTGCTGTTGGCAATCATTTCCGCCTACGCCTCAAATTACAGCAACAAGCATAACGATTTAGCTAAATATCCACTCTAATTGAAAGCGGTGGGGCAGCATAGCTATGCCCCTTCCCCTACCCTCCACTCAGCGAACACGGCACTCAAGTCCCGACGGTGACGTTGAAGGGCCAAGTTTAACTCACGCCAAATACCAACCGCTGCGTTAAAAGCCAGCAACGCATAACAGTTACAATTTATGGCCTATTAATGTCTTGTTGCATTGCGAGTTTGAGGTAGCTAACGGTAGGCGGTAACTGTGCCAGTAGAAGCCTAATAATAATAATAATGATAATACGCATACGTCTCGTAGTCCCACGGATTTTGCTGTTCCTGCATCCCCAAAATGCAAGGCTATGAAAATGTGTTTCGTGTGCATGTGGGTGTGCGTGTGTGTGGGTGTGTATGTGGCGTAACCACTCATTATGCTTTAAAACGATATTGCATAATGACACTAAAGATTATGGCCATGTTTGCAGCACAACTTAAGTGGCTGCAAGATGGAGGATGGCTGCACTGCTATCGTGTTGAAAGAAACCGACAAAGGACCTCGTGCCACTAAGCGGCTTCGCATTGTTTGAACTTGACGCTAAAGAAGTTCACCATGTGCGTTTGCTTGGGCAAAGCGTATTCATTAGCATAGCACCAGCAAGTACACTTGAAGATTAGGAGAACCCTGTGATAAAACCGACAGCTTGAGAGCACTCCTGAATAGAGCCTCTTAAATCCTTGCAACATGGAAGCGGGAGCGGCATATAACTTCTCACTTCTACATTTCACAACTCTATTTATACTGTTTATAGTAAGAGTTCTTACTAATGTCAATGCCGACGGCAATATGTTACCTTGATACCAATTAAGACAAGACATTGATAAAGTCGTATTATTCTGATTAGCTTTTTCGCTGCGGAAGGATTCAGCGCGCGGATTCACTATAGCCACAAAACAAAACAAAAGAATGGAAAACTGAAATTTGTGTCCATAAACAAAAACGTATGTGATTTAATCTCCGCAAGCTACAGCTTTTTGTCAAACGCATATTCTAATTCATATGAGTGTCAAATTAACATCTGCTCATCACGATTGAAAACTGAGCAGTTATTAAAATTGAACCCAGCTGGCGACAATGCCAAAAGAGCATTTAGCGTGAATCCGCAGGATGCAGAAAGATGTGGTAAATACAAAGTTATACTATGTTAAGACGGCTTCGTCCTGGTGGACGCACCAAGGAAGTTTGAAGCAGAACTTCATTAGATAGGCGCTTCAGTATTTTTTTTTAAATACTCAGTCAAATGAAGACTACTAAACTGTGAATTTAAATATGCTGAAACAAAAGGGAAAATATTGAAATATTTCGGACATATTTGCCTACATGAAAATGCTTTCTAAAAGCCGAAAAGTCTTAGCCAGCAATGGACACATGTGGCAGTATCGCTATCTAAGTAATCCAAAGGGCTGCTGATTAAATGCTTTTTCAGTTTGATGGTATTGTCCTGGGATTGGACAGTTAATTGAAGCAGCTAAATTTAACACGTGGCCGGACTCTTGGCTCTTGACTCTTGACTGATTGTCTGAATGTCGGAATGTCTGAATGAAAGTGGCGTTGGTTTTATGTTGTCTTACTTTGCATTTAATTTGTGCGCTTGTCGTTGATTGATTGACGCCCAGATGAAAGTTTTAGCGGCTTTGCGTTAAATTATAATAGATAGCTCCGGCGCGATGATAGGGCACGCATCAAATTTTATGACCATACACTCGACCTAGCCGGAGCAAAGGGCAAACAGGATGTATCAACCGGACCAGGAGCAGGACTCAAAGCAACCAGCCGCACGTACTGAGCAGCTTTGTAATTGAAATTAACTGAAAATATTTATGGCTTTGTTAGTGGCTGACATTTCAGTGAAGTTGGGAGCTGGAGTGGCAATCCAAGTCCACTGTATTATTCAACAGCCTGCTGTCCTGGCATTATTCTTGACACAGTATGCTACAAGTTTATTTGGCAACAGCTTCTCAGATCCTTATATGTGTACATAAGTAATACACACACTACATACATAGTATAATGAAATTCTCGCGCCGAAATTAAACAGTTCGCACTTGCAAATCGATGCGAGAGGCGTTCAAGTGGAGCGAGTCGGTTTTCATTTCTTTTGAAAGCGCCTTCTTTACCAGCTAGCGCCAATATTTGCCAAAGGATGGCATTCTCCTTTAAGTATTTTGTTTAAATAGGTTTCCTGCGCAGTCCCACGCACGGCGACTGTGTCATTTGAATAAAAATCATCGCCGGCATTGCGATTCACCACAAACCCAACGAGCATCAACGAAAATTCGTAAATAAACAAAATATCCATAGAAGTGCAAATAAATTTGTGGCACCAGCTGGAGCTGCTCATTGGGTTATGCATATCCCTGCCTCTGCCTCTGCCCCTGCCCTTGCCATTGCCCTTGCCCTGACTAGTGTCGGCGTCCTGCATGTGTTCCCAATCCAAATCGGTGGAGAGCAGCAGGGGAAGGAGACGCTGACGACTCTAGCTTGACTACCTAATCACTCAATTTTTAATGCGTCCTGCGTTTTGTTAAGCCAACAAACTTGTCTATTATTAAGTGGATATGGTAAACATATTTACGCTGTCTGCTCCGAATAATAGAACTGGGAATACTGTGTTAAATATTTTATATTTCATTAAGCACCAAGTTAGAGAGCTCAACTATTTTATAAACTACTTTATTTATGCTGAAAACAAAACCCTGCAATTGTGTGAAATGATTCTTAAAGATCGGTGAAGTATAGCTTCTAATATTTAATATATGCAAATTCAATTTCATATTTTTTATATCTTTCATATTTTCTTTGATTAATTGAGATATTAAGAAATAAATAAACAATAAAATATTGCTCTCAAACTAGCCGTTTTAATATGATTTAAATGTAACATAAACTGTATGTAATAATTTTAACTTGGACTTAGTTTCGTTATTTTAATATTTAACTATTCCTATTGTCCTGTATATAAAAATTTGAACTAAATTACTGTAAATGATTTGAATGAAACATATACTTGTGTATGTAATACTTTTAACTTGAAATTAAATTCCTTTTTTAATATTTAACTATTCTTTTTAACCTGCATGTCAAAATTGTCAGTATATTACTGAAAATTATTTAAATGGAGCACATACTTGCATGTTATAAATACTTTTAACTTGAACTTCAATTCTTTATTTTAATATTTAACTATTCTTTTTTGTTCCATATTTCACAATTTTCAGTAATGTACTGTAAAAGGCTTTTAATATCTTTGGCCCTTCACAAATTTGATTAAAATGAACAAAAAGCTTTTAGTATTCAACTCACCTGTCAGTGGATATTTTGTTTTATTTTTTAAAAACCGGAAATGGCTTTTGGTTCCGCGGTTAAGGTTGGCTCAGTCGAATATATATCACAAATTCGCGTCACTATTCTTAATTTGCTTACTTTTTAGATTTGCACGTGAAATGACTTTTATAACTGAATTTGTGGTGCTGCTGCAATTGAATTAGTGCACAAATATGTCTACTGGATGGGATTGCCCTGCGCTTCTCACCGAGTGCCAATGAACTGTTACGGCGAGCCTCGGTCTCGGGATGTGTGTGCAAACCTGTTGATCAACTGTTAATGATACGCTGCTTGGCCGCGACGGCCGTTTATAAATCAAAACGGAAGCGAATCGAGGCACGATTGGTGCGCACGGAAAACACGAGCGCAACACACGAAGCGAGCACACACTCACACACACACAGTCGGACACAATGGCAGTGCGAGCCAGCCAATGTGGATGGCAGTTTGCGGCTGCAGCGACGCGACGCGACGGAAGTGACCGAAAACTGTTGCCTACTTAGTGGGGCAGCCAACAAAGGCGCCCTCGTTGCTCGTTGTCGCTGTCGCTGTCGCTGCCGTTGCTCGTACCGTTGTCCTGCCCATGCCCATTGTCCTGCAGAACGAGCGCGTTTCGAGCTGAAGTTGATGGCACACATGCGCGCCCTTGCACTGTTTATTTTCCTTCCCCTGGGAGCATCGACAGACCTTTGGACACAACATATGCGTGGGCTCTGCCGCAGCTCATTCAAATTCATGTGCATGCTCCAGCTGAAGCGACCGTTAGCTCCTTAGACTAAGCCAACGCCCATGCTGCCAACTAGCATTTAAAATTAAACATGCTTAACCAAAAGTAGAAAACACTTATCGATGGTATGCAATTGCATTTTCTTTGCTCGATGCGGGCGGTCAATTGAACGTCCTGAAGTACCATTTCTTCCATTTAGCAACAATTTGCGATGCCATTGAACGCTGCCCATGTTCCAGAGCGTCCACAGCATGGCTAACCTAAACATCTATACAAGTAAAAACCCTTTTAGAGCTTCATGAATATTTATGGGGCACCTGCCAAGTCGTTTCTTTCGCTTTTTTTTTTGCAACACTTCAATTCCCTTCAAAAACGCTTCTTCAATTACGACAGAAACGCAACCTTTGATACCTGCATATGTATGCGTGGGTATGTGTGTACGTGTGTAGGTTCTGGTACGTGTTTGTGTGTATCTTTTGGATATCAACAGGTTTTCATTTGTGCCATTTGATAGCCACTCCGGGTGAGAACGCCAAATAAACGATGATGGGAATATTTATGACACTGCCACTGCCACAGCTACTGCTCCGGGTGCGTATAATGAATGGGTTATGCAGAACATCGCACATGGCACATCGCTCCATCGCTCAATCGCTCGATAAGGCCGGCCGCATACGTAGTTACTAATTGATTTCGGCTCTGATAAATTGGTTTCGAATAATGTTATCTGAGGTGCAGACAGCTACATGTGTTTTTGCGAGTGCAGCGATTGTAAATCAATCGCTATTTACGTGGAAAATGATATTTGGCTTTGGCCTAATTGCTGCCACCTAAATACATAAAAATTAAGCTGTTTAATAATAAATCTGAACAATGCCCGGGCTTAGTCCTTCACAGAGCTGAAGTTGCAGCCATGCACTGCTGCACGCGTTGAAGCCCTCCTTGTTGACCAACAGGGCCCCACTGACATTTGCTCTTTACAATGGACACATTGCTATAGTGATATATACCCTTGGCGCTTTCATTGTAAGATGAAGTAGCAGACGCTGTTGGCAGCTAATAATAATTTGTTTGCACTTTGCATATGCCAGCTGGTAACAAAGCCATTCGCATTGTGGGACGAGGCTCTGTATGAGTATGTGCACACAAAAAATACTTTATATCTAAATGCATAAACCTTTTAATGAAATTCGAAATTATATAACATTGCCAGCGCGTCGCTCTCAAGTAAAGATAATGCTTGCATAATATAGAAATAATACAAATTAAATAAAAAAGTAACTTCTCATAAATATAAACCAGTTTGCATTAGCTCCCGCTAGGTTTTAAAAAGTTTGCACTTGCATCGTGCTTATAGCTCACAGCTACATAACTCGTGTTGTTATCGATAAGTTGCCACCAAACATCAGAATCACAGTTATCGCGCATCTCTTATCGGCATACCGGCTGATATTTACCATAATGGCGTTTTTGTGTGTTAATATTAGGAAAAAATAAAGAAAAATAAGGAAAATTAATGTAAATGTAGAGTGATCATCATGGATGTCATACTGCCCGAGCCGTACAGTGAACAGAAGTTCCTACAGTGCGCCACACAGCTGCAATATGACGAGTTTCAGGCGGTGAGTACAGCAACTGTGGTGTACCTTGTGAAATTCTAAGAATTCTATTTTGCCTTGGCAGAAAATGTTTATCTTCTATACGGGCACCAGCGATGTAGATGTGTACCAACTAATGCCCGAGGACCGCCTCCTGCAGTTAATCTATGGCTGGGAAGTGTGCCGACTGCACAGCCGCGATTGCATCACTGCGGAAGCCAGCTACATTGCCAAAGTGCTGGCGCATCATACGCTGCAGCTGTGGTTCAGCCAGGAATGGATTGGCTGCTCGGAGAGTCTAAAGCGTATGGTGCTTTACTATCTGAGCAAAGGTTACCTGGCGTTAACCAAGATTGAGGGGCTCCGCGATATTGATTGGCGATATATGCTGAATTTTCAAACCAGTCCTTGGCGCCTGCCCTACCTGCAGCAAATCTTTTCCAACCTTACGCTTAATAAACATCAAGTGATTGAGCATTCAGTGCCGCTGGCTACTGCAGAAGGTGTGTATCTCAAAAGCGTATTCTTATACCCTAGCAGAGGATATTATAATTTTGTCTCGAAATGTGTAATGGACTGAAGGTGACGTTTCCGACCCAACAAAGTATATATATTCTGAATCAGCATGAATACCCGAGTCGATCTAGCGATGTCCGTATGTTTCTGTGCAAACTAGTCTCTCAGTTTTAAAGCTATCGTAAAAAAAACTTGGCACAGACCCTTCTTTTTGTTGTAGGCAGTACATACAGGAATGATCGGTCGACAACTATGTTTTTAAATGAAAAACTATTTTGTTTATAAATGTATCCTCACCAAACTTTCCCAAACAATCTGACCAAATTTGGTCAAAATCGGACCACTATATCGCTATATCAAACTTTTTGTTTGTACAAATATTTCATCCAAACTAAGTGAGAGTTTTATTATACTTCAAATAGTTTTCTATAATTTGACCACAATCGAACCACATGGCTCCCATAGGAGCAATCAGACAAAAATTAAGTTTTGTATAAAAATTAATTCCTGCTTGGGTATATAGCTTCGGTACTCCGAAGATAGCCGTTCTTTCTTGTTTTTAAATAATTGTTTGTTTAGATGTTACATATTTTATGCAAGAGCGCCTGCATCTTATCATACTGCGTCTGCTGAAATTATTCGATTCCGGCAGCTGGGAAGCTGTTAAGCAACTTTCTCTGCGTGTCCTTGCTGCCTGGCTGAAGTGCAATGCCAGCGCCAGTAGCGAAAGCCTGCAGAATGAGAGAAAATCCGTTGTTTTGGTAGGACATCTTTACCTGCTCACAGTTTTTGTAGCTGATGATAATCGCGGCTATGCAATAGATAATATGGTAAGTACTTTAAGTGTTTGACTAAGCAATAGATGCCCAATACAATCCGGCTTTGGCATACCTCCACAGATGTACAACATACGTTTCTACGCGCAGAGCATGCAGGAGGCAACCAATGCGGAGGACATGAGCTACACTCCAGCTAGGCTAATTGCACAGGTTTGTGTGCGCCTGGGTCTGGGAAAGGATGGTTTTTTCGAGCACATCGTATTTAAGAAATTCAAGCTGAACTTGGTCACCCCGTTTGCTGTTATGCTGGAGGCCTATACCAGCTACGTGCTGGGCAATCAGCTGCTTGAACTGATGGGACTCAACGAGCACGATTTTATGACGCACTTGGAGCATTTCAAGGTACTGATGCATCGCTATATAGAGGAGCGCGAGAACAGCGAACGCTTTTTGCTGAATGAGCTGCAGAAGCTGGAGTCACAGCGCAATAGTCATGCGCTGCCGAATACAGTGAATTTGAACCTCAACTATCAACAGCAGATTTGCAAGGGCAATCGTGCCAGCAACATTGGCAATTACAAGAACTGTGACGATGACGAGAAGCCGCTGCTGGATGTGGACGAGGAGCTAGACAGGCAAATAGACCCGGTCTTTCAGAACGTGCCCAACAATGAGGAAGTGCTGGAGTTAGTTTTTCAAATGCTTGCTCAGCGCGTAAGTTATAAACTCTACCAATGCAAACGAATGAAACTATTGCTCATGTTGCTTTTACAGAACTTCAGAGGTTGGCAGTTTGCCAAGATTGCGCTGCTCTTGAAGATCATCGGCCAGAAGCTGAATACAATTGAAGTTTGGCGCTACCATCCTGGCCTAACCACACAGTTTATGCTAAGTCTGGAGCATAAACTCGCTGACAACTACGCCGATTTGGCAAAGGTGTTTTCCGATCATAACTTTATGGAGGCCGAGTTTTGGCTTACTGCGTTCTATCTCCATCCAACGAACACCAACTTCAATGAGGTCAAGCGCTGCTCGCGTATCAAAAAGAAACGCAAGGAGGAGGATGAACAGACCTCCACCAAAACTGCTGCGCGTACTGATAAATCGGACCATATTAAATATGAGCTGTTGAGCTCAACGATAGACGTGGATGAAATTGTTGCCATTACCAATCATCATGCCCCCGTGGCCGACTACGATCCCGTCTGCAAGGCATTGCAAGCGCTGCGCCTGCCGCGCAGCATACTTAAGGATCTGCTGACAGTGGCTTTTCAGCCCCGAAACAAACGCTACTCCTGGGCACTGGAGTGGAACAGTTTGCACGAGCGTTGCAGCGCTTTGCTGAAGAGCACTGATCTCAAAAGAAAATTTGTGGCTCTCAATATGGCTGAGGCAAATGATAGGTTGAAATTTTTGAAAATCGATTACGCCAAGTATAAAAACAGGCCACAACTTGACTATGGCACCATCGAGGAGGGCTATGAGAACGCAGGCACTGCAGCTGAGGCCGAGCAGAGCGCCGAGGAAGATGAGGAGGCCATTCAACGGGCAGCGCAGGAAAAGGCGGAGAGGGAGAGAAAACGCAAGCGAAATTGTTCGCGTAAATTCTGGGAAGAAGGTATAGTAACTAAAGAAGGGTGGGAGTGAGTGTTAAATTGTGAAATATTGATGGACGCTTTTCACTTTCAGTTATCTCAGAGGATGAAGAGGAGGAGGAGCAGGCCTCAGACGAATCGGAAGCCTATTATACGGGCACTGGGAGGCGCACTCGTGTACGTGCCGCTGCATTGGTGGCCAACGCCATGATATCTGACATGGATAGAACGATGCGCAGTGGACGCCGTTCGCCTCCAGCCCCAAGTGCAGCTTCTGTTGCCGCTGCCGAGGAACAAGCGGCGGCAGAGGTTCGGCAGCCGACGCCGGAGGCTGAGCCGCCAAAACCTCCGCCGGAACAGCCGACCCCGCAGAACCTTACATTTGATGAGTTGTTGCTAGCGCAGGCCAAGTACACCAACGAAACGAGCGGCTTCAAGGCATTCACCGACATTTGGAGCTTTGAAAAGGAGCTTAGTAGTGTGAACAATGATACCAAGGTGCTTATGGAGAGTAACACGCTGATGAGTAAGTTTAGAAGCTTGCAGGGTCTGAGGAAGAGCACAAAGGCAGCAACAACCCAAAGCACGGCTCAACCAGCGTCGCTTAAGAGGCAGGAGGAGGGAAAGGACTTAGCTGGATTAGGGCTAGGACGGTCTAGCAGTCTCTGCAACAGTGAAGCGGATAGCTTGCACTCCGGCACATCCACAATGGCTCAGCACGATGCCAACGAATTCGACGAGGGACACTCTGGCGTAAGTAAAGAGTTAACGCCTCCGCCGTCTCGAAGGTCTGATTTTACTATGGAGACAGAAGTGTTGCAGCTCAAGAAAGTATTGACCGCGGATGAAGCAACCACCAGGACAGTGGATGGGACAGATGTAGATGCCGCGCCATCGGAGGTGGAGACGGTGACGGCAACTGAGGTGGAGACGGATACGGAACCATCACCTGTCTATAAGAGATCAGCGAAGAAGGGAATCGGTGAGCAACCAAAAGACGATCTGATTGATGAATCAAAAGACACATTAAACAAAACAGTAAAAACTGAGAATGCTGATCAGAGTTCTGCTGGCGACTCAACGGGGTCTAAGTGGAAAATACGCCTTGTCAAGGAGTGCCTCACGCGGCAGGTCAAGGTGCGTCTGCATATGCTAACACCCCAGGACATTGAGCACCTACGCGGACTTCGCGTACGCGTGAAACGCACCAATTTGGTCGACTACTATCGCATACAAACGATGCAGCGAGCGGCCGAGAAGCCCACATCAAGCCAGACCCAAACCGAGGACAGCAACACATCGACGCCCAGTTCGGAGCTGGACAAGGACATAAAGCCATTTGTGCACATAACATCCGATACGCCGGCACCGTCGACGCGTGTGATGATTGCCAAGCCGCGCTTCAAGCAATTCAAGCGTTTTAAACACATCACTTCCGACTCTTCCACCTCAACAGATCACGAGGAGAAAGCACGCCCGGCTTCGAAGCGACGACGACGCGGTCACAAGTGGAGCCAAGCGGCGCACAAAGTCAAGCAGCTAAAGATTGTGAAACCTGGCCATGTAACTGGCGATACGGATGTGATAGAGCTCTCCTCGGACTCGCTGTCGTCGTCCACGTCGCCAGTGCCAGTGCCCGTGAACATGGCTGTTACTCGGTTTCCGCAAGTGTTTATGCCCGTGGGTTTGGACCCACTCTATGAAGAGGAAATTGTTCCCTTCTGAAGATAGTTGTAGAAAGCATTTGCTTAGCTACTTCTTTTTTCGCTTAGCAGACGGCACATTTGCTTTCGGTTAGCCTAGGGCTACGTGCTTGGAACGAATGCAGTTGGGGTTGCACAGCACACAAACACACACACACACACATACAATTGGGACGGAAAATGGGCACACAAGCAGCTTGGAAAATTGAATTTGCGCCGCTTGTTAGGATGCAATTAGCCTGGGGCATATTTGATGCGTTGTATGTATTTGCTTTGGCTCGGACTGTGTGTTGAGACTGATGAAATTATATATGTACACAAGCCAGAGTTATGCCATTCTGGCTTTTATTTGCTTTACGCAACTGTGACGCTGCCCCAAGGCTCTTAAATACCGTGTGTGGGAATCGGGCGACAAATGTTGACAAAATGAAAGCAGCTTCCATAAGATTTTATACATTTTACATACATACACAAGCGCGTCCTCACACTTCAGTTGACTGCATAATTGATACGCATCATGATTCCTCAAAAACCTCAATTAGCCACACGCGTCGGCCCAGCCGCTGCCACTTGAGCTGGCCAGGCGCAGGCAACAACAAAAGTGTGCAACGCCAGGACACGTGTCGTGTGGTGTGAATTTTGATGTCAACATTAGTGTAATAACCCAGTTTAGGAAGGAGGCGAGATACTACTTATTAAAAATATGGAACAGCTATCCTCGCTTGGCGTTCTGTAAAATACTGGAATAAGAAAAAACATATGACCTTGGAAATATCAACCTTTCAGATTATTTATGCAAGTAAGTCATGTTTAAGTATATTTAATTTAACTGATTTCTTTGAATTACCACCATTCTTATCCAAATATCAGAGAACTTAGCAGAAATCGAATATCTGCCCAATAATTAACACAATCTTATAATACTTACTCCAAAGCAACTGCTCATAAAACAAGATAGTGTTATAATTATTAGTAATAAGTAGAAACCATTACATCAGTAATGGATTCTATTCTACAAAACGTTAAAACTGTACGAAATTCCAATAAGAACATAAAGTACCCGTATTATAATCTTCGTGATAGTACATACATATTATATATATTATACAAGAAATACTATACGAAAATGTTGAGACTCAACAATGTCACAAACTATATGGAAATCAATTATATTTGTATCATAACTATTGTTATTAAAGCAAACTGGCTTATTAGAGACTACAGTCCTTTCAAATAAATGCTGTGTTTCAGCGACGCAAGTAAATTTATTAAAAACAATTAAATATGTAATTTGACCAGAAGACATTGCTTGCGAATGTCCTTTATCGATCTATCTTGGATTGTTATTTAAAAAACTTTGAATTATTAATAAAGTAATTGGCGCCTCTTTAAATGTTGCCATATTAAGCAATTAGCGTCCTTTAAACGTGTACTTTGTGTCACTTTGGCAGTAATTTCTAAAGTGCTTGCTCGTGGCAACAATTTAGCCACAGTTGGCGCAGATATCCTAACAAACCTGCACGTGGCAAGTGGGAAGCGGCGGCCACTTAAAGCTGCAATCCCAGCCGCACTATTTTGTATGTGGGGCACAAAGCTTGCGGCGACACATGCAGCCACTTGAGCAGCCGGCAAACGAAGGCGAAAGTAAAAGCCACAGGCTCAAGCCCAATTTTAAGGCACGTGCCGAGGCGCGGGTTGGGGGGCGGCAGTTGAGAATCCTCACATGTTGCGCTTACGGAAATTGTTGGCCGCTGCCACGTGGCATTAATTCGCTTAGCGACAGGCGTAAGCCCGTAATGATAACTGCGGTTTAGTTGCAAAAATAATAAAGAGTTGCAAGCAATTCAATTGAAGTGTGCACAAGTTCAATGTTGTGACAAAAGCAACTGATATGCCGCATTGAACTTTAAGGCTACGCTGATCCTCGCTGGCACACAGACAGACAGGCAAACACATCCTTCCGATTGGCTTACGTGTAGACGCGTTGGTAAAGCGTAAAAAATGCTCGTGTTTTAACTGGTAGTGGTAGCTGCTGTTGTGCGTGTGTGTGTGAGAAAGAGTGAGTGAGTGTTTGTGAGCTGTGTATGGACAAAGCAACCCCCGAGGCAACAGGGAGCGGCAATCACGGCGCGCATATCTTTTGGGATTTGTGTCATGGCGCCGCCATCGTCGCGACCGACGACAATGCGCCGAGGGTTGTTGCCGCCTAAATCAGCGGGCTTACTGGGCAGCTCTATAGCTCTATGGGTCTGCAGCTCTAATGGCTGAAAATAAAACTGGTGCGCACTCCTGTTCAGCTTTTAGTTGGTGCGGGCACGCGAAACGGTTAAGGCTACAAACACAAAACACTCACAAGCAACACTCTGAACGGAAAACGGAAACGAAATATGCGTGTGGTTGACAATTGAGCACAGTAAAAGATAGAGCTACCAAGATACTGATCTCAACATGTCCGCCTGTTACAACGTCTACAATCCTTCGCATTCCTTTGAGTTCGATGAGGATGATGACGATGACGCGTCCTTCGACAGTGGCTACGAGAAGAGCTTTGAAACGGATGCGAATGCCAGCTCACGTCGCCGGCTGGACTTTGAAGAGCACTACAACAGCGCGGCCAATGCCAGCGCTACACCGCCCGTTCCAGCTCACGGTTCACTGGCTTATGCCGGCGGCTGGGATATGGGCAATTCACCGCCCTCGACGGCAGCCTTTGTGGGTTTGCTGGACACCAGCAGCAATCACAGCACGCGCAGTGGCCGCACGCTCGTGGAGCACCTGAACAGTCGAGCGTCGACGACTGGCTTTGATCCACAGTTGACAAGCACGCCCATAAAGTCGCCAGAGGATCCGGATGCGCCACGCCCGAAGCGCAAATATGCCGTCGGCAAGAACAGAGTCACCCGCTCCCGCAGTCCTCTGCAAGTGGTGCGCATCAAGAAGGTGCGGCGCATGAAGGCCAACGATCGGGAGCGCAATCGGATGCACACACTCAACGATGCGCTGGAGCGGCTGCGCGTGACGCTACCCTCGCTGCCCGAGGAGACAAAGCTGACCAAGATTGAGATACTGCGCTTCGCCCATAACTACATCTTTGCGCTGGAGCAGGTGCTCGAGAGTGGCGGCACCATTAACTTGGATCTGGAGAAGCTGCAGAACTTTACGCTGAGCGGCGAACGCATTACCAAGGAACTTTTCGATGCACTCTTCGTGAATCCGCAGCCGTTTCCCATGTTCAGCGGCGGACGGATCTTTCCCTACAATCCACAGCCACATCATCAACAGACGCCGTCCATGCACTACCAGCCAAATCAGGCCGTGGATTATCAGTCAGGTCACCCGCCGGGTTTTGACTTTGGCAGCAGCATGCGCTTCTACCAACATCAGCAACAGCAGCATCAGCAACAGCAGGAGCTCAACCCACAGCAAACTGTGCCGGGTCCCTTTTGCCAGGAGAAATATGATCTGTTTCGCAGCAACTTTGAGGCAGCTGCCAATGGAACGCCATTGGCAGCAACAGAACCAGGTCTGCATCAGCAGAGCAGCTTCTACACCCAAACGCCGCCCTGGAAGGAGTACCAGGAGGAGCCCACTCAGCAGCAGGTCCTCTACAAACAGTTTACGCACCAGGTATAGCATAGTTTTGCGGGCATCTGAGGTGTCAGTCTTTTCTGGGTGATATGTTCGACACTGTGCAGTCCACTACGGCACTGGCACCTGGAAATGTTTCAGCAGCAGCTCTAGTGACTGACTTTTGTTGGCTAGTGTTCAACTAAAGGGATTTGCATAGAGCAGCTGCCCCATAAACGTTTCCAGGTTTCATTTTCGCTGTGGCTCACAATCAGTTGATATTTTGCAATAAGTGAACACTGCTAAATTGATTGCTAAAGCCTTGCTAAGCAGCTGGCTTTAACAATTAATTTGTTTCAATTCATTTAGTTAGTTCCACAAACGATAAACCAATTCTAAATATCACAGGTCATGCCATTTGCAGTTACAAATTCACTACATATTCACGCATATAACTCAACTTCCAATGGGTTTCTTATTTGTGGAACTTACTAGTTGACTATTTAAGCAAAAAGTGCACTTTATATATATACTTTATGGTGTAGTATAGAGTGCACTTTTTGACTTTATACTCTACTATATATGCTTTATAATAACATCGGTTGTCCATGTAAATTTCGTAAGAGCATCCATGTACCTTGCTAGTAAGCCATATATACACATACTTATATTAACTACGTAAGTAACTACCATGTATCCTTAACAAGTTTTAAGCATTAGCTAAAATTTAAACAACTGTTCGATTGGTTAAACAGTTGAGTTCAGGTTCAGCTTAGTTAGTTACTGTTGCAATGCGATAAACGAGGGCTAGTCATTTTGAAGTCAGGCTTAAGATTTACGTGATAAGATGAATTATTGTAAACTATTACGAATTATTTTTGCTAATAAAACTGAGTAAAGAAAACCCAAAAACGTGTATGGAAAATGCGAATGGTTGTGGGAAAAGTCAAGGAAACTATGTTGTTAATGCTGACTGGTAGCAAAAGCAAACAACCCCGTGCAGATTTCAGATTTCAAACAAAAGACTTAAATTCAAATAAATATTGTATATTGCAGTGCACATAAAATGAATGGCTTTATGTGTAAATGTGTATGTGCTTGGGTGTGTGTGTGTGTGTGTGTGTGTGTATTTATGTGTGCAGCTTGTTTATCGTAGGGGGCATTTTTGCGCCCTTACAATTCGACATTGGGTGAGTCGAACAATGGAAGATTGCCCGTCACCTGCCACAGAATTACGACTACAAAACGAATGTACCAATACCGAAAAACCAACAGGAGCAGCAGCAGCAGCAGCAGCCGACAATCCTGAAACATGAGCCAAGTGGAAGTGGACCTGCATGAATGCCACTCAAATTATTTAGTTGAATGAACCGGCAAGAGTCGAGAAAATAATAATATGAAAAAAAAAACCATTGCGCCCGACTGACTGAGTGACTGACTGACATTTTCCGTTACAAACGCGGCCAGGAAAATGAGCTACCCCCTACCCAAAAAGGGTGACTTGGGCTCGACAAGATGCAGAACTCTGGAATGCAACTTCTCGAAGGCATTGAGCAAGCTGAGCTGTGAGCTAAGCCGCTTGCTCGTTTGGTGTGCCGGTTTGTCATTTGTGCAGCTTTGTTGAAGGTGTCGGGATTTATCTTTACAATAATCATTATTATAGCCAGGACATTGCCGTTGTTCCGATGTCCTGGTGCGTTACAAAGGCGCAAATACGCAGCGGGCGAGCTGCTAAGCTGCATTCAATTCCACAGAACTGGCGCTGAGGGATGCATGAGGGCAGCACGACAGTAGACAGGGGAGAGGAGGCTGGCCAAAGGACTCCGGCTGGCATCATTAGCGTTCTGCATGCTGCTCCATAGTTGTGTCACGGGGTAGCTGTAGATGTCTATCGGCGGATCAATGACGGCATTACGAGTACCTCTCCCCGCTATCCTGTCCAAAGGACTATGCTAATGCCCTGCGAGGCTGGCAAAACAATTTGGCGATTGCCGTAAGACGATAAGAAAACCAAAATGGAAACAAATTGCCTGTACGGTGCAAGGAGCAAGCACAATACAAATACGTCAAGTGCAGGTCCTTTGGGTACGATTTATATACAATCCGCCGAGCAGCTTTGATACGGGAGAAAATAATAAATAATAATCAGAATAATGAAAAACAATGCTCCATTTTTAGTTACTATTAAAATTTCTCGGTTCTAATTATAGAAATTAAATTAACTCTAAGAAATTTTATTTTATTTAAAAAATACTTTTTATAACTTATTTATTATTATTTGTAGTAATAGTATATTGGGTTTGCAAAATATCCGTTTGTCCGTCTATCCGTCTGTCCGCATGAACGCAATTTTATTCCACACCCTTGAAGCTAGAGTAACCAAACTTGGTACACATGTTGGTGTATATCCTCAATTTATAAAGTGTCGAAACTTTAATTGAATTGTAGAAGTTTTACTTTTTTTAAAAATATTTTTTAAGATTTTTCCCTGATTTTGGTTGTGATTTCAGGCTTTGTTGCCCAAGGAATATATATTTATTTATGTGTTGAATTATCCAAATGCTACTCACAAGACTTTATTCTATACTATGCGCTGCATGATTACAAAAATTGACATCATGAATTATTATCAACATAAATTCAGGCATAACCGTGCCAATTTGTCGTTTCAGTTCCGATTCGAATGCCAAATAGGAAAATCGCAAATCGAATTTTATTTGCCGAATTGATTGTTTTACGCCTTTTTAGCATTGAACTCAAATGCGTTCGGATGACACACATTTGCCAAAAAATCAAAATTTTAACCCTTTGCGGTACACGTGCAGTGTGTCCTGTGTATCCTGTGCCCCTTTCTTACCCCTTTACACAGCAAAAATGAAATTCGCTCTGGTGCTGCAGCCAACATGTTGTTGGTTTTTTACGGGAGGAAGGCCGTGCAAGTTGCTCGACCTTTTTAGCGATTCATTACCCTGCTCGAATTGGTTTATCTGTGAAATCTGTGACGTTGTGTTGTTTGTGTTGCCTCAGCGCTCGGGGTTCGCATTCGTATTCATACACTAGTAGGACTTGGCTGTTATGTAGGTCCTTTGGTGCCCTACCTTGTCCGCTTTTGAGTTGTGTGCTCATCTAACCGAAAAACATTGGATAAACAAACAGCCGTTCGAGTATTTTGTTACATTTGTTGCCGCTCCGAGGAAGCCAATCTGTCGCATTTGTGTGCATGTTGGTCCTGAGGATAAGCAGCCTGTGCACCAGTCTGTCTGTGTGTGTGTGTGCGTGTGAGCTGAAACTGTAAAATGTGATGAAGTTTTGATTGTGATTTTAATCCGATCAGTTTGGTTTTAGTCAAATTTAAGCAGATTTATGTCACATTGTTGCAGCCAAAAGTGGTACGCAAAAAATGTAAACACATGTAAATCAAAAATCATATAAGATACACATGAATCGAATTGAGATAAAATACTTTGAGGATAACACATTTTTAAAGGAAATTCTCTGAAGAAAACATTTATTAAATTTCGATATTAGTTCCATTTTGCTCATTCAATTCAGCAATATCATTAACAATTGAAATAAAAGGTATTAGATCTGTTATACCTGACAATAAGCATGCCGAGGAATACTATATAATTTTACCTATTGCGTCCTTGCAACTGTACGTTGTGGCAATGCATCCAGCGGAAATGACGTGCCCTTTGCAACCCCAGGACTGCATACATATTTCATATTCCAATCACATAACGAAGTTCCTTTTCCAAATGAATAAACTGTTAGACAAACAATACATTAAACTTTACAACTTCACACCCGCTGCCTGTGTATGGAAACCATTAGACTTGGACAGTTCTATACTACCCCAGGACCCGCGATCCTGGCCGTACCCATCGTTAGCAGCGAAACACTATGGAACAACTGTAGCCTGAGGCTGTACCACAAACGACGAGTTGATTGTTATGCAAATGAGCACAACCAGGACGAAAGCAGGCGCGCAACCCCAATAGAACGCCAGGACTCATCCAGCCCGACTTTGACTGCAGTAGTTCATCAAGTGGTCATAAATATATTTGAAAATGGTAAAGAAGCCCGAGCGCCAGTGCCAGCCTAATTATTATGCAGCGCCATGTGCATAATGAATGTGACATTCGTAATTTATGGCTGATATTTGTTAATTTCTTACCATACCTACGGTTTTTTTTGCAGTGCATAAATTGAATTAAAGGTTGGTGCTAAAATGTCGACACAACAACGGTTTCATGCCCAGTTATTGTTAATGTAAACAACGGTTGATTGAATGCACTACCAGTTGGTTAGAAGGGCTGCCGTTAGGTCCATTGATTGGCATTTGTTCCTAAGCCGTGTTTACTGTCGCTTCCGTTCCTCTGTTACGCGCTCTAATGCCACTTCCGGCTTAGCGAAAAACTCGCGAAAATCCTGCGATTAGGACTGCCATTGTGCGGCTCTGCATAAAAAATATTGCAAAAATTGCAGTTTTTACCCCAAATGCAGAATACAAAAACCAAAAAAAGTAGTTAACTGCAATTACAGTCGCGTGAATTGCTCGGCGCGGGGTCTGCCCTAAGTCGCTTTTTATGGCACCTCCGCAGGAAAAGCGACAGAAAGCAACCGTTATGATTTAGGTAGATATATGGCAATGACACGCAAAGCATTTGTACCCTGTAAATGCTTGGTGTAAGAAGGAATATTAGTTTTTGATAAAAATATATAATCACCCAAATGAAAGCATATTTGGGAAACTCATAACAACTGAAAGAAGGCAATACTTTCCTACATGAAAATCCATATGAATATAACTCTAAATGATGATAAGTGATTGAAAGTCTAACATACCAAGAATGAGGAGCATCTGTACCCAATTTCATAAGGATGGCTTCAAAAACTGGGCGATGAAACAGACAGACCGATCAAGAATCCTTCTGTTTTAGAATATGATATCTACAAACAGGGTGTTTGTTAGTCGATTTCTTTGCCTTTAGCTGTCAGTACTTGCTCTCTTACAATTTGTTGCCGCAAATGTAAGGGAAATGACCGACTTCCCTTACGAGAACGTCGCTCGAGCTCACTCATTAATTGTTTTCATTGTTTGAACGTTGAAGTTGGACATCTGGCCAGCTGCCTGCTCGCCTCACTGACTGACTAACTATCTGCAAATGAATCTAGGGTAAAAAGCTGACTTGTACATGTATTTTTTGTGCACATTGTTTACGCAGGACACCTGCAGTCTCTGGACTATTTGAGTATTGCTTCTTGGCATTTGGCACTTGTGGCTGAATGGTTGGACTGGGCTTGGAGCTGGCCGCTATCATGGGCATTAATTGTTGATTAATGCGGCTTAGATCCGCGGCAGTTGGCGCCGTCAAATGTTTTGCCAGCAAACAAAGGGACGCAATGTCACTCGAGTTTGAAGTGTGATTAACGATCGTCATCATCAATCAATGTTGAAGTGGAAAGTGATTTGGCAAAAACAGAATACGTTGTGTAAGCCTAGGTACGATGGTTGGTCTTCTATGCTAATTGTGCCAGCAGCTATCACATAAACTCAGCGCATACTTTAAACAGGCTGCAGTAATTACACATCCTAAGGACAACCCCCATAAAATGACCCACTTTGACCCGGAGAACACTTGATTTGATGCTGTTGTTGTTGCGTTTTATAAAAGTTATAAAAATAACTCGTTAGATGTGGCAGCAGTTTCAGCTACAGCTACATCTACAGCTAACTACCTATACACGTATAGAACAACCCCTGATCAGTTCTTCTATGTTTGTGTGTTTACACACACACACACACACGCTTCGTTGCACCCTTTGGTGTGATGGTGTGGCAGTTCATTTACCAGCATCATCATCCCTTGTTCGTAGTCCTGATTCCTGGCTGCGTCCTTTGCGCAGTTGCCTGGGGCTAATGAGCGCCGCACATTAGTTTTAACAACATTTATTATTTATGGGCTTTTGCTTTTTTACTAAATATTTTTAGACATTACATTTGCATGCAGAGTGGCGCATTTTCTAATTCAAAATTAAAATTACAATTAAACTAAGCACACAGGCTGTAATTGGAAACAGAGCAGCAAAGAGCTTCTTAGAAAATCGGAAAATTAGCTGATATTTCGAGTGTCGAAAGTATTTCATGTAATATATCATTACTCTGTATTATGGTGGGCTTTAGACAGCTTAATGTTTAGTTTGAACCATTAACTTTTGTGTCTAACTACATTCGTTGATTTACTTTCATTTCACCGATATATCACCTCTCTTGTCCCAACAAAGTCCATGAAATGCGACTAAATATGCGTGTATTTTGTAGTTGATACAATTTATTTGCACACATGTTCACATTCGAGAACTACGCGTTTACATAATATAAATAAGTATATTTACCTAAATGGCAAAACATATGCATTTTGTTTGAGAAGTGAAAAATTCATTTTCGTTTTACACGTCAACTTTCTGTCCGGGTGCCACAGGATACTATAGAATTTCCTACTGTAGCCGAGTTGCTTTTTAAGTAATATTTATTTTGCACTTGTTTAGCACTTTGTGGGCAAATAAACGATAAGATAAATATGAGTAAATGTCATTTATTTATACTAAAATAAAACAAAATAGTATTTCATGCATGGCGAAATCTGTTGGGCAAACAGAAAGCCAATCCGGAACGCAGAACTCGGCACTTCGAATGTATTCATATTCAAATTCATATTCATATTGATATTCCCGCACAGATGACACATTTCAATGACTTCTAGTCTAAATAGGTACTTAAAATTAAATGTTTCGATTGGACTTTATACAGTTTAAATTAGATTAGCGTACTCTACTCTACATAGGTGTATGTACATACTAGATCACGTGCATAGTATGCTTATGCTTGTATGGACTGTTTGGCCCGCCCCGGCCAATTGCGATTTGCAAAGCCCCATATGCACCTGGTTGGGTCTGGCTAATAGCCGGTTCAATTGACTGATTTACTTGTGGTAGGCTTGCCAGATGGTGCAGACGGGGCTTAAGTCTTGAGTCTTGAGCACTAGATTACTAGAATTAACCTTAGCGTTGCCATTGGCTGGACCTGGCTGTGCAGAAGATGAGCTGAGGCTACAAAGGTCCATAGATGGGCTCAGAGTAGAGCACAGCGGGCATGGAGTAGCTGTAGGATGTGGGCGTGTGCTCCGTGGGCGTTCGCAGACTAGCCTGCAGGCTGCGTTTGCTGTGCCGCTTGAATCTGCAATGAGTAAAGAAGTAAGCGATGTTCATTTAGTTCACAAGGACTCGCACTATGTACGCACTTCTTCTTCAGGCAGCAAGCCGTGCAGAGGGACACCAGCGCGGCCACGCCTATCAGCGCAGCCAGAATGACCAGCCACGCCCCCGCGGACATTAGCAGATTGCCAAAGAGGGCGGCCGTGTGGGTGCGTCGCACAGAACAGGACTCCAAGTCACTCACGCCATATGCGGCATAAATATCAATGAGCTCGTGCCGTAGATCCTTCGAGTTCATCAATTTCTGCATCTCGCTGAGCGACAATGCGGCGCCGTTTTTGAACATTTGGAAACAGGAGCTCGTCGCCGTGAAGTCCAGGCTCATGTCAGCACGCGTGAACACTTGTGTGTCCAGCACATGTAGCTCCAGGCCCAGCGGCTTGAGTTTCTGCTGCAGCTGCTCCTGGAAGGGCCGAATATTGTGCTGTATCTCGTTGGGCGGACGCGCAAAGACAAATTTGAGCAGCGACTTGTCTCTAATGACAAAGACCTTGATATTGCTGTATGTCTGGCGCTTGGCCATGGCCGAGTTGTTGGCACAGATTCGCATCAGGAAGTAGCCGTCGACATAGTCCGCAAAGGAGCCGCCCGTCCTCAGTTCGCCGGTGCGATTGTTGAGCGTGAAGAGACTCTGTAAATTGCCCATGGCCAGCTTGCGGCTCCGCTTGTAGAACTGCGGCACAAAGGTCACATTCTCGATGGACAGCGCAATGGGCGCTGCCTCAGCATCAGCATCTGTGGCCCGCAGTGTTGTAATGACGGTGTCAATGGGCACATTGATGCGAATGCCCACGGTGGAGTCTGGGTTCTCGAACTGCGGCAGATTGTCGTCAATGTCAATGATTTTGATAGTTATGCGCAAGTGCGAAGGATCCTGGCGATCATAGGTATCGCCTATGTACTTGTAAGCGGGCTCGCCCAGCTTCAGGCATTTAATAGTCAGCGTGAAGGACTCGACAAGCTCCCGGTCAATGGGTTGGCTGGTCTTTAAGATAGCCACACTATCATTGGTACGCTCTATGGTAAATAGCTGTTCGTTGTTGCCTTCAATGATAACGTAATCAATGGCCGCATTCTCCCCAATGTCTTCGTCAATGGCGCTGAAGTTGCCAACAACTGTACCCGCTGGTTCCTCCTCCCTCACGAACATAGGTAAAGGACCCTCATCCTGTTAAGAATATTTGATTAGAAATCATAATAAGGAACAAAGAGTATTGTGACTTACTATTTCTCTGGCAAATCTGGGCACATGATCGTCCACATCGAGCACTACAATCTTCAGGATACGCGTAACCGACTGCTTGGGCTGTCCATTGTCACTCACTTCCAACAATACCTTATACATGCCCTTCTCCTCCCGATCCAATTGTTGTCGTGTCGTTATCAGACCTGTGTGGGCATCTATGGTAAAGGACTCCGCGTCTGGCGTATCCGGCAGGATGCGATAGGTAATTGTGCCAGAGGGCGTGCTCTCGTCATCTGGATCGCTGGCCATCACTTGGAAAACTGGTGCTCCAATTGCAGCGTTCTTAAAGAAGGAATGTTAATAAGTTAGATGGTTGCTTCAGCAATCTTCTCCTTTAATATCCTTCACATTTTCTTCTCTTACCTCTGTCACATTTGCCATTTGACCCACTCGTGGCGCCACAAAGAAGGGCACACCATCGTTGGCACTCACGTCCCCAATGAATATGCGCACTTCGACGTCTGTGGAGAGGGTGGGCTGCTTGGGCACTTGGTTTCCGTTGTCCTGGGCGCGAACAAGGAGCACATATGCCTCGGCTCGACCTTTTCCAGTTAAATTGCGACGGGTCGTGAGCAAGCCACTCTTTGAATTAATGCTAAACAATCCATTGGCCTCGCCCTCGTTGACCAGCTCGAAGCGCACCTCGCCTCCAGGTCCTTCATCCGCATCAGTAGCTTCCAGTTGTAAAACGTTCTCGTTCTGTAGAGCATTTTCCGGTATGACGGCACTGTACTCTTTTTTGGAAAATTCCGGGGCATTATCGTTCACGTCTAGTACGTCGATCAATAGCTCTACCACACTCTGTTTGGCATCGGTGGGTTTGCCGGGAGAGTCCTCGGCCTTCACTTGGAGTCGAATGTGAGGAGTGCGCTCGCGATCAATGCTCTGATTACGTGCCACGATGATTTGACCAGTTAGGTTGTTAATCTCGAAAAGCATTGCATATTCGCCTTGCAGCGAGTAGATGATCTTATGATAGCCCAAACGCTCATCACGAGCATTGAGGGCCGCATCCTTGTCCTGAGCCGTGACCTGAATTACGCGCTCTGGATACCCTTTGTTCTCAATGATGGTAGCGTGGTAGGAAGTCTGCTCAAAGATCGGACTGTTATCGTTGACATTCTCAACAGTAATGTTAACCCGGCTGATGGTGCTCCGCTGACGATCAGCGCTATTGGCCCGGACCTGAAGATCAAACTCTGCGCTGCCCGTCTCCGCCAGAGCTTCGTAGTCCAAACGTTTCTTCAAAATTACCTCGCCTGTGCGCTCTGATATTTGGAAGTATTCTAGCTCCTTTGGTTCCACGAGCTCGAAGCTGGTAATTGGCTGCTCGGTCACTGGATCCTCGGCTTGCAATATGAACAGTGCGCTATCGATAGGCATTTCCTCCTTGATATTGATATTCACCACGGGTCGAGAACTGCTCCAGCCTGGATTCTTAAACACAGGATCCTTGTCCTTAAAGGACTGTACATATACCGTCACCTCAGTGGTGTCCACTTGCCCTTCTGGATCTACCTCGGCGTTCAGATCCTTCACAGTCACTGTGAAGATCATAATGGCAGCCACATCGTGACGTAGTGTGCTGTTAACAAAGATCTCTCCGGTTTTTTTGTCTATGCGGAAGGCTTCCTGAACAGGATAATTGCTTCGATTGGCTATGCTGACCCCAGCTTTGGTTGTGGCCTTCACTGGCCCCTGCAAACTGTACTCCAGTCGTGAATTAAGATCCTTATCAATGGCCTTGACACGTAAAACGCTTTCGCCTACAACGGTACGTTCTGATACATAGGCCGCATAACTGTTTTGCTCGAACTCGGGTTTCTCATCGTTGATATCCTTGACATTTACATAGACCGTGGTCGTGGCTGTTTCTGGAATTGGAGTTCCGGAGTCCACGGCATTCACAATAATCTCAAAACTATTCATGTTCGAGTCGCGATCAATGCGCGCCTGAGGAGAGACGGTAATCAGACCAGATCTGAAATCGAAAAGTTAGCTAGCAAGTCCAAAAGCTTTATGTCTGTTAACTTACAGTTCATTGATCTGGAAGTTATCGTTGGCACCCACAATGCGATACCTGAGAAGGCTGTCCAGGCCGTCGGGATCGTGTGCGGACACCGTGGTTACATTGTAGCCCGGCACCGCGTTCTCTGGTATAGACACCCGATAACTGGGTGGTCCAATTATTGGCAAATTCTCCACATTTTGGAAATGTCCCTTGAAGATTGGACGCTGATTGCCAGAGATGCCAACGCGGACCAAGACGCGCGTGGTATTTGTCAGCGGTGGAATGCCTACGGATGAAAATATGGCAATTAGAAAGGATAAATAAAATGTGAATAAATAGCTCACCGAAGTCCGTTGCGGAAACGACTAGCTCATACTCCCCACGTTCCGTATCCATAGACCTCGCTGCCTTCTGGAGCGTTATTTCACCCGTTTCCGGCTCAATGCGAAAAACATTTCCGGCTATGCTGTTCTCAGAAACTATAGCGTATTTAACTTTGCCATTGCCCTGGGTAGGACCATCTGCGTCATGTGCCCGCACAAAGAATTGTGGCTCAAAGTTTGAGGCTCCCTCGCGTATGGTTCGACTGTATTCGTTGCTCTCAAAGGTCGGATGGTTATCATTGACGTCAATGACATCCACAAAGAGATTGGCATTTGATTCTCGTCCGCCGCCATCGACGGCTACTACTGTTAGACTGAAGGAACTTTGCTTTTCATAGTCCAGTGGCTTTTGCAGATAAATGCCGCCAGTTTCTGGATTAACATAGAAGTTATCGGCTCCAAAACCCTTCAGTACGTACTGAACATGACCAAATTCATCAGAATCTGCGTCAGTAGCATTCACCGTACCAATTAGGGAGTCGGTGGTCAGATTCTCCGCAGCCGAAAATCGATAGGTTTGCTGGGCAAACACAGGTGAATTGTCATTGGCATCCAGTAAGTGAACTTCCACACGAGTCTTTGCCTGCTCCACGCCATGCGAGTAGGCAACTAAGTCGAACTCGAACTTGCGCTGAGGGGGACTGTCATAATCCAGACGACTGGTATCCAGGACCTTTACCACAACTGGAGTGCGTCCCTGGCCCTCAGTTGGCGATACTGCAAAGACGCCGGCCGCATTGGATACATCCTGTAGCTTAAGCTGATAGCGACTATTGTCACCCAAGTCGCGATCGTCTACGAAGATTGATAGACCTGGCAGCGGCATTCCATTAGCCAAGTTCTCCGTAATCGATACATTGAAATGAGAGGCACTGAATTCGGGTTTATGATCGTCGACATCCGTAACCACTATGGTAACGCGTGTGATCGAATAATCTCCGGGTATGGCCCCATCTATAAGCTCTGTGGCGCGTATGGAGAACACATAGACGCCGCCATTTTGTAGAATGTCGGGATTTTCCCTGTCTAACGGTTCACTTGTGGTTTGCAATGTTGCAGTGCCATCTTTGGGATCACCGAAGGGCACCAGCTCAAAGTGACCAAACGGTTCGTCCTCCAATGACAGAAAGATCTCCCGTGGTATGCCCACATCCCCATCGATCGCCTTGACAGTCAGTATGCTTACCCCTGCTGGTGTGTTCTCCGCTACAGTTGCTGAATAGGGTGCATTTGTGAAAATGGGTGCCTGGTCTTGCACATCGATAACATTGATTGAAATTGTTGCAAAGGAGGTAAGACGGTTTTCTAACGCGCTATCCGAGGCAGCTATGGTCATGATGTAGGAAGGACGGCTTTCAAAATCCAATGGCTGTTTCAGAGCCACCCGTGCCGTGTAATTGCCATCGGCCAACTTGACGGAACGTACCTCAAAGATGTCGCAAATGTCGTTCTCCTGGAAACGTATGGGCGGGTGAGGTTGGATGACTTGGCTTAAGTAATTGCTGAGCTTACCTCGACACACTTTAGCTGCACTTCCGCATTGAGACCCTCATCACGATCGACTACAATTATGGGAGGTTCGATGGTTAGCTCGGCGCCCACGGGTAGGGACTCGCTGACGCTGGCCGTGTAGGGTCTTCCGAAGAATGTGGGTTGGTTATCGTTATAGTCGCGCACAGGTATCTCACGACGCAGGGACACTGTGTTCGGCTCCGTGCCATAGACGCCCTCGTCGGTAATGCTGATAATAACCTCAACGGTATCTTGAGTTTCTCGGTCGAGTTCCTGGCGTAGGCGTACCACACCCGTCTCCCGATCCACCGAGAAAACTGGGCCAGATATGCTATACTTGAGGCGGCCTCCCTCCGGGTCGATGCCTGGGTCGCGTGTACGAACAAGAAAAGTGTATCAAATTAGTTGGGGCGGCTGTGACTTGGCTGTGTGGCAGTAAAAGCTGTTTGTCGGCTACTTGTTTTGCTCGACACGCTCACTGCTTTAATTACGAGCAGTCGTAGTAACGTCATAGACTGACACTTTATGGTAGTGCTCTCGACTGTCAACAGACTGACTATCTGACTGAATGTCTGTCTGTCGGGTTATGTTAAAGCGTGTGAAAAATGCTAATTAAGTTCCCACAACCTCCTTCTGTTAAGTTTCTAGTCTAATGCGTCGACAGTTTAGCTGGGCGTGGAAATGGAGCTAACTATGTAACTAACGCTGAGAGTTGGGTCAAGTCACTCCCATTCCCCACTCGAACTTTGGCAGTAAGCAGTTTCTCTTTCTCTTTATGTCTTTAATCACAGGAAACTACTTATGCCATGCATCGAAATTCCGAGACCCAGCTTGGGGGCAACACGAAAGACATTAGAAATTCTTTCAAATAATGCAAAGTGGATGGGGCAAAAATGAAAGAAAACAAATGATCCCAGCGGCACAAGAGCATGCACAAAAGCTAACAATAATAAACCCAGCAGCGGTCTGGAAAACGACTTTTGGCACAGACCCAGACGGTAAATAGATTTTATTTTCCAGTTTTCAAGTTTGGGTCTAACCATTTGAAGACGTCTGAAACGCGGAGACCGACAATTGCAGTTCCACGACCACGACCACAACGACGACATGAAGTCAAAAGCGGGAAGCAAACAACACGTTCTCCAGCTTACGAGTACTACACCCAACTTTACCAATTGCGGTCGGCAACCCGGCTGCTCCCATCCCAGCCCCAGCCCCAGTCCCAGCTCCAACCCAGGCCACCCCGCTTCCCCTCGCATTGGCGCGTGAGTGGCCGTTTCCACTTTTAATGTACATAATCATTTTTTGTAGGTTTTCTTTCATTTTTTTTCGGGCTTACACCGTTTTTATGTGATTTCTCATATACTACACAAGATTGGTACATACGGGCAGTTGAACCATTTGGTAGACGATTGTTGGTATCTCGTTTGAGCTATAGAAAAAGTGGGAAAACTATTTGAGCGCTGTGTAATAACAATTATGCGAGTTTTTCTATGCTTACAACTTTTCTACTTTTCACTGAGCTTATAAGGCTGAAGGCGTGTACATAGATCTTGCACGATAGGCGGGATAAATAATATGTGATTTCATGCTCCACGAAGCGTATTTGTTAATATTTTGCTATTTATTACACACTGAAACCAAGCGAAGACAAAAGAAACACCCGCATTGTGCCAACATTTGCCCAATTATTCGTTTGTTTTTGTGTTTAAGTCTATAAATAATTACTCCACGCTATCTAATTATGTTATTTCGTTTGCCAAACAATTGAATTAAGTATAATAGTTAGCAAGGCAAAATATATAGAAAGTAGAAATATTGAACAAAATATTTGCTGAATGAGTAGTTTACACTTGAACACTTGAAAGGTTGTAAAATCAAATGTTTGGGTAGTGTTAAATTTGGGAAATGAATGCATAAAAGATATACTATTGTCAGTCTTGATTTTATTTATATTTACTGATTAACCACTATTGTCATAGTTGATTATAGCTTAGCCAATAACCTGTATGACTAGTATCTATTTGAATATTGAATACTGTTGAGTGCCAAAAATTGGCCTACTGCCAGACAAGTCTGTGATGCAAGCTCTTCGATGATTGCCAGTCAAAATTGCAATAACAAATTATGCAGCTGATTGAGCCGCTTCCTGGCTCACAGTTTAGCCAAAGCAATTTAGACGTTTTGTTCGCCAGCCTGGCTGTGTTTATTTTTATTCAATTTGGTTGCAGTGTTTGTTTTTTTATGGCACTCTTGATTTTAAACGCAGTGCGCTGTGACTTGTAAACTTAAACGTGTTTTCTACGAGTATCTCACGGATGCAGCTTGCAAAACTAGCTGCTTGGAAGACCACTCACCTCAACACACACAAACACACACACACACATCCAGATATGATCATACACATATGAAAAAGTCATTGAGCTTCCTATCAACTAGTTAACGCAACCAATTGAAATCGATTTGGGCATGAAATTGTCTTAGGAAATCTGTATCGGGCTTAAGAAAATTATTTTTATAACCTAGCAGAGACGTTTTCGAATCAACAAACTATATATATATTCTGAATCAGCATGAATAGCCGAGTCGATATAGCGATGTCCGTCTGTCCGTCTGTTTCTATGCAAACTAGTCTGTCAGTTTTAAAGCTATCGTGATGAAACTTGGCATAGGCCCTTCTTTTTGCTGCAGGCAGTACATGTATCGGAACTAGCCGGATCGGACCACTATAACATATAGCTGCCATAGGAATGATTGGTCGAAAACTATGTTTTTGTATGAAAAACTTTTTTGTTTATAAAGATATATTCACCAAACTCAAACAAACCGAGCCTCTAAAATGTTTACACAATCTGACTAAATTTGATCAAAATCAGACTTGTATATCATATAGCTGCCAAAGCAATGATCGGGTGAAAAATGAGTTTTTGTATGAAAAACTTTTTGCTTAAACAAATATTACGACCAAACTCAACAATTGAGATTTTCAAAATCGGACTACTTAGCTCCCATAGGCAAATTCTGATGTAAATGGATTTTTGTATCAAAATCAATGCCTCTTGGGTATATACATAGCTTATAAATACAGGTTTAAATCAATTTGAAAGTGCGATTGAAATTGTTATAATTTTGCATATTTTAAACCAATTTCGAAACTATTTGTGATAGAATCTGGAATTTCCGACTAAAGAAATAATAAATAGTACTTATTGCATATTTAAAAGTGGGCAATTTTGAAAGAGCATGGAATTCGAAGCAGTCTTGCGAAATCTTTTGAAACCATAATTCTAACTTACAATTTAATTAGAGTTATGCCAAAGACAGAAAGCAAGGCCCACATCCCAGCTCTCTTGAAAGTCTGCCCTCTGCGTTGGTGGCATCAAATTACTGGCCTCATCTTGGCAGCATTAAGTGGGCCTCTGTGTTAGGGTGTCAGCGGGGCGGCCGACATGCATTTGTGGGCAGGTGCAAAAGCAATTCACAACCAAAACCAGCACGAACTCAAATCAAGTCAGCTCAGCTCAAGTTAACTCAACTCGATCTGAATCTCGTGTTGGGCTTTAGAGTGAATGCCAAGTGTTTGTTTTTGTTGGATAATCATGCGACGAAGTGCAACAGCCGTCGCACTACTTGGCAGTAGCTACATCATGTTGCCGAGGAGTCATGCCGCACAGGTGGAGACGCAGTTGCAGTTGCAGTTGCAGTTGTAGTTGCGAAAGGAGGCGATTACGACATAGGTGTGAAAACAGCACCTGTAATTGCCGCTTTCAATTGATTGCCGGTGTCTATCAAAGTAAAAGTGTCTTAGATTCTACAAGCATAATAAGTATTAATAAAAGCGAGCTGCAACTTGTGGCAAGCAGCCAGAGCGGCATTTGCATCTAATGCAGCCGTTGCCACAACGCCATTCTCATTGTTACAGCTATCATTATTATGCCATTATCGGGCCATTTGTTTTGGTATCTTTAAGTGCTACGCACAAACGTGTTCAAATGCATTTCCGCATGAAGTATTGATATGCATGGAGAGATACTTAAGCTATCTACAAGCTACTGTTTGTGTTTGCTTTGATTGATTAGCAGACTGCATTCTTGGACATGCGACATCAGAACGTATGTATAGAGCCAAAAAAAAACCCAAAACATTGCATTGCTTTTATCTCAGATTCGACTCGGCATGAATTGCTACATGAATTGAGCAATCGCCAGAGATACTTTTCATATATGTACATGCTTAGGTACATATGTATGTACAAAAGATACATGCAGAAAACGTGCAGAGCAATAAATTCAATACTCGGACCAAGGTTATACAAAAGTAGGTGGCGAGCCAAGCGCTTAATATTTCAATTATACTCTTATGTGCTGAGAAATGAAAGTCAGCAATGGCAATTTGAGATTTGAGGCACAAAAAAAACCAAACAACAAAATAATTAAACTATCAAATGACCAGCAAGACTAAGACCGAGACAGTCTTTGAATTTGACAATTACTAGTTGGATATTATAATTAACAACAGATTTGCCTGAGCTGACTGACTGTCTGACTGTCTGACTTTGGCTATAAGGCTTAAATAACCCAAGTAACTTGCTGCTAGTGAAAGGCACTGCAACAAATAATGTGAGAATTGGTGCCATTGTTGGGCTACACTGGAACAGTTTTTGTTATGAAACCTAAAGTTGGTCATTTGCTGACCTTAGTTGGACGACTTTTAGGCCACTTACCTTTGAGCTGATAGACTGGACTGCCAACTGGCGTATGCTCCGATAGGCTGAAGCGGGACATGTCTCCCGTGCCGGGCACGAAATGCGGCGGATGATTCAGCAGCTGTGCCACAGTTAATCCCAGCAGCAACAGCAGCAGCAGCAACGTTTGCGGTGGCAGCAACATGTTGCCGTTGCTAATTTGGGTGCCGTTATGTATCTGTATCCGTTAGCTTGATGAATTTCGAGTTGTTTTCTGAAGTATTTAGCACATTTACTGCCTAAGGCCAGCAGCACTTCTCTTCTGCCAGAGATGCTAGACAAGATATATATTTCGTTAATCGCAGCTAAAGAAAACCGAATTATTTCAATGTTAGCCACGCCGCCCAATCGACCTTGCTGAAATCGCAGTTGCAGCAGCTTTGTGCCCAGTCAGCGGAAAAGTGTTGTGTGTTTAATTTTAAAAACGTTTGTTTACAATATACAATTGAAGCCTTGGCTGCTGGTTTTGGGCCAATTGAAAGGCCACGAACTTGGGCTGCAATTTGCAGCGATTAAAAAGTCATTTGGGTAACGCGTAGACAACAAATTCTAGAAAAGAAATTCGCCTTTGCTGGCAATTTCACTTTATGCTCATGTGAAAAGTGGCACATGATGATGAGGCGGCTGCTGGCGCAGATGCCGAAGAGTTCCAATCATTGGGCTGAGGCGCTGAATCGCGCCAAGCGATTGGCAAACGTTGGCCATGGCTTTCTCGCACACACAAACAGCTGGAGAATAAGGAATGAGGAATGGGGAAAGGGGAGCGGGCAGCGGGTAGCGGGCAGCGGGTAGCGGGTAGCGGTAGGTGAAGAAAGCAAGCACATACTAAAGACCGAAATGTGCAAAAAGGCAGCTAAAATAAATAAGCGTTGAAAACAGAACTGGTTGCTCTCTGCGCTGGCGTGCAAGCACCACCATTGCCCGTAGATACATAAGTATCTACAAGATACATAGAGTTTTATGGTCAGCACTGTTGTTGTTGCTTGTTGTTTTTGTTTAGGCAAAAACACAAAGGCAGGCAAAACATAAAACACAAAACACTGCAAATATGTTCTTTGGCCGCTAAAGTGCAAGTAACTCGGAAATCGTAATTAGATGCACAGTTATAACACTTTATAAATGATTAATTCACAAGTTTTTTTTACCACAACCGAGAAACGCACTGAGAAATACACACGCAAAAAATAACGCCAAAGTATGACGCCAGGGTACGAAACTTGATTCTTGTTCCGAATTTTTAGGTATTTCTTGTATTTTATTTGCCCACGGTGTGGCGCGGGGGGAACTCTCGGCGATGAATTCAACCGCAGCAACGTCTTAACGACGCGACGCTCGCTCACCTTCTGTCTTATGGCTGTTTTACCTGTTGCCGCTGCTGCTGCTGCTGCTCGCTACCTCTGCCGCTATTGCCGCCGTTCTTGGCTGGCGTGCGTGTTTCGGCCTCAGGTAAATAAATACTGGTTTCGTATTGTCGCCGGTTTTGTTTTGATACACATTTCGCGCATGCGCAAAACGAGTGGCAATGAAAAACGCTGCAAGTGTGTACACACTGTCGAGGGGAAATTTACCAAAGCGAAATCATTTTCGGTGCAGCCCGAAAGTATGCTACACTTTTTTATTATTAGCTTTGACAACTTCCGAGGATTTTGTTCTCCGAAGTTGTTTCCTTCGACAAGAAGATAAGAAAGTGAATATTTTCTTCCGCCAAGAATTGCTTTGTTTGAAACTAGGATTACATTTTCTAAATATAAATTCCCTTTTAAAAATGTAAACAGACAGCACTTCATGATATACAAACTGACAACTTCTGCGAGAAATTAAATTGTCCTCAAGAACCTTAAGGAACCTCAGAGAACTTTTTCTCCGTATAAGTTAAAATGGGGAGATTAAACTCTACTACCTTCAAGGTAGGAGATTTTCTAGATTCCCTTTCGCAACATTCTTTGCGAAAGTAAAAATGGCATTGGTCGACTGTGCTTTTATCCGAAATCGAAAGTAGTCCCTTTCACTTTTTGCGAGCTAGATTATTTTTGATTTAAACACTATGCATATATTTTTGGTATACGAACACTATAACATATAGAAACTTAAGACTTATTAGAGCGCATCATCCACCTGAAACTGAATCAGATCCTCAACGGGAAAGCGGAATAGCGAAGCTGTTTGCGCTTCGGCGGCTAATTGATCGATGTGTGCACTCTTGTGGTAACGAAAGTGATCACCCTGTAGATGGTAGCGAGCGTGGCTCGGAGGATTGCCAGTGAGTGCTGCAGGATGCGGCAGTTGTGGCACCTCGGCCGCTACAATAGGATGCTCAAAGTCCAGGAGCGATATGTTATCGCTGCGTGAAATCGAATGATTCAGTGGATGTTGCTGATGCTGAGTTTGATTTTGTTGTGCATGAGCCACAGCTGTGGATGCTGTGCTGTTTGCCGCCTGTGACTGTGTGGCTGCCACATTTCGTGGCTCAATGGGACTGGGTGGCTTGGGCAGCGGAGGATCCCGCTCGCTTAAATTGATCGTGTTGCGGTGTAAGCCTGTCCCGGCCGCATTTTGGTTGAAACTGTGGCTGTAAAAGGGATTGGTGGAGGCGCGCACCGTTGCCGTGGGCTTCTGCTTGGGAAAGACATTCAAGTGCAGCATTATCTGGTTGGAGTGCGTGTCCACTCCTCCATTGTTGCTATTGCCATTGCTGTGGCCATTGGTTTGCTGCCCATACATACAATCCTCGGCCACTATGCTGGGCTGAGACTGCGGCACGAACTTCTGCGCCTGATAGAGCGCCTGCTGCTGAGTGTACCTTGTGGCCTGGTCGGGAAAGTTCATGGGCATGTGGCTGGGCGGCTGTGTGGGAAACTTGAAGGGTGTCTGGTAGATGCCGTGCTGCAGTTGAGGCTGCGCGTAGACTGGCCCATTGGAGGCGGCCAGGGCGCCAGCAGAGGGAAGAGCGTAGTCGCCCTGAAAGGGATGACGCAGCACGGAGGTGGGCCGGGAGGGTGGTAGTACCGGATATATGTCCAGGTTCAACTTGAAGGGAACTCGCTTATGTTGCGGCTGTCGCGTGGCATTCAGAGCTATGATGGATGGATAGTTCTGCAGAAAGGGATCGGCCACAAAGTGCTGCTGGCTGCCGTGTTCCAGCAACATGTTGTAGTTGCTCTGCGCCTGCTGCTTGCTCTTGTGCTTCTTGTTGGAGCCGGACTGGCCAGCGGGCTGCTGCTGCAGGGCAAGCAGATTTATGTCCTGTGGAGAGCGCGGCTTATAAGGATACAGCTGCTCGATGGCTACGCGTTGATGCGGCGCACCTCCATATAGCGACATGGGCATGCCCATGGGAAACATTGGCAATGGAATGTTGAACTGCATTTGCTTCTTGTTGCGCTTGCCCCGAAAGAAATTGGCTATGCCGCTGGACTTAAGATTCTTGTAGCTGCCCGCAATGTGCAGACCCGTGGGCATCATTACCAGCGACGGGGTGGGCAGAGCCGGCAGTTTGCTGGGCATCACGCTATTGATGTGCAGATTATGCAGTATGTCCTGGATGTTGTTCAGCGAGGTAAGCGGACGCTGCGCAGCCCCCGGCTTGAACTGTTCGGGCAAGGGACCCTCAAAGGGGAACTGAAACGGCTTGGGCCTGAAGTCATCGCGCAGCGCCAGGCTGCCCGGCGTCTCCGAGTACTGTCGACGCAGCAGCGCCGCTGACGGCGGCCGCTGGGTGGACAGACGTGGCGGCCTGGGCAACTGATCGCGCAGAGAGTCCCGCAGAGGCGTCATTGTGACGGATCGCTTGGGTAGGCGCTCATACAGATGATTATCGTCCACATAGCCGTCGCCCTCACCTGGCGCGTTGAGCTGATGTGCAGCCACTGAGGTTGCGTGCTGCATTGCCGTGCCTGGTGGCTGAGGTCGTCTCGCTTTCGTGCGCCATGTTCCGTAAATAGGCGCAGCAACGTCGTCGGCACGCTCCAATAAGTACGCAGTTTCGCCAGAGCCAGTGCCAGTGCCAGCACCAACGCCTGTTCCAGCACCATCGCCTGTCCCCGCCCCATCGCCTTCTCCATCTTCGGTCCACATGTCCACACCGTTTGCGTGCAACGCCATCTGCTGGTGCATTTGCTGAAGATGGAGCTGCATCTGCTGCTGCTGCTGTCGATACTGTTGCTGCTGCTCGTGCTGCAACTGCTGTAACTTGGCACGCATCTTCTCGATGTTTTGGCGTTCCGCCGCGTGCGTCGGACTGTCGCTAAAGTTGTCACTTTCTGTGCTGGCTGTCGTCTCTGCCTCCGTCTGGGCTTCTCTGGGCTCAATGTGGTTGAGTAACTGCTGCTGCTGCTGCTGTTGCTGCTGCTGATATAAGGCTGCTGTAGACGCGACCTTGACTACCATAAGAGACATCTGCAAAATTGAAAGTATTTATTTGGATTGCAGCATACACACTGAGCTCTAGCACTATTCTCACAATTGTGTACACAAATAGCAGGCCCATAATCCGATGCCAGCGGCTTCTGTTTGCCTTTTTGGTGCCGCCTCTCGCAGGATCTGGACCCAGCTGGGTTTTCTCGTTTAACTCTGGCTCTAGCTGTGCAACTGGCTTTAATAACATTTTTCACTTTAACCGTTTCTCCTGGGTATCGTTGGGTATCTGTTGGAGCACCTGACGCGACTTCCTCATCGCGAATCGCAAAGACGACTGCCTGCAGTTTTGGCCAGGCAGCCCCTAAAAAGATGCATCCAGTGTGCAGTGTTTGACTGCAACTACTTAATTAGAAAGTTTAACATACTCTCAAGTGGTTTCGATGCGAAAGCAAAATACACAAATAAATTAATTGCTTAAATGATTTCGTGTTGCCGATGTGTGGAAAAGAAAGAGATATCTTAAATGCATCGACCATGAACAACTCAAGATCGCATACTCGAATAACTACACAAAATATAGAATTATAACTGGGGGATTGATAACTTCATCGCGCTAGCCGAACTGCTCAAGTCTCTGACAAATTAAATAAAAGTGAGTGAGCCTGAGTAATTTTCCGAATTTGAGGAAAGACGAACACGACAATTATTTAAATTCCATAATTTTCTAAACAAACCTGAGGTAGGATTGCTTTTGCTTTGTTATGCCTAAATCATTTATTGATTTACAAGCTTTTCCCTACCACGTTTGTGTGGCACATTGTTGTTGCATGAATGAGAAAGTAAGAAATAAACAAAAATAACTTACCACTCTTTTCACTTTGCATATGGAGAAGAAGAACTTAGAAACCGCACTAACAACAACCTTCTCTCACACATTTGACCTTAAGCCCACTTCCCGTTCGTGGTGACGGAGTAGATTTTTCAAGTTTCATACAACAGTTTTCTGCCTGTGTGGGTAGATTTTCCAAGTCCTGGGCACAGGCCATTACCATTACCATTTAATATAACAAACATTTCCAGCACCACACAATAGTCAAGTTACCCTTTCAGGAGCATATCCCAACTCACGCGATGTGCGTCTTGTCAGACTATCCATACTTGAGCGCAGAAAACATATTTCCCGTTATTGAATTATAAATGCAAACAAACAATTGATAAACTTAATTTATTGCTCGGGTTTTAGAAATTTTTATAAAAGATATTCATTTTATTTCAATATAGAGCTAAATAGTCTTGAGACACAAATTGCTGAGGAGACAAACACACATTGACATTGGAAACATAAAACATAGCAAGATTTAGATAGCATTTAAGGTTTACAAAGTAGATACATATACAGTGATCCCTAATTTTATGAGTATGCGATTCGTTAATTAATAAAAACAAACAAGTTTCATTCTTGCTGATGCTTCAGTGGTTTCGCGATTTGGAGCACCCTCATGAAACGCTTTAAAAATCTTTTAGACTGTATTGACTAGATGTACCTAGCCCTAGAAATATGGTTGGCATTGCATTGCTAGATATGTATAAAGCATCAGTTATTGCATTCCCTCATAAGACAATATTATTTCAATTAAAATGAAATAAAATGTCACCACTAACCGTCGTTGAACTCATCGACGGTGCTAACTGAGCTAGTTAAACGGGTGCTTAGAAGTCAAAGGGAATGCTGGGCTTGGGGTATTGGTAGCCGGAATGTTTGGTCGTTGCAGGGGGCACGCTAGCTCTTGTCGGGGGAGGAACGTACGGGGTGGTCCTACGGGTCGTCGGCACCGTACGTGGAGTGGTTATTTTTTGAGTGGTGCGTGGGGGCAGGTAGGTTGGTGGAGGTGTTGGTGGACGGGTAGGTGGTGGGGTTGGTCTACGAGTCGTTGGTGGTGGTGGTGGTGGTGGCCTACGAGTCGTCACTGGAGGCAAGTAGGTTGGTGGAGGAGTAGGTGGACGAGTAGCCCTAGTCGGTGGTGGAGTAGCCCTAGTCGGTGGTGGAGTTGGTCTACGGGTAGTTGTTGTGGCACGAGTTGTAGGGATGGTAGCTCTGGTAGTTGGTGGTGGTGGTGGTCTACGTGTTGTGGTTACAGGGGGCAAGTAGGTTGGTGGAGGTGTTGGTGGACGAGTAGCCCGAGTCGGTGGAGGAGTAGCCCTAGTCGGTGGTGGGGTAGCCCTAGTTGGTGGTGGGGTAGCCCTAGTTGGGGGAGGAGTTGGTCTACGGGTGGTTGTTGTCACTGGTGGCTGTGGCTTATTCGTTGGGGGCAGATAAGTAGGAGCAGGAGTGCTTGTACGAGGAGCAGGTCTCGTGGTTGTCGGTGGTGGTGGTGGTCTGCGGGTTGTTGGTGGTGGTGGTGGTGGTGGTCTGCGAGTCGTCACTGGAGGCAGATACGTTGGTGGTGGAGTTGGTGGACGAGTAGCCCTGGTCGGTGGTGGAGTAGCCCTAGTCGGTGGTGGGGTAGCCCTAGTGGGTGGTGGGGTTGGCCTACGAGTCGTGGTCACTGGAGGCAAGTAGGTTGGTGGTGGTGTTGGTGGACGAGTAGCCCGAGTCGGTGGAGGAGTAGCCCTAGTCGGTGGTGGGGTAGCCCTAGTTGGTGGTGGGGTAGCCCTAGTCGGGGGTGGAGTTGGTCTACGGGTGGTTGTTGTCACTGGTGGCTGTGGCTTATTTGTTGGGGGCAAGTAAGTTGGAGCAGGTGTGCTTGAAGGACGAACGGTCGCACGTGTTGTACGGGGAGTAGCCCTAGTGGTTGGTGGTGGTGGTGGTCTACGAGTCGTGGTCACTGGAGGCAAGTAGGTTGGTGGTGGAGTTGGTGGACGAGTAGCCCTGGTCGGTGGTGGAGTAGCTCTAGTCGGAGGTGGGGTAGCCCTAGTGGGTGGTGGGGTTGGTCTACGAGTCGTGGTCACTGGAGGCAAGTAGGTTGGTGGTGGTGTTGGTGGACGAGTAGCCCGAGTCGGTGGAGGAGTAGCCCTAGTCGGTGGTGGGGTAGCCCTAGTTGGTGGTGGGGTAGCCCTAGTCGGGGGTGGAGTTGGTCTACGGGTGGTTGTTGTCACTGGTGGCTGTGGCTTATTCGTTGGGGGCAGATAAGTAGGAGCAGGAGTGCTTGTACGAGGAGCAGGTCTCGTGGTTGTCGGTGGTGGTGGTGGTCTGCGGGTTGTTGGTGGTGGTGGTGGTGGTGGTCTGCGAGTCGTCACTGGAGGCAGATACGTTGGTGGTGGAGTTGGTGGACGAGTAGCCCTGGTCGGTGGTGGAGTAGCCCTAGTCGGTGGTGGAGTTGGTCTACGGGTGGTTGTTGTCACTGGTGGCTGTGGCTTATTTGTAGGAGGCAAGTATGTTACAGGGGGAAGTGGTCTACGCGTTGTTGTCGGTGGTGGTGGTGGTCTACGGGTTGTAGTCACTGGCGGCAGATACGTTGGTGGAGGTGTTGGTGGACGAGTAGCCCTGGTCGGTGGCGGAGTAGCCCTAGTCGGTGGTGGAGTTGGTCTACGGGTGGTTGTTGTCACTGGAGGCTGTGGCTTATTTGTTGGTGGCAAATAAGTAGCGGGCACACGAGTTGGTGGCGCAGTTGGAGGCCTGGTGGCTGGTGGGCTAGTCGTACGTGGTGGCAGCTCAAATGGCACATTGGGTGGTGGGTAGAAGTAACCATCAGCAGCACGAGTCTTACGCTGAAACATTAAACATGCATTTCAAGATCGGATACGGGATCATATCGACAGTTGATGCTTACCTCATGGATGCCAGCTGTTGCGGTGGCAACTGCCACAACGCAAAGCGTCAAGACAAAAAGTGCACTTCTCTGTGGAGGAACGAATCGGAATGGAATGTCGTTAAAAGTGTGCTTATAGTATAGAAATAGAATATTGAGTTGCTTAGAATGGCGCAAGATCTGACCCCAAGCACCTAATCGAAGTTATTTTCTAATTGCCCTATCGAATTGTTAGCTAATGCTAATCAGCTTTTAATGCTTTAGGCCTAAATGCAAGGCGACTTTGTAAACGGCATAAAACTCGCTTAAAGTTCAGACAAAGTCAGACATTTGAAGTATTCAAATCAGCTACAACAACAACAACAACAACAGCAACAATGCTGGCAATTACTCTAAAATGTTAACGTGTAAAGTTGAAGACATTCAACTTTGACAGCATCTCTAGGTCACGGTAGCCATCGACTAAGCCAAAACGAATCTATGCATAGCTTTGTTAGCAGCTGTAGTAACTTGTTTTGCTGAATTGGTCAAATTTCTCAGCAGGTGATATAATTAATTACTTTGGAGACAAGATCTATGGCCAAATACAAAGATTAAGTCATGCTGTCTTCCGCTGGCGCATCGCGTTTCTGTCAACGAATTTAATGTTTTATAATTAGCTATTTATGCGATTGCCGTTTATATTTCGACAAGGTCAGCTTAAAGCTATCAACGTTAACGAAAGTGGTAAATGGCTAACTGCAATTAATTTACGGACATATTCAAATATCGCTGGAAAATATATAAAAAATGTTGATAAGCTGATATATGTACGAGTATGCTTTATAAATAGCTGATTATGCAAGAAACCGGCTGCCAAAATATTCTGCTTAACTAGTTCTAGCCATCAAAATCCGCATTACCCATATTATATAATAATCGGCATCGGCCATTAATAAAGTGAGAAACAGCAAAGTCGTCGCTCAACTAAATTAGCATACGCACTAATCATTGACAGGCAGAGCCATAAAATCGCCATTTGGTTCGCTTTATAACCAAATTTCTTTTGGCCAACCCAATACAAAAGAATAATACACAAGGCATTTGCGACCATGCTCATATATTTGGATATTTGGTAAGATCTGACATATCGATGTATCCAAAAAAAACTCTCATTTAAATATTAATGAGCGTTTGTTAATGAACTTGAAATTTGTGATGTTCTAACTTGTTTGCTATACAAAGTAAAATGTACAAAAGCTTGGGGCCAACGCTTCGTTGGCACTTATGGGCGCGAAAGTGAAAGGACTTAAGTACTCATACATATATAGCATAAGCTTCTGAGATTTCCAGTTTAGATATTGAATAGAGCTAATCGTTTTACAAAACTTGGCAACTGACTTCTCAACTGCCACAAATCAAGTTTTTCGAATCTTCTAGATACATTCTCGACAAAATGTTTGCTGAAACCAGACTTGAGTTTTGGGATTCCTGCATTTTAAGCAGCGATCGGACATAACATTTATTATCATCATGGAGCCATGCTCCCCAATAATCTAATATGCTAATTTATAGCTAATTAATTTATTTTACCCACTGAAATGACCTTGAATTTGCAACGAAAACGTCAAAGACGCACATTTGGGTCAGACAATCAACGAAAATGATTAAATATTACGCATTTTCATTGAGTGGTGTTTTTCACATTATTAGGCTTGATTGTTGCGGGAAAAAGATAAGATATTAAAATATGTCAAACGTTTGTATATCTAATAATTAAAAGGATATATATAACAGCAAAGGTAGGTTATTTTGTAGTGAATTCTGTGTTTGTCAGAACTGAACTCTTTTGTGTCATTTTATGTTGCTTCTTCTGAACCCTGAGTCCCCAGACGATGCTTGGTCATTACAAAATGCACATTTGTACCCTAAGATTAAACGCTGACCCTGTACCTTGGCTTCAGTACTTAGCCTAGTCGGTTCTTTTATTTGATTCTCGGATAGCTTTGCTGTAAATGCTTTTTGCTATCGAAAGACTTAGGCAACAAACTTGGCGCTGATCGTTAAATGATTCGCGACAGCTGAAGATGATAATCGCAGCACCAAGAATATACATATACATATATGAAGAATATAACTTAAGGCAACATTTAATGGTCATTTGCCTAAATATGCCAATTCAAATGTCAACCCATGAAATCTATGGATAATTTGCCAAGTCGCAAACAAGTTTTAATTTCATCTTAAGCGCTGACATAGAAACTCTGGCCAAATGATTGCAGCTACTGCTGCACCTGAGCCGCCGTCATAGCCATGATTAAAAAACATGGCCTGCGTTTATGATTTAAAACGCAAAGACTGACAGCAAATGTGAACCGAAGATGTTGCCCAGACCACGTGGGCGTACCGGGGGGCGTATGCGTAATATTGGCACTGACCAATTTGCAATCTGTCAATCAGTTAGTCGAGACATCAGTTAGCTCACTTTTACACTTGCACCTTGCACAATTGAACAACAAACATGTAAGTGGGAAAAAACTAAGACACTTGTTGGCTTAAATGTCACTTGGGCTGGTCTATATACTAAGATTGTTATAGAGCCCCAGAGCCCCAGCCTTGTTAGCCGTATAATGCAAATAAGCAAATGAGTTAAAGTAATTGATTTTCAATTATTGTGGCATTGTCTTTGGTTACTTGGTCACTTGTTTTCTTCTTTTTCTTTTTTTTGCACTTCGCTATTTGGCACAAATGTTTTTTTGTTTGAATTGCAACTAATTTTAGTTACCATAGTGGGCACTTTCAACTGCAACGGACGGCAGCCAGATAAAACGCTTAAGTTTATTTTTAAAATCCCGTGTGAAACGTTGTGTTTGTTGTGTATAATCCTTGTGTTTCCGATCGTATCAAAATTCAATGATAAATTGAATTTTTGATCGATGCCAAGCAAAATAGTTGCTTCAACTCCTGGGTCGACTCTGGGCTAGCAACTAAAGCATCAAAACTTTTAGATTCTCTACTTATATATACTCGGGGCGTCTGAACGATCGTCTCTGCTGCTGCTTCTGCCGCTTCTGCTGCTGCTGCTGCGACGACTTGGGCGACAGCTGTTAACACTCGGACAAAGTGAAGATGCTGCTGCCAACAAAGACGCTGCCGCTGACGCTGACGCTGATGCTGACGCCAGCCACTGACCAACCGGTGCCAGCTTAAGTCCCAGGCCCAGACCCAGGCCCAGTCGCTTGACAGCTGCGCTGCCGAAGTCATCGTCACTGTTATATTGTCGCTGCTGCTCTTAATGTTAAGGCGAGCGCTGTTGTTGCTAACAGCTGCTTAACATAAGTAAACGCACTAAAACAAAAAATTATAAATATATATATATATACATATATAAATACTAAAATACAAAAATACAAATTATAAAAAAAAGCCCCCAAAGAAGGCTTCAGCAGCGCTTCTGCCGCGTGCTTAATTTGTTGCTTGGTATTGTTGCTATTGGTATTTCCATTTAGCTGCTTTTATTTGGGCAAATATATTAGTTGACCAAGCAGGCATTTGGCCACTTGGACAGCTTCTTAAGCTCAGCGTTAAATACTCGTATTTTGTTTTCAACTATTATCTATTTTTATTTTTTTTTTTGCAGTCAAACGAGTAAGATGTACGCCCATGGATATGTGTGTATAATGTGCTCGGCGAGTGTTAAACATATTGTCATGAAGAGTCTAATTTGTAAACGAGATTAACATGCGAGAGCCAGCTGGTATGTTGTAATTTTGGCAATCGCTTTCAAGGCCCTAATCGAAGCCCAACAATTCAAATATTTAGCAGTAGTTAAACATTAAAATTAAAGCTCGACATGCTTGCATTAATCAGTCAAGTTGAATGCAATCGCAGGCGTTGTCTAGCCAACAAATAGTATTACAGCTGTTTGTTGTGTGTTGCCAAGATTAGGCCTACATGCAACTTGAAGCTTGGAGCTGAAGATGAACCGGTTGCGGTACCGTGCCGCTGGTGCGTGCCGCCTGGCGGGTCAGTCGTGGCGTCCAACTTTGGAATTGAGCTCTGAATGTTAAGGTAGGCGCGCAGCGCGCAGCGACGCTGCAGCCCCAATAACCAAATGACCTTTAAACGCAAGATGCGCTGTCAATAATATGAAAAAACACACACAGAAAGCAAAAACAACACACGCTCGACAATCGCCCGTACACATTCTGTTTTTATTAAAAACAAAAACAAGATGCTGCAACTGCCAGATGTAGATGGAGATGCTGATGGAGCTGGTGATGGTGATGGAGCTGGAGATGGAGCTGCAGAGCGGAGTGGAGTGGATGCGACTGCCAGTGCAGGTTAAAGCCATGGCGCATCATTTTTGCGCGTCGGGCCGGCTGACAACTGAAATCCAAACGGGTTTCCCCTCGGCCAAAGCTGCAACGTTTTTGTATTTTTGTTTCTCCGAATAGTTATAATAAGCTGCATTTATTTATTTGCGCTGCCCAAAACATGATCGGTAGTCACGCATAAGTGACGATGACGATGCTCAAAGCTGAACTAACCAATTGGGCGGCTGCCCACGCGACAAACCGATTCAAATCAAAGATCTTCAAACTCATCTAATCAGGCATATTGCTTATTTATATTTGCTGTTTATCTAGCTCATACTTGAATGAGGTGCTAAACTGGCTTATAATTGAAGATTGCAATCGGGTATATGAAAAGCATCTTACACTCTGAGAAAATGCATCAGCTTAGAACTTTTAGCACGCAAATAAAAAATAATATTAAAAAAATAATAAAAATGTGATGAAGCCAGACACCATATCACTTAAAACAGTACTAAAATGTTGATTGTGATATTGCATATATAGAAAAAAAGATACAAGCTTGAGAAACCCAGCTAAAATAAGGAAAATCTACTTTTCTCTAATGAGTCACCCAAGAATTGTGCGTGCCAAGAATCAAGATCACTTCTTTTTAGTGGGTAGTAATCAAACTTTTAAACAAAATTAAACTGTGTTTGGTATTTAGGAATCTACATGCCAAATTTGTGATTCCTAGCTCTTACAGTCTCAGAGATCGACGCGCTTATCGATACAAACCATTTCCGTACTGCGTCCGCCAGCTGAAAATCTCTGCTTGCTTGCACTGCTTGAACTGCTTGTGTTTCGTAGCTGAGTACAGGGTGTCACATAGTCGCGTATATTGGAGACTAGCACACGTACGTATTAAAGAACAACCAAGTACTTTCTTTGCAGCAAGAAAATAACTCTTGCTTTTTGTAAAATTACAGCAAATTATGGCTCTAAAGTTTCGCACAGTGTAATATTAGTGCTTTTATGGCATTATTAAATGGCGTTTATATCAACTAGTTATCAACAAAGTGTGCTAGTTGTAATAACTGCGCATAAAGTGAGTAAATGCACTTTAATGAAACATACTCGTAAACACTTTGGCTTTAGGAAGTCACCCCTAAGAAGCTAATTGCCGAGATGGCCGCCAGAATACACTTATCCATCCGCCTATTAATTGTTCTCTTAATAGCCTCTGAGAAACCTCCACCCAGGCAGAGGCAGAGACGGTAATGCTGTTGGTAATACTACTGGTGATGGCTAATTCAACAATTCGGGTCATAACTTGCTTTGCACATCTGCTCTCAGAGGCAATGACACTTGGCGACTGCTGACATTTCAGATGCGTCATTGTGACAAGTGGTTGTGGGGCTTCAAGATGCTGCATAAATAGAAATATCATTTCATAGAAAATATTTGCCATGATATAGGAAAGAAAACTAAGCTTTTTGTCACAACATTGCGCATCCGCAGTGGTTGCCACATTCAGGCAGCAATAATGACGACAAAAATAAAAGTATTATTCAACTGCAATGTAAAAATGCAAATAGTCGAAGGACGTGCCAATGTGTGTTTTTTGGAAGCTATGTATCGATCATCGGATCGATCAGCCATATGCATAAAATTGATTAAAATTAATTACAAAACTGGCTTGTCAAATTTACGCACCCGATGTCCATGACATGGGCCAGTTCCACTGTGGATGCCCCGTCTAACCAGATTCTAGACTTTAACACTTTTAACACTTCATGTTTATCTAATCTATAATGTGAGCTGAGGAAAAATTAACAATATTAAAAATAAACCGTGCCAATGAGTCCCAAAAGCTATTGTTGTTAGTGTTTAATAGCGTATCTTAATATGCGGTGCGGAAATAATTTGTTAATGTTATCAGAGCAAAATATCTTATTTAATTAGAAGTGTATACATATATTATAATTCGCTTCATTAAAAGCTCATGTCAACATTCGTACATAAATCTTACTATTTAGGAATCAATTGGAGCCAAGTAAGAAATGTTTATACATCTGTCAATTCCTCGTAATTAAATACCCTCACGCACAAGCTATTAAAATTAAAATTAACTTTTAAGTTTTTAACAAAAACCCAAAGTCAAGAAGAATAGGCTGAATATTTATAATGCTCTATTCATAGCCAAAATCCACGTTTCCCAGTTGGCAAACATATATACACGCAGACACACACATATAAAGTATATTTCATTTGCGGATCTTATAGAAACCGCATAAATATATACTAATAATATTGTATTATAAATTTGTAGCCAAATGTCGCGTCACCTGCGTCAGCAAAAGAATACAACTTTTGGACATCTTTAATTGTGCTTATGATTTATGCAAATTTATCCTTTAGCCATATGTATCTATCTAACCATGATCGCTGAGATATAGACTTGAATCTACATACCAGTCAAGGCAGAGCAAATTTTATTACTTGTCAAGCTGCTTTAGATTTATATTTATGTAAATATCCAAGCGTACAGCAGACAACAACCAGACCAACTAGTTCTTCTTCTGTTTCAAATGTTGCCTGGGCTGCTTTTTTAGGAAGTTGAAATATATGCGACTATATTGCCTTTTAATATCGAATATTGTAGCAGTAATGTTAGAATGTTTGTTTAACAAGACAAAAGATTTTTTGAGACGCACTTAATGTTGTTTAATTTATTAAGCTATTGTTACTCTCTGTACCTATCAAATGGGTATATAAAGAGGGTGTTGTATCTTATCAAATGCTCGTAACAGGCAGAAGGAGACATCTAAAGTATAGTATATATTCTTGATCAGTATCAATAGCCAAGTCGATCTGGCTCTGTCCATCTGCCTGTCCGTTCGTCTGTTTGTATGTATGAACGCAAGGATCTCGGAAACTATAAGAGCTAGAGACATCAAATATTGAATGTAGAAACGTGAATAGATTCCAGATATTCTTCCGGATCCCTGCAATTCATAAGAAACCTTTTAAAGCAGCAATTTTAAAGATATAGCCTTCAGGTTTGACATGTATAACACTTGGGTCACTCGTAATTTACTATCCAAATTTCAAGTCAATTGGTTAGTAAATACAGAAATTATTCAGGAAACAAGATTCAGTGCTGCAGATTGGGGGGAAGCAACATTGCAGCGCGTTGTCGCTTGTGTGTGTGCGTAGTTGTGTGTGTGTGTAAGTGTACGAAGATGTATTTGAAAAACTTAGACCTGGGTACAGGTAGTCTCGAAGTCGGGTATAGTCGACTAGAGTATTAATACTTGTTATTATTGTATTTAGAAATGTCATCCTATTTATTGATTTGTTATAACTGTCATTTCACAATTTTTTGTATTTTAAATTACTTAACAAAGACTGGCTTTTAATGAATAATATTTCCAAAATACATAATTTAATTATTATCATTATTTCAATGGTTGCTCTTTGATCTTCTTGATGTTGGTTGAATGGTATAATTAGCAGTCCAATAAATCGTGCAGTTAATTAGTATTCAAAATTATTTTATAGCCACCCCAAAAGGCTAACAACATTTCTGCAATATTCTAGCCGTTTTGAATGTTATAAGACGGGTGTTCAATTAGTGAGAGTCGAAATACTGGTATTAAATTTCTTTTTAATTGCTACACAGGTTACTAACGGTGTCTTTTGAGTGTATTTTTTTAATTTACGCAATAAATATATATATTCGGTAAAGGTAGCTGTGAAAATTCATTAAACAAAACCCGTAATCTCTTGCCGCAGAGAGTGTCTGATTTCAGCCCGTTTAAAAGGTGGCCCAGAAAACGTGTTTACCCCAAAACCATTAATAAGTCCGATCAAGGACAATGCAGGGCAACGGCAACCAGTTTGGAATGGCCAATTTATTGCCCCAATTGCAGGCCATTGGCATTGAAATCCTTGTGCTGATGATGCGGCCTGGCCTGGTTCAACTGGCCGAGGGTCACACTTGGGATTGGGTCTCTCAGGTTTACGACAGATTATTATCGGATTCCACGAAAACCTGTTGCTCAGAATCAATGTGGGAATTATGTAATAGTATCTTACACGCTCTCAGCTCAATCGAAAGTATTTTTTATTCAGACGTTGTGCGCATAAAAAAAGTGTTTGTAATTTGTCTAAAAGCAACCGAGATGGCTTAAGAGCTGGCTAAGCTGTCAAGTGGTCATCGCATATGTGATTGAGTCAATTATTCATTTTGGCTTTTAAGATACTTCAAGAGCACCTCACGCCAAAACGGAAGGTGCTCGAAGCTGAAGCTGAAGCTCAAGCTGAAACTTAAACTGAAGCTGATCACATTTGATTTATGACCATGCGAGAGTGGTGCACTTCTTTCTGGCCCAAACCGCGCTCAATGGCTGGGCTGGCAAATTAGCCTAGTTGTATAAAGAAGCAAAACAGTTTTCGAGTGCAAATCAAGCCACGAAATTGGAGCAGCGAAGTTCACACACGCCGACAGAGCCACAAGGCTGTTGAGTGAATTGTGCCTCAAGTCAAGTCAAGTCAAAACAAAAGCAAATTAGAAACATACATAATAAGTATATATACACATTTATGCATACAGTTCATGTATAAATGTATAAATATATTTATGTACTAGCGAGTTCAAGATGCTGCTTAACACATTCTACGCGTTTTGGCCAAATTTGTGCGATCTGTACGAGCTGTACGAGCTGTGGAGCTGCGACAAATAAAAATTCGAAAATCGAAAATTAATTTAAAATAAACGACACGCTGAACGGGTTATTTAATTTAAAAGCGAACTGGTTCGCTTATTTGTAGCTACAAATGTATATATCTTTATAAGGCACAGTATATTTATATGTGTTTGTGTTCATGTCTTGTAGACAGAAAGGCTCTGAGACAACTCGAAATTCTACGCCCAAAAATTTACAAGCTTAAAATGCAAATATTCAAGTTTATTTCATTTTTTTTTTTACAAATGAAACAAGCTTATATTGATGTCTACTGTCTGCGGTTGGGTTTAATTAACGTTGGTTGGGGCTGGGGCCCAAGTTCGACGCCTCTGGCCACAAACATCCCAGAATGAAATGACTGCCAGCAATAATTCAAAACTTCAGCTAATAATGGCCCACAGCTTCCGCATGTGTTGGCCGTGTTTAGCACAGCTCAAGCTGGCCAATTAGGCTGCCTTGCAGTTGGCCAAAAGTATGCTATGGTTAATTTCAAGGCAAGTCCTAGCCGGTGCGACATTCTTTGGTCTGAGATCCAATTGTGAATGGCTGCTACTCGGCATTGATTGCACATCTCTTAATTATCGCCCCTCCCAGACTCCGCTATGTCTGTCGAGATGAAGGAGATGAAGGTTAGTTAGACAAGTTTTCAGCGGACAGCTTTTCTGTGTAGCAGCAAATTAAAATGAAATCGAGATAAAATAAGTAAATAAAATAAAATAAAACTATATATATATTGTATTTTGGCTTAAGGCAGAGGCTGTGGCTCTGACTCTGGCTCTGGCCGCAGCTCGGCATGCATAGTTTGTGGCCAAAAGCCACAAAACGGAGCGCCTAACTATTTATTAGCTTTAATTTGAATTTCGTATAATGCTGCGAACAAAACTTGTTCAGCTGCTTCTGCAAAGATGCTTCTACATATTTCACTAAAATAAAATTAAATAATAAAAGTAAAACAAACAAAAAATACAAAAAAAAAATCAAGTTCACCTCGAGTGTATCAAATTTGTATAAAATTCATCAGTCAGCAGATACGTCAGCTGGAATAACATGCTTCGAAGCCACAAATCTTGTGTTATGCAAAACAGAGGAAGCACTGCGGTCGCCACAGCCAACTTCAAAGATACAAAGATACAAAGATACTCGCACATACCTATGCTCAAGCACGTACGAATCTCTATGCCCAAAGTGTACCTGTTGAGCATCGATTAGCATTTTAGTATAAGCATTTAATGGCTTTTAGCTATATTGAAAAACATAAATCAGTCACTTGTTTATCCATTAGATACGGCTCCAGCCATTCGATGTTCTCCCAGCAGCAGTTTTGTATGGTACCATCCGAATTAACATTAATAATTATAACTCTTATATGCTTGTAGACAATATGTTTAATGATGCTCTTTTACTATAGCACCAATATCAACGATTTTAACCTGTGTATGATTATAGTTTCGATTGCAACCGCGAAAATGTTTTCAGCAAGCTTGTGAATCAAGTTTTAAAGCTACTTATATTTTTCAAAATTGTGGGCGTAATTGTGTTTTTATTGATTTACCGTTCTGTGGTGGGTGTGTTTATTATTTAAAAAACAAAAACCTGCTGATCTGGTCGTGGCCAACATATTTTAAAACAAAATTACGTATATGGTCTCAAAGCTTGTTTACTTGAAACAGAAAAACTGCTTTTATATGCCAAAAAATATATTATGTATGAGTTTCTACAATATATAAATTGGCAGCATATGGTAGTGAGTTTCCACTTAAATAGTGTCCTTAATTAATGTTTTTGGATGCATAAAAACCGCCATATTATTTGATTTTAACTGAAAAATTTCCATAACATACTTTTGACACTTTGAGAAAATATTTTTGCTGCATACTCTTGGGTTGTTAAAATTGTGACATATTTATTTTATGATTGTACTGTACCACAAAGTTATGTCTTCTAATTCCAGCGAGATCTAACCCAATCTTATTATGTTATGATTCGACTATACCACAAAGTAATATCCTCTAATTCCAGCGAGATCAACCCCAATCTTAGCCAATGGACTGAAGAGAAGACCCCGCAACAGATGGCTGAAGTGCATCTACCCAATATACATAATATTTTATACTATTTATTTATTTTTAATTTTTTTCTATACCACACTTATTATAAGTTAGTCTTTAGTTAACATCTACGAACTCTGTAAATATGTAGATCCTGGCTTATTAAACTCAAAACTCGTTTAATAAAAATATGTATACAAAAAAAGGTTATTACAGTCTCTTATTTATCAAACTTCTATTAAAGTAGCAGGGTGAAGAAAATACAGAATACTTTTGGGAACACAATGCTGTTAACATTTGTTAACTCACTGTTAACCCACTGTTAACCCACTGTTAAAGGGCTGTTAATAACATACTACTGGTATTTACAATTTTGTATAACAGTCGATTAGCTGTTATATTAATTAGCAACTGTTATACTATTTAGCGACCTTCTGCTGATTGCTGTTCGCCTGGTATATTTTGCCATTTTTTTGTCATTTGACGCTCACAAATGGGGGAAGCTGAATTCTGAAACAAAACCTCATTGACACCGTCTAAACACCAGGCGAACAGAAATCAGCAGAAGGTTGTTGCAAATGGACTCCTGAAAGTATGCTTCATTTTTTCTCATTATTTGAAATGGCAACCTAACGATTTCTGTTGGTATTTCTGGCCGATTTTTGCAAGATTTTTGCTCACAAAGTGAATTAAGCTGAAAATAAATTCTGAAAATAAAAAGTTCTCCCATCCTTGCCGTTTTCATCAATTAAAAATTGTCGTTTGATTTTTATACGATTATTTATTTAAATTTCATATATTTGCTAATTTCCAAGTCGATGGTCCTTAGATGACCCCAAAATCCTTGAATGCCAATCGATAGAGTAGGTCCTTACGATCCTAACGCACAAGGTCCTGTTAAAATCTGCAAGGATATGGCTGAATGGGAGCTACTAGAAAACTGTTCTATATGTGTGTGCAGAAATTCAAAATATGTGTTGCATACTTTTAGTCGCTGCCGATCTTAAGCCACAAAATCTTGCGGCATCCTTCTAGCTATAGCTCGGCCAAATCCTTAAGGATTTCGAAAACCCATACATTTCTGTACTCGTAGGGATCAGGACTATCGATTGGCATTCAAAGATTTCCAGGATTTCACCGAAAAAAACACTTCACTTTTTTGCAAGGGGGTAGGTCAGAAAAAAGGACCAAAAATCACAAGATCGCCAATAACTCGGTCATTTCAAGGACGATTTTGATGTCCTTTGGCAAAAAGATAGGACTTATCCTGTCAAATCCGGATATAAAACCCAAAGGACGAATATCCTTAAGGGAGCTGAGAAATAAGGACTTTTCTGTATACAGAAAACTAGCGATATCTCGGCCGTATCCTTGCGTATCCTGACGAGTCCTGTGTCAGACAACTTGGCATTATCAGGGCTACCAACTGGCCAAAGGACATCAAATTCGTCCTTGTAGTTCCCAAGATATTGAGTATTTTGTATTTTGGGCACGATTCCTTTCGCCCTCGGACTGAAAATTTACAAGTCGATGGTCCTTAGATGACCCCATAATCCTTGAATGCCAATCGATAGAGTAGGTCCTTACGATCCTAACGCACAAGGTCCTGTTAAAATCTGCAAGGATATGGCTGAATGGGAGCTACTAGAAAACCGTTCCATATGTGTGTGCAGAAATTCAAAATATGTGTTGCATACTTTTAGTCGCTGCCGATCTTAAGCCACAAAATCTTGCGGCATCCTTACTAGCTATAGCTCGGCCAAATCCTTAAGGATTTCGAAAACCCATACATTTCTGTACTCGTAGGGATCAGGACTATCGATTGGCATTCAAAGATTTCCAGGATTTCACCGAAAAAAACACTTCACTTTTTTGCAAGGGGGTAGGTCAGAAAAAAGGACCAAAAATCACAAGATCGCCAATAACTCGGTCATTTCAAGGACGATTTTGATGTCCTTTGGCAAAAAGATAGAGCACTTCATCCTGTCAAATCCGGATATAATCAACCCAAAGGACGAATATCCTTAAGGGAGCTGAGAAATAAGGACTTTTCTGTATACAGAAAACTAGCGATATCTCGGCCGTATCCTTGCGTATCCTGACGAGTCCTGTGTCAGACAACTTGGCATTATTAGGGCTACCAACTGGCCAAAGGACATCAAATTCGTCCTTGTAGTTCCCAAGATATTGAGTATTTTGTATTTTGGGCACGATTCCTTTCGCCCTCGGACTGAAAATTTACAAGTCGATGGTCCTTAGATGACCCCATAATCCTTGAATGCCAATCGCTAGAGTAGGTCCTTACGATCCTAACGCACAAGGTCCTTTAAAAATCTGCAAGGATATGGCTGAATGTGAGCTACAAGAAAACCGTTCCATATGTGTGTGCAGAAATTCAAAATATTTGTAGTATTTCTGGTCTTTTTTTGGCATCTTGACGCTCCCAAATCTGAAGGTGAATTTTGAAACAAAACCTCATTGACACCGCCTAAATACCAGGCGAACAGAAATCAGCAGATGGTTGTTGCAAATGGACTCCTGAAAGTATGCTTCAGTTTTTTTCTCATTATTTGAAATGGCAACCTAACGATTTCTGTTGGTATTTCTGGCCGATTTTTGCAAGATTTTTGCTCACAAAGTGAATTAAGCTGAAAATAAATTCTGAAAATAAAAAGTTCTCCCATCCTTGCCGTTTTCATCAATAAAAAATTGTTGTTTGATTTTTATACGTTTATTTATTTAAATTTCATATTTGCTACATGTATTTGTTACAATAATGATAAGAATTAATTAACTAATGCATAACATTGTACCTATCACAAAACTGTTTTGTAATTAAGAAACTAAGTTAGAAATACATGAATTGATGTAAAATACAAACTATATAGATAGCTATTTATATTCCGATTATTATATTCTCGAATTTTTCAAAATCTTAGTTGGACTTTAATATCGAAGCTTGCTTTGCTTGGCGCCTGTGAATTGTTTTGTTGTTAGTTTTGATTGTTTGATATTGTGCTTTTTGGCATCTCGATGCTGACACTAAATAGATCGATAGTAAACCATAGACAGAGTCTGAGAGAAATAACTAATATGACGATTTCAGTTGCACTTAGAAGTTTTAAGGCCAAGAGAGAAATTTGTTATCTCTTTCGCAGTTTTTATGCAGCAGCTGGCGCATACCGGGATTTTCATACAATTTTTTCATACTTTCGAATATATATTTAACCAATTAGTTCGATAGTTCCCACTTACTGTCTTATAAGAATGTACTTCAACCGTTTGGGCTGCCCAAAAGTCGCCAGTCAGTCAGATTAAACTCTTTATATATATAGATTAATTAAATCATTTATTACATAAGATCGTTTCATAATCGTTGTGCAGTTGACTTAACATTTAAACGTAGATTCGTAGACTAACAGATTATTAGGACAACTTTACACTAAAACGAGTTACATACACTTAAAGGATAAATGGTTACACAGGCGCACAGATACACAGATACACTCACAGATACACAAACATTCACAATTTAGTGCTTAACTACTTGTAATTCTCAGGGGAATACATTTCTTAGTTGTGGCTGATTACCAGACGGTGAATGACAACAGAATTTCATGTATATCAAATTTGCTTAGTACTAGGACGATAACTAAAACGTAGACTAACGCTAGACATGCTCTCTCTCTATATATATACAGTTCAAAACTAGAAGATACACTTTGCATATGGGCATAATTCGTAATTCGTAACTTAAAGATAAATCTGCTTTCAATTGCCGCAGATTCAGATACAATTCTTTTGGATGCAACAAGTCTTTTGAATGTGAATGCTTCGTTTCCATTCGAGGCTGCCTGGCAGCTTACAGCTCCGTCGAGTACTCCTCGGGATTAACGTTGAACTTGCGCCAACAGATGTGATCACCCGCAGCCGCGGACGTCGGCGGAGGTAGCTTGTGGGTATTCACATTGACCACGGAGCTGGCGGAGCGCTTGATGTGGCTGCTGGGCGGATGCAGCGCCGGCGCCGGCGCCAGGCAGCCTGTGGAACGACCCAGTGGATTGCGAGACATGGCCGAGTTGGCGTGGCCATTGGCCTTGCCATTGCCATAAGTGATGGACTCGTTTGAGGGTGAAATCTCGATGCGAGTGGCATGGCTGCCACTGCCGCCATCCGAAAGCCGCCGGATGTACACCACCTCGCGGTGCTTCTCCACCGTCGTCGGCCCGGGTGGCAGGCGGGTCAGGGTTTGTGGCTGGGCCGTCTGGCGTGCCCGCTGCGAGTATCTCAGTGGCTTGCCATCGCTGGCCTGGAATGGCACATACTGCTGCGTAATGCCCGGAAACTTGTCCACGCTGATGTCCTCCTCGATGGCCGAGTCGCCGAACATGGAGCCACTGTAGTTGGGTGAGCTGTTGCCCGGCGTGGAGGACTTCCAGTGCGTCTGGTGTGGATGTGTCGTCTGGCCATTGCTGGCGAACTTCTGGGCACTGGAATACTGGCCCTTCTTTATGGAGTGGGTGTAGTCACGTGTGCCGCGACGGCGCAACGTAAAGTCACGACGTCCGGTGTCCTGGCAGACGGAACGCCACTGCTTCCAGGAGTGACGCGCCAGTGGATCGGCTGGACCCCATTCCTTAGCTGGCTTCGAAGCCTCGCAAATCATGCCAAAGAAATTGTACTCAACCTGGCGGAAGATTTGCACACAGGCTATGATTAGGATAACAGCCAGTGTGAATAGGATTGGCGCCCAGCGTGGCAAGTAGCCCGCCAGCAGATCAAACTGATCATCGTCGGCGCACCACCAGACCAGTATGCCCGTTAGGATGGCCGGACAGCTGCACCACAGCCACATCCAGCCTCGGAAAATGGGCCTTCCAATGGAGAACTCCAGATCCGTGTAGATGTTCTTGGCGCCATAAATCCACGTAATGGCAATCAGCTCGAATACGAGCGCCGTTATGACCAGGGTGCCCACAACGCGCGAGTCCAGGACACGCGTTATCAGGAACTTGGGCGCCGCAAAGGACATCACGGCCACAACCAGAGCTATCAGGCAGATGACATAGTTAGGCCGCCGTGGCACAAGCCGCGTGGAGGTGTACACGGCAACGGTGATGGAGACGAGCGCCGACAGGATAACGAGCGCATAGATGAGCGAGGGAATCACATGACGCAGCAGTTCACTGTCCGTCTGGGAGCCGTACAAAACGCGATCGTAGATGGCGGTCAGCGGCTTAAGCTCATCCATGAGCTGATAACCGTTGGACGAGAGGTCGAACTGCACCATGAACAGCGTCACGGCAATGGCATTGATCAGCAAATTGAAGCACAGATACACAACGGAGGTGCGCACTGCGTCGCCCTTGTACAGGAACTTCCCAGTCACCATAGGCAGCGCACCGAAGCCGCAGTTCACCGAGAACAGGACCTGCATCAGGGCATTGAACCAGATGTTGCTCTCGGTCAGCAAAGTGCTGTCAAAGGCCCACAGCTCGGGGAAGTAGTGCCTCGAGAAGGAGTTGCGCACCTCCCAGCCAGTAAGAGCGCAGAGTAGGAACAATCCGGCCAGGCCATAGACGAACAGACTGCGGCGCAGTATCTTGGCATTGTGTGTGCTGAAAATAGGAAATACTTAGAAACGCAGAGTTATAAATGAATCCACTACGTACCACAGCATAACCACAATCCACAGGCCAATTAGACCAGCTGCCAGCAGGCCAAAGTATAGAGGATTGCGCCAAAAGGGCGTCAGAAAGGTCTGCTGCAGGCACTCCTGTCCGCTGTTGCCAGTTACTGAGTAGCCATTCTGAAAATAGGTGGAATTATGTATTATATAAAGATGGACATTCCACAAATCTCAACTGTACTTACCTTGTTTAGCTTCACGTTACCCACGCACTCGCGAAAGGGTATTGCATTGGAGGCGAACATCCCTATATAAGCCAGGGCCAGCACGGCCTGCAGCGATATCCATATGGCCGACACCCACGAGGCAAAGCGGCTAATAATGCAGGCCCCTGCAATAAAATTCATTTTGTTAAGTAATATTATTTAAATGTTTAATTATTTATGCCTGACTAACTGATTAATTAAACCAACGCTCTCTACAAAATACAACTGCTGAATTCTTTACAGCTGTGTTCTTGAAAGTCCCCCCCACAGGGGTGGAATATGTTAAATATAAAGTTAAATTAAGTACACGCTGTCAATTGGGCAAGTGTTTTGTGCTGCACAGCTCAAAAAACTATATAATTGAGATTGTTCAATAATATTTTACATATGCATATAAATAATTACAACACATCTAGGGCACTTGTCGAAATCGAAGCCAATTGAGAAACTATTTAAGTAGTGCAAACATTTTAAGCAACATGGATGTTTGAAATATAATTAAATAAAATATATTTCGTCATGAAAAGTTGCAAATACATTGGATTTGAATATTGAAAAACCAAAAAAGGGGCGATACAACTAAGGCATTCCTTTACAGCACCCAGCATTAATGTATTATACTGAGGTCTTTTCGAAGGTGTTGTGTCGTAATTTGCAGTTTCATTTTTGCTTTTTGCCATTATTAGTATGTTTTTCTCTCATATTGCTCATTTTTGAATCATTTGTTGTTTTCCTCGTTACAATTGTTTTTTGGTTATACTTTTGTTCATTTAGAATTTGCCTTAAACGTCTCTATGGTTATTTTTTGTGGGCGCGCCGCGTCAGCATCTTCCCCAAGGCTAGCCAGCCGCTGGGTGGGTTGACGATGTTAAACGGGGGATGCTTGTGTAGATGTTAGTTGAGTTTCATTTGAAGCCAGACCAGTTGCGCAGCTAGCAAAGCGAGCCTCCTCCCAGCCGTCGGCTATCACTTGAAGATGGTGCCGGCATTGGCGCGCCAGCGATTACACGAACGGGGACACACACACCAATGCATTTTGCAGTTTTAAGTATTTTTTTTAAGATTTTTTGAGAGATTTTGTTGTTGTCCTGATAACACGATGATGATCATTATCTACTAGGTCACATTTAAGTTAGTTCATTTTTTTAGTGTATTTTTTATGTGTTTTATAAGTTTTTTTGTTTGCATTGATACATTTTGGTCTGATAGGTTTTTGTCATTATAATTATCTTTGCGTTTCGTGATTTCGATTTCATATGTGTTGTTTTAGACTTTTGTTGTTTATATAGTTTGCTCTGGTGCTTATACTTTGCATTGCTATTCGCAATGCAATGCCTATGCTTTGATGTTTGCTTCAGAGAATGACGAAAGTTATAGCGCAGCGGATGTTTATCAATCGTAACTTCTCCTCTATTCACCAAGGGACACAATTTCAGAGTGGGTAAGAACGGGCTGTGTCCAACCGTCTTTGCTGTGAAATGCACGACCGCCCCAACAACACTTCAAAGCCTTTTGCTATTTATGCTGCCCCACGCGGAACTGCAACTTGGGAATTACAAGCGGCGGCACAAAATGCAACCACTGCAGCTTTCACAAGAGCTTTTTACGGCCAAGGGTTGCAATGCACAGCTTTCGCTAGGGGTTGATTTTGCTCTGCATCCACCTGTTGCATATCCTGTGCTCAATTCAACCAGGACACCTGTTGTTCTTCTGTTTGCCGCTAATGCTCACTCCCAGGCATTTATTCAACTGCTTTAAAACGTATTTATAATGTGTTCCAAGCGGAATTTCATATTATATCATCAATCCAGCAAGTCTCCTAATTAAGAAAATAAAATATAACAACTAAAACTGAACATTCTTTGTGAACATACCAACTGAGACCAAAATAAAGTTTCCTTTCACTAAACACTAAATACGTACTTTTGACTTGATTTATATATTTAAAATTCTTTTTGAATATTTTTTTATTATTATAAATAGAGTACTATTTTATTAAAAAACTTTTCCAAGGAAAATGTTAAGGTCGATGTTGAGACTGATTCTTATGATAATCATTAATACTCTATTCCAATTCTTTTTTAATCTAATTTATATTGTTTACCCTTTGGGGCTGTTCCTATATCCAAGTTCTTCACCCTCCACATCCTTATCAAGCTTTATTTCCGTTTTATGGGAAGTTTTTCTTACTTTAGGGCTTACTGGCTCTAGCCGATATTCTTGATATCCGATTTTTAATTATCTAATCGGAATCGGCAAGGAGAACAGTTCTAAATGAGAGAAAGGCGTCATTTTAAGAAAAGGTGAATACAAATTTGAAGTACTATTATAGATTAAGAAAAGGTGAATACAATCAGAATCAATCATTATGTATGCACTCGAAATGAACAACAGGGAACAATGTCTTGCCCTAGACTGAGCTTGTTTATACTACATCTTAGAGCTAAACTATTGTGATAATTTATAGAAAGAACCATTGTATTCCCACTGCTTACCTTTGAATATGGGCGAGGCGCGCCAGGTGTGCGCCGCCCCCTGGCCCAGAAACTGGCCCACAGATATCTCGAGCAGTATCAGGGGCAGCCCGACTAGAAACAGCAGCACTACATAAGGCAGCAGGTACGCCGATCCGTAGCGATCCAGTTCACGTGGGAAGCGCACCACATTTGCATAGCTGACGTTGAGGCAAATGCAGAGTACAAGGCCACGAAACACGGAGCATTTTGTCTGTAAAGAGTGGCGGGGGAGAGAATATAGAGAGAGAGAGCATTAGTTAAATATTAGGAAGACAGGTGATTACCGCTTCCGCCGGCAAAAATCTAAAAATGCTAAAAATCATACAACACCCACGCTCATACAAGACACACTCATTTCCGGTACTTGCACTTTCAACTTGTGTAATTTGTCTTTTTATTTACTTAAAGTTAACAATTTACTTGATGTTTATTTGTTTTATGGGTAGACATTTCGCGCACACACGCCGACATCGTTTGGATTCTTATATATATATTTATTTATCGCGTAATGAGCAGCAAAAGAAAGTAGTGCCCATTATGAAGGTCTGTGAAGAGGCCAAAATGCTGACGACGCCTGCGAAATGTACCGCATAAGCCCATTAGATGCGGGGCAAAAACTCCAAACACCAAACACCCAACACTAACAAACTAACAACTAACAACAACAACAACAGCTGTAAATACTTTCAAAACCGAAAAGGCAAGAAGAAAAAAAAACGTTAACAGCTTGAAGCAAAAATTACAACAACGAATAATATAAAATAAAAATTGCTTGCCACTGGAACGCTTTTAAGTGAAATTCATTCAAGAGAGCGCGAACAGCGACGCTCAGTTATCCGGACGGTTGGACAGAGGGGGTGGGGGGGCGGAGAAACAAGTGGTGGGCTGGCGGGGCGGTGGCACAACGCGACGCCCAAGTAAACGCAGTTAATAAAGCGAAAACCGCACCGCACAGTGAAAATGTAAACAATAGCCAAATCCCCCCATGGCCCCAACCCCAAGCGGCGTTTGCCGTTCATTGGTGCAATGAGCATATATTTATAATGTGGCCATAATCATTTAGTATCATGCGGCATGATCCATCTACCAGCTGCCTCAAACCACTCAAGCCTAAAGAAACCGTTTTTATACTAGTTACTCACATTCGATTTACAGATTTATTTTTGGATTTTATTTAAATATTTTTTGGGCACTTACTTTGCGATAATATCTGAAGGGCACATCCTCATGCACAACATATAGATAATCGGCTAGATATTTAGTTGTTGGTATTTCCATCTTGGGACAGATTTTATAATGTTTATACGTGCAAAAGAATTTGTCATTTTCTTGCATTTGATATTTGTTGCATATATAATTATCGTAAATTTGCTAATTAATTGCAATTATATGAAACTTCTTTCAATATTTTATCAAAGCTATAAAAAACGAACACTTATTTATTTTAAATTGTAATTTAGATGATGGTTTTTATTTGTAGTAAGCAAATTTTGTATTATTTATATTTTATATTTATATTATTTATATTTTATCCAGCAAATTTCTATTGTTTATATTATATTTCTGTTATTTATCTTATACTCAACAAACTTCTATTACTTTTATATTATATTGCACTTATCACATCCATTCAATTCTTTATAGATTTATTTGATGATTTCTGTGCTTTATTTTTGATGAGTTTTAAAGTGAAATAGTTCAAATGATAACTGAAGTTTAGAGGAACACATGTTTTAACAAAACGCATGCAAATTTCAGCAATGACTTTTAACATTTTAATCCGTGTATGTCTCGCTCTCAATATATAAAAACAATATAATAAAATAAATTTAAGCAAGAAAATAAAATACATAAATACACATGTGTGTGTATCTTTGGATGTGTGGAACAAGTTATCACGTTACGACGGCGGCGCTTTAAATATTAATTGGCAACACCTTCATTGCTTAGCCCTGAACCGCTTATTGAATGTCTTTTGCGAATTGCCAACGCCAATAGCATCGTATATGAGTGAATTTTGCAGATCTTTAGCGTCGTTGCCACAGCAGACGAAGCTGACACCGTACGACGCGTGCTGGTTCCGTAAACGAAGACATGCGGCAATAACAAATACGACATTAGATACACGGAACAGCGAGCAATTGGGCGTAACACGCGGCGTATGTGTAATGCAGCAAATATTGCAATTGATTCGCATACACTATTTGATTAGTTTGAATCGTATTCACTTGGCTAACTGCACTCGTTACGCGAAGCGAACACCACTCATCACTGGAGCAGCGTCGACATGCGACTGCGCCAGCGACTCGATGAATTTTGATTGGAAAATCGCATGAGACAGCGCAGAACGAGTTTTTCATTAAACAAATGATATGATTTTCCTCTTTCCAGCGTAAGCTTTTCATTGCGGCACTCACTGTGAAGCTGTTGCCGTAGCGAGGGAACTGGAACTGAAACTGAAACTGGGCAACTGAGAGATCTTGAGAGTTGAGACTGGAGACTTGAGGCGTCTCGGGTACTGGGTACTGACACTGGGGCGACCACACGTAGCGTGCGAGCGAGCATGAACCGAGCTGCTCTCTCATTAATGCAGAACTGACTCCGGCTGGGCGGCCGACAGCCTCAAAAGCGTGGCTTTCTATGCACAGTGGCTGCGCTAAGTTAGCGCCCAAGTGCCGAAGCGAGCCGAGCACAGACGACCACAGACGAGCACAGCCGAGCTCTGACTTTGACGTTCGTTCGCTTGGACAGTGCACGCAAATAGTTAGCGTCTCTGACTGCGTTTCATATGCCATAAAGCACGCCTCAACGCTCCGTGAAATGTTTGTTACAGTTTGCCGCAGCTTGTTTAACACATTTTATGTTTTTACTTCGTTCTTTTTAGCTATTTATGTGTTTTCTACTCGTAAACCAGCTCTGGAAATACGCCCACGAGCTGCGACTGCGCAGGTCGCACTAATTGAAAGCTCTGAAGACGCTGAAGACTCTGAAGAGCTGAAGAACTGAAGACTGCCCTGAATGTCGCGACGTTCCCAGGTTGTGGGCATAATTAACTGATAGACTTTGGCAGCAGCGGGCAGAGCAGGAAGTGTGCTAGAATAATGCCAAGACGAGCTAGGCAAAGAGAAAACCCGTCCATTAGTCTTGGCCGTCTGCGTTAGCGCTTCTCACAGTTAAATTAAATTTCATTTTAACACGTTCTAAGCAGCACAGGTAGACAATCTCATAATTTCATAATTATTATGTAAGCATGCGAGCGAAACTGGCGCATCATCAACTCGAACTCAAGCTCGAACTCCAAGTCGATCCCCAACTCAAACTCCAGCTAAAGCTAGAGCTAGAGCTAGAGCTCTTGCTGTCTGGTCTCATAATTAACAACGCTCAGTGTGCGCCACAAGAAACATTAAAGCGAATCAGCCAAGCTCGGCTATATAGACTTGGCGGCGTTAGTAGAAAATAAAAATATTATTTCTGACGCACACGTTCTGAAAAAATAACAACAACAACAACAGCAACTAATCCGGTTGTTATTTGGCATTACTCAGAGCTAAGCACGGAAATTCATATACAAATCGAATCTTTATTGGCCTATCGAGGCCCTGGCCATAAACGAATCTTGCAACGGAAATGTCGACGAGGTATTGATGGATTGATTGGCCCAAACTGCTGAGAGCGTAGCTTTCCTCAATGCGACTTTGATAGGCAATAATTGAGAGCTGTCAATAAATAATACACCCTACACACGTAGCTCTTTGTTGAAAGGGTATACAAATATTGAAAATAGCTGGCTTATAGTATAAAATAAAATAAAACAATATTGAAGTTTATGATATTGAAAATTCGTTTGTTTTTGAAATGTTTTAATTACAGCAGTTATAAATAGTCTATAGCAAATGCTTAAAGGGTATTTCTTAGTCCAGCATGTCATGCCTGCTGTCATTTCATACCATGGTATAGAATTGTTACTTTTGGCCTTACGTTTAGCATTCATAATTGCTTTATTTTCATAAGCATTTGGTGGCTTTTGGCAAGTTGTGTGCCTGGCATACCAAATGGACAAAGTGGCCGTTGAAATTTTTGGTTTATTTGAAATAAATATAAGAGCCAACGAGGCGGCAAAAGTAAAAGCGTGGGCCAATTAAAATCTAAGTGGAAATCAGCCGAAAGTGGCCTATAAGTAAGCCCTTTCTCTGACTTATCGTGCATTTCTATATAGAATTGATTGTAACTGGCATATCATATAGAATTCAGCATTCAGATAGGTGTCCAGTGACAGATTGTGACTTGACAGCTGCACAACAATTACAATTTTATACAATTTTAATGCGTCTGTCAATTGTGGAACTCAACATGAAATTGGAGTGTGAAAATGCGCTCACAATGAGCCTGCCCACAAAAGGTGTCTCCAAATCTTTTGTCAACAGATTGAATAAGAGACTGCGCACTCGGACAATCCCTTTGTGTGTGTGCGTGTGTGTGTACGTCGCGGGGTTTCGGGGCTAGTTGTGTGTAAACTGTGTGTAGAGCTGTGTATGGGGATGCACTGGAGCATTGCGGTCCGTTGGACTGCACTGGACTGGACTGGACTGTCTTGTTGTGTGTGGGACATGACTATTGTTTTACGATTTTTGGTTGCGTCTCGTCTAATCAGCGGCAAGTGAAAGGAGTAGGGTTGAAGTCATGAAGCCATATAGCTGACATATCGCTAACTAGCCAAGTGCTTCGTTACACCCAACCCGGTAGCGCAGTGTAGCGTTGCGTTGCCCAATTGTCGTACGCGTTGGATTCTGTGAAGCGAGCATACACACACATATCGAAATTCTACTTGCCACTGGCCACTGGCCACTGGGCATTGAAGCAAGTTGGGCAACACTTTCACTGTGCTGGCAGCTTTCAAAACTCATGTCCGTCGATGCAATTCTAAAACCCGGCAATTATCGTCTGACTGCCCACAATCACAGCGTGGTGAGCCGGTTTGTACGATTATTGGATTTGTATCAATGCTTCAATGCAAGAAACAATGACGTCATACCAATAATACACATTTGGGCTGTGGCTTTTAACGCACAAAACGTGCAACTCACGTCGCCGAATTTGCACTGAAAGTAGCCTGCACATTTTTCGTTTTGTTGAACTTGTTAATCAGCGAATTGGAAACGAAAAGGCATAAGAGATGAAGTAACTGATACAAATGTATGTACACCCGCTTCACACACAAACACACACACACACACTCACACACACATATACAGAGATACAGAGCGACGGGGCGGCTGCTTGTTGTGGCAAGCAATTTATAAGTATTCATATGCGCATGTTAATAATTGTTATGTGATTGCGAATGCAAAGCAACATTTCTGAGCGTAATGCAATGGAAACATTCAGTTGTGGTCCAACTGCTAATTGTATTGTAATATTTATTATTTTTATAAATTTACATTCAACTCACCAACATACAATACAAACAAATGACTTAAGCAACGAACGCAGCTAGAGCCGCGCCCCCGAAAGCATGCTACAGTTTATGGCATTGCCTCAATTCCGCATCAAAAAGTGTTGCATACTCTTGGGCTGCTGCGTATTATAGTACGCATACTTTTCAACCCGATACCTGGCTCAAGAAACTGTTATATTTTGAAGATTAACAACATTTCTAGCTTAAAAAGTAATACTTCTATTTATAAATGGATTGGATTATTTGTTTAAATATCACAAATAGTTAAGCAGTGTGAAAATTATATTTTTTTTAAATTTGTCTATTTTATTTAAACAAGCTTTTCTCTACCTTTACTGGTAACTTATTCTAGTTTTAAATATATTTATATATATATACATTTTTATTACTTGCATATATATATATTTATAAAACAAGTTTTTTGTCGTAAAGTTCTACAAACCTAACCTAACTTTTCTGCCTTCCATAAATCAACCTAACCTAACTTTTCTGCCTCCCATAAATCAAAGAAATCAATTTGGAAAACAATATATTGACAACGCATGGACAATGTCACTCAAAATACAAGAATGCCTGTCCAAAGTATTATAGCACATTTGTAATATAGTAATTCATGGGAATTTGTCTGAAGAACAAAACATTCGTAAAGACTTTTGTCTATTAAGGTTTAAACAATGGGAACATTCTATTGTATTCCCATATAACAACAAGCCAAAAAGCATTTGCAAATTTATCAATGGCTATTAATCAATGAGACTCATAAAATCTGCAGATATTTGAAGTCAAACCGTTACTAATTTAGAAATAAGCACAGACAAGTGGGAATTAAAGCCTAATTAAAACCAATTAGCAGTTGTTTGGCATATTTTCAATGTGCACTTTGCACTCATTCCAGAACATGAATGCCAAATGCAATTAACGCAAATTGTAAAATGCCGCTAGACAAACTCAAAGGCAATTGTCCGTCAGAGGGAGGTAGCAGAGGAGTGATGGCAGGGCAATAATGGTCAGGTCTCAGCTCTAAGCCAAACCCGTGCCATACTAACCCAAATAAAAGTCAAACGGCGCACTAAACTAATGCCGAAACTTGTTTTATGATGTTGTACAAGCAACCCTATAAACCAGGCGCATTAAGCCAACAAAGCTGGCCAGTGAGAAAACAAAGAGTCAGCCTGATTTTTGACAAACGACTCGAATTTATTTCGGATGTCAACAAAGAGCTGTGCTATTTTTCCAGCTGTCAAGGCCTGCCCAGTCCACGGATCTCAATAATTGAATGGCGAGAGGAACACGTTTCTCTACGCTGATTACTTTTATCGGCATCATCGCAACACAAAACACTTAATATGATAATATATATCAACAAAAACACTTATAAATATCGCAAATAGATAACCCACAGTGAATACCAAAATTAAATGGCCGCGGAAGCCATCGGTTAGATAAACCCTACCAAAAGTATTTCAATCTCACGTAGTCTAAACGTCAAAACTGATTCCGACGATCTTAGACAACTTTGTCGCCCCGATTGATCGATTCGTACAAAAACTTTCTGGTCTGTTCTGTTCTCGGCACTTGGGGCACGTACATCTCGAATTTTTTGCACCTTATTCAACAGCGCAACTATTTAGCGTCTCGCGAATGCGGTGAGTAATTGATTCATTCACGAGAAGCTAAACGCCATAACAACTGATAAGCTACACTCACTTAGCAAATACATTTGATAGGTTGAGATAGCGAGAATGCTAACCAAATATTTACATAGCATATGAATTACTTAAGTTGCAACAATATATTCTCACATGTATCACTTCTTTCTAGACTCACACGTCGTCCTCTTACATTTACGGGTAATGGAAAAGTCCCTAAGTCCTCCCCCTCCCTCACTCACCCACACTGACACCCAGCCCTCTTCCATGGGAATTATCACATATTTCTTCCTACCTCTGTCGCTAAGTCCTCCCAAAATCCTTCCTTAATCACATACACTGACACCCAGCGATTCTTCCGTCGGAACTATCACATACTTCCTCTTCCCTAAGTCCTCCCGAAGTCCCCGTTCTTCGCACACACTGACATCCAGACAGTCTTCAATAGGAATTATCAGAAACATCCTCCTCCCTAAGTCCGTAAGTCCTGCCAGAAGCCTCCCTTACTCGGAATTATCACATACTTGTCTGTCTGCTTTTAAAAAGGCTAGCTCCAAAAATGAGTATTTAATGAAAATATTTCAAACTTTCCATAGCAACGAGTTTGCTGACTTTTGAGTATCGAAGTTATCATCATTCACAAATACATATATCAAAATTCTACTCTTTACTGATGACTCACCTGTTGATTGGACTCATCCTCCGCAGCGGGCAGCAGCTTTGCATTGCTGGCCGTTGTGATATTGTGGGCGGAATGGGCTGAGGCCGACGCCGAGACGGAGGAGTAGTTCTTGGAGACGCCATCGTGTAGATCGTGCTCGTGGTAGCCCTGTATGTCCGTCAGGGTATTATGGCTGCCGCTGAGCGTGATGATGCCGCTGGAGCTGATGCGTCCCGAGGTGGCTGTGGTGCGTCCGCCGCCGCTGTCCACCACACTAGACACGGTCGAGATGCAGCTGCGTGTGGTCTGTGGTGAGGGTGTGACCGCTGGCTGCTCGGCATCGGCCTTGGCGCGTCGCATGTTCAGCCAGGACATGCGCTGTGGCTGCCGGCGGTCCAGGGTAGCCGCGCTGCTAACACCCTCGGCGCCGCCAATGTAGACGCAGGTGCGGGCGCTGGCATCGCTGCGCAGTCGCTGCTCGGTGTCGGGACGGGGCAGAGTTGCCATGCCGCCAGATATTTGTTTATAGATGGGCGTGGTCGCAGGCTTGACGCTTCGGGGCAGGCTGAGCTGCTCGGCGAGGGCCTCGTCGCTGCTGCGGGTATTGTGTTTGCTGCTCATTGATTAGATCTGGAAATGAGACACAAAAGACAGAGAGAGAGAGAGGTTTCAGATGACGCAGATTTGTTATAGCTTATTAATGGGTTCAAAACCCAACCGGCTTCAATTCACACGAAAGCCCCAAAATATCCGCTTTAACATTTTTCAAACGAAGTGATTCACATGCGAGGGTTTTGTGTAGATTTCTGGCCTTTTTGTCGCTGGACAGCAATTTGCATGAGAATCGAATGTGTTTTCGCACAGGGCGCAGAACAATAAGCCCAATCGTAGACGAAGCTGTATATCGAAAGTAAAATTTGCAACGATATAAGAAAAGTGAAAGCCGCTGTAATTCTGATGTTGTTACAACAATGGATGAATTTGCCATAATATTCGTATGATTATGGCACTACAACTATGCCCGACTTTCATTAGGTTCTGTTTTTATTATACAATACAAAATTGTGGCTATAACTTCTGTTCGCCAACTTTGTAAATTTCACCGGACTGAATTCAGCTGCGCTTTTATTTACATATCTCTCTCTCTCACTGGCAGCCAGTGAAAATATCATCATACACAGAAAGTATACGAAATAAAAACGCACAAACAAAGTCGTAAAAAGCAACTGTTTCAATACAATACTGAAACAAAGAAGAACGCTCAGGTTACATACATAGAGAGCCCTGAGTATGAGGTTAAGCTGAATTCTTAACCCACTAAGTCCTTAAATAAGTTGCTTGTTTTAATAATAAAGATTTTTAAATTCCCCAAACCTTAAGTTATTCTTACAGAACAGTATAGCAATGCAAGCTTTATTAGAACTACGACTAGTTAGAGACAATAATAAACAGTGAGAGGAACTTTCAGCTTTAGAGCATTATGCTTAAAGCTTTCATGTGCTTTCGCAACCTTTGTTCTGTCTGTTAGCATCTGTTATGAAATTCTGAAACTTTTGTATTAAATGGGTTAAGATCAGCCACACAAAACAGCATTAAACGAAGTTTATACGCTTGTTTAAACAGCTTATTGATAATGTTAATTAAGTCAAGAGCGTCAATAAAGTTATTTTGCATTTCCAACATACACAAAAAACATTTTCGACTGAATGACTCAAATGTTCGTTCAACTATTGGCTGTCAAAATGATTAAATTGGAGTTGTGTCATTATTTTAATGACGTTTTTTTGTTTGGCTTGCTTTTGTTTCGTTTTTGTCAAACAAGAGTCAAATATCTTATCGTCTTGATGGCACACATTTTATCTAGCCAAGTTACTAAAAACGTGTACAAAAACACACACAAACACTCACAAACAGACACACACACACGTCGCACACTAAAAATAACCACTCTTATCACAATCACTTGGAATGCACATTTTACATTATAATTATGCACGCTTGCACAAGTAAATGAGCTGAGTTCGAAATATCTGTAACTATAACCATAACAACAACAACAACAACAACGGTCAACAGCTTTTATCACGAGTTCGTTGGCACTGCTGTCCACGAAACAGGCCAAAACCAACAACACCCTCTCCAAATTCATATCTCAATCTTAATAACTAAACATAAGTAACTTCAAAGTATCGAAGATTTAATACTCTTGCTGACAACCAACCAGAATCTTGTTAACCAGCATTAAGAGAGTAAATAAACAAGAAAGCAATTCAATACCCTTCAAGATTTATGCTCGTATATGGAACATATCCGTCTGTCTTATATTAAGAGTGTCCCAAAACTAACGCAAGTTTTGAATTTGCCGCCGACATTTGCAGCTAATAGTCTAGAACGGGGGTGCCACATTGAATGAAAGCGCAACAACAAACAAACGAAAGTGTTGTTGCTTTTCTCATGAGCCTAGAAAGGCAGTAGGGATATGAAAGGAAGCACACAAGATTGTATTTGTATTATACATAGACATGAAATGATGCTGATATATACATACATATACGAATGTGAAACATGGGCATCGCTGGTCTAGGGTTAGTAAAAATGGAGGGTCAAACGATAAAGCAAGGTATTTTTTATATCAATATCTCAAAAATAACGAACGTTTGACTGGCACAGTTGGAAAACTTGGTCGAAATAGTGATTTAACTTCATCAAATGAGAAAAGACTTAACAGCACTAGACTGCTTTTTATGGAGATATTTGAAGGAGGTGGTATGCTCGATGTGTTATTCCCTAGATAAGCCTATCTGTACTATATATATCTATATATGTATATATATCTGTACTACTTTATATCTCCTTAAAAACGTAACAATCTTAAGGCTAAAAGCTGAGTTTCTTATTTAATTAAATTCTACGTTTATTTTCAAACACTTCTTACTTAGTCTAATAAATAAACATAGTTTGTAACGAAACCATAATACCCCGCCGCAAGGGCATACCAAATTGTTTAAATTTAAACACAGCCCGCGCCCGTATGAAAAACTTCACGTCATTTATACAAAATGTTTACGAGCTGACGTCGACGATCTTAACGCAAATTAAGGCACCAAAGTGGACGTCGGCAAAGTCTGTTTATTATTATTGTAAAATTTGCAAAGAAATGCGGCGCCGGACACAGTAAAGATTTGCAAGCGATACAGATACAGATACTGATATAAATACCCAAACAGAAAAGCCGCAGACATGGTTATACTATATACATATATAGTATGTTATATAGCCGTATAATATTGAAGGGCCCGATTCGCTGGACCTTTGGAACTTGGGCAAGTCAGTGTCTGGAACCGAAGAAGCGGACCCAGCAATTGTAGGTGGGAGTAGGCGACAGAGAGTAGCCGGCAGTCAGGTGGCGACTTCTGCATCGAGTTACAGGTTATTAACAGGTAAGTGCAACTAAAGAAAACTGCTCGCAGTACGTCATTATGAACCGCTCCGACTGACAGCCAGTTGCTTTTCTTTGTGCACTCAAATTGAACGGCGACAACTACAGCAACAAGAAACACTAAGTATGACAATGTAGATGCATTGTGCTAGACTCCTCGCATGATAAAGGTTCTGACATGCCACCACCACAACCACCACCATTGCCAGTAGCACCACCAAAGTCAGCCGAGCGTAACCACAACAAACTCGAGCTTAAACCCAAACTCAAACTGAAACTCGGACCGGCACTGAAACTGGGCCCAAAGTCTGGAACTAAAATTGTTGGCAGTGCCAAGTTGAACATTAATATGCCATTTAGCCAAAACTGCACTTGAGCTTGCCGGCTGTAGTAAACTGTATTTTTGTTTAGTTTCAGTAATAAACCAAAGCAAAAATTTTGCTTAACATTAAATAGTTCCACGAAAGGGTGCCCAGTTCCATAAAAACTCAGGAATCGCCAGCGTTACGACTTAATTAAAATTTGTATGGAAATATGCTAAATTTTATATATTTGATTCAAGCTGTTGATTCTTATATGTACTAGAATTATTTATTTACAGGGTAATCTGATTTTAAGAATTAAAGTTCTCAGCTCTCTTACTATAGTAAATTGACTTCCAACTTGCAAAACTGTACCGATTTTTTACAGTTTTGCAAGTTGAAAGTCAATTTTACTATAGTTAAGAGAGCTGAGAACCAAATTTTGAAAGAAAAGGTTCTAAAAATTATAATCTAAAATTTTTAGTTATAAACGGTTGCGTGTAAAAAAATTCGCATAAAATGCTATTTTAAATCTTATTCTGAGGTAGTTCGAATTTCCATTAAATTTCATGTCGAAACTGAGGAAATTTTGGACTTGTTAAGTGTGAATTTTTAAATGAATATTCCAACACTTCAAACTGCTATAACTTTGCCACAGAGTGAAGCTATTTTCATTTGGTGTGTCTTTTTGGTCATGGATTTTTCACGATGGGCTAGATCGACTTGTCTGTTGATGCTAATCAAGAAGTTGTATGCTTTATAGAATCGGATATGCCTGCTTCTGTCTGAAACCTTCATTGGCACAACTTATTATACCCTTTTTATAGAGGTACAGGGTATATCAACCTAATTAAAAGATTGTTGTTTATTGTAAATTCCATTGAAACGCAACTTAGAATTAACCGCACATTTGATCTATGGCCGACTGTCTGAATGTATCCGTAAGCTGCTCCATGAATTAAGCTTGACCTTTTGATGGGGCGAGAGTCCATAATAAAACGCTCATTACGACGGGCTGAGTGTCTGAACCCGAACTTATTAACAAATGTCAGAGAACAAGCTTATAATTGCAGTGACACTGTGCAAATATATGTGTATATATAATTCTCAACTGTGCAACGAATTTGAAGATACATTCGCTAAGCCAAAAGCGCAACAAATTGCAGTAAATTTTTAAAGCCAACAGATAGTTTGAAAGCTTCTGAAAGACGGTTTCTAAAGCACTTAAATCACGGCCCGAAGTTATCAGTCATAGTCAGTGGGCACTCGCCCATAAGCAAGTATCTGTATATGTGTATCTAAGTATCTGTGTATCTTAGTATCTGTAGCTAAGCATTATAATTGAAAGTCGGCAGCGGCGGCGTGTCGCTTGGAAAGAAAGGAAAGTAAAACTAGATGAGATGAGATTGTTTGTTTGTTTGTTTGTACATCTGTTTGTTTTGTTATTGTTGTTTATTGTTGTTTTTACTGCCAGGCGGCTTTATGAACGAAAGTAAAAACAACAAATCGAAACAAGTTCAACATAATAGTGCAAAATGCTTGGACCGGCAACTACAGCCAACTACCAGCTAACAACTATCAACGGACACCGCCTGCCAATCCATCAGATACATTTGCAGGTGACTAGTCGTTTCACAGTTGGCTTGACACAGTTTTTCATATAATGGAAAAACGCCCGCCAGTGGCAGATAGATTATGTAAAATGCTACGGTTAGTTCAAAACTAACCGACTTCATATCGAAACTCTCCTCAAGATACAAGATACAAGCAACCAGATGCAAGATACAAGAGCGACGGGGTAAAAGTATCTCTCGTATCGTTTGTATATGGCGTTGATTGCTTTTTATTGATTGTTCAATCGAATCTAATTAAATGTTGCCCACTGTGGGGGCCAGTGGTGCAAATCTGAACCCGACACGCCCCGCAACGAGACAACAACAACAACAAAAGTATTGACGCTTCATTGAATTCAATTCATTAATTGACAAGTGAATTTTTGATTTTGGCATTTAGCAATAGTATATTTGTGCTCCATTTCGGTGGCTGCTGCTGCTCCACAAAACTTTTAGTGGGGCACACGTCAACACTTTGCGAATTTCACAGTTTCATCTTTATGGCCAAAGCCGAACGCGTCCCGCAATTAAACCAATGCAAATTGCATTAAGCACTTGGCAATTATAAAGATCAAGCCAGATTACAGAGAGCGCGACCGTTGCGAACTTTAAGAGATCCACAATATAATCTACAGCATTTTGTGTGGCTTTTTATTGTACCAGATATCTTTGTTTGGTCTTAAATGCTTTTGTTTTTATGTTTATGCCAACAAATTGCGTTAATAAAGTGCCCCGTTCAAGCGTAAAAACTGAAAGAAGTACACAACAAATGCTGTCTGTCCCTGTCCTTTTGTCACCTGTCAGTGGGTCAAGAGCAGACAGAGACAGAGGCACTTGGCCATTCAATAATTATGTTTAAATCATTTTGCACAACCCTCAAGCCCAGGCCGAAACCCAAGCCTGGTTCCATCCAATCCGCTGGAGTTCAACTTTATCTATGATTCTCAAGTGGCAGCAATGATTTGCATAAATATTGCGTTTAATTGCAGACAGACAGCCTAGAGGAGACCCAGGCAAACACCTGACAATCATAAGCTATACAAACAATGCAAATCTTCCAAATCGACGACGTCATACTAGCCTCAACTTGCTGTCCATTAAACAAAAGGCATTCGCACAATGGCAATTATCGGAATCATTAGCTACAAATTGACCCCATGCCAGATTCGAAACGCCAGGCACCGCAAATTGAGCTAACAAATGCTCAAAGTCAATAGAATCGTGTAGTATGTAGGAAAAAAGTAAGCAAGTAAAAACAATAAACACGAGGCCAAAAAAAGGCGAAGCTAAGGCAATTGTTTATAGCTAAACTGGGTAAGGCGGAATCTATACATTGAATATGATATCACAAAATATAAATAAAATAGTAATAAATAACAATAAATATAATCTTCAACTCGCTGGAATTGTGTATCTTTTGGAAACTCAATACTATTCCTACAAACTGGCAGATTCTAGGAATATCAAACTAAATAACATAGCTCAATAATGAATAACATAGTACTATGTAATATAAATATGTTATATATAGAAAAGGTGCATTTTAATCCTCCAGGATTATAACTATCGTACTTTTATATTTATAGCACTCGACAACAAATATAATCTTCAACTCTCTGGAACTGCGTATCTTATGGATACTTAATACCATTCTCAGGTACTTGCAGATTCTAGGCAAAAACGTTTCTAGGAATATCGAACTGAATAGCATAGCTTAATAATAAATAACTTAATAGTTGTAATAAAAATATGTTATAAATAGCAAAAGTGCATTCAAATCTAACCATACATGTTTCCGGATTATAATAGTCGTTATTTTATATTTAAAGCACTATTTTAACTCTCATTATTAACAAAAATGTTCAGATTAAAGTAAGAACGTTGCAGTCGGACGAACCCGACAGCAGAATACTGGGTTACAAGTTAGGTATAATTCGGTTATTTGTGAAATGGTAAAAGGCGTGAAAAGAAGGACTGAAGGGTGTGGGAGATATCGATTTTGGTTATTTTCGGGGCAGGGGTTGGGTGTGGCAAAAAATTTGTATTGCACATCTTTCAAGGAGTTCAACATTAGTCTGTATACCAAATTTAGTGATTCTAGCTTAAAAAACAAGGTATAAAGATAAAGGTTGCCCCCGAATTGCGAAGGAATTTTGAAACCGAGCATGAATAGTTCATTGAAATCTAACCATACATGCTCCAGGACTATAATAATTGTACCTTTATATATAAAGCACTCTTTTAACTCTTATTACTAATAAAATACGCAGCTTAAAGTTAATTTCTTTCTAATTTATTTACCATTTATGTGAATTCCTTTTTGCAACAATTTAGATATTCCAATTTAAAATGATATATTCACACTTAATCTTTGGCAAATGAAATTGTGGTAAGCTATTACACTTCTGGTTTCAATGGTTCGGTAACTGTAGCCTTAACTGTAACACTGCACACACTCAAAAAACTGAAACTGGTAAGAGGAGCCACAGTGCTCCATAAAACTCAATTGACAGACAGCTTGGCTTGAGTATGGAAAAGAGACGCGTCATTTACATACAGGTTTCAGGTTCAGGTTCTCGTTCATTCATTATATTCACACACTCCAATGTCCCAAAAATCAATTTCAATTCAATTGCAAAATTCCGGGAAATTACGTCGCAGCCGTAAATGTTATTTGTTGTTGGTTATTTTGTTGTTCGGATATTCTCAGCAATTCACATAATTCAATGCGTTCCCACTGAATTCGTACACGAAACATTGAAAACCAAACAAAACTACGTTGAACGCCCGAAGGGAGGCAAGAGACGCGACGACGACGGCAGGTTTGGAAAGACTGAAGCGAAGCGCTGCTCACCTGAGCTCACCTGAGCTGAGCTGAGCTACCTGACAGGTAGTTGGACATTGACTGAGCAGAGCGGGCGTTCGTTTACATCAACAGTTTTACAGCGCTGGATGGTACGCTGCTACACGTGTATCTGACAGATACATGTGTGCAAACTATCTGATCAGGCGTCGTCTAGTAATTGCGTTAATATCAGCAAAACACGCAAACTCAGCCGCATATCCTCGTACATCAAAACTTAAGGTTAAACAAGCTACAAAACTCGCAAACTCATTGAGAAGAAAACCTTCAAAAAAAAGAAAGAGAAGAACCCAAAAAGAAAAAAAAAAGCAGAATTTCTGTTTCAGTTCCTGTCGCTGTCGCTGTCTGTCCCTAAGAAGCCGCACAAACAAGAACGCAGAACGTTGTACAAACTACCCATAAACAGGAAATTAATCACTCGAGTGTATATGATGCGTTGCCGATACCTTTTCACATATATATAGTATGTAAGTGAGCATATCTGCCCATACCTGAGCCCAAATCCGTACCCAAACTCAAGCCCCGAGGCCGACAGGGAAGGCAAACAATAAAATATAAGAAACAACCCAACTGCGCATCGTAGAGGCTTACTTCATTAGGGTTTAGGGTAAAGGCAAATATATATTTATACCCATAGCTGGCAAAATTTCAAGGTCAACTCAGCACAACAAACGTTTACAACTTCATTTGGTTTCCGTTGTCGTCGTCGTCGTTGTCGTCGTGTAATTGAATTCTGTTTATTTTGACTTTTCGATTTTTCACACAGCAGACACAATGCAAATTGGCAGGTAGGAATGTGCAAGTGGCCAAAGGTAATACTAATGAGTTCCTAGTTGGCATTATAAATAGTTTATGATGATACAAAATCGTTAAAAGATTCTTTTGATCTATGGCATATGCTTATTAATAATTACAACTGGAGATGCTGTGTATCTTACCGGTTTCCGGCTCATTTCTAATTTTAAACAGACAACTCAACAATTATTCTTAATAATAATTCAAGCAGCTCCAACCGAACATCTCGTGCGATAGAACATTTGCCATAATTGATGATGGACCCATCAACATATTTCATACCCGAAAAACATGCGAGTGCTTAGCACTTTTTGCCCGGTTTTTTGCGCCACTTGGCCAACACTAATGGCAATTGATCCAGCACGAAGTTCAAGCCAAAGATCCCCCCTTAGAGTGGATCTTATTTCCGCATCAAAGTCAGAATTGCAAACAAATTTATGCGAATATATATAGGAATAATTAACTACTTGAGAAATGTTTCGACAAGGCCTTGAAGGTGTTCTTTAGTAATCAAATAACTAAGCTAAGCCTCAAATCTAATTATATTCTTAACTGCATTAAATATGTCGTTATTTTTAGCTCTGACTCGGGGCAATTGTGCGTGCAACAGCGCGGCAACATGAGGTTGCAACATGCTAATGTTTGTAAGCGTGTTAGAAATGCTTGGCATATCAAAATGAGCAAACTGGTCTAAATAATGTAAGACACGAGTTCGTCTTACCGCTCCCCTCACCGCTCGATCAGCTGCACGTTCTGGAATGGTGAAAAGAAACCAAACCAGAAGCAAAAGCAGAAGCAGACATATATACATATATATATAGTATATAAAGGGGACGAGAGTCGTGTCGCGTTCCCCTGATCCTCCTCTGGCCGCCTGTCAGTTACCAAATTGAGTGCAGCGCCATTTTCCTCAGCATGCTTTACTTCAATATTATTTTTGTTGTTTTGCTTTGGTGTACTTCAATTGCCTTTTTGGCCACTTTCTAGCAACAACAGTCTGTCTGGGCTCCGGCCATGGCAAAGAACTTCAACTCCATCTATGGACCCAGAGGCCCAGAACCGGCAACCAAATTGCACCACTTTCAGGGCGTTCTGCTGTACAAGGCAGCCAAAGAGAGGCATCATTATCATTATCAAGACCATTACCAGCTGCAGTCTACCTTACTGACACCATAAATGGTCACAGCAGCTTTTCTGTGTGTGTGTGTGTGTGCCCCGAGTTACTTTCAGGCTAGTTTTGGCCCAAACATTAACACCCATTGCCGGGAACTACTCTTGTATATAGATAGTTGGGAGAGTCGGCCCTTCAGCACTACTAGCTGCTTTTTATGGGCTTTGATTAATGCACTTGGTGCTGTTGTTTAACTTTACTTCTCTTGTTGTTGTTGTTGTTGTTGTTCACATGGCATTTTGAGAACCCAACAATAAGATTCACTGCCCCAGACGTTGCCTATTATGTGGTATAAGCCCATGTGCATATATTTGGTTAGTTAGCACTTGCCGTAACTTTTCTCGCCTGCTTTTTTTTTCATTTTATTTTGTGGGTCTTCAGTGTGACTTCATTTTCTCAGCTGCTGACATGCAACCCGCTTAATTTCTATTATCGTATAACGCCATTGTTTAAAACAATGTGAGGTGCACTTTTCCACTGCATAATAAACTATACAAACACACCATAATATACTCGTTGTTTATTATACTTATAGTATATATATGGTACTAGTAGTATTTCTGCCAGTCTGCTCATATATGGCACACTTTGGGGCTGCTTTTGATTACAAAATTCAAATAATTTAGAAGTTTTAAGCGTCACGTATTTGCTTTAACCGACAACTTAACTTGCCCACCTGAAACTTGGCAACTTTTTACCTAGTCAGCGATTAAAGTCCAGCTCTTGCGGATTGTGCTGACTGGGGCAAGTTGTCAGCCACAAGACCATGCCACCAACAACTTATTATATTTAGTCTAATCTATTTTATAAAAAAAGAACAACTTAACTTAACTTAACCGTATAGCGGTCACACGCTTTCGCATATTTCATATGCAAGTGACAAAGTGCAAGGGAAATGGAAATGGAATTGGAAATGGAAATGACGCCCGCCCCGCAGAGTTGCATTGCGAAACGCAAAAACAAAACATGTAACAAAAGAACCCACCCAAGCAAGAACCAGAAAGAATCTCCATCAAAAGTAGTCACACCGAAGCAACAATACTCTTGCCAAACTATTAACTCATATAATAATAAATAATTCCTATAATAATACCTATGTTCTTTTTAGGAAAGTTTTCCCAATTTTAAATTCATATACATTTCTAGGCCTAAGAAACATCATGGCATAATCTTATTATATTTTTACAAGTGTATTATACTCAATAAAGTACAAGAAAAGTTTGAAAAAAATCCTTTTTTGTACAAGTGTAAAGATAAGTTAGAATAAATCCTAGACATCATGATTTGAGAAGCTCGCCTAAATTAAATTAAAAATTCGTGTGCCTGACGATTATTATGACATAGTCTAAACACTTTTCTCCAAGTGTATTGGATTTAATAAATTAGTAGTAAAATTATTCTAATGATATCATGATTTCAGAAACTTGCCTAAATAGTTTTAAATTGGAAATTCATATGCCTGACAATTATTATGGCTTAATATTTTTCTGCAAGTGTATTTTAATAAATGAAGTTGGAATAAAATTAAAAACTGGAAGCTAATTATTCTGATAATTGGAAAAGTTCTCCCAAATTATCTCAAATTAAAAAATACTAAACTAAAATCTAAGATAGTGTAACAATAAAATATAGTGTTAAGACTTTTTCTCCAGTGTATGACGAGAATACTTAATAAATTAGAAGTAAAACAAAAAACTGGAAGCTTATTATTCTGATAATTAGGAAAAGTTCGCCCAAATAGTCTTCAAATTGTCAAAAATACTAAACTAAAATCTAAGTTTGTCAAATACCAACATAAAGTCTAAAGACTTTTTCTCCAAGTGTATTTAAGTTAATGAAGTAGAAATAAAACAAAAAAACAGCCATTTTTAGCTTATGGAGTAACCTCAAGTAAACTTCTTGCTCAGTTCTTTGGCCAGCAAACTGTCATAAAGCACAAAACAAAGGCTAAAAGAAAAACATCCAAAGAGGCCCCCATGACTCAGTTTGAGCCCACAAGCTCTACTAATGGCCCCCAGTTGCCAGTTACCAAGTTACCAGTTACCAAGTTACTGATTTACCAGTTACCAGTTGGGAGTTCGTCTATTCTAGACAATTTGCAAATATTACGAATGACACTGCATTGAGAATCCACAACGGATATTGCACAGCCTTAAAGTATTTCCTTTATGGGCAGGCAAATAATACAGACTTGATTGTGAAAGAAAACAAAAGTAAATAATAATTGTATGCGTTAGCGATAACACATTCTGCCTAAGTCAACAAATTATACATATATATGTATATATATATATATATAGAATTGTAAATATACTAAATGCACACGCTTCAGTTTGTCACGGTTAATGGAACGTATGAAATTACACACATTTTTATCAACAACTGAGTGCAAAAAAAATGTGAAAAACATTGCTAATGTTTATCTTAAAGTTTATTGTTTAGCTAACTAAAAAAGCACTTGATTCAATATCATTAAAGAATAGATTTTAATTAACTTAGATTCAGCACATACATATATATAAATATTAGTTCGATCATAAGAACTAAAAACTGTTGATTTCTGTTGAAGTTATTCTGAAAACTTTTAAGAATTTAGTTATGATCATAACTAAAAACTGTTGATTTCTGTTGAAGTTATTATTAAAACTTTTATAAGAACTCATGAACTGTTAGCTCACTTTATCTATATATATATAAATCAGTTAGATTGATGACTAACTGTTGACTGACTGATAGGCAATCATTACACAGGCCAAACCGTAAGAGCTAGGATGCTGAAATTTTCACAGTAGTTTGCATCTATGACGAAAGTGCGCACTATGCCAGGACTTTGGAAGATCCCCCCCACAAGCGTGGAAAATAGCGGAAAACTGTTGTATGCACCTTTATGTTTATCAACCAATTGTCTTCAAACTCATTCTCCAAGATCTATATTGAATAAGCATTTGACACATATTTCACCGATTTTGGAAAATCCACCCCCCATGGGCGGAAAATGGTGGTTTCAAAGTTGTATGGGCGAAAGTCTAATTTTAGTTCGATCTGGTTCAAACTCATTTTCAAAGCTCTACACGTGAAATAATTCGACACGTGTCTCACCAATTATTGAATATTTATTGCCACGATTGGAAAATAAGCGGAAAACTTGGGCATTCGAAATTTTTATTTTCATGTGAATGACTTCAAATCCTTTTTGGAAAATCTATCTAAAATCCCACAGGCGGGAAAATCGTGGTCCACAGTTTTTGTGTATTTCTTACGATTGACGAAGGTATTTAAATTCAATATAATGCATTTTAAAAGCTGGGATTTTACCAGCTAGTTATTTATAAAAAATGACACATATTAATAACTTAAAGGGTTTTTTTTTGTGTCTTATTATTTCACAATATAGTATAATACATTGAGTTCAGCGTACATCATATGAATATATATAATACCTAACCTTAAAGCTTTTATTTGAATATTTGTATTTCGTAACACTTTTAAGCCAAGTCTTGTGCACGTTTTAGTTAACTTTTTTCGTGCTGGCCAACTAATTAATGTTTATTGACCCGCAGGCGCGTAGTTTTAGCGGAAGTCGAAAATGCATTGCAATCGCATTGAACTTGGTGAGGTTAGTTGGAGAATCGCCTCGCTTGGACTTGGACTTGGACTTGCCAGCGGCTTATCAAGGTGGCCAGGTTTTAGCAAAACTTACTTGTGTACAACAAGAACAACAATAACAGCAACAGCAACGGCAACAGCAACAGCAACAGCAACAACAACTGATGACCGCCAGAACAAGCGTTGCTGAAGAGCGGCTGAGGTATAGAAAGGAAAGGAAATAATACTCGTACTACGACGATGTGCATTTGTATGCAAACGAAAAAAATATATAAAGAACACGAACTGGAAGCACACAAAAAGCGTGTGCATAAAAAATGCAAAAGCCAACAAAAACTTGTCGAACTGGTCGCTTACTTTATTTGCTGTGGCAAAGGCGGGGAGGCAAAAGGCAAAGGCAACGCCTGCGCCGCCTGCAAAACGGAAAAGGATCGCGGACTGCTGGCCAAAAACTGTAGTAGGAGCAGCCGTTTCAAATGGGTGCCTGTAGTTGTAGTTTATGCAGCGCGTAGCGTATGTGGCCAATTTAATTGCGCTCGTTGCGGCTTTTTGAATTACCATTTGCATATGTATCACAAAAACTCACACACGCAACCGCATTAAATTTCAAAATAAAAAGCACACAGTAAAATATGAAACGGAGTGGCGAAGTGAAGCGACGCGAAAACAACCGTACGGTACAAAGCGCGCTAAAAGACTGAAAAGCTAGTCTCAGAACAAGCGACAACGATCACTCACATTTCTCCCACTGGCCTCTCGATGATTTGCTCTCTCTCTCTCTCAGCGAGTTGCTCTCTGGCAGCTTTGATCCACAGTCAGCTGTTTAAATATGTGTGCGCGTATATTTTTGTCTTAAAAACAACACATCGCTCTAAATACTATTGCACTTAAAAGTAAACCGCCCGAGTAAGCTCCACTGTTGAGCAACGCTCAGTGGGAGCGGGCAATGTCTGAGAAGAAGGCGAGTATATCCTGTATATTGAATTCCAGATTAATCATGGCGCCCGCATAGCATTTTTGTATGCGCTCCTCGAGGTAGTTGTACTGGGCTATGAACTCCTCCTGCATGGCATGCCAGACGACCTGCAGCAGATTCTCCTCCTCGCAGAGATGCTTATCCACCTTCTTGTAGAGGTTCTCCAGGCCCTTTTTTACCTCACGCGCCGGATACTGGCTAATAACCTTGCGCAGCTCCTGCTTGGAAAAGGCCATTTGGTAGCTTATTTCGGTCTCTTTGACGCCCTGTGCCACCTTTTGTTGCACACCCTCAAAGAATTGCTAGAAGAGGAATTGTTGTACGAATTTGTGCAGCACGCACTGTGACACACACACTTACATTTAGCTTCTCCAACGGCCTGCCAAAGTACTGCGTCACATAAGCCTTGAGTGCGTCATTGTAGCGTGACTTGGCCTCCTTTTTGAGCGCATCCAGACCAGGCACCTTGAGCTGCGCCAGCAGAGCAAACATGTGATGATAGTTCTCCATGCGAACCACCTGCGACGGTGTCTTTGGATGCTCCTGCGAGTGTATGCTGATGCCCTCGAAAATAGCATTGACCAGCTGTAGGTACCACTTCTCCATGTCGGTGCGGCGATCCGATTTGCGAAAAATACCCTCCGCTGTCTGTGCAAAGTTCTCAAAGTTCTCTACATAGGGCAGAATGGCCTTTGAGCGCTTGGGCAGCTTGGCTTCCTTAATGGACTGCAGCTGCTGTTGCATGAAGCGATCAAAGTTACGCTTGACCTGAACCAAGGCCGAGGCAAAGGTCATGCTGAGAAAGGAATGTGTGTCCTGTGCGGACATAACATGCTGCGTCAGACGTACCAGCACATAAAGCGAATAACTGAAGCAAAAGGAGTTTGATCAATTGAGTTCTAGATACTATATACCTGTATGTTTCTTACAAGCTATCCACACGCTCAAAGCTCTGAATAAAACTAACGAGCTCGGGCTCCAGGCAGCTAAAGAGACCCATCATCAGCTTGCGCACATCTTCGTTGATTTGGCGATCAATGCGTTTTTGTGGCACTGCACCACCTTCCGTGTTCACGCTGGTGGGCGAGACAGTTGAGGCGTTAAACGACTGCGACATATCCATGCCCTTATCCTTTTCCATTTCTAACGTCGTTTGTGTGTTCTTCGTTGTGGGACTTATCACATCCATTTGAAAGAAGCTGATGCAGAACAACTGCTCCTGCAAGGCAATGGGCTCCAGTTCGGCTAACACCTTCTCCAGCAAAGCATCGAAGCGCACACGATCCGCACTGTCTACGCCCGGGCCCCATTGGTCCCGATTAATACCCAGCGTGCCATACGGAATTATGGAAACGGCTGACTTGCGCGAGGAAGTGGACATATCTAGGTCCTCACGCGAACTACGCAGCTTATCGGACACCTGCATTTTAGCCTATTCAAAATCGATAGAGTATTACAAGATTAGCTCCGCTTCAAATAAAATGTAGGCTTAAAAAAAAAAAAAACAACCAATTTTGATTCTTGGAATTACTTACCAGGCTAAAAAAGTTTCTCACGTCACGGTCATAGATCTTGCTCAAAGAAGTCGTATAGACACGCATCAGGCCGTCGTATGTCTTGCGATCCATGGCTTTGGACCAGTGCATCAGCTCCGTATAGGGAGTCAGCTCGCGATGCACATTTGAGTGATTGGGCAGCGTCAGCTCGGTGCTGGTCAGTGGCTTATCGTTGCCCAGATGTATAAAAAGATTGTTCATAAAGCGACTGACAGTGGCGGAGAACTTTTGTTTCCACTTCTCGAAGCGCTTGCGCTGATCCTGCACAGCCTCTAGTCGCAGCAGCGCCGGATCAATGTCGCTGTTCATTGCCTGCTGCAGGCACTGCGCTGCCGCAATGGCTGCCTTGCGTCCGCCTGCTGTTTTCAGATCGGGATCGTCCAGTGCCTGCTGTTGGCTGTGCGGCAAGTCCAGTTGGCTCTGAAAGCGACATCATATACGGTTAATAAAAGTATAGTTAAACACTCTTAGCACATACAATAACTTTGTTGAGTTCTTTCATCAATTGAATGTTGTTGTTGTTGGCAATTTCGATCATAGCATTCTTGCCGCCAATCTTTTCCATGGTCTCCTTCACATGGCCCAGTATGTCCTCATAGGTATCCAGGCGCGTTTCAAACTTATCCGCCTCGGTTATGGCATTATCTATATGCTCCATCATTTTGAGAACTTTTTGCTCCGATGCCAGCACGCTTTGCATATTGGCCTGCGAAAATAATTACAGACATTAGCTTGGCAATGAAATCCGTACGTTTTGAAGCTACTTACACCATCCAAATCGTGCAGCTCCCTAGAGAGCTGTTCAATAAACTGCTCCGCATCCTTGATGGCAAAATCGCATTCCGAGAAAAGTTTTCCCAGCTCATTGGCCTCCTTGTCGGTTAGCGCTGTAAACTCTTGGGCCTCCTCCTCGTCCTCCTCATCATCTGTGTTCGATGGCTTCTGCGTTACATTCCCTGTGCCCGCACGCCCCGCTGCTAACTTCTCCGGCGACTTCTCAGATAGCCAAGCGATGGGTACATTGCGGAACTCGGCGCGCGGTCCACGTACAAACTTCTGTATTTGTCTGTTGAGCACAGCGAGAAAGTTCTGACGCTCGTGCAAATTGAGAGCGTACCACTTGTACAGCTTTTCCAATTGGATGTCAAATTCATGCGTTTCGAACTGCTCGTTACGTCCATCGATCCACTTAATCTCGTCCAGCTGCCAGCTGCGCTTACGCTTGTACTCGCTCTCCCGCTGCTCGGACTGTTTAACCAGGCATAGAGTCACCACCGGCACTGGCGGTGGTGTCGTCACCACACAAAGGTAGCAGGCCCGCTTGTCTTTCTTTTTGAAAGTCTTTGTCACCGTCACCACAGAAAGCAAACGTTCGCCGCTGCCAGGGCCGTTGAAGAGCTCCTTTTGCAGTATGTGCTTGATGTTGGCCAAGGTGCCAATTGTCAGCATGGCTACGGAATGTTAATAAATAGCCTGTAAGCAATTCAAGCTGAATTATAATTGTTTCCAATTTGAGGAACGCCTCCGCCAAAAACAGCTGTTCGATAAGCCAGCAACACCAACGACGCCAACTTCACGCGAGTCGCAAATTGCGTGCAGCCAACTTAACGAAAGATCAAAATACCTTAGTATTTCTGCACCTTAAGAGGACAGTCACACTGGTCAATATATAACACTGGTGAGTAGTTTTTACGCAAAAAAAAAAGTATTGAAAAATAAATACATATTTTGCAAATTTCTGCAACTTTTTAGCAAACATGCTGGTTAAACACATCGTCAAGCAAGGTCTGCTGATCAGAAATGGTAGGTGCAAGTATTTGCTACTTTGTTTGGGCTGCATTTGTTAACCTTAAAAATTACATAATGTGACCAATGTCGCTCCTGCATCATGGAAACTGTTATTTATTGATTATCAATTTTGAAATCACTTGCAGCTGCTGCCATGTCGCGCGCTGCCTACCACGGTGGCGGACACCACCAGCACTCCACCATGAACGATTTGCCCGTGCCCGCTGGTGACTGGCAGGAGCAGCACAGCCGCAACAACACCAAATACAACGTCGCTCTCTTGACCGGTATTGTGGTGCTGGCTGGCACTATTGGCTTCGTAAGTTGCATCACGCCCACAATTAACATAATTCCGCTACTTAATCTCTTTCATTTGCAGGTCAAATCCTCGGGATTGGTGCATTTGAACTACAGCGCCCCTAGGAGCTTGGATTAAGCTGAAACGATCAATCTATTCACGTACATTGCAGATATATATGTGTTAAATAAGCTTAAAAGTGGCGAAATAGTAAATCACAAACCCAAACACTGTTTATCAGCTGGTTTATTTAATGCTTAGTATACGGGACCATCGTCCAAGTTGTCCTCCTCATCATTGTAGGCCTCGCCATTATCAAAGTAATCATTGGCATAGTCGTTCTCCTCGTCCATTTCATCGTCCAACGCTGCTTCTGGATCTTCTGGCTCATCGTCATGTTCTGAATCGCTTTCCCGCTTGGCCTCGTCGTTCTCGTTCTCGCCGCCACTCTTAAGTTCCTTTTGCTCCAACTGTTTCAGTCTATCCTCAATGTTTGTCTTCTTGGCCAGCAGCTTAGGCCTGGGCTCTGCAGCGCGCCTCTTTCTGCTGGTCGTATTCAGCTCCCGCGGCATTGCTTTGTAGTTAAACTCGGGCTGGGCCTTTTCCTTCAAGCGCTCCGCGGCCTTCTCCCGCCAATCCTTGGCATCTGTTTTTTGCTTCTCTTGGCTGGCTGAGATGATGTAGTATGGCGAGTCACGCATGCGGTTCAGAAAGTCTTCCTTCCAGAGCAGCTGATAGTTCTGTGACGCGGTTGTCTGGACACAAAGAAATGCTTAATATTAACTTTTATTTATAGGACATTCCGTACATACTTCGAGTGTAACTGGCTTGTTGAGTACCGGCGGAAACGTTGGGGGTGGCGCTGATTGCACCTGTGGCATATCTTTGCCCACGCAGCCCAGTGCCTGCATCTGCTCCGCAGTGAGAGTCCCTGTCTTACCTCCACGCCCCCGTCCAGCCATTGTTGTTGTTTCCTATTTGATCTTTTAGTAAATTTTAACTTTGTTTATGTTTAAAAACCGTGCACACGCTTCTTTTGGGTTCGACTACCAGCTGGTCTACCAGGGCCGCAACACTGTGCGACAGAGTTGCCATATCGCTGAAGTAAAAACAATTTGAATTACATTTAATTAAATTTGCACTTTATGCTTAAAACTAATAAAACTTAGAATATAGGTAGGTTTGTAAACATGCACATGCTAATATCAATGTTAATATCTAAACAAACATTGTTTGGGAAAAATATTTGACAAAATTCGCTATATTTGATCATTTTCTGGAGCAGATAAAGGAGCTTCCTCGTCCTCTTTTGGCGCCAGGCCCACTTTTTGCATAAGCTCCGTCAGCTTTTGCGCCTTGCGATCCTCATTGTGGGCTATAACCGTGCACAGATGTTCCGTAAGCAATTCCTTCTTCTCGGATGCATTGTGTAAATCAATTTTAGCCTTTAGAAACTGAGCCTCAATCTTTATGTACTGCTTTCTGCAAGTTAAGAATCAAATAAACTATTAAAATAAACATTAATAGCTAAACAGTATAATAACTTACTCCACATTGGAAAAATGTATGCAAGCCAGGTCAATCTGTTTGCGCAGCAGAGCCACATCGACGGCAAGATCGCTCTCCAGCTTAGAGAGCTCGTGGCGAATCTCCTCGATCTTACGCGATTCAGCAGCTGTTTTTTGAGTATGCTGCTCAATGGCCTTATAAAGCATTTCCTTCTTTTGCTTGTTCTGCTCCTGAATCAGTTTGCGATGCTGTTCAAAATCTTTGAGTGAGATGCCCTTAAAGGGTGAATCCGTACTAAGTCCATCGCCAGTTGAGTCTTTGGTGCTGGGCAATATGCTAGCATCATCGTCCGTGCTGCTTATCTTAAGAATGGAGCTATCATCTGTCGTTTCGCTGTCGACAGCCGACGCATACGTGGCAGTCCCACGATCGGACAGCGCTTTGCCGTTTGAGTTGGGCGCTTTAGTGGTTCCACAGTAGAGCGCCTCGACGAGCGAGTCAGATAAGCCACGCTCCAAGTTGAGAGATTCATCTTCGCTTGGCGTGGGAGTGGGTGGCGCTTTAGGTTGCGACTCTGTGGGCGTGGTTGATCTCGACTTGGCCTTGGCTGCTGTAACTTGTTGAGGCTTCAGCGGCGCTTCTTGTTGCTGTTGCTGCTGCTGCTTTCGCAACTGATCTGCCTGGCGAAAGATCTTGTCGGGCATCCGTCTAATGCCGGGCTGGTTTCTGAGCGCTTGCTTCACTATATGTTTGTTTACACACATACATACAGGTGTACATGCAATAATAACATTTGTTTTGTTTAACACACACACACACAAGCAAACCAATGGGAATCTATTAATAAACCATGAAATTTACCTGTTTCAACATTTGGCCTAGTACCCGGTTTCACTCCACTTATTTTTCGTATCTCATCGTGGCTAAAACCATTGAATTTCTCAGCCATAATGCAATTTTAACAAATACGAATTACCCATTAGCCGCAACACGTCGATCAGATCATAAACATCGTTCATTCGAGTCAAGTGAACCCACAATTCATTCACAACAAAAACACTAAGCGTCTCGCGTCATCAAAACCATTCAGCATACAGTGCTGCCAGCTCGTTTACAGAGACGATAAGTTACTTATCGATAGAAAACGATCTCGATTGTGCTCGATAAGGCCGCGCTTTTGAATTTAAACTTATTGAATTTGAAAATAAAATAATAAGCTTTATTGTAACAGTGTAATGCCCAAGTCAGCGCGCAATTCATTCACATTTTGCTCCCAACGCTGCTCCCAGTAGACGGGCATCAATGGCTTCATCTGTTTGCCATTTTCGATGGCCCACGGCAAGTAGCGTTTCAAGTACTCTCGACGCTGCCTGAAAACTCAAAAACGTTAATAAATTAACCCTAGAGAGCCATAAATTTGAGCTATGACTAAACAGAACTTCCACTATTCCATAGAATCAACAGTTCAGTGAACCAACGAGCGTCTACTTACCTCGGTCGCAGACGCACCGAGCCAAATACGGCGCCTCCGTAGCACATGGGCAGCCCGATATTTAATGCCTCCACCCATTTGACCGCCACTTCGCCCAACATGTTCGTAGGCATGTTCAGGACTGTGTGCACCAAGTCGTGGCTTTCCCGATACCGAGTCATCAAATAGGCCAACTTCGGATCGTCCAGAAAGCGCACATCCATGCGCGAATCAGGCGTCACTTTCTGTGAGAATGAGATAATTGCTTTGAAAGAAACATTGACTACCTGCCTAATTGTGCCCACGTACGTTATCTTTGAGAAACTTGGCGTAGGTAGCACCAAAGGTGTCGGGCGGCAGCGATTCCAAGCGCCTAAAGTCAATGGTTTTGGTATTGATGCGTGGCTTGTCGGCCAAGAGACGCCGTCCCTCCTCGCTGGCCTGCATGGTGTCCATAATGTTCAAAAGCGCATGCTCACCCGTTGTCTCGCCCAGGCAAGCAATCATGTCATGTCTGTAAATACTTATTATTAATAGTCACCAAATACGCTGTTAATTATGACTCACCTGCGCGGATCTAGCAGCGCGGCTACAGAGGAGCCGGCGCCGAGTAGTAGCCTTTGAAATGGTGTTATCTGTATGCGATGCTTCATTACGTACTCCCGCTCAAAGGCATCCAGCTCTTCCGCGGGCGCATCTGTGGCCACAGTGCGTCTGTTGGCCAGGCCAAGAGCCGATCCTCGCCAGCAGCGCTGTGCCAGCGGGCGTGAGCTCTGCGAGCAACGCTGCATCATTTCTGCGGATATAGGTGAATGACGTTTTCAGTAGAGTGAAGAATTCTTCAGGCAGCGTAGAATTCTATACCATGTTGACCTCATCAGCGACGAGCCCCAGCCCCAGCCCCGGCCCGGAGTTGCCTTCTAATTGTGTATGTGTGACTCGGCTCATAAGTGCGACCCTGAATACCCGTGAATACCTGTCCCCACAGTTTAGGCGACGCTTGTACGTGGCTTTAATAATAGCCACAAGTAAACAATTTGTCTATACGAAGCCGAGAGATTCAAAAGTAAACATTGCCGCCCCACAATCCACAATGGTTAATGTTTAAGGCTAAAACAAATCTGAGAACCGGTTTCAGCTACCACACTTTTTGTTTATAGTCTCTCACACAGTTGAACCTTCAAAATCTGTATGTTGAACCCAATGCGACGAACCGGCAACTTTTCTGTTCCTATTTGCTTTTATCTTTATTTTTAATACTTCTTTGACGAGTCGTTGCCACACTTGACACGTGAATTGTTCAAGATTACTTTGAAATAGATGTTCATCGCCATATAATATTAATAATTATATACGCACGCATGTATATTCATAGAAAGCTTTATATATATATTTATATTTGAACGAGATAAGCATTGCTACAGTTTGAGATAAGCTTTATTGCTGAAGAAAACGTAGCAGTTTTATAATTCTAAATTATTCTGAATCATGATGGAAGAAACTTCCGATTTATGTGCTTTCCTCTAAACACAATTTCTATGAAGAGAAAACTTGAATGAGAACTGTAAAATTAAAGACTTTTCATTGCTTCTAATTAATCTTTTAGTAGACAATCATTTAAAAAAGATAATAACAAATCGTTATCAATTTTGATTGACTGCTTACGAAGATATTAGAAATTGTTTTTACTTTTCATACTACACTTGTGTCTGGGTATAGTGAACACCCTATATAGTGAACACCTCGATACAGTAGACATCCAAATTCTAACATGGAGTACTCTATATAGTGTACAATCGAAAACCTCTAAATAGTGAACAAACTTTGGAAAGCAATTTCAAGCAAATAGCAACAAAAAACACAAGGAATCAAACATGAAAGAGGGTATTCCCCTTATTTACAGAGGCACACAAAAGTATTGGCACAGCAAATTGCTTGCTTACATTTGGGGATAATTAGCGCCGATATGGCTACCATATTTATATGCCACACATTTTTCCTGTATAAGCCAACTTATTTACTACCAAAATCAAAAAAAAATATTTTTGAATTATGCTTAATTTTTTTTTTTTTCAAAATCAAGAAAGGTCACTTTTTCAGCGCACAAAAGTATTGGCATATTTTTGCTGTTGATTGTTGCAAAATCAGCATACATTTAGGTAATCCTACTAATGATCTTTAATGATCTCTTGAATTTATATACACAAAGTGTATTTTAAGCAAGAATTTTAATCTTGATGTAGTGAACAACCTGAACAACTGTGAACAGGCCTTGGAATAGTTAGTTCACTATATGCAGACACGACTGTATGTTCGTATAGATTATATTGCACTTGGTTATAAGGGAAACTTTCCAAGTAAACAAAAAACAATTTCGATTTTAAATTGCCTTCCAAAATTGGAGCAAACATGATAAATGACTTTGATTGAGTTCTAGGCAAACTTTTGCTACCTGTTGAAAATTGTGGCATAATTAGAAACAAAGTTAACCAGGTTGTAAGACATTTGTTACCAGCATATCCAATTATATAATACTACGTCTCAGATCTTATCTGGTCTGTTTGTCGCATTGCAATCTTATCTATTTTGTTTGTGCTCTCATTATATTGAACACACACCAAATGAAAACACATACAAATACAAATACATATATATTTATATTTAATTATCTATTGTAATGTGGAGGTTTACGTCTGTATTTAATTAACTTATGACACTTGGATGTGAGAGAGACACTTTAATATTTATATAAATTATTTTGTGGCTCAGCGTTATTGCATATTAGATTACAAGACATTAGAACTACGTGCTAATTGAATAATTAAATACATAACTACATATGTACACAGTTAACATTGCGCTTGTTTTTGATTTTGTTTTTGTTGATCTCTACTCGATACACACATTCTCTATTGATACATAAAACAATAATGGCTTTGGCAGAAGTGCAAGCTATCCAAACTCTTAGAGAATTCTTAGAGACTAGACGCTCTCTCCGCGAGAGTTAGGCAAATGGGTTTGCTTATCTGGCGCCTGTTTCCGCCGGAAGGTGACGTACGTATAGAGTAGACTGGCAAGCACGCTGATATTGATGCCAATACAGTTCAGCCACGAGAAGACGTAGTCTCCGCCAATGAACATGCCCAGATATGTGACGCAAATGTTCTTGAGGCAGCCAACAATTGTGGTGGTCAGCGCGGAGTTGAATTGCGTGCACAGTATTGTGCTATAGGAGAGTATGAAGCCCATGACGCAGCTGAGCAGAAACTGCACCACAAATGCCGGCTCATTCCAGCCGCCAAAGTCGATGGCCTTCTCCAGATCCCCAGTCACGTAGTTGAGCATCAGCGCGGGCAGAAACATGAACAGCGAATTGTAGAACATCAGACCATACTTGCCAATCTCGGAGGTGTCCAGTTTCTTCTTAACAAATACACCATTCGAGGCAGTCAGCGCATTGGTGATCATCACGTACGTATAGCCCTGCATATTGAAGGACAGATCATCGGAGGCAGCTATCAAGGCGCCGCCAATCATGGCATATACGCTAATCTGCACCGCCGTCGTGGGACGAACGCCGAGTATTTTCAGCTCCAACAGCATGGTCATCAGTATGGAGAAGCGTCGCAGCGCCGCAAACATGGGCAAGCTTAGCGCCTTGGTGCCGCCCAAGCCAAAGATCATGTTGAAGCCAAAGATCAATGGCAGTGGAAAGATCTTGGCAAACGTATTGCGCTGCAGCGGCGGATACGAGACCAGTTTCAGACGCTTGCCGGCGCCCAGCACCAGAATGCTTGCCGTGAGCTGGCCCAGGCTCAGAAATAGGAACGATGGAAAGTGGTACGAGGTCAGAACCGTCTTATTAACCACTGTAATCATAAACGAGGAGATGCCGTAGAAAAGCGCGCTGCCAACCTTCTTCAGAAAGAGCGCTGAGTCGGCCTCCTCTCGCTCCCTGTCTCTTTGGCTCACACGTAGCTCCTTGGAGCTGCTATTGGAGGAGGCATTCAACAGGGCGCCATTTGATTTTCCCTCGTTGTCGCTGTTATTATCATCGCTGCCATCGAGCAGCGGCGCTAAATCCAGCGCTGTGCTTCCGCCGCCGCCGCCGCCGCTTCCCCCGCTGCCGCTGTTGCCACCACGAGAAATGCCCATTATAATTGCTTTGTACTTTGATTTTTTTTAGCCCTTTCGTCAAAGCGTCAAGTTATGCATGCGGGTTTGTGTGTTTGTACGTATGCATTGGTTGTATTATAAATTGCACTTATCACTGTACTCGCTTGTCATCGTATTATTACATATTTGGGTTTTTTAAAAACTATTAAAGCACACACATTACTGTAGTTTTGTTTCGGTATTATTGTTTTTGCGGTGTGTCTTTGTAAAACGAAAATCTATTTTTACCGACGCGCTCTCGCGTCGCGCTCTCTTGCCCAGCAAATGAACATATGGAGAGCAGTGTGACCAAGCAGCGCTAGCATATAAATATTAAGAGTTATGCATGCCTCATTTAAGAATATACTAGAACGCGAAATTTATGCCGGGACAATCGCTGCCCTCTCATTTTAATAGTTATTTACCTCAAGAAATAGCCCAATCCGACCGCTGATATGGCTTATAGCCTGTTTCCACGACAGCCAAATATGTAACATATAAAAAATGTGGATGATGGTGTTTCCACGGTCAAATGTGAAACGGTATACGAATTAGCCATTCGCCCGAAATAAATCAGCTGGTCGGCTTATTTTGATGCAATTTTTTACGAAAAGTGAAAAATATGGCAAATAATGGGAGAACAGTAGTAGAAGCAAACTTGCATATCAATAGGCAGATAGTTGCAATAAGTTTGTACAATTTGGATCCATTGGTGGATGACTGTGATGCGGAGATGGCAGAAATTTGCAATGAAATTGCGAGTGCGCACCTGTGAAGTGCACAAATTTCACTGCTCCCAAAGGGCGGTGTACCTTGTCAAAATCTTGCTATTTCGAAGGTGCACCTCCGGATAAACCTTCCCTTTTAACCTCATCCTTACTAAATACAAAAATATTAAGATATAAGCAATTTACATTTTATTTCAAAAATTAATTTTGGCGCACAATTCGTCATTGTTTACCTTTTCCCCAGTTAATCGATAAACATCGTGTGTTCGATAGGAAAATACTAAAAAATGCCGGGGCGAATGGCATCATATTTAATATATGACGAATTCGTCATTTTTTTTCTTATAGGATTTTCTACAGGAAATATGTATCATATTTCCAACATCCAAAAAATGACGAAAAATGTGAAAATATGATGTCGTGGAAACAGGCTATTACATATTCTAAGCAACACAATTTCACTTCATTACAAAACAATCGACAATGGTCATGGCTTACCAATTGTCAATAGATGGTGCGTGAAAACGTTGCCTGTGCAGGGCTTGCCGCTGCCGGTAACTAAAGGCTTATTAACTACCCTATGAGCACTGTTGTACTTACTGTAGACACTTAACTGTAATTTACACAGCACTTTACAAAAATATGCAATTCTATCCAAAAACACAATTACTTAAGTTCTCTCAGCTGTGGGCAAACTACTTTGTCGCCCGGCACTAATTTTGTCGTTGGAAAGGGCAACTCTGGCTGATCAGCTGTTTTTGGTTTTCGGAGTTTCACGCAAAAGTCAACAAAAATCCTTTTATCTTCTTATTTTTGATTCAAAATCAATTTGGCAACATGAGCAGCTCAAAGAAAAAGAGTAGAAGTGATCAAATTCCCAAGCCAATAACCATCAAGAAGGAGAAAACTGAGGAAGACCGCACACTGCAACCAATTTCCCACTACATCGATGACCGTCTCGAGCTGGTCAAACAAATCTTTGGCACCTTGAAACCAAAGACAATAATGAATCTAGCGCCAGAATTTCTAAAGGTAAGCTAAAAATGAATTAACAAACTATTATTGAAGATGGTACCCAACTTGCAGAAGACAAACTTGGATGAAATTGAAGAACTCTGCCTAAATGAGCTGCTTTGTATATCCACCAAACGGCTTAAGGCCATTATAGCTGACACGCGCTGTCCCACTGACACGGAGAGCTCCGAGGACTCTGATGTGGAACGCAAGGAGGGTAAGTGTGTAACCTATTTATGCACGCTCTTCATTCAGCTCACATGCCATTGCAGAGCACATCTCGCTGGAGGAGATTTCATCAGACAGCGACATTGGCGGCAGTGAGACGCGTCGTGGTAAGTGAAAAAAGACTCAGAAATACTTTTCGACTCTACAACGATAAACCCTAAACCCTTTGAATCAGACTCTTCATACCCTTCTTTGTCGAAGTCTCTCTGTTTTACATACATTTAATTTTGAATCATATTTAGTAACATCTGTACAAACTGCACGTCATGGATAAATTTGAAAGGGCTATCATGTGCCATATTTGAATTTCTCACAGTTAAATACAGGCGCCACGTAGAAAGCGCGCAGTATGCACACATCCTCGCCTACGCCAATTACAACATTATCATCCTCCTCCTTGCCCACCTCCAAGGTGACAACGAAATCTCCGACCTCCAGGCAGCCCTTGCGTCGCATATAATCCACGCCAAACTCAATGGGACTATAGTTGCATTCGTTGATATCACTGGTATAGAGAACTGGATGCGTGTTGCGACGCAAGTGCAGTATACGGGCCAAATCGAACTTACACCTGACGGTCGTCTCGTCATCGTCCTCATTTAGCGGCATCATCATATAAACCGGACAATAAATCTCCGAGCGCGCCAGAGCAACACTCGCGTTCTCACACTTTGTGAACACAAATATGGCCTGGCACTCGATGGTTGCAATTGTGCGTATGATAAAGTTGACTATTGTCTGGTAGGAGGTGAGAATGCTCTTCACCTGCTGCAGCGTTTGCACCACACCCACGCGATAGTCACGAATGGGCATTAGTTTCTTCACAATCAGTGGATACTTGTTGCACCACGGACTCTTCTGCATATGTATGGCATCGATCTTCCAGAGGAACTCGTGCAGCTCGAAGCGTTTGAAATCGTTGCAACGCTCCAACGGCACCGTGCCAATAACTGGCTTCTTCTGGCAATGCGCAATGGGCAGCGCATCCTCCATAATATAGTTGTACACACAGCAGTTCACATTGAACATGTCCGGTATCCAAATGTAGTCCAAGAGCTTGATAATGCCCAGCAGATCGAGCATATTGTTGCGCACATACTCAAAGTCAATGCAGCCAATGAGCATTAGATCAAACTCAGCCCTTATGGCCAGACGCACTGCCCGCACAAAATTTTTGCAACGTATCTTGGGCAACACCACATAGTTGGCCTTCAGGGCAGCAGCACTTTGCAAATCCGCCATATAGAGATCTGGGTACTTCTCGGGCGCCAAGGCATGACACTGGCGGGGTAGCTCAATGAAGTCATACGAGGCGAGCAGTCCCGCATCAATAATTAAAACTGCCAGCGCCTCATTCAACGTCTTGACCACACGACAACGCACCTCCTTACCAATTAGGAGCACATCATTCAGCCTAATGGAGCTGAGATAGGCCCGCAAATTGATGATGTAGATTATTTCCCTGAAGCCGGCATATCGATAGGCTGGATTTGTGGTCAGCGTGACCACAGCTCCCCGGGCCAGCATTGTGGTGCAGTTGTTTCTCAGCCGACCCACACGACAGCTGTCCCCGTTAATCTCTACGGCCAGTCCTGTGGCGGTGCGCAGCTCGCGCTCGTCCGCATGAGCGGATATGGCAATGTTCAGGGTTTCCATTATAGTGGACAGCTCATCTGGCTTAAAGGCCACCATGTCCACGTGGAAGGTGTAGGTGCCATGTTCCAGCATGCGTCGCAGCTCCTCGTGCGTCGTTTCCATTACCACCTTGGCCACCATGCCCATGTGATAGTAACGACGCCGCTTTCGCTTTCGGGCATGTTTCTCGTGGGCATCGCAGGCAGCTTTAAACTCTCGCAGACGCTGTTCCAAGTCCGCCTGGCCCTGTAGGCGGATTGTGAACTTGTCGGGATCATGGTCGGACTCGGGCTGCTGCTCCTCCTCCTCTGGGTTTGTCAGGCTAATATTGTCCATTCCAGCCTTTGCAGCCATGGCGTGCAGTTAAATTTTATTCTTACTTTTAGTTTTTGTATTAATTTGAAAATTTTTACAGCCAAGAAATTGCGGAAATCAAGCGCTAAAAGGGCCGATAAAACCAGTGAAAATAAGGAACGTAAGTGGAAATAAATTCTAAGCAAATATACATTGAATGTAACTGCCTACTACTGTGATTCTAAATATTTATATATATATCTATGACTATATATCTCAGCGGATGGGCAAATCAGTGTGCTGGAGTTGCTTGAGCTGCAGGCGCGTGCTCGCGCCATTCGCTCCCAGCTGGCCATGGAGCCCATAGCGAAGATCGAGGTGAAGTCAGATGACGATGAGCCGCCAGAAAAGAAGCAGTCAAGCAAGGATACTAATAAGGAAAGGCGCAGTCAGAAGAGCTCCAAGGCAAGCAAGCGAAAGTCCAGCGAGTCAACAACGAGCAAAGCAGACAGCAGGCCACAGACACAGATAGAAACCAATGGCAGCAAGCCAAAGGAAGCTCCAGCTCCTCAAAGGAAAATCAAGCTAAAGCGCAACTATCGCACTTCTACCAAGTCGCCGGAAAAGCAGCTCGAAAGCAAGGCAGCTGTTGCTAATAAGCCAAAGCCAGAGCCAATTCGGGAGCCTAGTAAGTCGCGCTCGGCCTCCCCGGATGTAATTCCCATTCCAGCGGAACCGGAAACATTGCTGATAAGTGACAGCACCGATGATGAGGGCAAGCAGCCGATAGAGAAGCCAAAGGAACCAACATCAGCGAAGCCACTCGCAGCAGCGCCGCCAGCTCCAGCCCCGGCACCAGCTGTGGAAAGCGATCCCGAAGAGGGAGAGGTGAGAGACGAGAGCGAAACTCAAGTTGAATCTGAGCCTGCAGCTAAGATCAGCGAGCAGCAGCAGCCAGCAGAGATTGAAGCAGCTGTGGCAACTGTCGAAAGCAATGAGCTGGCTGAAAAACCAATCCCTGCTATAGAAGTGGCACCGGAGTCCTTGGAGCCCAGCAGTAGTAAACAAAACAATTTGACAGTGCCTACCTTGGAGCTGCCGCTAAGCGCTGCCGTTGTGGACGATGAGGATCAGAACGAGGATGTTATTTCCATAGGTGGTGATCTGGAGCACGAAATGATTGAGGAGCTGGCAAATGTGGCAGATGAGCCAACTGTTAAAGTAAAGAATGAGACGGCCGATAAACTGGCAGTGCCAGATGAGGAGGACAACGATGTCATATCGCTAAACACCAGCGAGGATGAGCACGAAAAGCTTGAGGAACCGAACTCTGAGGTAATTAATGTACACATAAAACATAAACAAGCCAATTCTTTAAACTAACAGCTCTTATTTTGAACGTTTACAGTCATGGCGCACACGCTACCTGAAGAGCTCCAAGGTCAGCCAGGTGCTCGCCGCGTCGCGGCTGGGAAAACGCGTGCGTGATAAAATCAAGAAATCGAAGCGCGCCCAAAAGCACAACGAGTCAAAGGAAGCCAGCGATGAGAAGGCATCACAGCAGCAGCAGTTTACCTCCAAGCACGAGGATGGCTCCATGGAGCAATATCAGGAACTTTTACAGCACCGACAGCGTAAAAGTTCCAACAGCAGCAAGGGCGACAAATAAATGGGCCCCAGCGATTGTTATTGAAAAGTCGCTTAGTATATTTGTATATTGCCTAGACGCAGCATTATATGGCATATAAAAAACTCAAATAAAATAGGTCCCAAGCAACGCACAGAAAATTTGAATATTTCGTGTTAAGCGCATATTTGATTTTCCTGTTTCTACCCTGTACACAAAATATGGATTAAATGGTTATACCAGCTGTGTGCTCAAGTATGTAACAGGCGCAGATATCAAAAACCCAACTGACGTTGTCAAAAACTACTTGTAATAGTTATAGTCATTAAATTTGGTATAAGTACTCTATATATATCAGAGCTTTGATATTTGTCCCTTTATTTAAAACATTTTATAGTAATAAAAACTGAAGCTATTCAGTAAGAAATAGACTTTATATTATGTGTATATGTTTACAGGATATCTCGTAAATCAAATTGCGAACTCATAACTTGTTTATTTTTTTATTTTGTTGTTAGTCGCGTTTTTAGTTTTGTTTGTAGTTTAAAAGAAATGCGAAAACTATGCCTTGTCATTTCCGGCGCACGTTTGGGGGCCTGTGTTCTTAAGGATTGGGGGCAGGAGTAGTCCTTAACGAGCCGCACGCTAAGCGCGGGTTACGCATTCGCATTCGCATTGGAGGCAACTTGGAGGTTGTTCAAAAATCATTATCCAACTTGATGGCTGGTTTCGCATTTAAATAGTAGTATAACCCAGTTTGGCCTCTGCCACAGGACTTGAGTCACTTCAATCTAGTATGAGGCACTGAGGAGAGCCACCCTTGAGATATATTTGGTGTGTGTGTGTGTGAGTGGGGGGAAGCATATCTCAATTATGCTGTAAGATGAGTGAGCGGCGCTTGCTGCGAGCGTGTTGCACCATAAACGATGATTGTTTTATCAGAGACTACGACATGTTGATAAAGTATATTAAAAAACAGTGGAGTGGCCAAGGGTGCCAAGCCAAAGAGCAAGCCAAGCGGCGCTCAGCTCATTAAGCGACAGCGCATGTCCTGTGCACTAAGGGTGTCTCGCTAGCCTCCTTCTGAAGTGTGTGTGTGTGTGTGTGTGAGTGTGTGCCTACGAATCCATCAAGTGGGCGCGTTGTATATGTATATATATAGCAATGCCAGGTGCTTAAGAAAACAAATCATATTTTAAATAAAATGTATTTAAAATGCTGACAAACGCACGCCTAAAAGTAGGCAACAAAATGCTCAAAAATACTTTTTTAAACCTAGAGCGCAGCTGGCTAACACATGTTCTCGGCCAGCACACGCCTCCTGCTGTGCCCAACGCCCACGCAATGAAAGTAAACAAAATAGCAACAGAGCGCCGATATCCGTTCAAGTAGTGGGTGAGTGGTGCTGGCGGTGATGGTGGTGGTAGTGGTGGGGTTGATGTTGCTGCTTACTGGTGGTGGTTTTCTATGGCACTCTCTCGTGCACTGGCTGCGCTCTTACGCTCTTGTGTGGGAGTTTGTGCATCCTTGAGGGCAACGAGGGGGACAGCCGCTTGGCGGCAGCAGGCTAACAAACGGAAAAGCTGAAAAACCCAAATCAGTCTACAGAAAACGCGTACGTGGTGCAGAAGTAGCCGCGCGTGGCCACCACAACGGCGTGCTAGACTTGTCGGTATGATAAATAAGTGAAACGCCCTGTACAAGTTCTGTAAGTTTCAACAACAACAACAACAACAAGCAGAAGCAACAGCAAGCCACATACAAATACAAAATATTCAAATAAAAATATATATAAAATTTATAAATAAATAAATGCCAATTTTTGTGAGCAATTTCTGTGTGTCCTGTGTTCAAAAATCAAACGTGTCATCTCGCAGGATTTGATTTAGCCAAGTAACACTTGTATAGTGCTGGGCCAACAAAGTGCATCAATTGAGTATTGAAAGTGTCTTTCAAATGTAAACAACAACCACAACAAAAACAAACAACAAACAAACAAACAAAACATAACAAAAACGTTCGCAATCACGTAAAATGTTGCTAATTTTGATACCAGCAAGTTATGAGTTGTCAATCGTATTTTTGTTTGACATAATGCCGTTAATAATCCTGATAAGAATTCTAATAATACTCGTAACGTTGCGCGTTTATTTTCATATAAGTTTACACGTAGGATTAAGGTGCGCTCTCTGACTAGAGACATTGTGAGTCCAAGCCAAAGCCTAAAAACCTAACCAAAGTTACTCCCTATAGCGAGTACTACCAATAAAACTAAACCTTAGTCAAAGTATGCGCTATTTAAATTTGCTTGCTTCAAATTAAACAGAAAAACTTTAATCCCATATCATAAATCAACATTGGCTAACCTCAAGTATCAAATTCTAATCAAAATTCAACAAATTGGCTCTTCAAATTGGCATCAATGAGATATAAATAAACTGTATTGCTTAATGCTTTCGCATAGTTATAGATACTATATATATTGCAAGTGACGTTAATTTCCAATTGACATAATATAAAATGTGCAACTCGGAATTGGTTTGAACACAGTTATGGAAATTGACGCACAGCATTCATAAATATTATTATTATTATTACTATGATAAAATAGTGTAGCTTGTACTTATATAGTCCCTTGAAAAACCAAAACATAATGCATGCATATCGGTTAGTAATCGAAGAGATTGATGATTAATCTGTAAGCTTTTATTGTGAAACATTTGATATGACTCACAGAAAGCTCCATTTGATCGGATTATAATTGTTTATTGGGAAAAATACATTGGGAAATATTAATGAGCAGTGGGAAAGTTGAGATTTTTATCTTTTATTTATAAAACTATGCCTAACTTGTGTAAAACAGCAAGTTGGTATTTATTTATTACATTTGTAAGACAATTGTGGCAAGTCTGTATTATGTGTGTTTCACAGATTCAAATAATCAAAACTGTTTCCATTTCCGAGCACTTTTCAATACGTATCGGAGTCGATATGGATTTCCCGTTTTTTCAATTCAATGGCAATCGTTTTTGCTTTTCGAAGGTATAAAATAGTATCAAATAGTTTAGGAATGAGGAAGAATGAATGTTTTAAATTGTATCGGAAACGGTGATGTAAAAAAATCGATTTTTTGTATGGAAAACATCGATGTTTTTCGATATGTTTTTTACATCACTAATCGGAAACGAGAACAGGCCTGAATATGTTTATAATATAGTGGGGTTCAAGCTTTTTTGTTATAAGAATAATATGGCGGATTCCACTGGACTGTTTCTGAACAGCTTGCCCTCGCAGATTTCTTGAAAATATTATTATGTTGATCATCAAATGTATACATATGTACTTTATAGGGTCGGAGCTGTCTCCTTCTCCCTGTTACATACATTTGCACAGTTTTATTACCCCCATTTACCCATTTAATGGTTACAGGGGGTAAAAACTTGCAAATATAAGGAAAACTCACTTGAAACAGCGACAATACTGAGAAGTATTTACGAGTACATGCTCATCCATCAGCAAGACAACCATTTTAAAAGGTTCCTGGCCATTAAACCCAAAATGATAATTATTTCTTCTTTTTTGTTATATTTTTTTGTTGCTATCTACTTTTAGGCGCCTAATGCACATCGCACTTTGACGTCGCCATGACGCACATACAAAGTCACACACACACACACAAACACACACAGACAGACTTATATGCGAACTTATGAAATTTAATTGGACTAATAAATTTTGTGCGCTTGTTTTTTTTTATACCCTGCAGCCATAAATTGACTTAAAAGGGTATAATAAAGCTATGTTTATGTAGGTTACAGGCAGAAGGAGTCATACTTCGCTTTGTAATGTATATTCTTAATCAGTATTATGCCCAAGTTCTGAGAAACTAAAGATTAGCGTATATAGGTACTTAATATCTCTACGATTGTTGAAGGCTTTTCCCGATATTTTTGTGTATAAATTTAATATCACAATCAACATTTCAGTACTGCTATAAGTGATATCGTTTCTATATATACAAGTATACTTACATAAGTCTACTATATATCCTTCAAAATGATCAACAAATTTGTAAGCAGAAGTTGTGCAAGAAACTACTTCTCAAACAAGTTTGTAGTTAATACGATTGGTATATTCTACTCTAGAGTTTTGCTACAGGATATCTGCTAGTGGTGTTCCACTGATAAAAGATTGAATTTTTTGTTTTATTAAACAACAGCTACCCACACAAGCGAAACGCGTATAGCTGATATATATGTCATAAACTTTTATTAATAATGAAAATTGTACTAAAAATGGTGGGGCAATTTATTAAAAAGTCTCATTAGCTGACAGTTCAATGGCACACACACACACAAACACACACACAGACACACTCCAACAAGAGTTTTATCGCACATTACGCATACGCCACGAGGACCCTACGGGTGCTAATAACGTAGAAATAATAATAATAATAATATGTACGACCAAACGGACGCACACTAAAAAAAAGGCAGTGCGAGAAAAGTCGCGATAAAGTAAAATTTCGATATGGACATTATTAAAGAGCCACCAGCCGCCCCGCCGCCCCCCTCAACATGCTTTGCCAGGGGTTGGTTTCTATAATAACTCCGCTGTGAGATTAAGTATTTTTAATGCGAGTGCCAATAAAAATATAAAAATTTCAACGATAAGCCCGATAAGATCGAAATCAATTTGGTTATAATGCATATGAGCACTGTTTATATACACATACATATATGTTTATAGATATGTATATATATATAAAACTGATAAACAGTCAACCAATCATTTATGGCATGTGTTGTTCAAGCATTCAGTTTATTTTTATTTTTTCTCTCTTTCTTCTCAAAGTCAAAATCAATAAATTTTCCACAATTTTTGCGGCGCATTCTCATTTACGTTATTTCATTGGTTTTGGCCGTGCTCGGCGCCAGCGCTGGGGCTCATTATTAATATTTTTACATTTTGTATGCCTTTTGATATTTCGCATAGCATAGGCCAAGGCGCCAGGACGTCAGGACATCAGCCTCAGCGCCCTGCCCTCCCCTGTTGACCACTGGCCTGGCTGGCTGGCTGGCTGCTTAAGTGTTTTTCTATTATGGCCCACCCATTTCCCCAGTGCCTTTCACCCCACCAATATTATATTTGCTTTTAAATATTTTGATATACAGCACTGTTGAGGCTTATAACTCGGCACACACACACACACAGAGACATACACACGTACAGGTACCCAGTTGGACGAAGAGAAGACTGGAAAACAAAGGAAGGAGTTCTTTATGAATATAGTAGTATTTCAGCGCTGCAGTCTGAGCATAAGCAAACAATCTGAATATAAATACTTTATGTATACAAATAATAATCTCTTGCTTATTATGCAAGTCTCAGAGCCTTCCTCAGGCAGCTACTAGCATGCCTTTTTACATGCCTTATAACAAGAGTCCTTTTCAAATAGTTTCGAAAAAGTTTCTTTGCTTTATGAAAGTTTACAACTTTTGGGCGCGTATATATGTACTTTTTTTTGGCAAGTGCATAATTTGGCAAGCTGTAAGAAGTATGCAAGTTTTTCATGCAGTCAAGTCCAACTGGGTGCTTAGGCACTCACACACACACACAAACACACAGATACTTAAGCAGCAAAAACCAGCAGCAGCAGAGCTGGCAGGCATTTTCTCATAAAAATTTCGTACTCGAATAAGACGAAGTAGCTGGCACACACACACACACACACTAACATACACACACACACACACACACAGAGCAGCAAAAAGTAACCCGCAGGCATTTGGATGGGTTTTTTTTTGGTGAGGGGGCGGCGGCAGGACGGTCGCAAAACTTTGAGGCAGCAGCATGGCCAGAAAAATAATGTAAAGGATGTGCCATGGCGACCGAGACGAAGCCGAGTGTAACTGGAAAATAATATTTTTGCCTCGTCCTACAAACATCTACGCCGTAGCATGTAATTCCCTTTTTGTTCTCCTTCTCCTTCTTCTACTTTCTTTGCGTTTCTTTTGAGTGTCAGAAATGGAAAAGAAAATAATTTGATGGTTTCATAAAGTCGCTGCATGCCGGCAACAGGGGGAAGGTGTAGGGCATGGGGGGGTGGGGTATGTAGTATGTGTATGTAAGTGGGAGTGTGTGTGTGATAAAATTGCAAACTTCCCCTCTATATATTGTATGTATGTGTGTGTGTGTGTGGCTGTGTGTAAATGAGGACGAAAGCGTAGCAGCAAAAATTTATGGAATTTTTTTTTTTGTTTTTGTTGTTTCTGTTTATTTTTCGTATAGTTGTGAAAATTTGTGCGATAGATTTTTCTTGAGCGCTCGAAAGTATTTTGCTGCATACTTTTTGGGGTTGTTCGGATGCGTGTGTGCGAGATAACGATGACGATAATGACGATCGCTGGCTTTCCACTCACTCCCCTTGCTCCCTTACCCTTACCATACATTACGCAAAACTTGGCTGGTTGAGTTCGTCCGGTCAAATACACTTGCATTATTATAAAAATGATTATTATTTCTGCCTCCCTTACCCAAAACACCCACACACACACACACACACGCTCGCCAATGGCTTAGCTTATGTATGTGCACATACACATACATATGTATACACACAGCGCTTGTCCTTGTCTCTGTGCAAGTGTGTGTGTGTTTGTTTCATTATTAATTTTTCTTGTATTTTTTCCACATTTTTCGTATTTTTATTTTATCATGCCCTCACACACACACACACACACTCATACACACGCATACATACATTTATGCGCTCGGGGGATGGTAGTCACATACATATACACATGCTCACATACGCATACAGTCACTCATTTTAGTTTATTGTACAAATAATATTTGATAGAAAAATATTTAGTGCACGAACGGGATGGAAATAGTTTTTCTCATTGGCTTTCCCTTTTGATTCGCCTTTGGCGGCCCAGTAAATATGCTGGGAAATTAATTTTTCACTCTGTCCGCCATTCTCCATGCGACTGAGATGTGGAAAGTGAAAATGAAAATGGGGGAAAAAAATATGTATAAAAATTTAACTAAATGAGGCAAAGGCAAATGGTAAATGATTGCGACTTTTATTGGGTGTGCGTATGTCTGTGTGTGTGTATGATGTGTGTGTGTGTGTGTGTGTGTGCGTGTGGATGTTGTTATTGCAGTCGTGTTGCCAACGTACCTTCATTAGTTTCTAATGAGATTTCTTACTAATGAGCACGGTACGGAGAATTGTCAGAAATGCTGCTACCAAGTCAGCTGTAAAGCACATCGAATAGTTGCTTGTTAGGGTGTTCTATAACGAGTCAAATTAGTGAACACAAATCCTTGAGTGCGCTACAACACCCACTCCCCCACTCACCCCTCTCAGTAATATCCCTATTTCTATAATAAGAAACAAACAATTTGTGATTCCAAGTTCGTAGAAACAGACTTCAATTGAAACAGCAAATAATGCGACTTAATAATTAGTAACATAAGCTAATTAGCCATTACATAGGATTTGGCATTGAATTTCCTTTAAAACATATAGTATAATAGTGGTCATAATTTAAGTAAATAACCAAGTGTTTAAAATGTGATCAAGCTGGGTAGTTTTCATTCGAAATCGTTTATGATTTCGTGTTCCCATTTCCGATTGAAGTGGGTCTGATTTTCATATTTGAAGGTACCAAAGGGAATACTTTTCAATTGGTTTTCGGAAGTCAGAAGGAAACTTTTCAATCCGAGTACTCAATTGTTTTTCTATTGCAAAGGAATCTTTTCAATCCTCAGAACTCAGTTGTTTTTCTATCCCAAAGGAAACTTTTCAATCCTCAGTTGTTTTTCTATCCCAAAGGAAACTTTTCAATCCTCAGTACTCAGTTGTTTTTCTATCCCAAAGGAATCTTTTCAATCCTCAGTACTCAGTTGTCTTTCTATTGCAAAGGAAACTTTTTAATCGGAGTACTTGGTTATTATTCTATAGCGAATTATTTGATTGGAACCAGAAATGGGGACAGACTTGTTTAACTAAATTGTAGTGATAATGAATCTGAATCTCTCGTAATCTGAAATCTGAAATTCGAGTAAGCCCAACTACTGCTTCCCTCCACTCTGCAGTACTGAATCTTGTTAGTTCAATAGCTTCTGTGTTTGTTAACCGATTGACTTGAAATTTGCAGGGAAGATTAAGAGTGACCCAACTAATATATATGCAAGATTCAAACGAAATATTTATAAAATTGTCCGTTTGAATAGTTTTCTTTCGATTTTCGGGGAAGCGGTGGGATATATCTAACATTTAAAACAAACTTGATCGGCGTACGTTGAAAAAAAAACCCGGAATCAGCAGTCTGATTAATTTGAAAGTAATTTAACAGACTTACAATACTGCTTAAGGATGAAATATTATACGGATCGGTTGCCAGATAGAATGCCACAATTCTTTAGTCATACTTTACAAACATTTACAATTTGAGTATTGAACAATATCTATAATTGAATATTAATAATTATAAATTATATATAATAGTGATAATAAAAAATAATATATATTATTAATAATTGCTAGCTAATATGAAATACCAGAAAAATCTACTTAGAATCTAATACATACCTTCCTAAGGCCATTCCATGATTATTCAAAATTCAAAAATATCTTAAGTGATTTGAATGCATCTGCGACTGAAATAACAATAATTTTAAAAACCACATATCGCTTCACTCCAAAATCAATTTGTCGTGCTCATTCTGGACCGAACATCGAAATCCTTCCGGCTAACAACCGGCGTCCCTCCCCCGCATGTCAGAAACCAAACAGCCATCAGCACTTTGAGGGTGGGTTTTAAGCCACGTATAATTTCAATTTGATTTTCACCGGAATATTAATTGCATTTGCAGCTGGGCGGGGGTGTCATAAGTATAAAGTGCGGCATATGCGCGACAGGGGGATAAATATATCAATCATATCCTGTGACGGCAACTCGTCAAAAGGTGCACGCACCCGGGGCACACAATAATTTCAATTCGTAATTACTCCGCACGGGGGAAGGACAACGCGTCCATTTGCATGTGTGTGCCGGAGGCGTTCCAGCGGTTCAGTGGTTCAGCGGTTCACTGGTTCGGTTAGTTTTAAATTCCATAATGATTGTCGGGGCGGTTGACAGTTGACACCCCCCAAAGGAGGCATAATTATAAGCCACAAAGTTTTCAAGTTCCAGCCTTTTTAATAGCACTATTGTGCGCTGGTGTTTGTTTACGTTTCGAGTGCACACGTGTAGTGTCCAGCAACAGACATGCGCCTACTACAGCCTGACCCAATCCCTGACCCGAATCTGCCGCCCCCCATTCCCATACCCCTACCTATCCCCCCGTTTGTGTGTGCATGCGTGTGAGTAAATGCGAAAGCGAAAGTGCCGGCATCGGCATCGGCTATACTATTCCGAATCCGATGGCGGCCGCAACGTCACACTGGACATGCCGACATGTGGAAAGTGAAAGTCAATAGCAAACCTTGACCACTAGACGTGGCCAGACAACTGGGACGACGCTCTGCCTCTCCCGCTGCCTCTACCCGCTCCCACTCCCACTCCCGCTGCCTCTGCCTCTGGCTCTGACCAATGAGTTTCAAATGTTGCTCTTGCTGTTGGTATATTTTGTTCGCCTGGTTCGTTCAACCGGCGATTTTGACTTTTACGCACACACATGCACACATATGACTTCGCAGAGCCTCTCAGCCGGTGCCGCCAAAAAGAGAGCGAGAGGGCGAGAGAGAGAGCAAGCGAGAGAGAGCGCGCGCTAAGTGGATGCGTTAGGGGGGACAGCAGCAGCCACACAGCCACAGGACACCAGCCAACGTGCCACGTGGTGCGCATGTCTAAAAATTAAAAACGTTGCGAGTATAGGATATGGGACGCACTCATTGCGTGGCAGGACAACAGATAGAGAGACAAACAGACAGACAGGGACGACCTGGCAAGTCACTTTCGCTTTTCGTCCTGTCATGTGCCTGCGGGGGCTGTGGGGTTGCGTTGGAGCTAAAGGGTGGCTAGCACCACATGTAGGACACACATTTACCCACACACAAGCATCTTGTAAAGTCAAAATCAATCTATCAATCCGTGAGCAAAAATACAAGACATTGCTTTGCAGATGTCAGGGGAGTTTTTTGCCTAAATACACGCACATATTTGGGGAGAAATGCGGAGCATTTTAAGATAGATAGCACTAATAAATGTGAGCTGATTTTATATTACACCAGTTGTACCCCGCCACACTTCGCTGTGGCACATTATTGTTGCATGGATGAGAAAGAAGGAAGTAAGGAAAATAACTTATCACTATTTTCTCTCCCGTGGCTCATGTTTTCTTGTTGTAGGGTATGAAGAACTTAGAAACCGATCAAACAAAAGCCTATTCATACACATTTGATCTTAAGCCCATTTTCCGTTCGTGCTGACGGATGGGAGTAGATTTTTCAAGTTGCATACAACAGTTTTCCGCCCGTGGGGGTAGCTTTTTCAAAGTCACGGGCTTTTTGGTCACCATCTTAACTTATTTAATTTATATTCTTGCGTATTATCAGGGAAAGCCTACTGTTGCTTAAACACGTAAGAAATCTGTTTTCTCGCGGTCTCCGGTAGTTTATTCATGAGTAAAATAGATGAATAGAATCCTAGAATCCTATTTCAGCTCAATCTGTACAGAACTTTTCAAACTTTTGACTTTTGTACATACATACTTTATATTTTTTATATCAGTATATATATTTCATAATTCTTTCAAGCTTATATGACATGTTCATTAACAAAAAATATATCAGAGAAAATGCCGAAATCCTTTTTCCATTGTAAGTTGTATTTCTAAATAATGCAAAGAAATAAAGACCTTATAATTTTACATTATAAGTAAACTGTGTATAATAATAATAATAATAAAGACCTGTTCCAAGAAAGTAAGCTGACTAAACTGTATATATGAATCAGTTATCCTTTTTTAATATAAATAATCATTTATCAATTATATTTTCTTGTATATAAATTATTATATACAGCACACTCCTCCTAATTAGCTGTCACCACAAAGCCATAGCTTAAATAACTATTCAATTGACTAGCAGACAAGATAGATAATATTTCAGATAGTTCTACCCCTGTGCTCAAGAAGGGATGCATCTTCCAGGGCAGACAGGCAATTACTTGTGTTCACATTTGAGTGTGCTGTGTGCGCGACAAGATTACGCCCAGTTAAGAGGGTCGCAATTGCTTTAATCAGTTTGGGCTCAGAACTGCACACATAGCGTCTTATGTACTACAAGAATGGGTCTTGTCAAATGCACTCACTTCGAGATATGAATGCCACAATGGCAACACAACAGTGTGAGCTCAAGAGTGCCCCGAACAACTCATTCCATCTTTCAGGGCGCACCCTACGAAAAGTCGCGACAAAGTCACAAATGTTGAATACATTAGAATAACAAAAATGTATGTAACTTGCGCTTGTGAGCAATAACAACGCTGGCAACAACAACAACAACAAGAACAACAGTATAGTAGTTGGAAAAACAAATTGAAAAACTATCGAACAATGATAAATTGGCACGAGCATGGAAAAAAGTCAACAATGCTAGTTGGTGTGAGTCTATGCATGTATGTGTGTGTGTGTGTGTTTGAGCTTGTGTGTATGTGTGTGTGTGGTGGTTAGTGAAAATTTGAAAAAGGGGCGGAGCAATAATGGTTTTCCGGGCAGCGACGCTCAGTTGTCGCTTCGCATTGTTGCTGTGCATAGAGTTTCTTTTTTTTTTTTAAGGGAAATTATTTGATTTTTGATATTTTGGGGTGTTTTATTGAGGTTTTTTGGGTGCAAAGCATTGGAAAAAATACTGTGGGTTGCTATCTGCCTGCTTCTGTGTGTGTGTCTGTGTGTGTGTGGGTATGGAAAACTATTAAAAGTTGCTGCGGGGTGTGTATTGATACATTCAGTTGGCTGTGTGTGTGTGTGTGTGTGTGTGTGAGTGAGTGTGTGATTTTAGTATCAATGTTATTGCTGTTTTGATTTTGCGCGATTTGACAGTTTTTTTTTTCTGCTGCGTCATGCGGCAGTTGAAAACGAGCAAGCCACTTGGCAGGACACGAGCAGCAGCGAAGTGCGCATGCGCCAGCGACTGAACAAACAGCGCGACTTAACGAACCTAAAGTGAACGAAACGTGAAACAATTTCAACGAAAACGATCGTCAGCAGAGTAACAATTAATCGTGCTCAAAGCTTAGCTGCTTTGATCAGTGTGAGCTTTGATTAAAGTTGTACAAAGTGAGCTTTTCGGTGGAAATTAATGAGTACGTGATCAAAAGTTCTTGCCTAACAATTAAACACATATATTAAGCTAGATTCGGCAATATTTAATCAAACTTAAAGCTCAGCGAAGCTTAATAAAAGTGAGCTTTATAATAGTATAAAAAACGAGAGCTTTCAATGGGAAAATAATGCGTTGGTGAACAAAAGTCCATGCCTAAGAATTAGGCGCTAGATTCAGCAACAATTAATCGAACCTAAAGCTCAGCTGAGTTTGATCAAAAGGAGCTTCAATATAGTATCAAAAAGTGAACTTTGTGTGGGAAATTAATGAGTTGAGAGATTAAAATTGAGTTGAGATTAAAATAATTAACTAAGAACTTAACGCTTGTAAAGAAATTTAGATTCAATTAAAGCTTAGCTGAAATTAATCAATTTGAGCATTTATAAAGCACCCAAAAAGTGAGCTTTGTTACGAAAGTTAACGAATAACTGATTAAAATCCATACCTAACTGTTAAATTCTTATAAAGTACATTAAATTTAGCAAAGCTTGATTGAACTCAATGTTTCAGCTGAATTTAATCAAAGTGAGCTTAACAAAACTATCACAAAGTGAGCTTTTTCATAGCAAATAATTGAGTACGTGTTCAAGAGTTCAACTCGTATGATTTGTATTTAAATCAGTTACAATTAATTTAACTCAAAGCTCAGCTGAAGCTTTCCAAAAAGAAATAAGAATACAAGCTGAGCTTTCGAGATTAAGTTTATGAGTACGTGATGAAAATGCCACGGCTAACTGTTGAATTCTCATGTAGTATATTAGTAGTAGTATGTAGTATATTATAATGTCTGGCAATTAATTGCAGTTTGTCTCCTCTGATAACTCAGCTTGATATATGGCTAGGTATCTTAGCCCTGTTTACACTTTGCTGTTGCCATTTTCATTTAAGTAGACGAAGAGCCGGCTCTCGTAGAAAAATCAAATAAAATAACATCAAACTACCTTAGGCTTTATAAAAATCCCAACCAAACTTGCCCAAACACACACACACACACACACACACACATCCGCACACTCGCACATCCTGGCAGGCATTTTTCGTGAACTCCTCAAAGTAGCAACAGTGGGCGAGTTAGGGGGGTGCGGGGCGCCTTCACTGCAGAAATTGTATAAAAGCAAAGTCAACAACAACAAGAAAATCTACGAGAGAACCAATTTCCAACCATGGAAACTTAATTTATGTCTGCAGCATAGTTGAGAATATTTTTCTTCTGCCTTCAGTCGGAAAATGGGGAAAAAAAAAAAATTATTTTCCTTCTTTTTTTTCGGTTTATTTCGACATTTTTGCCTTTGCCTTGCCTTGGCTCAGGCCCCAAACGTTGCCTGGCAGCCTGTCCATTCGTCTGCCCCTGCCACCAGCTCATAGTTACCTCCCGCCACCCCGCTCACCTCCTGCACACATTTGGGCCCGTCTTCGTGTCGTTGTCGGCTTCCTTTTGCTTTCTTGAGAATCAAATTTATTTTACCAAGTCATGTTGAAGAAAATTTTTATAAGTTTTATGCGCAGTTCAAGTGATGGTGTCAGGCGGGCAGCGGGGGGGCGGGGCGGGGCGGTGCGGGATTGCGGTGGGTCGGCTGGTTGGCAAATATTACACAGGCCGGCTATATATGTGTGTGTGTGTGTGTGTGTGTAAGTGGATGGGGTGGCAGAAAAGTTTGTGTGTGTTCGCCGCACAAAATAAGCAAAATTTGTATTCCTTAAATCGGATGACTTTGTATAAATTTTCGTGTGCGGCAATGGGGTTGCAAGTGTGAGTGTGTGTGTGTGTGTTGTGTGTGTGTGTGTGGGTGGCAGCTGGGCGTATAGCAAACACAAAAAAACTTTTCTATATATATGTATATGTGTATGTTAGGCTGTGCGCATGTATTTGTGTACATAATGGAAAAATTTTTCATAGAATTTGCACAAAAATGAAAAAGTGCTCGAAGGAAGCAAAAAAAAAAATAAGAAAGAAAAAATTACCAAGCAAGAGCAGAAGAAAAATGAAATTAAGCGCATAAGGAAATGAGACACAAAATGTTGTATAGCAGCTGTGCGTGTATTAGTGTGTGTTAGTGTGTGTGTGTGTGTTGGTAGGTACAACATTTTTGGCAACATACTTTGCGGGCAACAGAAATAAAATTGAATAGAAGTTTAGTACATAAGCAGGCTGGTAGAGGGAGAGGGAGAGGAAGCGGTAGAAAGGAGGCATAACACGATTTAAGCTTCAGGCTATTCATATCGTAGGCTGCTGCTCCACAGCTCCCCTACCCCTAGCTTAGATACATGCACATGTGACCCACACACACACACACACACACACACAACCAGCCACACACTTAAACCCAATAAAATCCCTTGTATTCAGCTGGCATGCTTAAGCTTCCTGCAACTTTAGACACCCAATTAGTTTTTTGGGGCTTCTTTAATTAAAGCGCTGTACGGCGTACTTATTGCCCTCACTGTTATTTCAATTTGTTGTTGCTTTGTTTTTGTAGTAATATCATCCAAAATGGCCGCATCCATATATGCTACCCCACCGCCAGATCTGAGCAGCGAGGACACTGCGCTCTCCGACGTATCCAACTCATCCACACTCAACACAAATCGCGGCGGCGGCAGCAGCAGCAACAACAGCAGCAGCAACAACCACAACAGCAACAACAACTGTCACGAAGCCACAGCAGCAGCTACAACAACAGCAACAACAACAACAACAGCAACAGCAGCCACAGCAACAACAACATCAAGCACAGGAGCAATGTCACCCACACAGCAGCCACTCTTGGACATGGAGTCAAAGTCAAAGCCGCCGCTGGGAAGCAACACAAATGAGGCAGACAGCGCAGCAGCTGAGGCAGCTGAGGAAGCTGAGGCAGACACTGAGGGGGAGGGCCAGGGCGACAGCGATTTGGATCAAACGGCAATGGCCGCAATGGCAGCGGCTGCAGCAAATGCAGCAGCCATGCAGCTGCAGCTGTTGGAGGCGCTCAGCGACGCGGCCAAGAAGCGACGCAAGCAGCACAATCCCAGTCGTCTGGAGGCGCTCAATCTGAGCGGCGGTGAGGCGGCCGCGGAGCAGGAGCTGCCCGCCGGCTCAGAGCGAGAGCGAGAGCCAGCGTCAAATGCCGTTGTTGACTATGAGGAGAAGTTGTCCAAAATGTTGCTGCCCAAGTCCATTGAGAAGCTGAAGGAGACATTCGAGCTGCTGCAGCAGCAAAAGCTTCAGCCGGAAGACATATCAGAAGCGGAGGAAAAGGAGCGCCAGGAGCAGCAGCAATCCCTGATGAATCCCTATCAGACCTACTGCAAGCAGTGCGGCGAGAATTTTGAAACAGAATTCAAGCTGAGCATACACATGTTGCAGGATCATCAGCAGCAGCAACAGTTGCCGCCGCAACATCACCAGCAGCAACAGCAGCAGCAACAGTTGGGCAGCGATGAGTCCATGGATCTGCTGGCCTCCATTAAAGTCAAACTGGAGCGCGCTGACAGTCCCACACAGCTGGAGCTGCAGCAGCAGCAGAACCAGCTGGAGCTGGCCAATGGGCATGCCAATAACAACAAGGAGCACGATCTCTGGATGCAGGCCATGGCCCAGCAGCAACAGCAGCAACATCAACAACAGCCTCCGCTGCCGGGCATGCCGCCCAGCTTTGCCTTCTCGCCGGAGGCAGCTGCTCTGGGCTGGCCACTCCTGGGCATGCCGGGCTTCACCGGCGTGGATGGGCTGAACCGACCGCCACTGCGCATCTTCAATCCGGAGGCATATTGCGAGCTGTGCAACAAGGAGTTCTGCAACAAATACTTTCTCAAGACGCACAAGGCCAACAAGCATGGCATCTTTGATCCTGCTGGTGATCTGAGCGCGCCCAACAACAACATCAGCAACATTAACAACAACAACAACAGCAGCAGCAGCAACAACAACAATAACAGCAACAATATGAACAGCAGCAGCAGCAGCAGCTCCACTTCCATGTTCCAACAGCTGCAAATGCCACGCGAGCCGCCAGCACAGAAGCCGGAGCCACAATTGACACCACCAGCACCGCCGGCGGTGCACTGTGACATTTGCTCCAAGCGCTTCACCAACGTCTTTGCCATGCGTCGCCATCGCGCCAAGCAGCATGAGCCGGCCACGCCCTCGCCAACGCCCCAAGCCCGTCGCGGCAGCCCCAACGAGTCGCAGTCGCAGTCGCAGCCCGTGCCGGCATCGCCAGCGCAGCAGCAGCAGGTCAAGCTGGAACTGATGGCGGATGCACTGCCCGGGGAGGGGAAGCCGTATCAGCTGCCGGAGGGCTTTCGCGAGGACTTCACGCTGGAGCAGGAGGAGGTGGCCTTTGCGCCGCCGCCGCGCAAGTTGCCGGCGCAGCTGCAGCAACAGGCGCGGGACTCGAACTGTTCGCCGGACAAGCTGCGGCGACTGGGCGTCCTGCTGCCGGAGGCATTCTGTGAGCTGTGCTGCAAGGAGTACGCCAACAGATACTTTCTGCGCACGCACAAATGGAAGCGCCATGGCGTCTTTGTGCCGCCCGAGGAGCTGCCGCTGAGCGGCAAGGACGAGCAGTCCCTGATGCCAGCTGGCTGGCCCTTCATGCCACTCAATCTAATGCTAGCCAAGGCGGCCGCCGAACAGGAACAGCAGCCGGAACAGCAGGCCGAACAGGACGAGGAGCAACAGCTGGAGGAGCAGCCCAACAAGCGCATCAAACTGGAGCCCTACGACGAGTCAATGCCCGAGAAGGTGGACAACTCAGTAATGGGACTGCAGAACCTACAAAAGCTGCAGTCCATGTTGCAGCAGCTCAACGATTTCAATGGCAAGCGTCCCTTGCCCTGCCACCTCTGCGGCCGGGAGCTGGAGCATCAGTACGCACTACGGGCGCATCTCATGACCGAGCATGCCGGCCAGCTGCTGTCCGAGGGGCATCCCATGCTCTACCAGCAGCAGCAGCAGCAACAGTTGCCGCTCAAGCTGTCGCCGGTGGGTGGCGGCGGAGGCGGTGGTGGCGGTGGCTCTCCCATTGCTGCTGCCACGCCCACGCCCAATGAGCTGCGCTGCCAGCAGTGCGAGCGTGAGTTTGCCACAACCCAGGAATTCAAGCAACATATCGCCGAGGTGCATCTGGGCCGCATACCAGGCACCAGTCCGCTGCGTGAGGGCTTCTACACGCCCGAGCGTGCCACCGTGGCGGCGGGTGTTGCAGGTGCGCCACCAGTTGGACCGCCGCGTGCCGCTTACACTATCACGCCCACGTCCAGCTACTGCGAGATCTGCAACAAGGAGCTGTGCAACAAATACTTTATGAAAACGCACATGCAACGCATGCACGGCATTGAGATCGAGAATGGCGCACAGATTGGCGGCGTTGTGTGCAACATATGCAACAAGGAGCTCTGCAGCAAGTACTTCCTGCGCGTGCACAAACACAACACGCACGGCATCATTGAGGATGGTGCCCCATTGCCACAGCCGCGTGGCCAAAACAGCGCCCAAAACGGCGTCAAGTTGGAGGCCCAGCAGCAGCAGCAACAACAACAGCAACAGCAGCAGCAACAACAGCAAATATTGGAGCCGGAAATCAATTTGACACCACTCGGAGGCGACTCCGGTGCTGCCAATGAGCTGTGCCCCCTCTGCGCCCGCCAGTTCCGCAGCCCCAAGTGGTTGCGCACACATCTGATGAACGAACATGGCGCCGCCGGCGTTGAAAAGCTGCGCGAGCTGGAGCAGCAGCCGGTGAACGCCGGACCGGGCTCCAGCAGCTCCAAGCCAAACAGTCCCACGCTCAAGATACCTAATGGCAATCCGAATGCCGCCGCCGCCGCCGCCGCTGCCGCCGTCGCCAATCCAGCCAATAATCTCGCCCAGGCGCTGCAGAATGCACAGCAGCAATTATTTGGCCAGATGCAGCTGCCCAAGGGTATGCCGCTGCCTCTACCGCTGCCCGGCATGTTTGAGCAGACGCCCCGCTTCAAGGAATACCAGTGCTCCCTCTGCCCCTTTACTACGCCCTACTATGCATTCCTCTTCATACACGAGCGCTCCCATGCGCTGCTCAACAATGGCGTGGACGGCGAGGCCCATGTGGCCGCCGAGGCGGAGCTGCCACGCAACGACAGGGACAGATCCTTTGCCTTGGTGCAGGGCAAGGCCAGAACCAAGCCAAACAGAGAGAGAGCCGACAGAGCCGATGTTGAGCACTTGGAGCCCACGAACCTGACCACCAACAGCGGTATTGGCAGTGGCAGCAGCAGCAACAGCAGCCACAACAACAGCAACATTAAGGCACGCACACCCACCCCCACAGCGATATCCTCGCCAACAGTTGGAGCCTCGCCCAAGGCCCGTTCCGCGACTGTGACTCCCACACCCAGACGACGCAGCACCACCACATCCAAGCCCGGCACACCCAACGGCCTTGGCGCCCAGCGTTCGGCAGCTACATCTCCGTTTGAGATGTGCAGCGATCTGGCCAATGGCAGCGGCAAGCCCGCCAGCTATGCGCAGCCGGACAAGTCCGAGGAGGCATATCAGATGCAGGCCTTCCATCTGGCGCCGGCCGATGCCGATGCCGAGGGACTCTTTGCCCCCGCACTCGTCTACTTGCCCGTGCGGATGCGCACCTCCGAGTCGACCACGTTGAGCTTCAGGCTAACACCGGCCTAAGCGGGCCCAGGTCCCGGTACACAACCCAACACAACACAAAACAACACAAAGGTGTTGCCAGCGTATGTAAGTTAATCCCTTCAGTTTTGTTGAGAACCATTTACCACATATATAGCGCAATGACACGAGCACAAAGTGTGACCTAAAACTGGGATTAATCTTTCAAAAGAGGCTTTTATTAGAAACACAACTGCTTAATGTGAGAAGAAGATATTAACGTAATGTTTTATTCTTAGTTATCATTTGATAATTAATGTTTTAATCTTAATTATCATTTGAAGTACAATTAATCTTGCTTAACATTTGCTGTTTATTTGATTGATTAACTGATTCAAAAATCAGTTTATACTTTTTCAAAGCAATGACTTTTGTTGCAAAGTAACTATTTGATTTCAGAGATTAATCCCAATGTTCAGCCTGACACTTTATGCCAGTGTCATTGTGCTCTAACGAATATTACAGCTGATCACAGTGCTGGTCAGCAGTTAACGTCCCAGCCCCCAGCCCGTTAACCGACAAGAAGACAAGACAAAATAGTGGAACTACAAAAGACTGAGTGCGCATATTAGTTGAGCTCATTATTAAAGTTTATATACAATACAAAAGCTATAGCCACAATAACTGCAGAATCGTATACGGATCTGTAATCAGAGTGGCATATAGTGACAAAAAGAATGCGTTTTGTGTATAACATGGAACCCGATACTAAAAACAACATTAATAATTACTTATAACCAAACAAGAACAAGTCCGTTTCAGCTGGCAACACTGTATGCTAAAAACATATTTTTTATAAATCCATAACAGATAACATCAAAGAAAACATAAAACAAAAAAAAACATGAAAATTTCATAACATACCATACAATACAATACATATATCTATATCTCTAGTGATTAATATCAAAGTTCCTATGCGTAATAGTAATTTTTAAAAGCCATTAACGTATCGTAAACGGGAAGGGAAAGGAAAGGAAAGGAGGAAACTTAGTCAAAGGAAATTAAATACGTACATAATTCATAAGTCGCTAAGGGAGTCGCAAGTGGGGATCTCAGAGATAGAGGCGGAGAAAGAGAGGGAAAGAAAGGTATGGCGGTTCCAGTTAGAGGATATACATATAACCAAACATATATCGTAGTAGACAGCTTACAATTACAAGCATACAAGTATTTGAATAATATATGTATATGGCTGGGTTCGGTGCGGTTCGCTTAGGTTAAAGGATATGGGATAGTATTGTAGTGCTAACTAACTAGTTATACCTACAAACTAAAGGTACGCATTCAAGCTTCAGCGTATAAAAGAAATTTTATGCACAAATTTGCTCAAAATCAAAAATCAAAAATCAAAAATAGGCGAATAATGTTCGCAAGTAGATAAAAATCAACAAGAGAATGGTGTAGAGCTAAGTGAAAGGATTTAAGGATGGTTTGCTAGCGAGTATATATCTAAAACAGTTCAATACAAGATCATTTTGAACTAAACACTGTAGATAATTATTGAGCATTTATTATAATATATTTCGAATTCTGCTCTATTTACAACAACTTACAGTTGGATCTATCCTAAAAACCCTAACACTTTAACTCCCCTCTATTAAAGAAAATTAACTTTCCTATAGCCTAATGCAACCTTTAGTAATTCCGTTAAAAAAAACCTTCACATATTTATATGTAGTATGCCAAAACACACACAATTTTGTACATAGAGCGCAATAATGAATTAACAAAAATACTAAGCACTTACAGAGGGGCTATATGATATAGTAAAACTTAGTACCGATTTTGTGTGAATGAAGGATTTAAAATATGGCGCCAGTAAAGGTTTATTTTTGCAGCAGGCAAACACGAACAACTCAGGGCAAAAGTACAATGACCATTAGTACTTTTTATATACTAAATAAAAAAGTAAATATATATATATATATACGATAATATGAAATTAACAAACGAAAAAAATATAAAATAATTAAACCAAAAGAAAATTGAAAAAGTAAAACATATATAAATGCTACCTCAGACGGACTTGAAAACAATAATTTAAATAAATGAATTTATATAACAATATGAACATTTATGCTTAAAAAACATAAACATGCAACTTATAGAGCAGAAGTAAATGAAATTTTTAGTGAATTTACCTCAAGAAACCAACACAAAAAGCCATACACAAAAAACAAAAAACGAAAAACAAAAAGCGAAAGCACAAACAATCTATATTGATTAGCCTTTAGTTAAAAGTATTTACCTTTATTTAATATACAAGTTTAGTTTATAATTGTAAGTGGCACATTCCAAAAACGCACCCAAAACTGACCAAAGTACGATGCTAGTCACAAAACTATGCCCAGATTCATTCTAGTCAAAAGTTTGGGGCCCAGCTGAATGGCCTGGCCGTTACAGCGCCCCAACTTATAGATGATATATAACTATATACTATGCAGAACCACAGCTTGAATCGGGCTCGTTATGACCTACAATATCCAGTGGCAGGCACATTTTTGTATATTATTTTGTAGTATTTAAGGCGTTTGTTCTTTACAAGAGTGTGCAGCTGGAGGAGAGGTCCTGCGAGCCTGAGCCATAGAATTTAAACAAATCAAATGAAACAAGTATAAATCGAAATTCAAAATGCCACAGTAAAGTCAAGGATGACGTACAGCGATGTCAATTTAGCTATTTTTAATTTTATTTTTTAAAAACGTGTGTTTTTTAAAATGCTGCGTGCCTTTTAGCAATTGCATCGCTGTTCGCTCAAAACTAATACCAATGACAACTAAAATAGCATAAATGGAAATAAAAATAAACAAAAAAAAACATATTGATACGAGTACTATACAAAATAGCTTATAATTTTCATTTACAATTAAACATAATTATTTTCATCATTCAATTAAAACTTATTTTGTATTGTATATATTAATAAACATGTGTATTTGTTAAACTTGAGTTTTCCTTTATTTGTTTTTCCTAATTTACTTACTTTTCAATTGCCCAAGTCCCAAGACACCAGCCGGGTGTTAAAGTACAACAATATTGTGGCAAATCCAATCAAGAATTCTTATTGCAGCCCTTCAAAACTGTCACTGATTGCCGTCAATTGACTCGAACACGTAATTGTAGACCTTTTTTAAAGAACCGAGAGTTGGTTTTTGGTATAGGGGCCACTTCTTTCACACTTACTTAGACCTCATGCCGGCTGAACGCCTTTGCCAGTAAATTGTTCAATTGCTTTTTCATTGAATTTTGATTTTTAAACTACAATTTGTCAACAATGCCAGTCGGAGTGGGGCAACATGTTAATGCAGGATTTGTCTAGAGCAGCTGTCTTCACTCCGGCTCCCAAACCGGTTCCGGAGTGTGCTGGCTTGTTATCAAGGCCGCAGGCAAAACAGCCCAAGGCACCCTCATAAAAAATGCATTTTGCTTCCGGCTCAACCCCCACGCAGTCGCTGATTAGACTATTTGCTTAAAAAATGAAATATACCCTCCGAATGATTAGTGTAAGACCAAAAACACGATAACAAAAAAAAAAATAATATAAAAATAGGCAGGAAAAACCAGCACGGTCAAATGCAGCCGCTGTGAGGGTCAAGCCTTGAATTTTCCATTGAAAATTCAAATTGCGCAGCTGCTGCGTCTGCTGGTAGTAAAAAATACACATAAAACTACAAATGATTAAAAATATGCACACACGGGGAGAAAAACTGTGAACTGACTCGAACAGATCTATAGTTCTGCAAGGAAATGTTTTGGAAAATGCACAAAAATTTGGTTTTGATCAGCATTTGCTACTTGATTTCTTTGAGTGTATTTTTTGTGCAGTGTCCGGCATAACTACCCCACATTGGTTAGCCGATTTTGTCCGTTAATTATATGTGTCACGTGTCCATGCAAATTTCATCTCATTGATTACGCGCAGGACATTCGATACTTTCACCGCTGGCTGCTGCAATTAAAGATACAACTGCGGAGTAGATTTCCTATTGATATTAGTTGTCCACGGTTGCGGGGCAACCAACCAACGAACGAATCAACCCTCAAGCAAGGTTGCCAATTGTGCACCCTCCCAAAAACTCCATGCAAATTCTGTGCTGCCTGCCTTCCTTTTTCCTATTTTTTTTCTACATTTTCTATTGAATTTTTATGGCAATTTATAATGGACTGGCATTTGGCATTGTGCTCGTAATCCTGGGCCAACTATTTTTACGGCAAACAATTGCCAAAAAGTCCGTACGTGCAACAGCGGGCGGGCGACGCGCTGCGGGAGGGGTGTTCCAACAATTTGCATGTTTAAAAGTGTGCGGCAGAAATGCCAATATAAATGCAAGTCAGAGTATTACTAGATATGGGAAAAATGAAAAATGCAATTTACTTGACATCGCGATGGGTCTAGTGACGTTTTTCCTAGGGTGTTTCTACCCCTCCTCCTCCTCCTGCAACATGATTTTGAGGAAAATATTCTGCACCATTTGGCAAATTTTGTATGCAAATCGAAGCGTTTCAGCCATTAAGCGAAATGACATTATTACAATCTTGCATATTGAAGCTGGGCTTGGGCTCATTTATCTTTCAGTTGAATTTATTAAGATATATATTTGATATATTGATTTTATGTTATAGAAAACACAGAGCGCACAAATCAAAATTGACAAAATAAATCTATTAAAATATATATATTAAAGGATATGTATAAATATATATATACATACACTTGTAAATGGATAAGTAAACAATTTTACAAAGAACTTGCAACGTACCTTTAAATGAGCATAAATCAAAATTTTGGCCGCAGATGGAAAAGTCTGTTGAGCTGGAGAAAAATCAAAAACATTTTATTAGAATTAAGCAAACTCCCAAAAAACAAAAATGAAAATGGAAAACATTGAAAACCACAAGCAAACAAAATCAAAACATAAATTCTTAATAGCATTTAGTTGTAAGCAAAAATTCAAAATGGCATTGAAATATTTATTATTAAAATGATGTTGAGTTAAGGAAGGAGACGAGCATGGAATCAAAAATAAAACCACGAGCAAAAATCAAAAAAACCTATATTAAATATGAGAAATCAAAAACAATTTATTTTGCAATTGGCAACTATACATATATACATATATATATATATATATATATATGTGTATATATATATTATATTTAACATTTTACTCTTCGAAAAAAAAACAAAACTTTGTTATTATGTAAAACTATGTGTGAAAGAAAAACTTTAACAAATAATTATTTATATTTATATACATATGTGTAATGTGTAACAAAACGAGAAAATTACATTTATGATCAAGAGCAGAATCAAAAGCAGGCGAAAACCAAAAAGAAAAACAACTGCATCCCCCTCCCTTTTGTCATTTGATTGTAAGCGAGCATTTATCAAAAATTGTATGTGTTTTAATGATTATATTAAATATATATACAACCATATACATATACATATATATTGTATGAATTTAAACCATTAAATATAACAAAAATCACAAAATGTATTCATGTAAAGAAAAAAAAACCCCAATTGCGAACGTGTCATCATCTCTACTTATTTCCTTTGATTTTCCGGCTTAGGTTTTCTTATTTTTTTATAGTAAACTTCTAAGCTGATTTTACGACCCTTGAGACCTTCAGGCTGTGCCCACTTATGGGTAACTTTTTCCGAGTTTTGACATTTGCTTTCAGTTTGCAGCGCGTATATCGTAAGATTGACTCTGTAAGGAGAGTTTTCCCACCACCAGAATTCCGAGTCCTGCTACACCCCTCAGAGCAGGACACGCTTGGCAAAATCAAAGTATGTCAATATTTGTATTACATGCGAGGATGTCTTATCAATAATTTTTGTAAAGAATGCGCCTGCAGATTGGAAAAGATGCCGGAGGCGGAAAGGATCTCAGCTGCCTTTGGGGTGTGTCCGGCGCGTGTTTGTGACAGTTCCATAGTTTGATGTCCTTCCTGTTGCCAAAAACTTGTCATCTAAAAGGCTGTGGATAATTCCGCAAAATACGAGCACTCATTGTTCCGGACAAGTTCTTGTAATCGTATATATATATATATAGTATAAGGAATGTGTAATATATGAGGCAGCCGAAACATTTCAAGTTTTTCTTTAAGGGGCGTCGTCACTCAAGCCTATTTGGTTTTGTTTGCCTTGCTTATTGCTTTCCCCATCAACACTTGGCTATCTTTACTCCAGGGATACGCAGGACATAATGAGCTGTCGGGGCTAAGTGCCTTGCTTGGAACACTTTGCCTTGCGTCAATTGATAAAACTCTTAACTGGAACACAATATTCTCTTTGGCCAACTGGACTCTGACAGGGCCCTGGTCATTAACTGTAAAAGTACAAGTTTGAAAATTAGTTTTTAATCGATTTTACAATCACACACGCAACTAACTACAAATTATACACCGCACAACTCATTCACAGCAATGGGCATTAAACACCCAAAAATATATAAGTTCTGCGACCCCCAGACGGCTAAGCAATCAACTATACATATATATATATATGTGTGTATAAGTATATATATGTATGTGTATAAGTATATATGCTTTGTGTGTGTATGTAATTTGGACTCTCAATTAAATTGTGCAGGCGGAGGCAACGACAACGGCGCCAAACACAAACAACGACAACGACAACAATTTTGTCACCATATGCTTTGGCACCATTTTCGAACGTCGTCGCTGTTATACCCTGTACCAATAGCATTTAGAGGGTATATTAGAACGAAACGAGCATATGTAGCAGCTTAAGGTAGGTAAAGGAACTAGGCTTTTGGAAAAGCCTAACTTCTAAACAGTGGAAGCAGAAACTCTCAACACAAAGAATATCCTTGCATTTATCTAGAAGATTAGGCTGATGCAGGGGGTACCATAGTTCTTATAGGTCACAAAGTACAAGCCTACCTATTTATAATAAGGTATATATATTTTTATAAGAATCATATGGATTCGATGATCTTTGGAAAACTAAACAGAGCTACGAACTATTATAACAATCTTTAATGAGGTATAAGAATCATAAGTATGGATTGGATGATCTCCAGGAAACTAAACTAAACAGAGCTAAGAAGTATTATAATAATCTTTAATGAGGTAGATATATTTTTATAAGTATAACTATGGATTGCATTGTCTTTAAGAAACTTATTAACATAAACTAAACTGAGCTAAGAACTACAATACAATTTATAATAAGGTAGGTATATTTTTATAAGAAACATAAGTATAAGATAAGATAAGATAAGATTGGATGATTTTAAAGAAGCTATGAAACTTAACTAAACTGAGCTGAGCTGCGATCTAATAGATCTAACATATGGTATAATTTATAAGTGTATATTGGATGATCTTGAAGAAACTAAGAAACTAAACTAAGCTGAACTAAGAACTAATATAATAATCTTAAATGAGGTAGGTATATTTTTAAAAGTATGGACTGGCTTGTCTTTAAGAAACTTATTGACTAATCTAAACTGAGCTAAGAACTACAATAATATATTTTAAGGTAGGTATATTTTTAATAGAAACATAAGTATGGATTGGATGATGAGGTAGGTATATTTTTATAAGCATAAGTATGGATTAGATGATCTTTAAGAAACTAAACTAAACTGAGCTAACAACTAATATAATAATTTATAAGGTAGGTATATTTTTAAAAGAAATATAAGTATGGAGTCGATGATCTTTAAAGAAACTAAGAGTCTAAACTAAGCTGAGCTAAGAACTAATATAATAATGTTTAATGGGGTAGGTATAGGAAGCATAAGTATGGGTCAGATGGTCTTTAAGAAACTAAGAATCTGAAGTAAGCTGAGCTAACATTCTTTATCGTGAGTTCCTTTAATTTTGGAATATTCAGGGATGGTTTTAACAGCTCGAGCATCGCGACAGTCCCAAAACCTTACTCGAATTCCGAAAATAATATATTTTTCAATCTAATTGTGCATTTTTGTATTATGATTTAAGATTTCAATTCGTATTTTATCGCTGTAGTTGAAGTGGACTCCGAATCTTCTAAAACAAGCCCAACTCTGCTACAGGGTATGTCCCAGTCTAGCAGCATATCAATGTGTTACTTCTTGATATTGTTGCTGTTATCCTTGTCGCGTCGCAAATGGTCACAAGTCCTTGCTACGCCGTGTCAAAAAACCCACACAGAGCACGCCAGGCAGCCAAAAACAACAACAACTACAACAAAACTTTAATAATTTAACTTATTATGGATTTTTGTTCGGAAAATATTTTGGTTGCTTTTCACTCATTTTCCAGTTGTGCGGTGAGGGTGGAAATTTTAGTTTCTTTTTATATTTTGTTGTTTTGTGTTTTATGTTTTGTGTTTTATATTTTGGGCGGCATATGCACATTAGGCCCGAAATGTGGCAATTTAAATAAATGACGCGAATGACACGCACTAAGCGAGAACAAGGAGCAGGAGCAGGGGCAGGAGTAGGAGTAGGAGCAGTAGCTAAGGGGCAAGGGCAACGAGCAGGGTGCACAACTTTCACTAATGAGTTTTTAGAACGCAAACTGTGGGACGGAAAGGGATTTTAAACCATTTATATTTTCATATAGCAACCAACAAAGGACAAACGTTAAATTTCGGTTAGCTGTGCGCCTCAAGCTGCGTTTTGGCTCGCTGGATAGAGCAATCGCCTCAGCACCTGGTTGGTTACCTGCAGGCTAATCTTTGAGTAGCCGCCCTGCATGAGCATTAGCTCCTCCTCCTGCAGCACAAAGATGGGCGACTCCTCGGTGAACATCTCGAATCGCTTGAATAGCAGCATGGTGGCATCACGCCTAAAGATGTCCACAGCCCGATAGGCCTCGTCCTTGGCCAGCTGATAGCGCTGCCCCACCAGCGGATCATCCAGCTGCTCCAGCTCTAGCGCTGTGGGCATTTGCAACATGGCCTGATCCAGTTGGAACAACAGACGCCGCACAATAAAGTCCCCAAATTTGCGTTCTTCGTGCTTGCCAATCAGATCCGAAAGGAAGACCTCCAGCCTTATGGTCAGTCTATATAGCAGGCTGACCACGACAATCGTTGAAGAGATCATCATGACGACGAAAAAGAATATGAGATGCGGCTTATGGACCAGATACAGCAGAGAGCTTATCCAATAGAGTAAGTCCCGCTTTTGCACAACATAGTTATGCTCCAGGAAGTCGGTGATGAGCGCCAGGAGTGCAAAGGATAGTCCCAGGAAGCGATAGTGGCGCTGCAGCCAACGCTTCAGGTGGCTCCAGCTGTACATATTTCAATGGGTTTGCAATTCCAATTGCAATTATATCAAATTTTAAATGTATTATTTTTCTAGTTTTATTTTCCAACATATTTTTAAAAGACATTAGAATGTCTGAAGTATATTGAAACACAAATTGAGTTCTAAAGTTGACAGTTCTCGCTTAATGGTTTTTAAATATGGAACATAGAGAATAATTGTAGGATTTATTTTCCGTATAAGGTGTAAGACTACGCCAAAGAGAACCTTAGATTTGGAATTCAAGGTAAGTAATCGTATTATGATTATAATTCTCTCTTAGTTTTAAAGGTTTAAACCTTATATGTTTGATACCTTTACTATAGAACAGTCCCGATTCAATGTTAATCCTCAGATTTATAGTTCAGGACCTTCCTTTCAACACCTTATAAAAGTACTGCCCCCGTTTGCCTGCTCTCAATCCGGATAATATACATTTGTTATGCTACTTTCAATCTCAGCTATGTACATCTACGGTTTTAGTACTGCATCCGGCATAATATTACTGGTCAGAGGAGAAGCGTCAGCATTTTATTTTAGTACGGACGCACAACTTTCACTTTCCAATCTGTTTGGCAGCTTTCTATGCGATTGGGAAATCGAACCAAAGCCATCAAACTAAACTGGGATTTAGCTCAGTTTGTTGCGTTTTGAGATTTTGCGCCTTTCCCTTTCAATTGGACATACACACACACCCACACGCACACATACAGACACACACATACACTTGGTTGGGGATGTTGACCGGGCGTTGATGAGTGTAGGCCGAACAAGGACCAAAACTGCCCGAGGTGCACACACACACACACAGCTACATTTGCACATGTATGGTTACGTAGCAGCAGCTAAAAGGGGGCAGCTGAGGTGCTGGGCGGTATTATGGCTGAAGGGGGAGAGACCATAAGAAGATGTGGAAAAGAAAGCTACAGGAAGTAAGCAACAAGATGGCAGCACATTTTGTATGAAAGTTGAGAGAAAAATAAGAAAAAAATTGTAATTTTCATCATCAAAAAAAAAAAAAAAAAAAAACTTTCTTTTTATTTTATTCCTGCTTGACCTTAAAGGAAAATAAGCAAGAATGTTAAAGCGACTTAAGTGGACTATGAGATATCCTATATTTAAGCTATACAGAAGGTACATCAAATATTCTGTTACTATGCTTTAAGATAGCTTGATTAACACTATCCTAAATTGGGTAGTATCATTTCTTCTGCTTGTTTCAGTTTTTCAGGAGGAAGAACTACACTGTATTATACTATGTTAGCTAGATTACAGGATCTCAATCTGGAATGTATAATTTCTTTTGTTTGTTCTATTTCCTTAATACAGTTCCTTGCTTCGCCGGGCTATTCTGTTACTATGCTAAAAGATAGCTTGATTAACACTATCCTAAAATGGGTAGTATCAATTCTTCTGCTAGTTTCAGTTTTCCAGGAGGAAGAACTTTCACTATATTATGTATATGTAAGGATCTCTATTTGGGAAGTATTAATTCTTATGCTTGTTTCATCTCCTTACTTTGGTAGGCTATGTTCCCTGGTTATTCTGTAGATAGCTAGAATATAGGATCTTAAAATGGGTGGTATCAATTCTTCTGTTAGTTTCAGTTTTCCAGGACGCACAACTCTTACTATATTATATGTTAGCTAGATAACAGGATTATAATCTGGGAATTTCTTATAAGCTCTTATGTTTGTTTCAGTTTCTAAGTATCGTTATCTTCTTCGTCGGGCTATGTGCCTTAGTATTATGTTACTATCCAAAGAGATAGTTAGATTATAGGATCTTCAACTGGGTAGTATCAATTCTTCTGCTAGTTTCATTTTTCAAGGACGAAGAACTGTTGCTATATATGTAAGCTGGATTTCAGGATCTCAATCTGGGAAGTATTAATTCTTATGCTTGTTTCAGTTCCTTACTTTGGCGGGCTATGTATCCTGGTAATTGTGTTACTATGATATAAGATAGCTAGATTATAGGTTCCAAACTGGGTATTACAAGTTCTTCTGCTAGTTTTCCAGGTGGAAGAACTGTTGATGCATTATAAGATAGCTAGATTACAGGATCGTAATCAGGGAAGTATAAGTTCTTATGTTTGCTTCACTTGCTTAGTATAGTTCTCTTCTTCGTCGGACTATAAGCCCTGGTATTATGTTAGCTAGGTAGCTAGATTATAAGATCTTAAGCTGGGTAGTATCAATACATATATTTGTTACAGTTTTCCAGGACGAAGTTTTGTTGCTACATTATACTATGATAGCTAAATTACAGTAAATTAAACTGAGAGGTATATTTGTTTTAGTTTCTGAGTATAGTTCCCTTCTTTGGTAGTACAGGTTCAATATACCTTTTGTGCTGTGCGGCACAGGGTATAATGAGCAGCTCGTGCCTGCCTTCTCCACTTATGCATAAGTGTGTGTGTCCGTGTGTGTGTGTGCATGCCACAACCGTGCGCACATGTGTATGAATATATGTGTGCTTGTGTGTGTATAAGCATGAGTGTGTGTGTGTGTATGGGTGAGTGATACGGTGCGGCTATCGAAAAATTCCAAAATAAAAAGAAAAATTTAACGCAAAGGCAAAAGGCAAAACTTTTCGGGGGAGTGCGAGGATGTTCAAGGATGCTGTGCCTGCCCCGGCTGCTGCTCCTGCTCCTGCTGCTGCTGCTCCTGCTGCTGCTTCTCCAATTTCAGACTCATGACGCCGCCGCCCTTTCAGATGAGGGTGGTCATATTCGTCGTTGTTGTTGTTGTTGCTAATGTTGCCTGTAGTTGTTGCTGCTATTTTTTTTTTGGTGCGTGTGTTTCGTATTAGGCAGAGGGCGACGCGGCGGATGCTAAAGTGAAAAGTAGTAAATTGAACTTTTTTCTTTTGCCCGGCTTCGGTTTGGGTGTTTTAGGTATTGGGGGGGGGCTTGGGGTTTTGGATTTCCTTCGGGCTCTGGCCTCTGTGCGTTCTCGTTTTTATATTTTGTGGGCAATTTGTACTTTTCTGCGTTCAGCACTTTTTGCACTGGGCTTGTTCTGGCTGCTGTTGCTGCTTTCTTTACTTTCTTTTCACTTTCATTTGTATTTTATTTTACGGCATGCGTGTGGGTGTGTACTTATTGTAGTTTTGCTCGAACGATTCGCATGTGGGAGCGTTTCTTATTTATCGCTTTTCAAATTAAAGTTGAGCGCTGCTGGGCGGCACAGCAAGCCAGCCAAATTATTTATGCCAATAAATATGTGATGCGATTAATTAAAATGCAACAAAATCAATAGCAGCCAATAACCAAATGAAAACTAGACCAAAAACAAGCTGTGAATATCGAAATGTCTAGTTTACCAGCCAGCCAATGGACAACATCCTTGCGATATGGCTCAGTGTGTGTGTGGCTAAACAAAAGTGTATATATATAGTATATATATAGATATAGATATTTACAACTATGGTCATATAAATAACACACAAACATATTCCATTTATGGAATGATTTTTTTAATTTAAAATTTTTTTTTAAAATTATAACAACTTTGGCTCTTCTTAGCTCAACTTATTAACTAATTAATTCATAAAGGACAATTTATAAATGTATAAATGGAATATGTTTTTGTGCTATTTATATGACCATAACTATATGTGGTTTTGTATTATAATTTCAATTGTTTATAAATTTGTAGACGATGTAAAACCAGCCTAAATTGCCACAAAACGTAGCAAGAAACTTTAAATAAAATATAAAATTTATTTAAAAAAAAAACAAAATTATATTACCCTCTGCTAGGGTATAAAAAAGGACTAAAATTTGTATATATACATCTATTTATTATTAATAATTATTTCTGCTAGCTATATTGGCAGCTTAAACAAGTGATCACAGGCGGATATACATATATTATTAACATATTTACACTGCACACTTTATAGTATACTAATTACTCCCTGTACCCATTAAATGGGTAAAAAGGGGGTATTGGATTTGTGCTAAAGTATGTAACAGGCAGAAGGAGACATCTCCGATCCTATAAAGTATATTTTATATTTTACTTATTTGTTGCATTTCTTCATTTAATATCTCTTTTAGTTCATAAAAAGCTTGAATAAAACTTAAGCTATATTTACAAGAACTAAATCAATAAAAAGAACCAAAAATATGAAATCTGGTTAATTATTTATTAACAAGAACATTTCTATTTACATTTAATATCAAAAAGTGTTGCAAAAAGTACTAGGATGAAGTAAGGACTCGAGCAGGCAGATCCTGGTGAATGAAAACGTTTGAATCTTCCTTTTGCGTGCTCTTACATTGTTTGGGCCTCTACCTTTAAGTCGCCTTGTTAGTGTATTTTGGGATTAGTGCGCTTCAGCTTTCAGCTGAAATGTATGCTATACTTTTTGTTCAACCTACTTTTCACTCAGAATCGAAGTCCCAAACTCTCAACTCATTATGCGCAAATCAATAGAAGTTGATTGTGAGAACAAGAGAGAGGTTTACCCCCCCCCCCCCCTGCCTGCCACACTGCCTGCCCCTAAGTAGTTCAATTTCAATGACATCAATAAAATTTCGATAGAAAAATCGTGCCCCAAAAAAAAAATGAGAGAAAAACTAACGGCAAAAACAAAATTAATTAATTTATGTGCACAGTGCCAGTCGGAATTTTCCATGGCAATACACACACACACACACACACACACAGACTTACACACAGACACACAAAAGTTCCAATCTATGGATACAATTTTTCCAATTTCAACGTCATCATCCAACATTTTCGTCCTAATTTCGTTCGCATTGCTGCTATTGTTATTGTTGTTGTTGTTGTCGCTGCTGTTGACAACAACAGCAACAAGGACTCATTACAAAAACATAATAACAAAATAAATATTGAAAGAAATGGCATAAAATTATAAAAGCCTCGCGTCGGAAAAACAAAATAACAACAACGATACGATACGATACGATACGAAAGGAAAGGAAACTTGACAGCAACAGCCTACAAGCCCAACAGCCTGAGCCCCACTCCCCACTCCTCACTCCACCCACCCCTTTTTGTGCCCACAAAACTCAAACTGAGGCGTCCCCAATGCGCCAATAAATTTCATGCACTATCACACGGACACACACACACGCACACACGCACAGATACAGCTAAGGATATTGAAGTGCGTAAGTAAGCCGCTTACGAGTGTGCGTGTACGTGTGTGTGTGTGTGTGTGTGTGTGTGTGTGCGGTCAGGCTTTGTGTTAAGTTTATATTAAATAAGTAAAAAAAAGAAAGGGACGAAACAAACAATCAGACGATGACCAACTGGCCCTCTCAACCCGTCCCTTCGCCTGCTCCCTCCCACTCCTGCCCGGCTCTCACTTTTATCTCTTGGCTGCGGATGACAAACAGCAGCAGCACATCAATAACTGAAGGCAACCGCAGGACTCAAATATATTTGCCCAGATACTTCAACACACACATTCGCATCCAAGGGTTGCGAAAATATCTTACAATTTAGGATCCTTAAGTCAAAACATTTGCGAGTTTTGTGACAAATTTCGAATGTTGTCGAAAGTCGCAAGTAATCAGAAGTATTTAAGAATACTGAAGAATTGTATGGAGTCTCGAATTTTGAATGTTATTTTAGCTAGATTTTTAATGTGGTTTTTGTAGTCTAAATAAAGTATAATTATATCTTATATATTATTAATAACTAGCATATGTCTGTCGGTGTATGTTCGCGATAAACTTGAACTATACTTATTTAAAGGATCTTGATGAAATCTTTTATAATATATTCATTGAAGTCGATCGAGGGAATGTTTATAGCTATAGATTGTTATGACACTCACCACCCCCACACAACCACCCACTCATAAACGAAAAATGATAATATTCATGAGTATAATTTTACATTAAATAAAAACTATAATATCCACGAGTGTTATGTGTGTGTAAGTGTGTGGGGAAGGAAGTTTCATAGCAATTTATAGTTTAACCGTGCCCTCGATCGACAATAATAAATATTTATAAGAATCAAAATTTAAATAAATATAGTTAGGAAATGCGAGCAACGCCGCGGGTATAAGACTAGATATTCACTGATATATATATAGAAGATTTATCAATTATTATTTAGTATTAAAATTATTGTATAATATGGCTGGGATACTCGTATTAAAACTTTTGTGAGTTATTAGTTTTTATATAAGGCTTAGTATTTCTTTCATCAAATTTTCCTTTACAGGTTTCCTCCGGGAAGTCTCAGACCACATATAGCTGTGAGTAGGGGCATGGCTTGCCGGACTAGCAGCTAAACTCTCCCCCACCGGGTCTTTGATTTCCCATTCTATCTCTATCATCTTTTTATTTTATTTTATTTTTATTCTTTTTTTTTTAAAAAAAAACCTATTCTATATTCACTTTCCACTCCATTTCCTTCTAATTTCTCGCCTCTCTTCACTCTACCCATTATTGCTCCTTCCAACTCTTACTCTCACTGTCACTCTATTTTTATTTTCACTTATCTTATGTCTTATCTGTTATTTCCATACCTATCTCTTTCTCTTAGTCTTCCCTTTTTTCATTTAGCTGTATGATTTAATTTTTACCTAATATAACTACTTTAATTTTGCTAACATTTTAAGTTAATTGAAATTTTTTTACTACTAACTTCGCCCTATTCAGATGTAAAGACTATTGACGTCACTGACCTCTCATCGAAATTCAATGAAAGGCACATCTTTTTGGCCTGTCAAATCATTTTTGGGTATAACGATACCTTGAGTTCGTCGTCTTTTTTTATTATTCAAACTTGAAGTCTATTTTTAGTGTCAACAATGAATTTACAATCAGGGTTTTCCTTATTTTTGGGAATTTATCTGTTTTATTGCGAAATTTGTTGCGTATTAAAGACAGTGTCCTTGTAGCTATTTCTGAGATAGGTAGTAGAGTCAAATGAAGTTTCACCGTATTGATATTAAATACTATATGTTGCCCAATTCAATTTATAATAAACTTTTGACGGTCATCCAGTTTTAACACCCACATTAATAAATATCAATAACACTTAGGTCGCAGCCTAGAAACCAGCATAGTTTTTATAGTAACGTGTGAGGTTGGCCCTTGGCACGTGTCTTGGTTTAAAAGTCATAATTTACAACAGCAACCCTAGCAAGAATAGTTAACTTTAACACCAACAAAAATACAACAATATTTCTTATCTTTTTATGGGAAATAGGAACAAACCGAGCCCGCAAGGGGCCCCTAAGCCCCTGGACAAACACACACGCTCGCTCGCGCCAATAATATCAAAATCGAATAAGTAAACATAAACACATAAAAAATAAGATAGAGCTACATATGTGTATCTGTATCTTTATGTGTGTCTGTGTGTGTCTGTGTGTGTGTGTGATGTTACGGGTCGTTTGTATTTTAAAAACCTTTCCTGCCCTTACCGCTCTACTCTGTCGAACTTGGCAGCTGCTTTTCAATACAAAACTGAAACTGAAATTGAAATTGAAATTGAAATCCACACGCGTGCGAAGCGCACGACTGTCATATGCTCCAAAATGTCAGGGAAGGCGGAGGAAAGGGTATATATTCCTATATAATATGCTCTTAGTTTAGAATTAGACGAGCTGAGGGGCCAGCAGAGGAACTGTTGGCCTGGGCATTGTTGCACAAATGTCGTGGCAAAAGGGTTGAAGTGATGACTGTAAATCAATTTGGGCACAATTTTTCGAACATTTTTCCACATTTTTCCAAACATTTTTCGTTGAAAATGTGTAAAATTTGTGCCCAAAAAGGGGTCACCAAATTACTTTTGAGGATTGCGATATTCAGTGATCTGTGGAGAGGGTTGTTGCCCGCGTCCCGCGACCCTCAGCAACCCTTTCGCAAAAGTTATAATTCGCTGCGGATAATGCGAATTTTCCAGGCAAAATTGTCAAAAGTTTTTCTTGACATTTTACGCAAAAAATAATTAAAAGGTTCAGGGTTAGGGGCCGGGGGTAAAGAGGGTCACCCAAATGCCGCCGCTCATTGTGTAAATAAAGGATCAGGAACACAACTGTCACACGACCATGCGAAATTAATAAATTACACTCTTTTTTTTCATAAAATTTTTGCCAATTTTTGAGCACAAAAAGGAGGAAAATTAAATTTTTTTTTTTTTTGGCTCGTGAAAATGCACCTAATCTAGTGGAAGGGGTGGGGAAGTAGTTGTACTCTGTTTGGCGATGAAGGGGTTGTGACACATTAACTGAACCCATTAATAAGCGTTCCCAACCCCGTTCGCGACCCCGACGCATCGCCTGACACGCGTGGGTCAGTGTCAGTCGGACCAGGAGCCGTACTCATACCCGTAGCCGTAGCCGTACCCGTGCCCGGATTTAACGTTCACGAGGTCGCTGCTAATGCGCCTGACAGGCGACACAAAAAATGGGTGAAAAAAATAACAATAAAAGAGCCCAAAAATAGAAAAAATCTATGCGAATTTCTCACTTGCAGTTGATTTGAAAAAAAAAGTTTGGAATTTTTCAATAAATTCGCACAGACGGCGACAAAAATAGAAAACTGCAATAACAATGGACGGGACCTCTACAAATTTTGGCTGGCAATAATCCTCTTAACTGCGAAAACTGTCGCAAACGGAAACAAAGGATCGAGAAAAGTGTGCTATAGGGAAGTTCCTTGTTTACAGTGCTGGGCGCCTTTTTTTTGTTGTTTTCATAGGCAGCATTTCAATAAATGAGATTTTATACTAAATTCTGGGTAAATACTCGCAAAAGTAGCCAATTAATAGCCTGGATAAGCCGAACTTATATGAAATGCTTCGTTGGAGTTGATTGCCGTTAAACAGAATGCCGAAAAAAATAACTTTAGTTTCTTCTTTTGAAAGTGAAAGAGAATAATACTTTTTATACTATGTTCCCGAAGGAAAATGCGAAATGTCCGTCTGTCCGTATGAATGCAATTTTTTTGCCTTTATCTTTAAGCTAGAGCAACCAAATTTGGTACACATGTTGGTGTATATCGTCAATTTATAAAGTGTCAAGATCGACCAAGCCCCACCCCCCCAAATTGGGGGAAAACCTGTATCTTCCACATTTTTAAAGCTACAGTCACTAAATTTGGCACACACACTAAAGTTGAGATTCCTGACAGATCTGCATCAAAAATTTGTTGACACAAAAAATCGGCACATGCTATCTCCAAAATACGATTTTCACAGGGGTATATCTCCTATAGTTCCATAGCTAAAGTCACCAAATTTGGCATACAGACTAATGTTGACCCCCTGGACAAATCTGCATCAAAAATTTTTGGACCCCCTACCCCCTCCCCCACAAAGGAGCAAAATCTATATCTCCCACACCTGTACAGGTAGAGTTATCAAAATTGACACACAGACTACTGTTTTTTTCGCGTCTCTTTCCGAACCCACAAATAACCAAATTATATAGGACTGGGAACAGAGTATTCTGCAGTCGGGTGCGTCCGACTGCAACGTTCTTACTTGTTACAAGAATTGTAGCTAAAGCTACTTAACTAAGTTGGTTTCTGTGATAAGTCTCCCCGGTAGTCTTAAGTTTGCATACCCAATAGATCCTTAGTTGTAAATCTTCCTGAGAAGCTGCACATCATTTTGACAATCATTTCTTAATATTAAATTACAAGAAATAAATATTACCACTCCGATATAAGTAAGATGATTTATATTAAGTTCAAGTCAATATATGTATAATATATATTTTATAATAATACTAGATAGACCGGTGAATGGATTTCGATAGAAATTGACTTGATATTATAAAAGCAAATAATGCAGTCATATTTCATACTAGGGTTAAAATCTAGTGACGCTGATTTGTACTTACAACAACAAACAAATATAAAAGTGTGGACGCGACGACCGAAATCAGCGCAACGGAATAGAAACAAAACGAAGCCGCGATCAACACCAACAACACCACGGTTGAGAGACAGTGAGCTCTCTGAATCGTGCCAACAACACAATGTAAGCGCGGGAAAAAGACTTAATGAGAGCGCGAAAAGAAACAGAAAGAGGCAAGGAGTCAAAATGCAAAAACAACATATTAGGCAAAATGCAACTGTAAAAATCAACAAGTAGGCTTGGGCTACAGTTTCTTGTTGCACTTAGACACAATTTATGGGAAAACAAACAAAAAACACTGCACAAATAAGCACAATTATATTTTTCACTAAGCCGATGTATTAACACAAGACTAAACACAAGAAAAATACAATAAAACACTTGCAAATCGAGCAAAAATACATAATTACGCGGCGCAAGCAAAAAAAAACACGTCCGTTGGCGAATGCAAGCGTGAGCGAGTGCAAGCGAGAGCGAATGGAATCTAAAGGCAATCGATGGATAAATAAAGACTTAAGCAGAATCCTTCTTACAATGGGTTTTGTTTGTGGAAAGCTATGTCCACGGTGGGGTACAGAGAGGGTCACAGAAAACGGAATGGAACAGATCAGAGAAGAGTGAGCCAGCCAGCTCATGAGAGATTTCGAGAGCGCGTCGATCTCAGCATCTATAAGAGCTACAGACACCAAATTTGAAATGTAGGCCATACGCAAATAAAGTTTGTTTCCTATTTCAGATATCTCCCCCCGTTCCGCCCGCAATTCAAAAAAATCGTTTAACACTAACAATTTTGAAGATATAGCTATGGGACTTGGCATGATCATACTTTAGTCACTCTTAATCTACTGTAAAAATTTCAAGTCGATCAGATAGTAAACACAAAAGTTCTACTAACCACATAAGAACTTAGTGAATTAACTTTTTACAGTAACTTCTTCGTCGGGCAAGCATTAATGTCTTTTCACTTATATGGCAACGCCAAGACTATTCACAGTGAAGGCGCCATCTACCGCTCCTGCCAAACCCCGTATAACACGGAGTTCCCAAAGCGACATCTAGTTAGTTAAGGTAAATAGAGGGCGCAATGCACATGCAGCGCCCTCTATTTTTCAATAATATTAACTTTGTTGCTCTGCGTGGCGCCATCTGAGGTTGATAGGCAACCACCTAGCGTTGAGTTTTTTGTTCTTTCGAAGACTTTTCGCATACAGTAAGCAATAATCGAATTTAAAACCAGCTATCGATAGTATTGCGCCAAAGAAAATTGCGCCTTGCTCGATATTCAAAATGAAAGCTGTTAGGATTTGAAATTTTGAATAACTGCAACCTTTTTAATACCATAATCAAACATTATTTACCTTTTCGCGCTTCATTTTATTTACTTAAGCAGAAAATGGAGTAAACTTTTCTAATTCTTTAATAAAAACCCAAATTTCTCGTATTTTCGTTGACTAAAATTAGTCAAATTTAACGATGCCTTGCTGGGGTTAGGGATACAAAATGTCTTTATAAGCTTTATGGTTAAATAGGTCATTGTTTTCACGCTCTAGGCGAACTGCTGGGAACTGTTTGGCATCCTTTAGTTTTGAGGACACTGCGACACACTTACGGCAAGAAAAACAACTGCGAAATCAGCGCACATCAGCGATGTCTATAGCTCTCTATAGTCTCTATGGCGTGTGTGTGTGTTTATTGTTGTTGTTGTTGTTGCTTGTGTTTTTTATGTTGCGTCGTTTGCTGGTGACCCTTTTAAGTAATCTTTAGTGATAAGCGGAAGTGCATGTACTAAATACAAAAAATTAGAAATGTGTCTCGGTGTGTGTTTAGAAATAAGGAAAAACTATTTATGTATATGTATGTATGTATGTATGTGTGTGTATATGTATGTATGTGTGCGCGCTACGGCGTAATTACAGCTTTTTATGTTTCATTTACAACTTAATTAAGAATGTATTTGCGCAGCAGCAGCGATGGCGACGGCGACGTCGCTGCCTCTCAATGAATGCGCCGCCTGCTGCTGCTGCTGCTGCTGGTGCTGAATCCGCTATGAATGAACATCGCGCTATGTATGAGAATATATATAATATGGTATAGTACCGGAGCCAGTGCCACAGCGAGTGCCCAGTGCCCGTCGCCCCTGCGGCCGCCAACGAATATGAAATGTGTATGAATGAATGAATGAATGAATGAATGAATGTGTTGATACGACTGCGAAGTGGGCAAGGCGGCAGCGGGAGGAGTGTGTGTGTATGTGTGTGTATACGCCGGATCAGGCCAGGCCAGGCCAGGCCAAATATGTGTATACACGCCACATACAAATACACATAACCGGAAATGAGTTAGTTGAACTTCCGTCTTGGAGCGACTCTGAATCTGAATCTGACTCTGCCGACTCTGCTGGCCTGCAATATTTTTTTATGTGCGACAATAATTTGCACAGTCACACAAACGACAAAACGACAAACGACAAAACGACAAACGTCGCGACGGAGACCTCAGAAAACTGTGGAAGCGACTCGAAATGGCTGCCTTTCCCTGGCTACAGTTATAAGTGCATATATAACCGAGAATAGGAATAATAACTATGGATATGAGCATGACCTTAAGACATCTACATAAATTATTACTATGGGTTAATAGTCTTGTAACAGATTCGTTGCATTCAAATATTGTAAACTAGACAGCATATGTATGGGATAGAAGTGGGAGAATTTGATAAAGGGATGGATGATAAAGCCCACAGTTATGCTAAGGATGTTTTGACTACTCAAAGACACATAGACAGCATATATATGGGTTAGAGAGTGGCAGAATTTGATAAAGGAAAGGAGGATAAGCCCCCCAGTTATGCTTAGGATGTTTCGACTACTCACAGACACATAGACAGAGGGAAGGGAGATAAACCCCCAGTTATGCTAAGGATGTTTTGACTACTCACAGACACATAGACAGCATATACATACGTATATGGATTAGAGAATTTGATAAAGGCAAGGGAGATAAACCCCCCAGTTACGCTAAGGATGTTTCGACTACTCAAAGACACATAGACAGAGGGAAGGGAGATAAACCCTCAGTTACGCTAAGGATGTTTTGAGTACTCCTTTGGAACCACTTTTAAAACCTAACCTTTCACTTGAAATCCTGAATGTAAACGTACTTGATGCATTACCAGCATTTTCTTAGTATACTGTAAAGATCTTCTTAACAGATTCTATTTAACAGACTTTGCTTGATTTTCATTAAATTTGATTTATTTATATATTCTACAACTTTTTAACTTTTAGGTTACTGCGCTAGTCAGAAATACATAACCTTAATCTTATTATTGTAGTTAAATTAAAAGTCTTTAAATTATGGATCAGACAATAAAGATTAGGATTTACTATAAAAGAAATCAATTTATACTTTCACTTACTAAGGGGTCGAACACATATTACGTAATCACGTTTTTGTTCATTTTGTCACCTCATGTAATTAAGAGTAATCTTTTAGCTGACGACCCCCCGCCCCCATGATGATTACGTAATATGTGGACAACCCCTAACTTACTAATTATGCTATTTATAATTGTTATTTACTTATTTATAGATATTTATGTTTGTTTACTTTGATTTTATATGTATAATATGTATATTTAATATTTATTTACATTATTATTGATAATAATATTTATTTATTTTGAATTTATATGTCCTTTACCATCTACATAAATTTGTCAACCTACAAGACCTACTATTCGCATGGTATCTCCTTATTTGAGCACCCTTTTCTAGAGCACACTTATTTGTATTTTTAAGCTGGCTCGAAAACAGGAAGTCCTTGATAAACTGAAGTATTACAGGACTTATAACAGGACTGTTCAAATGCGACAATCTGGGAGACCACATTAGCCACAAATGATTTACATATTTGACAGATTGAACTGTTTGTCTTGCAGTAGTGCGGAGAAAAAGCGTTTTCACTCCCTGTGCCCATCGAATGGGTAAAAAGGGGGAATCAAATCTGTTTTTCCTATACGTCGGAAAGACATTAATGGATTGGGTTGCGGTTTCAAAATACTATACGACTAACAAACTGGAAATATTCAACAGAATCCTGAATAATAGAATATTTATTAAAAGTACACTTTACCAAGTTAGCTATGGCTGACAGGACCCTCAGCTATTAGTGTTCAGGTTAGATTGTTACTAGATTACATTTAGTATTAACATTATTACAAGAAATTGATGAAAGTATGTATGTATGATCCTGTTTTAAATGGTGGTGGTCAAACATGTTTAAAAACCCCCCTGAAATAGTTTGAGTGTCTATTTAAGTTTTCAATTCCAATTCAAAGTTGTACATTTTAGAAAACAAAAATAGTTTCATTTCGAGTTCGATATTATTAATAATATCTTTAAGCAGTGATCATCAGAAACATGTACAACTCACAAAAACAATCAATCATTGACTTATACAAGACGCCTATAAATACCAATTTATTTTGAAGGAGATTAGGGATCAAGAGAACACCCTAAATACAGGATATGCTTTATTACATTCAAAACTCCAACTGAGGGCAAGATTTATATGAGAAGTGAACTTTGTGTGTGTTCCCTTGGGACAATATTTATTTAATTGATATTGTCAACAGTTTGGGCCACTCTCTGCCTCCCGCTGGCCGCCTTCCTCGCTCCCCTCAGCTTGGCCATATGGGGCTTCAATTTGATTTCGATGTGAGTTCAACTGGAAAATGTTGATACTGTTTTTCCGGCTGGTGAAAGTGCAGCACTTTTCACATGGCCAGGGGCCGCCATAATGTTTATCAAATGTGCAACGCACTCGGCCACACACTCAGTGGCAGTGGCAAGGGCTGAGTGGCAGTTGCAACAACAGCAAATGAAGCAATTTACATTTCGTGCACTTTTTGCCCAGCACGGAAATGTGGAAATGTGAAAAGCGCTGGTAACCCGCATGAGTTGGAAATTGGTATTGTAAGTCGGAGGGTTGGGGTGTGGGGGGTATGGGGTGTGGGCTGTCAATCTTCAATTTGGTGAACACAAAAGTTTTCAATTTCTAAATTAAAGATATGGTTAAATGAAATTCATAACGCACCAAATATGGCGCACAAAACATATACATAATTAGCCAATTAAGACTATCTAAATGGCGCCGAAAAAGTTGTATACATAAATTATGCTACATGGGGCAGAGTGGCAGTGGCAGGGGCACTTACCAGTTCGAGTACGCGAGTACAGTTATAGATACTCGTACTCCGAGATACTCACACAGCCAGTCGACAGCCGGCACTTCCAGTTTAGGTTTCACACAGAGCTCTTAAAAAGGAGCCGCCGCTTCTGACGCAATGGCGCATCAAGTTAAAGACTGGCAAGGGCGAGCTGGAGAGGGAGAGGCAGAGGCAGAGGGAGAGAGAGGGAGCTGAAGTTGGCTTTTCACTGCGCAATGATCTCATTTCTCATAATCTAGCTCACAAAAGCTCGAAAGTTGGCCTGGCAACAGAGACAGAGAACAGCAGAGGCGATTCCCATACCCGTACCCGTTGTTACCCTTCTCCCCTATACAATTGCCACTCCAATGGCGCACACGTGCGCCTCTTCAAGGCAAAAGGAGAGTGGAACGGGGCGGCAAAGGCAGCCACCCTGAACGCGATCTCCGGATCGGGGATCGGATCGGATCGTTCGGGTCGGATCGGATCGGGTCGGGGCAAGTCTTGGGCACCCTATTTTCACACACGTTTTACGATCAATTGATGGCTGTGAAAATGTGCTTATGAATATGAATAGATCCCTGAACGCTCGCTCGACTACCTGAGTATCTCTCAGCCAAGTATCTGGCTGGCTGACTGCCTTTAATGGCAACTTAATAAGTACTACAACGCAGCAGTAGCTCAAGCTGAGTGCCAACTTCTGGAAGGGTGAGGGGTCGACAAAAGCGCATTCATGCCATAGAAAATTTAATTAGTTGTTTGTTGTCTGGGGTTGCCTGGAGCAGCAGCAGCAACAGCCGCAGCCGCAGCAGACAGGATATAAATACCGAGTGCCCGCCAAAGCTGTAGATACATCTGCAAACAAAACGTGGCCAACTGAAGGCCGACTGCTGCAATAACAATAATAACAACAATGATAAACATAACAATAACAGCAATAGCAACAAGCATTGGAAATTGTTCAAACTATAGAAGAAATCGCAGCGCCATTCAACAATTGTAGTTGTTGATTTTCTCTTATGCCATGCAACTGTATCTGTATCTGTATTTGTATTTGTATCTGTATGTTTTAGCTCTGTGTGCGTGCGTATCTGTGTTTCTTGCGGCCTAACTGGCGCTGGCCGCATTTGCGAAGCTTTATGAGCCGCCACTGCCACCAGACGCATTCCTATGCGTATCCGGGATTGTGAAATGTTTTCATTTCGAGACAATTTACCCAACGCGTCTGCACGCTGTCTGTATCTGTATCTGTAAATATGCTCGTGTCTGTGTGCATGTGGATGTAGCTGTTAGCCATGGACGGTATTTGACTCTGGTTATTTCTCTTTCTCTGGGCCACTCACCTCCCGATACGTGTCGCATTTTAAATAATATCGAGACCATCAAAATAGTGGGGAGCGCTTCGTGACATCGGGAAGTTTCTACAACTTTATGTATGTATTTGCTGGCAGCTATTTTTAGATATTTTATTACACGCATTAGAATCAATTCAATCGTTTACAATTTTAAATGCGACTCGGAATGCATAGCAATAATTTTCAAAACTATTTTTAGTTAATTGATTTTTTATTTTTATCGATTTCATTTTATCATATTTTCATTATAGTGACTTGAAATTGTTTATTTGTTAAAGTTTTCTATTGATAAGATATTAGGAAGTTTCGGCGCTTCCTTTTTGAAAAGGATGAAAAATTAAGTTAGTTTTATGATATTCTTATAATACTTTGAATATGTTGAATTATTACTCTTTATATTAAATGGAATATATGTTTGTGAAGTCTTTGATAGGATTTTAGGAAGTTATTTCGCCCTTCCTTTATATATTAAGTTAATTTCAGGATATTCTTATAATAGTTTAACTATATTGGATTATGACCCTTTATATTAATGGAATATATGTCTGTGAAGTTTTTGATAAGATTTTAGGAAGTTATTTCGCGCTTGCTTTTTGAAAAGGATGAAAAATTAAGTTAGCTTCATGATATTCTTAGATTACTCTAAATATGTTGGATTATTACCTTTTATGTTAAAGAAATATCTGTTTTTGAGTCTTTTCCACTTATAAAATTATGTAAATTTACTTTTATAATAAAGAAATCTTTTAGTTGAGATCTAAAGATCCATTTCAGTCTGGTAATAATAATAAAAAAGAAGAAAAAAGGAGGAAAAGTCTTTCATTATATCAATATTATATTATCTAGACTTAAACTCAGATTGATAAATTGGTTTAAGGAAACTTTTTATTAATTATTTCTGCCTGACTGACTGATGATCAATTAAACATAGTTTTGACTAGATATGAAGCTATTTTTCTTCCTAAGGGTTTTTATAAGTTAAAGTATTTTGGGGCGGATTCTTCAACTCTTCATTCCCTTGATCTTGTGTATTGTGCTTAGGTTGGTTCTTAAAAGGGTTCTATTTTAGTTGGTTCCTTTGGCAGCTTATAGCCGAAGATACAACCATGATGATCCGATCATCATGTTCGTTTAGAAAGTCGCTCCGGAAATCCAAAGCCGCAGCCGCAGCCACACACGGCATATTTATGCTGATTAGCACCTTTTGGGTTAGCTGTGCCCAAAGCATGTTCCCCGTGCGTGTGTGTGTGTGTGTGTGTGTGTGTGTGTGTGTGTGTGTTAGAAAATAATCAATTGGTAAATATGTTTATCACGACTTTGGGCCAACGTGCATAGCTTTCCTTTCCATGCTCCACTTTGGTCGCATTCACGTTCGCCGTCGGAGTCAGCGTCGAGTGGGGAACCTGGTGGGGAATGGGGAGCAGCCCCTGTCGTTTCATGAATGAAAATCGTTGCAGCTGGAAGGTTAAAGATAGCTACGTGTGTATGTATGGGGAAAACAATCAATGGCACCATCGATAGTAGCGCTATCGAGGGTTTTTTTTATAACACTATCGATATCTATAGTGCATGAATGAGAATATTGATTAATTTAGCCATAACCCAATTTCCATAGTAAGATGTTCCTAATTTAAGTTACTTTATAGCTTCCGAATTTATTGATAGTAGTGCTATCGATAACTTAAACTATCGCAATCGAAGCTATGGAGTCGCTGGCCTTCCAGCTCTGGAATGTTGGAATGTTGGAATGTACTTTATTAAGTAGGTGGGGTAGACAGCGTGTTTGTTTGTCGTTTTGTCGCTTACTTATCTGTCTGCCCCCGCCCGTGGCTTCCCTTATCATTGGGGCCTTTTGTAATGCGCAAACAAAGCATAAATACCAGCACATCAAGTTGTTTAGATTTGGTTGCCGCTGGCATGCTTGGAATGCTGCTTGGCGAACGATCAGGCGCCCAGCTCCAACTCACCTTGAGCTGGCAGTCGCAGTCGCAGTCAAAAAATGAACAACAAAAAAACAAAAACGACGTTCAGCGCATGCGCGCAGTTTTGGCGTTGGCGTTGAAGTTGGCGTCGGCGTCAGCGTTGGCGTTTGCTGCTTTGACCCAGTGTAAAGCCACGCTCTCTCTCTCTCGCTCTCGCACTTTCCGTCGTCTGTCTCTCTCCAACTCTGGCAAACTGCAGCCCCAGTCACATTGTATTCAAGTACTTACCTATACACAGTTAAATGAGTGTTTTGTACTTACCTTCAGAGCTTCATTTGGAAGCTGCGCTGTCGGCATTAGTTCAAAGCTTTGTAACACCACACGAATTTGTCGCTGTGTGTGTGTGTATGTGTGTGTGTGAGCCGCGTGTATGTATGCAGGGCATACAAAAAACCATTGGAATGTGGAATGTGGTATTCATTGACAAAATCAGCTTTCAAAATGATCTCACTTGTATGAAAAACAGTCAAACCAAATCGAAAACCGGTTTTGTAGTCAAATCAGGGAGAGATAGAGTAGTAGCACTTTTTAAATTTAGTTTAGTTTGTTTTTCCTTGAATGTACACACGAGGGGCGTCTGAAAACTTAAGAATTTCTTATATAGTTTACCTTCTCCAGTTTTTTTGATATCTTCCATAATATAAGATTTCTTTAGGTTCTCATTGGCATTGTGTCACTGTTAAGCTCTTTATGTAACTGAAGTTTTCCTGTTGAAAAAAGATCCATAAAAATACTCCAGAGACTTGGTACAATCAGATATTTTACCGTTTTAACCGCACGTGCTTGGGACAAGGCCCTGAGCCACATTTAATAATTATGATTAGTATGTGTGTCAAGTCGAAATTATATTATTAACACATTACAACGAAAACAAAATACCTTTTAAAGCGTGTAGCCTAAATATTTTCACACGCGCAACAAGAAAGCAAAAAGGAAAAGAAAACCAGAGAGTGCGAGAGTGAGAGAGCGAGAGAGACACGAGCAGCATCTTACGGTTTTCGTTTTGGTTTTTAATATAAATAGCACACACAATTAGTGGCGCTGAGACAGGGGGGTAGGGGAGGGGAGCTGAAAATTAAGACAGAAGTAGAAGAGGAAAGAAGAAAAATAAACTGTAAATATTTCAAAATGCTATTCAAGGGGAGTTTATCGACAGCAAAACGAGGGGGGTCGCTAAATATAGACGGGTGCGGGGCAGACGGGCGCAGTGAGGGTGCGATATATTAAAGGTAAGCTTTAAAAATAGATAAGCTGCAGTCGGCGCTGCGCAGGCGCGCCCTGTGTCAGAGCAGGAGAGAGAGAGAGCGTGCCAGTCAGTGAGAGCGGGAACGCTTTGGAATGCTGGGAGCAACAATCTCCATTTAACAGCCATTAATTTAGACGTCGTTCCAGCTGTTTAGCTGCTTTGGCGTGCCAAGGGAGCGCCCGTTGCTGCTGCCGCTGTGCTGCTCCCGCGAGATGATCACACGCTGCCTTTGATGGGAAGCTGTGGGAAAGTATGTATGCGCCGCAGCAGCGACGCCAGCAGCAACAAATTAGGTCAACATTTTTTCATTCACTCTTTTTGTTGTTGTTGTTATATTTCGACATATTTTGTGTGTGTTTAGTTTTTAGTGTTTTTTTTTCTCTGCTTCTTTTTTGTGTGCCTGCCATTTTTTATTAACACAAAACTTTCTATTGAGCGGACACAACACACACACACACACACAGACACAGAAATTGTTTTTGTTGTAACAGAGCCACACACGAACTTCAGCAGACCGTAGCATTCACCGTTACGTTTTTTTTTTATAGCACATTTTTATGGCCCAGGCCTGGGCTGGCGGTCAGGAACTGCCCGCCCCGATATTACAAATATAATTTTTAATTGACATTTATTGTCGTGAATCAAATAAAACGCGCCAACAAACTTTTCAACTTGATATTGCTGCATGCATGCGCAACTTTGCCTATCGATAGCTTTAGCGATTTCCGATAGTCCAGACGATAATGGCAACGGCATTCCTTAACTCGTCGTGTTTGTTGTTGTTGCTGCTGCAGCCGACCACCGCCAACGTTTGCGCTGTTGGCGTTCTTTGGCCTTTTTTCGCTGACATTATTCCTTTTGACGTCCAAAAACAGCAAGAACAAGAAATACAAAACGGGATCATTTTGCCGCTGTCCGTTAGGCCGCTGCATGTGTCTGTGTCTGTGTGTGTGTGTTTGACTGTGTAAGAGAGAAGAGAGCCCACATTTGCGCTCCCTTTTTCTTACCCTTTTCTGCTGCCCACTTGGACGCTTGGCGTCTGTCACTTTCTGCCGCTTGCTTTTGCTTTGCCTGCCTTTTTTTGCGCTCGCCTTCTTTCGTCTGTCTTCTGTTCTTGTAAAACGGTTCTCGCGTTGATTTCTTTGGTTCTGCTTGCCTGCGCTGTGTGTTGTTGTTGTTGTTCCTGTTGCTCTGTTCCCCTGTTCCTCTGTTGCTTTGCTGTTGCTGCCAGCCCGCATTCTATGCTGGTGGTTGACTTTTCATTTTTTTTGTTGCCTTTTCTGCTGAGTGATGCAACTTTTGTGTGGCGTTTGAAGACCGCAATATCCGATTCTCAAGAGCCAGAGGCACCCGGTACCAGCGATTGCAATTATGATAGGCACACGAGGTATGCAATATCCCCTCACTCCTCGTACCCCCACTTCACAACTGCATCGTGTGCGCAATTACCAGCAAAATTGCCTTAACCGCAATTAAGGCTTCAACCTAGAGGTGGCAACACACTGGCACTATCGATAATATCGATGGTCTTACACGATCTTCATTGATAGTATCATTTTATATATGTAGAAGCATGCTGATTCTAAAGAAAAGTATCGATACTTTCCATGCAGTAAAAATCGCTCACAAATCAACAAACAATTCTTCGTCAACTTAATAACTCTACACTGTAAAGTCTACACAGTGTTTTCTACTCAACTGCTTCTAAACATTTTCTACTGCAAGGTTGCAGCTACATCAAGCTAAAGTTAGGCTCAAAACCGTGTGAGCTTGTCGCATGACTCATGCTTAAAAAATTTCAATTTGAATTTCAAAATAGACGCTACACACACATACACACACACACACATACATACACATGCAGACAGAGACGACGACGTCGACGCGCAGCATCCAATTTCAGCCAATAAATATTTTACTTCGTCTCCAAAGACGAAGCCGAGCTTTTGCCTGTGAGTCTTGTAACGCTGTATGTATGTGTGTGTGTGTGTGTGCCCCTCTGTGTGTATGTGTGTGTGTGCGAGCGCATTGACTGCCAGCACATTCCACAAGGCTTACGCTTACCCATGTGGCTTGACTTAGAGGTTAGAATCAAAGAACTCCTTAGATGTCAATGGATGATGCAGAGACGGCAACGGCGACGACGACGACGACGACACAAAGTCTTGACCGCTTTGGTAAAAACTAAAAACCAGTTTCTGGTCACATTTTTTTCGTACGTACGGATACAAGTTCTATTTGGCTTAGTTCTTCTCATAGTTGAACGGAACAGCATTCCATGCTACACCAATACAAGCATACAAAGCTTCAAGCCTCACACACAAACACACACACATACACACACATGCACAGTACACTGGAAGAGTTCTTTAACATTAATTTTTCCACGCTGCTTATGCTGTGGGCCGCCTTCAGCTCCCCGCTGTTTCGTATCCCACCAATCGTTATTTGAACTTTCTGGAATGCGGTCGCACAAGTTTCACACATATGTATGTACATACATACATACATATGTATGTATGTATGCATGTGTATGCTGTCTGCATGTTTGTTTGTATGTGTGGCTTGCTGCTCTGCTTTGTGCACAACTCCTGGCTGAGCCTTTTCATTTAACATTTTAAATAACTTTTGTTCCTTTTCTTTTTTTTTAATTTTTGTATACAAATCTTCAGCTTTTGCATTTCAATATTTACTTTTCACACTGTCTTTATGCTCATTGTTGTGTTGTTGTTTTACATCCGCTCATAAAAAAGTGCAAAGTGTGAGGCAAAACGTCCGCGAGCAGCGCGGCAACGACCATGCGGCTCTAGCTGCAAAAATTTACTGAATGAAAATTTGTCTTTTCTTTTGCGCCGATCTTTCGTTCGCTGCTGGCTCTGCAGTTAGTGGCGTCGTCGTTGCGCCTGCGCTCGCGCAGACAGAGACGGAGATAGCTAGACAGAGCAGCGAGCAGCGAGCAGCGAACAGCGCGCAGCAGCAGAGGCGGCAGCAGCAGCGACAGCGGCAGCGACGTCAGCAGTGACGCCAGCAGCAGCCGTTGAACAAATGTTGTTGTTGTTGTACGTTTCGAAAGTAGACGCCTGCGTATGTATGTGTGTGTGTATCTGCCGCTGCATCTGTATACGCATGTATCTGTATCTGTGTGCTAGAAAGTTTCGATGAACTGAACTACTCCGCGATGATGTTTGGGTCGAAACTTACAGAACGGCATTCCACAAACAGCATACTCCGCAACCCTCCCCCCACTAAAGTATCTTTGTATCTGTATCTGTTGCTGTTGCTGCTGTTGCTGTTACTGCCTAGCCTTTTGTCCCAAGCACAACAACGTCAATGTATCTTTGAGTTCGCATTCGCTGCGAGCTGTTGGATTCTTCAGCTTTGTTTGCCTCGGTTTTTCTTTCTTTTTTTTTAATGTTGTAATCTACGAAAAGTTGTGCGTGTGTGTGTGTGTGTGCGTGTGTGGTTTTCGTAAGTGTCTTTTGGAATGTTTGTTTGTATGTATGTAGGTGTGTGGGTATGTTTTTTATGTTGCTGTAGCTGGTAGCGTTCTTTTGCGTAAACAACACACACAACACACACACACGCACACACGCACACCACCGAAATTCGCCATTGAACGGTAAAAACAAATTCCAACGCTTTTTTGACTGTGTTGTGTCTTCGTGTGTGTGTTTGTGTGTGTGTGTGTGTATGGACTTTTTCAATTACATGTTTGTAAATGGAATTTCTGAACTTTTTGTGAACGAGGTCATTTACAACGAAAAAAAAAGCAAAGCACAAACTACAATGTTTATGGGGGGAGGGGTGCGGCGGTAGCGGGGGCAGGGGCAGGGGGTAGGGCATTAAAAAGCTGTGTCTCTTTGTTGTTGTTGTTGTTGTGTTCGTCATGATGGTATTTATAGGAAATTCCATAGGTATTACTCTTTAAATTTAAAATAGGCGTTATTTATAGTTGCCGGGGCAACGGCATGTCATGAATACGTAATGCATAGGGCAGCAGGCGGGGGTAGCCAGGGTAGGGGGGGCACACAAATGTCAAGCGATCGACAAAATGTGGGTGACTGTGACTAAGAAACCAATCCAAACATGCATAATTCAACAAAACAGATCTTTAGCGTCGACTAATAGTCAGAGTTCGTATGTGGGAGTATTATCTGTAACTCTAACTAACTACTAAAGGTCTTTCCAAGCGGAATATCAATCAATTGAAGTCACCAAAAGGATGAGAGTGATGAAAATGGTGAATAAGTGAAGTTCACAGAGTACAAACAAAAAGATACAGAAGTTACAGTTAGAAAAAGGTTAAGCAATCTTAAGTTTAAGCTAAATTTCTTAGTTTCGGTTTGTTTTAGAAAGGAACTTTTATATCATTAAGTAGGAATATAAGCTATAAGGATGTATTCGTCGTAAGGATATTCATTTCGTCTTTAAAAAGAGAATAATATATCAACTGGCAGGCAAAGAAACTATAATTATATAGGCTAATGTTTAATAAGCTGGTAGGAATATAAGCTATAGGGATATAGTCGTCCTAAGGATATTCATTACGTCTTCAAAAAGAAAGGAATAATATATCATCTGGCAAACATAGTAGCTTCTATAAGTATATAGGCTAATGTTTCATAAGCTCGCTCGCTTTCTATATATCTTTTATATAATCTTTGAAAAGTTCGTATTAAGTCATTATTATTATTATTTTTTTTTTATATTATTATTTTTTTTTTAAGTCAAAATTTTGAAATAATTATTGATTGAAAATAGTAATTTTGAATATAATTGAGGTGTCCGGTCTAAAAAATCCCTTGGAAACTCTTAAAAATTATCGATAGTATCGTTGGCGCCTTCTATCTTCTGATTATAAGTGCTTATAAATTAAACTTTTATTAAAAATAAATAACAAAAAAATAATAATAATATAAAAAAAACTGTAAAAAAATAAAATAAAAAAATTAAACAAATAAATTAATTTAAAAAAAGTAAGAAAAATTTATAAAAACAACTTTACTTTACATTATTTTTATAACTTTTTAGATTCCAATGGTATCCTATGCGATCTAGGCCAATATTCAACATAAATCCAAGTTTTTGGTGTTTTTGAAGCACATTTAACAAGAATCTCAACTATTTATTAAAGATGATGACTGTAATTCGAACCCGAAACTAACAGAAAAGATTATCGATGAATTTTTATTAAAAATCGTGGGTATATGCTGAACTAGACACTTCACCTTAGATGGTTATATATCATATTCATATCATTAATATTAATAAAAGAAAGAGTTGAAGGCCTAATAGTTGCTAGCACTCCCCAAAAATATATGTTTGGAATTAAAGTTTCACATTATATTTAAAATTATAAAACAAAAATGAAAATAAATGTTAATAAAACCAATATATATATAAAGGTAAATTATCATTTGAATACAAGGTATTTGCAGTGCGAATAAAGGAAGCCAAGCTCGCCTGGGATTCGAACTCTGATCCCTTTAAGCACACTGTAGTCATGTGAAAATGACTTTATCCAGAGTGTAGTACGTGTGGTTCTTGACTTATTGGGTACTTTACACGCTGTACAGTTGGATTTGATTGTGACTGGCTACCAGATAAGGGGGAATGCATCATCAGAAGTTCGCTGTAACTAGGGCGCCAGGTGTAAATTATGAAATTATTAAATGCCTGTGGCATGAATGCGGCCCATTGACAAGTTTGGCCAATCGACAGACGACAGAGGACAGACGAGTCGATGGCTAAACGATCGAGCGATAAGTAACGGCGGCTACTTGACGCAAGAATTTCTGGAATTTCGAAAGTGTACACACACCTGCCTCACACACAGATACACACACAAAGAAGTAGCACGCGCTCAATCTAAGGCTTATCAAGACCAACTATAAAAGACTTGTGATGGCATTGCAGCAACTTTTTGAGTCACATGCTTAACACTTACCTGGGAACTGTCGAGAGTAGGAGGGCGGGTTGGCGGTAAATATCTAGTTAAAGACCCGGACCTGTGTAGCTTCAGTCAGCAGAAGGAGGAGGGTTGCGGGCTGGCTGGCTGGCTGTAAAACATGTAAGAGCGGGGCGCAAAACGGAAATTGTCATAAATATTTGTGTATTATTTCAAGGGATTGCTCAATAAGCAAGAAAAATAACAAAAATATATATAAAACAAACAAATAGCATGGACTTTCAACCTTTTCTGTGGCATTTACAACATCAACGGCAACGTCAAGACCATAAAAAATAATTAATAAATCTTATCAGGCGACTGGCAATCGTAAGAGGGCCGCCCAAAACCAACAAACAACAAATACAACAAATACAACAACCCAACGCCCTACGAAACTTAAGTGAACTGAACTCAAGTATGTTTATAATACTTATAAGGCCCATATATATATATAGTCATGACGTACGTAGATCGGAATGCCTTTAGAGTGTCACGGGTTAATTGTATACCACGCACGGTTAACGATTCCCCGATTCCCCGATTCCCCGATTGAGTTGTAATCGTAATCGTCAATGGGTGCCTATCAATATTAGAAGTATTTCAACTTTGGAAATCTTTGGTCCGGCTTTAATAAATAATAAAGCCGTCTAATGGCCAGCACGTGATGCGCATACAATGGTATAACGGCCCATTAAAAACCCATAATCGAGTGCAGTTAGGGGGTGTACATATTATATGGGTAAAAACCGGGAGGTAGACCGTCGCGTCGCGTCGCCAGACCCCCTGCTAGACAAATTGCACATAATTTCTAGTTGAGCGAGCGGCAAAAAGTGCACCGAACCTGCCCCAAATTGAGGCAGACATACATACACACATAGAACGAGAGATAGAGACAGATATGCATACTAGCAGGGGAGGTGTGTAGAAGCCCCGGGGCAGCCAGTTAGTTAGTTAGTTAGTCTCAGTTGACGACGCGTCGTCAGTCTCAGTCGCAGTCTCAGTCTCAGACCCAGGTGCCCAGACCCTGCTCCCTCCCTCTGCATCTCTCCCTCGTTGCAGCCATTTCATGGAAATTATGTCGTGTGCAATTTTATGCATGAGAGAATCAGTTGCAAGCAAAAAGCATTAACAGGGGCGAGGGCAGCGCGAGGGCCGCTCCAACCGCCGGCGGCAACTGGGCCAGGTTAGATGATAAGCCGCTGAAGCCGACACCGACGGCAAAGGCAACGACGCCACTGCAAACTGAGAACTCAAAACTAAACACACGAACGGGAACAAGCCGAAGACGACGCAGAGTTGGTAACTGCACAGTGTGGCCAAATAGTGTTTTCCAGCCAAAGTGTTTTCCAAAAAGTAATTAAGTTTATTGTCAAAAAAAGCACAGTTTTTTCATTCATATGCCAACAAATTGAATTGAAACTATATAATATATGATTTAAAAGATACAAGCCAAACTTGAAAAGTCTAAAATATAACAGAATTAATGTATCTTTGACTCTAACGGATCAGAAGGGTTTCTAAAATATAGCAAATTCAGGAATCTTTGACTCCGAAGGGCAAAAATCAGATTTCTGATTAAGAGATACAATCTAAACTTGAGACTCAAAAAACAAATCAAAATCTTTGACTCAAAAGGGTCAAAGATACAGGAATTCTGCTATATTTTAGATACCTCAAGTTTGGCTTGTATCTTTTAAATCACATATTATTTAATCTGCCAACAAATTTTATAAAACTTGTTTAATATATAATTTAAAATAATACAAGCCAAGCTTGAAATCTCTAAAATTGATCAGAATTCATGTAAATTTGATCCTTTGGAATCTATAGTAAGGCTTTAGTTAATACCTTTAAAGCCTAATAGTTTAAGCACAGAACAGGTTTAATTTATTGGACATAAGAATAAGAGATCTTAAAAATTTTACAGAAGCTTTTCGATCATTTGCAATTTATAGAAAAGTTAAAAGATTGTTTCCGAAAATGGTCTACCCAAAGAAACTCATTTTAGGTACATAACTTCTTGAAAGTAATAATAAGACTGCAGATATTTAAAACTTGGCAGAACTTAGAAGAGTATTACCTATTTGGCATCTATAAAACAAAGGATTGGTTAACAATCAGGTTAAACTAAAAAAAAACCTTGGCTTAGCTGCAGAACCCTTTTGATTTCCTGTAAGTAATCATAATTCCGATATCGATAGGCTAAAATCAAATCAATTATGCGGCTGTGCTTGGTTAATGCTTCGTTAGTCAAATTAATAAGAGTGCTCGGTTCGATTTATGGTCTGATGCATCCGGCATAAAGAGCCTAACCGCCATTTCAATTGTCTCCTTCGAAACTTGCTTTAAGAAATCTATAACTTTCTTTAATATAGCTCGATTTGGAACGTTGAACGTTGGAATGATGTGGAAAACTGGTTAAGATCGAAGAGCATAACTCAAGTAGGATCTTAAGGATGATACGGATGAATATGATGAGTGTTTTGATGATCTTTGGTTTGATTAGGGTTTGGGACTGAGGAGTTGAAGTGATATTTGGACCACTGTCCTTGTCTGTGTAGGACTTTTGGCAGTTGCATGTTGCATGCATTAGCATACAAGTGTTGGCCACAGAATCGAGATACAACACAAACAACAACTGACGCTGCTAACGAACAGAGCGATGCCTCCTAAAGAAAATGCATTGAAGCGACGCTGATGCTGCTGCTGTTGCTGCTGCTGTTGCAGTTGCAGTTGCAGTTGCAGTGGGCGCTGGCTCTAGCTCTGGGTAGTGCCCCCTGGTACTGCCCCCTGGTAGCAGCACCCTCGCATGCCCATCAAGTTTGGTGTATATTCCAGGTCTTTGAGCATGGGCAAGTCTATGACCGCCGACTGTTTCAAAGTGTCTATGGGGAAAGTTGTCGCGGGGGCAGGCTGGCAATTGCTGTGCCGCTTCCTGAGCCCACACAGACAGACAGACAGACAGAGACGGAGACGGAGACAGAGACGGATACCGTGTGAGGCTGGCATAATTATAGCACATTCCATGCCACAAAGTAGCTGCAATCGGATGTGGATTTGGCTTCCAAGTAGGAGTAGTCAGTCGCTCCAAACGTGGGCGTCCCCAATGCGATCGCCCTCCTCCTCCGCCTCCTCCTCCTCTTCAGCGCATGATTTGCAGTTGGCAGTTGGCAGTCGGCAGCAGTCAGCAGCTCCGCCTTCGATCTGAGATGTATTAATGACATTTGGCCCAGTTTCTTAACAGTTTTCCCCCGTCGACGCGTCGTGGGGGCGACACCTAACTTGGAGCAGCTGTGCAGCGACGTTGGCGTCGTCGTTGCGTCGTCGTCGTCATCGTCTGCCTCATTCATATTCATAAATTTAACGTCTTTTTGCGTAAAGCTGCGGCGCAGCGGAAGTTGTGCGACCCCTTCCCCTTACACACTGCCGTCCCCCCACTCTTCGCACGCTTGGCAGACAATGTGCCGCTCTATTTTGGATGAGTTCCCGTTCCCATTCGCATTCCCAATCCCTATCCCAATCCCGTTCCCGTTCCCAGGCGGGGAGCTAAAGTTCAAAGCACTATTGAACTCGGACGGGCAACACTTTCGCCATAAATAGCAAAAGTGACGGCTCCCAAGTCCCTGCCCGCGCCTCCCTTCAGCCAGTGCCCCCATGTTTTATCAACGGAAACAGAAACAGCAACAGCAACAGCAACATCAACAGAAATATAGCAGACGACCGACCGCTCAAGTGGGCGATCGGAGGGTGTTTTGGGGAGCTGGGCAGACATCGGTAGGAAGTGGCAAACGGGGCAAAAAGGCAGAAAGGCAGAAAGGCAGAAAATCAGAAAATCAGAGAATATATATATAAAAACAAGAGAAACGAATAACGAACCAACGAACAACGAAAAACGAAAACAAAAGTGACTAATGCTCCAAGTGTGAGCCGCTCGCTGGCTGCTTCCTCCCGCTCACTTCCTGTGCGTGTGGCCTAATGAGGAAGTGGAAATGGAAGTAGTGAAAATGGCAGACCCAAATGGAAGTGGAAATGGAAGTGGAAGTGGTAGGTGGGAAGTGCAGTTGCACTTTGGAGTGCCAGCAATCCACAAGACGCACCAAAAATAAAAGCAGCCAAGAAATGCTAACATTAGCACAGATGGAATACCCTTATTACCATAGAAACGGAAAGAGTGGCAACACTCTTGCGAGAACTATCGATAGTATCGATTGTGGTTGAATTATCGTTAGTATTGATTGTGGTTTATACTATTGATAGCTTTTAATGGTACTGTGTTTTGTTACTTCTAATATTTTCAAATTCCTAAATAGAGATATAGATAAAAACCCTTTTAAAAAGATTTAGGTCTATCGATAGTATCGATTGTGGTTGAAATATCGTTAGTATTGATTGTGTTTGCTACTATCGATAGCCTTTAATCGTACTGTGTTTTGTTACTTCTAATATTTTCAAATTCCTAAATAGAGATATACATATAAACCCTTTTAAAAAGATTTAGGTCTATCGATAGTATCGCTTAAGTTAGATTACTCTCCGCTCTAATAGTTACTATATGTTAAATTTAGATACAAAAATTATCAATATTATTATCATATTTACAACTTTTGCTTGAAAGATTTCAGAGATTGATAATCCAATTAAAGCAGTCTGGACTTGTAGACCAGAGACAGCTCTACCAGTTCCATTCTTCAGGCCTGCATATGGCATAATATATGCATAATACCCTAAAAACTGTCAGGGTATAAGTAGCACCAAATGCAGACGCCATTTGGAGCCGAGTTGTGTTTTTGGAGGGTTAGCGGGGTCTATAAATAATCGTTTGCCCGAAAGGCCGGAAATATTGTGACTATATAGACGACCGCAACGGCAACAACAACAACAACGGCAACCGATACCGAGACTGAGTCTGATTCTCCCTCTCTCTCTCTCTCTCTCTCACACTCTCAGTCTCTTTCCTGCTCACTCTGTGCGTGTGTGCATGAGTTTCATTCATATTTTTGCGCACCATTCATTCATAACTGTATGTGAATGGAATTGGGGATGGAATGTTTTGGGCTGGGGCAATGGCAGCATATATAAAATGCTGCCCAGCCACATATGGAAGAAGAAGTTTTTTATTATGTTGTTGTTGTTCTGATTGCGACAATATGCAGTCCAAAAAAAAACTTAAAAAAATACTGAGTGTATTGGGTGGTGACCCCAAAAAACGACAACAACGGAGATACGGATCCGTTCCGCACTTATCAGTGTCTAGCTACGTGTGTGTGTGTGTGTGTGAGTGTGTGTTGGTGTGTGTATGTGTGTTGCTGTTGTGCGTGTGCTCAATGAAAATTCATTGAAATTTAGAGCAAATCTATAAAATGCAACGAAGCAAGCAGCAGCAACTACAAGCGCACTAAAATCTATACAACTGCACACACAGATACACACACACACAGACACACACATGGACAGACAGACAGACATGATTTGGGGGTCTCAATGGCGTTGGCGATGGCCGCGATAAACTAACAACAGCAACAACAACAACTGAAACGCATTAGGGCAAACAGTTGGAGCGATGACACGAGAGACTGCGGCAACCGCAGCTGAGGCAGAGGCAGAGGCAGAGGCAGAGGCAGAGGCGGAGCAGGAGGTGGAGGCGTCGGCGGTGGCTGCATGAATTTATGAATGAATGAAAGTGTATGTGATTATGTGTGTGTGTATGTGTGTGTGTAGTTGGTGTGGCGTGTCGCCGCAGTAGCTGTTTGTCTGTGTGTGTGCACTGCGCTCGCATTTAATGAATGAAAATCCCAAGCCAAAGCAGCGACAACATAAACCAACAAAAACAAACATTATATCACACACACACACACACACGCACACACACATGCTAACCCACACACACAGCAACCACAAATGCAGTAAAAACGGAAGTAAATGGGAATAACAACAACAACAGCAACAACAACAACGACAAGAAACATGCCCCATTGGATTGAATGAATGCCCGCCTGATTTTCAACTACGGATAAGATACTTGTAGAATATTTTATGGCTTCAAGTAGCCACTCATATAGTGAGCATATAATACAGATGTACATACATACATACATCTTATGTACACACATACATAGTAGTAGTTTGTTAAACATCAGATTGTAGCTATATTCTGGCAAGCCTGCTTACAGTCCTCATTCTTAATCTTTCTCCTTAAAGAACATAAGATATTCTAACGATAGGATATAGTTTTATAAGTTCTCCTTTAAGAAGAATAGACTATAAGAGAGTCTAACGATAGAAAATAGTTGTATAAGTTAAAAAAGTATCTTAATTCTAAGTTTCAACAATTGCATCTGTATGGATTTTAGGAACCAGTTGTGATTCCTCCCTTATTCCATCCCAATTTACGTTTTGATCAGTTTCTTTGTATATTCTGGCAACCCTGCTTATAGTCCTCATACTTAATCTTTCTCCTTTAAAAAAAATAGACTCTGTGTACTGTAAGAGAGTCTAACTATAGGAAACAGTTTTATAAGTTGAAAAAGTATCTCAATTCTTAGTTTCATCAATTTAATCTGTGTGGATTTTAGGAACCAGTTGTGATTCCTCCTTAAATCCACCCCAATTCAAAGTTTCGACAAGTTTCTCTCAGAAATCTCCCTTTTTAAATTCTACAACAACTTTTTTAACAAATTTCTGCAATTAAAGATATACTTAGGAATTTCTATATTGTTTTAAATGAGATCCCTACGGCGTATAAGAACCAACTCAAAAGCAAAGGATTAAGCATAGCATGCTTTTAGGATATTCGGATCAATTTCTTCATACAAAATACTTCAAAATCTAACAAATGATGATAAATTTGTTAGCCAGCTTAGAACAGAACTTGTAAACTTAAAAAACTATTTGAGTTTAGTTCAAATTCAACTAACATGAACTTTCACAACACAAGATTATACTCAACTTTTTCATATAGTAAATACTGCACAGAAGATGTCAATAAGTACAAATTAGGCCAAATACTCACAAGATTCAAGTTTTCAAAGCCCTATTCCTGGAATACCATACAATACCATAAGTAATAAATTTGAATAAACTGGGTTATCAGTATATCGAATGTTGGTTCCATTTGGCTACATAATCAACTTTAAGTTGAAGTTTATTTTATGGAGAATTTCAGCTGATAGAGGGTTTTCTAAACTTAGACATATCGTTGTCGAGTTATGATGAATAATTTCTAAAAATGTACAAATTGCTTGTTCGATGAATTACCCAGACATATTTCTTGCTGATTTCATTGCTGTGCTGGTGTTTTTTTTTTTGGAAATTTGATTAGCTGTGATTTTCTGGGAAAAAGATCACATTAAGAAATTTGCATTTGGCGTTACACTCGCTCTGAGTCAGTGGAGCGGGTGCCGGGTACCGGGTAGCGGGTACCCGGGTACCGGGCAGTAGGCCTTAAGTGCCTATAGAATGACGACTCGATGGAGAAGTTCTGGTGAAATTCAGTCGACGACATTGAACCAGTTGACTGGAAACGCAATGGGACTTGGACTCGCACACAAAAGTCATAAAAGACTTAAGAAAAAATTACAAAAAAATATATACTATGTATGTATGTATGTGTATGTACAATATGTAAATAAAAATAGAATGTTTCAAGATTGTTGTTTTGCCGAACTGTGACGCACAAAACTAAACTACGCCAATGCAGGTAAAATACACTGGGCTAAAGCAAATATAAATATATATTTACATATTGTATATGGTATATGGTATATTGTATATTTTGTACAACAGGGCTTGACTTTTACGAGTTCATATTTATCGATAGATGCGATAAAATTACAACAGCGCCAGCGAAAGTGCCCACAAAATTTCTGAATTGTGGTGGTACAACAATAACAAACAGCAACCAAATGACGCACAAACTTTACAAGGTTGTCTGCCAGTCTGCACCAATGTAAGCCAAGCGGGGGGGTTGTGGGCGTTTGGTGGGCGGTGGATGGGCAACTTGTGTACGTCATTGAAGAGTGAATGAAAATGAAAATGAAATTGGCGCACAGCAAACGCAACTAAACACAAAACAAACACACACACACACAGTCATACAAACATTTACGTCAGCAGCAACAATTACCATGAGATTTGCTGTTGTTGTTGTTGTTGTTTCTGGTTTTTGCTCGTATTTAGATTACAATTATTTATATTAGCGCCGTTCCGATGACGTTCTGCGTCCATTGACGGACCCCAGAGTCCATTTTCCATTACTTTTAAGCACCAACTGTGCGCACTATTATGGCAGACACTGTGGCAGAGTTGCCAAATTCATTTATAAGTGTTCGACACAAATAGACAATCGATAAATAATCGAGGGCGATTAATTAAAGGTTTAAATGCAGGATTATGTGTTGAAAAGCTACACAAACTGGTATGTTAAATGAATGTAAGGATTTTCTTTGAAATATAATAAGTAATATTCTTTGAAAAGCTGTTAAGTTGATTTACGATCTGTTATGTTAAGTGACTGTTATGCTGCTGTTAAATTCCAGTTCGAGGTGTACTCAACTACTTGCTTAGACAATATTTCATCAAAATAGTTGAGATATTTGGAAAATGATTAAACTTCTGTCTATATTGAAGCAAACTGAACTGAGATCTTGCTGTTATTAACATTTGAGCGTATGTTAAAGTTTTATTGTTGTACTTATGTATGTTGCCATCAAACTGGTTCAATTCTGTTGATAGTTTTTATTGTTGTTGCTCGCGCCTCGACTGTGCCAATCTTAATTGCGCATTTAAATATGTACATATGTATGTATATGTATGTATGTATGCATGTACATAGGAAAACAACAACGCCACACATACGCACACACACACAGGGCAGAGGCAACATGCTACAAAATACATTCACAGGCAGTCAGCAAAATTTACAGGCCATTGTGAACTTTGAGGCTTGAGGAAAAAGGCGCCTTGCCCAAAAACCAGGCGCCTGCCCCGCCTCCCCAGCCCCTGCCGAAACTATCAGCCTAGCCACACATGTATGTATGTATGTATGTATGTAGCTACCCCCGCTGGCAACCCTGCTGTCCGTCCACGTTGTGTCTGTCGCCTCTGGTTATATTTGAAGCTGCGCATATTGCGCCTTGGCTATTTATTATGTGCTCGTATTATAGTTTATGGGTTTGCAAACACAGAAGCGCAAGGCAATACCGTTTTTGCGCACTATGCCCAGATCAGCAGCGGCCCAGATCAGGTGGCAACGCTGTCAACTTAAGCCAGCAGGCTTTTTCAAAGAAATACATTAAACAAATATAATATATGAGAAATTTATATGTGTATAAATTTGTTTTAATTAAGCATTTGTCAGGCACTCAGAAATTTGTTAATTGAAATTAGCAGCTTTATCTGCAGTCTGGCAACGCCAAGCGCCAAGGGCTAAACTGAAGAGAGACGTGTGAGCTTAAGAGAGCGACAACAACTTGTTGCGCTTGTGAGTGTGGGTGAGCAGTCTGTCTGTGTGTGTGAGTGTGAGTGGGAGAGTGAGCGTGAGTGAGCGAGCTTTTTAAAGCAGGCTGGCCTTGTCTGGGTTGTCTGTCTGTCTATTTGACTGTGTGTGTGTGTATTATTTTTTGTTGCGCAAAAAGCACAGCACACACTTAAGGACACAGACGGGGTGCAGTTGTATGTGTGTGTTTGTGTGTGGAGGACTCGCAGTCTGGGCTTGAACTCTGATGCGCTGCTCTGCTGCGCTTGTCTGGCCTGCGCCGCTGCGTCGCTGCTGCAGCGAACTGCATAAAACAGCTGTTTTCTGTTGTCAATTTGTAATGCACGGCCGGACAAGCGCAGCCAGCAAACAGCTGTTGCTGCTGTGACTGCTGCTGCTGCGACTGACCCCACACACACACGCATGCATACACATACATACATATGTACATTAAAACTAGTAAAAGTTTAAACAAATTGCTTGATACTTACAAACAAAGCCATTAGGCAGCCTGACGTTGATTATATAAGCAGCGACGTCGCGCACACACACATGTATGTATGAAGCGTATGTAGCGCACATACACACGCTGTCAGGGCTGTGTGTGTTGTGCGTGTGTGTGTATTGGTTGTGCCAGTTTAGTAAATGCTCAGCACACGCACTGAACTCAAGTAAAACGTATATAAACGTTGACGTTGACGTCGACAGCGGCTGAGGCGGCGGCGGCGGCGGCAGCAACAGGCAGATAGGCTGGTTTGACTTTGTTGCTGTTGTTGTTGTTTGTTTGTTGTTGTTGTGTTGTTGCTGGCGGCGACATTTTGTGTCGTATCTAAAACATTTGCGCTTTAAATAAATATATACAGAGGTATTATAAAAAGAGGCAACTACAGCAACAAAATTGGTTCAATGCACGCCGCCAAAGTGGACAGGGCAGCGAAATAAAACAACAAAAAACACACACACAAAAATAAATAAACGCTTATCACAGGTGATAGCGTTAGGGGTGGTTACGGGGGGTAGCGGGGTGGGGGTGGCTGTGGGTGTGGGTGTGGGGTTAGGGCTGGCCAACTCAAATTCAATAATTATTATAAATGATTTAAGCAAGTTTCAGCAGCTTTAACAACTTTTCATCAACATCATTACGCTTGTCACATGGCTTATGTACAAGCATCATCATCATCATCATGATCATCATCATCATTGTTGTCACTTGGCTTACGTACAACTGTGCTCATAATCATCATCATGACCATCATTATTACGCTTGTCACATGGCTTATGTACAACTGTGATCATCATAATCATCATCATGATCGGCATCATCATGATCATCATTATCATCATCATCATCATGATCATCAATCATCATCATCACCTTCATTATGATCATCATCATCACCTTCATTATGATCATCAATCATCATCATCATCATTGTTGTCACTTGGCTTATGTACAACTGTGATCATCATCATCATCACCATCATCACGATCATCATCATCATCATTGTTGTCACTTGGCTTATGTACAAAGTTCACTTGTTGTTGTTCTTGTTGTTCGTCTGGTTTGGTTTTTTTTTATAATTTTTTTTCTTTTTTTTTTGATTGTATAAGTTTACAGTTGCTTTGTGCGCCATTTTTCTTTTTAAATACAAATCCATACAGGCACATGTGTGTGTGTGTGTGTGAGCGTATGAGTACGTGTATGCGTATGTGTACGTGTATGCGTATGTGTGCATACATTTCGTTTCTTTATTTGAGTATAATTTGTTGTTGTTGTTTTTGTTGTTTTTTGTTGTTGTATTTTTTTTTTGTATTTACTTTTCCGCTTCTAATTTTAATTATTCAGTTGCTCAGAAGCTCAAAAGTCGCGATCTAGTTTGTTTTTAATTCTTCCTCTTGTTAGTTTTGTTTATTTTGTTGTTGTTGTTTCTGTTGAACTTGTTGTTGTTGTTGTTGTGTTTTCAACTTGTTGAATACGTCGTTTAAGCAGTTACGTTACGTTATACGTTATGGCATTGGGCTACGACTTTTGTTGCCTTTAAAACTGCGTCGCAAATTTGCAAATAATTTTTTTAAATTTTTTTGTTTTTTTTTGATTGGCTTGATCGAGTTGAAATTGGGTTCCTTTTTTTTTGGATGTTTGTTTGGCAATATAATTAATAATTAGTTAAATAGCGAGACAGAGCACACACACACACACTTACACACAGGCACACACACGCCAACACCAACACCAACACCTTTGCACAGTTTTAATTGAAATTCACTTTGATGCTGCCGCCGCTGCCGCTATACAGAGCCCAGCAGCAGCAGCAGCAGCGGCGGCAGTAGAAGAAGAAGCACAAGAAGTAGAAGAAGCAGCAGCAGCAAACAGCAAACAGCGACAGCAACGACAGCAAACAGAGCCACAGCCACAGCCAGTGTAAGCCGCGCCCAGGCAGAGCAGTTCACCGCCTCCTCCTTCTTGACGTTGGCGCTGTTGGTGACGTACTGAAACAAATGCCATACCAAAGTTTAGTTTTGCGTCTCATAGTTACGCTAAAAGCACACAAGCACACACACGCGCACACACACAGTCAGCGGCAGCAGAGGCAGCGACAGCGACAGCGAGAGCAAACGGCTGCAACAAGGTCCGTTGGTATCAATGAATGCCTTGAGTTGCCTTGTGCGCTTGGCTCTGCCACTGCGGCTAGCGCTGCCACTGCCACTGCCGCTGCCTCTGTTTTGTGGCTCTGCTACTGCCTCTGTCGCAGCCGCCGCAGCAACAAGTACGAGCAAAAGAGAAGCGTCTTGCGGCTGGCGGCTGGCTGCCTGCCTGCCTGCCTGCAAGTTTGAATGAATATGAGGCCGCAGCTGCCGCCGACAACTGTCGCTGTGACTTTGCATGTAATGGTTAACGCCATCGTGGAAAATAAAATATAAAGTTCGGTTGTCTGCCTGCCGCCTGATTGCCCCCCTCCCTCCCTGCGTGCCTACCGCACTGGCGCTGAAAACAATAGCAAAACAAACACCGACAGCGCTTCAGCGACGGCACTCTCTTTGCGCTCTCTCTCTCGCAAAAGCTTGCTGTCGCTGCCCCTGTATATGTGTGTGTGTGTGTGTGTTCATATGGCTGTGCGTGTATTAGTGAGAGTGAGTGCTTGGGCACGGTAAAAAATTTTTATGAACGTAGCAAAAAAAGAAAATGGCGGCGCCCACAAATTATAAAAACGATAATTAACATTTTTAATATGTTTTCCAGCATCAACAATTAATCTAAACATATTTAATCAATATATCAATATATTTATACATTTGTTTAAACTTAGCTAAAACAAAATGGCGGCGCTAAAATTGCATTTTTAGCATCAAAAATGTTCACAAATTGAAAAATTTTATATTTGTTTTTTGGTAAGCAGTCAAAACGTTTACACTAAACATAGTTAATCAAATTTCATTTAATCATTTAAGCGTTTTATTTACAAACCGTATAAACTCATATAAAGAAAAGAAAATGGCGGCATTGAAACCTCCATTTTTAGCATAAAAATATCAATTTAAACCCACAAAATGATAAAAAAAATTTTCTTTAAATTTTGCAGCAGCTGGAGCAACAATTAATTTAAATATATTTAATAAAAATATTTATATATTATAATTCATTATAATTTAAAATGCAGGTGAACGAAATAAATAGAAAATGGCGGCGTTCACCATTTGCATTTTTAACGTATCAATTGCAATTTTAGCCCACAAAATGGCAATTTAAATTTTTGAAATGTTTTGCGAAAGCTAAAGAAACACTTAATCTAAGCAAGGTAATAAATAAAATAATTGGAATACTTAAACAAATAGCGAAAAGTGTTAAAAATTAGTTCCGATATGGAAAAGTTTGCATACAATTGATGAAATTTCAATAAAAATAAAATAAAGTGGTTTTAATGTGGTTAAAGTGATTTTGTGTAGTTTAAGTAATGTTTAGTTGATGAAAAGCTCAATAATAAATTGATATCTATTACAAATATGGCCAATTTAATGCCTAAAGTCGTATAGTGCGAGTTTTCTGAGAGTAATATAAATAAAATAAATGTTTGAGTTTAAGGAACCACAAATTACTTGGAACATAGCAGACAAATGGTGAACAATACTGATTAAATATGATTAAATATAATATAGTTAGGGAAAGAGTATCAATATACTTATGAAATAAGTATTAAGTATATAATAATCTAATATAATTGCACGTAAATTCGTTTTAATCAGCAATTTCTTGCTTACTTTGTTTTAAATCAAGCTGCTCGAAACTAAGCCAGACTTCGCACTTAACTCAACTATACCCAGTTTGTGCACAGTGTAAAGCAGCATAAAGAGTCAAACACACACGCACATACACGATCGAAATCAACGAAAAAAAGCAGCCAAAATCTGTAGGAAAAAATTCATGTGCCAGAAGCGCGTATGTAGATCCATAGCACTATGGGAAATTTTAACCCTTTCTATGGCATAAATTCATATGGTTGAGATAAGCTGACAATTTTCATATATCAGCTACAAATTAAAAGATATTTTATTGATCGGATCGGCATCTTATAATAAGAACAGAAGTTATTCAAGCATCAAAATTTGATATTGATATTGATATTCGGCATTGGATAATATGAACAGAAGTTACTTAAACATCAAAATTTGTGGGAACTTCAAATTAGTCAGTATTGATAAAAGTGAGGCTAACAGCTTATAACTTATATTTCTGGAAGAGTGAATATTGACATCAACGAAGTGTGAAACGCTCAAATGCTCCCAAAGTCTTATAACTCTCACTAAAGTTGAGAATTTCTTATAAAGGTGTCTCCTGTGACTAGTTGAAAACTTATACAAATATTGGAAGAACACAACTGATCTCTAAAAAGACATAGTACAGACCACGCTCATTGCATTCCATCACAACTCATCTCATCTTTCTATTTAAAGCACTTTAATTTTACCAAAAGAATAGCTTCTAAACGAGTTTCTAGTATAGAACAGCTGTGCTTAACAGCTGTTCTTAACAGCTGTGCTTAACAGCTGGTTTCTTAACAGCATTGATAACATTACTGTTATGTCAAATTATAGTTTGATGGTTTCTTTAAGTATTTCAAAGAGAAATACGATCATTGAAACACATTTTTATGTGAAATTATAGTTTGATGAATTCCTAATATATTTTTTTAAAAGAAATAAGTTCATTGAAACACTTGAAGATATGAAGTTTATGCCAGCAAAAGGGTCTAGAGTACCCATAGTGCTTAAGGCTAGTTATTTACACTAACACACATCAGTACACACACGCATTTGAGTGTGTGTGTGTTTGTGTGTGCCATATGAAATGTGTAACATTCCAACACATTCAAACATATCACAGCGCGACTCACCGACACAAAGATACAGATATATTAGAAACATTTCGATTTTGGGCATGTGTGATATCTGTGTGTGTGTTGTGCGTTTTGAGTGTGTGTGTGTGAGCTGATATGCGTGCGAGTGTGTGTGTGTGTTTGCCAAGGGGGCATTTTTTTTTTAATGGTAAGCATGAAATTGAAATGAATTTCATATCAAATGAAAGTACTTACATTCAAATATGCAATTAAATGCTTACAATTATTGAAGCCCTCAAATGGTTAACAATTTAACGTAGACAACGAAACGGAACTACACACACACACACACACACTCATACATACACACAAAAACACTCTTATTATTAAAGACTGGGCCCAACCTTTAACCGCACAACTGATATCAGTTTACGGTTTGTCAGTGTCCAGTGCGATGGGAAATATATATGTACATATATATGAATATGTATATTGTATATAGAAATCATAACCCTAACAAAAATGACACAGCCGCGTTGCCCCTCTTCCTCTTTTAGCCCCTACCAATTATGTATTAATTTGATCCTAAATGCTGCGAGTTAATTAAATGCTTTAATAATAGTCCACGTGCTTATGCTGACGTAAGGGTCGACATGTCGACAGACGACAGTCGACAAAGCATAGGGGCGTGCACAATATCAACGCATCTCTCTCACACACACACACACCATACACACACCACACACCGCACACACACAACGAATAACGCACGCTTCTCGGGGAGCTATTCCAAAATCGCAGCATTTATCACACATACCAAGGCGCCAGCAGCTCACACACAAACACACACACAGCAAAGTTTAGCAAATTTCTTTCTATAAAGATCGCAATACATACTTACCTAAATAAATTCAAGAGAGAGAGTCCCAAAGCTTTAAATGACGTACGCAATATTGAACATGTATAATAGCCTATACTCAATATATCGTCCTTAACTTCAATTCCTTAAACATCCTTTTCCTACTACTCAACACAACAGTTCCTTTTGTTTCAGGCACTTTCGCAACGCCTACACATGATTTTGGCATGACTTTGCTACGCAAATTTCTCGAGAGTACAAACGTATGCCAAAAAAAAGTAGAAAAAAAATTATCACGTGTTCCCCCACATACTCCCGAATCGGCCCACAGTATTTTATACTATGCACGGCAACAGAGAGCAACCGAAATTAGCAACAAAAAAAAAAAAAAAAAAGCTCGACACTCGCTGAGAGAAACTCACGCGTTGCGAATAAAACAAAATGGCCGACAGGTAATTTTCTGTTGACGTGGTTATGTTTTTTTTTTCTTTCTTCTCTTCTCACTCGTGTACAGTTCAAAATTGCTTTTAATTGTTACTTGATTCAAATGTACTTATTTTTATTGAACTGAACTATATTTTAATATATATATATATGCTGATTAATACTAAATGTAGTATTCAAGTTAAGAGACGCTTGACAAATTTACAAAATGGCGCACAAGTTTTGCTTAAAATGGCGTCTGAATTTTACACAATTTTTATTATTACTATAAGCATAGCATGTTAAAGCTACATAAAACCAATTTTTAATACACTGGTATTATGATATGGGAGCTGGCTTAGTCTTACAATATGATATTTGAGAAATATCATTGAGAAATAACTTTAAAAAGCCAAATTTTGAAGTTAATTTCATTAGCAAAAGTCTCAGAGTTCTTTTGCTTTCTTAATCACTGTTTTTGTTTATGCTAATTCCAAATAAACTTTCGTTTAACTATCTTAAGTGTGCAAATGTAACTCCTCCCTGAAACTCCAGCGATAGTTTGCTTAAAAAATAAATAAAATGATTTGCTAAATACAGCTTGCTTGGGCCTTTTCTATGTCAAGGAACTTTCAATGTTCTTAACTGAATTAGTGATGTAAAAACATCGATGTTTTCCATACAAAACATCGATGTTTCCCATACAAAACATCGATGTTCTTCGATGTTTCCCATACAAACATCGATGTTCTTCGATGTTTTCCATACAAAACATCGATGTTTTTACATCACTAAACTGGATCTACACTACAAAAAATGGGTTAATATACAGGAAAACAATGAAAAGATCAAAGATTATAGTATTAAATAATGAGAGAAACAACATAGGAGAAAATATCACCAAAATTACTTGATAGATTTGAGGACTCTGCTGGCACAGATATAAATTTCTTAAATAAGTGATTATCTATCAAAAGACTATACGCAAAACCCATATTCTAATAACAAAATTAGTACAAAATATGATTAAATTCTTAATAAATTTGTGTATTGTAATCAGTAATCAAAGCATTCAGCAGATAAAATCACTAATCACATCAAGCAACATTGATTAAAGCTATCCTTTTAATGCAACTAAAAGGATTTACACATGTTACTGAAGTATATCAGAATATACAGGAAAGTATTGAAAACAAACCGATCCACCCAGGTTACTCAGGGATCAATCATCAGTGTTCTTGTGAGATGTGCGCAAGAGAACTGCAATGTTTATTGAATCATTGCATTAGCAATCAATTATTATTGTTTAGTCATAAGTTATATGCAAAAAAGAAGGCAACTATAAATTGTATATAGGTTGCAACACAATTGAGTTTCGTTTGAATAGGCATTCAATTAAATTTAGCCCCAATTGTCGGCTGATTCTGCATGCAACTTGGCTGTGACTAACTAGTTGACCAATCGACTTGATTCCAAAACATGGAATCCAACTTGGACTTGGAACGTCCATTTGCATTGATCAGACTAGGCCGGACCGGACTCGGGCCGTACCGGGCCGTGCTAGGCCAGTGGAGACCAGGCCAGGGCTGGGCACATTGGCGGCGACACAGAGAGCGACAGCCTCCATTAAAATGCCCCACTAACTGCATTCCAAGAATTCATAAGTCAAAGATCGAATGTGGCGCGCTGCAACGATAGTGGCGGTCCCTGCACCAAACCACTTGCCCAGTTCCCAGTGTCTCTAGTGTCTCAGTGTCTCAGCTGTCGGTTCTCAGTTAGTGTATTGTATCTGGCCAGGGCCACCGACAGTGATCAGCATCAGCAGCAGACAACAAAGACTCAAATTGAATAAATAAAGCGCTAGATTTATGCATACAAAATTAATAAATTGATATATATGTACACAATGAATATTAGACGCTAACGCTTAACAAGTGCAACAGGCATTTAATTTTAATGCATCTCCACTGAACTGCCCAACTACCCCAGCTACCCAGCTACCCAGCTACACCAGTCCCAAGTCCCCAACTCCCCAAGTGTTCCCGACTTTATCAGTCCCCCCAGCCAAACGACGACAAAAGAGATTAACACCGAGCAACCAGATATGAAATATGCGCGATAAGACCAAAGTGCATTGGTGTCAAAAAAATACTTACACGAAGAATGCAGGCTAACTACGGGTCTTCGAGTCTTTAGAGTCTTTGAGTCTTTGAGTATACGAGTGCCAGTACACGTACGAGTATCTCTTGGTTCTTATATTCCATTGGGCTGAGTGGTAAAGTGATGAAATGCACGAGTACTTATTTACTATAAACATGAGAATGAACCAAGCCCCGTCACATTCACAATCACAATCACATTCACAGTCACAGTCACAGTCACAATCGCGGTCGCAGCCAGTTTCAGTTTCATGAATGGGGCCTGGGAGCTGCAAGCTGTAAACTGTATACTGTATATACTGTAAGCTGGGGAGCTGTTTGGTTGCATGAATGAATTGCGATGGCGCCGGCTTGCATAGATCGAACTATTGTAATTACTATAAGATTATGCAAAATGCATATGCAATTAATTGTGGCTGCAGTTGAGGTCTGTGTCTCAGACTGGCTCGTGAGTCTCAGTCTGAGTTTGAGTCTGAGTCTGAGTCATGGGGGCAACTGGTTTGACTTGACTGGGAACAAGTACAAACGTACTTACATTGCAGTTACATTGCAAGTAAGTACTACGTACATATATATAGCTGAGTGTCATGGGCGTAGCCACAATTTCGACAGCAGGCATTCTATAATCTTGTCTGCTGCACGCCTATATAATCTTAAGATTATATATGCAAAGTTGAGAAACTTGTAGATATTATAAACCAATGAAAACCCAAGAACATGGAGGAATTCCACAAGAAAATTTAGTTAGTTTTGCCAAAGTTACGACAGAGAGTTCAGGAAAAGGATTTTTAATGATGCACTTACCAAATTCATTTCAGATATATGGTTAGAGCTCTATCTAGTTTCATATCCTTTAGAACCACCTTCCATAACTTTGTCAAAACTAATCCAATTTCCTTTTTGAATGTCTTTTTGACTACATTGATTTCGTTTTAAGTATTATTTATTTACGAAAATTTTCCTTTAGCCCACAATCCAAATCATGGCCATTTGCAAACAAAATGTTTATTTTCAAAAATGAAGAAAATTGAAGAATAACATCAAGAGCAAAATTCATGAACAAAAATACATTCCAAATGAAAATCAGTCAATATTTGACAAAGTTGTGGAAGTTTCATTTCTAGCCACTTTTATTTTGAGGTTATGATCTTGACAAGTCCAAAATATTGTTGATTTTGGCAAATCGAAAACAATTTTATTAAAAAAATGCAACTCTTTCAGATGATTTTAGATCAATCTAATCGTCATCATCCATAATCCATGAACATTTCAGTACATTTCAAAAAGAAATCCATGTAGAGAAGTAGGAAGTTGAATTAAGCATTTTCTATAGATTGTAAAACTTTGAATTCAAAAGTTGGCCAGTAAAATAGATTTCAGACGGAAATATAAGAAGTTAATTGAAGCAGAAGACAGGCCTGGCTGAAATCTGATAAAGTTATGTTATTTGATATTCATATTTGATGCCACCCCCTGGCTACGCACCTGGCTGAAGTGACTGTGATATGAAGTCACGATATTGGAATGTGTGTCTTGATGATGATGACGAACGAATGTTGTGCAAGCCACCACAGAACTGCAACCTGTTGGCATTTTGCAATTAAAATTTTTAGAGCCGCTGAGCCGAAGTCGGGGAGTTGGAGTTGGGGACTAAGTTCTACAGCGTGTTTGCCTAATTTAGAAGAGGTAACAATATTAATTTGATGGTCCATTGTCTCGTTTGTCGACATAGGCATTAAGATACGAATATGCAGCAGACACATTCCAAAGTTCTCGAGAAGAGATCAATGCCAGTCAATAATAGTATGTATAAAGCGATGCCGATGGGAACATGGCTGTAAATGCCATCAACATCAACATCGACATCAACTTCATTGTGGGCTATCAGTAAGAAATGATGTCTGTCCCTGGGACCATGTCCCCTAAAAACTGATAATAATGTCGCCTGCGGGAAATTCCTTTAGCGGCATTTAAGGCCACTTAATTATGCCCCGTTGCCCGAACTGAACTGAACTGAACTAAACTGAACTGACCAGATCTCAGTCTGGGCCGCTCTCAAACCAAAAACCAATCCTAAATTCCTGGAATTTTGACTCTTGTTAAATATCAACTGCTGTATTTGTACACGCCGGCTCTTCGGCTGTCTCTCTGTCTCTGTTGTGTCTGTTGTCTGTCTGTCTGTCTATCTGTCTGTGTTGTCAGCTCTCCTCTCCCCCGCTTGCTGCACTTTCCGTCCGTCCCTCTGTCTGTCTGGCAGTGTGCATGGTGCTTATGCGTTCTCTCCCAGCAGAACTTTCGAGTGCATAAAAGGTTCTGAATATCTACATTCCTTTTTCTTTTGTCAGCGCATACAAAATTCGAGTAATTCCTCCGCTTCCATAATCATGTATCTAGCAGCGAACATCGCATGCACTGCTGAATTTTTGGCTTACGTTTAACTGTAAAAGTAATGTGGCGTCTTCTTTTTTTTGTGAAATGATATACCATAGTATAATTTCAGTTATATTCGTCTCTATTAATTAACTTTTTGCTCAATGGCTGTAATGGAACTGCTGGCCCTACCAAATGCTATTAACGTTTATTTCCCATATGGTCTGATGATAGATAAAGAAGAAAATCAGCTGAATAATAGCGCAATGCAAGAATTCTTTTTGCAGACACCTAAGATCATCAGAGATCGCCCCAAGATGCCGATGAGCAAACCAATTAGATCAAACGTTTACTCCTGCTGAGTGGCAACAACTTACAACTACACACCAGCAGCTCCAGTGCAGCACGTCCCTCCCCCTGATGCAACACCGTCAGTGCTCAAGCTACAAAGCCACCAATGTAAATATATACACACACAAGCACACACACACACACAAGGAGAGATATCAGACATTCTTTACGTAGCTCGTTCGGTCTTACGGTCTACAGTCATCAAGTCAGCTTGTTCAACATTCAAGAGGAGGAAGAGGAGGCATCGATGATAATATTCATTCATTTGATCAAACCGCCGAAGACGTCAACAACAACCACGAAGCAACGACGACTTTCATTATGCCCCCAATGCCCATGCCACCTCCTCAACCTCCACAACCTCCTCCTCCATCTCCTGTTTCTGTCCCCGCTGCGGCTGCGACGCCGACTGCGACTGTAACTGCGGCAGCGAATGCATTGCAGACCAGGCGAACGGTCAACCGCCCGAATGCAGTCCAAAATCAAATTGAAGCAGGGAAAAGAAATAACAAAATCATATTGCCAAAGTAGCAGCAACAGCCACAAGAACAGAGCTGTCTTCGGTATATCGAAGTTTGAATACCCTTTCTCTTATTTCCCTCCTCTAACAGCTGAACAATATGGTAATCTGAACTTAACCAAAACTCATGCTCCCCAGAAAACGATAAGAAGTAATCCAATTTCTACATTATCGACCGATTGTTCCAATAGCAGGTGCTGGATATAGTTGTCTGATTTCGATGAAATTTGTATAAAATGTATATAAAGCTTAGTTACACTTGAAACTGTTGAATTTGCTTAAGATATCTGTAAAAACAAACAAGATTTCGATAGGAGAACTTAGTTTTAGACTGATTGTTTCTTTGACACCTAGATAATCTACATAGGTAATATCTGAACCGCCCTGTTTCGACTCTAAAAGAAGCATCTAGAGGTATAAGATTGGAAGCAAACGGGACATGATTAAGCCAATTTTGATTCTAATGTCCCTAATGTCTATTTTAATGCCTTACATATCTCCTGGCAAAATTATAACACTCCCTGAGAGGGTATAGTATCGGCAACTGCAGCAGCCGCAACGAAATCAACATCAACAACAACAACTGCGTCGCACATCATTACACTGCAAAGAATATCCTGCTTATAAGCGCAGAGGAGATATCAGTAGGATAGGAAAATAATCATGCACTAAAATACCCCATTTATTTGATTAACTTGTCATCTCTTGGTCATAAAAGTGATAAAACTATCCTTCGATCATTCTTGATCAGCTCTCCAGAAGAGATCAAAAAGTTGTATTCATTTTTCAGTTATCCCTGCAGTTTTGAGAGTCAGTTTGTATCGGAGGACTTTCTTAGCAAGGCAATCTGCTTGAACTTGCAATCAAGTAGTCTTGACCTATATGGAGAAAAATACTTATCCCGATTATCCTGTGATAACAAAATTGATGAAACTCCTTCTAAAGTATTGAGCATCTCTGCATCTCACATTTCTTCATAGTCAGTTAAACTCCCCTGACTCCCATCTGGCAACTATTTAAGATATTCTACAAGATCCTGAGAATCTACAAGATCTTGAAATTTCTTACAGTGCATACAATCGACACATTCACTTATAGATTTAAAAATCGATGAGAAAAGGAATATGTTGAACGGGCGTACGGTCTGTAGCACGGCTCAAAACTGCTGTCCGTTGTCCGCCCATGCACACACACACACACCGCACACACACCACACACACACACACACATACAGGCAAAAGGCGAAGCAAAGACCTCTTTTTAATGTATTGCAATTCCAAGAATTTAGGAAGAGGAACGTGAGAAACTTTGTTTTTGTTATTTTCTTTTCTTTGCATTTCATTTCAAGATACGAAGCCTGCGCTCCAACCTTATAGCGTATCTATCTATCTCTTTCTCTCCCTACAGTCCCTGTTGCAGTCCCTAGCCGAAAGTCGTCTCCGTCTCCCGTCTCGCCGGCTTCGTCTTCGTCGGCGGTGGCGGTGGCGGTGGCTATTACTCTTACAGCTCCTACATTGGGCTTGGGCCATGGCCAATGTTTGATTGCAGTCGCTGCCGCTGCCTCTGTCGCTGTCGCTGCCGCTGCCTCAGTCGCTGCTGCAGTTGCAGTTGCAGCATGCCCCAGACATTCATATTGTATACACTTAAGTTCTTGTGGAATTTCGTATTGCAGCAGCCAAAAACGGCGCATTTTAAGGTGCAAACGTGTGCGGAGTGCGGCTCCAAAGAGAGCGTAGCCGTGCCACAAGCAGTGGCACTGGCAGTGGCACTGGCAGTGGCAGTGGCAGGCAAGTTGAATTGTGCGATCACCTTCCGCAGAGAGTCGGGAGTCGCAAGTCGCGAGTCGCAAGTCGGGAGTCGCCCCAAAGTTGCAAACAGTGCCAGACTTGGCTAATAAAGTCGGCGACAAGAGAAAGCCAAAATTCCGAGACAACAACATTGTAGCACTTTGGGTAGAAAGCCAAGTTGGGGGCGGCTGACGGGGGGGGCATGGGCATGCAAGGCGCTGTGCCGCATTTAGTTATTCTGTTTGCTTGCCACATTTTGTTTTCCTTTGTTGTTGTTATTGTTTTTGTTTTTGCATTTGCAGCGATTTTTGCGTGTATGTGTGTGTTTGTGTGTGTGCTGCAAGCAATCCATTTCTTTTTGGGATGCTGCTGACGTTGCCTCTTGTGGCACTCTCTGGCTGTGGAATGTGCGCGCCGCCATCGTCGGGGCTGCATAATTTTTTGTTGCCGTGGCGCAGGGCAGCGACAAAATAGCAGAATCCTGTTGCCATGATCGTTAACAAGATGCCAAGACAACGGCGCGGAGTTGGCGGAGCGGCAGGCAGCCAACAGCCAGGCAGGCAGGCAGTCAGGCAGCCAGGCAGCCAGGAATCTGGAATCTGTGGGAGCTTCGAACTGGCAGCCAAATTAAATAGGCGCAAGCGCTTGAGTTAGCCACGAGTTGTGGCCAAGAGGAGCGGACGTTCCTCGTGCTGTTGTTGTTTATGTTCTTGCTGATATTGTTGTTGTTGGGGCTCTGCTATGCCGAGTTGATTGTCCTCTCACCTCAAGTTTTTGGCCTCAGTCCAGACTCGGACTCGGACTCAGTCGCGGCCCCAGACTTGAGCTGCATGGCTGTTCTTATTGTTGTTGTTACTTTTTGCATGGAATGTTGCCTTACGGGTAGAGAAAATCTTCTCACCTCAACAGCATCATTTCGTTGGCCCAATGTAGATCCGGATTCTGCTTTAATGCAACATCAGCCAGAACGATTTATACTTAAGGCTCACATAGCATGATTTCCTTGCTACTTACGTTTCTAACTATCACTCATAGTTTCTTAACAATCTATTGCATTTTTGTTGATGGCCCACAAAGGATTAGATCGCCTAAAGCTAAAGTTCAATGGATTCAATGGACACAACAGATACTGATTTTTCTATCCTTTATGAAAACTCAGACATTATTCAATAGTCCCTGAACTTTCCTCAAGATTTTACGAGCTTCTACATTCAACTCAACTAAAATCCCTTAATAAGCTTTATTTAATTTTTGGAATTCTAGTTCAATACTTTCCTTTTGAAAATATGGTCCTCATAAATTTGAAAAGTTTATGATTGCAAAAAAGGCTATTTACTCAATATTAAGAATTGCATTAAAAGACGCCGAATTTCTTCCGGTTCTATTAAGTTTTTAGTAAACCTCCCTCGAAGGAAACCCTCTAAAGTTCTTCAAATCCTTTAATTTGAACAAAATTTTAAAAGACACCAGATTGATTTAAATCGGATTTTTAGACCTATAGTTGCAGTTAGATATTAAGAAATAGAAATCCTTTACTGATCGATAGTTATATACATTTCAATTCTATGATAAGGATGCATTCAAATGACTTTAAGAATACTTAGTTCAAACCTTACAACATTATATATAGCTAATAAATCAAATATGGGATCCTTTTAGCATTTACTTAGCTTATAAGCTACTGTCATAAAGAGAAATCTTAGGTTAATCACCTGTCAAGTGTCAAGAAACCTTAGAAAACACATCTATAGTATGATAGTATGGTATGGACCCATCGGAGATCATCTGTGATGTCCTACAAACTCAGCAAAGGAGGTAAAACAAAGAGACTTAAGTATAGTCTGTTCCATTTCGCAGAAATAGATATAGCATAGAATACAATCAACTTACTAGAAAGGTGAACATGTAAGGAAAATTTTCAAAATATAATAAACCCGGATGATTCAGTTGGTGTAGGATGAATTCTTGTGAGGGTTTGCTTTGCTGGTTATCCTTAAAATATGCAAAACTCGTATCATTGAGCAAACTACGAGTATACCATATAAACCAGCTGTGTCTATTATAGCCTGACATCCCGAATATGCGTTGATTAGTTGTAGTAGGTAAAGGATCTCGGGTCTAAGCAGATGCAGTGTAGTAGCTACTGAGCCAGTATGACTGGAATTGCAAGGAGTAAGGAGCCAGGCAAGGAGGCGTTGCTGTTTTTCTTTTGAATTCGGCTTTTGGCGATGGTCATCAGGTAAGTCTGTTATTCCTGGGGCCTTTGGACTCGTGTGTTGGCCCTGTGCGCTGCATATTGTTCATTATGATTATTTCTGGCAGTCATTTTGGGCCTGTGACTGCGACTGAGGCAGCGACTGAGGCTGAGGATGAGGCTGGGCCTGTGCAAAAATCCGCACATAATCTCGCAAAACCAGTAGAACAACAACAAGAAGTCGCCGCCACTCGGCACTTAGGACGCGGACGTGGATGTGGATGTGGATATGGACATGGACGTGGATGCGGACGCGGCTCTCTGCTCATTTATAATGGGAAATGTGTGAGAGGCGCAGGCGCAAATCCCTTTTACCTCTTACCTTGCCGCACGTTACCTTTCCTGTCAGTTGTTCTTGTTGTTGTCGCGGTCGTCGGGGTCGCCGTTGTGTTTGTTGTTGTTGTTATTATTGTTATTGTTGTGCGTCTTGGTCTTGTCTGAATGTGTCTGAGTCTCAGCATCAGCATCAGCCTCGGCATGGACATCAGCATCGGCTTTGGCTTTGGCTTTGGTTTTTTTTGTGTTCTTGTTGTTGTTGCTGCCTTTTGTCCTGCTCATCGCATTCGAATTTTCCCAGAAATGTTAATTATAATACATACATAACACATATTCATACATAATTACTCGCATTTTTTCCACGTCCATATCCTGTTTATGCCTTTTTGCGTTTGCGTTTGCGTTCCGTTGCGTTTGTTAATGCGCTAAATAAATTTGCATGCTATGCGTTTTTTAATGCCTCTTGTTTATTTTGCTGCCTTTTTTTTATAGTATGTGCGGCAAAGGGGTTTTAGTTTTGGTTTCGGGTTTGTGCGGTTTCAGTCGCCCTTTGGCTGGAACAACTTCAGAATCTGCCCAAAAAGTGTTCACATGGCGCACTGAGATTAAGGATAGCGCTGAATTGGCATTGCGAAATGTGCGTAGGGATGTGAAAAGGAGTTTCAAGTGCCGTTAATCAAGTTTCAATAGAGCATTTTTATGAAATCAGATCAAGAAATTTTGTTCCTTTATCATTCCATAAGGTTTCTCTGTAGTTGAAAAGCAAAAATGTATTTTTACATATTTGAAAGGATACATCTCTGTGCAAGCCATTACAGTAAATTCTCGAACTTAAAACAAAGTGAACTTTCCAGGCAAAAGTATAAATCTTTCAATTTGTATTTAAATTTAGTCAATTTAAAAGTATTTTTATTAAAAAATAATGGAGCTCAAAGTGAAATTGATGAGATTTAGAGAAGCTTTAAAACTAGCTCCTTCCTTTGATGTGCTACTAATGATGTTTAAAATAAGCTCCCTCATTTCGAAAAGAAAAAATGCATTTTTAGGTTAGGTTGGCAGTCACAAAGTAATTAAAATGTATTATTATTTTAAAATTGCATAATTCCAGATGAATATTATGTTTTTGGATATGACATAGCCATAGTAATTTTAAAATGCAATTAAATCTTAATTTTATGAGAAAACAGAGCCATATAAATATGTTAGGTTAGGTTAGGTTAGTGGTATATAAATATTTTAGGTTAGGTTAGATTAGTTATTATAAAATTAATAAGATAAAATGAAAATATTTAAATCATATATAAATATTAAGCCAATTAAGTAACTTTTCAAAATTAATATACATACATATTTGTACTTATTTTTAGCCCTAATTACTTTTACAATAATACTCAAATTAATTAAAAATATTTAATTACCTAGTTGACACCAAAATGAAATATATATATAATGCATACAAGCAAATGTTGAAAAGTTTAAACAATTTGCTACAACGCAATTTTTGAGTTTTCTATCAAATTTATAAAATCGCCGCCATTATGTTTTTTTCCCCGTCGATCTCAAAAGGAACAACAACAACAGCGAAGAGCAAATGCGAAGCCCTCCCACTTCTCGTGCACCCCCAGTTCAAAAAGCATTTGAACGAAAGCTTCGTCGTCTCTTCAAATAAAAGCGACAACAACAAAATATGTCAAAAACTAACAAAAAGCTAGTATCTCTCGCTCGCACACAGGCACTGTCACATAGAGATACGCACGCACACACTGAAAGCGTCAATTGATCTCTCACATGTGCGCCAATTTCTCACCTACACATGCTTACTCTTTCACACACACGCACCAATACAATAGCACACGCTCTCACGCTCACACACTAATCGCGAGTACAAACGCAGCATGGGGGGGGGGGGGGGGACGAAGATCACGGTATTGCGCAGAGAATCTGAAACTTGGACTAGGTGAGAGGTGGGCGTCAGCGCGGTGGAGGAAGCGGCAAATAAAAACACAAATACAAATTCAAACACAATATGATCGACAAAGAGCGGCAGAGCAGCAAACACACATACATACAAACATACAATTTATATATATATATATATATATATATATATATATATATACATACATATATATGTATGTAAGTATGCACATATGTATATATGTATAAGCATGGGGGCCACCTAACGCCACCCTGTCGTAAAGCAAAGCGATAATGACTGAGAGAGCTGACTGTGACTGCGACGGCGACGGCAACAGCAACAGCAACGGCGACTGCGACTGCGACTGTGACGGCAACTGGGGCTGTGTGATCGCGTGGCGAAGGGGGGGACCTGGCCGAGGCGCTGCAAAAACCAGTTGCGGCGCAATACCAATACCGCATTCCAAGCGAAAGAGGTTAGACCTCCATCGTCATTTCATTCACAATTTTCATCGTTGGTGTCGTCGACGCCGTCGTTGCAAGAAGCAACAACAGCCGCAGCCGCAGCAGCAGTGGCAGCAGCATTGGCTGTGGCAGCGGCAGCAGCGTGTGTGGGGGCCGGGGCCATTGACGTGTTGCGGGTAGCGCAGGCGCAGGCGCAGCTGCAGACTGCAGACTGCAGACTGCACATTTCTCAAGTTATTGTTGTTGTTGTTTCTTGCGCTGACTCTTGGCGCTTGGCATGCGACACGGACACGGACATTGTTGGTTGCTGCCAGGGGAGCGGGGGGTGGTGATATCTTGACCATGTCTTTAATCAAACTTGGCTGTTTCTCTCAAGCTACTTTAAATTCTATTTATGCTCTTGGCTTTAATTTCTTACTCAAATGGCAAGCGAATTACAATAAATTCCTTAACCAGCCGTGTAATCGTGTTATCATCATTATTTACAATTACAACAACACACGCACTCACCTACAAGCCATGCAAGTACACATTGCATATACACTCAGAGAAAAGCACTAGCAGGAAGCGCCTAACTGACACCATTACGCTAAGTTCACATATATTCAGATATCTAAGCTTAAGGTACAACAAGGTACCAGGCAGAGAAGAATCGCACTACCAGCAGAGCTTCTTAGGGAACCCTCTACTAATACTTGTACACTTAACTAATACACATACTCTGGATTTTCCGAATTTCTCATTAGTTTTAGTTAACAGTGCGTGATACCAACAACAATAATTTATTGTCATAAAATTGGTAAATTGAAGGGTGTCTCACTCGAAAAGATTCATGGGGAGACCCTGCGGGTGACACTGAGGGTGGTCTATTGTGTATCAATCTTGCTTAGCATTCAAATTTACAACATACTAAAATTTGGACACCATGTAGGTTAGATTAGGATGGTTGTCGGCTTGCGACACACTGCGGTACCGGTACCGTCAAGAGAGAGTCTACCCTGTAGCCTTCGTCGGAGGAAGGTTCATCCGGATATCCGGATAAACTCTGCAATGCTTGAAGATGGAGCGATTGTCAGAAAGGGTCTTCTTAAAGAGTTTCTCATTATTCAAAGCAATAAATATTATAGGGTCGCTGGTAGATCTAGCTTCTGTCACAATTTACAGTTTGTTCTTTGCGTTTCTCTCAGTGTATCTGTCGTAGCTGTTTGGTCTTGGTCTTTCATGCGTTTGCTGCGTGCCTAGGAGCAGTCGCAGACGCCGTTACCGTCGCTCTCTGCCTGTGCGTAGCCGTACATTAATAATAACAGCAACAGCGTCGCTGCCGGCGGCAACAGCAGCAGCAGCCGCAGCCGCAGCAGCAGCAGCAACTTGCATACGAAACAATTTGAGGCGACTTTTGAAAGCTACACAGCTACAGCTACAACTACAGAGGGGGGGCAGCGGAGTGGCAGACGTGTGTACATACCTACACATACTTCAATGTTACCTAATTAAAGTTTACAAGTAGAAGTAGACGCTGGCGCAGTTAAAGCAACAGCAACAACAGCAACAACAGCAACACCAGCAACAACAACAGCAACAGCATGATTCATTGGAATGCAAAGAATTTTTATATGTTTCTATCTACATACATGTAGCATACGCATGTATGCTTTTATGTATGTATGTATGTATGTATGTATGTAGGCTGTTGTTGCTTTTTACAATTTCAATATGTACGATGAATGATTTTGTAACAAACAGCAACAACAGCAACATCAACACCCTAAAAACATCAAGGCAAACACTGGGCATGTGGAATGCAGTAATGGGGCCCAACCATAACAAAGTAGACAGATAGAGTAGCGACTGGGACGGCCCAACCAGGCTAACAGACAGACAGACGGACGGAGACGGTGACGGTGACGGAGAGACAGTTAGTCAAATAGACAAACAGTCAAACAGATAGACAGTCAAACGAGACAAACAGCCCCCAATAGATAGACAAATATGCATGATGGCACCAACTCTCGTAACTTCCATACCAGATACCACACATTCAGTTAAATGATATGCAAGTAAAATGAAGAATTTGATTAGGAAATCATCAGACGGGTACATAAAGATCTGATTGTGTTCTATAAACATAATTGAGCGATATACCCTTATCTAAAGAATCCTACGAAACTAACTTGGATCTCATCTAATAAATTCTTGCATTTAAAATGTTATGCTAGCAATATTTGGTAATATGTTTGCAGCCTTGAGAAGTTGTGGAATTTTTCAGATTACTTTTACTAAACCACTTCAGAATTCCTCTACTCTTCGAAGATCGGATACTTACATCGAAAATATCAGTTCTCTACAATTACAGCATTATATTAAAGATTCTTTACTTATTCTACAGATTCTTCAAGTGGTTCATAGTCACATTATTCCACATCAGCTTTCATCATTGCCCATTCCTCGATCACTTTATTCTTTGATTCATTGCCATAAGATAAATTGATTCAATTATTTGATGATAAATTTGAAGATTGACGTCAATTTACATATTTATCAATGATGCCTCATGGTTGTCTTTTAATAATGGGAAATCCCAGCTTTCGCATTCCCACACACACAGCCAACCCACACACCACATAAAGAGATAAACAGAGAATCCAGACACAATAGAATGGGCGACCTAGACCAGCCGACCGCCACCAGACTATACCAAACTCAAGTGTCTGGATTGCATTGTAGGCGGTGTTTTCAAAAATATCATAATGCACAACAAACAAATTGGGCATATGAATGTACTTATAACTGTCGGACTCTGTCAGACTCTGTCGGACCCTGTCGCGCCCTGTCGAACCCTGTCCCCTGGCCTAGGTTCGGGTTGAGTTAACCGAGTGACAGCCCAAGTGGCTGCTCAGCAATCATTTGGCATTTGGGTATCGGGGGTATCGGCCTGGTATCGGCACTGGCATCGTCATCGGCATCGATGGATTGCAAAATTCGTAGAAGTCATTGAGCAGGCATTTGAAATAGGAGCGCACTGCGAACTGAAGCTGGGTTTCTCAAGAACCTAAACGACGCGTCGGCGTCGGTCAGTTGCATTTATTGCATTGAATATACATATTTGTTGTTTCCTGGGTTTTCCTGGAATCGGCACCACTGACATCTCTGGGACCACCACGGGCTATTCAATTTAGTCAGCATGTAATCATTTTTGCTGACAACAACTTCCTGTGCCACAGATTACCAACAAAATGTGAAGTGATTAGAGTTATGTCCCGGTTCGGGTCCCGGTCCCGGTCTCGATCTCGGCCTCAGTCACGTTGTCAGCTCCTTGGGCACAGCGTGCGTGGGTGTGCCAATATCAAAGTGACAATGCCGCAATATTGTGTCCAAACCTCTCAAGTGTGGGAAGTGATGTGTTGATTACAAACAAGACGGGGGTAACATATGGGTTCCTCTAGGACTGACCGGTTTAAGGACATCAAACGACGGGCCGTTTATATTCTTGGAACTATCAGTGATATGGGTTTCTGGATTGGATTACTGTAAATACTGTAAATATGCAATCAATTCTTATCGACGGACCATCATGAGGCAGCGTGAGACACTTTTCAATTCTCACCAAAACAATTGCAACTAAAAACCATTCATGAACACAGCTAGCTTCTTAGCCCTTGGAACCAATTTCTGTACTGTTGTCTTCTGAGTCACATAATGGTTTTATCACCCCTCAAAATACTATATAAAGTAGAATAGAATAAAGAAATTTACAGAAATACAGCGTGTGTTGTACAATATTTGGCAAAATCTCTGAAATGTGGGAACGAAGCTAAATACCACTTGAAAAATAGTACTTATGTATATATAAGTATAAAAATTACATATAAAGACTGCGAGTTCTTAAAATATATCCATATTTTATCAAATACGATCTCAATTTGTAGATTAATCATAATTAAACAGTAGTTTTAAAGATTTTTCAATCACCGTTTTATACAATAGCTATAAGTACTTCAATTTAGATCAAGTTCTTATCCTGATGAAGAATATATAGTATAAACGCGACTCAAAGATGCCTCTTTTGATGTGTTATAGAAGGTTAAGAAGATTAACTCGAGAAGTATAAAAAAACCTTATGATTGATGCTAACAATTGATATTCTTATCGTTATAAATGTAAGTATAGTAAGTACGGTGCTTTGAGGAAGGAAATATACACCGATAAGATCTAAAGATGTAGATCAATCTGACCAATAAAAGCAAGGATTGAGATTTTACAATCTGTTTCTCAGGTATCTTTCCTTAATTCTTTTCCCGAAGGAATAATACACCGATAAAATCTAAAGAACTAGATCAATCTGATACCAATAAAACCAAGGGTTGATATTCCCCATATATTTCTTAGGTATTTTTGTTGATTTCTTTCCCTGCAATCTTACCAGTTAGTTTACGGATACCTTAATTGAAATCATTGTTCTACTTAGGTACGTTAAGAATATCAGTTAGTTGGGTTGCAAGTTAACTCATAGTATATTATAAAGCTAATTTTCGTGGGTAAATCTTCATTTGCAATCTTCATTCTTTTGCAGAGTTGCCTGGTGAAACCTTAGGCTCTCGCCAACTTACCATTTTTTTACTAATACTGGTCTGAGCTTCATTACTATTACCTGCACTTACCCCAACTAACCCGGCGCTTGCACCCACAGAGCTGCAACTTCAGCTCCAACTCCAGCTCTTTCTCACATTCGACTCTTCTGTTTGCGTAGCTTTTGAAGTTGCAGCGACAACATCATCACCATCACCATCACCATCACCATCGTCATCAGCAGCACCACACCAGCACCACCAGCATCACCCTCTCGGCGTCTCCATTTGTCCACTGGAGTGCATTGTGTATTGTTGTTGTTGTTGTTGCTGTTGTTGTTATGTTAAGTGCGTGGCATGTTGGGTTTGGGCCACGTCGCATTTGAATATGAAAAGCGTCGCCGTCGTGGTGCCATGTGGTATGTGGCCCATGGAATGCCTGGAATGCAGTCCACTGTCCGCTGTCCGTCTGCTCTGCTCTGCTCTGCTCTGCTCCGCTTTGCTCGGCTCATTGTTATCAGCAACGCCCTCCGCAAACTGTGGCATGCCCTGCATTAGGGAGTGCCTTAGAAGTTGTTGGCTCTTGGCTTAGGTACGGTCTTGGTCAACTAGCATCTGCATACAATGCAGGCGCAGCAAAGACATTGCTAATTTTTGCCAAATAAGGCCGGGGCATCATCAGTTGCTGCCGTTGCTGTAGTTGTTGCTGTTGCTGGAGTTGCTGCAGTAGCTACTGCGGCAGACAGTCCAAGTCCAACGGTCATTTTCATCCAGGAATGCGGAAGAATGACTCAAGAACTGTGCGCAATAATTCGAAAATAAATGCACAGGAAAGAAAAAGCGCTTAGCGTTTCCATCTGCATCTGCACATGCAATTGCCAACATCTTATGGACACTGAGACGGAGACGACCAGACAACGGATGTGTGTGGTTGTGTTTGGATATGTGTGTGCTTCTACTTCTACATCTGCCGATAGACGAGCGGGGAGACGGGAGATGCGAGATGGGAGCTGTGACCGAGCAACTTGGGTCTGGTCTAGAGATGCCCATGGGCCTCTTTCTTGAGCAGCAACTCTGGCTGAAACACGAAACAGGCATTTTTTTATTGCCAGGTATTTATTATTATTATTATATTGGGGGACGCCATACCGCAACCTCTTAGATCTATTGTACCCCCTACTGAGCTCCCAAATTCTTTAATGAAAGCAGTCATATTTATTGGGTTCTCTGCTGCGAGAATATGCGTTCCAAGAAACCTCAGCTTCTTCTATCATAGGAAAATTCCTCAAAAACCCAATTTATTGAATTACTATAATACTAAATACTATCCATAATACTATCTATTCTATCTTGTAGATAGGACACCCTAAGAACACCGCCAGCACTCTGATTAAAATTTTTAAAACGTTTCCATTCAGGAGATTTGAAAGATCAAACTCTTTAAATTAAATTAACATTTTTCTTTTAATTAAGAACATCTAATCTTAAAACACATATGATTAAATATAACATAAGACTTTAATATGATGAATCTTTTTCAGAAAGAGTGGGAAGTTATTTTGCTTTAGTAAGTTAAGGTTTGTTAAAGGATTGAGTTCATTAAATTAGTTCAAGAAGTCTTTAATTTTCTTTGAATAGTTATTTTTTCAGAAAAGTGTTGTTTCTTTTCTCTTTTGAATAGTTTAAACTTCAGCTCGATGTAATATTCTAATCTCTATTCCATCCCTATGATCAGGAGATTCTCTCCTTTAAAATTGTCTTCCCAAGCTTTACAGAAACTGTTCTTATATTCTAATACCTATTCCATCCCTTAGATGAGGAGATTCTCTCCTTTTGAATTGTCTTCCCAAGCTTTACAGAAACTGTTCTAATATTCTCATCCCTGTTCCCTCCCTAAGATCAGGAGTTTCTCTCCTTTAATATTGCCTTCCCAAGCTTTACAGAAACTGTACTCCCTGTTGGCGTTGTGCTTTGTTTTTTGACTGTTGTATGCTTTTAAGCAAAGCTCAGACACGCAGGAAGCTTAGAAAAAAGCTCAGCTAGCTCACAACGCTGATATTGAGCCGCAGAGCTGAGCCGGACGGCTGCCAGGAGGAGTTGCCACCTTGGACAGCTGTGGTGTCAGGCCAACAATCAATCAAAACATCAACAGCAGCTAACCCCCGTCCCAGTCTCCTGTCGCCGTTGGCTATGTTTAGCCATGTTTGCCATATACTCGGACACACATACACACACGCACACACACACACACACACGCATACACATCTGTGATCTAACTGTCTGTGACAAATTTTATTTCTGTAGCGGATCGGCGACGTCTGTCTCGTTGCGTTCATCCCCCGGCCCCGCCTTGGGGGAAAAGCGCCCAAAAGCTAATGTCACTTCGCAGCATATTTAAAAGCACATAAAGATGTTTATACCAAAAATAACATGCAAAGCACAGCGCAAAGGCAACAAGAACGACCAGCCGCAGCCGCAGCCGCCGCTGCTGCCCCACCCGCGTCTCGTGCCTCGTCCGCCCGGCCCACCCAGCTACACCCCTCTGCGGACGCAGACGCAGACGGGACAGACGCGGATGCGGCCCGTGGACGAAACAGTCAAAAAATAGCCTAGCGACAGTCCAAAAATAACCAAAGCAGCAGACGATGCCAGCGTCGCAGCCAACGTCAGCGTCAACGTCGCTAATGTCGCAACGGTGGCGCTCCGTTCAAATCTTGTGTGGGTCTTCTATAGCTGACGCTGTCCCAGGGTGACTCATCTGTCAGGATTCCTAGAAGTGCTGTGTGTCCTTTTTAAGCGCTGCTTTTAGCCATTTTTGTTGCCTACTTACAGGCGTGCTCATATGATATTTTCAGCCCAAACTAACCCCGCTCAGCCCCCATTTCGTTGGCCCTGGCCGCAGCCCTGTGGCCGTGTCTGCTCCTCTTCGCACACAAATTGAATATTGTCTGGTCTGGTCGGATCTCGCCCAGCTAGCGCTATATTCTGTGTATCTACTTTGAGTAATGGCCAGTGCGACGGAGACGTCGTCGTCGTCGTGGTCGTCGTTGACGTCGACGAGAGTCGGGATACGGAATAGATCTTTGGGACAGCCGCATACGCTTATAGAGCGCTCTGTGCACATACAGTTGAGCGGCACTATAAGCAACTATTAAACTCTTTATACTCAAATGGTAATCAAACAATTTGGGGGAAAACCCGCCCAGTAACTTGGGAAAGCTTTAGGCACCCCTAAAGTCCGAGAAACACACGTAAATTCCTTTCTGGCGTAAGGAAACTAAGAAGTATCTAAGTCTCAAATATTCCTGCTCCGTTTCTACTATAGCGTGGCTTGACTGTACATGCATATGTATGCACGGTACATTGCTAGATCTTTCTTACGGATGGCAGCGTAAATTCAAATCAGATTCACTTGCCCACAAAATTAGAAATTTAAAACAACAGCAACAACAACAAAATAGCAACATTTTTCAGCGTCTAAATAAAGTAGCGAAAAGCCAAAAAAAAGAGAAAAAAGTAGAAACAACAAATAAAAGGAAAGGAAAAAAACAGAATTGAAGATCCGAAAACTACAGAATTGAAAAGAAAGCAAAAAAAGAAAGAAAGAAATCATCAACAGCAACATCACCAAGAAACAACAGGGAAAATCCTAAGCAAACAAAAAGATCTTGTGTGTTGCACACACCAAGCAAAAGTTTTATTTAAAGTTATAGTATAGGGGCTATACAGATCGCACTCTGTCTCTTTCTGTTCCGCCTCTCTCCCTCTCCCTCTCGCCCTATCCAAGCATTGTCTGGGAATGCCCAGTGCCCGCCGTTTGGCCTAGGAATGCGTCGTTGTCGGCCGGGCCCTTTGCCTGTGTGTTGGGGGAATGTGGGGTTTGGAGGGGCCATAGACAGACAAAGTCTTACATACACGTATACATTCCATACTTCCGTATGGTAGCTAGGTACCCTTAATCATTGCAGCTCAATCATCGTTCCAAAATAGCAAATGTCTAACGGAGGCATTTCCGTTATTTTTAGGAAGACATTGACGGGTGGGTTGGGAGCATTTCCCCTATATCTTGTGGGTGGGTTACCATGAGAAACATATAGAATATGATTCAGCGTAAAAGTGGGGAATGGTAGCAAGCATTTCAAGTGATTTCCTTGGGGTAAAGTATTGAGTGGGCAATCCTTAAGTAGCTCCACATTAAAACTCACTCATTTGAACTGGGAACTGGGTATGTCTGTTTGTTGATCTTGCCGCTGATCGTGGCGATGTTACGGCATCGCATTAGGTGTCCTGCTAAAAGTCATAATCACCTGTCCACCCTACATCAGCCGAAACCCGTACAGACACCTTGGGAACGAATGTTTTATGCACCAGTGGCATCAGCATCGTTTGCGCCTCCAAATCGTCTTCGTCTCTGATCTGCCGTTGGGCGTCTCGTCGTTTTGGGTATCGTCGTTGTCGTGGCGTGGCATTTCGTGGTCCAGAGTGCAGCAGCAGCAGGGAGAGCAAAGCAAAAAGCAAAAACACAACGGCCAAAGACAAATTCTTGCGTTTTTCCTGGAATTCACTCAATAAACTCAAACAAAACCCAAACATTTAACAAACGAACCAGAGGCAGCGGCAGCGGCACAAAATGCAGACAAAGGCCAAGTCGGAGACGGAGACGAAGACGAAGACGACAAAGGCGACGAGGACGGAGTTGGAGATGGAGACAAAGACGGGGATGCTGACGGTGACGGAGACGGAGACGAAGTCGCAGTCGCAGACTCGATGCGAGCAAAACACAAAATAAACCTAAAGGCGGACAAGGAATTTCAAACAAGAACACCATAGAGATGGAGTTGGAGTTGGAGTCGGAGATGGAGATGAGGCTGTGAAGTGGCGCAGCCATGTGAAGAGTGCCACAGTGCGCCAGTCCAGTGGAGGTAAAGAAAGCAATGGTGCTCTTACTTTTCCAAAAGAAATGCCCAGCGAACTTTAACATAACTAACCATAAATTTAAATTTAAATCAATTTCAGAATGTCTTTTTTAGCTGTTAAATTTATAAATATTATGGGAGGTACTCCTAGCTTAGAAACTCCTATATCTTCTAACGGTTGAACGTGCTTTCCTGGAGAGTACAGTACATTTTGCCAGAGTGTGCATTAAGGACACTTTCTCAGAAGTTCCGTTGCTAATAGGTTTGCTCACGACTCTCTCGGTTTATAGTGTTTATTCTCTGATCATAAGGTATCCTGAGAAAAGTTATCCTTTTTATTGTTATTTACATGCTAACATATCTTAAAAATAATAGTTTTCAGGAAGTTTTTGAAGCCAGCTGGACTTCATGAGGTCTTACCCATAAGAAACATATATTTTAACTTTCCAATTAGCCAAATCAGATTATTTATACCATTTATAATAGAACTTAGCATACTTTTGGGCTGTGCTTGGAATGCATGTTTTTAGCTTGAATAAAATGATATAGTATATAGTATATGGAGTGGAATTCCTTTGTGCAAACTGACTAATTAGCTGCCTCGATTAAAGAAATATGTAATTTATAGCATAGAACTATAGAACAATTTTCGAAAGCATAAGCAGATCAATTAGGTTTGATTTTTTATACTATGTTCCCGAAGGGAAAAATAGTATATTGGGTTTGCGCAATGTCCGTCTGTCCGTCTGTCCGTATGAACGCAATTTTTTTGCCTTTATCTTTGAGCTAGAGCAACCAAATTTGGTACACATGTTGGTGTATATCGTCAGTTTATAAAGTGTCAAGATCAGCCCCCACCCCCACCCCCTCCCCCAAAATTTGGGGAAAACCTGTATCTTCCACATTTTTAAAGCTAGAGTCACCAAATTTGGCATACACACTAGTGTTGAGATTCCTGACAGATCTGCATCAAAAATTTTTGGACGAATTTTTGGAATTTTTGAAAACAATATTATGATCATGGGGTTAAACATATGTAGTATACAGGGAATTCACAAATGATTTACATATTTGCATTATATACATTATTGACAAGGAGAATACATTACATTTAACATTAAAAGGAGGTGAAAAAGAACATGAATTACGTGAGGATCCGGAAAGGCAGATCCTGGGAGTACAAACAGCTTTTGAATCGGCTTTGAAATCTGAACCAGTTTTGAATCGAAAATAACTTCACAACAACTCAAACTTGAGTTGTGTGTGAAACATGAGATGAAACCACTTTTGAAACACTTGCAAGAAAGAATTTACTGATCTACACTGTAAAAAATTAATAATAAAAAGCTAAAATCATTGTTATTTTGATATGTTTAAAGAAAGCAAAATGCAATCTGAAAAAGCTAAGAAAAGTTGCGCAAAGTTTGCCAAGCAGCTGTTATATTATTTGTCTAGTGTGGATCAGGAAGCGTTGGCAGCTCGAGTGGCTAGTGGGCGAGTGTTGGCTGTGGACAGTGGAGCGTGGAGGAGGAGGGGCAGCGGTGCAGTGGTGCAGCGGTGAGTGGCGGTGCCAAAGGCGCTGTCTGTCTGCATTCCAAGTCACACAGAAGAGCACAAGAGGCAGCCAAGGCAAACCTAATCCAAAGACGATTGCCAGTGGCCCGAGGAAACCAAGTTGGATTCAAAGTCATCGTCAACTGCGGCTCCAATGTCCGGCTACTGATGGCGCTGGCGCTGGTGCGGTACTTTTGCTGCTGCTGTTGCTGGCACTGCTGCTGCTGCAACTTCTGCTGCTGGCAACTCCTAAGCGTACAAGCGAATCCTCTAAAAATTATTTATTAACATGGTAGAAATTCGCAAACAGGTTAAAACGACCAATCAAAACAACAACAACAACAACAAAGCGGCGGCAGCCAAAGACCCAAAGTGCAGATAATATTAAAAGGCAGTCAGCCAGCCAAGCCAAGCCAAGCCAAGCTGGAGTCGGAGTTGGAGTTGGAGTTGGGCCGACCGACTGGCAGACACATTTCGAAAAGGGCCAACATGAAATTCCATGGGAGTCATTGACTTTATTATTATTGGTTGGCTGGCTGGCTGGCTGGCTGGTTGACTTGGCTTGGTTTGGCTCGGCTTGACTTGACTTGGTTGAGTTGGTTGCATGGTTAATTTTCTTGGGAAAGTTTTTGTTGAAAGTTGGGCGGCCTTTTTTTTTTGCAACTGAAGTAGTTGGCGTTAAAACGAAGGTAAATACTAATCACTGGGTAGGACATATGTCAGTATATTATAACGTTACTCGGCTGCAAATGATTGAGGTGGATCTCAAAAAGCTCAATATAATTAAATTGCTATAAGCTTAAATGAAGTGCTTCAATTAGCAGCTGACTGAGTTAAAGTTAGGTTATAATCCTTACTGATTACAATAATATACATGTTTGGATGAATTTTATTTAAAATTAGCTAATACTATCAACTACATCAAAATTTTGTTTTAAAATAGCTGTTAATAGGTACTAAAGCACACATTTCTCCAAAAATAGTGAGTGTGCCAATACTTTTTGACTCACTGTATGCTAGCATACTGGAAATAAGGATGTCTTATTTAGTGACAGGACCAATATACCAAAACAAAGCAACAATACCTAAATACTACTAATTGTCTAGTATTTATATTAAGCAGTTAATTGTTGTTTAAGCTCGCTTTGGTCATACTGTTTCTTAAGCTCTAGTTCCAGCTTAGCTGCTTAGCTTAGCTGAACTTCGTCAAATTCTTGTTCATAGAACTAGTTCTCATTTTTGTAATTGTTGTTTAAGCTCGCTTTGGTCACACTGTTCTCTCTAGTTCCAGCTGAATTGCTTCGCCGAACTTCGTCAAATTCTTGTTCATCGAACTAGTTCTCATTTTTGTAATTGAACTACCAAATATGTGCTTGCTTTCTAATCAGAAACTGTATTTAGATTGTTATCACCTCAAATATAGAAATATGTGATATCCAACAGTTAGGCAGCATGCCCAATGCTCAAAATGAAGTTTTTAGTGAATTCCATTCATACCGCGCCTTTCTTGGTAACGCTGATTTGGGCCAAATAAATAATGCTGCATTCTGTGCCCTACCAATGGCCAACAAAAACAACAACAACAACAGCAGCGAAAATAGTCGGTATGTGTGGAATTTACACAGTATTGGGCCCTCGCCCTTCCATAGAAACCCAAACCTAAGCAGGCTGAGGCAAATTGATACTTTATTTATAGCGAAAACGTACAAAATTGGCAAATACCAAAAGTGCTGCGAACTGGGCGCAGCCAAAAGATTAAATAAGCAGACTTTTTTTGTACTCTGTTGCTTTTTGTGGGCGCGCGAGTCAACAAAAATCAGCGACCACAGTCCGAAACGATCCCGCGATCCCGATCCCGACCCCGCCATGGAGAGTTTGAAGTGCACAAACACAACAAAGAAGTTGCCCACAGAGCTGCCAGCCAGTTCAATTGAACGAACTACTGAAACTGAACGAAAGAGCAGTGTTCCTAATTAGAGTAGGAATAACGTTCGTTGGGCTTATCAGTATTACTTGCACATTCAGTTGTAACAGTTATTTGCTGCATTAAATATATATACTATATTTGTTTATATCAAATTAAGTAAATTTAAAGAAATGAGAATACATTCAAAATGAATAAAGCGAACCAGTTCGTTGGTTCATCAAATATTGACCGACTGAACTACATTTTGCAACTCTGGCTGACACAATATCTGCATGTGTGTGTGTGTGTGTGTGTGTGATAGCATTGGCAGCACTTTTGGTCCATTGGTTTTGGCCTGCTATTGTTGTTGGGAGCTGTCGGTGTTGGTGCAGCCGCCGCCGCTGCCGCTTTGGGTATGAATGAATTTATGCTTTTGTTATTTTTATGTGTGTTTTCACTGGAATTTCGTTGAATGCCTTATACGGCATTTCATTTATGTACATACATATGTATGTATGCATGTAGTTGTTATGTAGTTATTGTTGTTATGCTTTAGTTTTAATGCCCCCTCCCCTCCCCCCTCTCTCTCTCCGGACAGTCCAATAAAAGGATACAAATTTGGCTGTCCACTACTTTCATCGGCAATTTCATTTGTAATTGATCCTTGACGATTGCCAATCAAGCGATAAAACTCAAAAATAAATGAATATAAACCTATCTTAGACACACCGTAGTCCTTATACTCTTACAGCAGACTTCAGCTAGTGTTTATTCGTTTCTAACCTCACTTTACAGCTCTTTCTTTCCTTTATTTCCTCAAGGTTAATTGTTAATTTATAAGAATTAATTAAAAATAGTCAATATTTGCCTTAATAATAATTAAATACAACAGACGCTCGCAAATTGGAACCTATTTTGTTATTATGGTTCTTCTAATTTCTGATTAATTCCAATTTCTGAACAATTGATAAAAATAAACAAGTAAGAATGCGCTAGTCGAGTATACCCGACTATGAAACTCCCTGTACCCAGGTCTAAAACTTCCAATCATATGTTCGTCTCTTACACATGCAGGCACACATACACAACGACGCACACACACAAGCGTCAGCGTAAGCAAGGCATTTTGAGTCGTGGCTGCGCTTCTCTCCCCCCCTCGCTCCACTGGTGAATCTTGTTCGTTGAATAACTTCCGTGTTTATTATCCGATCGACCTGAAATTTGGACAGTAGATTAAGAGTGACCAACGTATTGTACATGCCAAATTCCAAAGCTATATATTTAAAGGTGTGGCTGTAGAACGTTTTGATGGAATTGCGGGAGAACGGGGTAAGATACCAGAGATTGGAAAGAAACATGATCTGCGTATGGTATACAGGAACCTACATTCCTACATTGGTGTCTCTAGCTCTTAAAGTTGCTGAGATCGACGCGTTCATCCGGACAGACGGACATTTGCACAAATCCAATACCCCCTTTTTACCCATTTTATGGGTACAGGGAGTAAAAAAAAGTGTTTTATTATAAAATAATTTGAATACACATGTGGGACTGGCTTTGACGGTAGAGCTTCTACTGTAGTTTTAAAAAATAATAATAATACTTCATGACTTTACTCCTCAGTTGTTTACATTGATTTAACATAAAAACGTTAATACATTTATAGCCTGGCCAAGAGCAGAAGAAAAAAACGTGTGCCTTTGGGGCCAGGTAGACAGCTTGGTAGGTCAAAACGGCAGATACGTGCAAGTGTTTTTGTTGTTGTTGTTGCTTGTTTGTTGCTGTGTGTTGTTGCTTCCCACGAGCATTAATAAAACTGACACGTCTCTTTCATATGCGAAGTTTCTTCTTCTGCACATATTTTTGGCAAAGCGTCGACGTCGGCGACTGCTGCGTTGGCCTCGAAACGACAACGGCGCCAAATATCGAACGTTGCAGCATTTAAAAAAACAACAAATTCTTGTTGCAAATTCATTTTAAAATATTCAAAGGCGCGCCAACAGCGCATGTTTGTGTCTTGGCTAACCACAAAAACTTGCAGCTGGCAACTCTGCCAGCTGTTGGCATATTTAGCAATCTGGCAACGCTGCGCAGCTATCGCGCGCAGTTTAAGCTTAAACCAAACTGATAATACAGATAAGAAATCGATGTGCGTGTTCTTATCATTTGCGATTAAAACATGTAAAATCAATACGAAGCTTATTACCATGGACCCACTGATAAGCTTAGGCTGTTTTATGACAAGATATGTCATTAATGAATTGCTAAACAGCAATATATACAAGCACAGCAACCAGCTGGCACACACATTGAAAAGATTTACAAATCTGCTGCTGATAAGGCAAACAGCAGCAGCAGCAGCAGTAGCAGCAGCAGCGTACGTAGAAAACAATTATAAAATCAACTAAACGTAGTACGCCAAACGAACTCAATCGCAACGCAGGCAGAAATCAACAATTTAATCGGTATCAGTCCAGCGGCATAGATAGACCCCAAGCAAAGATGCGCAGCTTGAATCGCTTTCGATTGATAACCTTCGATGTAACTAACACACTGCTGCAATTTCGCACCAGTCCCGGCAAGCAGTATGGCGAGATTGGTGCCCTCTTTGGCGCTCGCTGTGATAACAATGAGCTGGCCAAGAACTTCAAGGCCAACTGGTAAGCCGGCAGACAGACAATCAGCCAACAATCTAACATACATATACTTAACACAGGTACAAAATGAACCGGGATTATCCAAATTTTGGACGTGAGACGACGCCACGGCTGGAGTGGCAGCGCTGGTGGCGTCAGCTGATTGCGGGTAAGCGATAAACTGCAGCCGCTAAGCTTGTTCAAAGTGCAAACATCTAGAAAACTTTTCACTGATATGTCTCCGCCCTCCCCTCCCCACCAAAAGGCACTTTTGCGGAGAGCGGCGCACCCATACCAGAGGCAAAGTTGGAGAACTTCTCAAATCATTTGCTGGATCTGTACAAAACCACTATTTGCTGGCAGCCATGCAATGGCAGCGTGGAGCTACTACAGCAGCTGCGCAAGCATGCTCAGCAAACTCAGGATTGCAAGGTGGGCGTTATAGCCAACTTTGATCCACGGCTGGAGGCGCTGCTGCGTAACACAAAGCTGGATCAGTACTTGGACTTTGCTCTCAACTCATACTTTGCCCAGGCAGAGAAGCCGCAGGCGGCTATATTTGAGCGGGCCATGAAGGAGTCGGGCTTGGCGAACCTGAAGCCGCAGGAGTGCCTGCACGTGGGCGATGGGCCAACCACAGACTATCTGGGCGCCAAGGAGGTGGGCTGGCATGCGGCACTGGTGCACGAGAAGAGCCATGCGTATCTGGCCAAGAAATACGGTGCAGAGATCAACCGGAACCACGTGTTTCCCAGCCTCTATGATTTCCACAAGAAGTTAACCGATGACGCTGTCGCCTGGTAGAGCATACAATAAAGATCTTCTCGTACTTAGAACATTAGTTTTATTGTTAAGGGAGCTACGTGTCAGACTTGTTCAACTGAGCCATGAATATGTTGCCCAAGGGATTGTGTGGCTTCTGGCATTCGTGGTCATACTGCGGCCCAATAGCCCACAATGATTCCAGATCGTATTCCTCGCGTGCCTTTGGCGAGAATATGTGCAGCGCAATGTTGCCTATGAGAGATGCATATAAATATATTAACTGTATCTGTACAATGCTAGGTAAGAACCCACCCAGATCCATGGCCATCCAGTCGCGACTCTTTTCGCCCTCAATGCGGGGTAAGAGATCACCCTTGTTGCGCTTAATTTTGAACATGCGACGCACGAACTCCGCCGTGGCCAGCATGTGGCGATAGCTGCGAGCACTGCATACCACCAGATGATCCACATACTTCAGCTCCTCGGGCACATAGCATACGAAGATGTCGTCCACATTCTCCTTGCGCAACAGCTCGACCAGATCCTCAATATCGAAAACACCACGAACGCCGCCTGCCAAAGGAAAACGGATAAGCATAAAAGGATAATTACTGCACGTGGCGTTACTTACGCTTTAAATTGAGACCCATGTATTGATCCTGCTCGGTTTCGACTGGCAGGTGACGTTCCTGGTAACGCACCTCCTCCACATCAAAAATCTCCGTCGCCTCCTCATCACGGAATACTTTGTATTTATTTTGCACGCCGCCAGCAACAAAGGACTCATTCGCACTCTCACGTGGTTCCTTTGCCTTTGACTTTACGGGCTGCGGCTCCGGCTTGGTAAATTCATGGTGAAAGCCGCGCAAAATTGGCACGCTCAAACGCTTGTCGCGTATTAAGCGAAATATGCGCGTGTTTAGCATATTTCTATTTATTCTACTATTACGCGACCAAACAGCTGTTTGAATCAGGGCCTGTCAACTTGTTTAGTGGTTCATGACGAGTGTGACCATGCGTTGTGCGAACAACTGCAATCGATAATGCGATAACTTTTGTTGGTCGGTCATCGAAACATCAATTACTGCTAATTTTGTGGAAAGGAAAAAAGCGAGAGAAAAAAAAACATTACTAATCAAAACTAAACGCACGCATTTGGTGTTTAAACGCAGTTCTAGTTAATTATGTGGCAGAGGCGAACCGCTTGTACTTAGTTATTTATATACATATATATACATATACAATTGCCGCCAACAACACACGCCAGCGAGTTAGCAACAGACAACACAACTGTCAGACCGTCGTCGTAGTAGTCGAAATTTTCTTACGCACTATTTACTCGGTTCTCGGTTCAGTCGTCTGTCGGTGTCGGTGTGTCGAAAACAAAACGCAAACGAAATTTAACTCGAAATTCAAAAAGTAACAAGCAACAAAAACGTGTGGTACAATGAGTGAGAAGCGAACACCAGCGCTGAGAAAGGATAACACGCCCGCCAGGCTCAAAATCGAACAGGAATATAATGACAAAAAAACTGGATCGGGTTGGCATCGGTACTACAAGGTAACTACCATATTATTGTACACCCAAGGAAAGATACAGCACAAACACACACACATACACATCTATACCTGCAAACAGAGCGCACACATACAAGCATTTTTATTCCTTTTTGATTCGATTTCCACGAAAATGTGATGAGTGCGCAAAAGGCTTCTGCAGATGCCGATGCCTCCAACACCACAAACACACACAGCAAAAAAAAACTATATACATACATACATACATGTTTGCAAGTATATGTATGTGTGTATGTCTGTGTAGGCACGCCGCTCACGGTCAGCCCCACTGCGCTATTATTGTTGTTGTTGTTTTTGTTGTTGCTGTCATGTGAGCGTGCGCCTGTATTTGTAGCCTTTTGGTGTCGGCGTTGGTCAGCAGCAGCGGCAGCAGCAGCCCAACTCCGGTCTTGGGCTTGAGTTAGTGGCGCTCGCGCAACGTTTGCCCGAAATTCTCTCAAACCCATGCACACACACACACACACAAACACTTACACATACAATACAGATTGAGTGACGCTTAAACGCTCACCTGCTGCACTTTGCATGCGCTACTCTCTGGCTTGTTGCTGCTCTCTCGGATGCTGCTGCTTGTGCTCTTTCCTTGAAAATTGCAATTTACTCAACATTTGGTTTACCATTGTGGCCATTTTCTTGCACTTTGCGCCTCTCGCACGCCGCATGAGTGTGCACTCAAGCGAGCGTTTACGATTAAAGATTGCCAAAAAAAAAAAAATTGTTGCGACGTTTATTATTATTATTATTGATAAAAAGGCGTACGCGTCGCAAGCATTTGGAGTTCCGCGAAATTGTTGTCGGTATTCGTACATAATTCTAGGAAATACATACATACATATATATGTATGTATGTATGTTTTGGATTTCATTTGTTTTGATTGCTGCCTGCTGATAATTAATTTGCTGCTTACAATATTTTGCATGTGCAGATAATGTACTTGAAGTACTTACAACAGTAACCAAAAGCTGTCCAGTTTGATAGTAGGTGAAACTAGAATGTGGAGAGTTCGTTGAGCTTTCACTCAAAAAGTTTGCAATGCGGTCCTCTAAAATGCAAGTAGCACACGTACTCAAACACACACACACAAATACAGACGTAAACAAAGGGCTTGGGTTTGGGCCTGGGTTTCTTTTAGCCTCCCGTTGCTGCTTCGCTGCTTCGTCTTTGCTCAGAGCTGGAGTTTCTGCTTTATGGCCAGTTCCGGCGAAATATATCTTCAGCTGTTGCTGCCTCTGCCCGCTTCATCGTCGTCGTCTTTGCCACTCACTTGAATTTGGATTTCACGGAATTTAACTTCGCAGTTAGGATGACATTGCCTGCGTATATCTCGTTCTATGTATAGCTCTCTCTTTCTCTGTGTGTGTGTGTGTGTTTGAATGTTTTGTAATGAACGCAATTTGTTTGCCTTGCTCTCGCCCCTTCATCCTTTGTGTGTGTGTGTGTGACTGTGTGCGTGGGTTGGGTCCTTTGCGCGCTGCGAGGATAATCTAATTTTCCAACTAACTCGCCAGCAACCAATTAAGGCCAAGCTTGCTGGAATCTGCTTTTCGCTTGAAAGCGTCTCCTTTATACAATTGCACATTTCCAAGGAATTATTATGCTCCTTCGACAAACATCAACGTTGCAGTCCAATGATCCCGAATTCGTTATACTTTATACCCAATTACTTGCCCTTTTTGGGATCGGTGCAAAGATATATACGTTTGCATCTTTTAAGAAGGATTTCAGTCATATCTAATTTGGTGACTCTATCTAGACAGACATTCAAGAAAACCAAATATACTCTTGCTTTCCACTGAAAACAGAGCATTATAATAATGTATAACAGGAAAGAACGGCTATCCTCGGACTGCCGAAGCTATATACCCTAGCAGCAATGTTTTTTTTTATAGAAAACTCAATTTTCGACTGATTGCTCCTACGGAAGCTATGTGGGCCGATTTTGATAAAACTATAGGAAACTATATGAAGTATAATAAAACTTTGCTTAGTTTGGATGTAATACAAAAAGTTTTTCATACAAAAACTCATTTTTCGCACGATATTATGGCAGCCATGTGATATATGTAGTTGTCCGATTTTTACCAAATTTGCTCAGATTGTATACACTTTTCAGAGGCTTGGTTCGAGTGAGTTTGGTGAGGATATCTTCATAAACAATAAAGGTTATCATACAAAAACATAGTCTTTCTCCGATCATTCCTATGGCAGCTATATGCTATAGAGGTCTGATCCGGCTGATGCCGACATATGTACTGCCTGCAACAAAAAGGAGGACCTGTACCAAGTTTTATCACGATAGCTTCAAAACTAAGACTAGTTCGCATAGAAACAGACGGACAGACGAAGATCGCTATATCGACTCCACTATTCATGCTGATTCAGAATATATATACTTTGTTGGGTCGGAAAAGTCTCCTTCAGTCCATTACACATTTCGAGACAAAATTATAATACCCTCTGCCTAGGGTATAACAATAAACCAGCACAATATAATCTGTATTGTTATGCCTTATGCGCACTTCAATACATAATCATTTGGGAGTACCGTTTTGCGGGTTTGCGAGGGAGCTTTCAAGCGATTTTATCACCTCTCCTCATTATGACAACAACAACAACAACAGCATATAGCATAGACTATAGCGAACACGATTCGTGTTTCTTGTTTGTTGTGTTCCGTTGCAGCATGCAATTTGTATACCCCGTAAATGCAGTTCACTACAAGGGGCATATTGTTATATAAATGGCACACATGTGTTCTGCAAAAAACATATGGCAGCTGAAACTCATAGATATAGACAAACTGGAAGAGTCATGGAACAGGCAGCTTATTATTAATTAACGTGTACAAACAAATAAACAACAATTCTAGCTTGTTATACTTAAAGAGATCTGTTATGTTAATTAATGTTCGCTTCCCTCTGAGTAATGTTAAGTGATAACAGCGCTGTTACGCTCTAAATGCTCTGTTATGTTACAGTGTTTTGATTAATATAAGTATTAACTTACATATTTAAGGGATATCCTGTAGTCGTGACTTTTACGTGCCCCAGCCAAGTTTGCCATGCTCTGGAAATTCAAGCTCCATTTTCTTAATGCAACAACGGCGCAGATTTCACAATTGTTGCATGCAAACAATGTATATATATACATATGTATATACATAAGTGTGCATAGACGGGGTCACCTAAATAGTCAAAAACCATAAAATTAACAACAAGTGAGCAGTAAAATATAATTTAAGCACTTTACTATTAGTTTATGATGATTTTCTTATATGTCATGTAGTTATTATGAGCATACGTACATACTACATATGTATATTATTAGATCGATGTCACTATCAATGATTTCTTAAGCCCCTATCGAAGCTATTTTAGATAATGATACTATTCCATGAATTACTTAATATCTATTTGGCCATGCAATCAATTAGTTTTTATAATAACTAACTCTGTTTTATACAAGGGTATAAATGGACTGAAAGAGACGTTTCCGATCCCACAAAGTATATATGTTCGGAATCAGCTTAAATAGCCAAGTCGGTATAGCGATATTCGTCTGTCCGTCTGTTTCTTTGCATACCAGTGTCTGTCTTAAAGCTTTCGTTATGAAACTTGGCACAGATCCTTCTTATTGCTGCAGGCAGTACATATGTCGGAACCGGCCGTATCGGACCACTATATCATAGCTGGCATAGGAATGATGGGTCGAAAACTATGTTTTTGTATGTAAGCCTTTTAGTTTATAAAGATATCCTCATCAAACTTACCCAAACTGTATCTTTGTAGAGTTTATTCAACCTGATCAAATTTTGTGAAAATCGGACCACTATATCATATAGCTGCCACACGATCGGATGAGAAATGAGTTTTTGTATGCAAAACTTTTTGTATTACATCCAAACTAAATGACAGTTTTATTATACTTTAAATAGTTTCCTATAATTTGATCAAAGTCGGACCATATAGCTCCCATAGGAGCAATCAGTCGAAAATTCAGTTTTATATAAAAAACGTTGCTTTGGTACATCGAAGATACCCGCTCTTTCTTGTTCTATTTGTATAGTGCTTTCAATTATCGAAATTTTTGTACGAATTTGATCAGCTATCGAAACTATCGATGTTTTGTTTGCTGTACATTAAAATTAACCCGTTATTTGTGGATAAAACCATTGCAACTTTCGGTAACAGTTACAGAAGCGATAACGGAATGTGATGCTCAATGAAATATTGCTATGCTCTCGATCTCAGCTCGTTCTCTCTCTCTCATTCTTTGTGTGCGCCTTATCGGGCAATGCTCCTTTCAATTGTATTTCATAACAATCGTCAGACGTCAGCCTCAATTTGTGTGTTGATTGAGGAGAAGTCGCTTGGCGACTTCAATCTGATTCACCTACTTAATGAGGAGCCGACAATTAACAGTTGAGTTTAGCACACCAATCAAAAACTGCGCATTCAACTCAACTAAAAAGGCAACAAAAATAAGTGCCTTAATATAGACATCGTTAGTCATATAAGCCCCACTGTACACACCCCTTACATCCATTACACCCCCCTTCAGATTTACCATATACAAATTAAAACGATTAAATGTAGCCAAGTGGCAGCAAACACTAGAATTGAGGATCGCTCGGGACTGAATGCAGGCTACATTGAACTTGTAATTATTGTTTATTGTCGGTTTGGTCTGATTCGATATAATGAACATATAAAGAGCTGTGGGGCAGCTGATAACCAAGCAAGAGCGAAGATAATACCGCCAGCAGTGTGCTCTGTATAAGTATGTATAGCACATTTTGACCAATTAGTCATGCTAACGTGGCCCAGTGTCTTTGCACCCAAGGCGGTCGCTAGGCCAGAGACAGATAAGAGATATAGCCAACTTGAGTGAGTCGCTGTCGAACGAGGGCAACCCCAAAAAAGAATGCATGTTTTGTGGAAATGAATCACTGCAAAATTCCAACAGTTGTCATATAAATACATATATAATTTTCCCCCACAATCGTTTGTCTTTTCAGGAAATATGTGAAATATGCGATCGCGAGGCTAAAGAGCAACAGTTTACGACACTGGAATCGGAGCGTTCACAGAATCGGGGACTGAACCGTTACAGGGATGTGAATCCTTATGATCATTCGCGCATTGTGCTAAAACGCGGCAGTGTGGACTACATCAATGCCAATCTGGTGAAAGTAAGCTCAAAATTCAATACTATATTCCAACTCAACACAAACTAATCTTTATATGTATATTCATATTGCAGCTGGATCGCGCCGATCGTCAATATATACTGACACAGGGTCCGCTGCTGGATACGGTGGGTCACTTCTGGCTAATGGTCTGGGAGCAGAACTCGCGGGCCATTCTCATGCTCAATAAGCTGGTGGAGAAGAAGCAAGTCAAATGCCATCTCTATTGGCCCGATCAGCTCGGACCCGATCAGGCGCTCAAATTGCGGGATGTCAACTTGTCCGTCGAACTGGTCCGCTGCGAAACCTATCAGAACTTCGTGCGACGCTGGTTCAAGTTAGTAGATCATCCCATTAACTTACTACAAATCGTAGGCTATATAAAGTTAGAAAACAATCTACGGCAATTACCTAAGTTGTGGTTTTAGTTACTTACTTGTAATAGGATTTATCAGGAGTGGAATTACCAGAGCGTATTATAGTTTTCTTACAAACTGTGTGACGCATTGAATGAGACGTTTTCAGCCCCATTAAGTATATATATAATATATATATGCATATATAGTCATGTCCCCAAGAAAACTGTTTCTGGTTGGATTTAGAAGAATAATTGGGGGAAGTTTATTTGCCAGTCCGGCAAGCTATGCCCCTATTCACAGAAAAGGATTGCTGGTGGTGTTATTAGAGCCTTTAGCAAGATAGTAAAGAGTTAATTATAAAGAAAAAACCTATGGAATTTAAGGTTAACTTGAGGAATGAAATCTCCAACCCAATGGGAGAAGTTTTAGTAGCCAGTCTGGCAAACTCGCAGCTAGGTTGGTTAGAGATCTAGGAAAAGGAAAGGATAGGGATGGGATAGGAATTATATAGTAGACGACCCGATGGGGGAAGATTATTAGACACACCGGCAAGCTGTGCCCCTACTCACAGCTAGGTTGGTTAGAGATTACATTAAAGAAAGAAAGATCTAGTAAAAGGTAGGGATGGGATAGGAATTATATAGTTACAGAGTAGGAAATAGAAGGGGACATCGACCCTGTTCACAGCTAGATTACATTAAGGTAAGAAGGATCTAGGAAAGGGTAGGAATGGTATAATAATAATATAGTTATAGATGAGGACAAAGACAGGGGCAATTTTCCACCCGATGGCAAGCTGTGCTCCTGCTCACAGCTGGGATCAGCCAGAGATTTCCCGTAGGTGATTTAGAAGAGATTGCTTAACATAGGGAAGAGAGTGCTCAAAAGGGGTACAAATGAAAAACAGAATTGTATTGTGTATTGCATATATGTAGTATACAAATACAACCTGTTTAGAACTAGCCAGTCATAGCCTTGAATATTCTATAAACATTATTATTTCGTATAAAACTCATTAACTGTTCTGTTTTGTTTTCCACACAGATTAACTGATCTCGAAACGCAAACGAGCCGCGAGGTTATGCAATTCCATTACACAACCTGGCCGGACTTTGGCATACCCAGCTCGCCGGATGCCTTTTTAAAGTTCTTGCAGCAAGTGCGCGACTCGGGCGCTCTGAATAAGGATGTTGGCCCTGCCGTGGTGCACTGCAGCGCCGGCATTGGTCGCTCCGGTACTTTTTGCCTGGTCGACTGCTGTCTGGTGTTGGTGGATAAGTTTAGCGCCTGCGATGTGTCGAATGTGTTGTGCGAGCTGCGCAGCTATCGACTGGGACTCATACAGACTGCTGATCAGCTGGACTTTTCATATCAGGCAATCATCGAGGGCATCAAAAAGCTGAACGATCCCGTATGTATTCAAAGATCGCACACCAGTATTTAAGTTTCTGTTCATTTGTGGCAACGTGGGCACAACTGTGATATCTTAAACTTTGTAAAACTCTTAAATTCATGACAAAATATTGCAATTTATGAAAAATAACTTTTATTCATTGTAGAAAATTTAATAATATTGTTCTCTTTCTGCGAATTGTTATCAGCCCGTTATACACAAAATCCTTTGGGCTTAATATGAGCAACATTTTGGTAATTCTAAAAACAAGTTTGCTAGCTGCCAATTTATGATTTCAAGCCTTTTAAGCTCAATTTTTTAGTACAGTTTTGTATTATCTGTTTTCTTTTTTAGTCTCAATTATCTAACTTGCCACAATTTCACTTGCAGAGCTTTCTTGATGCTGAGGAGCCAATCATTAGCAACGAGGCAGACGCACACACGCAGGATGAGCAACCGCCGCCACTGCCACCCCGTTCCCATTCGCTTAACTTGCCGCTGGCGCCCATTACGGGTGGCGTGCTCTCCCTGGATATGCGTGCAGCGCAGTCGAATGGCGACAATCTGGGCGATGGTGATGGCATTTGTGACAAGCCAGCGCTGAGCAGCAAGGATGCGCTTAATAACATTATCATCAATCAGCACGAGATCATAAATGCCGAGGTCGCTGACAGTCTGCTCAATAATCGTCCACTGCCACCGTTGCCAGCGTTATCGCAGCATAGCGAGCAGGATTCGGATAGCGACGATGATGAGCAATATGATGACAACGACGACGACGATGACGAGGAGGAGTACGAAAACATTGATGAACAAAAAGTGGAAGCGATCAATGGCGATGCCACAATGCCCCACGAAGATGATGTTAATGCCAACAGCGAGAAGCCAACGGCAATTGATCAGCACAAGGTCAATGGCATTGATTTGACAGCGAGGTATGTGTTTGAAATGATTCTTCAACAGAATATATATTAATATAAACGTATATAACTCTTGCAGTTCCGGGGATGAGCTGAAGCGACGAAAACGCATCGAACATCAGGCCAATCTTGAGCAGAAAGTTAACGAAATAAAACGCAAACAGCGGGAAAACGAGGACAATCAGCAGTCGGCGAAAAAACGAAGGTCATTACTCACATATATTGCGGCTGGCGTTGTGGTGGGCGTCATTGCCGTCTACGCGTACACGAAGCTAGGTTAAGTCCTTGACCATACCCCCATACACCCCCCCACACACTTATCGAGCCAGAATGTAGCCCGTAGACGTAGCAATTAGCAGCATGTAGTGGCAGTAGCGTGACAATGATCCCAATTTTGGGCATATGTATATGTATGTAGGTCTTATCGAGCTAACATCAAATGTCAGCGCGACATAAACACTTGCACACACACACAGAGACACACACCCCACACACACACATACACACAACACGAGATGAACAGCGAACGAATGAACAAATGCGATTTAGTTGCAACGATAATGACAATGCATATTAGGGAATTTTTTGATATGAAACATTACAGAGAATGAAACCTTTAATCGAAAATACTACTGCTATATATACATATATATTTAAACTTAGTAATTCGGTGTAGATTAAAACCGATCACAAAACTAGATTCTTGCGCAATAGACTGACATTTTAGAACAAATTTTATTAATTGATACACTTACAAATATATAAAAAAAACAAAAAACAAAAAAACGAAGAAACTCCCCCCCATAAAACGTGGAACAAAACAAAAACCTTAAAAATATCGAGAGTTATAATAATAATACATATATCCATGCAAATGCATTTTTTCATTTTGCGCTCCTCACTCTTCTATGTACAATTTTTCATTTATTTTTTAATATGAAATAAAAAAAAAAAGTTGCTAACTAATATATATTTTGTATGTGTATGAGACCACGCCCACGTCCCCCCCGCTTCACTTGTTGTTGAACACACAAAAATTTCGTAAACAATTTTGACTTGTGAGTATGTATACGTACTATGTGTTGTTATTTATGAAGATTAACTAATTTAAAGAGAGAGCGAGAGAGAGAAAGAGTACATGGCAATGAATGCAGTAATGTGCCAAAAGAGAAAAACAAAGCATAACGTAAAGAAACGTAAGAAACGAAACGAAAGAAATGAAACGAAGCGAAAGTCCCTTTATATCAAGTATATTTACTTTGCCCGCTAACTGTAACTTTACCTTACCAAAAAAAAAAGGAAGAAAATAAAAAATGGAACTGGAAATGTCGCTCTCTGAACAATGCAGGCGCCCATTAAAAGCAATAAACGCAAATATGTAGCACAAAAAAAATAAAAATATATATTAAATATAACGATAATGAAATATATATATATATATACGAGCGAAACCATTTTGTATTCTAAACTAATGAAATTAAATGTATGTAAATCTTAATGCAGATAAGAATGAGTTGAAACTATTTAATGGTTTTTTTAGAAGTATAAGCGTATGCCCTAGATATCTGCCCACTTAAATTACCAACATATACGAACTACATACATAACAACTTACATATATACACACATATATATATATATAGAAATACACATAAATAAATGCGTGTAGCGTAAGAGAATGAACGCGTGTAAAACTGAAAATTATTTTTATATGTGTAATTCACAAATTTAATAACTAATACTAAAGCTAACCACCACCACCCACAATGAAAAAGCGAGTGCGCTTAATTCGACGACGACGATGATGATTTTTATAATATACATACATATATATGTATATATATATATACATAAACTATTGCAAAATACACATATTTATATGAAATATATATACATATATTTAAAAAGTAACAAATGAACAATACCTATAGTAATGCCTAGTTAACTGAACATTGGCTAAGTACACTGACACACACACACACACACATACACACACACGTAATATATATACATATATATATACGCCTAAGAAAGTATTCAAATAAAGTTACATTTAAGATACAAAGCCAAGCCGTTTCTCTTCATTAAATATTATGTTTTTCTGTATTTTGTTTTCTTATCTGTTTGCAGACGCCAAAAACGCCACATAGTGCCCAAGACAAAGTAACAGCCCACAATCCACAAACAATCCATCTCAACCTCCGCTCCTTGCACCAACAGAAAGTAACGCAATAAACATATCATTTCCCACATGTAGCAACTAATTACAAAATAATAAAACAAAACAACGACTTTTTCAATTATTATTCGGCATTTCACGAACTTGTATAAAGTTTCAACGAAAATTCTTTCATAAAATCAACATACTTGTTTGGGGTTAAAGGATTAAAGAGTTTACATTTTGCGGAAATAGTAACAGCGAGCAGTGAAAAGGTAATTTATCGTTCATCGACTTTGCAAGTTTTCAAAATATTTTTGCAGTTTACTGCGCAACGGTCGATCAATTGTTCTAGTGACTGTTATATAGTATAGTAAACTTAAAATTCTCTAAATAAAATATAGAGACTTCGCTTAGGAAAGTTTGGGCAGGATAGATATCTTCATAAACAAAATAGTTTTTCATACAAAAACATAATCGTCAAACGATCGTTCCTATGACAGCTATATGTTATAGTTGTTCTATCCGGCCGATTCCGACTTATGTATAGTCAGACGGATATTAAGATCGCTGTTGGCTATTCATGCTGATCAAGAATTATGTACACCCAACTCTTTTTTAACACGGTAGCTACGTTCCTCAGAAATCCGTGTAAAACAAGTAAGAATGCTATAGTCGAGTATACCCGACTACAAAACTCCCTGTAAACGGAAGGAGATATTTGACATCGGAAACAAACTTGACAGGCTCCCGCTATACACGAACCTACATTCCAAATTTGGTGTGTCTAGATCTTATAGTTGCTGAGATCCTTGCGTTCATACATACGGGCGGACATGACCAATTCGAAAACTCTTTTGATACTGATCAAAAATATATATACTTTATAGGGTCGGAGATGTCCCTTCTGCTTGTTACATACTTTTGCACATACCCATTTTATGGGTACAGGGAGTAAAAAGAGTTGGGTGCGATACTCAACGTTTCATAAGTGCTATACAATTGCCTATCTTAGAGGTCGCTAGTTTTGTGCCAATTTCTCTATTTGAAAGTAGTAATTTTTAAATTAAACGAATCGTAACGTTGCGTAATATCAGTACGTAACGCAATAAATATCGATATATATAAAGTAATCGAGTATGAGCGATAAATGTCTCATATTCATAAATACTCGATACTTGCACGCCAAAAGTACTCAATCGTCGACTTTGTTGTCGTTCTGCGAATTATAAAGAAATTTGTTTAAAAACATTCGGGTTTTACATCAGGTGCAGCATCCAAATTTGACTGGACATTAACGAACTAGAATGCCTGCAATAGAGGAGGCGCAAATAACTAAATATTTATCAAAGGTACGATGAGTCATATGTTTCTTTAGACATTCTTCATTCTTCCTGCTTGTCACGCAATTGAAACTCAATTAATTTGTGATTAATTAACTTGTAACTGCTTGTAGTATAAAAATATTGCCTTGACGAGAAAAGATGTTGTCGATGTAGTCACCACGTATCGCAGTCTGACATACGATCTGCAAAAATTTGGTGAGTAGAAGGGGCAACTTTGGTGAGTGGTTTTTACCCATACTAATAAAAATTTGCCTTATAGTATTCAACGATGGAAGCTCAAAAGACTTGTTTACATTGCAAGGCACCATACCGGTGGTGTATAAAAGTAAGCACATTTTCGTACTTGGGGTCGTTTCAATGACACTGTTATCTTTGATTTCACAGACAACACCTACTACATTCCCATTTGCATATGGCTGATGGACACCCATCCGCAGAATGCGCCTATGTGCTTTGTAAAACCAACTACCACAATGCAGATCAAGGTGTCCATGTATGTGGATCACAATGGCAAGGTATACTTGCCCTATCTGCACGACTGGCAGCCACATAGTTCGGATCTTCTCTCGCTTATACAAGTTATGATTGTGACATTCGGCGATCATCCGCCCGTTTACTCAAAGCCCAAGGAACAAGTTGCTGCGCCATATCCGTCGAACGGTGAGTGCAAGTCTGAAAATAACCTTAATTCGTTAAACCCAATTTGTTTTAATTTTAGCTTACATGCCGCAACCGATCGGTCAGGGTGGTGCTAATACATTTCTGCCTTATCCAACCGCAACTGGCACCAGCGGTGGCAACTTTCCGCCATATCCGACTGGTGGGAACTTTGCACCCTATCCGCCGAGCGGTGGTTCGGCTGGTAACCCCGCTGGTTACCCGCCCTATATGAATTACCCACAGCCGGGTGTCTATCCGGGTGGTGGCGGCTATGTAAGCACTAACTTTCCTACCTACTTTGACGGTAATTAAACTATTAACAATTTCGCGCTTAGAATCCCGGTGCAAATGCAAATCCCAGTTCTACGGGTACCATTACGGAGGAGCACATCAAAGCATCACTTATAAGCGCTGTGGAGGACAAATTGCGGCGTCGTATACAGGAGAAGGTAAATCAATACCAGGCTGAAATAGAAACATTGAATCGCACCAAACAAGAGCTGGTAGAGGGCAGTACCAAGATTGATGCCATTGTCACTCGCCTAGAGCGCGAGCAAGTGGATCTGCAGAAGAACATAACCATATTGCGGGACAAGGAGGAGGAATTAAAGAAAAGTCTTGAGACCCTCGAAGGCGCCGAGGCCATAGATCCCGACGAGGCAGTTACCACCACGGCGCCCCTATATCGACAGTAAGTTCTCCGACTATTTAGTGTGCTCAGTGTCTAATCTATTATCATTCTTAAGATTACTTAATGCCTATGCTGACGAAGCTGCCACAGAGGATGCCATCTACTACTTGGGCGAGGGCCTGCGCGGTGGTGTCATTGATCTGGAGACGTTCTTAAAGCATGTGCGCACCCTCTCACGCAAGCAGTTCATATTACGCGCTACAATGCAAAAGTGTAGACAAAAGGCTGGACTGGCTGGCTAGTGACATGCATACATACATATGTATCCGTAGTGTTTGTCGTCCTGTCTTGTTGCAGTTATTATTATTATTTCCTCAATTGCAGTTCTAAAGTGCCGCCTAATATTCGATCACCACATAATTGATATGTTAACATAATATATTCTGTACTGTTTTAAGTTAATATTGAATCTTTGAAATATATACAAGTATATGAATAAAACCCCAACGTACGTTCACACGCCCACACATATCATTTATTCAAGTATACATTTATCTCTTAATAACGGAATGATTGCAATTGATCTTAATTCTCATACATAAATACCGACGGTTAGCAGCAGAAAAACAATGCCAAAGCCAAGGAATATTGAGGCGCACAGACTGATCAACAGCTCCTTAATCAATGTACGCTCCTTAGCATTCTTCCGCGAGACGACAAATATAAAGAACCAGGCCGTGAAGAATGTTCCAATGATGAGGAGCACTGTGGCAAGATGTGGAAAAACCGCTGGATTGACCGGCGACACATAACGCTGCATATGTTCCATGCTGCAAACCCAAATACGAATGATATTAGTTTCTCAATTATTTAAGTATTATACTGTTTTACTCACATTGAACTTGTTTTATTGAGTTTTTGTTAATTTCCTCTTGTACGTGGCCCGGCCTGAGAGCGGTTAGGGTTGAAATGAAATATATCGCTTATCGATTTATTAGTTATCACTTGATGCTTTGTTCAATCGACTCATCGCTACAGCAGTAACGATTCATCGCTACAAAAGAAACGATTCATCTCTAGTCAAAACGTGGTTTGGTGTAAAATTACAATAAAAAAATAACAGAAATTTCGTTCTTTAATGTTTAAAAAAAATATAGATATAGCGAAATATAAAAACAAACTGGCACCATGAGCGATGTAAGCATATATGCCATAACAATCTCGCGTCAACAAGCTCAAGTTCTTTGTTTTTCCTTTCAGCTTGAAGAAATGGACAGCGACAGGCTGAATGAGCTGGAATCAATTCTGTATGCATCCATACATTATAGTGATGCAACTAGCGAACAGGAGCAGCAACAAGCGTTGGCTATGGACGCGGATGCCCAAAGTATGCCACCGCCCTCGCAGCAAAAAGAACAACAACAACAGCAGCAACAACAACAGAAGCAGCAGCAGCAACAACAACAGCGCATTGTCAGCAACAAGCGTGTTATCAACAATGCAGCAGCAAAACCTCGCTACTGGACGGAAACCAGGAATGTATCTGCTGCAGCCGTTGACGATTCTGCGCAGTCCGAGCCAAGGACATCTGGAAAAGGTATGCATACAAATCAGACAATGAATACATACATTTTCCAAGGAGCTGCCCTTTACCCTTTGCATGCATTTTTCGCCAGTGTTGAGTGGTTCACGAGTGAACAAAACAAAGAACTGAACTAAGGGAACGTTCTTTCCTTATGTTGATTACTACCTGTAACCATAATCTGTGCAAATGTATGTAACAGGCAGAAGAAGACATCTCCGACCATATAAAGTATATATATTCTTGATCAGTGTCAAAAGAAAATTCGATTTGGCGTTGTCCGTCTGTATGTCCGAGCTCGGCAACTATAAGAGCTAAAGACACCAAATTTGTACGCAGATCAAGTTTTTTCCGATTGGAGATATCTCCCCCCGCACCCCCGTAGGATTTGGCATGTATTATGCTTGGGTCACTCTTAATCTACTGTCCAAATTTAAAGTTGATCAGATCATAAACACGAAAGTTATGCACGAAAGAAGATTCAGTGCTGCAGAGCGGGAGGAAGAAGCGCAGTCGCTTCGCTTGTGTGTGTGCGTCTTTGTGTATGTGTGAGTATGAAGTAAGTGGACGAAGATGCGATTGGAAGTTTTAGACTTGGGTATACAGGGGTTTCGTAGTCGGGTATACTCGACTAAAGCATTCTTACTTGTTTTGATTGTTTTGCTGCAGAGTTTTTGCGAGATGCATGTTAGGTTTCCTACCCCAAAAGTACTCTTAATATTCTTGATCAGCATAAAAAGACGATAGCTCTAGCTATGCTTATCTGTTCCTATTCTAACTAGTCTTAATAGAATAAGGCCCGATAAGCAACTGTGTCATCTGAGTGAACTGAGTGAACTGAGATGAATACGTTGATTGATTGATTTTTCACATTTTCTGTTAAACATCAGAGGCGATGTGAAAATGTAATCATTTACACATTAACCTCATATTTGCTGCCAGCTGAATACCTAGTTGGCCTGTGTTATTTGAAATTGATGTTGAAACATTAGCATTAGCATTCAAAATTACTTATACAATTATAATGACACAATACTGGGTGCTCCGTGTGATGAAGACTATTCCACTGGGTCTTTATAACCAGCTTAGCAAGATGAATAACAGCTTTATCGTACTGGTCACCCTCAAGCTGATGTGCATCGTAGCCGTGTTGAACTATTACTACGTTCATTACGGCTATGACTTGATCCATTGGCGGGATGAAATCTCCAGCCATCCGGTGGACTATATGTTATCAACCATAGTCCTGGCCGTGTGCTTGCACACTCTGATGTCGTGTTTCGAGGTCACCATTCTGGAAACGTTAATCAGACGCAACACGTGTCGTTTCAACAAGCCACGGCAGTACTATGAGGATCGGTATAGACGTTTTGTGTTTATGCGTTTGGTGCAGCAACTGGAGAACGCTTTGCGGATTCAGAAGCGTTACTCTCAGCCGAATGAGCCACGCCGCCAGGTCGACCTGGCAATGCTGCAGGATTTATACCTATCTCACGAGCAGATCCTTCAAGCTGTTACCGAATTTCGCACCTCGGTCGCTTGCTTGCTGTGGCCCAATCGTGCTGAAATGCAAATGGACGCGTTTGTGCTATATCACATTGATGAGACGCAGCTATCCGATCTTAGAAATCAGGACTACCGCCTAAGCACACCCGGAAGCTTAGATATTCGTAACGAAAGTTTTAAACGCTTGTTAAATCCATCTGGATACTAAAATGTATATTACACATTTACCCATTACCATCAATAAAATGAACACGTTGCTTGTTTTGAACTTAAGCCTATTGACTTTATCCTTAACTCCTTACAGCCAAGCCAACAGAGGAGATCAAAGCCGCCATGTCACCTACCCCCGCAGCTGCTGGGAATGCCACGCCAAAGAATCAACGTCCGGAAGTCAACAGTCCCAAGAAGGCGACTCCGCAGCAAAAGAAGCCCAAAACTCAAAGCGAAGCTCAAAAGCTGTTAATGCGACAACAACAACAGAAGCAACAGACGCAGAAGAAACTGCGGCAGCTACAGCAATCAATGAAAAAGGAGCAACAAGTTGAAAAACCAGCAAAAGCACAGCAAACCGCAAAAGCTAAGAACGATGATGATGAGCCCGAACGTTTTGATCAACGGCTGCTGGTGGCAATACCAAACAATTGGCCGCCACCCAAACGTGAGCCTGCCCAGCGTGGACCCTTTGGTAAGGCCAATCGCAAGCTGGAACAGTTCCAGCGTTTGGCAGAGAAGCAACAAAAGTCCAAACGGGTGCAGGCTAACAAGGCTAACAGACGTATCAAAGATCAACAACCAATAGAACTTATCAGCCTGTCGGACAGTGAGAAATCTTCTGATGCGGATGATGTTGTCATCATACCGCTGCCACCAGTACCCATTATAAATTTGGATGCTAGCGATGAGGAGCAAGAGGAGAAACAGCAGATAGTACAGCCATATCTGGAGGAAAATGCCATGGATGCTGCTGATGTTAATTTAGGTGTCGTTTGCACTATGGAACAAGAGCCAGAGGCAGTGCCCTTAGCGCTACATTCACCCTCTAGCTCGGTCTTATCTAGCGATGACTTCATCGTTCAAAAGGACACCAGTCGGCTACTGGCAGAACGCGCCCGGGCCACAGACGAGGATCTCTTGGTATTGACAGAAAACGCCATCAGAGATGCGGCCGAACCGGGTAGCGGAAACGAGCTGGAGCAGGAACCGGCGGCAGACACCTCATCCGAGTATGAGTTTGTACCGCCATCCAGGCTTGAGGAGATCAAGCAAAACTATCGCGTGGATGAGCAACAATTTCGCGCCCTTGATGTCTACGAAAGCGAATCAGATCTCACCGAAAGCGGCATTTACTGCAAGGCCAAACAGAAGGCCGTGCCTACAATTATACGAAATATTGACTCCGAATCGGACACCTCAGATGTGGAGGAGGTTGTGGATGCCAGCGTGAACAAGACAAAGCGTCTACGCAAGCGACGCGCCTCGAGTACCAACCAAAGCCAATCCGACCCGAACAACGAGGGTGACAAAGACAAAGACGACACGGACAGCGATAATGACATGCAACAGGCAACGGGCGTGCCGGGCATTGCCCGTGGTATGGCTTTGGAGCGCTGCAAGCGCAAGATCAGGCGCGTAGGTCAAAGGCGATGCTCGGAAAGTTCCGTGCCAGCGGAGCCGCGAAAAGTACCCGACTACGAAGGTAGTTCGGATACTGTTGAAGAGGAGTCGTTGCCCACCGCACGTCAGATTGCCGAGCGACTGCTGCAACAGGAGCAGGCAAAAGAACAAGCGCAGGCCCAGCCGAGTCATGCCGAGAGTGATGAGCAAATGGATAGCATTGGCTCCGATGCCAACACTGAGGACGAAGCCGAGATGCATGATGCCATGATGGAGCCAATAAACGTGGTATTAAAGCGTATCGATGGCGAAGCCCTTAGTGCCAAACGCAAGGAGGAGCAGGACAACAATGAGCAGGAGAAAGCAAACGTCACCGAATCAGAGCCGGAAATGCAAGCAGACACTGATGAGCAGGCTAATGTTATCATGGATGAACCCGAATTCGAGCCGGTGTCATCACCAGAGCCAGACTCACTGCTGCAAGTAGAACACAACGTTGCGGAACTAAAGGAACAGCTGAGCGGCGGTGAATTAGTGGGCTGGAATGATGAAATGTGTCGCTTTTACAATGACAGCTGGCATGGCGAGCACTTTAATTTGCAGAAAATTCATAGAGCCATGAGTGGTAAGCTCATCTTATTCAATTCAGTTAAAATCAATTAGCAGTTCTATTGCAATTTTGTAGCCCAACGGCATGATTGGAGAATTGCGACAGCAGATCGCTTTCCGGTGGCACGTAAACGTTCCAATCTTAAGTGCACCAATTGCTTCGAAATGGGCCACATGCGCTCCAAGTGTCCACGTCCACGAAAGCCGCTCATTTGCTACACCTGCGGCATGACCGGCCACGCCGAGCCACGTTGTCCGAATGCCATTTGTCTGGGCGTAAGAAACTTACTTCAACTTCCATTGAATATATTAGCTGATTATACTTATATTCTGCTTTACAGTGTGGCGCCAGGCAGTCAATTTATGTACAGAGGTGCAACAAGTGCTCATTTTTCAGTCGCATGGTCTGTCAGCTGTGCAAGATGCGTGGCCACAGCACCGATACCTGCCCGGATAAGTGGCGTCGCTATCACTCCACGGTAAGCTTTAAATTTGCAGCAAAACTCCATACTAGAGTATTCATTTAACTGCCCTTATTTTAACCAATACAGACTCGTTCCAATGTTGTTTTGGAGAGCAAGGTGCAGTATCGTGAAAAGCATTGCAGTTATTGCTCCGCACGTGGCCATATGTTTGAGGATTGCCGTCAGCGTATTGGCGAGTATCGCAATACAAACTACACCAGTCAGATTATATCACATCAGAAGGTTTATAAGGATATCCCCGGGCCCATAAGTTATCTGACGGATCAGCGTTTCTTTTTTGAAATCGACACTCCATTCCATTTCAAATGGAGCTCTGAATTTTCTAAGAACAGTAGCTATGCGCGTTTTCTTAAAGCAGTTGGCCTGGCTCGTCCGCCAGACAAGCGCAAGAAGTTCACTGCAGCGTTGATGCAAAAGGTCTACACGAATGACTATGTGCCCAATCCACAGGCCGCAGCGGCCCGCGGCATAAAGGCGGCGACTTCGTCTGTAAAAATCACAGAGCTGCCACCAGAGGACAAAACAGAGGAGGTAGCACCGCCAACAACAGTTGCTGAAACGGTCACAACGCAGATACAACAGAAGGAGGTCAGCAGCAACTCTCTAAGCAAGCCTATAGAAGGTAAGACCGTTGTCAAACCAACCAAGTCGACTGTTACACCACATGACTTGGACTCGGACTCAAATTACAGTTTCTCTGAGCACTTTGAGGTGCCCAGCTCGACAACAGTAGCCAACGAGCAAACTCCAAGCAAATCTCGTCCCATGGACGCTCTGCCCGATATGATACCCCTGAACTCAACTAATGATAATGCTGAAGATAATGATGATGATGGCGTGAACATCAGCAACGATTGTCAGGGCATTTCCATGTGCGTGAACAGCAAGACAACATCAACAAACTCAACATCGCAACCAGAGAGTTTGCCAGATGTGCCATCCGAGGCTAAAATTCTAATGGCACGCGATCAGACCGAGTATTTGTTTACGCCGGAGGGACGTCAGTTCTTGACTGCATCGGCCAAGCAGTGCAATGTGGATGTTCGCATGGATTTCAAGGAGTACGGTTACGTACTTGTCATTTACGGTCTGAAGAAGGACCAAGAAGATCTCCAGCTGATGCTGTTGCGCCGCAACAATGAGGTGAAACGCAAGAGCACCGAATTCCAAAGCCAAAAGCCGCCAAAGCGTATCGATGTGCTCATACGCTTTATGCGCGATGGCATCAATAGCCTGTCCAGCGATCTTGGCAATGCCAAGGGTCATTATTTCCGCATCAAGGAGCTGGAGCGTATGAATACCAAAAATGGCTTCAAACTGGCTGAACGCAAGCGACGTTTGCTCAATATGATACTGTTCGGCCAGGCGGGCCTAAACAATGGCAACATGCATCTTGACCAGCTGCTGATAATACTCAAACGTTTGCTAGAAGAACACTCCTCAGATGAGAATGCCACGGCCATCATGCGCAATGAAATTGAGGAACACTGGCGCGTTATATTTAGCGCCTATCCGCATCCCAACTATGAAGCGCTCCTGCAGAGCTATGCAAAGCTGGATGTGAAGAATCGCATGGGAATGCTCAACATTGAGCCAGCTGTGCTGGGACAGCAAACCACACGCAAGTCGCAAACCATGCAAAAGCGCGATCGTGAGTCTTCACCGCCGCCACCGCCGGCTTGGAAGCATGAGGAGCGTGCACCGCCACCGCCATCCATGCAACAGCAGCAGAATAACAGCAACAATCGCCCACCAAAGCAACGTACACAGTCCAATGCCAAAGCACCAGCAGGTCAGCAGCAGGAACGACAGCTACCGCCGCCACCTGTTTGGCAGCATGAGGAAGGCGCACCTCCACCGCCATCCATGCAACAGCAGCAGTCGCCACAGCAGCATAATAACAAATCGCCCACCAAAGCAACGCGCACAGACAAATGCCAAATCGGCAGGTCAGCAGCAACGGCGTCTACCACCGCCACCCGTTTGGCAGCATGATGAACGCGCACAGCCATCCGCCTCCATGCAACAGCTGCAACATAACAATAATAACAATGGCAACAAGAATCGCCCAGCAAAGCAGCAACGACCCCTGCCGTATATCAAATCGTCAGGTCAGCAGCAGCAGCAGCAGCAGAGAATGATGCCATGTCATAATCTGCAACAACGTGCGATTGGGAATCTGCAGTTGCATTGCAACCGTCCGTTGCAGTCCGAGTGCGTCAAGCTGCTGGCCGGTATGGAGCGTAACTCAAGCAGCATCAATACGGATTCCACAAAGCCGTCCATGTTTTGGTCTCGCGAATCGCTCAAATACTTGGATGACCTGCTTAAGCTAACAGCCAATCCGGAAGCTCTGGAGCGTTTGTATCGCGTACTGGACCGTTCGCGACGTGGACACTTATCGCATAATGACTACCGTGCTGTGATCCGACTGCACTCGCTAATGCGGGCCAACTGAAAGTTGTGTGCTGACTACTAGAGGGGGGGTACTTATCAGTTTTATACATTAGAAATGAATTCACAATGGGTATGTCAAAGATATTACCCAATACCGAATAAAAGAAATCTGGACTTGAGTTTTAAGTTTTCAAAATTGCACTAATCTTAAATTTATTCTTTGGTAACAAATATGAAATATACAAAAAAACAAAAGTAAATACAATAAATACTGTTGTTCATATAAAGAGTTCAGACAATTTTGCAAATCAATTGATAGATTCGTTTGGATTGATGATCAGCCTCGGATGATTAATGGCATTATTTCCTAAGCAACAAATTACTGATTATCAGTTGATAATGCTGCTTTTGGCGTTGCATATCTAAGTTTCCTTCAGTTTCCTTTAATCCACATTAAACTGCAGCGTTTCGACATCCATCTGGTTTTGGGGCTGGCCAAGCTGAAGAAGGAATTTGTGCCAAGAAAGGAAAGCGTTTTCAAAGCTAGTGAGAGTGATAGATAAACCTCTGGAAGCACAAGAAATGAAATAACATCAAACATTTTTTTATAGATACTTGTGTTAAACCAAAATTTTAATAATAATATGTAATAATTTATTGACTAGAAGGATTTACAAGAAATTGGGATGACAAAGTAATTTACATTTTATAATATAATTTTGCGAGGATTTTATTTTGTAGGAAAGTCTGGCCAGTAGTTAATGTAGTATCTATGTGTAGTCCCTTCAAACAACCGGTCCAGCCAATTGCTTAGGCCATCTAATAAGTTGTCTTCAAATAGCACATTTGATTCCACATCCGATTCTTCAGAGTAGTTTACCCCTAAGAAATTTCCTATTTCTGGATCATCGTTTCTATCCAGCAATTGTTTGGTCATTTTGATCATTCTTTTTGTTCCACGTGCGCATTCGGGATGCTTAGCATGATATACGCAAAAATACTTCCGGTGTCCATTTAATGCTATAACGGTGCCCACACAGTTTCTTGGATTGATTTGTAGATTTTGTGTTGTGCATAATGATAGGCGCAGCAGCTCTGAGTACCACGACAGTCCCTTCTCAATAAGCATATGTCCAAATAACAGAGTCTTGGTTCTTCTATAGGGCCATACAGCTCGATGATAGGGCGGTATAAGTTTCGTTCGACTCTGCAGATCCGTTATCAGTAGAATCGTCCGACAACCGGGTTTCAGTAAACGAACTAAGCCATTATATTTCTCCGCTCTGAGCTCATAGAGCTTAAGTTCCGGCACATGCTTCTGCTTATTGCATAGGTTTTCATTAAGCTGCCCCTGTAGCTTAAGGCTCTCCTCCTCAGCGCGTACAAAGTACATCATAATATATCCGACAGCGAACATAAAGGCAATTGTGCCCAATAGCGATAATGCTGCAAACAGATGCTCATCTTCAATATTATCGGAGAGATAATCAACCAAATAAATCAAGCGAGATACCCATTTACTTAAGATTCCCTGGGCATGCTCGTCGAGCAAGCTCTGCACAAAAGCCTCATGGGTGAGAGCTTCAGATGTTTTGAGTAGTCTTTGTACGGTTAAATTAATTTCATGTTTGGTTGAGTTGATTGTCGTATTGTTAAGATAATCGGTAGTTTTAATGTCTAGTTTAGCGCCATCGACCCATTCGTATTTGATTTGGGTGCTATCTCGTCGCCAAATGACCACAAGTCGTAATAGATTGTCTTCAAAGGAGCCCTTGGAAATTGCATTTAGGAAATCCGCCTGCTTTTCCTTATACATATACGCAAATCGTACTCGCTCCAAGCTATAGCCACTTTCCAGGGCAATATGTCGAAGTGCTCCGCGCGCTATATCATAATCCGGAGAGTTTTCGGTTATTAGAATCACGCAGAGGCGCTTGCGGGGTCGATTCCATTCAGCTGGACACACTCCCTCCAGCACTTCCTGCGACGATAGCCTGGGCAGTGACAAAAATTGGTTTGTGGAGATAATGTTTTCAAGTGTTTGAGTGGGAATGTCAGCCATTGAAATACTTGCTACGGCTCTCAAAGAGTCCTCATTGAACAGAAAGAGTGTGTCCAATTTGGGATTAACTTTATAACGTTCTAATATCATCATAGTGTTTTTATTTGTAAGATCCACAAAACCAAATGCGACACGATCATGAAAGGTGAACGCAGATATAAGATATCGCAATCTGGTTACACTACGTGGTTCCAAAACCAAGGCCCGAACTCTATTATCGTTCCAACCATTAAGGAAATCATCAAGATTATCATCATTAATGCGTTGACCGATCTTGAAGGGCATTTTCTTGCGTATAAATTCGTTTAATTTCTGTTGTGTATAAACATTCTCACGATACACATAACTATGGCCGCCCAAAACAAGCACCATTCTTGGTATATCATCTGCTCCAGTTTTACGGAGTATAGTTGGTTCGTGCGCTGCATTTATGGTTGCAAAGTGGATGCCAAGGGGCTCAAAAGTATCGATTAGTTTCTTAAAGGCTCCAACTATTCTTATACACCCGAAACACCAATCGTTGTAGAACATTATAACATGCAATTTGGTTTTGCTTTTTGGTATAATGGTTTGTTCAAAGTAATTGGATGTTATCGACAATTTGTGGAACAGGCTAATATCCTGATCGAAAACGAATTGTTTGCCAAAGAACTCCTCCATGGGGTCGTACCCAAAGCGGTTATAGCCGCTATAATCATGCTTTTGTTTGATATAATGCGAATCTTCACTTGTTATACCATGGCGATCATATATACGCCGCCGATCCGTATCACTCAGCAGCTCATAGGCCTTTTTTATTTGCACAAACTTTCGTTCAGCATCCGGATGATTGCTTTTGTCGGGATGCCATTCTTTTGCCAATTGTTTATAGGCTCGCCTTATTTCCTGCGGTGACGCTGAATTGGTTACTCCAAGCTCCTTATATGGGTTATTCACGGCACACAGGCATAGCGCAGCTAATGCACTAAATACCAGCACATTGAACATCCAAAAATGATTAAACATAAGCATGGCTGCTTTCCTCAATCTACAATATTATCCCTTCTTTTTTTTTGCGCTCTATCTAATACGCTGCTCGCGTATGGGGGTTGGTCCGTGCTCCAGATACGAGAATGATTGATGAGGCTATTGATTTTTAATTGAGTTTATTCTATTCAAGAGAATTAACGTTGCTGGCTACGCACATGGCGTTCCAAAAAGTTCTTGATTTTTGCTTATTATCAGAACAAATTCTTTTGAATTATATTTCTGTGACAAATAAATTATTACGCTACACCCGATAGGGTTGACGCGGAGTATGAAACTGCAGGGTTGTCGTAGCTAAGCAAACAAATTGCATGGTACGCTGATCATGAAATACGTTCAAGTAGCTAATAGCCTGTTTCCACGACAGCCAAATATGTAACATATAAAAAATGTGGATGATGGTGTTTCCACGGTCAAATGTGAAACGGTATACGAATTAGCCATTCGCCCGAAATAAATCAGCTGGTCGGCTTATTTTGATGCAATTTTTTACGAAAAGTGAAAAATATGGCAAATAATGGGAGAACAGTAGTAGAAGCAAACTTGCATATCAATAGGCAGATAGTTGCAATAAGTTTGTACAATTTGGATCCATTGGTGGATGACTGTGATGCGGAGATGGCAGAAATTTGCAATGAAATTGCGAGTGCGCACCTGTGAAGTGCACAAATTTCACTGCTCCCAAAGGGCGGTGTACCTTGTCAAAATCTTGCTATTTCGAAGGTGCACCTCCGGATAAACCTTCCCTTTTAACCTCATCCTTACTAAATACAAAAATATTAAGATATAAGCAATTTACATTTTATTTCAAAAATTAATTTTGGCGCACAATTCGTCATTGTTTACCTTTTCCCCAGTTAATCGATAAACATCGTGTGTTCGATAGGAAAATACTAAAAAATGCCAAGGCGAATGGCATCATATTTAATATATGACGAATTCGTCATTTTTTTTCTTATGGGATTTTCTACAGGAAATATGTATCATATTTCCAACATCCAAAAAATGACGAAAAATGTGAAAATATGATGTCGTGGAAACAGGCTATAAACTACCATACTGTATTTTTAACGGTTTCTAATCATATAAAAAAAAAACTTTAATTTAAACTACAATATAGTTTACTTATTTGACCGATAATCACTGTCAAGTATATTCGAACAGATCTACAAGATGTGCAGTTAAATTTTATTTAATTTTTCGATGAATGAATATGACAGAGGCACGAAACGTATCTAAAGATTAAAGTTGCTAAAGAAAATTAAAATGCTCCTGCATAAAATAAAATATACAAATGGCAGCTAATCTATTTAATTTTATTTATTATTTTTCAGTTGTGCATTGATTTTAATTTCCTTCGGAAAGATTAGTATGCACCAGTGTTGCCAAAGTGCTAGTGTTTGTTTTTTTCTTCTAATGAACTCCATACCATGCTGTGTGTTTTGTGAAAATACTAGAAATACCACAAATACCACTAGTCAACGTTACCCAACATTGAAAGGCCTGTCCAGCACTAGGCAAATTAAAGATATAAAATTAAATAGCCAGAAATACGCGTGTGTGACGTACTAATAGTTTAATTATTGTATTTGTAATTTGTGATGCCTAAATAGACTGAATTTTGAGCAAGTGTTTGTGCAATAAAAAGGGCAGCGTTTGAAAAGTGCACAACAAATTAAATACAAAAATTTTCAAGCTACGGCTACTGGCCAAAGCAGTACAAGCAAGCCACTGCCACTGCCCCTGCCCCCTTCGTCGCTGTCGTTGTCGTTTGTCTGCTTTGCGTCCCCCGTATGTAAATGTAACCCGATGGACGACGAAGGCGAACCAAACAGATGATATTCACGCTAAAAAAAAACAACAAAAACAACAACAACAAATACGAAGCGCAGCGGCAGCAGCAGCAGCAATCATGTACATATAGTCATATTATTCAATGAGTGTGTGCGCGAGCGTATAAAAGAAAATTAGATAAAAAAAAAAATAAAAAATCAAATGAAATTAGCGCACGCCTGAATTTCGAGTTTGGCGCAAGGTGAACCGAACCGAACTGAACTGAACCGATCCGAATGTACATAAAAGTCAACGAAAACAATTTTCAATTTTCTCTGTCCTCTCTTTGTGTGTGCGTTGTGCGTGCGAACCTGAAAGTGCTGCCACCTGCAAATGCAATTGCAATTGCATTGATTTATGCATACATACATACATAGTAAAAACGTTCGATTTGCCGAGGATATACATATACATATATACAACAGTATATACATACATAGGCACGCACACATACACATATGCTGGCTGACTGATAAAAGCCTCACACAACACACACAAGCACGCACACATACGCACGCAGAGCTTTGTAAGTTTACGTTTATGATTATTTTGTAGCTGTTTATTTTTATATACATACATACATACATACATATGCATATGCATTGTTGTTGTTGCTAACATATCGCTCTGTTTTCCGTCGTTCGGTTTCTATTTGGTTTTTGCAAACTCATTGAAAAAAAATAACGAAGAAAATAATAATAAAAATATATAAACTTAATTACATTCATGGCTTTGCTGCAGCAGTAATTACTCTGCCGACAAGTCTCACTGACTGCCTGCCGCATTCAAATTTCTTACGGTACGCAGCCCCCAGAGCCAAATGTTAATTATGTGCCGCTACCTTATCCCTTCGCCCCTCCCTCTCTTTAGCCACCCGCACTCTCATTGCTGCCACAAACGAAACCCATATTGTTGACGCAGTTCGCGTCGCGTTTGTTTATGCTCCCTACACACATACTCTTACATACACGCACACACATATGCACCCACAAGTTTTGAACCGTTGCACTGTGATTCGAACTATAGTCAACAATGTAAGGGTTAAGCCGGAGTCACACGATATGGCATTTTGCCACTTATGTGGCAACCCTACAAAACTCTATATAGTGAGATAATTACTCACTAAATGTCCCAAATCAAAGATATCTATAAAAACGTGCCACATAAGTTTATAAGTTAGAATACTTAACATATGTATATTTCTACGCCATATAGAACTTTTTAGGGTTGATTTTGATAACGATATTCTACTTATATGGCAAAATGCCATACCGTTTGACTCCAACTTTGTATGACATATTTGAAATTCGCAATGAATTTGATGATTCACATAAGAACATTTCTGAGAGTTTACTTTACAGTGCACACTTGATAGAGTGAACCTAAGGGTTTTCCTATACCGAAGTTGATCCCTCTAAATTTGTCTGAGAAAACTAGTAAAATAAATATTTAAAATATATTTATGCAAACTATTAATGTAACAAAAAGTTTGTGCTTTCTTACTAGCAGTTTATATATCCGAGTGCTTAATCCTTTAAGCACGCAAGAACAAGTAAAAATGTTCTAGTCGAGTATACCCGACTACGAAACCCCCTGTGTATCCAGGTCTAAAACTTCCTATCACATCTTCGTGCACTCACACATACACAAAGTCGCACACACACGAGCCAGAGCGTAAGCGGGGCATTTTAAGTGGCGCCTGTGCTTCTTCCAACCCGCTCTGCTGCACTGCACAATCTTCTTTCGTGCATTACTTTCGTGTTAATTATCTGATCAACTTTAAATTTGGACAGTAGTTTGTGAGTGATCCAATCATAAAACATGCCAAATCCCAGGGCTATATCTTTAAAATTGTGTCTGTAAAACGTTGTTATCGAATGGCGCGGGTGCGGGTGCGGGAGGAGATATCTCCAATCGGAAAAAACTTGATCAGCGTTTGGTATGCAGGAGTCTTTCAGGAAATACGGACAGATGGACTTGGCCAAATCGAATTACGGAGGTGCGGGTGGAGATAAGTGGAGATCGGAAAAAAACTTGATCTGTGTTTGGCATACAGAACTCTTTCAGGCTTCTGCAAGCAATTGGAAATCACATGGGTATCAATATATGCCATGAACTTCTTAATCTCAATGTTAAAGTTCTTGATTTGTATTTTAAACATGTACTCATTTCTTGTACCCAACTGTTGATACTCGAACCACTGTGCAGCGTACACACTTCTTCTGTGTGGTGGGTCGTGTATACCCAGCCTAATGGTCGCATTTGTCATAGCTCTGATAAGATTGACATGCGAGTATTTGCGCGTTTTTACACGCGTGTAAGCTAAGGTAAGGTAAACACGCCCCAAACTCGTCTCATATCACAGCCCCAAGAAGTTTGGGGGCCTTCAGAGTGACGCAGCGCCAGCAACAATAATGTAGCCAAAACCTATACGGTTCGATTTAATGTTAATTTTGGCTAAATGCAATTGTGTGCTTTTTTTCGACAGTTTTTTTGGTAATGACAAACACAATTAGAGAGCAGATTGTAGGTCGTTCAGGATTATATTCCATTATTTCTGTAAATACCCAAAAAATAAAAACAGTTTGCATAAGTTTTGATTAATTTTTGCATTGATTTCGTAATGAGAGCTTAATATGCCTTGGACGATAATAGTACCTTGGACGATAAACGTTTTTCAATCATTTTCGCACCAAGAAAACAACTTCTTTTATCATTTTCATCAATGTACGTCATAAACACATATTGAGGCCTGTTTACATTTCCGAATACGATTCATTAGTTCCTGAACTCTGAATCGCTTACAATTAATTTGATCGATATCGGAAATGGAATAGGTTCTGATTGCTTAATTATCATCAATGTCGTTTCAGTAGCTTGGACGCCAGTTCAAAATATGTAAACAAGCCTTAAGTCAGACAATATCTCATATATACTAAGTGAATTGAAAAGTAACCTCCTTGGAAATGAAAAGAAATGTTTTTTCTTTTTATTTTATGCAAAATAGTCCCCTTTTAGATCAAGCGGTTTTACAAGTTTTGAATCCCATCCGAAAAGTACTTTTCCGGAGAGTCTGCAAAGTACTCCTCCCTAATATCGATGATCATCGCGCGCGATCTGAATTTTTCTATTTATGAGCCATCTTTTGAGGTTTCGGCACAGACAATAGTCGGCGAGAGCCAAATCGGGCGTATACGGTGCATGGGGAAGGAATTGGAGCCCTATATCGTATACTTTAGCCATGGTTACGATGCTCTTGTCAACTAAAAATGATGCCAAACACGTCAACAACAATCAGCTGTCAAAAAGAGCTGTAGCGCGCTGAAATTTAGGATGTCTGCCTAAATATGAATGGATTATAAGGCACCATTAGCTATTTGGCGATAACAGCGCGATTTTGGCGGTAAAGGAGATTACTTTTCAAACCACCTAGTATATGAATGAGTAACCCAAATATACATAGTAGTAGGAGTATTGTATGATTAAAGGCTTGTTTTGTTATCAATATACCTTGGAATACACATTTCGTTTTGAAATGACGAAAGTTTGTTTATTTTTTATTTTGCAGTGACACACAAGCACACAGAGACACAAGATTGGCTTATTGCCGGGGCACGCAGGCTGGTCGAATTGAGGCAGCAGCAGCAGCAGGAGGCAACACACATAGAATAAAGTACAGGAAGCAATGTCCAATAAAATCAATCCGAAACGCCGTGAACCGACAGCAGCAGTAGCAGCAGCGACGGCAGTAGTGGCCACCAATACGAGCAGCTCGACCGGCTCCAGTGCTGGCAACACATCCTCGGCGAACACATCGTCCTCGTCCAGCTCTTCACTGTCGTCCGCCGGTGGCGGTGATGCGGGCATGTCCGCCGATTTGACATCACTCTTCGAATGCCCCGTTTGCTTCGATTATGTGCTGCCACCGATCTTACAATGCTCAAGCGGGCATTTGGTGTGCGTCTCATGCAGATCGAAGCTCACTTGCTGCCCAACATGTCGCGGCCCGTTGGCGAACATACGCAATCTGGCCATGGAGAAGGTAGCCTCGAACGTTAAATTTCCATGCAAGCATTCGGGTTACGGCTGTACTGCCTCACTGCTTTATACAGAGAAGACCGAGCATGAGGAGACCTGCGAATGCCGGCCATACCTATGTCCCTGCCCGGGCGCATCGTGCAAATGGCAGGGACCGCTCGATCTAGTCATGCAGCATCTGATGATGTCCCACAAGAGTATCACAACGCTACAGGGCGAAGATATTGTATTTTTAGCCACCGACATTAATCTGCCCGGCGCCGTCGATTGGGTTATGATGCAGTCATGTTTTGGCCATCATTTTATGCTCGTGCTAGAGAAACAGGAGAAATACGATGGACATCAGCAGTTCTTTGCTATTGTTCAATTGATTGGATCACGCAAGGAAGCCGAGAATTTTGTTTATCGTCTTGAATTAAATGGCAATCGACGCCGCCTTACCTGGGAGGCAATGCCACGTTCCATACACGAGGGCGTTGCCTCGGCCATACTCAATTCGGATTGTCTGGTGTTCGACACATCAATTGCGCAACTGTTTGCCGACAATGGAAATCTGGGCATCAATGTAACCATATCTCTGGTCTAAAGAATGTGCATCGTTTCTAAAACGATATTCAATATATATATATATATATACATATGTACATGTACTACAAATGTTACATCAAACCCAAACAACATTACGTGTGTTTGTATGTGTATGTATTGCGGTAGGTCTGTCTATCTGTCTGTCTATCGTCTGTCAGTTTACAGTCTCTTGCCGTCGTCTGGCGATAATTAGTAGATATAGGAATTTAATTTTCAAAAAAACAAAAAGAAAGAAAAACACATTTATTCAAAAAGCGTTTTTTTTGTGGGTTTTAGTTTAATTTAGTTTGTAAGCCGGTCTGTGTGGGCAAAACACTTGGAGCGGAGCTGCCCACCATTCTCATACACACACACAACAAACAAACACACACCATACATTCATTACATACAACTATATACATCTTTACATCTAAACACTGAGCAGCCTAGTTTAGTAAATTAAATTGTAAATTATTTTATACAAAAAATAAATGTAAATGCTATAAAAGTAAACATCACTTTTAACGAAATTAACAAGAATAAAAAATATATAAATAAATACAATTATTAATGTATGTAATAACTCGAGAGTTGTAAGCGATTGCGACAATTTTTGTTCATGCCAAACGAAACGTAACACTTTTTTTATAATAATAATAATAAAACAATACAACTCGAAATTGTAACGATGAAACATCCTCCCAAAAAGACAGTGACATTTTGTAATAAGATTGTATCAATTACTTAACCCCCCCAAAAACAACAAATGAAAGCAATCTAATGTTTAAATTTAAATAGTTTAGAACGATCTCCCGAACAGTTGATTTTTGATTTGTTTTCTTACTAAGTTTTATTGTCAATAAATTGCAATTGAAAATTGTGAATGTGGCGGTTAATTAATACAACTGCAATGTATTTAGTTATAATAACCATAAACACACACACACAACAAGAACTACAGAAGAAAAATAAACGTGATTAGTAAAATGAAAAGTCTTATCAATGAGAGCTATATTATAATATTGCTCCAAATTGAATCAGCTGCACACGATAAATAAATTAAGTTCGACATGATTATGGTATAACTATTAAACAAAATTAAGTAAAAGATATTTACATATATGTATTGTATGTATTTAAAATCGTTTATGAAATAACTCCCACAATTTGCAACATGTATCCCCCAGAACATTTCAGAACTAAAGACAATGGAGAACTAAAATTGTTTCGTTGTTTTTTCTGTCTTGACAAGTGTATCTTACGATAAAGAAGGCTTCTCCAAAATTCGCAGGGATATTTTCTTTGAAGTCATATAATTTTTCTCCGTACAGTTAGATAGATATAATCCAGAAATCGCTGCTGGGATTTGCTTGCAGAGCTGAGCAAATAGCTTGTATGTAATATAAGATCCATATATTTGGCTTATTTAAGGGATAAGACGATTTCTGGGACAGGTTTTCTCAGCCGCGTACCAACCTTACGCTCATCTTATTAGTATAAATTAGACTAAATTTATATCATTACTTACCTTGCAGGATTTACGTACAGTAAGTCTTAGGAGTTGTCAAAAATTGAGAACAAAAATGCCTCCGAAGTTGCTTGGCAAGTCATCCACAGAATTAATGCAAGAACTTTTTCGAAATCTTCAAAAATCTCCGCAAGTTAACGTTAAATTCCATCAATAATACAAGTTTGACAGCGGCTGTTAGTTTCAGGCTATAACAATTTTTCTTGCAGAGACAATTGCTGAAGACAGTGAAAATTCTTGGATTAGTGCTGTGAATGAGTTGACATCCAACAGAAGACATATTTAGCTATGAAATTAAGATTTCAGCAAGTCAAAAAAGGAAAAATAAAATGAAATCTTATGGTTTTTATTGGCAGACACGTCTAAATGGACATTCCCTAAGAATTTAGAATGGAATGTCCATTCATTCTTAACTTACTCTTCCACTTCTACTTATCGTTTGAGATTGAATTCATGGCCAACTATAATTCTGGGCAATGTAATATGATTAGAGCAGGCCTGGCCATTTCGATGGAACCTTTGCCACAAACCAGACGAACAAATTTTAGTTTTCCTGAAATCATAAACAACTTTTTTAACAGAACCAAATTGCCAATCGTACTAAAAATTAATACCAAAAGTTTTGATATATTATTTTTTTTAAGAATCTTTTCGGCAAATAGGCATACGCAATATTCTGCATGCACTAATCGCGACGCGCTAAATTGAAAAGTGTTGCCAATTTTAGTCAGTATATACTATTTAGTTATTTCAACAATCACAGGAGCGAGCAAATGCAGTCACGTCGTCAGCGTCCGGCCGCCGAAGCTCCACAGCCAGCGGCTGTGGCGCTACCCAAGGATAACAACAGTCCGGAGCAGGAGTCTTCGGTGGAGCAGCTGGATAGTAGCAGCAGCAGCACCAGCAGCAGTGAATGCGAGAAGCCAAGTGAGTCGGCAACCAGAGACTTTTTGGTCTCACTGCTGGAGTGTCCAGTATGCTTTGGGTATATGATGCCACCAATAATGCAATGCTCGCGGGGACATCTCATCTGTGCGCAGTGCCGCAACAAGCTGCATGTTTGTCCAGTGTGCCGCGTGCCGATGACCAACATACGCAATCTGGCCATGGAGAAGGTCGGCTCCAAGCTGATGTTCCCCTGCAAGCATGCCTGCTACGGCTGTCGGGCTCGTCTAACGTATGCAGATAAGAAGGCACATGAGGAGGACTGCGAGTTTCGGCCATATCCTTGCCCCTATCCGGATGAAAAGTGCGAGTGGCAGGGTGCGCTCAAAGATGTGTATAAGCATTTTGTGAACACACATCAAAACGTTATTACAATGGAGGGCACTGACATCATATTTTTGGCCACCAATGTGAACCAGGTGGGCGCTTTGGACTGGACCATGATACAGTCGTGTCATGGTCGTCATTTTCTTCTATCGCTGGAGAAGGTGCAGATCAGCGAGACATGCCAACAGTATTTTGCCGCCTGTCGCATGATAGGCTCCGTGCGCGATGCCGCCGATTTTGACTATCTCATTTCACTCGATGCCAACAATCGCACACTCAAATGGAAGTCCAAGCCGCGATCCATACGTGAGACATTCGTAGCGAACACAAATGCAGATTTTCTGGTGCTTAACAAATCAACGGTGGAGCTCTTCTCTGAGGATGGTAATTTGGCGTTAAATATAATTATTAAAAAGGCCACCACTGTAGCCAAAAACTGAGCACATCCAATCTGCCGATGGGGCCAGAAGCAATCTGTCTTGATACGGTCCAGTCTTAACAGTGTATTTCTTTGTGCTCACAAATGTATATAACTTGTATTTAAATGCTTCCGAGCTATACATAAACTCTTCTCTTCCCTGGTCCGGGCGGATCAGCTCAAATCGAACACAAAACTCTTCTTGCATGTGCCAGTTCAGTTAACTAGACAGACGGGTTGGATATATTAAGTAAACTCAGTATTTGGGGATATGAATCCATGAATAGTTGTGGTGATTCCAGCTGACGGTTCAATAGATTTATGGCAATTTAGAACATGGTGAGTGAGAGACATTTATGCTCAATGCAATAGTTATTTATCTGAAATTCTACATTTTAGCGCCCTCTGTTCACCCATCAATGTGAATGCCAAATCGCAGAGTTGCAATGGCGACAATAAGTATGCCAGTAATCGACATATCGCAAATAGACCAATTCAAATTTAAATGTTAAATAAATAACAAGCTGTGTCGCCGACTGTCGGCACGTTCAAATTAAATTTTGATAATTGCCAAAAATTTGAATTTTGTCAAAATCTTTTATATTGTCGCTCATTGCACTGTTTTGAATGTAGTAAAAACGACATGGAGTATCTTTTGATAACAACTTTCGGTCACACTGCATCATAATAACACAGTTTTGTTGCTTTTTGTGATTTTTTGACGCTAAATGGGAGGGGGCTGGTCGAAATAACACGTACTTAAGTGCACGCTCTCCAATGCCAAAAGAAAGATAATTAAACGAAAATAATGGACGAAGTGGATAAAATCATTATGCACCAGCTGCAGCAAATCGATGCCAGCATCGAACCCACCGATCAACTGGCCAGTTTCACGCCAGAACAGGTGGTGCGAGCGGTGTCCAGTTGCCTGCTGGAAATCAATCCGTCGATGACGGAGTTGCCACGCTTCTTGCCGGGTGGCGCGATGGCGCAGCGCTTCAGTGTGGCCACAACATTGGCCGAAAGGTGCAAGGAGAGCGGCTACCGCGGTGATATTGGCTATCAGATATTCCTGTATCCCAACGCTGTGGAGCTGCGTCGCCTGCTCATGTATCTGATTGAGCGCCTGCCACGCGAACGCCAAAACGCTGACAATCTAGCCAATAAGGCGCACACACTCAACGCCAGGGAGCAACTGCAGCGGGAGCTGCGCAAGAAGCTGACGGACCAATTGAAGGCGCCCTGGGTACCACAGTTCTGCCGCGCAGTGGCCAACCGGCAGAAGGAGGGCTGTAGTTGTCAGTGCATCGAATTTAAGCCGCACTTAAACTTGAATGTGCCAGCCGCTAATTTGGCTGAGCGGAGTAAAGAAGTGCAGCAGTATTTCGAGCAGCTGGCGCCCAATCTATTTCAGCAGGTGGATGCCAGCTCATATGATCTCATTGCCTCGGTACTGCACAAAAATGATTTGGAGCGTTGGGGCGAGCTGGTGCCCAAGGCGGTGACGGTCATTTCGGCGCGTGAAGAGCCAGAGCCGGTCAGTGTATTGCTGCCAGCTAACGATAAACCTGCAATAGTGCCAGAGACGGCTACGCCGGTGCAGCAGCTCGGTGACAAGGTGCAGCAGCTGCGCGCACAATCCGAAACTCTGATGGCGCAGCGTAAAACGCTTAACGCCAGCATTGCTAGCTTCAAGTCACGTGAATCGGCAGCCTTGGCCGAACTGGAGCGCATACAAGCCGTGCTCAAGCTGCACGAGCGTAGCTGCCTGGTGCTGGCCGAGCCCGAGGAGAACGTTGCCAAATTGGAGGCGCTGCTGCGCACAACCGAAGCCAAGCGACAGACGTTGACGCAGCAGTGGCAGGACTATCGCAGTCCGCTGTTAAGCAACTTGGAGAGCCTGAAGTCGGCCCAGGAGGCGCAGCAAGTACAGAGCGTCCGCCTATCGATTGAGCAACTGGAGCAGGAGCTGCTGGCCAAGACGCAGCAGCACAGTGAGCTGACATTGCGCAGTGCCGCACAAACACAGTTGGCGCCACGCAAGGAATACACGCGCCGCATACACGAGTTCATAGGCAACATACGCAAGCAGCGCGACGACATCTACAAGGTGCTGGATGATACGCGTCAGCTGCAGAAGCAGCTGAACGTTGTGGCCGCTCAGCTGGAGCGTCAGTTTAACTACACGGATGATTTGCTATTCCAGAGCGCCAAGCATGATCTGCACGCGAAGAAGGCCTACAAGCTGTTGGCCCAGCTGCATGCCCACTGCAGTGAGCTGGTTGAGTGCGTCACCAACACCGGCAACGTCAGCAAGGAAACACGCGAGCTGGAGGTGCAAATTGATGGCGAAAAGATGAAGAATGTCTTGACCAGCCTGCAGCAGATCACTGGCGACATTAACAAGTTTGAGCAGCACATTCAAGAGCTACAGTCACAGATACGCACAGTTGAGAATGCAATTACAGCCGCTTAGATTATAGGGGAATTTCCCGCATAAACGATATTAGGATATTACTTATATACATATATGTATTAGTGCCAATTATAACAGACCACTCACGCATAGCGTAGTTTCTTGTAGCCAATATTCAATCTATGCATTTTTAAGAACTTAATAAACGGACCTGATCAATTTCAATCGAAAATTCGAACTATAAAAGACATTCACCATCCTTTAATTTTTAACTATTTCATTGTTTTTATACTTTTTTGCTGGCAAGCTCTGCAGTGTAGAGCCTACACATTTCTTATATTTCGTGCCAGTGTAAACGGGGCATTGGCCGGCTACACTCTCTTAATGGTTCTCTCTTTGTGAGCATGCGCTCTTTTATACGCTTCTAGTCGGTCATATTAGCGTGTCGCTAAATATGCACTGCTTTTGGGAGAAATTCTTAAAAATTCAGTTTGTATATATATCGTAATATCGTAAGTAATTAAAATACTCATTGGAAGTAAGCTTAAGGCCTTAGCAGCGATAGCTTTTTATTCAGTTATGCGGAATTTATAATTACGTGGTAATATATTTATACTAAATTTAGGAAAATATCGCAAGTAAAGTTTTGGGAATTTATTATTCTTTTATTATTATTATTTTAATTAATATAGTTCTATTTTCTACTTGATAATAATACTGGATTGATAAATATCTCAATTACTTTTGATTCTGTTAACTGAGCGCGGGAGCGAGTAGTTGTTCATTGCGTGCGTTAGGGCATTCACTTGTCGACGTGACTCAAAAGGCATGTCTCTCTTGTTGTACTCCCTCTGGTTTTTGAATCTGAAGCGGCAGTTATAACTGCCGGCCGCGGACCCGGCTGTTAGTTGTTGCTCGCCTTTTGAAGTGTTTGAAGCTGCAGCGCGTTGGCGGCGTGTCGTGTTGTGTTTTTGTTTCAATTTTTGTTGATTTACTTTCGTTTGTTTTTAATTTAAAGTAAATTTCCAAGCAACAGACACTTGGGCTTGGGCTTGGGCCTGAGTGCCCGCCTAGTGCTCAAGGGTTTTTTCTCAACTCTAAAATTAAAAATAAAAAACAAAACTAAAATAACTAAAAAAACAACAACTGGCAACATATCAAAATAAAACACTTGAGTTTGTGTTTCAGTGTTGCTGGGGTGCTCTTGTTGTTGTTGTTGGTGTTGGTGTTGCCCTGTGCCGCTCCAGAACTCGTTTGTGGCCTAGAGTTTTAGGTTCTTTTGCATGCCGCGATAACAAGTTTAACCGGTGTGCGTGTGTGCCGCGTGTGTAATTGTGTGTGACTATATGTGTGTGTGTGTGTAGTGTGTGTGTTGTATGTGCCTCCTTCAACAAACTGTTGCGCTTGGTCGCTGATGACGTCGACCGGCCCTTTTGCGACTGCTGCAGGCCATAATTATACAAAAAATATTATAAAATAAAAAAGCCGACGCTTTGACCAATTGAATTTTAATTAGAATTGCTAAAAACCCTGAAGGTCGTGGCCCTGCTGAGCCAAGCCAAAATTAATTGGGTTCCTCGCAAACCACAACCCGCACCCCGCACCGCGCACCGTCAGCAATTGTCATTTAGCCGGCCGGCTTGAAAAATTCCAATGTTTGGCTTTCTAAAAATAGCTATGAAAACACAGGTTGACTCTAACGGCACACGTCACACCGCACACCTCACCCCTCATACCTCATAGCTCATACTAGGCACCCATACCAACAACAAGCACAACAACAACACTAATCAAAACCGTCAATTATAAAATGAAATATTGAATGAAAAGAAAAAAAACAAAAACAAAAAAAAATCGCAGTAAAAAAGTGAACTTTTCACGTTAGCGACATTTTTCAACGACTACGCAATAATTTGTTTATAGCAAAATCTATACTATATAACATAGAATATCGCAAACTGATAAAAAAAGAAATGTTAATAAATTGAATTTGTTTTATAGCACGAAAACGTCGAGAAAGAGTGTAACGAAAAGCAATAAAATTAAGTAAGGTTAGGTAACATTATAATTATAATCGATAATACGAACTGCAAAGTTAAGATCAACAACAAAAATATGACACCATCGCCCACAAAGGAGCTCATGAATGCCCCAACAATCTCCCGACGTCCGCGGGAGGAGTTTGCCGAAAAGGTGAGTAATTCCTGTCCCTTCCTATCGTATAGTTCATAAATATCATTTCTATTTTTAAAATGGTACTAAATGTGCTTCCTGGATTTAGGAGAAAAAAACAAAATAGAAATGTGCTTTGTATTCTTGGCATGGCTAAAAAAATATAAACAAACATTTGTGCTTTTGTTTGATTTGATTTGTTTGTACAATGTACAATATATCCATAGATATAGTAAACATATGTAGCTAATCGAATAGACAAATAAATAACTCAGTCAGCCCTCTGTCGTAATTTAGTCTGCTACCAGGTAAACTAAAGTTCACAATGTTATACAAGATTTGGCTATATAATCAAATGGCCTAAACCTCAATGTGATTGATAAGATATTGGCTGGCAACGTTAACTGATAATGGATTTTTTGCGATCAAATGTGATGTGTCTACAAAAGCTGTTTGTTTATAGATCAGTTTTGGCACTAAATGTTGTCATCGATAACAATATGACTAAGGAATTTTAATTTGTAGAACAGCATAGAAATATTCCTAGAATTTCTCGCATTAATCGTATTATTCTGGCATATCTTTAAAACAAACTTATTCCAAATGTTACATTTAAATGGATAATATCAGCTGTTCCCCTTTGAGACAAACCATTTGTGTATTATTATTACAACCAGGGACACATTCCTTACAATTTGTTTGTTTGCTTGTTGTTTTTTTGTTTCCACAGTCATTGCAGTTGTACTGACGTCAAAAATCCATTTGAAATGCAAATATGCAAAATAACAATAACAAAAGCCAGCAAAAATACAAATTCGCAGCTTAAGTTGAACGAGAGGTCAATGAGTTACAATATAATAAAAAACTAGAAAGAAAACCAAAGCTACTATATACCCTTGCAGCGATCTTTATCAGACAAAAGCTCAATTTTAAACCGATTGTTCCTGTAAACTATACGATATAGTTATCTGATTTGACTTTTCAACCGATTGTTCCTTTAACTTTATGATGTAGTCATCTGACTTGTATCTAAATTGAATTTAAAAACTTATGATAAGATTCGCAATTTTTGAAAGAAAATAACTCTATAAAGTTTATACTATAAACATAAAAGTTAACATAGAAAAACTCACTTTTCATTCAATTGTTCAATAGGTTAGGTTAGGTTGAGACGGCAGTTCACCCGCAAGGGTGGACCATCAGGTCCTTAGTGGTACCGCATATTTAAATCTTGCGACGTCTTGGATTCTTTCAAGACGATTTTCATCCAATTGTTCCTATGACAGTTAGGTTAAGTAAGGTTAGGCTGAGATAGCAAGTCACCCCCAAGGGTGGACCATCGGGTCCTTACTGGTACCGCATTTTTCAACCTTGCGATGTCTAGGATACTTTAAAGACGATGTTCATCCAATTGTTCCTATGACAGTTAGGTTAAGTTAGGTTAGGTTGAGACGGCAGGCCCCCCCAAGAATCCATCTGGTCCCCAGTGGTACCGCATTTTTCAACCCTGCGACGTCTAGGATTCTTTGTAGGTAATTTTCATCCAATTGTTCCTATGACAGCTATATATAAAATGAGTAATCCGATGTTTATATGGCTTAGCCAACATCTATATAGCATTTTGAAACAACAATTCAATTCTCTGCCTATCTTTCCTTTGATGTATTAATCCGATCACACAGTTTTGCCGATTTCTAATGTATGAGACTAGCTTAGCATGGAAATGTACATTGCTAGATGGATTCTTGGCTGTGGATCAAGAATACATATATATTTTGTTGGGTCTGCTTTAAGGCGTTGCATATTTCTTGACAATATTTAAGTATCTTCCTAAAGGGTATAAGAAACAACAATAAACGATGACAGAACGAGACTAAAGTGACTTGTGGCTAAATTCCTACACGTTGCGAGTTGCGAGTTATTAACTGAAATGTTTGTCATTATTATTCGATTATTTTTCTATATTGAATATATGAGAGTGTTGGCCTAGCTAGTATACAGTTAAAAATTCATATGTAAATCTGCTTATTTATGGCTTGTTTTGTTCTGCTCCGCTGCTTTCTCAATATATATAGTAGTAACTATTGTCAATGCAGAGGGCTTTAGAATGTCGGGGAGAGTTTTTTTTCAGACTTGTGTATATTTATTCATCTGCATTTCAGACAACCCAAAAAGAACTAAGAAAATAAGGCCAATCAGCAAAATTGTTGCTTAAATCATTGATTGATTTGCAAAAAGAAAGAAATGTCATTTGGAAAGGCAATGTCCATCTTCATTTGATTTGAATGTGGTGCAGATCAATCAATTTGGACTCCTTCCTACCTGTGTGATATCTGATATAAATATACATATATATATATATATAAAATTTATGTATTTTTCTGACGATTGCCACTGAAGCGTCCCAATGCAACAAATTTGATGGCATTGGCCATGAAGGCAATAACAAAGTTTGTTAGCTGGCTTTTGGCTCGCCTTAAATGTTTTTTATTTTCTGTTTGTTTTTTATGCCCGTGTACTCGTATCATCAACGCTGTGTTGTCGTGCTAACAGCTAATTTTGAATATTCTGCATATGTGCTTTACAAAAGGCAAAAACATCAGCAAGAATTTCAGTTTAAATTGTGCGCCACATAACGACATGCCGTGCGAAATCTGATGCAATCGATGAGATCATCGCAGAACCTACAGAAAACAAGAACAGAAAAAAAATATTAAAAAAACTGCTTACCGAACCCGAACCTGAATCGCGCTTTATATATTTTACTCCGTATGTAAAACTCACACGAGCGTAATGAGCCGGCAATAATAATAATAATAATGAAAAGCTCATTTAATTATATCATTTGTAGAGGCGTTAAGCTTAAGTAAGATATTTGATTACTTAAGGAGCCACTTAGAAATCATCCGCCAAGGAAATTGACTCATTCTTAATTCAGAAATACCCAGTACCGCAACTGGGTGAAAGGATATATGACAGTGCTTAATCAGTATCCATGATTAACAAGTCATGAATCATGGCCTTAACTATGCATGAATGCTGCATAAGACATAACTTTTTGAGTAGTTGTTCAAGGCTAGTTCTTGTCACTGATTTTCGCAAGTTCTGTGCATTAAATCAAATTCTGGTTTTCGAATTTAACATTCTAAGCTTATAAATGGGAATAAAATACTAACTAATTTCTAAGATATGATCTTCATATGATGGTTTAATGTGGTCCACTTTACCGGAAGTGTTCACTCTCAAAATTGTCTAAGAATTAAAGTTTTTCGAAATACGTTTCTAAGCTTGAAAATGGGAATAAAACACCAACTAATTTCTAAGATATGATCTTCATATGATGGTTTAATGTGGTTCACTTTAACGGAAGTGTTTACTCTCAGGATTGTCTAAGAATTAAAGTTTTTCGAAATAAGTTTCTAAGCTTAAAAATGTGAATAAAACACCAACTAATTTCTAAGATGTGATCTTCATATGATGGTTTAATGGGGTTTACTTTACAGGAAGTGTTTACACTCAAAATTGTCTAAGAATATCAGTTTTTCTTTGAATAAGACTCGTAGGTTTGCTCATTTTTTGCAAAATATATCGATATATCAAAGATATTGTATACCTTTTCGAGCTGATCATATAATCTGCTGTTCAATACAACGAGCGTGCCCTGTATCTCGAACAATCAAGCAACAAATCTTGGCTGAGTTCCGTTCAGTTTTCGAACTGGAGCAGGTATTCTTGGGACATTGAACTTGTACGATAACACATTCAAGTTTGGAGTATTTGCATACTCTTCTGACTTGTTGGGGTATTTCGCAGTCAATCATTCTTAACTGCAATATACAATACTCATACTCTGAAGTCCGTCTGTCTGTCTGTCTGTCTTTGTGCTGGCTGGTGCATCATCATCTTTTGGGGTCCTCAGTTCTGGCCGCTCTTCGATGCATCAGTTCTTGCAACTTTCAATTTCTGCCGCCGCATGCCACTTGGGGCTGCTGTTTCATGTTGTGTGTTGCAGTGTTTGAGTGTGTGTGGGTTTTTCTTGCTGTTTCTGTTGAAAACTATACCAACTATAACTGAGTCATCAGCAGAGCATCCACACAAGCCAAGGCGAGGAGCAGCCAGATCTTATTTTTGACACGGGAAACCGAAGCCGTCTATAATGGATATTTTTTAAAACTGACTATTGCGCGTTTTGCGGCTTACCAACTGCGCTTTACTATATACTTAATAGGTATATATAATGTAGATACATCTATATATATATACTATAATATATGTAAGCTTATTTGCGTTTTAAGAACCTTGCACTTGTTGAGTTACGCTGACAAGTGACAACTTTGTCAACTTTTAATTGCATTATTAGTTTTCATAGCCCCGGCAATTTGTGTGCTTGGCGGATAAAAAGTTAGCTAGTGCTGCGAATCAGCTAACAAAGTTCTATGCTACCAATTTGGTTAGCCCGTCAAAACGTGCCGACCATAAAGAATACACACAAATTGAACACCCGTCTAAACAGCCCCATCCAAATCTAGACCGTGACTGACTCTACGGGCCAGGCCAGGCCAGGCCCTGGTCTGGTCTGGTGCCATCAGCATAATCATCTTCTGCCCTGGTAATTGTTGCGTGTCGCTGTTATATTTCCCAGGGGCGTGTTAGTTAGACTACACATAGATACGCACTGGGTGGCGCCCCGTCCGTGTGGGGAGGTATCATCTTCAACATCAACATTGCTGGACAGTTAGAGCGCACCTTTCCCAGTTGGCCAGCCAAGTTAGCACCTGGTCTGGTGCTTGGTGCTTGGCTCTGGGGCCTGTCATATCATATGGCAATGTTTACGCAACTAGCTGGTTGCACGAACCTGCCCGGCGGTGGCGACAGGGGTTGCGACTCCCCGACCCTACACCCCAGCGTGTGTTGGTGTCAGAGATGTCCACAGGTCGAGCATGAATATACTTATGTATTACTTACTTAAATGGGCTTAAGTTTCATCAAATATTATAGAAAGTGGCTGTGGCTGGATAGAATAAATAATTATTATCATTATATATTATTTAGTATAAATTTTAAAGCGGTTTTAGTATATTTTCAGCTCATATAAGCTAAGACAGGCAAGTTTTTATTAGCTAAAAAACTTGAATATTATTTCTTTTTTGTTAAAAAATTTTATATTTTACTTTAAACAAGCTTCTTGCTACCTTTAGTGGCAACTTCATCTAATTTTACATAACAATATTTCAAATTAAACTTGAAAACAGTTTTTTCTCCTATCCTTCGTGTTTTTCGTGCTTGTTTTCGTAGCTTTCGTGTCACGCTGGTCTCATCTCTAAGTTGTCTGTTTTTCTTTGCTGGGCGTGGCATATTTGGTGTGCGTGCTGCCCTTTGACAGTCCCGCTCAAATAAATATTGCGATATTATTAATTTAATTGATTTTGGCCTTAATGCCTTGATTCCTAAACAGCTGGCAAAAATAACACAAGTTTATTGCAGCGTTTTGTTATTTTTAGACAAATTTTAAGTTGGATATAAACATTGAAAATAGCAATTTCATGTTAAATTCAACATTCGCAGAGCTTCAATCGTTTTTTTTTGCCAGCTGTATTTGAGTATAAACTCATTAGTTGGATCCCAAATCCGAACTCACGTAACCCCTCAAAGCCGTATAGCGGCAATTAACATTAGTCGAACATTTATAAGACGCACATATTTTCAATATTTGCGCGATTTGTTTAGCTTAAAATTCGCTTTAATTATTACTAATCACCTGTGAAGTCAACGCCATCAAAATTTCCACAAAATATCAGCGCAACGAAGTTGAAATACGCTTTAGACAGAAGATATGTATCTGACAGATAGATAACTTAAGTAATTTTATAAATAAGTTAGCTTTTAAGCTTACTTAATAGTTTTTAATAATTTATGGGCTTTACTTGATAAGATTGGGTTTTTATTTCAAATGTAGGTACATATGTATATATTGTTCAACTATGTACTAAGTATAGTAGGTAGACTGAAAGTAGACTTCGTTCGTTTCTCTATCTATATAAATGCTATAAGGTCAAACGGCCATAGCCCCAATATTTATTAATATATTCTCTTGAAATTTGGTACACATATACTTGATTATATTATTTAACTTATCTGAGAATTTGATATTCTAATTCCAATTTAATCACTCGAAATCGAAATTTTAAGCTATTCTGAATTTCGTAAAATGATCATATTCAGGCTTGTTATAAAAATTCATATAAATAGTATGTCTACACACAAGAAAATCTTTGGTAAATCTAACCGAAATTGTAGGTTAGAAATACGCCAACAAAATTGGTAAAACTAACCGAATTCTACAGTAAATGTTACGTAAAACGTTACGTAAAGAGAACTGTTGCTACAGTAAATCTAACCAAAATTGTTGTTTAGAATAATAATAGTAATATTTACTGATAAATACAGTAACTAACTAATCTTACTGTGTGTACTGTAATGTTACTAAAAATGCGATAAAATAGTTATTTTACAAAATGAAAAGAACGTCCTTATTCTGTGAAATGGATGAGGAACAAGCCTAAGTACTCAGTTTCAAAAGATTGTCCTTAACCTGATGGAATAAAAACATTTCGAACCTAAAATCAGAAAATAGATAAATGCTATAGCGTTCTATAGATATAACAATCGAAAACAGTTGATAACCCTGCTCATGAGAATTACTGGAAGTTCCATACAATCTCCTATTTAGGAGGTCTAGTGTTGTGCGCCCTTCTTTGCGATTCTCAGAATTTAATGTAAGTGCTTTTCAATTGTCTATTTTGAAAACTATCAATTAATTCGAAAAGCCTTTTAGATTGCAAGAAAATATAATATTACCAAGTTAATTCGTTTGTATTTGAAGATGATTAGTAGGAAAGTTTGTATAATATTTTTAGTCTATTTATAACTGTGCGTTAAATGTTTTCTTTTGGCTTTTCGATGTGGCTTTCGCTGTGGTTTGTGGCAACAACGTTTTTGCCGCCATCGCGCAGATAACGAATAGAAAACAAGTTATGTTTGCCAATAAGTAAATTAAACAATTTTTATTTATTTTATTTTGTTGTTTTGTTAAAAATAAAACTCGACGTCATTGCTATATCGCTAAGACGGGGCAGGCACATAAAAAATTTGAGAGCTAACGGTCCAACTACTCGTACAACACTCGAACTAAGCAACAACTCAACAATTCAACAACTCGAGTGTCTGCAGTTGCTGCAGCTGCTGCTCCCCTGCCCCCTTGCCGCCGCCGCCGCCATCGCCATTGCCACCATTAAAGCGCCATATGGCCTTTCTCCAAAAATTCAAATAAAACAGTCATGAGACACGTCATGAGGCACGAGCAACGGCTCCCCAACTCCAGAGAGTTGCAAAGCTCGCGTCATGCGTGCCACTTGGCACCTATGTAGATAAGAGGAGTATATAACATCTGTGCGAGGGTGGTTCTTGCCAAACCAAAAGGTACTTGCTATTAACTTTTTAAAGTATGTTTAGTTAGGTCTTAAAATATCAGCTTCTGTATGTTTTAAAATCCACGCACAATAGCTAATCTATTAATATAATTCCTGTCTCTGAGGATACAAGCTCTCATCGAAATTCAATTAAAGCCACATCATTTTGTTGGCCTTTAAAATCAGTTTTGGGGATCAGGATACTTTGTGCTTATCATCTTCTATTGGTATTTCTTATTCGTAGACTATTTATAGTTTCAGGAATGCTTTTGCTATTAGTACGTGTACAAAGTAACTGAACAATGAGATATAGGTGAGAATTCCACTCAAGAGCTTAGTTTTTATTCAGTTATTTATTACGAGTTCCTATGCATTAGCAAGGACTTAGTTATTGTGTTGTACTATTGTAAAGTATAGTAAAAAGAGTGAGCTTTAGAGCAATAGCTAGATAATAATTTTTTTTTTTTTTTTTTGATAAACATATTTATTTATTTTTTATGCTGCGTGATAATAAAATCACTTTCATAAATTTCTTGAGCAAGCATAATGAATTCTGGTAAAGGCTTGCCTAAAATTCTAGTAATTTTTTACCCTGTTTGTCTCCTGCATCTTTCTGTTAGATAATAATTAAAAATACTTCAATATAAAGTACCTAAAATAGTTTTCAATCGCTCCTCTATTAACTCTCCCCAGAATTTCTATGTCAAACAAGCTATATCCTAACTCTACGCCTTATAATTTGGAGAATTTCAGCATTGCCAACTTGTAGATATGGAGTTACTACAGTTTCTTACATTTGAATTTTATAAAGATGAGAAAATTGTCCCAAAACTACCTGGCTTTGAAATCTAGGCACATGATTTTTCTTTTGACTGATATTTGAAATGATCTTGCTAACTTTGTATTATAAGTTTATGTAGATAAGATATTTTAGTTCCGGATAGTTTATATGGAGCTACCACAGTTTCTTACATTTGAATTTCATAAAGATGGAAAAATTGTCCCAACAAAATCCACCTGGATTTGAAATCTAGGCACATGATTTTTCTTAAGACTGAAGTTTTCGAAGTTTACATAGAGAAGATATTTTAGCTTCGGATAGTTGATGTGGTGTTTCTAACAATTACAAATTTTGAATTTTATAAAGATGAGTAGATGGTTCCAAAAAAATCCACCTGGATTTGAAAACTAGGTACATTGATTTTTCTGTTGACTGTTATTTGCAGTTAGTGCTAACTTTTTCTTAGAAGTTAACATAGCTAAGATATTTTAGCGGATATTAAGACTTGGTAAGATAGTTGCTGTTGCAAGAGGGCTGCTATTCACAGCATTTCTTAGGCGACCCTCGCATACTAGTATCGCTATGTATAATGCAGACGCTGTTGGTCTATTTTGTGAGCCGGCCGCTGAAGCTATGTGCACCGCCGGCAACCGGTCACGTTTCGTGTTGTTGTTGTTGTTGTTGTGGTTGCTGGGGAGTCAGAGTCGTAGGTAGTAGTTGTGTCTGTGGATGTGGATGTGTCTGTGGCCCCTGTGGTGGCCCGTGGAGACCAACTGACTGGATGCCGGACTGGCCAGCTGTGCAGCCCGCTGCTCATAACTGTAAAAACACGCTCGCCCACTTCCTTGGAGCATGGACTGGGGGACGGCGAGACGGACATATTGTCCATGTGGTGTGTGTTTGATTTTTGGTTTCATTTATTGCTTCATTTCTAGCATTGTTGTGTGTGTGGTGTGTGTGTGTGGTGTGTGTAGGCATTGCTTGTCATTGGCAGGCTGCGTTTGTGTGTGTTAATTTTTAATTGTGCTAAATGTGCACATAAATATCAACACAGATAAACACAATACAAGTACACATATACATTGCAACAACAATAACAATAACAACAATTCACAATTTTTCAATTTCAACACCCACCCATGATTTGGCTTATTTGTGGCTTTGAGGGGCATGAATGGGTATTTCTGCTGCTGCCGCCTTTTGTTGCCTGACATTGGCACCAGCAGCTGTCATTGTATCTGTGTGTGTGTGTGTTGGGTATGACTTAATAGCTGATAAATATTGTTACTCGCATTCGTAAATGTTCGTCCCATGTGCGATCTACTCGCAAAATGCATTCAAAATGTGTCAAATGCTTATTGGCCATTATCGAAACGTATTTACAATTGTATCTCTAGGGACACAGATACATTCTATTGAGGCACACTCACTTTCCCTTTTCACTGACACGTCAATAAATTACGGGATGGCAGCAACTATGTGTGGGTCCTCAAAGCCCACTTCTATTTAGTTGATGGCCTATTGAGCAAATTGCTTCTATTGGAACAGTTACAGTTGAAGTTGTGTGTTTGCATTAGAGATGGCACACAAACGATAGCTACTATCGATGGTTTTCTTCTTTGAGCAGCTATCGAGGTTTTTTTTAGTTATCGATAGACATGAGTAGGCCAAGTCTTTTAATTGATTTAAGACCTTAAAACCTAACTTAAGTTTATTCATTTATTTATCAAAAAAAGTATGCCTATTTTGTCATTTATTTCACTATTTCAGCATAAAAAGTGAACCTGTCCCACCTGAAATCGAATCCTTCATATTTTCCGCGTTTTTTAAGAACATTCTTCGTGCTTTCTTTCTGTTTAAGAGCATTCTCCGTGCTTTCTTTCTGTTGCAGACCTCAACGACATATTTACCGATAACTTTGTTATTATTCATGAATTTTGTCGATAACAACGATAGCTTAAGCTATCGTTTTCAAAACTATCGAGGCGCTGCCAGCTCTAGTTTGCATGCACTTAATAATTTAATTGGAATATAAAAGCTACCTTTAAATCAATATTCTCAAGAACATTTCACATTACAATTGCAGTTAAAAAGTAGGTCATATTCGCTATAGTATTGAGTAATGTATTTTTGATTAACTTTCTGCATTTTAAGGTAAATGTAATTTTCATGTTTGTTGTCTTGCTGCCATCTTTTCCACAGAAATTCTATAAATGCTTGATTTGAACTTTTATTATTTAGCTTAATACTAAACAAACATACAAAAATATTCGCATAAACAAATTTATTGCATATTTCTGTTAAAGCACTTGTTCTTCATAATAAACATTTTGCCGTGGCAATTATTCTTAGGTTTGTGTGTGGTTTGACCTACTGCTGCGTGCGGCATGTGGCAAGCTAACAATTCAAGAAAATTGTTCTGTTCTTGGCCGTCTGCAAGTGTTCACAAACGAGGCTTGTGTGAAAGTTTGCTAGACTAATTTTCATATATATATATTAAATTTATATTGTCCTGGCAGATTGCACTTTAAGCAACTTTTCTGCCACACCTCGTACGTGTGTGTGTGTGGGGGTATTCATGATTTTATGATTCTGCAAATGGCGTGAAATTTTTTTGCACCGCCCGCTGCGTTTTAAGATTGCTCAAGTGTGTATATGACTTGGTCTTGATAATCGCTGCTGCCCCATGCCACACACACACACACACACACACACCCCCCCCCCCCCTCCCCCTCTCCCTTATGCGCAAGATTTTCTAATATTTAGTTGCGAAATTTAAAGAGATTCTTCAATAACTGAAAAAGAGCACTTGAAAATAAGTTTTAAATTTGCATTGCCTACTTTCAGGCTGCTGCGTTTATTGCCAAAAAGTAGGCATGCCGTAAAGTAGGCAACAAAAACAGTTTTGCTAGCAAAATTTGTAGTGTATTTGAAATTTGCATTATTTATTATTGAATTAAATTGACTTAAGCATGGTTCAATGTTTGATAATCGTTAATATTCATATGGGAATTACCCACGTGTACCTTGGCCGCGCAAGTCATCATAAATAATTAAACAGCGAACAGCTGCTGGTGCAGTTAACAGCAATCAAAAGGCTGTTGCCACTCGCATTTCGCAGATACAATCTAATGACTCGCTTAAGTTTGTTTGTCGTTAATCGTTTGTCTCGGTTCTCGATTCTCAGTATTTGGCATTTGGCGGAATCGGAAGCGAAACAAATCAAACGCCACAAAAGTGCGCACACGAAACTCAATCACTCATTAAGGCGAACAATGAGGCAGGCGTCTGGCATCTCGGCAGCGCCGTCAAAAGCCATCGATAAACTCGGACTAGACCGCTTCAAGCCCAAGCACAGTGGTCTGAGTTTTATGGTAAAGTGGTGAGATATGAGTGTGGCATAAAAATGAACAAGATGGGAGAGCTTTCTTTGGGGTGCAGAAACTATTATAAGAAGCAATGTTTGTTTTATACTCTATTTCCGATGGGCAAAAAATTGGGTATTGGGTTTGCAAAAAGTCCGTCTGTCCGTATATCCCAATTTCTTTCCACACCCTTGAAGCTAGAGCAACCAAAGTTGGTACACCTGTTGGTGTATAACCTCAATTTGTGAAGTGACAAGATAAGCAAATTATACCGGACTGGAAACAGAGTATTCTGCTGTCGTTTACGTCCGCCTGCAACGATCTTACTTGTTTATAACTCAATTTAATTTAACTTTATTGACTATGCCAGCTATACCATACTATACTGTATTTATATATTTTATCAGATTTTTTAAATTCTATAACTTTAAAAATTTCTTAATACAATTTGTCATTTGACTTTGCTTAGGATATCTGCATAATCATTAAAGTTTCTCATACAACAACTGAATTGTTGACCAATCTTTTCTAAGACAGCTACATATATTATATAGTAATTTGATTTGATTGATGTCGACAAACATATGTAGTGCATAAAGGAAAGGGCAATATATGTGGATAGCTCGAAAACTGAGAGACTAAGAAACTAGTTAGAGACTAGCATAGAAAAACGAACATGTCTAGATCGACTTGGCTATTGATACGAGGATTATCCTGCTACCCGTGTTAGTAATCCCGGGCACCGTAGAGTAGTAGCATTAATTACTGAATACAGTAATTAATATTCAGTAATTAATGGTAGTAGTTGGATTAGACCACTTGATCGGTAGAGCACCAGTCCACTATATGGACACTTTTTTTGATATAAATGAAGAACTCGAGAACGAATCAAGAAAGGTAGGATCCTGGTCGGGTCCTGGTCATTTATACCGTACAGAATTGTACGTGGCCGTAGTACTAACACATATATGTATCTACCCTAGAACGTTTCCCTTCCCTACGCCCAGCGTTCCAGTGTATTTTACAAATTTTCTTGTAAGTGCTGGACTCATACAGACTGAAGATCTGTACCGCGGCTGGAGAACTCGCCTACAAAGAATTTATATATATACTTTATATTGTCGAAATGACTCATTCGTGAATAACTTTGAATACCCGCTGTAAATCAGTTCTGAACCACTGTGCAGTTATTGGCAGAGAATGGAAGCTGCTTAGTTCGCACTTTGAACAATCAAACAAAGGCAAAGCCACAAAGCACAACTGAGGTGTTCGTGTTGGTGTGAGTTGTAGTTGTTGTTGTTGTTGATGTTGTTGCTGTTGTTGCACCGTGCTAAACGCTAATGCGTTAAATGAGCTGTTGATGCCCCGCGCCAGATAACTAATTAGAGCGCTTTCTGGTGCATAAATTACAAAATAAGTTACGAGCCGAGCTGAGCTGAGGCTGAGGCTCGACTCGGCTCAGGTTGAGGTCTAAACAACGCACATGTTGTGTGAAGCGCCCACGCAAACAGCTGCTGATCAACACACACACACACACAGAGACATACATCACATAATATGGCCATAATAATAAACACGATGATGACGTTAAGTGTACGCCAAATTGGTCAAAACAAAGAGCGAAAAAAAGAAACGAGCGAACAAAACGACGCGGCGCAAAAAGCCGAACGAACGAACGTCAAGCCACAGAAGTTCTAGTGATCCGCGTAATAACTGAAGTTAATGCGACGGCTTCGTTCATTCGGTCACACTCGTTCACTCGCTCACTCGCTCTTTCGTTCAGTCGCTCATCCGCGGATTCAGTTGCTCCGTGGCAGTTAGCAGAGCTAGACGCGAAATTTTTCAAACCGGAACTCGCAGCGCGTCTTTTCAGACTTTGAACAGAGCTTGGGGTTTTGTTTTTGTTGTTCTGCTGAGAGTTGGCGCCGGCGTCAAGGTTAATGAGATGTCATTTTTTCGCAATATACGCACATCGCTGGCATCGGCCACGTCGTCCAGAAAGAGCTCGTCGCGGGACACGACGCCCGTGCGCAGCTGCAGCTCCCGGCCAGCGAGCGTGATCAGTTCCCGGCGGGACTCGAGCACCAGCTCAACGTTGCAGCGTGGCGATACCTTCATACTAAACGGTTCGGATGAGGAGCAACAGCAGCAGCAGCGCGGCACAGAGTCCAACAGCAGCACCTTGGAAAAGAAGTCGAAGAAGTCCAAGGTCTTCAGCAAATTCAGCACGTTCACCAAGCGCAAGAAGACGCCCTCGCCGGAGGAGGTGGCCAGCTATGAGCATCATCCCAGCGATACGGCCACCAACACCTACTACAAGTGGCGCAGCGATGGGGATCGCATGCTGGACTACGATGCGCACGCGGATCCCTTCAACTTCCTCTACGAGCAGCACGGGGGCGGGCACAAGGGCAGGCAGGGTGCGGCGGATGGCATGCAGCGGCAGGCGAGTCTGGGCTCCAACTCCAGCGGCAGCTTTGACTCCAGCACCTATCGCAAGAGCAAGACGCCGACGCATCTGCGCGAGCAGCTGGAACAGCTGAAGACCCACTCCAATGACGATCTGCTGGAGGAGGATGAACGGGATAAGTACAAGACGGTCACGTTGAACAGTTTTCGCAAATCGTTTCGTGAGCGTCTGCTGCAGCAGCAAAAGGAGGCGCCACATAATCCTGCCTGGTTTGTGGAGGTGCCACCGCCGCCAGCAGCAGCAGCAGCGCCGGCAACGCAGAGCGGCAATCGTCGCGAGTCCAAGGAGAATCGACCCGACTTTCTGGTCTTTGAGAATGACAATTATCGCCCACAGTCGCGCTCACCGCTGCGGGAGCGCCCTTCGCGCTCCGCCACCCGCTCGCCCGTCAAGCGCAATGAGACTTTTCGCGTGGCACAGCCCACAGTGCGCCGCATGTCGCCATCGCCAACGCCGCCGCTGGCGCCGCCCGCCTCCTCCATACGCATTGAGATTAAGAACTCCATATTGCCGCACTCCCCCGGCCGCCTGGTGCCGGTGGGCGTGGCCAAGCCCATGCCCACCACGGAATACTATGCCCAACGTCTGCTGGCCAGCAACATGGCGCGCCAGCTGCCGCCGCCCAGCCACCAAAGCTCCGGCAAATGGTATCGCCAGCAGAGTCAGCACTCCCCCGCCAGACTGGCAGCAGTGCCACACCAGCAGCAGCAGCAGCAGTCCCCTCAGCAGCGGGGCAATGGACGCTATCAGACGCTCGTGCACATTGGCAGCGAGCAGAGCAAATTGTCACCTGCACCCGCGCGAGGACGTGCCCCCACCCGCGTTCAGCTCTACGGCAGCAAGCCGAGCAGTCGACAGCAGCATCCCCACCAGCAGCATCCCCACCTGCATCAGCAGGGCAACTCCACCTACTTTGGTGGCCATTACAACGCACCTGTGGCCAGCTCGAACATTGGCAAGCCATTGTCCAGTTCGCGTCATTCCTCTGCTGGCGGCGTGGGCGTTACCAGTCTCAATTGGGGGCGTCGCGAGCAGCCGTCGCCGAGAGTCGCCCCCGCACACGCCCCTGTACCCACACCACGGCGCAATCGTTCTCCAATCAAAATTCCATGGCGTTAGATTGAACACTCCAACGATCAACGATCAACGTTCAGAGTGATCAAAAGATCAGCGCTCATTGATCGCGAATTGTGTTTTAAACTAAAATCAACATTTACTTTCCGCGTATATGTTTGCGGTAGTAGCTAGAGTTGAGCGCGTGACACGAACAGACACGAATCGACACGAAACTCAATACAAATTTTCGTAAATTTCAAGAATTTTTAAAACATTTAAGAAAATGTTTAAGTTATTCCAACGATCAGTGCGACATTATTTAGTTTTTATTTATTTCAAAAAGTATCGAAATTTATAAGCCTCTTCTTGCTTTTGTTCTATATTCTCTGTAGAAAAATCTTTCAATATTTTAGGGGTTAGCTCCAAAATGATCCTTAAAATATCTCTCCAACATTTTTTAGTTTCTATTCAATTCAAAAAGTATCGAAACTTATAAGCCTGTTCTTGCTTTATTTCTATATTCTCTAGATAAAATTCTTCCAATATTTCAAGCGCTTAAATCTAAAATCATCTTAAAAGTTCTGTCAGATATAATGATTTAGTAAAATAATGACTAAACATGTTTAAAAGTCAAAATATTTAGTAAAGCGAACTTTAGACGAAGCAATTTTTTCATCCTTGCTCCTGCATCTTGCATGTTGCACAGTGTGAAGACCATCTAATATACACCGAGCAAGTTTTGATATGTGTGTTGCAAGCCGCAGTTTCCCGCAGGTACTCTTTACACACCATGCAATTTTTCATGCAAGTTCTTGCACGCAATCTATTTAAATTCTATCATTCTTTCTCCTGTATTTTGTATCTTGCATCTTTCACCGTGTGAAGACCATCTAATATACAGAGAGCAAGTTTTGTTATGTGTTGTAAGCCGCAGTTTCCCGAAAATACTGTTTACACACCATGCAATTTTTCATGCAAGTTCTTAGATGAAATCTAATTATAATCTATCATTCTTTTTCCTGTATCTTGTATCTTGCACCTTGCACCGTGTGAAGACCATCTAATTTAGCGAGCAAGTTTTGATATGAGTGTTGTAAGCCGCAGTTTCCCGCAAGGTACTGTTTACACAGCATGCAATTTTTCATGCAACTTCTTACACATAATCTATTTATACGCAAGAATTGCATCATTTAAAGCGCGCTTAAGTTTTAGTTTAAACTGTTACAAATTTGAATTGAATCTGCATATTGGATAGAGTTTCGCATTGTGTTGGATCTCGTGATAAAGATCGACATGTGCCCAGCTCTGGTAATGTCTCATCTTGAAGATCATGAGGTAGGCGACAATATCTTGCGTCATTCGGAGTCGCGGCGTAGTAAATATTATTTATTTCCCTTACGAATTATGCTAACAATTGATACATTGAAGACTTCTCCTTTATATTCTATCCCATGTGCGTTGTAAATTTGTTTTGTATGTAAAAAATATGTATAATTAAGTGAATAAACGAAGCCAATAATGCGAATGCATGCAAAATAACAGAGTAAACATCGTGTTGTGTAAATTGATAATTAACATTTGTTGGCATTGCCCGTGGCCAATATAATATGGCTTGAAGTCCGCTACGGCTCCCAGCTTCAGCTCCCTTGAGAAATCAAAAACCTTATAGCCGAGGGCCATTAACAAAAATAAGTGGAACGCACATGCAAAAATACAATTAAATATATATGGCAGTATATATGTATATATATATATATGAACATATAGTGAAAAGCGAACTTATATGCGTACACTCAGAAAAACAATCGCACTATAATTTAGAAAATCACCCTAAAATGAAAATCACCCTCAGAACTAGAAGTATTTTCTATTTTATAAATTTAATTTCTAAAGTTAAGAAACTTATTTCCTAAAAGTAGAAATGCAGGCAAAAATAAAAATCACCCTAAGAACCGGAAATATTTTCTATTTTATGGAAATAATTTCTAAAGTTAAGAAACTTATTTCCTAAATGTAGAAATCCAGGCAAACATGAAAATCACCCTAAGAATCGGAAATATTTTCTATTTTATAGAAATAATTTTTAAAGTTAAGAAACTTATTTCCTAAAAGTAGAAATCCAGGCAAAAATAAAAATCACCCTAAGAACCGAAAATACTTTCCGGTATATCTATATATTTTATAGAAATAATTTCTAAATTTAAGAAACTTATTTCCCAAAAAGTAGAAATGCAGGCAATCCCAAAAACTTAATTTTTGTTTCTAATTTTCAGAAATATTTTCAATTTTTACGAAATCTATTTCTTAATCTTAAAAATTCAAACTCTAATATTTAGAAACATTTTTACTCCCTGTACCCAAAAAATGGCTAAAAAGGGGGTATTGGATTTGTGCAAAAGTATGTAACAGGCAGAAGGAGACATCTCCGACCCTATAAAGTATATATATTCTCGATCAGCATCAAAAGAGATTGCGATTTGGCTAAGTCCCTCTGTCTGTCCGTTCGTATGTATGAATGCGTCGATCTCAGCTGCACAGCCACCTCGCTTACGCTGTCGCTTGTGTGTGTGCATGTATGTGTACGAAGATGCGATCGGAAATTTATGACCTGGCTACAGGCAGTTTTGTAGTCGGGTATACTTGACTCTAGCATTCTTACTTGTTCTTGTATTTAGAAAACTCTGCTCTCCAATTTAGAAATGAAGAGCTTAGTTTTTATAAAAACGAAACTATTTTATTTAGAAAATCAGCTTTCTGAACAATAAAGCAAGCTGTCCCTCAAAAGTATGGCGATTTTCTGAAATCTAGTGCATTTATTTCTCTGAGTGTACGTAGTACCGTATTTTACTGAAGTGTTAATTATCTCCCTCGCCACTAAAATCTTAAAATATATATTGTAAATATTTGCGCATATATATATATGCGAGTATATTTAATATTTTAAGTTTGCCATAAATTTTTGGTCAATATTGATATCAATATCAATATCTGTGTAAAAGCTGAAGTCTCCCCGTATGACTAACTGTGCATGACAATGGGCGAGCGTTACGTGATGAGAATTCTATTTGCTGCCTCCATATTTTGTGTTATTTTGTTGGGGGTTAGTTAGAAAGCAGATGCGCTTATTATGGCCGTATTTGGTTTTGAAAATTCTACGCTTAACGGCATAAATTGTCCCGCAGAAATCAACAGAAACAAACAAATGACGTCAACAGGCATATTTGATTTGTTCATGCACCTTTTAAGATGTTGAACAAAATAATATAAGTCGACTCGACATATACATATGTATGAACGTATTTAATGAATCGAGCCAAATACGCCTATAAGTTAAGCCAAAAATGATTCATTTTCAGACTGCATAAGTTTCTTATACAATTTGATTTAAATTGATGCACAATTGAACGCCTTTTAGAGTTTATAATTAGTACATAAATAACTGAGTAATTGCTACCAATAGAAGCAGGGTTTTTAAAGAGCAAGAGTATAGATTAATTGAGCTAACACCTTCCTCAGAAATTGGTTATTAATGTTCACATTTTGAATATCATTCAATCATTAGAAAATTAAACGCCGAGCCATGCAAATCTAACTTCTTTTTAAGCTAGAAAGAAGTCATAATTTCTATTGAAAATCTAATATTATTTTATTTTTATGCTTGAGTTGAGAATTTTCAAGTTTGCCCGACTTTCTTCAACTTATTTTCTTCAATTTTTTGTAGATTTGTGCTTAAGTAGCGAAGAATCGACAGTCGAAATAATATTTATCGCCTTTCTCTCTGCACTGCTGCGATTCTCCCTTATTCCTAACCACTTTTAACTAGTTAGCTAATTAGCAAATCACTGCTCTAGTATACAGCATATGTACATATAGAGTAGTATATATATATATATCACTTTCTAATGTGGCCAGATCGGGGCCAGCTGTTGCCAAAACAATTCGCATTGAGAAGTCACCAACTAAACTTGGCAATAGCCACCACAAAAGTGGCAACAACTAAAGCAACAACAACTGTTAGTTAGTCGCTGATCTACGCATGATCTTGAACTACATAAGTAGGCATTAACATTTGTTGTTGTTGTTGCTAAAGTTACAACGCATTTGAAATCAGCCATTTAAACTAATTTTTCTGTTGTTGTGCCATCTTAACTAGACTGTGAAAACTAAATGTAATGTAAACTTGGAGTCGTAGCCTCGCTTATATTTATATTTATGTGTATTTATATGGGTGGCGGGATCTATTGCGTGGGTCTGCAAACAGGTTGAACTCCAAATCATCGCCAGCAGCCAAAATCGTGTTAATTCATGCATATTTTGACAAGTAACTGAGAAATAACTAAGAATGCGCGACTAGCAAATACACTGTACGCATAGACTTGAATAACTGCTGTGTTTATAAAACAATCATTAGGAAATTTTCGGAATTGATAAACAATATGCTAAACTAAATGCATGCCAAATATCAAGACTATACAATTAAAATTGTGCAAGAAAATAAGTTTTATAGATTTGCGGATGATAAGTTCATAGTTCGGAGGAAACTTCAACTGCGTGTGGTCGACAGATGAACAAGCCGACTGCTGTTGCTGATCACAACTTTGCACAACTTTATTACACCCATTTTGAAACACTTGTAACGCATATAGGGTATCAAAAACACAGCAAAACAAAATCCAGCGAAATTTTTGTATTTTGGCACTACGAAAGCCGACAATTTCGACATTTTGTAAATTGTTAATTTCGTACTCAAAGTCTGTTCTTTTTTTTGCTTTTTTGTTTGGTATTTTTATTGTTGCTGTTAATTTTCTCTTTGTGTGTGTTTTGCAATAAACAAATACTTGCGGGTTCTGTTGTTCTGCCGCTACATACGACGATATACATATGTCCCAGACGTAGATTGTTTTCCAAGTAACTTGGAGCCGGTTTTTGAGTTGTTTCTCTCGTTGTTGTTCTTGTTGTTGCCGACGACCTACGGACTTTTTAATTTTTTATATGTATGTTTTTTTTTTTTAAACCGTAGACAAACAGTCAACATGAAATAGCGTCATAGCTAACTTAAAGCTGACTGAGCCGCTTGCTCAGATACAGATACAGATACAAATTTTTGAAATTTGTTTGCCCAGAACTTGGCAACAAGTGCGCGGGCGTCTTGTTCAGTTTGTGGGCGGAACTAGTTCTTATTCATTCAAATTAGCCGCTAGTTTGTATGCAGCCTTAGAAAACAGCTCCAATTGGCAATAACAGCACATTTTGGTCAATATTTTACATTGGAAATTGGGTTTACTTGGGCTGATTAGACAGACAGGCTGGTATGACATCATAAGGCAAAACAAACTACTAATAAATTATATTTAAATGTTTGTTGCTGTTTTTTTAGTTCTGTTTTTTGGTTCTTATTTCGATGCTTTTTGAAGTTAGCGCTTGGGGAGTCCCTTAGTTATAACCAGTTTTTTGAAAAGTGCTGCATTGTTAGCAGACCAAAGCTGTCTAGTTATTGTAATATTAGTTTACCTAATTAATTTTATTATTATTATTGTAATTTTACTCCCTGTACCCATAAAATGGGTAAGAAGGGGGTACTAAATCTGTGCAAATGTATGTAACAGGCAGAAGGAGACATCTCCGACCCTATAAAGTATATAATATTCTTGATCAGTATCAAAAGACATTTCGATTTGGCCAGGTCCCTCTGTCTGTCCGTCAGTCCGGATGAACACGTCGATCTCAGCAACTGTAAGAGCTAGAGACACCAAATTGGAATGGAGGTTCGTGTATACCATACGCAGATCAATTTCCAATTTCAGATATCTCCCCCCGTTTCCTCGCAATTCGATAAAAACGTTTTATACCAACAATTTTAAAGATATAGCTTTGAAATTTGGCATGTATAATACTTTGGTCTATCTTAATCTACTGTCCAAATTTCAAGTCGATCGGATAATAAACACGAAAGATATTGACCATGTATTGAAAATAATAAGCCCGGATCTATATATTTACAGAGTTTGTAGATGTTAACTAAAGACTAAAGAAACAGGCAACTGAACTTCAGACAATCGATATAGGTATCTAGATCCGACCAAGATCCTTGCATTCATGCAGGAAATATGGTTGATGAGTGAGCTATAGGCTGAGAAGGGGCACAATAGGTCGCAGTGCAACGCCCCCATCACTAATAACTAATAACTTAAAACTAACTAAGCATAAGTATAGAAGAGATAAAATTCAAATTTATAAGAAAATTATAAAAAATATTATGTACATTGTTAAATGTTCCCCCAATGGAGAGGTCCTTTGGGTAGATGCGCTTCAACATTCTGTTGCGGGGTCTTCTATTCAGTCTGCTGGCCAAGGGTTTAGATGGTTTACTAGCCTTTATTATAGCGACTACACTCAGAAAAATAAATGCCCTTAAATGTAGAAAATCACCATACTTTTGTAGCCAAAGGCAGTTAACCTAATTCTTTTCTGAATTTAAGAAATATATTTCTCAAATTTAGAAACTATTTCTATTAAACAGAAATTTTTTCTGGCTTTTAGGGTGAATTTTATTATGTGGCATTCATTTTTCTGGGTGTAGAGTGCTGAAATATATTATAGATTTAGGGAACTTGTTCATTTTATTGTCTCATAATGACTTGGCATTAAATTTGTCACATTTCAGTGCTTAGTTTGCTTTGTAAGTTGAGCTCCATATTTAGAAAACTCTCGAATGGAATTATCATTATTTGGCGATTAGTAATATTTGCCCCTTAGCTTGGGGACTTCCCCTATTTGGATTTGTTGAGTTTAGCTCCAAAAATTTGTTACTTTGTCATCTGTGTTAATTTGTGCGAATATGTAAATGTTTGTATTCTGTTTAGTTTTGGTTTTTTGGCAAATTGCAAACAAAGTGGAAAACTTTTGTCTTCGTTGTGTGGCAGGCACTTAGTCGTGAGGCGGCAGCTGGGATTGCATTATAGATTTATTGTCAATGTCATCTGTTTAATTGGCACATCATTAATCTGCCATGTGGATGGCAAACAACAAAGGCAACGACAGCGGCTACTCCTAAGTGCAAGTCAAACATTTGCCCACTTGAGCAGTCAACTTGCAACTTGCGAGTAAATGCCACATCCGTCAGACGAATGTTTGTCTACGGCATTGTCCTGGGGCCTTTTGTGGAGCTCACACACTGTCACACTGTCACACTGTCACCCAGTCATCCAGCCAGTTGCCTTTCAACTGGGTCAACATCGATTTTCAGTGCGACGTGCCACAATTATCGTGGATTGCGCCAAAAAAAAAGGATGCATGCAGCGGCTCAACTGTCGAATGCACTCAAAGGACACGGCCGCATCCTGAATATTAATTCTTCTTTTTGGCAGCAAAGCAATGCAAAGTCAACTTATACAAAAATTACAAAATGAAAAGCCAGCTTAAATGTTTTTTTTTGTTTTTGGCTGCAGTTTGCCAGCCACAAAACACACACAAAGACAATGAAACATGGCCAGAAACAGAATGGAAACGTGCCAAGTTGTTGTTTGTTGTTGCTCTATTTATACACACACACACACACACACACACTCATACACACACATTTATATATATATTTTAGTATAATTTTGGAACAAGTGTCGCAGAGCTGCAGAGGCAACCGGCAGGCATTTGGCCACGCTAAGCCTGACTGTTGACCTCTCTGGCATGGATACGGATCCTTGGCTGCGCCGTTGCTGCTGTCCATGGAATTGCATCCTTAGCACACAACATTGTAGGGGAGGGCGGGCGGTTGAGCAGCACAGCGGGGGGAGGCATGGCGCAATGGCGCGTAAATGAGCAAAAAACACAAATTAAGTTGTGTAATCGTAAATTGCGTTCGGTGCGCCCATACCCTGTAATCAAGGGTCAAAGAGTGTGCTCTGCCATAGCACGAATATGTGGCAGGCAAAAGTTGTCAGTGGTGAAGTATTTAGCATTGTTTTTGAAAGTTAACAAGACAAAGTTGCAATAGGCCTGTTCTGAATTCCACTACCGAATCAATTCCACAGAAATATGTAAGACATGTTTTTTGGATAATTCTGTATAGTAAACTAATATGCAAGAATACAAGGCTTTTAATTAAATTGGGCTCTGAAAAGGTATGCTTCACGATATTTTGTGGAATTGATTCGGAATGGAATTCGGAACAGGTCTTATAGACTACATAACTCAATATTCAAGTCTGTTCTGAATTTCACTCTAAAAACAATTCCACTAAAAATTATGTAGCATACTTTTTGGAGCGAGATAGAATTAAGAGCTCAAATTGGTTGTGCGAATATTAAATTATTTGGTTAAAATGTGCTTTACATATATGTTCGCAATTGGTGAAAATGGAAAATTCTGTACAGAGCTGTTATACATTCTTAAAGTTAAGATTCAGTTAGATCTGGGATATATTTAAAATAAATCCTAAACTGTTTCATTGATGGTTTGTTATGTTGATTGTTATCAAATGTGAACCTATTATAGGGTATATACAAATCGATTCCCTTTTTCTATGGCTTGCTTGCCTTTTTTATAACTGATGCATCTTTGTTTTAGTATAGCTAAGGAAACCAATTTGTATAAATGTGAGGGGGCCACAAAAAATGTAAATTGCCTGTGTAATGTATATAAATTTTGTTTTAAATTGGGCAATGATTATAGCATATTTTGAACATCCAGTGCAACTGTTACTTCAATGAGTTTTTTCTGCAAGTAGTCCAACATAGTTAGACCTTCCCTTTTAAGCACAGGGTATATAGTTGATATTAAGCTTATTTTCCATTAAATATGACATGTGTTCTATAATTAACTAGCCGCTGCAAATGATGTAGATATGTATACATAATATGTACGTACAATATTTAATATTGCAATTATAAATTACTAATTCCAGGGTGTCATAATTCGCGAGGTTGACGACGGCGTTCGCTGTGAACAATGCAAATCCGAATGTCCCGGTTTCGCTGCCCACGATTGGAGGTAAGTTTAATGGGGATCTACAGAATTTGGGGAGATTGAAGGGATGTCCCGCTCAAACAAGACAAAATTTTGAGAATTGCTAAGATTTGATGAGCTTAATAAGAACAATTATGACAGCAACCGTATCCGTATCCCCTAAGGAGGGACTATTTTAATCTATTCTAGCGTTATTTTTGAGTCCCCCAAATATCTTACTTAAATTTTCAGATACATTTAAAAAACATATATTGTTTGGTATTAATCTGTAAATATTACGTATACGACCTGTTACTTAACCTCTCCCCTAAAATCCGCCTATTTTTTGTCAAAACATAGTTTTTCTTTATCAAAATATATATCTGATTTTGAATCATTTGAAAAGCAGCGGAGAAACATGCTAACAAGCAGTCACAATATTTCGCCGCGCACTGTACTAAAAGCTTTTCAAAAGCTCGCGCGTGTTAGGTTTTGCACACTGCCGCCAGGTGGCGCTGACGCTGCACTTGTGTGTTTATTTATACGTCAGCCAAAATGTCGATTTTCAAAATCAAATCAATAATTTGCAGTTATCCACGTGCCCCGGTCCCCCGTTCCCCCGTTCACCCTGACGGTTGCTCAGCTGACAGCCATCAATAGTTGGCAAATGCTCGAGGCACACAGATAAATAAATAGTGCGTCAAGCGCTGCCAAAAATCTCCATCAGCAGCCGCAGCCAAAATATTTCGATCGTAAAAGTTGAAAGAAAAACAAACCATTAAATTAAACGTTATAACCTCAAAACTGAAGGCGCTATATTCCGTCTAAATGAGGATGACAAATGCTATGGGGTCAAAGGATGATAATTTATGAGGGCTGCCGAGATAAATGTGGAATTGTTGTAATTATTTTAGTTATAATTTTGCATGCGTCTGCTAATGAGGCAATTGAGGCGCTTTTAATTGTGCAATGGCTGCGTGCAATTATGCACATTGCGGGGGGAGAGTGGGAGTGGAAATGATAGTGGAAATCATTTTGCCAATTGGCAAAAACACTTAACGGTCTCCGGCTGGCCACAAAATTTTAAATTACGCTATTAATTTTGTGAAATTGGTTTGTCTGTCTGTTTTGCTAACCTTTGTCTAACTGCGGTTTTGTTTGCATTCTCATTTCGATGCGATGCTGGCCGAATGCCAATTTGTGGGCGACGGCGGGTAGGCGCGGGTAGCGTACTCGCAACTACTGATATACGGGGCGGCGTGGAGCGCGGGGGGCGTATGCGCGTTTTAATGTTTGTGCTCGTGTTTTTGCTTATTCGATTTGTAAAAGCTGTGTGTGTGTGTGAGTGTGTGTGTATTTTGCTATAATACAGCTGTATATCTTTTTTTGCATTGCTAAATTCCATTTTTATGGGGTTCAGTTGACTTTAATAGCAAAAAAACGTTTCCCATAAATAAGAAATGAAAATGCATAAATTTACTGTGCATATATGCACATTTAATATGTAATTTATATAAATAAACTGACAAAGGCGTTTTATTAAATAGAATATATATTAATTAGGTTGGTTTTATTTACTGGAATGAAAGCATTTATCAATATATAGCACAGTATTTGCACTAAATCAAATTAGTAGAGAATTCTGCGATTATTATTTAAAAATAATGTTCCTTTTTGTGTTGAGATGACACTTGTCGGAGATTGATAACAAATTTTGTATGTAGGGTGAATGGCCCATTCACGTCATTCATAACATGTTAAATTCAGCTTCGGCACTTCAAATTAAAGATCGATTTCTGCATTGTTCTATAAATTCAAGAAAACATCTTAACTATTATCTATGCCATAAAAGCACAGCATGGACAAACAACAGTTTTTTGCACTGCCCGCGGGGGGGTACATGGGTAACCCGCTGAGTCTGATCGTGCGTGGTGTGGCCGCTTCGGCGGCGACGAAGTTTGCGGCTTTGCTCGGCTCGGCATTCGGCTTGGCCACTCGTTTGCCGCTCGCTTCACTTGCTGCAACAGCAATTAAAGTGTAATTAAAAGACCTTGACTTGCTTTTTTTTTGTGCTCTGCTTTTCTTTGCGCTTGTGCTCATATTTTGCTGTTATCGCGCGCTCTCTCTCTCTCTGGCTTCTAGGCGGCTTCGTAAGCTTTAGCTCTAAATTGATGCCGATTGCGCCAATAAAAGCTTAAGCATGAAAATGTTGCAATGGCGCTCTGCTTTCAGGTACAGCTCAAGTTCATGCAGTTTTGCGGCACTTATTGTAGGCCAACAAGGGGGCGGCGGAGTCTAAGGGCTTGAGCTTGAGCAATTAACCAGGCCGAGGCTGACATTGAATTTCAAAACAGCGAGTACAACTGGCTAAATTGACTTAACGACTGACTGACATGACATACTCATGCTTGGGACTCGTGTGTTTATTCCATACTTCGCATACTAAGCTTTATTATGCAGTCGACGTTTTTCTAACGGCGCTTCGTGCTCACTTTTGAGTCTGGCAGCTGCTGCTCCGACTCTGCCCACTATTTTTTGACTCGCGCTCAATTCCAGGCTTTTGCCAGTTTAACAGTTGTTTTTTAGCATTTGCACGTTCCCCACGCGATCAGTCGGTGAATACGCTTAGTTAGTTAGTTGATGGGTTGCCTGATTTAGTGCAGGTGCATTAAATTAATCGAAATTCAAGTGAAAACTCACAAAACGCACGTGTGTTAGTGTGTGAGCGCTTGAGAGTCGAACTGTTTGAGTTGTTCTTTGTGTGCCGTTCAACTCAATTAGTCGGTTACTCTCTCACGCTCTCTTTGTTTGTCTTAACGTCAATACAAAGGAGTGTGTGTGTGTTTCTCTAGCTTTTCGCTTATCAATATCAAACACACGCATTATATACGACCGCTAGAGACAGAAACCATAGCTGTCAACTGCTGTCATTGTTTACATTTTAAAGCTTCGTTCGCAGTTGTCGTTGCGTACGTTAGCCCACAACAGCAACAGCAATAACAACAACAACTACAAAGCTTGCTCGCAATGCAGCTGAAAATGCAGTCAGCGTCTTGCGATGTCTTCGAAGTGCATCCTGTGCTGGTGAAGAAGCAGCCCAAGTTTCCCTCACGTGAACGCCACATGGCCATCAGACGTAAGAAATCGCACATGCTTACGTTACCCAACACGCCACCTGGCGGCAGCTCAGAAAAACAGTTGGTGGACTGGTGAGTAAAGAAAGTTAACCGATATTCATCGAGATAGTTTGTAGGGCTCGTGCACATATAACGTAATCACTTTTTCACCCTTTTTTGGTACCCTCCCCCTCATGTAATCAAGCGTAATCATTTTGCTGACCTCCCCCTATGATTACGTAATCATTCAAAATTAATTTCTTCTAAAACTTGAAGAAAAATTGGTAAAAAGGCTCTTAAATAGATTACGTAATCATATGTTGAGGACCCTCCCTCTCCCCCCAAGTAATCAAGCGATGTGGTTGACACCTCCTCAACCCCTTGATAAGGAAGGGGGTAAAGAATTAAACGATATCCCTTCCTTCCCAATCACGGTCGTGCGGGGAAAATTTTAAATTAATCTTTGCCTTGAAAATAATTTGTTCATCTTTCTGAAATTTTGGTTACTTTCATTGATATAGACTTAAAATGTGAACACATTTTAACACGGAATATATTATACCATAACAAAAATACAATATAAATTCAAAGTTGCATGTACAACACTAAAATTAAATTTCCCAAATTCATCTCTATAAGCAATGGTATTTTCGGAACTAACGATTTCACTAGAAATCACGTTAATGGCTTGAAACAAGTATTTTTTTCGTTGTAACCTATAAGAATATCTGCAGTACAAAGTCGTAAAGATTAATTGGTATTCGTACTGAAAAATCTTTTCACATTTCATCCAACTATGGTTAATGAACGCCGAGACATTTGCACAGGCCCCAGGCGATATTTATGAGTTATTGTGTGATAATTACGAGCGAATGAATATCGTCGGCGAGCTGCAAAGTATTTTAATTGATCATCAATCTTTTGGCAATTGATGAAATAGGTGCCGAAAAACATGAAAAAAAGAATTAAATAAATTTGCTTTGATTTCTGGCTTTGCGGTTGCTGTTTAGCCTAATTTCGCACTTATTTGGGATACTTTTTATGTTTATTGATAATATTTTGTGCTACAATTGAGTTGAAATTGTAGAATCGTGAAAGAATTAAATTTTATTCAAATGTCTGTGTAAACACACTAACAAATTGCACATCAGGCATTTAACTATATATTACAGCTTGTTTGGCATATCTTATGATGGGAATAACTAATGTTGCAAGTGAACTTGGTGTTTGTGCGTATCTGACGCAACTTGTTTGCCTGTGTCAAATAAATCGTATGGCTCAATTCCAAAAGTATTCCTATTCGCACTCAAGAGAGATAGAGACGTGCCCCCCATTAAACCCAATTAGACCCAACAACTCGTATATCTAGTGAACCAAATTAATGGCCCAGGCGTGAGTTAAAACTCAACAAATAAAATAAAACAATATAAGATAAAAACATTTATTGGTGAAATGCAAAAATGTTGAAGCTGGCGAAGATTCGTTTTAAAATGATGGCAAATGATATTTTACGTGGAACTAGAATAAACACAGCAATGTTTCTGATGTATTCACAAATCAAGTCAAAGTCAAGCCAAAAATATATTATATAAATAAATGCCAGACATTAAAAAGGTGAACAGACAAAAAAATAAGTTTAAAACAAGAAAGAACGGCTATCTTCGGAGTACCGAAGCTAAATACCCTAGCAGGAATTCAATTTTATACAAAACTTAATGATAAAATGATAGGAAACTATTTGAAGTATAATAAAACTCTCACTAAGTTTGGATGAAATATTTGTATAAACAAAAAGTTTGACATTGAATTGATATAGTTATCCGATTTTGACCACATTTGATCAGATTGTTTAAACTCTCTGGAGACTGTGTTTGGGAAAGTTTGGTAAGGATACATTAATAAACAAAAAAGTTTTTCATACAAAACCTAGTTGTCGTCCGATCATTCCTATGGCAGCTATATGTTAAAGTGTTCCGATCCGGCTGTTTTCGACATATGTACTACCTGCAGCAAAAAGAAGGATCTGTGCCAAGTTTCATTACGAAAGCTTCAAAACTGCGAGACTGGTTTGTATAGAAACAGATGGACATCGCTATATCGACTTCGCTATTCAAGTTGATTCAGAATATATATACTTTGTTGGATCGGCAACGTCTTCTTCAGTCCATATTACACATCTTGAGACAAAATTATAATACCCTCTGCTAGGGTATAAAAACATATGAGAAATAAAAACATTAGCAGCTACCTTTTAGAGGGTAAATGAATTCGTGTAGCTACCTGTCCAGGCACATTATCTAATGTAAAATAATGGCCTTAATGGCAGGCAGAGCAGACTCAATTTGGCGCAGCGACAAGCGACTCAGCGCCAAATGTATCTGCAAGATACAATTGTGTGTTTAATGTACTTACAAGTACATATCTATGTGTTAGACGGATGCTGTTTGGTGCTCTCCCTCAAGGCAGCTGTAATTAAAAGCCGTCAAATGACAGACCAGACACATGCATCATAGGCGGGGCAGGTAAATAAACAAACAAACAAATACAAGACTCATACGCAATTTGTGTTGGCTGCGGATCGATGTTTATGGCCCGTGAGATCTATTGATATATGGTTTTTGTAATAAACACTGCGATTTAGCCATAAGTATGCATAAAATGCATGTAATGCCAAAACTGTTCTATAAAAGGTTGAACTTATGGGAGGGTGCTGTCTAAAAGACTGGAAAGTTCAAGGTTCAAGAGCATTTAGTTTCTATTAACAATTCTCGTGGAGCAATCATAAATAATATCATAAAATTGCGAATTGTATTGTTTTCAAATAGGAATTCACTTAACATCTGTATCTTTTTTGCATCAAAAAAAAGTAAAAGTATCTTAGAAAGGTGTATACCTAAATCAATATAAATTTTGTAAAAAGTACATGTATAATATCATGTAAACATACTAAGACAATATCTTTATTTTTGAATAAGTTGTGTGTTTATTTTCCAAACGATTTATAAATGCTGAATAGATTGGAAAATTTCTTGAAAATTTGTATATCCATACTATGGCCATATCTTCCCAAATTGTGGGTGTAATTCGTTTTAAAAGAATCACATGTGTTCTAATGAAATAATCCGAATTTTAAGCAAACAAACTAGGTAATTACGCATGGTTTATGAATAGCTATGTATAGCGTAAACGTCAGGAATATCATCCTTCTGTACACTTTAGAAACTCAGGAGGAAAATTAAAAGTGTTTTATAACCATATTGATATTACTTACCCCGAATTCGAAGCAGACCTTTAATAAATACTTGTTGTGTATATTAAGTCGCACTTTAAATCATCCTATATCCGTGTTTACATGAAATATTTATTTCCTCTCAGTTTCTTTATCATTTTTTGTCATCGTTATTAAGCGATTTCTACTGTAAAGATATCTTTATATGCACTGCCGACTTTTTCCGGCATATTCCCATCAATTAATCAGCAGCGTCGCCAAAGTCACGTTTTGCATTTGGTAATCGAATATGGATGTGTACATAATATAGCCATTTTTTGTGGGCCATTTAATGTGGCTGCTTATCAAGTTGATAGACAGACCGACGGCAGCTGGACAGGGGCGGACTGGCGGCCTGTCAGTGCCAGCAGCGGCACCTTCCTGGCCAACTCTCTCTCTCTCTGTTGGCCAGAGTTAATAATGCATGCAATTTGTAAGGCTTGGCGACCAAACGTGCCATTCTAATTAAGAGCGCCTCCTTTCTGGCACGGCGGGGGTCATCAATCTTCAGTACACCTACGGTTGTAAGCAGCAGCAGTTGGAGGAAGGAGGCTTACTAACATGGCTTATACTGGCTATAGCTGCCCCTTCTATTGTACAATTGAAACCAATTAATCATTAATGTTTACAGCGTGCGCGATTTGTGCATTAAAAACAAAATCTCATAAATTACGCCCCGTTCCCCAAGGCACGCAATCTATCTGTATCTTTTCTGTGATGATCAGCGGGCTGGCTGGCGGGAGCGGGGGCGTAGGTGGAGGCTTCAGCTAACGTCACAGCGAAATTTTAGCGAAATGAGATATACGGCTCCTCCGGCTCCTCCTACCCCCTATGCGTGTGCTGTCCGTCAGATTCTGAGACTCTTGAGGGTCTGTTGACTTTTGGACGCATACGGCATGAATGAAACCATTTGCCCGCACCAATCACCACCCACTGTCACACCCCCTCCCAACACGTAGTACACGTTTGTATATTTTCAGTGCAAATATACAAATTTACCAAAGTGCTGGCGAAGTGAGCTAGCAAAAAAATAACATGAGCTGCTACAAGTATTCAAGCCGAAGATAGCATACACTTTAGAATCCATTTTTATTTCTGGATCTTCAGATCTGAATTGATAGATTTCTTTATTGAAATCAGCGTTCTTAATATAAGAGTATACGTTTAATAAGAATCCTGATTGCTTATTTGGATAGGACCAATACAACATTCAGCTTCAATATATTTATGAAAACTAAAAGATTGGCGAGATCATTTCCTGTGAAGTTAGAACTTTATAAGTAAACTTTTACAAATTTTCGAATGAATTTTGACAAAAAAAAAAAGAATGATAATGATTGATAAGTTTTAAAGTTGTATTTTATACTAATTTTGATGTCCAGAATCGATTTTAAATACATTTGAATGAATTAAAATTTTAAAATTTTTTTCCAAATTTGGTAAGGGGGTAGTTAGGAAAAATCACAAAAAAAATCAAAATTTTTTATTTTTGTAAATTACTTAAATTTAAATAACAAGTCATTCTTATGATAAAACCACGTTGAAATAGATATTTCTCACGAAAATTGGTTCAGTTTTGACAAAGTTATGGGAGTTTGAAGTCTGTTAAACTGTGGAATATTTTAAAAGTTTGAAATTTGATAGAAAATAATCTTTAATGCCAAAGAAACATTGTAAATTTGTAATAACTTAGTTAGCAATGTTGAAATTGGCTTGACAAATAAGACTTGAGGAAAAATATTCACTAAAAATACATTTCGCATGAAAACCTGTTGAGTTTTGACAAAGTTATGGGAATTGAAATTCAGCTTTTGGTGCTGATTAAGAATATATATACTTATGTGTATATATTATTAGTTGCTTGAGCATACACGTTGATATTGTTACACATACCCTTAATGTTAGGGTAGAGAGAAGGCAACTGGCCAGCGACTCGCGCAACATTCAATGGTATCATAATATTTTTACGGGCCATTTGCGTTGTCTTTATGGATTTTGTATGGTTGCTGACACTCAGCTCGCCCCCTCCACAGTGCCCCTGCCTCTGGCTGACCCGCATGGCACAGACAACATTTCAATTGGTCTTTGAGATACTTAGTTGGGATTTGGTTTATAAATACTCGTAATTTGTTCCATGTTGTACTTATTTTGTTTGATGTGGTAATCAAAGCAAGCTAGTTGTCGCACCAGCTTGATAAATGCGGACCGCCCGTTGGTCGCTTGGTACTCTGGTGACCTTGACCGCCTTTCACCCGCAGCGGCGCAGCGGCGCAGCGTCGCAGCAGCGGAAGCATGCCGCACAACATCCCTGGGCCACATTTGGCTAATGGTATCTAATAAATGCAGCGCCTGGCGGCCATTAATTAGCCACTTGCCCCCGGCCCCAAAATGCAGCTGGCATTAGCTTAACTCCAGCTGCAGCTCCACTCGACTCGACTCCACAGCGAGGCAGCCAAGCGAACTACCTGTTGACTCATTAGCGGCCAAGTTGCAGGCGGTTCACACACGTGCACAGCGTGTGCCGTGTTAATGAAGAGCTGCAGAAGCTAGAACGTTGCGATCGCGCAATCCCGACTGCTCTATACTCTGTGCGCACTGCGCAGTCTATTCATTTTGCTCACTTGTGGAATTGGGAGCGTGCATAGCAAAAGTATTTATGACCTTATCTTGTTATCCGATTGTTTTGTACCTATAACCTATAGCTACCCTCTGCATTACCATTCATAGATGAATGGTGAATTCATTACCATTCAGAAGTGAATTCACCCATTACCATTCAAAGGTGAATTCGCCCATTACCATTCACCTACGAATTCACCAGCTAAAAATACTTAAACTGTCATCAATAATAATCTTGCTTTAAGTGTTGTTTTCAACAACGAAAATCTTAATTTTCAATTATTTTGTATCTAAATCGGCTAAAATTTTAAGTTAAAATAAAAATATGATTGTATATTTGCCGGAAGATTAACTCGATCCCGAACATAGTTGATTTCAGAATGTGAATAGATGCAATCAACTTGACAAGTTTCATGAGGGAATTCATGCATTACCATTCACTCACGAGTTCATAGGTGAATGGTAATGCAGCGTCGCTTGTCAAAGAATTGCATACGTGAATAGTAAGCCATGAATTCACTTCGGAAAAACACGTATCCATACCAGTAGAACTGGAGGGATATGTATGTACATATGTAGGTAGATGGACAAACACTACCCAAAACCGATATACCCCTTATCACATTTAGAACAGAGTATTAGAGAATAGAAAAGTAAATAAAAAGCCAACGCAGTGCTAATAAGCGGTTGCGGCTTCCATGGATGCAGTGACGTTTGCCGGTAGACGCAGCAGCAGCGGCAGCGGCTGCTCTGCTTTGCTCAGCCGCGTCAGCAGCGGCAAGTGCCGTGTCATTATCGCTGCTCACGCCCGCCGCTCTCCCACTCTCGCGCTCTCTCTTTCTACCTGCCGCTCTTCGGCTGTCTCCCACGACGCGCTGTTCTTGCTAGCGTTGCTTTCTTTCAGCCGCATCGCGTCAGTGGGAGCTTCGTTTATGCTACGCTTCGGCTGCGGCGGCGTCGTTCGGCGCCGAGAACAACAGCAGCAACAAACACAACGAGCCCACAACAGACCAGACGTCGACGCCGACGCAGACGCAGAGTTCAGTTAGAATTGAATTGTGTAACGGTGTGGTTGTCGCGCTCGCAGCGCCCTTAACTCGCATACGCTAAACGCGCGCGTTTTCCGCGCGACTTTTCGACGCGTTTCTTTTTGGTTTTCATATGATTTCGAGCGTTTTGTTTGCCCAAGACACAAATAATCAATACAAAAAGTATTTAATTGTTTTCAATATAACAAATTAACAAAGTTTGTGACGTCTGTGTGGGTTTTCTGGTTGCTCAAAACTCAAGTTCAAGTGCTTCAAAAATTCTTAAAGTATCTCATATTTTGTATATCCACAAACAAAATGCCAATTGCTCTGCTGCCTGCCTCCCTGCCAGCCATATTTGTTTACATTTATCCATTTGCGGTTTCTTTATGTATAAACATGCGGAAATCTTCAGCACAGCCCGATGATTTGTTGATGGTTTAAAATTTCATGCAATTTCTATTGTACTTGTTGTTGTTTATACTCTATTCATGTGATAGTAGCTACTATAAATTACAAATTTGCAATAATAATTCAACACATTTCCAAACAAATATACAACAAAATATTATGCAAAGTAATGCCCAAGAAATGCGTAATTTATGATTAATTTAAGCATAAATACTGCTTAAGAAATTTCTCCCCGTGTAGTATTTACTGGCTTATTAAAATAAAGTTAACTTTTTGGTTTTTGCAGGCACAGCTGTTTACCCAAGAATATAGATAAATAACTGTTTTAATAAAATAAAATAAATGTTGACAAGGAAGGTTTTTCATGACAGTCATATTTTAATTTTGAGCTCATGAATCAATTGTTTATCAAATAAAATAAGTAAGAATGCTATCATTGAGTCATATTCGACTACAAAACTCCCTGTACCCAGGTCAAAAATTTCCGGTAGCATCTTCCTACACTTACACATACACACACACATACACAAAGACGCATACATACACAGCACAAGCGACAGCGCAAGCAAGGCTTCTTCCCCCCGCGCTGCAGCACTGAATCTTGTATGTTGAATAACTTTCGTGTTTATTATCCGATCGACTTGAAATTTGGACAGTAGATCAAGAGTGACTAACGGATTGTACAGGCCAAATGCCAAAGCTATATCTCGAAAATTGTTACTGCAAAACGGTTTTTATCAAATAGCGGGGAATGAGGGGGAATATCTCGGTTCCTGCTCCCGCTATACACGAACCTACATTCCAAATTTGGTGTCTCTAGCTCTTATAGTTGCTGAAATCCTTGCGTTCATACATACGGACAGACATGGCCAAATCGAGATCTCTTTTGATACTGACCAAGAATATATATATATTCCTATAATATTCTTATATATCAAGAATATATATAAGAATATTATAGGGTTGGAGCTGTCTCCTTCTGCCTGTTACATACTTTTGCACAGATCCAATACCCCCTTTTTACCCATTTTATGGGTACAGGGAGTGAAAATAAATTCGCTTTTAATTAGTTTTTATTATTTCATAACATTTTTATTAGGAAATATATTAAGAGGCATTGCACTTAATTTGTGTGTGAAAATAACCGCCTTTAAGATGTTATGAATATTCAAATTCTTAGCGAAATATGCTTGCCAAAGTTTTAGTTTATATTTAAACCCAAGAATTACATATATGTATATGTATTATATATGTAGAAAACAGAGTGCATTCTCATCCTCTTTTGACATTTGCATTTGCATGCAAATTCATAACACATTGTGGCCAGATTTCGCGGAACTGAATTCTCTCAGAGTCTCACATTCAGCCAGAGGAGAGATTAAGTCGAGGGCCTAAAGTGCATTCAAGGCCATTATAATTCACAAAGTGCACAACAATTTGTCATTAACATATTGCCAAGAACAACTTAACGCTGAGCACATGGATCTTATTGCCGATTTGTTGCAAGAGGGTCTTGAACTCAGCTCGTTTGGTGTTGGTTAACTTTCAGCGTTGCATATATGCCAACCTAAACAGGGTGCTTCAGTTCGAACTCCATTGAAACCCAACTTTAAGCTAAGTTTTTATGCATGTTAAGCAACCTTTTTATATCCTGACAGAGGACTTTACAGTAATGATATGTGTCACGCTTTGGAAAAAGATGTTTCCGACTTTATAAAGTATATATATTCTTAATCATTATCATCAATAGCCGAATCGAACTGTTGATGTTCGTCTATGCGTCTGTTTTAGAGATAGTGTTTAAAATTGTCACAGATGCTTCTCTTTGCTGCAGGCAGTATATATGTCGATATAAGCCAGATCAGATGACTCTAACATATAGCTGCCATAGGAAGGATTAGCCTAAATTCAGTTGCTGTATGAAAAGCTTTTTTGTTCATTAAAAAATCTCGTTGAAATCTACCAATTCACCCTATACATACATATATGTATGTATATGTTGACCAAGTTTGATTATAATCGAATTACTATATATTATAGCTGCCATAGAAACAATCTTTAGTTAAATGAGTTATTGTAAGGATAACTTTTTTGTTTTTCGAAATTGTATATCAAACAACTTAACAAATTCTACGCTTCTTTATAACTTTTAAATAAATATCAAATGTGATCAAAATCGAAGCACTATATCTTAAAGCTGCTATAGAAACAATCTTTAGATAAATGAGTTATTGTAAGAAAAACCTTTTTTGTTTTCAAAATATATTCACTAACTTTACAAATTCTAAGCTTCGTTATGCTTATGTTAAGCTATCAAAGGAACAATCCAGAGAAAATGTATTTATTCTCCTTGGCGACTTGTCTACTAAGGCCCTGCATACGCAGAAGGCTTGTTCGATACCATCCTTGGGATAATTGAATTTTTGGTTGGACGCTCGCAGGAAGCTTATTGGGACTTAAGCTAAACTCAGTTCAATCTGGTAAAGGCTTGGCTACCATACAGATCTCTTAAATACACTTTATTAGATTTTTACCCCTATATATATATGAAAGTGTTTTAAGAACACGCAGCATAAACAAGTAAGAATGCTATAGTCGAGTGTACCCGATTACTCAGGTCATAAATTTCCGTTCACATCTTCGTACACTTACATATACACAAAGATGCACACACACAAGCGACAGAGCAAGAGAGGCATTTTAAGTGCATTCTGCATTACAGAATCTTGTATGTTGAATAACTTCCGTGTTAATAATCCGATCGGTTTGAAATTTTGACAGTATATGAAGAGTGACTAAAGTATTGTACATGCCAAATCCCAAAGCTATATCCTGAAAATTGTTACTGTAAGACGGTTTTTATGGAATAGCGGGGGAATGGGGGGAATATAAACTTGACCTGTTCCCGCTATACACGAACCTACATTCCGAATTGGCAAGGTTATAAAAATATAAGTTTGGTAGCCCAAAGCAATCAGTTCTTGTTACGTACACAAACAATTTACGTAGCTATTTATTTGTTATTGTAGTCATTTGTGCATCTGGGAATCATAAACTATGAGCAAAGCTGCTTACGTCGCGCTGTCATGACAACAGCCGCAGCTTAACATCACTCTCTCGCTCTCTCTCCCGCTCTCTCTGTCTGTCTGTCTGTCCGCCTCTCTGGTTCTTTGCCTTCCTGCTGCATATGTTAATTATCTACCTCAACAGGGCGATATTATCATTGGTTCGCTGCTCACTGATTCAATTAGCGGTTGCCATCCATCCAAACGCATAACTTACAAACTTACTTACTTAGTTATGTGGGGCAGTTGCCGCCGCAGTAGCAGCAAAGTGCATTATTCTATGCCCCGTTGTTGCATCCATTGTTGTTGTTGCTGTTGCTGTCGTCGTAATCGCATTAAAAGTCATTTAATCGAAAGCGAAAGAGAGCTTACGCTTACGTTGCGTAGCTACGGCTACGTGGGTGAGCGAGCGCTTGAGCTTTGAACTCACGCTGTCTCCCTTGCACCCACTTAGCACTTGTACTCACACACACACACCTTGTGCGCTGAGCTTCCCACTGCAGCAAGCTCATAATTGAGATTTGTTGCACGCCGCCGTTGACTTTTATGAGCGCTTTTATTGTTTATGGTTTATGGCGCAACATGTTCAATTATAGTGGAAAATTGGATTTTACTCGCCCTGTGGGAAAATAAGGTCAGCTCTCTATGAAAGGGGGGAGGGGGCTGCATAGGCAGAACCTGGAAATTGGCATCGCTGCCCCAAAATGTCAGTTTTGTCGCCAAAACTTTTCCAATTGCCCGCCCTTGCGTATAAGCATATACTCGTAAATGAAAGTGACTTTGGGGCTTATCAATTGTAATTGTTGACTGTGGCCTATGCCAGCCCCCCCTTCATGCCCGCCCTTACCTAACCAAAACACAGCCAAATGCTGCGGGCAATTCACAAAAGCCATCCCAACCCCCCGTCCCTGTATGTGGGTATGTAGAACACTCCCCTGGCTTTTAATTACATTTATCTGGCAGCAAAACTTTGGCAGCGACTTCTACGCTTTCCACTTCCACCGTGTGCCTTATGTTCTAATACTCTGTACTTTAAAGTCGTGGTGTATTTGGGCTGCAAGACATAGCCTGACCTCTCAGCAAATTCAAACATTTTCATCCTATGAATAAAACTCGTTTTATTACACCCCTTCATTTTGTATATCGATTACTCAGATTTTAAAAATGCAAAATTCTCCGCTACCAAACTCAAGACCTGCCGCACAGAATCTTAAAGTCCCTGCACAAATAAATAATAAACTCCATAATGCATAATATTATCCTGCAAACCTTACCACAAATTAGCTGCAAAGTAATAGACCTTGATGATTATATATAACAATTTCTGATTAGTTTAAGTTGTCACAGAAGAAGCAAAGCACGATTCACAAAAGATTTAATTCTCTGCTTTTTTGTTATATTTTGTTATATTTAAACGACTTGGAGCATTTTACCTACCAGTCAAATCTTTTACTTCTAGTTGGTTTATGGTTTTATCAGCAGAAAAAGTTGTGCTAGTAGAATGAAAAAACTTTCTTAGAACTATCAGCAATAGCGAGAATCGTAAAGATCGACCAATGGATACCCGCAGTTTCTGCCTGTTGATTACTCATAATTTGTAAACTTAATTTTCTTCACCTTCTGTTTCTACAGATTACATTTTATTTGTATACTCTCAATTTTAAAGTCGAGCAACTGTCGGAGTTATACAGATCAAAAATATTTCTCCCAAAAGATAATTATACCCCTCTGACACCTGAAGAGAATACATCCCACTGATCTCCCTACCCGAATGATTTCTTAATCTTGTACATTTATAAATTTTTGTAAATATAGTAGTTAAGGCATCCCTCTGTATCCATATTACCCTTCCCTTTACACTTTAGGTTAAGTTCAGAAGGCACTGAATGATTCCAGCGATATTACATGATTAAAAAAAAAGAAGATAATACCTTAACTTCATTTATATTATATTATATTAATAATATTCTCACTTAAATTCATTTAAAATATTTCCTGTTTATCTGACATTTTCTAACATTTTTTGCAAGCTCTGCTTCAGGCAAACCTACTTTTAAAGCGATCTGGCAACACTACATTTTTGAAACGAGGTCGTTAAGTTGGCTGCGCCTAAAACTCTCGTTAAATAAACAATGTGGCTGTTAAGCTTTTCAAGCGATTAATCACGTTGAGAAAGTAAAATACTTTTCTATAGCGTATCTTTCAGTTTTGCATTTAGATAACGTTGTTATTTTAGTCTTAATGCGCACTCTGCTGATTGTAGCATGAAAGGCCTATCAGTAATTATATTTTTGTGATTCAATTAAATAAATGCTGTGCTCTTTCTGTTGGTAAATGCCGTGCAGATGATAGCAAAGCTGAAAAGGCCAACAAATATGCACACACCAGAGTGTACTGCCATTGTCAGTGGATTTAATCTGAAATGAACACGTTTTAATGACATACTAATTGTTTATACTGCGATAAGGCTGCGACAGAAACAGAATGACAACTTCATGAACAATCAGAAACTGAGATTATTTACATAGCCTGATGAGTCTAGAGGTGCAATGCTACAGTTATCTGTTGAAAGAACCCACACACACACATCTGCACACCCAAGGTCTAATTATAAATGATACGAGAGTTCCCAGTCATCGAGCAAAATATATTCACAAAATACTGTCTAAATTTAGCCTTATAAATATTTTCACCTCAGCTAATAGGTTTAATTAAAGAAAATTCGTCAGAGACTGATCCTTCTTTTTTATCAGATATTTTATTATATTTTTTTTTTTTTTTTTTTTTTTTTTTTTGGTTTGAAATACAAACTAAAATGGTATCTTTTTATTTGTATATAAAATTAAGTTAAGCATTTAAATAATTAGCAATAATAATAATAATAATAATATTAATAATAATATACAATATGCATATTATATTTATAATATTTATATGAACCATTACACCTGTTCATACTTTTGTAACTAATTCAAATCGTAATAATTAGCCATTTTTTCTGTTTTACACTCAATTATACATTTTGCATTTGACCAAGATTTGTTTGGCATTTAAATTTAGCCATTTAACCATTAGCTGTCCAAATAATTATCAAACTCATCACAAGCCATAAAAATACATAGTTAATCTACAAAAAAAGCCATTTGCTTTCACATCATTACCCGCTGCTTTGAAAGAACTCTTAAAACATCCAACGATTATCATCTTAATTTTCTGTTTGACCCTAAAAATTTCGCTGTAAAAATTATTCATATGTGCGCAAAAAAAGTAAATAGAACTTGATCTTGTTCTTGATAGCGGGTTCTCACAGATATTACGAGTATGAATCATACAAGATTTGCATTTATTTGTGCCAAGTTGGCTTGGGTACAAACCCTAGCCCCTCCCGTTGTACCCCGGCTCGATTATTACCTATTAGCAAACCTGTTGCATTTTCCGCATTGAAGTCGTGCGCAATTCTGAACAGTTCCTCAGTTCCCAAGTTGTTTGTCTCTCGATTCTGTTCGTATCAAGTCCATAAAAGGTCATCTTTCAATATTGTTCAACATTTCCCTGTCCCGTAGATAATACTTTTTAGGAACTCAGCTCTCGGTGGCTTATCTGACTCAAGTGCTTCGATACGGCATTTGCTCATGGTTTACTTTTAAACATTATTACGTACGTACTTAATGTTATTTCAGTTTGATACACTTTCGTGGCTGTTGACAATCTTAAATATTTCCTCATTTTCGCTTGTCCCCTTATCCCTCCTCGATGACATCACGCAGTGGCGAGTGTTGGGAGTGTGTGTGTGTGTGTGTTTGTATCTGTGTGTCACAGAAGCGGCCTTTTTATTAATCTTATCAGAAAGTTGCTTCTTGCCATGAACTGTCTCCTTTACCTTTAACTTCATTATGCTCGACCAGAGGGTAGTTTGGTTTTATCATCAAATGCGTCACGTATTGAAAGAAAAGGGAAACATGAAATACATATAACAATTTATATGTATATCCTTTATCAGGACGTTGAAATACATATAACTCTTCTTATATGTATATTCCTTATTAGCACGTTGAACAGGGTCTATATAGCCTCTCAGTCACTGAGTTTTCAAGATATTTTGATGCTACTTGGTACAGTTGAACAGGGTCTATATAGCCTCTTAATCCCTGAGTTTCCAAGATATGTTAATGAAACTTGGTACAGTTGCTTCTTTTATCTGCAAGCTGTATATAGTTATGCTAAAAACATCCGATTCGGATTAATAAACTATCTTATAGCTGGCATAGAAGAGTTCGCTCGTGATTGGAGTTGTTGTATGAAAAACATTTATATTTTTAAACAACTTACTTACTTGCTTACCAAACTTACCTTTTTGTAGGTTTAAAATGGTTTTTACAAATTTTATTAAAGTCAGGCAACTATATCTTTTAGCTGCCATAGGAATAATCAGTTTTAAAAAGGAGAAACTTTCATATCTTCACTTCTCTTAAGTTCAACCAAACTAGGGAGCTAAATATGCTTTATAAAGTTAAACAGTTTGATTAGGAACAGTTCTTTATATCATAGATCTAGAGGATCATAGATAGAGGATCTATTTCCTTGGCCTTTGTATCATAGACCTGCCAGAGGATCTATTTCCTTGGCCTTTATGTCATAGACCTGTCGGAGAATCTATTTCCTTTCCCTGTTTGCAAGAGTATTCAATCTTCGGTTTGCCAATTCAATTCTTTCCTTGTTTATGTCAGCTTGCTGAGTGGCGACGAATACCTTTTTCCAAAGTGCTGGTCATTTAGCTCAGATCGGCAGCTGGCATGGCATTTGGCCATATGAGCTCATACCTGAGAGACCCCCCTATCGCCCCTTGGGGATGGAGGATTTCGGGAACTATTTGTGGCGTGGGTGTATTTATGACGCTGATTATTTTTATCTAATTGAAAAAAATAAGAAAATAGCCAATTAATTGCAATGTTCCAAGCATTTCGTTTTATTTTGTTGCGTATGTAAATAAAAGTTTCTGATAGTAAACAAAGGCATTTAACCAGCACGTAAACTTGTGGGCAGATGAATAAAGGTTAAATTAACACCTTAATCAAAATGTCAATGAGCGTATAACGCACACAGACGTGCCAGATGAGAAGGTGTTTAACTTGGCCAAATACTTATTTTCTTGGTAAGACATAAGATTGGAGGCGCCCAGCTGGTTAAACGGCCGCCAGAAGACCAAAACAACAAAAAAAAAAAAACACCCAAAATTTGATGAGTCAAACAGAAACTGAAACAGAAACTGAAACAGAAAAAAAGCAACTGAAACCGTGTACACAGAAGAAAGCAAGTTAATTTAAAAGTGAAATAAAAGCAAAATAATAAGCATTAATAATAATAATCATAATAAAAACCCGGCCAAGTTCTCTGCCGAGTACAGTTAACGCAAAGTTGCCGTAAAGTATCGTAAAGTCAACATAAAATGGTGAAAATGCTCGACCTGGACCGTCACGCTGAGTGCCCCCTGTGGGCGGCATTGGCCTCCGATGTGCCCTGGACGGGCATGCACTATGCTTGCCTCAATGTCCTCAGCATTTACTGCAAAGTATTTGATAGGAAAGAAATTTACGATCTCATTGTAAGGTAAGCGACCGTAAAGGCGGCAAAAGCGACAACACAAAAGCTGCCGCTAGCTGGCGCCATGTAACGAGCTTTCGCTGGCGCTCTCTGAATGCAGCGGCAGCAAACTGAATTAGCAGAAGCTTGCATAATTTGAAAATATTCGAATCCAAACTAAATTTGAACCTATAGTTGTATAAAAGATATTATACAGATTTCCTAACATAAGAAATATAGTAGTTAAATAGTAGTAAAAGTAGACACATCATCAGCATTGACAGTACTATGTCTGTCCGTTCTTTTTCGGAGAATATATTTGAAAATAGGGAGTCCCACTAGAAGTTAATCAGTGGGGAGGCACTGGGATGTTGTGAGTGATCCTTGTCCCAATTCCCCCCGAGAAGGAGACAGTCAAATTTATCAAATTTCTCATTCTCAACTCAAAAATCTCCTCCTGTTTCGAAGAAAACAATATCCTTCATTTTTCAACTTAAAACCTTTCGTACCTTCTTGCATATTAAATCTGTTTTCCAAAAATGATCAGACTGTACATTAATATACATTTCTGAGCTGGAATCTTCAGCTTGTGATAGAAGGTGTAGACTAGAGCATTCTTGATTAATGTTTGGTATACAGAAATTAGCTAAATACCTTAAATTAAAAAGATTTCTAATCCATTATTCTATTTTACTGTTTCCAGGAAGACTTGCCAGTCCTGCAAGTGTCCGCGCGAGGCGCATGCCATTTACCAACAACAGACGACCAATGTGCATGAGAGATTGGGCTTCAAGCTGGTATCGCCGGCGGATTCGGGTGTGGAGCCTCGAGATTTGGGCTACACGTGGGTGCCGCCGGGTGTGCGTGCCTCCTCTAGGGTGAATCGATACTTTGAGCAGCTGCCCGATGAGAAAGTGCCGCGCCTTGGCAGCGAGGGGGCGCGTCTGCGGGAGCAGCAGATCTCATATCAACTGCCCAAGCAGGACCTCTCGCTGGAGCACTGCAAGCACCTGGAGGTGCAGCACGAGGCCTCCTTCGAGGACTTTGTGACAGCGCGAAATGAGATCGCATTGGATATAGGTGGGTGGTCCGCAAATATATGTAGTTTCTTAATTACTAAACTATTCAAACTAATGCAGCCTATATCAAGGATGCGCCCTACGATGAGCACTGTGCGCACTGTGATAACGAGATTGGCGCCGGCGAATTGATTGTGGCCGCACCCAAATTCGTGGAGAGCGTCATGTGGCATCCAAAGTGCTTCACGTGCAGCACCTGCAACGAGCTGCTCGTGGATCTCACCTACTGCGTCCACGATGACAAGGTCTACTGCGAGCGACATTACGCGGAAATGCTGAAACCCCGCTGCACGGGCTGTGATGAGGTGAGTCCTTCCATCACCAAATTGACCCTGGCCCTTAACCCAGCACGCTGTCCAATTGAACCCTCGCGATTACATTTTCCCAACCCGCTAAGTGAAAATGCTTAGCACACTTTCAGGCGGTTCTGTTTTTAGTTTTTAATTGGCCCCTCCACGCGCGTTTCCGTGTTGTCTCCAGTTTTCTCGGACTCTGCTTTTATTGCCTCTCGCACGTAGTCACCCTTAATGACAGAGGTGTGTCCACTTCCCCTACCCACCTCCTGCTAACTATGCCACTTTCATTGAACTTCATATGTTGACCCTTGACCACATTGCACATTGGTCATTACCAGGGCCAATGCGACCAAGCCAAAGTTGACAGTTCACTTGCGGCATTTGTTCTTGACGCGTTGACATCGCGTGTGCGGCACGAGATTCGAGCCCTATGTGAGTAACAGCTATAGAAAGTAAAGTCAGGGAATCTAAATCAAATCATTTAAGTTGGTGAATGTATACTTGAATAAGCTATCTAGAGAACAAAGCTGATATTAGTCTACATTTTACAGCATAGTTTGTCTTTAAGCAATGTTGAATTTAATTGAAATAGTTAACATTGCCATAACATTTTAACATTATTACATTATGTTAATGTGACGTTGCGTGTTAAGAAAACGAAGGTTACTTTAAAATTCATTTTAGAGCACATCTTTTATTTAGAAGCGTAATGAATTTACTTTCTTTTGGTTCAATATTTGTACATATTCTTCTTTGAAAGTAATTGTATTTTTAAAAACTGGACCTCGAGCCGGCCAAACCAGCATCATAATTTGAAGGGTCGCCAACCCATACTTTTCCCTTAATATTTTCTCTTATTTAGTGAACAACTCACTATAAAACTTAAACTATATTTACAATAACTACCTAATCTTAAACAAAAGTGAGTCTGGTTAATCAATTGTATAGTTATGATATGAGGCTTGGCTATATTTATGATATATCAAGGTTTTTTGAACTTTACGCCGAATTGCTGGCATTTTCAATAACGTTCATTAAGGTTACTGAATTCAGGAATTAAGGAACTTAACAGGAGTGCTAGAGTAAAATACTCGTATGAAAATGTTCTGAGAAAAATCTGCGTTCGCTTTTGCTTAGCTTTTCTTAAAAACAAACTACTTGGGCGTTTATTATTAATTTCATGTTTTCCAAAATTAGTCTACACACACTTCTAGTTTCTCTTTGCTTGGCTAGAAAACAGCTGGGCCTCAATCATGTACCATTGAGATGACAAAATTTATGGTATTGGCCAGTCACACGCCCACTTCTTATAAATATGGTGTCGAGCAGTGTTCTTAGAACTTTGCCTCGAATGTCGCACACTTTCGCTTTCAACACAAACCCAACCAAAAACCCCAAATACAAATATAAATACAAACAAATACGCCCAGACGACCCATTTATTTTTGGCACATTTTTCTGATATTTATATATATGAGAAAGTCAAACAATTGAAACAATTGAAATTAAACTATTAAAAATAGTTTATTTATAAACGAAACGCATTGAATTAATTATGCTTATTGTGTGTGGCAGCTATGTGAAATTAGAACAAATGATGTTGTGGCAACATCACAATTTATGGCAGCAACAACTGCAGCTCGGCCGCGGCGACATTGGCCATGCGGCAAGCTGTGAAGGCTACGCACAAAAGTATTAAAAACTAAAAAAAATACAAAAATCAAAAGCATAAATAGCAAACAAACGAAACAAATGCGAAAATGCTGTGAAAGCAGAATTTGAATAAAAATATCATTTGTTGCTATATATATTTCATATATATATATATATATATGTAGAAATGTTTGTGTCTTTCTGCCTGTTTGGGTCTGAATATCTGCCGATTTGAAAATCACTCGCAATTTACATGGCGCGCTGATTAGAAACGCTGCCCCGTGTTGGCCAATTCCGATTGCCAATCCGTTGCCAAAATACCTCTGCTGGCCCCCGCTGGCCCCCGCTGGCCGTCGCCCCCCCCTTTTAGAACTCTTGCCGCTCTTGTGTCGCCAATTAGCGCCTCTGCTCGGTTTTACATTAGTGGCAATTGTTCAGCTCGTGTGATTCACTTGAGTGTCGGCCCTTCGCAACCGCATTAATCAGTTGCAAGACGATCGATTAACTGGCAACAACTGGCGCCGAGTGCAACTGCGTCGCTGATGTGGAGGCTGCCCGGGTGCCCCGCCCACAACCAACAAAAGTGAACAGTGTAAAACCAAAAAATAAAGAAGAAATATTCAAAATATATATTTAAAAATTCATTGCGCATACCGTATTTATGTTTTTCTATACGTGAGTTTCCCCCAGCGCTCATCAATTTTTGCCAGATTTTCGCCAGGCGAAAATTTTAATTGAATTACCTAATCACTTGCCCATTGGCTGAGTGAGTGTCGGCGAGTGCCGCGAGAGTGAGTGTTTGAGTGTCTGAGTGAGTGCGTGGTGAATTTTATATAATACACACACAATCGCATCGCGAGTCCAACGCTATTCAGTGTCCATTCCCAGTCCCATTCCCATTGCAACGCCAGCTGGTGCCCAACACGCTCTGAACATTACGCAAGCGAAGGCAAACCCAATCCCAAATCTAAATCCAAATCCAAACGAATATGGCTGCTGAGGAGGCGCTGACCGGCGTCGGTGAGCTGCTCTTCTCGCTGCTTATTGGCTACCTGGGCGCCCTGGAGTTCGCCTTTGTGGCACGCCATCTGTACCACTGGACGTGCCGGCATCCAAGCCATAATGAGGCGCTGAATGCCGCCGCTGATGCGGAGGAGCTGCCACGTTTGCGCGAACGCCTGGACAAGGAGCTGGCTGAGGCCGCGGCAAAGGAGGCAGCTGCGGGCAACAATGCCATGCAGGATGGCATCCAGTACAGCAACGGTTTTCGCCTGGAGTCGCCGGAGGATAAACGAGCCGCGCTAGCCGCGGAGTTGGAGCGACAGCGACACATTGAGGAGGATACACGCAAGCAGCTGGCGGAGGCCGAATTCAAATTGGCCGAGGACCGCAGAAAGGCCGAGCAGGAGCGTCTGGCGGCCATCGAGGCAGCTGAGGCAGCTGAGGCGGCCGAAAGCACACGAAAGCTGATTGAGGCGGAAAAACAACGCGAGGCGGAACAGCGAGAACGGGAGGAAAACGAAAGAAAATTGTTAGAGGCTGAACAACAGCGTCAAGAGAATGAAAGAAAATTGTTAGAGGCTGAAAGACAGCGCGTAGAGCAAGAGCAACAACAACGACAAGAGCATGAAAGAAAACTCTTAGAAGCTGAAAGACAACGCGTAGAGGAAGAACAACAACAACGTCAAGAGAACGAAAGGAAATTGATTGAAGCTGAAAAACAGCGCGAAGCAGCACAGCAAGAACGCGAGGAAAATGAAAGGAAATTGATTGAAGCTGAAAAGCAACGTGAGGAAAACGAGAGAAGATTGAATGAAGCTGAAAAACAACGCGAAGCAACGCAGCGAGAACAGGAGGAAAATGAAAGGAAATTGATTGAAGCTGAAACGCAACGAGAAGCAGCGCAGCAAGAGCTCGAGGAAAATGAAAGAAAACTGCAGGAGGCGGAAGAACTGGAGGAAAATGAAAGAAGACTAAGAGAAGCAGAACTACAAAGGGAACTAGCCGAGGCTGCGGCTGAGCATACACTCCTGGATGTCGAGGACGAACAGGCAAAGAGGGATGCGGAGATTGTGGAGCGACTTTTAGCGGCGGAGCGAGCACGCAAGTTAAGTGCAACCGAAAGTGAGTTGGAAGAGGAGGCTATTGTCCTGGAACAGTCCCGTCGTTTGGCGGAGAGCAAAGCTGGCTTGGAGAAGAAACAAAAGTCAATCGAGGAAAATGCTCGACTTTTTATGGAGGCCGAGGAAGAAATGGTTATGCTGCATCAACGTATGCTGCAGGCAGCCCAGGACGAGGAGGAAACGATATATGCCGGTGCCATTCCGGTCGTAGAGGAGCCTTGCATCAAGAAAATTTTGCCGCCCAGGTTTGAAGAACCAGAAGTTGAAGAGCCGCAGGTAGTGCGAAGGGTGAAAACTCAGTTTGGCCAGACCGGCAGCGGCGAGGAACCCTATACGGTGAAATCAAAGACCCTAACGTTTCCCGGTGTATCTGATGAGGGTTCCTCCCTAGAGCCTAATTCCAGCCAGCAATCTTCGTTTAGCACACAGCTCTCCGAAGAGCTTTCGCATCTGTTGACGGAAGAGGAACGTCAAGAGCCTGAGGGAGAGGACAATGTGCCCGATGTTCAGTACACCGAGGACTATTTGCGCTCCCTTGACGGCATCAAGAATCGGCCACTGGTGCGGGAGGATGGTTCGGGACGAAGACGTGCCTTTAAGAAACGACGATCAAGTGGCAGTTCTAATTCATCTCGTGAATCACGCGCCTCTCGTGACGAAGAGCTCAAGATGTTTACATCGCTGGAGGAGGAGGAGCTGAGACATGGCGAGAAGGCCGACTACAACCCCATTAAGTATACCACCGAGCCAACGCTGCGTGTAAAGTCCCACCATAGACGACACAAACGCAGTCCCGCCAAGGATGCAAATCCACCGGCCGATGCAAGCGGCTCTCTGGAAATGCTCGGTGAGGAAAGCACAAATCCCTGGGGTGAAGTAGTGCCAGAACACTATAAGGACACCGAGTTTTGGAAACGTGAGAAAGCTTTGTCTATTGACGAGGAGCAACCGGACCTGGAGAAGAGAGCCTCTGGTGAAGAGGTGGTCGATGAGGCCAATAACAATCCGAAGGCGTCGTCCTTTGAGGAGGCTACAAATGAACAAAATGAACTGGCAGCCACCGCGTTACTTCAGCAGCGCTCCAAGGAGCAACTGGTAAGTCATTGAGTAATAAATCTTCATGAGAAAGCCTACAATAATGCATTACCATATCAGGACAAGGACACCACGGAGACCTTTAAAGCACCGGAGGCTAGCGGCAGCGACATCAAATCCAATGTAAGTGCCTAGGCCAAGCTGCAACGCATTCACCAACACCACTCACTAATCACCATCTGGCTGGCTTATTTCCTACAATGCTTTAACCGCTTTCCATTTGCCTTTCATATGCCAACTGCTTCTGCTTTTGCCCTTGCTTTTGAAGCTGCAAACCTCCCCCACAACGGAGGAGCAGCCCAGGCGCGGTTCACCCGGTCTGCGTCGCAGTCCACGCATCGATGAAATGGATCACTACGAGGAGCGTTGGCGCGAAACCGAGGCTGCCACCCAGGCAACCACAAGTCAGCCGCCTAGCATCACCATACAGCAGCCCGATACGGCACCTTGGCGCGATCAGTACGGCCTTCTAATGGAGGGTATTAGCGATTTCTACGACTTTACTGCATCCGTAAATCCCTCGAGATCGCGCTCCCCATCGCGCAATACTTCGCCGCAGCCCAAGAACGTCGCCAATCGCATGGATGTGGACAACGAACACACGCTGGAGGTCTACGACGATACCACGAACGGTCTAGTGGGTGGTGAATTGAACTGTGAATCGGTTCTGCAAATGCTAGAGTCCACCATGAACGGGGTTGAGACCAAAGCCGATCAACTAAATTTACAAAATGTTGCGGATGATGTTAAGCATGGCAGCAATAGCAATCAAGTAGTTCCCATGGTCTATGAGACTGTTGACGAACGCTGTCGATCCCGTTCGCGTTCCTTATCACCACCCCACACAATAAGCGAGCTAGAGGAGAATATCAAGCAGAAGGATCAGATTATGGACGGTCGAGGTAGTCCCATGGACTTGGGCACCAATGGCGAAACTGATGGCCATAAAGGTAACGTTCAAAGAGGATTAGAGCCCGACCCGATTCTGCCGCAGCCTGTTATCGAAATCAACGATATGGCAGACGAACAAATAGACGATCCCGAACCCATACCCACCCGCGAGGAGATGCGCTTGTTTGTGGAAACTATGCGAGCTGAACGTAATTCACGTTCCAGATCTCAGTCTCGCTCCCGATCCAGATCCCGTTCGCCATTGCCCACCGCTGATAACATAGCTCGCAGTCTGGAATCCAGACGGCTGAAGCGTATAAAACAAAACGATGAACTTTTCGAAAAACTACAGGATGAGGAGAATGCAAGAAGCAATTCAACTTCACCTGTGCCAGTACCAGTTCAAGTCCCAACGATTGCAGTTTCTCCTCCGCCCATGCCCACTATTTCTATTGAATTCACTGAGGAGCCAGCTCAGCAATTAAAAGAGGAGGAAGAGCCAGTGGATACGCCGGAGTCAATGGCCAGGCTTTTTGAACAGCTACGATTAAATCGTTGCCGCTCCCATACACGTTCCCGTTCTAGGTCGCCGTTACCCACTGCTTCAAACCTGGAGCACAGCTTGCAGAAGCGCCGTGAAAAGTTGATAGCTCAAAATGATGCTTTCTTCGAGCAGATGCACGAACGTGCCACAACACCAGAGCCAGAGCGTCGTCCAATTGTCGAGCACCATAACGAGTTTATAGAATCTGATGACGTAAACCTCGATGACAGCCGCGATATGCGCTCCCTATCTCCCTCACGCTCTAGGTCACTCAGCGTTGAATCAGACTCTGAAAATGAGTATGCTGATGACTTTCAGCTTATGCTAAATTTGGAGGGTTCGGAAAATAGAACTTTGCGCAAGAACAGTGAGGAATTGGAAAGTGTGCTGGCCAACAATGCGAAGGAGCGTGAGCTCGATTTGGAGGCACTGCTCAAACTGACAAATGCTAGCGAGGAGATCGAGCTACGAGTGTTTAGTCCCTCCGGGTCGGATTACCCAACCGACTACGAACGTACCGTTTCCGAGGTGGCGCGCGATCTACAGGATGAATTATTGGTAAGCGGTTTTAAGCGCTCCACCTATGTGGGTGAATCCCTAGACTTGGGCAGTGAGTTTGAGCAGCTGCGGCGGGAAGAAGCGCAATTTCAACGTTCGCGCAGCCCTTCGCCTTCTATAGATATGGATGGAGCCAGGGGGCAGGCTGCATCGCAACGTGAACTGCAAGCGGCCATTTTGAATTCGCTAGTTACTGCGAGCGGGGCTGAAGATGAAAATCGACTTGGCGCTAAGCCAAAGACAAGCGAGTACGAGCGCACTTTCTCCGAGGAGGTAAAAGACACCCAGCGCATGAAGGAAGAATCGCTAGCCGGAGGCTTCAAGCGGTCAATCTACGTGAGAGAGTCTGTGGACCTGGGTATAACAGCACAGCTGGATGATCTACGACACCGTACAGCCGAGTTTCAACGTTCCCGAAGCCAGAGTCGCTCCCCGATGCGAGAGGATGATGATGATCATGCATTGAAGAATATCGATGCTGAGGCGGCCAAGAGAGAGATGCAGGATCAATTGATTGACCAATTGACCGCCTCAAGTGTGAACTTTCACAACTTTTCACGGTACCTCAATGTCGATTTTTTAGACAGAGAGCGACGTGCTTCGGACTCGGCGATAATTCTTGATCCCAATGAAGAATTGGAGCCGGAGGAATACCATCATTTTCGACGTTATTCGCTGGCTCAGGAACAACCCGTCGAGGAGTACCCCAGTGATGAATGTGTGTACATATCGCAAATTGAAGTTCGTTCGTTGACAGGCAAGAGAACATGGCTAAAAGAGGATTTCTATACCCACGACTTGGCAAGCTTGGAAATAAGCATTGACGAGGTTAACGAAGGGGAGATGGAACTGAGCGAAGAGCCCTCAAAGAAATCTGAATATGTATCGGAGGGCTCTTGGGCACGCGCTGTTCTAGCAGCTGAGGCAGAGGCAGCTGAGTTTGATGCAACAAGTGCCATCTATAACTTCGATATACTCGGAGAGTACCACGGCAATGACGAGGTCAGCAGCAATGACAGCGACGATGAGCGACAGACTGTAGTGGAAATCGATGACGATGAGTTCGAGTTTGAGTTGGATGAGGGCATCTCTGATAACAACGAGCGTACACAGCCGACTGATGAATCCCATCACGATACATCCGAATGCGAGGAGGCAGAACGTAATGCAGATCGTTATGCCAATCGTGGTGCTAATGATTGGGAGGAAGTTGATAATGTCGAAGATTTTGGAGACTATGGAATTGATGATGGCGCTGTGGGCGGCACCTACTCCGATCCCGATTCCTTCATTGAACAAATCTACAATGATGCTGTCAAAAACCGCAAGCAGTCAGGTATTCTGCGAGATTTTGAGACAATGGTACAGGAGCAACTTCCTGCTGATAGTGCAGACCAGAGTGAATCCGACAAGGACAAATCCAGTTCGGACAGTGAACGCTATGCGCTGTGGGCCAAGACCAGAGAGCTCGACAGATCTGAAGAGAGCAGCAGGCATAGAGATATTGACATATCACTTGGTCTGATTGAAAGCGAGCGGCGGGAAACGGAAATGCGGTACCTGGGAGATGCGCAGGGTGCTGCTCGTCAATCTACCCGACTGCGAACACGCTATGGCTACAGTCCGAAGCTACAGGCGGGTGTTGTGGATGACGACATTGAAGTCGATCTAAATTACAAGCCTAAGCACGAGTATAATTGGCGCAAAAATTTCAAGCTCGATGACAACGAAACTGTGGAGATGCCAGCTTATGATGAAGAGTTAAACTCTGAGCCAAAACTGACAGAGGATCAGCCAGATATGTTTGATGAGGTTCAAGATCAATATAATACAGAACAGAGTGAAGAGCCTAACTTAGCTGAAGATCAGTTGCAAATGTTGAAGGAATATCACGATCAATATGAAGCTGAACGGAGTGGAGAGTTGCTTGACTTGCGTCGCATCAGTTTGGGCGGGGAGAGCATAACGCTCTTCAGTCGCAGTCCGATGCGGGCATCACTCTCAGATGTGCCTGAGGAAATGGTGCAAGACGCGGAAAATAGAGAAGAAAATGGTGAAGAAACTCACAAGGACATTATAGCTGAGATACCCTCCGAGGAACCAGTCGAGGAAAAGCCCAAGAAGAAGAAGAGCAAGAAAAAGTCTCGCAAGGGCTCCAAGACTGAGGAGGAACTACGCGATGACAACGATTCGGATAACCAGCAGTACGATCGACGCAGCTCAGCTACCAAAGATGATGTAGACACCCTCACAGATGCACCCAAACGGAAGGTGCGTTCACGACGCAGCTCCAAGAGCAGTACAACCAATGAGGAGACCAATGGTGGTCTGTTCTCCCCACGGAATAGCGTTGGCTTTGCGGCAGATGCCCTGGAGGGCATAGCTGAGTTTGAGGCGCCGGAAGAAACGTCACTGAAAAAGAAAACTAAGAAGCGCAAGAAGATAGCTAAGGAGACCAAAGAGCAGAGCCTAACACAACCAGATGAGCCAGACATCGATGAGGCCTTGGTTGCAGCACTCTCCAAGATTGCGCCCATTTCTGTATCGGCTTCAACCAATCTAACGCCAGCCTCCACCCAGCAAAATCTGCTGTCCAGCATCAGTACCGGGCATAGCCTATGCCTAACACCCGCCTCATCCTTCGAGGAGCCACTGAGCTCTCCGTTAGACAATAATAACATTGTTCCCACTGTACCCACTGTGACTACGGTGGTTGCGCCAGCGCGATCTGTTGTGGATACCTTTGACATACTCAAAGATGCTAACTTCTACCCGCTTTTCTAGGCTGCGCTGCATGGTTTGCTCAAACGAAATTACACAAATTACACTCATTTACTTAAATACTTGATTTATTTTATTTCGTTTTTTTAGACATGTTCATAAGCCCAAGCAAAACCCAAACCTTTGCACCCAGTTTCAGCATCCACTCCACTAGACTCTTGAGTCTGCCACGCGAAACGCACTGAGGGTACCATGGGTACCATGAATTTAGGATCACACTGTATTATATTAACGACCAGACCCAACAACACGAACGATATATTTCGAATGCGAGATGGATTATTGTTACTTATTATATTGAAGCTTAAATATTTCCTAAATATTTAATTGTTAGTTTATTTATTTATCGATTCCTTTATAACAGCTGAGAATAAATATGAATATAATGAAAAACACGCGTTGTAATCACTTCATTCAATATCTGCATCTGACGCAATGTTCCCCCCTTTGGCCTAACGCGGCTAAAAATATTCCTCAATTATTGGCATATTGTTCTATTTGTATCTGCGTCTTTACTTGTTTCTGCCAAAATCGTTGGGCAGTGCACGGTTTGTAAAAATGCTTTAGCATTGAGATCATTTTGTTGTTTAGTTGTCATCATCATCATCATCATCATCATCATCGCGTTCATCATTGAGAAGACTCAGTGCATGCGCCAAGTGCACTGACATTCAGCGTGAGACAATTGGCCATATACCATATGCTTGGCCCAATTTGCATTTGGCTGATTTCAGTCGCATGATGTCATCGTTTTGGGTTCGAATGTGTCAGCAGAGATGGTAGGACATAAGTCATTTGATGGGATTATTTTAATGTTCTTGTCAGACGGGCATAAAATGCTTAAAACTGTCATGTGTCAAAATACTTTAAGATCTTCCAATGAACTCAATATCTTTTAAGTAGCTATAATCTAAATGTATCTTATTTATGCAGTTGCTATGTACTGTTGACCATGAAGATGATATCACTTGTATTATTAAACATACTCAAACTATGTAACTGAATCTTATGTCGAAAATCTAAATTGGTTCTACCGCGACCCTATGATTTACTTGGTATGACTTTCTTTGTTGTTTATTTGTTACTAGATATCTAAATGCTGATGATATCACTTGTATTGTTCAACATAGTCGAACTATGTAACTGAATTTTATGTGGTACTGTCGTATAACCAAATTGATTTTTCTAAATTGGTTCTACCGCGACCCTATGACTTACTTGACTTTCTTTGTTGTTTATTTGTTACTGGATCTCTAAATGCTGATGATATTACTTGTATTGTTCAACATACTCGAGCTATGTAACTGAATCTTATGTCGAACATCTAAATTGATTTTTCTATATTGGTTTTACCGCGACCCTATGATTTACTTGGTATGATTTTCTTTGTTGTTTTTTTGTTACTGGATCTCTAAATGAAGATGATATCACTTGTATTGTTCAACATACTCGAACTATGTTACTGAATTTTATGTGGTACTGTCGTATAACCAAATTGATTTTTCTAAATTGGTTCTACCGCAACCCTATGATTCACTTGGTATGACTTACTTGACTTTCTCTGTTGTTTATTTGTTACTGGATCTCTAAATGCTGATGATATTACTTGTATTGTTCAACATACTCGAACTATGTAACTGAATTTTATGTGGTACTGTCGTACAACCAAATTGATTTTTCTAAATTGGCTCTACCGCAACCCTGTGGTTTTGTTGGTATGACTTTCTTTGTTGCTTGTTTGTTACTGGATTTCTAAAGAGTTAGCTTTCTATATTATATCTTAGTAAATTTGAATGTAGCCCAGTCGTATGGGAAATTTTCCTTCTTTCAGCCACCAGCTGCTCCTAAAATCACGCAATATTATGCGCCTAAAAGCATGCAACAAAATATCACCCACCCCATTTGAAACGCTAGAATATCTCATTTGTTTTGTTTTCTTTATAGAAACACACGCTTTTGCTTTGTTGCCAAAAAGGCGTCTACTTAAATCAGTTTCTTGCTTTTTGTTGATATAATGCTGTCAGGTTTTTTGTGTCATATCCTTTGTCAAATTAAGTACAGGCCAGCAGTAATTATTTTGGCCGCTGTCAAATAATAAGAGATTGAAATATCTTTAGCATTTGAGAATGTTAAATGTGGCTCTTCGTTTCGCGCTAAAATATTTATGACAACAAACAGGAAAGTATGTCACTTGGGTGATTTGTTTACCCAGCTCACTTTGTGGCCACTTGAATGTGTGTGAGGTCTTTCCATTGTATTTGCCAATTGTTTTTGTTTTTATTTAGCTTATTTTGTGTATTTGGATATTTCTGTAAAAATCCATTGCGTAATGGTACACATGTCCGTACGACACGAGCAATATTCAAACTTAAAATAACGCATATATATCTCTACGTATGGTTCTCGTACAAAAGCCAAGAAAACATGCGAAATTCGTTGCCAAAAAGTCTTATTCAATAGTTTGTCTTTGACATGAATTCATTTTTCTTTGGGGCAAACGTTTGGCGCACTTAAAAGCTGGCGGATATATTCATTTAATATTTTTAAATACCAGCACCTGAAAGTAAACAGGGGATATTTGGCTGGGAGTAGATATACAATAAACTATTGACTAACAGCCTAAATAAGTAATTTTAATCAAATGAAGAGCAGTTTACTGCTATGTTGAAATCATAAAACTGATTGGTTTGAATATATATAGCAATCATTCATTTATTATTACAATTTTTGAACAGGTACAGGTATATCAAAGTCGTGCCCTATGCTATAACATTTGTACTTGTTCGCCTTATTTATCTTTGGCAAATATTTGTATACATATATACATATATATTGCTTGACTGGCCAAAAAAGAATTGCCTTAGATAATTTAAAATTCACTTGAAACTGCTGCGTTCTGGCAGGCAAATGAATTTTCTTTTGCTGTGCCACTAAAATGAAACACCTTTTCATTTTAGCTTGTTTTTCCCCCGCCAAACATTTCTTTTTTTTTTTTTTGCGAACACATTTTTCATAATTCCATCTACAGAATTTTGTTAGACGGGGGGAAGTACTTGCTTTTTATTGACGTGATTTTCTATTTTATGGCTTTCGATGCCGTATACGTTATTTGACATGCCCTCTGCCACACACTCCTCGCCCTCTGCCACACTCGGCGACTTCTTGGCCATCATTTTGTGATGTTTTGTGCCGCGTGCAAGAAATTGTTAAATGTCATTTAATAGCTGATCTTCTATTTATAAAAACAGCAAATGACCGTTCATATTAAATGCAAATTATGGCATATTAAAACACTGCCAGCCCATGCAATCAAATTGTATGCTGAATGCCACCAAAACAAACTTAAACTTGAACTCATTGGCAATTTACCCCACTGACCGTTGTTTACCCTGAAACCAGCCCCGCTTTGCGGCACCAACCCTCCCCTGGATACCCCGGGCATGTATTTTGAAACGATTTAAAAAATAAATGGTAGACATCATTTCCATAAATCGCCCATTGCACACATCATTTGGTTGGGGGCTGCTCGCTTTTTTGCGCCCAATAAACAAGAAATTATAAAAATAATCTGGAAAATATATAAATTTATGACCCAATTAACGCCTGCGTGCAAAATGATGAATGCCACCGAGTGCTGAACACAATTCTCGTGAGGGGCACTCGCAACACGCCAACTTTTATCACAGATTCGCGAATTGCATTTATTTATAGCCAAACTTAAGATTGCATTACACTTTGCTCCATTGCTCTTGCTCTTGTTGTTGTTGTTGTTGCTGTTATTGTTGCTCTTGTTGTTGTCTGAGGCGTCTGCTGCAATAATAGCAAAAGTTTGTATATTTATACATACATTTGTATATATGTTTTTATTCACATGGACTCACTCGAAAATTCACATTTTGCTACTCGTCATTTTATTTACAATTTTTATTTTCTTACATTTGTACACAGCGTTGCTTTCGTTTAAATGTAATTAGATACACTTCTAACTATAATTGGATCACAAGAATCGAATTAAAATAGTTAAGTAGTAATTGAAGATCACTTATCTGACAGTTATTCTGTATTCCTGCCTTTATTTCCTAAATGTTAAGCCAATTAGATTTGTGTTTGGTCTAGAAGAACCTTTGAAATCTGAAAGAACCTTTGGAAAATATACCCTTAAGAGCAGAAAACTGTTGTATGAAACTTGAAAAATCTGCTTACACCCGTCACCAAGAACTATATATATTCTACTCCTTGATGGCAGAAGTAAGTAGATTTTTCAAGTTTCATACAACAGCTTTCTGCCTCTGAGGGTATATTTTCCAAAGACCCGGACATGGTACCCGTTGCTCACTAATCAGTCAGTCAGTCAAGGAGTTTTAGGAGATTGATTAAGTGCATTTAACAAAAACTTGAGAAATGTTATGAAATAATGTCATAGTTCTTACAATTCCCTTTATAATACTACAAATTCAAATATATATTGTAGAAGCTATTAATACAGAGATAGTCTTCATATAATCGTATATAAAATTAATAAGATTGAATAGCTAAAAAGTAATCGTCAGTAATGTTTAAATGACTTATGTGATTTATATTTCCCTTCGGCAATGACAGCACAATAAAAATTACATTCAATCCAAATCTAGCTCCGATTCGTATCAAGTAAGTTCAAGGAACTATGTTCCAAAGACTTCAGATGTCTAACAAGTTCCACCAACAATTGTTCATAGAGTACTTGTTTAATTATTTACTTACTTATTTACTGGTTTATTTATATCTACTTTAACATACTTAATATTCGAAATTTGGTATGGGAGTGAGCCACTTTTCATATATCGTAAGTGTTTCCTGTTACATAAATTTACATGAAATTCATTTTATGGATACAGGATATATAAAAATTGTTACATATAAGAAAGTTATTGCATAAGATTGCAAAACAATGCTTTTTCGATCTGTATTTCCTTTGAAGTCTTATAGTTTTTATTCTTTTGTAATCTTTGCCAATATTCTATAGCCTTCCGATTTGATGCTCATTGCCAACTTTTCAAAATTTCTCAGTTCGTTGCAACAATATTCAAACGTAATAATTATGCACTATTTGTTGTTATTGGCCTTGTCTGCGTCTGCATATTAGCTGATATTGAAATGTCATCGGGATACTTGTGTCTGCGAATCTGTGTATATATCTATGCATATAGTATAGATGTCTGAAAGAGATCTCCGCCTGATGGGCACTGCTATTAGGGTGATTAATGTGACACCAAAGGGCAAACAAATGTGCCTTGGATGTTAGCCCTTTGTTGTCAGATTGGGCCATCTGACAAAGCTGTCAGCAGATACAGATTGTTTAACATTTATGGGCTAATCAAAAGCTCAAATATTATAGTTTAGTAAGCAATTGCCAGCCAACAATGATTATATTTGTATACCCTTCCAGAGGGTATTATAATTTTGTTTCGAAATGTGTAATGGACTGAAGTAGACGTTTCTGATGGAACTAGTCTCTTAGTTTTAAAGCTATCGTAATAAAACTCGGCACAGACCCTTCTTTTTGCTGCAGGCAGTATATATGTCGGAACTGGCCGGATCGGATCACTATAACATATAGCTGCCATAGGAATGATCGGTCAGCAACTATGTTTTTGTATGAAAACTTTTTTATTTATAAAGATATCCTTACTTAATTCACCTAATCCAAATCTCTAGAGAACTTATAAAGTCCTACCAAATTTGGTCGAAATCGGACTACAATATTACATAGCTGCCATACGATCGGGTGAACATTGAGTTTTTGTATGAAAAACTTTTTTGGTTATGAAGGTATCGTTACCAAACTTTACTAACCAGAGTCTCTAGAGAGTTTATACAATCTGACCAAATTTGGTCAAAATCGGACCACTTTATCACTTCAATATCAAACTTTTCGCTTATACAAATATTTCGTCCAAACTAAGTGAGAGTTTTACTTTACTTCAAATAGTTTCCTATCATTTTATCAAAATCGGACTACATTAAGTTTTTTTTATAAAATTGAATTCCTGCTAGGGTATATAGCTTCGGCACTCCGAAGATAGTCGTCCTTTCTTATCTTGCCAGAAATTGTTTATTGAAGATATATACTCGTAGTTATAGTTCTGTCAATAAATGAATGTAGCTTGGATAAGATAAGATACGATCATTACAGCTGAGATTAATTAGGCAGATAATATACTATGTTGCCTAAGGAAAAGTGTCTGGAGCAACCTTAGAAGTAGGGGGACTTTGGAAAATTCAACGACCTCCTTTTCCATGTTGGTTTTGCTGCAGCTGTTTGCAATTTTGTATTTGATATTTTAGAAAATTGCTGTCTCTGTGCCAAAATGCTGTAATAACATGCTGTTGCTGTGGAATGCGAAAAAAGCCCATATTAATTATACTTGTGTATATGCGGCCCACAACAGCAGAAGATCAATTAAAAATCTATATTGATCCGCGTTGCATGTGGCAGAGACGGGCAGAAAGGCAGGCTGGCTGGCTGCAGACAACGGGAGCAGCGGAGCAGACCAGACAAGTCCAATGAATTTATGCTCCGAGCGAAATTATATGAGCGAACTTTCTATAACATGTGTGTGTGTGTGAGTGTGTGTGTGCGAGTGTGTGTGCGAGTGTGTGTGTGAGACTTGTGTGTCGTGTGCACAAGCGCCAGGCAACAACAAAGGAAAAATGGTTTTTCCGAAAATGATTCTTTCAATCTCTTCGCATGCGTATGTAAATGACGTGGACAGCGCCCCGCGCAGCAGCTGCAGGTGTGTGCCACACACACTAACACTACACACACACACACACCTTTACACACAGACAGGCACACCTATTTGCTAATTTTTGTTGGCACCTGAAAATTGAAATATTTATAGATTTGTGTATAAAATATTACAGCAAACTTGACGTTGCATTTAACATGCAATAATGCCGTTAATGATTAGCGTTCTTGGCCATTGTCTAAGCCAATTTATATTGCAGCAGAGAGTTCAGTCTACCAAGAGAGAGACTACCTCTCCCTCTCTCTCTCTCTCTGTCCTGTCCTCTCTCTGGAGAGCGATCTCTCGCACTCTGTGCGCTCAGCTGGCTGCTGTTGCGCTCGCCGGCGCTCTGTGGCACTCCCCGAGATTTTATTTTTACACTCGACTCGACTGGGGGCGAAACTAGATACACGCACCGCACTGTGCAAGATTTTTGAAATGATTTCAAATATTTTGTGAAACAGACGCGCCAGTTGGCTTCTCGACACGGGAAAGTACAAAACGCCTCGCGATTATTTCGGCTGTTTTCCGAATCACGTTTGGGGGGAGGGCATACCACTAAAATCGAGTACATAATAATTTTAGAAAGTTCAGTCGGTCATTAGAGTGCAAGCCCAGTTCCTTTCTAGATTCTTTCTATTGAAGAAAAGTGTGCGCGCGCGTGGCACAAAATGGCGGATGTGGAAATTATGCAAACGGTGACGGAAGTCAAGAAAACGAAGAAGGTCAAGAAATCTTCGAAGCGTCGCGAATCCGAAGTGCAAATCAGCGAGGTGGATGCCACCAGCGAGGAAAGGGGGTAGGTGGAACGTGTTACGTGTTACGGGATCAGTTTTGTGTTCAGTTCGGGGGCAACCAAAAAATATACCAAGTGCCCAAAAGAAAAAAACTGGAACTTGTTGGTTTTTTGTACTCTTCAATTATTCTCGTTATATGGCTATCTGGTATTTTTTGATTGTATTTTGGATATGGCCGTGTAGCTCTCTGCTCGTATATGTATTGTATACTCGTATCTATCTATCTATATATCATTCGATAAACCAAATCAAAAATATATAATGAATATTGTAAACTCTCATGCACATTCGATAAAAATACTCAATTCGCTCACAATGATCGCTCACAAAAGCAAACTATCCAAAGTACTCGCATATCTCGAACTATTACAAAACGACACGTTTACTACCTTCTTTCCTCGGCAAAACTGTTTACTAAAAGGTACCCACATAAAGCTGTCGTTGTCTATAAATGTCTATATGTCTACACACCGAACATACACCCAACACCTAGAAAACTAAAATACAAATACAAATCCAAACAAATAAACACATCACTTCACTCAAAGCCCAAAAGAAAACTGTACAGTGTATACATACATATAACTGAGTAGTGCCACAGAAACACGCATAAATATACTATATACCCAATGAATACTATACAAGATACTATACTATATACTATATACGATATACAACATCTACACTGCTCCACACGCTAATTGGAAGCCAGCAAAAACACTTGAATGGACTTCAACCATCTATGAAAATGCTTATTCTAATGCCTAGTGTCCTTTTTGTATGCCAATCTTTGCTCTGTTTTGCTTGCAGTTAATTTTCAGTGGCGAGTACACAAAGGCCATGGACAAGGACTGGCATTCGGGACACTTCTGCTGCTGGCAGTGCGACGAGAGCCTTACCGGACAGCGTTACGTCATCCGGGATGATCATCCCTACTGCATCAAGTGCTACGAGAATGTGTTTGCGAATACGTGCGAGGAGTGCAACAAGATCATTGGCATTGACTCGAAGGTAAGCTGACATCCTTTGGGATGGTTTTACATAAGTCAGATGAGGATTTCATACAGACATTGTCAGGCCTGTTCCTGATACTTTTACATAAGTCAGAAGGAGATTTTATACAGACATTGTCGGGCCTGTTCCTATTACCGTTGAAGACATTCGGAAACGTTATTAGTTGTTCTAAATTCAGCAAACGCATTGAACATTGGGATTGAAAATTGTTACTTATGAGCCAGTGGAAAACTATTTAAAGTTGAAAAACGTTTGTTATTTTATTCGTAAATGAGTACCGCAAAAGTAATTGGATATGGGAACAGGCCTGTATATTTGAAATCAGCTCTGTTTTGATCGATTTTGATTGGAATGCTTTCAGTTTGTATACATTGCTGAAATGAATAGAAATTCTATGCAGGAAAAATACAATATTTAGATTATATATTTTGTTTATTTAAATACGCATATTTCATAAACTGTGTTTATTTTTTCATATTGATTTTTATGAGTTAACAGCTCATTTGGGTCATAAGTCGAATGGGCTTTATAGTATTAAGACTGTATGTATTTTGAATAAACTTAAACTTATCGTATGATTTATTTTATAATGGAGTAACTTCCATTAAATGTTATATTATTTTATTTATTTGTTAAAATTAACTATAAAACATTTAAAAAAGAAGAATTCTAATTAAATCTAAGAGAAGAGGCTTCCGTTCAGAGATCGATTATTTTTGAAAATACTTAAAATTTTTTCTTTTCATTTCTTCATATATTTCTTTTTATTGATTGTGAGTAAATTTTGGTTAATTTCTCCGTAATTTCTTAAGCTACTTTATGTATTCAAACGTTTTTATCAATTTTCTAACGCAGCTCAACATATTCTTGAACCTTTCACAGGATCTATCCTACAAAGACAAGCACTGGCACGAGGCCTGTTTCCTGTGCTTCAAGTGCAATCTGAACCTGGTCGACAAGCAGTTTGGGGCCAAGGCCGATAAGATCTACTGCGGCAACTGCTACGATGCGCAGTTCGCCTCCCGTTGTGATGGCTGTGGCGAAGTTTTCCGGGCAGGTGAGCAGCGATCCTCAGCTACGAATAAAGCATAGCATACTTTGGGGCGGCTGGCGAAAAGAAACCAGGCCAAGTGATGAGACCTGAGACCGGTTGTTCGGCTTCTGGTGGGTGGCTGTCTCAGGGGGTGGATGGGGGGGCAAATGGCTTCCCAGGCATGTTTTGTGTGTGTTTAATACTATGTCAAATTAATTGCACTCGGAGGGCAATTTGTTGCCAACGGTCGGACACATTCCATAAATCTCAATGTGCAATGGCATATAAGCATAAATAACTGGCGCGTATTTGTATGCCCTGTAATTAGAGAAAGACTAGGGTATACTGTGTGCTAAGTAAGTAGAGCTTGCTACTGTAACAGCTGTTAGTAAAGCTTTGAAAGCACAGGAAAGCTTTAAGCCTTGCAATTGAGCACACCTCAAGCTCAAAGCTCACTTTACTGCTAGAGCGTGCTTTAAGCTAAGTTGAGGAGCTATAATAAAGGTTTTCTACAGTTTGCTCTGTTTACAGGGTATTTCTTAGTCTGTCTTCGTGTTGGCTCTATCCTGCTGCAACTAATGAACTTGCTACAGTTGAGTGCGTGTCTTCGTTCAGCGCCTGGGGCCAGTTTGAGGCTGTTTAAACGTAAATGTTCGATATCTGTTTTCATTACACATTGCGTTAGCTGCAATTGGCATTACGAGGCACTTTGAGCCAACTTGGTTGATTGACGTGCTTGAGATTTCCGACATACTCGTAACTCAGTGAGTCGTTGGTCAGTTTCATTGCAAGTTCATTGTCACCATTATTAAGCTAACTGGCAAGTTTTCAAAAGCCGCCATTTATGCAGTTTTTAACATCAATTTTAGGCCATAAATGTGTCAGTCGTAACTCAGAAAGTCTTTTCGAATGGTGTTTTATACTAATTTTGATGTCGGCAAGCAACTAAAAGTGAGTTTAAGAAATTTTTAAATTTTTGAAATTTTCTCAAAATTTGTTAGGGGTATGCATGCAAAAATCTCAAAAAAAATCACAACTTTTTTTTTCCAGTAAATTTCAGAAAATAGGTATGTCCAATCAATTTAGAGGACAAATCCTGAACAAAAATACATTCCAAAGCTAAATCGGTTTAGTTTTTACTGAGTTATGGGGGTTGAAAGTCAAGAAAGATTATTTTTTTGAATGTAGAGAACTTTATGTATCAAACAACAATTAGAAGAAGTCATGAAACTTTGAAGTATTATAACTATTATTTTTTGCAATAAATGAATTAGTAGTTAAGTGAAATCAAGAAAGATATGAAAAAAGTAAGAACAAATGGGAGTACCGCCTTGAAACCTGCAGATGGAGAACAGTGTTAGTAAGGTTGAGACAGGCTGAGAGAGAATAAGTGTGAGAGATATTCGTATCTCCGTCCAGACGCAATTGTTTGGGGCCGTGAACTCACAGGTGGACGACATTGCCAAGGCTAACAAAAGGTGTAAAATATGACAGGCGGGCGCTCTGTTTGTGTCGCTTTCAATTGGAGCGTTGCGCAAATACGGGTTAGTTAAGACAAATATACTTATGGGTAAATAGCCGTATACAATCGACTGCTGTTTGGTGTTAAATTTATTGAGATAAACAAAACGAGATCAGCGATGTTACGCGTTCGTCCAATTCTCATATCAATGAAGTGTTAAGCACGCTCCAAACTTGGCCCTGACACTTTTCACTTTGCCAACGCGGAACGTGGCTGTTAATAAGCCGCAATTGAAGGCATTACCAAAAATGGGGCTTGTGCTGTTGCTGTTACTGTTACTGTTGTTGTTGTTGTTGGTAGTACACGTTGACATTGCCAATTACGAGAGAGAGATAAATAAGTTGCAGTGCAAAACTAACATCAATGTCAGCAACGCATCCCACGCGAGTGAATGCCATTTGAATACACCCGTTTTGATTTAACTTCTGTTTGCCAATGGTGGGTCGTCGGCCAAAGCCAACAAGTGTCATTTACATTACCAATTCAGGCATTAACTAATTGTCTAATCAAATACACAACGGAGCTGTTAATTTGCTAATTACTCCCTGTACCCATCAAATGGGTAAAAAGGGGGTACTAGGCAGAAGGAGACTTCTCCGACCCCATAAAGTATATTTGTTCTTAATCAGCATCAAAAGAGATTTCGATTTGGCCATGTCCGTCTGTCTGTCCGTCTGTCCGTCTGTATGAACAACTATAAGAGCTAGAAACTTTAAATTTGGAATCAAGATCAAGTTTGTTTCCTATTTCAGATATCTCCCCCCGCAATTCGATAAAAACGTTTTATACCAATAATTTCAAAGATATATCTTCGGGATTTGGCACGTATAATACTTTGGTCACTCTTAATCTACTGTCCAAATTTCAAGTCGATTGCATAATAAACAAGGAAGTTATTTCCGAAAGAAGATTCAGTACTGATTCGTGGGGGGTGGAAGAAGCAGCACCACTTAAAATGCCTCGCTGTCGCTGTCGCTTGTGTGCGTGTGACTTTGGTAATTTTTGACCTGGTTACAGGGAGTTTTGTAGTCGGGTATACACGACTATAGCATTCTTACTTGTTTAATTAGCAAAAAACATTTCCATTTAATTTGAGAAGTTTTTGGCTTACATGATGACAACACCCGCTAGAGAATTTGTATAAGAGGCACATAAATTAAGAAGAATTATCGTATATAGTTATCAGAATATGCAATCAACTAAAACGCCTTCAAAAACATCTATGTCATCTATGTTAATTCGTGCGAAAGGCTGGCAAATTGTTGGCCGCCTTTAAAGCCATCGAATCCACAACTGAACACCACTCGGAGCCACATTAAGCATTCGTCTAATTCGATGGGCTGACTCACCACAATTCATTTAGATTTCTTGGCTCATAGCATTCAGATAGATTTCAGATCTCATATTTGAATGTTAGCCGAAATGAAAAACTTGTTTTGGTTTTCTCTTTTTATTTGTTTTTTGTTTGTTTTTATTTTTTTGGTAGCATATGATTTGTGGTTTTTAAATTGCCTGCTTCACAATCATCATAGGAAAAAATTAATAGTAATGATCGCTGATAAGCGTGCGGAATTAAATTAATGTTTTATATTCATAGACTGTGTTGTTGTTGATATTTTCTGGAAGTGTTCCTTCGAAAACTTGTTAACACCTTACATAAATGAGCTGAGAAAAGACAAACCATAAAATGTATTTTATTTATTGATTTATTTATTACAAATTTTTATTTTTAGTTATTTTTTTGTGTGTTAAAATTTGAAATATTTACACTTCTATATTTTAGGCAGCTTAAGCTATTTGTGCATATTTTTTTAAATTACTTATATAAACTACAAAATAGATACTATATAGGTACGAAATGAAAAATGCGGTGATTTTTATAATTATATATATACATACTATTTATATGCAATTATGCAAATTTAAAATAGAAGACATTACTTTGTAAAATGTAATTAGAGGACGTTGCGATGCGGTAAGTCCTGACGTCAAGAAGGACTAAAAACTAGGACTAAGCCTTTAGAAAATGTAACCCGAAAGTAATGTTTTAGGGTATTCAACTGAAATGACATTTGAGCCCCATAACTCGCCAAAAAATGAACCGATTTAGCCTTGGAATATCTTTTTGTTCATATTTTGTGCTCTTATATGATTTGCAAAACTCACTTTATGGATTTCTGTCAAAAAATATTTTCAATTTTTTTTTTAGTTTTTGCTTGGATACCCCTTACAAATTTTGCAAAAATTTGAAAAAAATTTAAAGTTTCCAAAATGTATTTTTAAATGATTGTGGGTATACAGATTAATATAAAACACTATTTAAAAAGTTTTTCTGTGTTGTGGTTGGCAGATTTTTGGGCTAAAATTGATGCCAAAAACTGGAAAATTGTTACTTTTTTAGCTTGGCTTGATGTGTGTTAGTAAAACGTTGCATCTTCTGAGTTTTTTGGCATTGCAATCGAAGCAGCAGAACTTGAACAGTGCAACACTTGTTGCCACTTGTGGTTAATTGCTTAATTGCTTAATTGAATGCTGATAAAAAGCCAACTCGAGTGTGTTAAGCAATTTTATTGCAATTCAATTGATTTATTTACTGGTAGCCAGGCAGAGCCCACGCAGATCCAACCAACGCGTGTCTAAAAAATGTATCCGTCTAGGCCGGCAATTAATCAAACGAAACATGAGCTATAGCTCTATATAGGAAAGGCCTTTAGGGCCGCCTCTGACCAAAACGGGGCTGAATTTATTATTGAAAAGCGGTTGCAACAATTTCCTGAATTGACAGCTTGCCCCTGGGCGGCTGTTGGAACAGTTTCAGTTCAGTTTCAGCTGATGCTTTTGTTGACATTTCCATGTCGCATTTCCCCATATGCAAAGTACGCGTGTACTCGTCCCACACACTCCGGAGAGCTGCAGCTTTGTTGGCTTCCTCGAGCTTGGCTCACCTTAACGCCCCGGCAGCGTGGCAATGTCAGGCAATGTCGAGCGGGGCATCCACTAGCCACCACTTGACTCTCAACTGGAACACTCGTACTCAGTTATCTGCATAAAACATAAGTGGTTTCTCGGCCCGCTAGCCCGTTGGCCAGCAAGCCAGCAAGCCAGCAAACCAGGCGGCCAACCAGTTTCCGCCAGTCAAAATAGTTCATAATTGCATGAGGAGCCTAAATGGCACCTTGCCTGCCTGCCTGCCTGCCTTGTTATGTCTTCTGCGGCATGTTAAACAACACGATCTTTGTCGGCGTCAGGGTGTAATAATAATAATTCAAGGTGGGCTCATAAGAGTTGCCAGTTACCAGTTGCCGGTTGCCAGTTAATAGTTGCCAGCTAACAGTTGTCAGATACTAACAGTTACCAGCTAACAGTTGCCAGATAACACTTGCCAGTTAACAGTTGCCAGTTAACAGTTGCCAGTTAAGAGTGGCCAGATAACAGTGGCCAGTTAACAGTTACCAGATAACAGTTGCCAGTTAACAGTTGTCAGATACTAACAGTTGCCAGCTAACGGTTGCCAGATAATAGTTGCCAGTTAACGTTGCCGGTTAACAGTTGCCAGATAAGAGTGGCCAGTTAACAGTTTTCAGAAACTAACCGTTGTCAGATAACAGTTGCCAGTTAACGTTGCCGGTTAACAGTTGCCAGATAAGAGTTGCCAGTTAACAGTTGCCAGTTGAAAAGTGTGAAATGGTGAATCTTTGAATCAGAATCAAGTATTGCTTCTGATTTCTCATTGCTTTTGTTTTCTATTTCCCTATTGTTGCACGTACTGGAATTGTCGGCCAGCAATGCTGAAATTATTTCTTATAGGAATTGTTGTCAATAATATGATGAATTTGTCGATGAGATTGCCATCAATAATTGTTGTCTCTCTTACGATCGATAGTCATTAACTTATATTTTAATCTTTACATCTAACCTCAATTCTGAAATTAAGTTTTAATAAGGGAATTGTAGGAAATATTCAAAATATATTGAATTTGAAATATGTCTGCTTTGTCTGTCTTACTTTTGCGAAACGAAAACTGCGATTTATTAACTTATTTTTAAAAAATATTTAAAACCATCATATGATCGAAATAATCGATAACTATCGAAACTTTTGTAGAACTGCACTGTCTAAAATCAATACTTCTGTATTAATAATATAATTCAAGGAAATATTCAAAACATAACTACTTTTAAATACGAGTATAACTGATTTGACTGTCTTTCAATTTGCGTACCAAAATCTTCGATTGATTATCTTATTTTTAAAATAAACTTAAGATCGTAATTTTATCGAATTTGACGATAGTTTTGTAGAATTAGTATAAATGCAACCTAAAATGTTTGTTTAACGTCAGTTTAGAGTTTATATACATATATATTTTAGCTAAGATCGTTGCATATGGCGACCCCACCTCATAGAATATCACCCTGTTCAGCGGCAACCAATTCCCAGCAGAAACACTCAAGCCCATTTCACTCAAAAGCTTAAAAACTCAACTTAACTCAACGCGCTGCGCCGCGACTCAATTCAACTGAACGAAACTCACCTCAGTGGAGCTGTTTTGTTTACGTTGCGGGCCTGTGGCATTTTTTTGGCGGCAGTTCTCAGTCTCAAAACGGCATTCAAAGCGCTTGGAAAGTGCCGCGGGTGAAATTCAGAATTGCAAGCGTTTTCTTTTGAACAGTGCAGGGCAACGTGTTGCATGTTGGATATCAATTGCTGATCCGAAGCTCATAAATAGAGCAGCCGTGAAATTATAAGACTAACAAGAATATTCAAGTATTTCCGCACTTAATTTTTGTTGTTTCATAAACAGGCAATTGTTTTTGAGTAATATTCTTGTAAACAATTGCCCCAAAGTAAACTGCAGCGGCACAAACAGAGAAACAGACAATGAGCACTCTTAAACTAGCCAGATGCAAAGCATTTGCCGTTCCACGTTGCGTATGCGCAATATTTCACATGTGCCATGCCACACGAGGCGTATGCGCATTATGCACACACTTTGCGACAGTTTAATTAACCCACACGCGGCAACTAGAGATCACAGATTGCAACCAGTCTATTGCCACACACTCAGCTGGCCAAATAGACCAATAAATAGCTGAAATTGGAGCCCAACGCCTCCGCATCTTAGATATCAGTTTTATTGCAACGCAGCAAAGATATATATATATATATATATATATGTGTATATGTATAACAATAAAATTAATAACCATGGGGGACAGACAGACAGACAGCAGCTCCAATTGGCGGCCCCAAATAGAAATTGCATACCAAAACCGGAAACAAATCGAGCTGCCTTTTTTTGGCTGCATTTAAAATGTGGCAAAGTGATAGCATCGACGTGTGCCACATTTAAAGAGCTAAATGGAAAACATGAAAAGCAGCAAGCACAATCATGAATATGCAGCAATTGGCAGAGGGGAGCTGAGGTAACTGGGGGCAGGGGGAGGCAGTCGCCCACTTGAGCTGGCATTTCTTTTTATTGTTGGCACTGCAATTGAATGCCAATTGAAATGAAATCGAAATCGAAATGAAATCGCACTGAAAATATATATTATTTTTTCATTTTTATTTTAAATAAAAAATTATTTATTTTCATTGAAATTTGCTGGTAAATATGACGCAAGGCTTTGTTAATTGAGTAAAAAAAGGTAGCTGACCCAATAAATATCTCTCAGGTTGTTGATAATGTATCTGAACTTCAGTGCACGACAGTTGAGATCATTGAAGCGGGCTCAGAGCTCAGAGAGCCGCTTAAACAAATGAATCGTCTGACATTTGTCTTTTGTGGCTTATTTGCCGCTTGGCTTATCAGACAGCCCACAAAAGCCACTAACAATTCCAATTTCTCTTTTATTTCTGTCCCAGCAAACTGACAAAACTAATAAATCCACAAGGCATTTGCTTAGGCTGCCCTGCAGCCGTTGACATTTGGCCACAACAGAGAGACAGACAGAGAGACAGACAGACAGACAGACAGACAGCTCAGATACCCTGTTTATGCGGGCCATATCGTGATCTTTTCATATCCGTGCTTAAACACGTTTTATCACTTAACTGATTTAAGCAGCCAAATGAAGTTGAAGTTTCTTCTCTTATTACTTAATACGTTGCTCTTACGTGGCTACAAACAACAAGCAACAGAAATCTATACCTATGACATTATATAAACGTGAAGAGTTGTTTATTAACAATATTCTTGATTTCATATTATTTTAATTAAAAGCTAGGAATGTTTAATGTTTATTTTGGTTGACAGACAGACGATATTCACGGCTTTACAGCTGTTTAGCCCTTTCTATATAAACGTATCTGCATTCATAGCTTAATTTCCTATCTCTGCTTGTCTACAACTTTACTGAAAACGACTTATTTCTTTGACTTACACCAACAAAATAAATATACAGTACAGTAAATCAACCGACTGCGTCTCTGCTAATGCTAACAGCTGTTAGCCTGCTGTTAACTCCTGTTTAGTGCTGCCAACCTTTTTACATAAATATATATGTTCTTGGCATGCTTTCAACAACAGTTCTTCATGTGTGATATCAAGTTATACTCCGATGCTTCCTTTAAAATACATAATAGCTTCATATTTTCAATATCAAAATGATTCGGCTTATGCAATTCTAAACAAATCCACAAAAGAAACTGTATGGAGTTGCCACACCTTCAAAATTTGCCTATAAATCAGCGAGTTAAGTTGGCTGCGACTCACCATTCCATGAAAAGTCTTCTGAATTCGTACTATCCTTTATTTTAAGCTCAAAGATATTAAATTCTAGTCAAGTGTAGAATTCATGAAATTCTAAAATGTTTTAATTTTACTTAATGAAGTATTTAAGCACATTCAAAATGAACTATTAAGAACGTTGCAGTCGAACGCATCCGCCAGCAGAATACTCTGTTCCTAGTCTTGCATAATTTGGCGATCTTGAGAACTTTTAAGCTGAGGGTATACACAAACATGTGTACCAAGTTTGGTTTGCTCTTACTTCAAGGGAGTATAAAGAAATTGCGTTCAAATGGACGGGTAGACGGACATTCGCCAACCCAATATACTCCGTTTAGCCTAAGGGAACAGAGTATAAGAAGCAGCTTTCATTTTGTTGACACCTTTCATATAATATCACAATAAGTTAGCGTGTAACCGCACTCAGTTCAAACTAGAAGCTGTTAAATGCTTAATAGTCTTCTTGAGATACTTTTATGCCGCGAGTGTAATTGAGCCAAGTTGGTATTAATAAAGATTCAGTAAAAAGAAGCCGTCAACGGGTTTGTTTGGTCAGCAGAACAGTTTAGCTGAGCGCTGCAAATGATTTTGACTTCTTATTAAAAATGCAGAGCGCGCATTGCGAGCACTTTCCATTTCAATGTTGGTTGGCTGGCCAGCCGTGCTAACTTGGCTAACTGGCCACGTAATAGGTATTGTCATTGTCTCAAGCCGGCAATCAATCATTGACTTACGAGTAGATCACATCTGGCTGTCAATGCGAGCAATTGACTCCCCAGTTTTGTATCTCGAGACTGGCGAATTTCAATGTCGCCTCCTCCGAGCTCCACTTGACCTCAGCTCTGTCTCCGTCTCCGTCTCAGTCTCTGCTGTCTCTCTGTCTCTCTGTCGGCATTTTGTTGTAGGCGTCTGTGGCAGTTTCGTGGGCGATTTCTTTGGATTTAGTGAGCTTGGCAACGGCAACAACAGCTTCAAGCCAAGTTCAATTAGTTATAATTATGTGACACGCCGCGTTTCTCTCTGTTCTCTATATATAAATAGCTAACCACAAATGCTGTGAAAGCCTTATGAATGCTGCGGCTGTCTATTATTGTAATCGAAAACTCTCAGACCCAATTCTCCAAACTTCAATCTAATCTAATTGGCTGGCCATATTCTATGACTGAGCTTCCTCTGGGCAACTCAGAAATTCTCAATTTCCTGCCACAATTTGCGCATGCGCTCATGAAATTTGTGGCAATTTATTTGCCTTGTTTTTTTTGGTTTTTGTTTTACAAAAAGTTAATTATTTAATGATTTATGAAGGCATTATTGCTGTAGTTGTAGTTGTAGTTGTTGCTGTCGTTGTCGCTGTCTTATTTATAAACATTCTCTAAGTTTTGAATGAAACTTGTTATTTAGCTACAATAGAAAATTTGAAATTTGACGGCGGGGCGTAGTGATGTCATTGCCTTGAAGCCAGAGACTCGACGTCTCCAAATTTGTATGACTTGACAGCATTATAGTGCTATAGAGATCGGCCAGAGATTTGTGTAGTTGCCTGGCCACAAAGATTGTAACTCAACTGGTTTGTGCCCCAATTGAGTGGCAAGCAGTTAAACTCTTGGGCCTAGACACTGACCCAGTTGCAGTTAGCAAATTGTGGCTTCCGTCTGCTGCTCTTGGCCCAAAGTCGTGACTCTGTGGCTGCTGCGGCTTAGTATCATTAGAACTAAACACTAACTAAGCGTAGTTTGGCAGTTAATCAATCAACATCAACAACAACAACAACATCAAAATGACTGATGTCGATGTACTGAGCTCCCGAATGAAGTCGCGTTTGCATCTGCAGACAAAGACTATTGGGGCGGAGCGCATTAAGAAGGCCAAGGATAACAACGAGGACATTGCCGTGCTGAGCATGTTCCTGCCCAATGCCAGCGCCGTCGAGGAGAATCGCAGCTTCTACTGCTCCCTGGGCGACTACTGTCGCCTCGGGGATCCGCGTGCCACCAAAGCAGGTAACAAATGTGGTGGGATCAGCCAATATCTGGCTCATAAATTATGTTAATTAAGCACAGCAGATACATCATATTTTATCAATATTACTGCCCATTTGATGGCTCTGTTGTTGCCAAAATAGTCAAAAATAGACGCCCACCTGAGCTGAGCTGAGCTGAGCTGGCCCCGTGTTGTGTCCAGATATCTATAACGTCATCACAGCTTTCATTGTCCGATGGCTCCGTGATGAGTAATATTGGCCAAAAGAGATACACTGCAAAAAAAAAACACTATTTAATGGGCGTAATTATGGCCAATGAGCATCTATAATAACGTTTATTAATCGTGTGCATACAAAATTAATGACCAAAGTTATTATTTCTATTATTTATTTTTTTTGTTTTATCAAATTTATATATTAATTATTTTAGACACAATTAAATGTTAGACTAATGCAATCACACGCCAAATTAAACCAAAAAAGTTATTGATTCTCTCTAGTTGGGTCAGATTGTAAATAGAAAATCAATTATTGAAAAAACAAACAATTTATTATTTTTGTAATTTTAATTTATATATTTTTAAGCTGAAAATTCCATATTTAGAGGGGTATCTTTAATCAATCTCTTTTTTTTTAAATGTATATATTTTTTATAGTAATCAGCTTTATGAAAGCTATAAATCCCTTATTGCTGCTAAAGATAAGGCGATATGTAGTTTTAAACATCTGCAACTTTTGTTCACAAAGTTTTAAAAACTAAAATTGTCATTAATGTTAATACTTAGATTCATTTATTATTTATTATATTTTTATATCGTAGCAGAGGGTATTATATTGTTTCGAAAAGTGTAATGGACTGAAAGAGACGTTTCCGACCCCTCAAAGTATATATATTCTGAATCAGCATGAATAGCCGAGTCGATATAGCAATCTTCGTCTGTCCGTCTGTTTCTATGCGAACTAGTCTCTCAGTTTCAAAGCTATCGGAATGAAACTTGGCACATACCCTTCTTTTTGCTGCAGGCAGTACATATGTCGGAAACAGCCGGATCGGAACACTTTAAGATATAGCTGCCATAGGAATGATTGATCGACAACTATGTTTTTGTATGATAAACCTTTTTGTTTATAAAGGTTTCGTTACCAAATATTACCAAACAGAGTCCCTAGAAAGTTTATACAATCTGACCAAATGTGGTCAAAATCGGACCACTATATCACTTCAATATCAATATTTTTGTTTATACAAATATTTCATCCAAACTTAGTGAGAGTTTTACTATACTTCAACTAGTTTCCTATCAATTTATCAAAATCGGAACACATTAAGTTTTGTATAAGATTTAATTCCTGCTTGGGTATATAGCTTTGGCATTCCGAAGATAGCCTTCCTTTCTTGTTTTATTTATTTAATGTATTGCCTTTGGAAAGTTTAGTAAACTTATATTACATATATTTTACATATTACAAAATGTTATTTATAAATATACAACCCACTATTATTGAAGTATAACCATTGCTAATTCCAATTTTATGGTGAAGAAAGTAGAAAATTGTTTCAAAACAAAGTTCTCATAATCCAACTCACATCTAGAAATATCTGGTAGTATCTATAACATATCAAAATGTATATAAATTGTGAATTTAGCGTTACTTTGATTGTCAGTTATTGAAGTTGCTTTTCGGCTTTGGCTGCTCTTGACAACAGAAATTTAAAGCATAACAATAACAATATAATAATAATAATAATAATGATATTGTTGTAGTAGTATCTGCCCTGACATTATTCCAGTCAATTACCCCCACACCCCCCACTTAGGCAGTCAGTGAACCCCTTTGGGCCAAAGTTTTCTCTTGGCCCGCAACTTTTTTGTGTGTTTTTCTTATTTTTGGCAACAAATTTTGAGCACGCAATAAATAAGGCAAACAGATTTTTATGCACACTAGCTAAAGGCTAAAAGCTAAAGCCTTAAACCCGGAATGGCTTTTTCCCTAATGGAACGATAACCCCATGAGTATCGTGCAGGGAAGTCGCTTTGTCTCTCGAGACTGAGAAATTTGAATAATTTTTGCATTAATTGCTATGAAAATGGGGGCAGGGGCAGGTTGCCTGCCCCGGCAGTTGCATGTCAGCTGCACATAATCATGTCTTTGTAATTCTTGATAGTTTTTATTGAAAATAAAATGTGATTGGGTTTCTGTAAGGATGTGGCCTGAATATGTCTACTATTTGGGCTATTCAATAGATTGTCTTACTGCGCAAAGTTCAAGGTTGCAATATGAAAATGAAAATTGATTTGTTCTTGCCACACAGGTACCAAGAAAATGGAATACAAGACCCGGCAGTGGCACGAGAACTGTTTCTGCTGCTGTGTCTGCAAGATGGCCATTGGCACCAAGTCGTTTATACCGCGGGAGCAGGAGATCTACTGCGCTGGCTGCTATGAGGAGAAGTTTGCCACGCGCTGCATTAAGTGCAACAAGGTAAGGAAAACGATAAGAGAGAGGGAGGGAGAGTTTACTGACTGTTTGCTTTAGGTAATCACCTCCGGGGGCGTTACCTACAAGAACGAGCCGTGGCATCGCGAGTGCTTCACTTGCACCCACTGCAACATTACCCTGGCCGGGCAGCGTTTCACCAGCCGCGACGAGAAGCCCTACTGTGCCGAATGCTTTGGCGAACTGTTTGCCAAACGCTGCACATCGTGTGTGAAGCCCATTACAGGTGAGTTCGAGTTAGGTTAACTGGAGCACACTTTACTTACAGTCTACCCTATCTCTCCCCCTCGACAGGCATTGGCGGCACGCGGTTCATCTCGTTTGAGGAGCGTCATTGGCATCACGATTGCTTTGTCTGCGCCAGCTGCAAGGCCAGCCTGGTGGGACGCGGCTTCATCACCGACGGACCCGACATTCTCTGCCCCGACTGTGCCAAGCAGAAGCTGATGTAAACAGTTAATGCCCAGGCGGAGCCAGCCAGCCCCCACAAAGTCAGCATTGGCCGAGGACAGCAGTAAAGAGAGGGGCAAGCGAATTAGCCATAAACTTCAACTTCAACGAAAATGGATCAAATCAGCAATTTAGCGGCGATGTATTAAACGATATATACAAACAAAATAATGCCTTACACTTACACATATATTAGATATGAGAGTTTAGCTAAACAATGTCCTAAAACTAAATTCAAAAGCCACAAAAATGTTTTTAAAATTCTACTACTATATACGAGTGCTTGTATACTTATTAATATAGCTTCTCAGCAATCTGTAGAGTTAGTATATATAAAAAGATATACTAAACTAAATTTAGCGAGTATAAAAAGTAAAAACTCGCTTGAAATTTGATATTTTTTTGTGCTTGTATAAAATATATATTTATTATTTGTAATTGCATTTGAACGCGATAAACAAAAACAAAATGAAAATGAAAAAAACAGTAACAAATTGAAAATACTGTAACTATTGTTGCCACATTGAATAATATGTATGTATGTTTATTTATTTATTTTAAGTTTTCTCTAACCACACAAAAAATGCGTGCAAAAGTTTCCTAACCGCGGGTTTCAGTTCAACAATTGTATTAAAACGCAGTTTATGTTTTCTTTTATATATATATATCATATGTTTATTAAACAAAACAATTATACACACCCACACACACCCACACACCCACACAACACGCGCGCGTCCTAGCAATTTAATTGTTTAGTTTTATTTAAATGGTTTTATTATTATAATGAAGCACTTTGCGCAAAACTAAATACCCATACATAATTATTATACAAAAGCCAACAAAATGTCAATGTCCTTAACTATTTAATGAAATTAAAGCTAAATAAATTAATAATATTCATTGCTGTCTTTGGCTTCGACACAAATTCAGCCATTATTGCCAACTTTGGCTTCTGTGTATTATCGGTTTCTATCAAATAAATAATTACAATTTTCAATAGATGAAATTTAAATGCATAACATCTTTAATGGGGATATATCTAAATGATTCTGCGCAGTTGGCGCGCTCCAATTTGAATTTAACAGACTTTTTTTTCGTACGATTAACATTTGCTCGAAATGTAATGTTAACGCAACATGAGCATACAGAACTGTTAAGGTTGTGGCTGTGTGTTGTCGCACGCGGTGAATGGCAAATGACCAAAACAATTAAAAGAAGAAGAGTAACAAAAACATGGGCAGCGAAGCTACGCCGGATTTAAAGATTGTATTGGAGTTTAGGTAGCTATTGTTGATCTGCAAACAACAACATTATTATAATAAACTGTTTATAGTGCTGGCGCAGAGCTGCTCTTTGGAAATATCAAACGCCGGCAACTTTCACTGGACGGCGCGCAGAAATGTGAGCATTTTTCTGCTTGTAGTTTCTTTATAAACAATTTATATGGTTTATTGCAGGGACTATTGCGAATTTGCTTAAATGGATGCATGCCAATATATTAACAGAGCGTCCTGAACTGTTCCTGCAAGGAGACACCGTGTAAGTGGCAGCTGGGCACAGCACGTGTTGTTTGTTCTTTGTTCTTTGTTGTTTGTTGTTTTTCATTTGGTTTTTGTCTGTTGTAGACGGCCCGGCATTTTGGTGCTCATCAATGACACGGACTGGGAGCTACTGGTAAGTGGCCCACATACCCTATACACTGTTATATCCCTTTTATTTGGGCCAATTGTGCATTTCAGGGCGAACTGGAGTATGTAATACAACCGAACGATAATGTGCTCTTTATATCCACACTGCACGGCGGCTAACAAGTGCAACTGGTTGAGTGCCTTTTATATCAACTAACTAGTCTATAAACTAACAATAAGCAAAAAGTTACTGTGTTCTGTATAAATATTAAAAAAAAAAGTAAAATTAAATGTTTAAAATCAGTATTACGTCCCCTTTACCAAAATGGCAAGGGCCCACACGATTGTTCGGGTTGTAATGTTTTCTTCATCTCATGTTCACTGATTTCTAACTCGTTGTTATTTATAGCACGGGATGGCTGAATAAGCAATTGGGAATTGTAAGGCAGCGTTTAAATTCAACAGAAAAGTTCTGTGAGCATACTTTTAGTTGCTGGCTTTTAAGTAAATAAATATGCGGCATACTTATAGGTACGATTGTACGATGCTACTTCTGGGCAATAACTCAGCTTAATCCTGCTCGCAGGACTCAGGACTATATTTTTCCCATATTTTTATTCTCGTAGGAATCAGAACTATTGACAGGCATTCACAAATTTGCAATATCTTACTGAAATTCAATTTGTAAACGGCCTTTTTTTATATTATTTAGTTTATTATTTAATTATTCTGTTATTATTTCCAACAACATAAATTAAACTTATGCGTTAACTTCGAGAACAACTTAGTCAAAGGTTTTATAAAAAATTTACAAGATTAAATGAATTTAATTCAGAAATCAAACAGAATTACCAAGAGAAATCGTTAAGTTGCCATTTCAAATATTGAGAAAAAAGTGAAGCATACTTTGAGGGGGTGCATATTCTCAGCAACCTGCTGCTGATTCTGTTCGCCTGGTATTTTGGCAGTCTCGATGAAGTTTGGTTTCAGAATTCAACTTTTCCATTTGTGGAGCTTGTGAGCGGCCAAATGCCGAAAAATTGCAAATTATACCAGGCGAACAGAATCATCAGAAGGTCGCCAATTAGTATAACAGTTTCTGATTAATATAATAGTTTCCGATTGGTATAACAGTTTCAGAACTTAACAGCGCACTGTTAATAACAGTGCGTTAACAGCGCGTTAACAGTGAGTTAACAGAATGTTAACAGTGACTTAACAGAATGTTAACAGCGAGTTAACAGTGACTTAACAGAATGTTAACAGAATGTTACCAGAAAATTGTCCTTAACATGCTGTTAAAATTCTGTTAACCCTATGTTAACATTCTGTTAACCATTTCTGTTAAATTTCATCACATGCCTAAAAGTCTGCTTTACCCTTTTTATGTTTTGAGTAGCTGCTTAAGAGTATGCATCGATTTTTTAAAATTTAAATTAAAGATACATAAACCCTTCTACTGTTAAAATGCTGAAAGCAAAACCATTTTCATTCCCCAATTGATAAAAACAGAAGTTTGACATTTCGAAGCAACATTTATTCAATTAATTTGCTTATATGTATACATTATGCATATTTTATTTAAAGATATGTAATTATGTAGAATATTTTATGATAATTTAAAGATAGGCACTTAATTTACATATTAACTAACTGTACGTTATGAATTTCGATTTCGATTTTTGGGGCAATGGAACGCCCCTTTCGGCTGGCACTCTGGGTGCCCCTCGATTTGTGTGTTTGTGAGTGGGTTGTTTGAGTAGATTAAGGTTGATTAAGAGCTATGAAATATATTTCGACATTGACACATTGAATTCAATAATTTGAAATTATCTAAAACGGGTAGGATGTGATAAATGAAAGATGCATCCAGGGCAAATAATACAATAGGATGAAGTTTTATGACAAATTAACACAACTAAAATCAAATAAATAATAAATAACAAAAATAATAGTAATAAGTGTATATGTATAATATATGATAATTTGAATCTGATGAAACCGGTTTTGCTAAAGCTATACATTTTTTCGAAATAAGTATTCGGGCATCAAAAACTAAGAATTCATTTATTGCTCTCGGGCGCTGCCGACTCTGCAGCATGGGCGTACGACTTGTAGCGACGCAGGATCACCGTCGAGGTGCTCGTGCTGGACGAGGATGCGGCGGTTCCGGATGTTGACCAGCTGCCCCTGTTGCCAGTCAGCAGCTCCGCTCCGTGCGCGTGCTCCTGATCCGGCGTTATGGATATGTCGGAGAGAATGCCGCTTTCTAAATGTATAATATAGGGAGAGTATTAAAACATGTAGGAGTATCAATCAAATCGAGCCAGAAGGACACATAGAACATGCAACACGGGGTACACAAAATACAAATACAAGTTAGCTGGGTGGATGGGTGGTATATACAGTTTTGTGTCTAGTAATACTGAGGAAATGCTTATGTACAGGGGTATAAACAAACAAATAAACAAACAACTAAAAGCAACAGGTGGTGCCTAGAAGAAGTAGCACAATTCAAGCTCTATACCCATGGACAGCTGGCTGACAATTGTCGTGGAGCGCTTGTGATGGCGCTTGTTGCTCCTGCCGGAGCCGCTGCTGGTGATTGTGGGCGTGCCGTGGGTCCTGGAGAACTCTGGTTCGCTGCTGTTGCTCAGCTTCAGCGCCTGCGTTTCGTTGATCAGCTCCAACGTTGCATTGTTGCTGTTACTGCTGCTGTTGTGGCAGCCAGATAGTTTGCTGAAGCTCAGATTCAAACTGTGGCGGCCGGTTTCGTGTCCGGCGTGTCCCGACGAGCAGCCGCCGCTGATGGAGGAGCTGCTGGTGGTGCTGGTGCCGCTGGATAGGGAGCTCTCCGAGATGAGCGAGTTGGGACGTCGCATGCTGCCCTTGCCGGGCTCCGCATGGCGCAGTTTGGGCGCTGTAAAGGAAATTGATTAGAGCTGCGTCTAGCTATGGACAAGGGACTTACTTTTGTTCAACTGGGTCAAGGGTATGGAGCGATCACTGATCTGATTGTTGCTAGGACGTATGTCCAGGCAGGGCTTGCTGCCAATGCCCATCGAGGACATCTCCGCCAGGCGAATTTCTATAAAGGATCATTAGTTTGAAGAGCTTGAATTGTGCTAGGGTTCACTCACCTCGATTTCGCTTCGCCTGTTTCCAGAGCAGTTTCGATATCTCCTCGGTCCAAGCATTCTTGATGTCCTCCGACATGCACTGCAGCATCCAAGTGTCGTCCGGCTTGCGTTTCCTAAACCAGATCTCAAACTTGGTCGTCGAGTCGCCCGTGTGCGCCGTCAGTCCAATGTCCGAGGTCTTGATGCTGTTCTTGTATATGTAAATGTCCAGATTCTGAAAGTGAAAGGATCTATTAGGGACTGTCTCATTGGACATCTGCGTGCGCACCTTGTGATCGGGAAAGCGACGGGCCTTGCTGAACAGCACCAGCTCCTCGAAGAGAAACACCTGGCGCAGTGTCTTCTTGCCGCCACGTCCCTGCCAGACGAGGAACTCGTTCTGGCGCAGCAGGCGTCCCTGCTCCTTGACATTCACATCGCAGTCGCGCAGTGAGTCCATGGCCAGCAGATCGTTGCCGTGGCGCAGCTGAAACTTGACCATCTCCTCGGCACGCTGCAGCTCCTCCACATCGGCGGCAATCTCCTGCAGCGCTGCGCCCTCTACACTCTTCACCGCCTTGACCAGTTGCTGCAGGAGCAGCGCATACTTGCCCATACGCTGCACGGGCTTCAATAGATACGAGGCCAAGTCCATCTTGTCCTGCAGCTGAAGCTGCTTGGGCTTAAAGAACGAGCTGCCGTACTCACTCAGCAGCGTATCGCTCTTGGGCTTGTTCTTGTTGTAGAGCGCATACAAAGAGAACTTGGACTCCATTTCGAGGAATGCGGCGCCCACTTTCAGCGGGTTGCGCTCGTAACGCTCCAGTTCGCCCAGGAAATGCGAATTGTGGAACTCAAAGATCTTCTCAATGTTGCCAAAGATCACGTTCCTCTGGCCGCGCAACGGCTGCGGAATGTCCTCGCGGAGCAGCTCATCGATGTAGTTATCGATCACGTAGTACAGGGAGCGCACATAGTCGCGTTCGGTACCAATCATTTCGCGCATGATCAATAGAAGCGTTCTGTGAATGCAGGAGAGGATTAGGAGAGCTGAATGTGAGATCAGCTTGCAGAGACTTACTTTTGTATTTTTGGTTCCAAACAGCTGAGCTCCTCCAGCTTGGTCAGCTCCAGGTTGGAGGCATGGCACTGTAGATGGGCATTCGCCTCCATGGGCGAGTGCATGTCCATGTAGCGCTTTGTGGTACGCTCAAAGCACTCGTCCTCGAGTAGTTCATCGTGACTGCAAGGAGTTGAGAGATCAGCTTTGGTCTTAGCCATAGTCTGGCACTCACCTCTTCTCGTTGAGGCTCTGGCAGGAGCAGATGCGCGCCAGCTTCGGATTGCGCTCGCAATTATCGCAGACGCCAACACCGGAGTCGGCTATCTTGGACTGCTGCTCCTCCCCGTCACCATCCGCATCGGCATCGCAGTCGTTGTCCTGCTCCTCCTCGGGCTCGTCCATGTCCTCCAGATTGCGACTCTCGCGCCAGCAGCCGCAGTGGCTGCCACCTGGAGCGCCGTCAAAGGAGCTGCCGTTGCCGGAACTGCAGCGATAGCTGCCACGCTTCGCAGCTGCCTGTCCTGGCGTGCTGCTCGCTGCCGGCAGTGAGCTGCTCTTCCTCATGACCGGCAGGTGTTTCTCTATCATCGCAGTGGCACCCAGCTCCTCGGCCAGACGCTGCAGCTCCTCCAGCGCGGCCGTCTCGCGTTGATGCTGCGTCAGCAGGTGCAGCAGACGGGCGCCGCCCTCGATGCGCTCCCGTGTCTTCTCCAGCTTCTCCGAGAACTGATCCAGCGCCGTCTTCAAATTGCGAGCACTCTCGCTCAGCACGGATATCTTATTGGCGGCCAGGTGCAAGTCCCGACCCTTGGCCAAGTGTTTCTGCAAGGGAAAGCGTTGTTTTATAAGGTTCTGAATACATCTAAGCCTGTGTTATACTAGCCATGAATATGTTCTCTCCTCTTACTTACCCTGGCCACGAAATAGTATTTCTCAAACTCCAGCTCCTGCGCCTTCAGCTGCGCCTCGTTGTCTAACTGAAGCTGTGCAAATTTCAGCAAATTATCTGCCCCGTCACTACGCAGCCAAGAGGTGACCTAAAAATGAAAGATTGAGTTCAGTGAGGAACCTTCAACTCTTTGCAAACGGGCCCACGCCCACGCCCCCGGCGGCGTCAAGGCTTCCTATCACCAGCCCCTTTCATCCGATCACCGGCGATGAAAAGTGAAACTCATCGAAACGAACGACGATCTAATTAGCCTCCACTTTACAAATTAAAAACCAATCGCAGACAAATCAAATAAACTGATTCCTCTATGGGTATATTTCAAAGCCAAGCTCCCAAAGGTATTGAAAGCAATAACAACAGCGATGACAACAACCACGGGCCAATCAACGATCTCACATTGATAATTTTGTAGCTCTAACCAATTTTTAATCACCTGCTGCGTCCAATTGAATTGATACAATCGATGATGCGACGAATTATGGGCAGGGACGCGGCAGGGACGGGACGGGACAGGGACGGGAACCTGCACTAACTAACCAGCTTCCAGCACACACACAGACCTGGCTCTAAGCTTCCAGCTCCAGCTGTAGGCTCTTGGCTCTTACAGCTTACAGCTCTCAGCTCCCAGCTGGCAAACTGGCAACTGGCAACGCGTGTGCCGCGCCGCATTCACTTTCCGTTTTTGGGTTGTCTTTGTCGATCTTTGGCTTTGAGATAATGCCCCAGTCACTTTTGGGGGCATGTCCACGTCCACGTTTGCGTCCTCCCCAATGAATGAATATGTCTACCGGCATTGAGGGGGAGCTGGCAGCTGAGCCAGCACAAGCACCAGCTGCTCCAGTTTCACAGTCGCCGGCTCGGAATCAGACTCTTCATGCTCATCAGATATGGCAACAGGCATGGCCATATGAACAAATATGCCAGTGTAGTCGAGTTCTTTACAGGGTGTTTCAATTATATTGATTTGATCTTTAGTTTCATTTCGATTTTAAGCACTTTTGAATATTCTTTTATAAAAAGTTGAGTATTTATTAGCTTTGACTTTGCATAAGAACTTGTTTTTAGAATAGTGTAAAAAGTGTAATGAATAACTTAAGCGATGATGTAAAGGCTGAAATCCGGAACTAATTCGACATTCAGGATGTGATCGGTGTACTTTTGACCTTCCCTGAGCACAAGGATGAGAGCCTTTGGATATAATAACTCCGAAGAGGAAGTTCAGAGATTGATTGATTGACACTACAGAGAAAGGCTTGAGGACTTGCTTCCACATCTAGTTCTGGTAGGTCCAACAGGATGAAAAGCTGTGCCATAAGTATTTGATAGTGATCGTATCTTCATAAATAAACAGCAAATATACATACACAGTTATGTAAAACGAAAAATACGTAGAATTTCTAAAAATCTATAAAATAATTTAGGCGCATAATTCAAAAAATTAAAAAAATATGGAAGAATTTTTAGTATGTGCACATCTAGGGAGAATTTTGTATAATGAAAATATTCGAGTACTTGCCCAGCTTGACGAAAAGTTGTCGTGACTTTAAAACCTATGTGATATGTGTTTGGGAAAGTATGTGAAAATGGTTGAAATTTGCACTTGACAATGACAATATCACTGTGGATGGGGAGGCACCCTGTTTGTGGAGCCGGCTCAGTTGCTAGCATTGTTTACATGATGGGGCGCAAGGCCTTTTTAGCTTTATTGGCTGCTGCCATTTGAGAGATTGTTTCTCAGCGATTGCCACACACAGGCAAGCAACAGGCAGCAGTCAACAGTCAATAATAAATAAATTAATTGATTTAGTAAATCGTTGACTCAATGAAATGTTTAAGGCCCCCAACCTGATAAGAGGGCAGCCGGAAAGAAGCAGCCCGAATACAAGCAAAAGTGAAATCATTATGCTGCTGTTGCTCATCAGCAACAAAACTGAACAAAACAAAACAAAACTACAACCATAACCTTAACGAGTTTCAGTTGGATGCACGTTGCATGGATGTGTGGCTGTGTGGCTGTGGATATGGCTGATGACTCACATAGTTGGCTATTTGGGCTGCCAAATGGCTGGCAGCTGTTTCGGGCTGCTCACTGTCAGTTGTGGGAGATGGTGGGGTGGAGTTGGGGCCGGGGCCGGCGTTGCCGATCATTGCACGAATCGAGCTCAAAATGCGATAACAATTAACAGTGCCCGCTAAGCGCGACAATATCAACAACAACATGCCACAGGCAGCTCTGAATTGCAACTGCGACTGCGACTGCGACTGCAACTGGAACTCGAACTGGCACTGGCACTGGAAATGCCGCTGCCAATCGCTTCCAAACGCTGCCAATCGTTAACTGGCCCTCATCATTGCTCATTGCTGCCATTAAGCAGTTTCAAACTTCCCCGCGTCGACGTCTCTCAATGAAATTCAATCAAAACTAAACAATTAGCCAGCGCAAATAATGCCCACTTGTTGCTGCCACTGGCAGAGTTGGAGTTGGAGTTGGAATTGGTATTTCTATTGGAAATGGAACCCTCCTCGCTGTTGGAATTGGAAGCCGGCACAGGCTCACAGCGTTCATGTTGATGATGTTGATGACGACGTCGCCAACATCGTTGCCTGCTTCAATTTGCTTAGCTAAGTAAATAACTTGCATGGCACATACAGTCGCGCGCAGATAAATAGAAGCGCTTGCCACTAACATGAATATGATCCACAAGTTTATTGAAATGTCTTCTTGGTTTCACCTTGCATATTCAATTGTTTTTGAGTGGGTTTTAATCAGACATGCCCTTTCTCTTATATGTATATATGTATTCCCTGGAGACATCCCCTAAAATATGCCTGAACATATCTGTATTCAACTTCGTTGGGAATCAGACAGTTAATAATTAAAACAAGCTTACTTTAGATGTTGCCTTTTCGAGCAACTTTCATCTTGCAAACATGAATTAGTTAAGCGCGCAAGTTTTCACGCAACTTGCACAACATATAAATTTTCATTTTGGTGCAAGAAGTCACGCAACTTTTTGTATAAGTGTTATAAAATATGTCAAGCGCACAGCTAAATTGTTATCTAAGATTTCGATCTAAGTAATCCCATTAAAAATAACCTAAATTCTATATAACTTTTGCAAAATTTACCAAAACCAAATTAAAAAATAAAATAAAAGATTAAATTTCATACTTAATTTGTTTCAATTGCTGCTGAAAGTTTCCCAAGTTAAAAGATAAATGTCATTAAATTTAGAAAAGTTTTCAAATTATTTGCAGGCGCTGCTATAATTCTGAGCACAACTGTACGTAGTATGTGTGCTACGAATCTTCAGCTGCAACACCCTCTATCTTCGCAGCAACTCTTGTGATAAGCTTTACTTTGATTGAGTGTGTGTATGTGTGTGTGTGTGTTTGTGTATGTGTTTGTATTTGTGCTTGTATTTGCCCCGGCCAGTGGCAACTGTCAACTGCAACGGATGTTGTCTTTGTGTGTTTGGGTACACTGATAAGCGATTGCCGCGGGGAGTTGACTGCACTCTGCTGATGATGATCGGCACATCTTAGAGAAGCTATTTGCCTACAGCTCCGCTCACTAGCTGCGAGTATGGCGTGGCGTTGGTGTTGCCCTGACATAAAACGCAAATTTAACGTGACAGTTTAACAAGTTGATCGCATGCGCCATAAAACACATGCAACACCTACAACAACAGCAATTGCAACGGCAATGGCAACGGCAACATTGGCTATAGCAACAGCTACAGCAACAACAGCAACTGTTGCTGCTGCGCATGCGTGGCGGCTTCCAGTGGTGTTGCAGAGCGCTCTCTGTGGCAACTGTTGCTGCTGCGGCTGCTGCTGCGGCTGCTGCTGTTGCTGTCGTGTAATTTACGCAAATGTCGCGTATTTATCTCACAGCCATAAACATCTTTTAAGCCACAATATCGAATTTATTTTGACACTTAACAAAGTTGTTGCCATTGTAGTTGTTGCTGTTGTTGCTGCTATCATAGAAAATTCCGACAGCTATTGGGATTTTAGTTTGTGTCTTTGTCTCAGTCTCAGTCTCAGTCTCTGTCGGTGCTTGGATTCTGTTTCTGTTTCTGTTTCTATTTCTGGTCTTGGCTAATTTATTTCAAGTACGTCCTAAATGATATGCGTTTGCCATTTGCCATTTGCCATTTGCCAGTCGGGCTTGTCTTATTTTGGCTTGTTTAATTTGTTCTCTTCTCGCAAGCTGCTTATCTTTGGCTCTTAAGTTTTTTGCTATTTTAACGGCCATGTCGAGTAATTTGCCTGCAAATTTATGGCAGTTACTGGGAAACTGTAGCAACGATAACAGTTACTCAGAAATTTTTACAGCGTTCACCAAGTGAGTGCTCAAAAGAGCGAAGCGGCAAGGTGTGGGGGGAATTGATGAAAGATTTGAGATGAATATGTGGTGGTGCACCAAGTGAGACATTAAACATGAATGTTAACCATAAGTGGTGACATTTGCAATGCAGTTAAGCTGCAAATAGTGCACAAAAACCATAAATGATACTCCATAGTAATTATCTTGAAAAGCTGTTATAAAATTATTGACTTTTTTGGAATAAATTATGATATTCGCATACTTTTCGTCTTGTCTGTAGCTCAATTGAACTCACATACACTGCACACGGACAGTGAAGCTTTGTAAGCTCAAGCAGCGCGTGCCGAGAAAGCAGAGCGAATAGAGCTTTTAAAACAAAAGTGCACTAATACATATACAATTACTAATGCGCATGTATTGCATATATATTTAAGCTCTAGAGTCTTGACATTTGTAAAATATTTCTTCTCTAAAAGGCTGCTGGCAAACCTATTAAGAATAATAATCCTAATAAATTTAACAAATAAAAATTGTATCTTGCTTTAAAAGTCTTATGGCTGAACTGTCGTAACTAATCTAAAAGGACTTAACCATAAATTTTAGTGGAGTTTTTGACTTTTAGAGCATCGTTAATCTCTAAAGATAGCATTCTTATTACCAGACTCTGCAGAGTAGTAGGTTCGGTTCAGTGTTTAGACAGTTACCAATAAAGAAATGGAAAATGCCGGACTGAATCAGGCTTGGCTGCATTTTTGGTGAACTACAAACACTCGCATGTATAATAAAGCAATTTCGTTAAACTATTTGACGCGAAAAGGCGATTACAATTTAACTTATTTTCCACTTTCCAAAGCAACGAGGCAACACAACACACAACACACGCCCCAAGGCCCAAAGAGACGCTGAGCGGCACGCACCGAGTCATAAATTGTGGCCACAAAAGGCCAAGACGTTAATGTGGTGACAATATTGCATGCAACCGAGTTGTGGCTGGTCAAAAAGCCGCTTTGCTGCAGCAAGTGCAACAGCAGCAGCGGCAGGGCAGTGGCAGGGGCAGGGGCAGCGACTGTGGCAGTGACAGTGACTGCAGCTTATCGTTAAATCACAGACGGAACGGACGTGACGACGCTCGAAAAAATGATGACAGCTGTTGATGAAGTTGACGATTTCTAAAAATGCGTGTAAAATTAGTGTTAAAAAACATGTCAAACTCAATACGACAGTTAAGTTTTGACATGCCCCAACGATGTCGGCGACAACAATTACGTTTTGTTCGCTGTCACTCCACCCGAGCCCCAGTCTGGGCCGGGCTTATAGCCCGCGACGACTTTGGTTAATTCAATAAATACGCAGATGCAGACATTCTAGGCGGCAGCTCGGTGCCTTGGGCGATGTCTGCCAAGCTAAGCGTATGATTAACGTCCACATTGATGACACACAGAGCCCAGGCGAGCCAGCAGCAGCAGCAGCAGATGGAGATGGAGATGAAGTTGCAGTTGCAGCTGTGATGGCATCCAGGTATGAGGCATTGTTTGTTCGCGTGGCGAATTTGCATGCATCAACCGGTTGCAAGCAGCGCGCTTGGCGGCACTTGCGGCAATGCAAGGCAGAAGGCACAAGGCACCATGTTGCAAGTTGCATGTCCCGGGCAGCAGGACTCAGCAATGTGAGGGTTAATACACGCGGCTATTATTAATGCCACAGCAATGCCACTGTGAATGGGTCTCAGTTTTCGTCTTGGTCTTGGTCTTGGTCTTCTCCCCAAGATGTCGACACTAAATAAGCCTTCATATTTCATGGCCAGTTTGTTGGCTGACCGAAATTCTATGCGGCCAGATTCTCAAATGCTGCAGCTGCAGTTATGCAAGTTTGGGGCAGCCAGCGCATTCCTGTTGCCTGTTGCCTGTTGCAAGTTGCTTGCTGCTTGCTGCCTGGGGACCCCAGGTTCGAATGTCAGAGGCCATAAATAAGCCAGACGTTGCTTCCGCGCCAAAACTTGTCGTTCAGCTGTTCAGCAATGGTCAGCTCGTCAGCTTCTTGTAGCTGCAATTGCTGCGACTGCAATTCAAGGCGCGAAACAATTAAACATAGTTTTCATTGCACAAAAGCCGCCGACAGCGCGCAAATTAATTTAAAGAAAGAAAAAAAAAAAAAAAAATCAAATAGGCGACGCTCAAAGAAAGCGCCACAAACAAATCCAATTTCACCGCCAGCGCTTGTGTGTATTTTATCTGTATCTTCATGCAGCTATCGGCCAAGACGCGTCAACTCTTTCACCAACCAGCAGCAGCAACACCCAAGAGCACACACACCCAACCAACACTTGTGGCCATAACTAGAGCTAAACTGTACCCCCAACCCGGCCGAGTAATGCAGCCGATCAACAATTTAGATATAATATCGCATATCGCATCATAATGTCGTCGTTGTCGTTGTCGTCGTAGTTGTCTCTGTCTCTGTCGTTGTTGTTGCTGTTGTTGTTGCTGTTGCTGTCGTTGTCGTTATCGTTGCTCTGGCCTAAACAAAATGGCGACGGCGGCATCTTTTTTCGCACCTTGTTTGAATGCGCGCCTAATGGACGACAGCGACATTTGTTAGGTGGCAGAGTTGCATTCGCATTTGGCATTGCATTTGCACTTGGGGCTCGTGTTGGCTTAGTTTGTTAGTTAACTACATAAATGTGCTGATTTAATTAAGAAAATCAAGGCGACCAAAGATTTAATACACTTTACTGCAATTACTTTTCGGAATATTGGAATATATGTCGTCAGATATTACTATATGTAAGTTGAATTTAGTAAATAATATACGATTCTAGTTTTAACTCTTCATGCATAACTTCAATTAGTAATAATAATATAATGAGCTTACATCTTCCCGTTTTGAGTCCCTGCTCGGGCGCCAAAGTAAGTTACAAAGATAAACAGCTCAGATGAATTTTTATCAATATATCAATGGTCCGATTCCGTTTTAACTGCTTTTATTCTCCTACATAACATCAATTATTAATAATAATATAATGAGCCTACATCTTCCCGTTTTCAGTCCCTGCTCGGGCGCCAAGGTAAGTGACAAAGATAAATAGCTCGCATGAATTTTTATCAATATATCAATGGTCCGATTCTGTTTTAACTTTTCTTATTTTCACAAAAAACATCAATTATTAATAATAATAGAATGAGCCTACATCTTACTTCCCGTTTTGAGTCCCTGCTCGGGCGCCAAAGTAAGTTACAAAGATAAATAACTCGCATGAATTTTTATCAATATATCAATGGTCCGATTCTGTTTTAACTCCTCATTCTCATACATAACATCAATTAGTAATCATAACATTATTAAATTTCATTTTACTTCCATTTCTGAGTCCCTGCTCGGGCGCCAAAGTAAGTTACATAAGTAAATAGGTCGGATGATTTTTTACCAACATAACAATGATAAAATTCTAGTTAGAGCTCCTCATATTCTCAAACAATACTTTAATTATTTATAAAAATATCATTTGCATTCAATTTATTAATGTTCTCGCTTTGAGTCCCTGCTCGGGCGCCAAGGTAAGTGACAAAGGTAAACAGATCGGACGTATTGTTATTTATTAACAATATTTTAAACATACCAACGTATAAGAGCGCTTTCAACTAAATATCTCAACTGATTTCTATAAATTAAACTCCAAATTACAAATATTTTCATCTGATAACAGCTTTAATCGATTTAACTTTCTACAACAACGCAGAAACTACCTTTTATTACTTTGACTTCCCACGGCAATTGTTGGATTACCTGTCCGGTCATTTGTTATGACAAATTAACAATGCTCCACAAAAAGTTAGAGCATTTAATACAAAGCCAACACAGCGCTTTACAAAAATTGGTAGCTGTCAACGGCTTTTAATTGAAAGCGTGTTGGTGTTAAATGTTTATAGTATCTCTGAGTATAATATTTGCGGCGATCGCGATATGACAGTCGTACGACTGTGACAGACTTAGAGAGGGAGTGAGGGAGGGAGGCAGTCACTCAGTCAGTCAGTTGGATGGACAGCCTTGTCAGTCTTATCGCTGAACTACTTTTGAATGAAAACTAATGAAATGAGCGAGTGAAGCCATCAATGGAGCAATCAATGGGCAGGCAGCTCAAGCTGCCAGCATATTGCAAATCGATTGAAAATCGCACAAAATGTATTTAATTTCTTTAACCTTGCTTTCACTTTTCTCATTAACTTTTCGTCGGCAATTAAAATTCAATTTTTTGGCCAAGCAAACTTTGATAAATGGCCGCACATTTCTCAAAAGGCGGAGGAGCGTGTGAAAAACGTACGAAAAGCTACAGAAATTGTTAACAAAAAAATCGAATAACCAGCAACAACAACAACAACAACATAGGTAGAAAGAAACGTTAACAAGGCGCTGCAAATTTTTAAATGCCAATTTCCGCAAAAATTATTAAATGAAATTGAAGATCCAGGAGCCGTTTAACTATGCGATACAAGTACGACTATCTGTGGGTATCTTTTTGGGTAGCCTGCGTGTCGTGTCGTGTGTTTCCAATTTGACATACTTTTGTTGGCCAACAACAGCAGCAGCAACAACAGCAACAGCAACAACAACAACAACAACAACAGCTATGTACACACATGCAACAATCATAATAATAATGGCAAAACTTAATAGTAGCGCGAAAGTATGACGAATATGTAAACGCATCGGAGTAGTTGTGAGAAGCTGAGGCTTCCTTTATGACTGCGCTAACTAATCCCACAACAAATTATTGTGATTAATCAGCGAAATTGCATTAGCGGATGCTTCGAGTCTTTGGCTCTTGGAGTCTTTGAGTCTTGGAGTCGACTCTTTGGCGTCTTTGGAGCGTTGGGCGTAGCTGCAACTGTCACTGGTGCTGATTAAGCGCCGCCGAGCCAAGATTACCCAGGCCAGATAACGCGGATGAGCTGAGCTGCATCTTTGGGGCCAGCTACCGCCCAGAGCCACCGATCCACCAAAGCCGCACAGTCACAGCCAAGTTGTGGGTGCGTGCGTGCTCAATTATGCACACGGCAGCTGAAACTCAAGTTGAAGCTGCGGCACGTGGGGCAACGGGCGGGGTTAAAGGTAGCACCGGAGAAAGACGATCATGCATAGTCATGCATCTGATGGAACCCTTGGCTGCGGCTACCCATTAACAAGTCAATTAAAATGCCAGGAAATGCCTGCAAAATACTCGAGTACTCGAATACTCAAATACTCAAATACTTGAATACTCGAATACTTGCATACTCAAATCTGGGCAGGCTTATCTAACGGCTCCATTTGGTGGCAGCGGCTAAGCGAACCCGTTGTGGACACTGAGCGGATGCGCGTAATAAATTAATAAAGTCAGCATTAAATGCAATGCATATTCAATTAACAATGTCAGGCCGCAGTAACTGCGACGCAAAGAGAGGCGACACGCCGCGTATCTGCCAGATACATTTGGCATTTCGAATGTGGATGGCGCATTTCCTGTCGACGGGCGGACTTAAATGTTGCCAGCTCATTAAACCCGCGGGTTATACTTTGTTATCATCCTAGCACGTTATGTGCATACCAATTGGCTTCGAATAGAATATTATAATAATAATTATAATATTTGGGATATGGGAAATTCAAAGAGAATATACCTAAACAAATTCCTGATGCTACTCAAAGTGAAGTTCTGTAGTTGTTAGGAGTTTGTTAGACAATGAAATTCTGGCTTAAAAGACTTTATTAGCTGGAATCCATATCATCAATTGAACTGCCTTTAAAAGTGCCATAAATTTGATATACTTTAAATGCAGTTCGGTTTCTTGCACCGAATAGAAATGTGTCTATTTTCGTGCAAGTTGCGTGAAAGTGTTGCAGGGAAAATTGTTGAAAGATGATGATATGATGAAAGTTGCAAGTATTTTTAAGCAAGCTCGCTAGTTTCAGTTATCCGGAAACAGATTTGAATGGAGACATGTACATATCTTTGAGATACATATGAAATATAATTGCATTGCTCACTTACCTCATTGATTTCATCCTCCAGAGCACGCTGCCGCGTCAGCTGGCGCAGACGCTCGCGTCGCTGCTCTGTAAGCTGCTCCAAACGCTGTGCGGCACGATCCACTTCGCTGTAGAGCAGCGTCACCTTACGCAGCTTGTGTGTGGCATCCAGGTTGCAAGCAACAGCTGATGGTGTGGTTGATGCTGCTGCTGCTGTTGCGGGTGGGGCATTGATGGCACTGGCCGCCTCCTGCAGGCGCAACAGCTGTGTGGCGCCACGCTTGCGCAGATTATGCAGCTGTGAGTCCATTAGGGCACGGCTCAGGGCACGATGCTGCCCATAGAGCTGTCGGCGCGTCGGCAGACCCAACAGATCGGCGGCGCGTATGTCGCTGAGAGCGCCAACCAAACGACCGCCGGCCGTGGAGCATTGGCGCTGGAACGCCTCCAGCTGGGCAAAGAACTCGCGCCACTTGCGCGCGTCGTGATGATGCTGCCCCCGAAGCAAGCCGCTGGGAAGCTGCGATGGCGCAACACTTGTCGTGACTTGGTCCACGCTAATGAATTTAACCAAATGCGATGGCTGCTGCGGCGACTGCGACTGCGACTGCTGCTGCGACTGCTGCGGCGACTGCTCCTGTATATGTTTATTTTTGGGGGGTCAAAAGCGGAAAGCCGTCATTAGTGGCCAGGTTCTGTGTCTCTCTTGGCCATGTAAAGCGCTTTAATTGGGTGTCTGTGTCTAAGTCCAAGTCTAAGTCAGTGTCTCTGTCTCTATCTCTGTCTGTTTCTGTTGCTGCCCGGGCTGCTGCCTCCTGTGGGGCGTCAACCCAGGCAGACTGTGGGGCCCTCCTAATGATTTCATTTTGTGGTGCAATCGCAAAGGTCAGAGTCTGAACTTACCGGCTGATCACAGCTATTGCTGTTGGAGTTCTGCTGTGGTTGTTGCTGCTGCTGCTGCTGTTGGTTACACAATGCCAGCAAATTCGCATCGAGACAAACGGCCAAAATTTCACAATTGCCAATTTGCTTGCTTAACAGTTTGAGACTTTGGCAAATTAAGTCGATTACGCATAAATGTTGCGACTTCTCGATGGCAATTAAAATGGTAAATGTTTGCTGGGCGGGTTTCAGTTGTTGTTGTTGCTGCTGCTGTTGTTGTTGTTGCTGTTGTTGTTGCTGTGTACTTTTATGGTTAAAGCTGCAAAAATACATTAGTTAAAAGCAATGAGTCTCAGTCTCGGTCTACTAAGAAGTGCACGGTCAGGTGCTCATAAACAACGTCAAATGTGTGGTGTAAATTGTGGATGTGGCAGCTTGGCTGCTGGCAACTGCAACTGGCAACTGCAATTGCAACTGCGAGCAGAACCAACTTGGCAACGCCCAAAACAAGTTCAGCTTAATTGGCAATAAGCGGCCTCTGCCACTTGTGGCAGCCACGGCCCACAACTAGATGGCTTGTTGGGGATGCTGTTATATTTATATGCTACCTTTGGGTCTCTTTTTTTCTTGAGCGTATCAAGCGGCAACACCGTAAATATGACAAGTTGCTGGCCACTTTTAATCAGCGTAAATAAAAATTGAAAATTGCCGCTAATGGCGGCGGGCGCATTAATAAAATGCCCAACTGGCGTTTACCAACACTTTAGCCAAAGTATTATCCAGCTGCGCCTCAACCTCCGCCTCCTGCCTCCTGCCACCTGCCTCTGCTGCTCTCTGGCTAACTGTAAATGCATGCCAGCAGCGGCCTGGCCTGGTCAGGCGGTCAACCATTCAACCATTCAGCCATTCAACCAGTTGGCCAGCTAGCCAGCCAGTTAGCCAGTTATGTTCTCACAGCAGTCCACCCCCGTCAGCAGTCCGCATTTCAGTTGATATTTGCACGCAATGCGCATGCGGCAGGTCGCGACGCAAGTGGCAAGCTCTAAGCTGCAAGCTCCAAGCTGCAAGCTGCGGGTTGCACGTCTCAGCTTCATCATCATCAACGCTGGCATGTCTCGAGTTTAATGATGCCGCACAGCACGGCCATCAAAAGCGTTTGGCATTTCAATTTTAAAGCAGCCTACACATCAACTAAGTTCACAAAAGACCCCTCTTTGCATCTTCATAATGAATTTTTCATGCTCTTTCCCCATTTTTGCATAATGTTAATGAACTCATATTTAACTTTGCTACCTGTGACTTTGAAACTCTTCAATTTGTTTGCATTGCACGCATTATTAGCTAATATTTAACTCTAAATTGCGCTGACCAAAAATCAATCATAAAAGATGCTGCTGACTGACTTTAATCGGATGTTGATTATGTAATCAACAAGGTAAGCTAATCTCCAAAAAGGAATGTTTATGAAAAGTTCCATATCCTTATCCTTACTCCATATCCTTTAGAAAAGACTAATCAGTCACTAAAATCAGTCAGCGCTTAGTTCTGCTGAATGCTTAAGAAAGTACTAATCAGTCAGCGTTAGAAGCAAAGCAGCGAAAATCAGTCAGCGCTTAGTTCTGCTGAATGCCTTAGAAATGACTCATCAGTCAGCGTTAAAAGCAAAGCAGCGGAAATCAGTGAGCGCTTAGTTCTGCTGAATGCGTTAGAAAGTACTAATCAGTCTGTTAGAAGCAGCGGAAATCAGTCAGCGCTTAGTTCTGTTGAATGCCTCAGAATTGACTAATCAGTCAGCGTTGGAAGCAAAGCAGCGGAAATCGGTCAGCGCTTAGTTCTGCTGAACGCGCCCCAACGATTAACATTTGCTTTCTTTAACCCTCTACTGCCCAGGACCTTCTCTAGACGTTTTTGTCTGCTATAAATGTGTATATTTTTTTGAATATCTTACCCTAAAGTACCAAATCCAGGTAAAAGAATTGTTTTCTAAAATGGATTCTTTATTTTTGATCCCAGTTTAGCACGTCACAAATATATTTCCATAAGAAAGTTTGGAAAGTAGAGCTTTTTAAATAGTGCTTCAAACTTAACTAATTTACCAAGGAGAACTTTTGTTTTGCTTGTGAAAATCAACAGTGATTAAAAAAACTTTTATATTGGCTCAATACTTTCGTTATTTGTTGCATTAATCATAATATTAAGTTGGTAAAAGCAGTTTATTCACGCACAGCTGTTTAACATAGCATGTGAATGTTATTCAAAGAGTTGGGCAGCTGTTACTTTTTTGTTTTTCTTTGGGCTTTTAATGTGAAATTTAATGTTTGGTGACTGATCAACGAACTTGCTCCTCAGGATGCTGCAACAGCAACAGCAAGAGCTATTCCTCGACTTTCCCACACATACATACATACTATTGGGCACCGAATGTGCCGCAAAGTTAATGAGCAATGCGGTGTGCCCCGACTGTGGCAAGGGTAATAAAATATGAGTGCAGCGATCCTAGTCCGGGTCGTTGGAGTGTAACCCGAGCTTTCTTTATACTCGTATTATGCGCAGGCATGCATATTAATACCTTTTGCACTCGTACCTGGCGACATTTAAAGATTCCCAGAAGTGCACCAGAGCTCCATAAAAACAAATTTAATTGCAGGCTGTCACACACACAGATACACACACAGATACACACGCACATCCTCATAGAGATGGATCATTTGTGGCAGGGTCAAATGGGCCTGTGGCCCAAGCAGATGATGTAAGTTTTGGATAAGCCAACCAAATGGGCTAAGACAAGCTGAGACAACGTCTGGGCCGCATTGTTGTTGACACTGCGCCCAGCCTGTCTGTCCGTTGGGGGAAAACTTTACCCCGGCTCAGCTCAAATATTTAATATTTGCGTGCAACGTCGACTGGCATTTGGATTTAGACAGCCAGCTAATGAATACCTTACACATGTCGACAAACAAACGCAAATAATGTCAATGGCTCTGACTCTGACTCTGGCCAAAGACGAGGCTGAGGCTGAGGAGTCTTTCGGGAGGGCAGAGACTGAGTGGCTGTCCAAGTCGTCCAACTTCAAGTCTTTAGTGTCATCGTCATCGTCATCGTCAAAGCGTCAGACACACGTCTGATGCCGCGTTGTGCCAGTTTTGGAGTTTTGCACTGCTCTGAGCTGAGCTGAGCAGAAACTTCAAATTGCTTGTGCAGTTACGAGTACAAATCTGTGCAAATGTTTGTCAAAGTTTTCTACACACGGCTTGGCCGCATTTTATCAATTGGCATTGAAGCAATTAACATGCAGCTGGAGCTCTAAACAGCAAACGGGACTCAGAATCTGAATCAGAATCACTATGAGTATCTGAGTCTGAATCTGAATCAGAATTGAATTTGTTATGGGAATGGGAATGGCAATGGGAATGCCAGCTCGTAAGTGGCCAACGAGTGTGTGTTCTCTCTCCCTCTCTCTCCCTCTCTCTCATATGTCGATTTAGATTTCACAGATTACTTATTCTGATATTATTTCCAGGAATCGTGTGGAGGAGCCAACAACAAGCATTCAGCGCTGGGCCACAAAAGTTCACATCATAAATTTAAAGTGTCACGAATCTGTCTGAAAAATCATTCATATGCCTGCAGCAGCGCTCCTTCTCCCTCCCTCTTTCTATCTCTCTCCCTCTCTCTCTCTCTATCGCACTCCTTTTGGCCTTGTCTCCCTCTCTCATTCTCTACAAAGGGAAGCCGAAACCGCAGAGTCCCTCAAGCGACGTGTCTGCCATGCTTTAGTAGAGCCCGCACTGCGGCCTGCCTGCCAGCCCCGACCAGAATTCTAAGTTACACTAGACAACAAAACAGTTTCGGGCTTGGATTCTGCGCTCCTGATAAGTAGGTCGCAGCAGCAGACTTGTCTAAGATTATTTATACTAACCAGAAAGTCATCAAATTATAGCAACGATGTTATTTGAAATCGTATCCTTCATCTTTTCTATCTATTTTATATAGTTCTATAGATATTACAATAACATTTAATCTCATATACGAACAACTCTCTAGAGAGCATAAGGTTTTCATTATATTGAGTATTTTGTATATATATATATATATATATATATATATATACAAGCCCTAAATATTCGACACCCATTTCAAAAAATGATTTTCTTCCATTGTTTTTTCATCCGAAAACTTTGTGGTTAGGTAGGCTTACCCTATAACGAAAGTGTTTACTGTAACGAGTCAGCATATCCTATGGATTATTAAGAAATTTCTTATACATATACAACAGAATGTAATGAAAAGAAAGCAAACTAACTGTTAAACTGCTCTGCATTATCCATATCTTAAGAGATGTTTCCAAAAAAAGGAAAACACGATCCTTAACCCATTTTGTTCAAGTAAAATGTAGTGAATAGGAGGAAAACTGACTGACTTTCCTATGGAATTAGTATTACGAAGTTTACTATAGACATGTGTAATGTAATGAATAGGAAGAGAACTGAATGACTATCCTATGGCATTAATATTAAGAAATTCCTTATGGATATGTATAATGAATGTAATGAATAGGAAGAAAACTGACTGCTTAGCTGCTCTACAGTATATCTTAAGAGATGATTTCAAAAAAGGGAAAACACGATCCTAAGTACATTTAGCTGAAAAACGTAATTAGTAAAAGTTGAATATAACCTTAAATGCAAATGAAGTGAAAATTGCGTGCAATGCTTGAACTAACTAACTAATCTCGACAGAAATAATACATTATGCTTATCGAATGTATGAATGTAACTAGAGCGTATAACCTTTTTCTTTAGCTGACTTTGTTGAGCAGTGTTATTGACTTTTAGCTGAGGCTTTTGTTCTATTTTTTAAGGCAAAGTTCTCAGCATTGAATGCAAGTGCTGTTCGATGTTGTTGTTGTTGCTGTTGCTGTTGTTGTGGCTGTTTCTTGTTGCATGTTTCCTTTTAGCCAAAGTGGCAAATTGACTGGCATGCATATTCTTCGGCGGCAATGAGTTCGACTGCCAGACAACAGCTGAGACGGGGAGGGTAGAGGCAGAGGCAGGGAGTTCTACTTTATAAAGAGAGGCACCGTAGCGTCTTAAAGGCTTAAGTGCAGCGTTGCAGTTGTCGTCGTCGTCGTCGTTCCCAGCGCCAGTTGGCTCTTGGTCAGGCATTAACTGCACATTTGCATATCTGCTCGTAAATATGGATGGGCTGCTTGTGAGTCTATGAACTCTTCCTACTATTTCTCCCCCCGATAGACAAATTGAAATGCCTTGGACTGACTGGAGCTGGAGCCTACAGCTGTGCGCTGTGCTCATTCCCATGCGTTGCTGCGTTTGACATTAAACTGCCTGATTCTGATTGAGGCAATAGCCGGCCAACCTTTTCCCACCCACCACACACCACACACTTCACTCCTCACTCTTCACATTTCACTCACCTGTGCTGCTCCGGTATGGTGCTGTAGTAGAGCAGCAGTGTGGCCAGCTCGTAGCAGTTCAGCCCCGCGCCCGCCACAGCCTCCGCATCGATGCTCACAAGTGGGTCGCCTTGGAGGGTGCGTGTGCCTGCAACAAAATGGATAACATGGAAATCGAACTGAATCTCAATTGCTTTTGCCCACCCTGGGTGGTCCTCGCTGCGTTAATGTGCGAAAAAGTGTGTGAATTAATTGAATTGAATTCGAGTTGAAGTTAGAGTTTGACTTTTAGCTGGAGTCGGAGTTTGAGCTTGAATTGAAAAGCGCATTTCACCGATTCGCCTCGGAGGCAAATTGCCAAACACGGGCCGGGGCGTTGCCAGGTGATTCCAATTTTCAATTTATATTTATAAGCAAATTTCGGTTAGTCAGAGTTGGACAGCAGTGAAAGTCTAGAATTATGCACAGCAGCGGCTAAATGGAAAGTCTGGATGCCTACCTGGCAAATAGACGCCGCTGTTTAACAGTTTCTCGGGCAGTTCGCTGATCGAGTTGGGCGGCAGCAGATTCCTCTCCCTCTCCGGCTCCGGCTCTGGCTCCCTCTCCAGCTGCTCCGGCTCCGCCCCGCTGCTCACTGCAAAATTGACAAAGTATTTTATATTTTATTTATATATATATATATACTTTTATATATAGGTTAATTGCATTTTAAACGCCCGACGAAACCTTGAAAACTCGTTCAGGATCTGCAGCGCGATTTTTGCATAATAATGCCATTTGATTAATTTGGCGACAGCAGCCACAGTAGCCCCCACACACACAGAAATCAGGTGGCGGGTTGGTGGGGCAACTGAAACCAGCTGAAGTTGCCCCATAAATCTGCACTCGGCACTTTCGCGTGCGACAATTTTTGTTATAAATGCAACACATTGCAGCGTCTGCACAAATTCCTGCGGCCCTGTTCCCCCCTCCACACACCTCCCCACCCACCACGACACTGCAGCACCGGGGGCACCACCTGTTGTTGGTGGCTGTGGTGCGAATACAAATGCCAGGTGCTGTTGCCGGTGGTGCGAGCTATTGCATGCATAAGTATGTAACTCAATACCCGGACCCCGGTCTCACCCCGGCCTCAGCCCCTGCCACAGCCACAGCCCCAGCCCCAGTTGCCCCCGCACTTGTCAGCTGATTTATGCGCACTTGCAAATTGCACCCACACACCCAAAATGCGACTTCGGGTCGATCGCATTCCAGTGCACACTGGGACCAGATAGGGATCGCAAATCCCAAAGATATTGCAGTCGATACGGTGTTGGAATGAAATCTACTCATTTGTATTCATCGTTAGGATTAGAAGTAATCAGAATTGGAACTCCGGCTCAAGATACTAAAGTGAATTGACATGAAAAGAAACCACTGTAGAAGATAACTGTAGAATATTAAGGTCTAGTACCAGGAAAACCCCAAACATGAAAAGCTACACGAAAAATAACATGTAAGACGACTTTTCTTTAATTTCAAACTTCTGCTCAAAGTATTCATACTTTTCCGATTAAACATCAATTTACAATATATTTATAGTTTTATATACCAATTAGCAATGTTGTGTGATATTGAAGCGCTTCCAAATATTTATATTTTCACCTTTTTTCGGTATTGGTGAATTTAAATCGCAAACACTTGCTAAAAGTGATAATGGGAACATCTTAAGACAATTCACTTTCACAAAAACCTGCCAAAATTTGAGTAAATATGCATTTTACATTTTGCCAGTTATTTTTGGACAAAGGTCAGTCCAATTATTGCAGAGCTTGCACCACTGTGCAGTGCATTGCTTTGGTTTCTCATTTAATTTTCATATTTTAGGCTTTGACAAATTAAAAGGCATTTGCACCGTTGTTGCTGCTGCTGTTATTGTTGTTGTGTTGTTGCTGCTCTGGTTGTTGTTGTTGTTGTATTTGTTGTCATGGAGACAACGATATTTTGTGGTTAACCAACGCCTGGCGGATGCTGTGGGCCGCCGTTGTTAATGGCTAATGGGTTTTTGTTGGCTTTGTGGTCGAACCGTGGGCGTTGGCGACGCATTCTAGTCGAAACTGACTTTGTTGCAACCGAAACCGAAATCGAAATCGAAACTGCGCTCCAATATGCCGGACAGAGATTATGAAACTAAACTATAAATTAAAGCTGGGCTGCAATACAATTTAGAAAAGTTCTGATTGCTGCCAGATCTTGATCTTATAGGCGTCGAATGAGCTGCCTGAGCTTCCAATGAGCGATCAGGTCAAGAACTAGGAGAACCATTGCGAACCAATAGCAATTGGAAAAGATGAACCAGAACCAGTTGTCCGTGGCTGCATACAGGCAGCCCCGTTCATAGAGACGTTCCGGCTCTATTATCTGGTCCCGGTAGCAGGATATGGGCACCGTATCGTTCCCTAAAGGATCGCCGTAGTCACTGGGTCCGTGAATGCCACAGCACTCGAAGGTGGCCTCATAGTAGCCCAGGGTTTCGCTGTAATGACCCCGCACCACCAAGTAGATATCCGTATAGGTGAGCACGGAATAGCTGCCAGCCACCATAAGGACGAATCCCAACAAATTGCAAAGTACTATAGTCTGGGAATGGAAACAGGCTTGACTTGAGCTTGACTATGACCCGGTAGGACTTACCAACAACAGAATGTTGCTCAAGTTACAGACTATCCAAATGATGTCCATGAACAGCACACCAATGCAAATCCCCTCGATCCAGGATAACACGACGAAGAGCGTGCCAAATTTATAGGATGTGCCCATGTTAGACAGCACATAGATATGTTGGAGCAACACCCCACAGTACAGGTACTGCCCTGTGAGAGAAACTGCACCTGAGAGGGATCCGGCTGAGTGCCAAGCAATTGCATCCGACTCTTACCGAAATCACAATGTTGAGCATTATGCAGGACCAGGATAGCTGTTGCCGGCTGCACTCCCATTTGGTCCTAAAACACATACCCGAGACTGGCAACCCAATTTAGATTCGACATATAAAGCGAGGAAGGTTTATTCTCATCAAAATACACCACAATTTGACTAAGGAAAGTTTTATTTTGAGAGAGGATATGGAACTAAATGAAATGGGAAATACTTGAAACCATTTGAATCCAATATTTATAACACTGATTCAAGAAACAATATACTACTATAAGAAATCATTCAGCTGATAATATCTGGATGTGTACTAGATAGGGCTACTGCATATTTCAAAGGACTCACAAGAACACCATAAAATAGTTCTCAAAACTGAATTAGTCTTGTAATATTGAATCTATACATTGTCTGTCTCTTTCAATAATAAGGAGCAGGAGTATTATCGAATATCTTAGCTTTGAATTAGATTAATTGTATTCATTAATAGCGCTTCTTGGAATTGTATGCTTCAGAATCTAATACTACGTTTTTTCTTAGTTTGTTGTGTTGTGTTGCAGTGTAAAAAAACTCATAAATATACAATGCGTTCATTAAAAGTATTATGCTGGTGACCTTCAGGTCTAGAAGAACTCATTTAAATATGAAATAATACTACAGACCTCTTCCAATGAGTTAAATTTATAGAATCTAATAAAATCTATTCCTCAGCTGATAACATTTAGCAACAAGAGACTTTGACGGCAACTTTAAAGTCTATCAAAAACACAGCGAAAGTTAAAAACTCATTACTCTGGGGAGTCTGCCCAGATAGTCAAATTGATCATACTACAAGTAGAAATAAAACACACACTTTCAATAGAATTCTGGGCAAAATAGCGAAAGTCAAATTATCTAATCGTGTTCACTCTTAAGCAAATGTTGCAATTTGTTAAAAAACACACAAACTTTTCCTAGAGTTCTGGGCAACTTATCATCTTCTACGTAGTCTCGGAATCGTGCACAATCGCTGGTCATTAATTGAATTAAATGTTGGCAAATTTATGCGCAGAAAATATATCAAATTAACGCTAAATTTGCGCGCTATCAAATCGTACTATTAGCCGGAGTCGAACCTCAGACTTCAAAGTGCCGTGCCCCCAAAATGAGCTCAACTTTGGCTGCGGGGCGTTTAATTGAATATTTGAGTACCATGAGGCGGGGCAGGGCGTTGCGGTGCGGTGCGGTGTGTGCGGCGTAGCACAAAGATTTGCATACCACAATTGCGGGGTCTGTAACTGCTTTGGCTGCTCCGGCGGCAAAACAAATAAGCCAAATAACGCCCAGAAATTGCGATAAGCCCGCTACGATGCTGGCCGCCTTGCGGACTGCTGGCAAGTGCACCACCACTGTGGGGCAGCTGTGGCAAGTGGGGCAACTGGCAACTGGCGACTGGCCAGTGTGTCTGCTGGCTGCCACTGGAAGACGGCGTATGCGTAATGCAAATGCAATATTACGTATACGTTGATTAGTTGTCCACTTAGCAGTGTTGTCAATCTAGCGATGGCACTATCATCGATGTTATCTTTGCTTTTGGATAGCTTTTTCTGAAAGAAGCTATCAACACTCTCCTTAATGGCACTGTCTGTGATTTGACAGCTCAATGAGCAACGAAGCTCTTCGTTAATTAACTTGTAAGCAAATCTAAATGCTTATTCAAAATGAGTCTGCTAAACTCTAAGTGATCTGTTATGTAGTTTCTGTGCGCATCTGTTAAGTGTTAATGGGCATTCCAACAGAGCTGTTATGCTCAGAGTGGTCGGTTATGTTAAAGGATTTGCTAGGCTCAACTGTACATTTGTTCGATTTTATTCAAAATGAGTCCGCTGAACTCAAAGTGATCTGTTATGTAGGGTCTGTGAGCTTCTGTTAAGTGGTAATGCGCATTCCAAGAGAACTGTTATGCTGAGAGTGGTCTGTTATGTTAAAGGTTTGTGCTGTACATTGCTCAATTTTAGATTTGTTCGTATTGTTATTCGAATTGGTCTATTTAACTCCAAATTAAGTGTTATGTAGTGCGTGTGCGCTTCTGTTAAGCTCTAAAGCTCCTTCAAAAAGAGAGCTGTTATGCTGAGAGTGGTCTGTTATGTTAAAGGTTTTGCTGAGCAGTGCTCTAGATCTGTTTTGTTTAGTTTGCTAGTCAAGACCTTAGGTTTTCCAACAACCGAATTTTACTATCTAAGGTTTACTGAACAACTAAATATTGTTAGTTTGCTTTAAAGCTAAGAAAACTATCGCTGTTGGTACTTACGATAGTTTGACATCTCTACAAATTGTTAATTTTTGTTTTAAATGTAAAAAAACTATCGATAACTTGACAATGGCAGCACTTACCTGGAGATTGGCGCTTTTCGCCCGCATCAGTTGCCTCCTCATCGCTGTCAATGTGCGGAAATGAGTTGCCCAGACAAAATAGGGGCAAGGCGGGGGATGTGGACGGCATTAGCTCATTGTTGTTGTTGTTGCTGCTGTTGTTGTTGTTACTCAAGTGACTGAGCAGCTCCTCGCCGGCGCTGCTGCTGCCGCTGGAGCTGCTGCGCTCGCTGGCGTTGCTGTTGCCCGACGAGGTGGAGTTCATGCTGTCCTGTCGATTGGTCAGGCGCCGTAGCATGTAACGGTTGTTGAACAGTTTGTTTTTGGTAATTAAATCGCTGCGCCTCAGCGCGCACTTTGGCGACCCAATGTTGTTGCTGTTGTTTGTGTTGTTGTTTGTGTTGTTGTTGGCCTCGTCGAGCTGCTCCTCGCCGAGGGCGAGTGGCATCTGCAGCTCGTTTAGCGACACGCGCTCAATGCTGCGCTCCACGCTCACCAACAGATTCTGCAGCAGCTGCGGCAGCTCGACGGCTTCGTTAGCCTGGCTCTGTGCCTGCCCCTGCCCCGCTGCTGCCATGGCCGCCATCGACATCTCCAGCTGGAGCACGCTCAGTGGCTGTTGCCGGGAATCGTTGTAATCGATATCGATGCAGTGACTCTGCCTCTGACTCTGTGCTCTCCCCTCGTGCTGCTCCTGCTCCTGCTGCTCCTGCTGCTGCTGCTGCTGTGACGAGCGCCAAACGACATAAAGCTGCGGTGTGGCCTCTGCGTCAGATTCTGCAAATCGGACAGCAGACATCGGTTCAAGATTAACGATTGTGCGCACCGGTTAATAAATCGTATTTATGTGCTCTTCAAATGATTGTAAACTTAGCTATTTATATCACTATAGGGGTGGACTGTCTAGTCTTTCCACTTCAATCTTAGTTCTTAAGTAAAATATAGTGTATTTAATCAAATAAAGATACAAACATAAAAATAAACCAAGGGCACTAGCAGCCAGCTTTATATATGACACAAGTTAGATATAATAATAATAAAATAAATAAAATTCATAATAACAGGAAGCTTCGGCTAGTGACTCCGATTATAGCTATATTTATACCCTAGCAGCAATGTTATTCATACAAAACCTGATTTGTCGACCGATAATTCCTATGGCAGCTATATGATATAGTCATCCGATTTTGACCCAATTTGGTCAGATTGTATAAACTCTTAAGAAACTATGTTTGATTAAGTTTTGTGCGAATATCGTCACAAACAAAAAAGTTTTTCATACAAAAACATAGTTGTCGATCGATCATTCCTATGGCAGCTATATGTTATAGTGGTCCGATCTGGCTGATGCCGACATATAAAGTGCCTGCAGCAAGTGGAAGGATCTGTGCCAAGTTTCATCACGATAGCTTGAAATTCTCAGAGACTAGTTTGCATAGAAACAGACGAAGAGACGGATATCACTATATCGACTTGATTATTGATGCTAATCAAGAATATATATACTTTGTTGGGTCAAAAACGTCTCCTTCAGTCCATTAGACATTTCGGGACAAAATAATAATACCCTCTGTTAGGGTAAAAATAATCTTTTCTATCAGATTTTGTCTCTTAATAAAGATAGTTCAGAATCTAAGCTAAGATTGCTTGCCTCACAAAAAAGCTACACAAGCAATAATTTTGATAGAAAACAAAAGTTATATGATTTAAAATATATACATTTTTGTAATGTTTCAGAAGGTATGCCATATAGGGTCTCTCACAGATTAATAACGAATAAAGGAAAATTGAAAGAGTTTTAAGAAGTTTGGAACCCAACTTAAATAGCTTCAATTGAAAACCAAAAATCATTTAAACTATTAAGTTGGATTATAAATACTTGATTAAATTAATGAATAAATGGAATAAATATATAATTGATTACAAATACTAGCTTTAATTAATGAATAAATGGAATAAATATATAATAAATTGATAAGCAGAAATAATATGCTAAGCTAGCTCTAGAATAACCAGAAAGTCCTTTGACATGGGTTCAATAATAATAAATAAATAAATAAATGAATAAAAGTGTATATAAAATTAGTATTAGTAGTGAAAAAACTGTAAGATATACTTATTTTATTTCTCATTTATTTATCTTTTTATTGTTACCAGACTGAACTGGATCTATAGATCTTAACTGGGTTGATTTCTTTATTGAAATTGCCGTTCTTATTATAGCTAAGAAATAAGTTAATAATTTGATAGCTGGCATTCTACAGGTATACATTCTTATAGGTATAGGTATAGGTATAGGTATAGGTATAGGTATAGGTATAGGTATAGGTATAGGTATAGGTATAGGTATAGGTATAGGTATAGGTATAGGTATAGGTATAGGTATAGGTATAGGTATAGGTATAGGTATAGGTATAGGTATAGGTATAGGTATAGGTATAGGTATAGGTATAGGTATAGGTATAGGTATAGGTATAGGTATAGTTAACAACAATTGGCGACCCACTCACCCAGTTTGACACACAGATAGAGCTCGGCGGGTTGGAGTGCGTGTGCGATCTCAGAGTCGCTCAGCTGGAGGACCAGAGCTCCATTGGATGTTGCCAGGGGCCAGCCGGCATGCCATAACCAGGACTGTAACGATAGCCAAAAGATTGAAGATTGAGTAACGAAATCATTTGCAAATTTTTATTATTACGACGATTACATGTTGCCGGTTTCAGCCCGGACTCGGCTGCGGTCCCGCTCCCAGTCTCAGTCTCAGTCCCCTCCCCGGATGCAAGAAAAAGACTTAAGCCACAGTGAAATTATGTAGACAACAACACCCGCAAGTGTTAAGCTGCAAAAAGGAAACCCAAAACCCAAAACTGAAAACTGAAAATCGCTTAGACTGAAAAGCGCATTAAAAATGGCCCAGGCTGTCAGATGAAGTTGCAGTCCAAGCTGGGGTTTCCCCTCTCTCTGTATGTGTGTAGTGTGTGTGTGTGTGTTTGACTGTGGGCCTATCAGATGGCGAGTGTGGCAGCCTCGGCCGCTGCCTGCCCCAACTTGGAGTACGCTGAGTGCCGACTGACTAGCGATGCAAAATTATAGATAAATCATGCAAGTCAAACTTTAGCAATTTTTGCTAATTTTTGGTTATTACCCACAGCGTTTTCAGCTCACAAAACCCAAAACAAAAAACGCGACGTAAAGCAAAGATTTCACCCCTACGGGAATGTGAAATCGAACTTGCAACTCAAACTAACAGACTTGCAACACACAGTGCTACGCCTCGTCTGGAAGAGAGAGAGACCTGCAGAGACCTCTGGACTTGGCTCGGGTCGCCTCCAAATCCTTGCTCGCTATTAATTGTTATAACGCGAAAATGTTTTTCGCATTGTGGTTAATTTGCCAGCCAAGTTGGGAAAATGGTCAAAACGTTCACTCAAGCCAAAACTGAAAGATGAAAACCAAAAAAATAAAATCAAGTAAAATAGGTGCGCTCACATTTGGCTTGATTTATAGCACCTTTTGACTCAACACAAAAACTCTGATATTTTATAGTTAACTGTTGCTGTTGTTGCTGTTTTTGTTGCACATGCCACAGACCCCACACAGCAGAGACAACAGCCAGCATAAATCAATTGTTGTGCGACGGGGCAGGGTTCGGGTTGGGGGGTGCTGTGCAAGGAAGGGGTTAAGGCTGCTCCAAAATCCATTCAAACAGAAAATGATCAATTTTGTCATTTGATCAAAGCCGCAGAGCAACGATCGCAACGCATCGTTTACAATCGATTGAACAAAATGATCATCGCCGTGCCGCGCCACACACACAGCACACACACCACACAAAACACACACCACACACAACAACAACTTCCTTTCAGTCAGCGTCTCTTTAGGGGGGGATATCGTTGTACAAGCCGCTGTCGCCACATGCTAAAATGATGCTTCTCGTACAACATTTTCTGCTTGATTGACCGCCAATTTCATTCCAAGCTGTTGCTGTTGTTGTTGTGTGTGTTGTGTGTGTGTGTGTGTTGTTATTGTTGTTGCTGGTCTTCATCGTTAGGTTCTAAATCATTGGAATCGTCGTCGCTTCGGTTTCGTCGTCATTGACCCAAATGCTCGCGTCGCTCGGACGCCGCTTGTCATTGTCATCGACGACGTCGCCTACAACCAGCCCCCAAACCCCATGCCCCATGCCCCAAGCCCCTAAGCCCGAAATCCCAATCCCCAAACCCAGCCCCAGGCCTCAGTTCTAGAGTTGTGTCGAAGAGTTCATCATAAGTTCGTTAGAACCAAATTAATCAAATGAACTACTTGGTATATTGCTGACTATCGTTCATCTAGTTCGTTCGTTTGAATCCGTTTATTTATGTTTTTCTATTGCATTTGAAATTCCAAATTAATATTAGATTATTAGATTTTGGTTTCTTTTAGTTATTGCCTAACTTAACATCGTATTCCCCAACAAAACATGCCAGCAACAAAACTCGCTCGGCAAGGTCTTTCCCAGACATAAACACTCATAAAGTTCAATAGCCGTAACCTTTAACGAACTCATATGTTTTACCATTCATGTCAATGTTTAAGCTTATTGTGTGATTTATGTTGCTAATTAGTAACGACAACTATTCTCGAAATATTGGTAGAAGACAACAAAGCTTAAATAAATGAGTTGTCATATTAACTTAATTTAAATATATAACAAGCAAAAATTTGATTGGAGTCAACACAAGGAACGAGAAAAGAGACTCCGACAGACTCAAAGAACTTAATGATTGAACTAAAGGAGCGAAGGAACTAAATGAACGAATAACAGAAACACAAGTGAACAAAACATAACATAGAAGAGAGACTCAAAAGAACTAAAGAAACGAAGGAACTAAAAGAACGAATAAAAGGAACACACGAACGAACTAAAGTATCGTACAAATTAAGTGAACAAAACATAACATAGAAGAGAGACTCGAAAAGAGACTCTAAAGAATCGAAGGAACTAAAAGAATGAATAAGAGCAAGAAACGAACGAACTAAAGTATCGAACAAACTTAGTGAACAAAACATCACATTGAAAAGAGACTCAAAAGAACTAAAGAAACGAAGGAACTAAAAGAACGAACAAAACGAACTAAGCAAACGAACAAACTAAACGAATGATCGATCCAACTGAACTACCGAACTTATTCCTTCAATTGAACAACCATAGACAACTCTATTCAGTTCTCAGTTCCTCCGTTCGATTCAGAACAAATTCTTTTTCGATTCATTCAGTTTTTTTGTTAAAGATTTTCCCATTTTGGCTTTCAAAGTCAAGTCAACGTTTGGGGCTTTTTTTTGTCGGTTCGCGTTGTTTTCAATTTGCAGCGGCGACAAATTTCCGTTCCATTGGCGGCATTCGCTTTTGGCTTTGGGGCTACCTTTTATGCGGCCCATAAATCTGTGCAGAGATTTTGGCGAGGATTTGTCTGAATCCTTCTAGAATTCGGATCACAAACAGACACATATATCATTGTTGATAATTTGTGCCGTTTTTGCGTCATTCCCACGCCTTTGATGTTGAAAACTAAATTACAGTCGAGTTGCTTCCCAAAAAAATGTAAGAATGAAAGCGTTTTGTGAAACTGATCGACCTGGAGATACTCTACAACAAAGTACTATTTGCTAGCGGCAAGATCACGCACTATTAATTTTAGTGAATATAATGAGTTCCATCAGCCAAGTTTTAATAAATATTTCGCCATTTTTATATTGAATCAAATCTAAATTCTAGAATGTACAAATAAGTAACTTCAGTTAGTAACTTTTGTAATTATTTCTATTAATTTGTAGAACTTTTCTTGTAGTCGGAACTTGTAGACTTCTTTGGTGATGAATGGTATTAAAATGATGAATCAAACATGAGCTTTGAGTACAGAAAGTGAAATCTATGCAAACAGCTGAATAATGTTAGACCTTTGAGACTGACAATCATTCCAAACCACTCCCCTATCCACGCCATTTACAGGGTATATATGCGCATATACAAGCGGTGAATTTCGGCGAACTTTTGTGAGTAATCAAGCCGACAAGCTGCGGCATTAGCATATATGCAGATCTAGATACATGCATATATCTTTATGCATACACAGAAATACTCAGATCGGAGTACCAGTACCATTCCCGGTCCCGGTCCCGGTCCCTGCCCCGATCCCTGACCCGCTCCCTGTCCTGGTACCAGTCCCGGTCTCTGTCTCGGTCCGGTGCCCATGCGGCCGGTGTCGTTATTGTTGCTGTTGTTGCTGCTGTTGTTGGAGGCGTGTGGCGCCCAGCCTATGCCAATTATTCAATGCGGGTGCCGTCGAACCCGGACGGGGACAGGGACGTTGACGGGGCCGTTGGGACCACCGTCAGCGCCACGAAAATTACGCATGCAAAGGCGCACAAAGGCGTTGCACAAACAGAAACAGAGCCGGGGAGACACACTCGCTTCTACATATGCATTTGGCGTGTTTTCTTAATAAATTATAGAAATGAAAATAAAATATAAAAAGAGACAACTTGTTGGCCCCTCGCCTGGGTACAAAGTGCGCCGACGCCCAGCATTTTTTTGCGGATTTTGATTTTTGTTGTTGTATTTTTTTTGTTATTTTGCTTACTATTTTTGTATGGCCTGTGCATTTGCGTCTATTGGTAGTTTTTTTGTATTTTTTGGAAATGTTTTTCAAGCTCTAACAATAATTAATATGTTGGCAAAAGGGCCACACCTGGTCAAAAGCGCCGCCAGCGAAAATTTTAATTACACATACGCCGCGTAAGCCTGGCCTGGCCTAGCCTGAGAAAACGAAAACGATTCAACAGAAGGCCGTTAATTTTTGCGAATCAATTTGATACTCTGGCAAGGCGTCGCCGGTCTGACAATCTCTCAAGAGCTTTATGACTAATGCTGTGGGAAACTCATTGAAAACATACTGGCTATAATGAATGTCTCAAGGGGATAGTTTCACCCAAGCCTCGACATCATGTGAAGTACGCTGTAAAACTTGCGAGTGTGACTATAAAGGATTTCAATTCCTGAATATTAACCTTACATAACTAAGCTACAGTTTATATAACAGCGTAGCACAACAGGGAACATTTCAAAGACTCTAATATAAGGCTTAATTGCAGCTGTAAAGCAACATTATGTTAAGGTTGTGACTATAAAGGACTGTAAAGGATTTTCCAACAATACAAAACTAAGCAACAGTTTACATAACAGCAACTGTTAACATATCGAGAGAAACATAACAGGAAGCATTTTAAGCTACCGTTCACATAACAGCTACTGTTAACATATCGAGAGAAACATAACAGAATCATAACTAAAATAACAGTACCAAGCTCCAGTTCTCATAACAGCTACTGTTAACATATAACAGTAATATAACAGAATCATAACTAACATTACAGAACTAAGCTGCAGTTCACATACAAGCAACTGTTAGCATATCCAGAGTAACATAACAGGGACCATTTTAGATACTGGAAAGTAAGTTACCAATTACAGTTGTTAAGCAACATTACATATGTTAAAATTGTACCTATAAAGGACTGCAAAGGATGTTCTAACATTACATAAATCAGCTACAGTTCACATAACAGCTTCTGTTAACATATCGAGAGTAACATAACAGGGATCATAACTAACATTAGATAACTAAGCTACAGTTCACATAACAGCCACTGTTAACATATCGAGAGTAACATAACAGGGAGCTTTTTAGGGATTGTAATGTAAGCTTACAATTACAGTTGTTAAGCAACATTATGTTAAAACTGTGACTATAAAGGACTGCAAAGGATGTTCTAACATTACATAACTAAGCTACAGTTCACATAACAGCTACTGTTAACATATTGAGAGCAACATAACAGGAAGCATTTTAAGCTACAGTTCAAATAACAGCTTCTGTTAATATATTGAGAGTAACATAACAGGGATCATAACTGACATTACAGAACTAAGCTACAGTTTACATAACAGCCACTGTTAACATATCGAGAGAAACATAACAGGAAGCATTTTAAGCTACAGTTCACTTAACAGCTACTGTTAACATATGGAGATTACATAACAGGGAGCATTTTAGAGATTGTAATGTAAGCCTACAATTACAGCTGTTAAGCAACATTATGTTAAAACAATTGCTCGAATTGATATAAATCATTTCATTCATAAAAGATACAAACTGTAACTCTTGTGTATAAACTGTTTTGTATCATAAATGATTAAATCACTTAAACTGAAAGTTTTAATTAATCATATTTTTTTTTAATTAGCTGCAAGCTTTTTAAGCATTTAATAATTAGTATTTGGTATTGTGCTTTTAATCACATTTCTTATAAACACCTATAAACATAGTTTTTAATGGCAACTTTCTTCAAATATGTTTGTTTTTAGCACTAAACAAAATTCCATTATATTTGGAATTCCGTCAAAAGCCATCTGCTTGGTTTGGTTTCTGCTGCAAATCTTTGAACTTTTGCACAAACAAAGCGAGTGAATTTATTGCAGTCAACGTCACATTTCCGCTTCATCTACCAGAACGGCCATCAAGAGAATGGCACCACCAGCAGCACCACCACCACCACCACCACCACTGACAGCACCACCAGCAGTCCGTCCAAAGCCAGGCCGTAGCCACACCTACAAATTGTTTGTTTAGCGGCAGGCAGGGAGGGGCAGGCAGCAGGAGAGGCGGGAGCACTGCTATATAGTTCTATATATGCTATGTATATTTGTATATTTTGCATGTCGCTGGAGTAGAGCTGGTGGGGGGGCAGGCGAGGCAGCGTGACCAAAATAGATCAGGTCTAGGCTGTCATGCTTGCTGCATGGCCGGAATGCCATGGCAGGCAACCTCCTGCTCCTCCACCAACTCCGCCACCATTGCACTGCATTCCACCCCTTTCCCCATAGAGATGAGTTGGCATGCCAAATTCAGCTGTTGTTGTTTGGCATCTTCTATATTTTGTTGTTGTTGTTGTTTTTGTGGCTTCTTCAAAGCGGCACTGGCAGCTAAATGATTTAGGTATCTGCAAGCAGGAAGTGGCTGCTTATACAGCCTGTCGATTGGGTGTTGAAATATTATAGGGCAGCAGCGATCAGATCAGAAAATCTGAGACTCTGAAAACGCTGAAAAACGATGAAAATATGCGAATCAGGCACTTCACAGGCTGTCAACTTGGCGGGGCTTAAGATAACAACAAAAGCGCATTTCGATTTCGTGGCAACTTCAAAGCAAATTTTGCTGAGGCAGGCAGGCTGGCTGGCTGGCAGGCAGGCAGGCACAAGTTGAACGTTGCAAGTTGCAAGTTGCTGTTACATCAGTGCACATAATGGAACTGGGAGTGCAGAGGAGCCAAAGATGTAGCTCAAGTTAAAGACAGGCACTGAGATTGAGACAATGATCCGATGCGATGCGATGCGATGCGGCTCAATTACGAGTGCAATTGTCGGCGGAGTAACAGCAAAAACCGGTACAGGTTAGAGACTGAGATTCTTCTGCTGCTGCTGCTCCTATCAACCACTTTCAGTTCACAGCTGATCATGAACTTCGGCAAAACAGCTGAAAACGAGTTTTTATAGCCCCATGGCATAATAACAGAAGACTGAAGACAGAAGACTGAAGACCGAAGACGAAAACAAGCTGAGCACTGAGATGATCTGACTTTTGGTCTCCGATTCAGTTTCAGTCTCTGGTTCAGTCTCCGACTCAGTCTCAGTTCCATTCTCAACTTGCATCTCCGCCTTGGACTCTGATTCTGTCGGCCTCTGTTGCTGGATAATTGAAAAAGTTGTTAGCCACATCAATTCCAAAACGGCCGTAAACTTGTTAATGCTAAAAAAACACATTAAAAAATCGCCAATAACCGAGCTCTGTTAGAACTCGTAAGGGCTTCTAAGTAAGTTTTGCCTTTTCGCCAATAAGGAAGTAAAATTCAATATGAAAACGGGTAGCGATTTGTTTGTTCAGAATTTTCTCATTCTTAGTTTCTAGGAAAATTTGAAGCCACAACCACGAAATGTAATTGTTTGGTTTTTGGCGTTTTTATTGAGAACCCAACTATGACGATGACGATGACTTTGAGGTTGAGGTTGAGTATAAGGACGTGGCCAGCGACAACGACAAATACAAATACAAATACAACGACAACGACAACGCCAGGCAAATCGAAATAAACTTTATGCACGTAAAATTTTAATGAGCACAGCACGAAGTCAATTTCAATGCTAATCCGGCGGCCAAAAGCCACGCAGACACACGGACAAAGACAAGGACGGAAAGAAAGACAGACGGACGGAGAGTCATTCAATTGACCAGGAGTCGGGACCACCGGGCGGTCACATCCACAGTCCGCGGAGGTTCCTTGCTGCAGTCTGGCCCCGTCTAGCTGCACATGTGCCCTTAAGCCACAAATCACGAAGGTGGCGCGATCTGACGTCCCACTCACAACTGGCCCAAGGCGAGGTGTCGGTGTCGTCTGCACAACGCAGACACACTGTCCAACAAAACCAAAGAAACTGTTTAGCCAGAAACTATAGGTAAAAGGATCAAGCAAACCTCATAACAAAATAACATTTTGAATGAGGAAAAACGAATATTCTTGAGCTTCACAGGCTTAAAAGCTCATTAAAGCTTGAATCCTTACTGATGGTATTCATTTAGTCTTATTGCAAATGCTGCCCAAGAGACTAACTAAACAGAGACTATAATTAAAACGATCAGCCTAACCTCATAACAAAATAACATTTTCTTCTTTAGCTTCACAGGTTCAAAAGCTCATTAAAGCTTTAATCCTAATTAATGGTATTCATGTATTCTTTTTAAAACACTGGATTAGCCAAACCTCATAGCGAAATTACTTTTTGAATGAGGAAAAACGAATATTCTTGAGCTTCACAGGCTTAAAAGCTCATTAAAGCTTCAATCCTTATTAATGGTATCAATTTATACTTAACTTTACCCAACAAAACTAAATAAACATAAAGTATAAATAAAAGGATAAAGCCATAAGAACATAACATTTTGAGTGAGGAAAATTTAATATTATTGAGCTTCACAGGTTCACAAGCTCATTAAAGCTTCAATCCTGATGAATTACATTTATTTATTTGTACTTAAAGCTCAGCTTTATGACCAATAGATTAACTTATTCTCCCCTTGCCTAAAATCAGTTCTGATATTGATTATACCAATCATAATTCTGTTGCTGTTCTAGTAAAGGTTGATTAAAGTTGATTAAGACATAAATTAAATAAATAAGCTTACTTATATTAATTAAAAAAAAAGGTTAGTTTGCAATGAAAATAAGACCATGAATATAGTTCACTTAGAGCATAAGCACAAGCTTCTAAGAAAAGAGCTTCAAAAGCTCATTAAAGCTTAAATCAAGCTTTATATTATTTAGAGTAAATTCAGAAATATCTAGTTATAATTTAAAACAACAAAAAGTATTTTTTTATTGACAAAAATCTAATATATGTGAGCTGAAAGCACCTGAAAGCTTTGAGCAGGATTAAAAGTATAAGCAAATGTATAATACTCTGTCAGGGTACTTTATGCTGTCCTTGCCACAATCAGTTGCAACAATCTGTGTTACATTCACAATTCCATTGCTGTTATGCAAGAATAAGCCAAAAGTCTAAGTGCCACTTTCAGTAAGTGTCATTGTGCCTGATTTGTGGTTTCAAGCCGTAGAGAACTCTGTAAGTGACCTTTGTTAACTTAACCTTTGGCTTTTCGGAATCAGAACAGAATGTGCCTTAATATCGCCATACTGACACAGCAGAAATGAGTTGCGAAAAGCGCCGCAGTCGCAGTCGCAGTCGAGTTAACATTTAAATTTAATATTCAAATTAAACAATGATTTGCATATTCAACAATGAAAATGGCTGCACTTTAATCTCTCTCTGTGGTCTAAAAGCCGCTGTTGGAGAGTGTAATAAAAGTTACGCTTGAACTTGACAAATGCAGAAATAACGTGATGCCAAATCCAAGTCCTGGCCATGGCCCTGACGGCAACTTTGGCCGTAATGCAGGCAATTTATTATTGAACCATTTATTAGAGCGTGTCGTTGTCGTGGCCCAAAGTACACAATTGTCGCCAGGGCCTGTCAGTCATTTGACGGCTTCGTTTGTTTTGTTTCTCTTTTTGCTGGCTGCACAAATTTATAACTATTTATTTATTACTATTCGGCTCGCCTGCAGCGAAGCAGTCGAAGCAGTTGAAGCATTTGAGCCATTTGAAGCAGCCGATTCTCACAGTGTCTTTGGTGTTTTTTGCCTACCTTTTGTCTACCTGTTGGCATTGCAGGAAGCATTCACCTTAGCCAGACAGTCGGACAATGACGATAATGACATAAAAACAAACTAAAACAAACAGCAGACAACAGGCAACAGTCAGTTAGCCAGTCAGCCAGTCAGTCAGTCAAGCTCAAACTCAAACTCAAACAGAAAGGAATACTCGCACATGTATCCATATACAATGTATGTGGCGCATTTCATGTCTCCGTCTCGGTTTCGGTGTCTGCCACTGCCGCTGCCACTTGACGTGGTTCCCGCCCCAATCCCCAGCTGCAGCTCCAGCCTTGGTCTCCCATCTCCAGCCCCCAAAGTCAATCCAAGCCGCGACTCATCATCAGCCTGCGGCTTTTGTGCTGGGTTAATTACTAAGCGAGTCACACGCGCCTGAATAATTCAAGGCTATCCATGCACTTCTGGCTGCCGTGTTTCCATCTATTGCCAACTGCACAGCTGCGCATTTGAGCCAGGTTCTTATTATTGCATTAAAGGCCATCACATAAAACCCAAACATCATCCCAGCTCGCAGGTAACATAATCTGTCTGGAACCGAGAGGGCATTGCGTTTGGGATTGGGATTGAGTCTGATACGCAGATTCTTTGGGGCGACAGCAGTTCTGACTAAGTATTTTATAATGAAGTGGCAAAATGTTCAAGTATCTGTGGGTTTGCATAGCTTAAAAGCTGCCTATTGTCATGGCTGTGAGCAGAGAGTTCCGAGTGTTTTCTAAGAAGTTGTGGCTACGCAAATTGATATGGGATATGAACTTAATATCTGCTTATATAACATCTATTATTTAATATCAAAGAAAAATGCTTAAAAGAAGACAGAGAATTGCAGAAAACTAATATTTTCTCATGCTTTATAAGAAAGAATACTATTATAAGTTGGAGGAAACTGTGAGTTGAGAAACTCGAAGAAATCATTAAAAAGAATTTTAAACGAGGAAAAATAGCACATTAAAATATAGAAAATTAGGGAAAAGCTTAAAAGCAAAATCAGCAAGTTTTTAATAAATATGCAAAATGTTATTACAAAAAAAAAAAAAAAAACTTATTGATATATTTGATATATTGCAGGCAAATATCTTAATCCTCTGAAAAGTGTTCTCTTTTTTAAATTTAAAAAAAAAATATATATATCAAAATATCAAAAAAAAAAAAAAAAAAAAAATATCAAAAAATTTTTTTAATTTAAAAAAGAGAACATGTTTCAGAGGATTAACATATTTGCCTGCATCAAACGTTTATGCTAGTAATTTATTTTAGAAATTGTAATAAAAGATCATAATAAAGAAAATAAAAACAAAATTCAAAGTTTTGGATGAGAAAAAAGTTCTTCCCGATTAATTAGTATAATTTGTATATTGAATAAAGTAACTCTAGGAAAACTCACAGAGCAAATATTGTTTGGCTTTCTTTGCAAAAATATCGAAATATATTCGAAATTTGATTCATGTAAATTAATATTATTCAGAGGGCTTAATGCCATGCTATGTATATATCAGATCTAACAATTTTATATTTGTTATACATATGAATAAAGAATTATAAATGAAATAACTACAACTACTACTATGTTGCCTGCCTGAAGGCCTTTGCTGCTCTGGCTTTAAAATAAATTGTTATTTAGAATTAATTCTCTTTAACAATTAAATAAATAAATAAAAATAACTATGTGGAATAGACGAATTGTTGGAATAGTACAAGTCTTTCTAATGAAAGAGGGAGGATAAGTTGAATATTTTGGAATAAATGGCATAATTTTTTTATTGTTCAGTATATTGAAGTTGTTTTAAATTTCTCAACTTTAGTAGATAGATAGCAATAGAACAAAAAGTATGTTTTGTTTTAGTTTTTACGGCTTACAACTATATGAAAATTTCTGAAGTGCTAGTTCAAGTAAGTTTATGTTTTTGTTAGAGCCTAATTTACAAGAAATATCTAAGTTTTTTCTATAAATTCTTTAAAACTGTTAGACAAACCAAAGACCACATAAAATACTAATACTTCCCATACCATACTTCAATTTTACTAATCTTTATATGGTGTTTATATGATCTCTGGTCAAGCTGTGTGGTTTGTTGTGGTCTTGTAAGCTTGTTTGTTTAAAGCAGACAAACAATATTCAGAGACATGTTGCACATTCGTAACCTTTGCAATGAATCAAGTCATAACTCAGGGGTGTATTCATAATCGAGTAGACAATTCATTCACATTCAATATCCATATCCTTAACGACAACTTCCTCTTCAACTCTAATTCGACATGTGATTGTCATGACTTTATAGCCAATTCACACTGGCACACACACAACACACACACATCGGCACAACACGTGTCCACTCAGATGAATGCGAGTGCGCACTCGTGAATGCATTTTACAAGTTATTTTATGCAAGCCATAAATATGCACTTTACACTTTGCGCATTTCTTTCACCCTCTCTCTGGAAAAACTGCTGCCTCCTGCCGCATGCCTCCTATCTCTTTGTGTGTGCACACAAAAACAAACAGCAATCCATAGGATACAGATCGAGTATCTTAGCTCTTAGTTAGACCAACACAAACAGACAGTCTGAGAGGTGGGGGCACTGAGATACACAAGCTGAGAGTCCCGTAGTGTGGCGAGTGGTGCCTGCATACAAATTATGTACAAACATGTTTTCAGAAATGTTCAATTCATTATCGCTAACAAATGCCGATCATGTTGTGTTCAACACACGGTTCAAAGCACTTTTCCAGCTAAATTATTGCCATGCCCGGGCCAACTGCAAAAATCTATCCAAACTGTGTCTATCTGCAACTGCAACTGCAAGTTGCAACTTCCAATTGAAATGCGAATAGAAATGGGGAATGGGAATTGAAACTGGGTCTGTCCAGTCTGTTTATCAGCCTTTGTGGGGGGATTGATGGGCAACTGCTTAGGCTCAACTCGGAAGCTGTTTTCTATCTAGGCGGGAAATGCTCGCACTCGACACCCGGACAGACTGTCAGTCTCTGTGTCTCTACAGTCTCTCCAGTAATTGCTGTACGTCTAAGTGATATGCCATGTTCCAGCTGCAGAGTTACAGAATTCAGAGTTTGGAGTGTAAGCTGCGTCTGGCCTAATAAGTTTTAGCCCGCCCCGTCACAAGGGGGCAGAACAAAAGCCGCAACCCCCAACTCTTTCTACGGGTACCGTCCACTTAATACACAATTTCCGCTTACAATTTGAGCCACTCCAAACGAAACAAAACAAAACAATACAGAAACACACACAGAACACAGAACACTGAACACAAACCTGATCAGAGTTTCGACCCTTCCATCCTTCCTTCATTCATTCAATGCGGCTCCGCAGAGAGGCGAATTAAATTACAGAACGTGCTTCATTCACAAAAAAATACAAAATACATTATGAAAATAAATAAAACAAGAGTGTGTTCTTAGCGAGTCTGCTATACTTTGAAATACCACGGAATTTGGATTGAGATTTCGGATTTGAAGTGTGGCAAATCTGATGTGTCATCAATTAATCTCTCTTTCTTTTGATCAGCTTTTGAAATACAATCAAAAACTGTTTCAATACGCTTGGTTTGACATTTGAGAAGAATTTTAATAAAGATTGTAACATTAATTTAGTTAAATTAACTACAATGGCCTTTACAACTCGCTATAGGAAACACAAATATGAAATTCTAACCAAATAATTTCTAGCATCTTCAATTGAAAATGAAATGAAATGAAATTCACAAATTTTTAGTTACTATCAGAAATCGAAAACTTACAAAATTTAAAATGATCTTTCAAATTTTTAGGAGACGCTGATCATTTTAAATTGTAGTCATGTTTACGAGCGGATTGTGTCTTTTAAGACTAGACTTTCGCCCATACAACCTTGAGACCCCCATTTTCCGCCATAGGGGTGGATTTTCCAAAATCGGTGAAATATGTGTCAAATTAATTTTTGTGTAGTACTTTGAAAATGAGTTTAAAGCCGATTGGATGGTAAACAAAAAAGTTTCATACAACAGTTTTCCGCGATTTTCCACACTTGTGGGTGGAATTTTCCAAAATCCCGTCATAGTGTGCACTTTCATCATAGATGGAACCTACTATGAAAATTTCAGCATACTAGCTCTTATGGGGTCAGTCAGTCAGCACGAACTCTTTTATATATATAGATGTTCGCTGTTAATCAAATCTTAGTGTCATACAAAAAATGTAAAAATATTAATAATGATTGTTTTTAAATATGCGGGTTCGTTTAAAAAGGTATTTAATATAGTACGGATATATCTTTTACTAACACACATGAGATTTAAATTATATTTATTTATATTTTTATTAAACGAGTTATCTGCTACCTATTGTGGCAACTCCAGCAGGTTGCACATTATATTTTTTACAGAAATTTATTACGCAAATTAATTAATTTCTAGTCAAGTATAAAACTTAATTATTCAGCTTGTTTCCCATTTACGAGTACTTTACGAGTACGAATACTATATTCATTTTGTTTACCCATTTTTGATTGAGAAACCTAGAGATTATACTTTCAAGATTTATATGCGAACATTCAATTTATATTATTTATATTATTAATTACATGTTCCGAATAACATTAATTTCACTGGTTCAAAGGTAAACTGCTTTTAAACTGTATTTTTTTTTTTAATAGATTTTTTGTAATTTAAAGTTATTTTTAATTAGATTCAGAATAATCTAAATAAAATTGAAAGGAGAACAAAATCTTTAATAGAGACTTTAATTAATTAAAAGTAATAAATAAAACACACAAAACAGCCTGCTTTCAAGTTTGATGACTACTCATACAAAAGTCTAATCATTCTATTCATCTTTCGAATTTGATGATTTTTCAAAAGAAAATATCGTGGTAAAAGAGACAATTCTATTCTAATATTTCATCTATACAATTTGATGACTTTATAGAAGGAGAAACCGTAGTAAAGGAGACGATCGTATAAGATTCTAATCATTTAATCACGAAACTCATCTATCGAATTTGGTGACTTTTAGAAAAGGACAAATCGGAAAAGGCGTTCGTATTAGATTCTAATTATTTCATCTATCGAATTTGATGACTTTAAAAAATGAGAAATCATAGAAAAAAGCGATCGTAATAGATTCTAATAATTTAATCATGAAATTCAATTATCGAATCTGGTGACTTTAAAAAAGATGAAAAATCGTAATAAGGGAGACGATCGAATGAGATTCTAATTATTTCATCATTAAATTCATCAATCGAACTTTTGGACTTTTAGTGACTTTTAGAAATGGACAAATCGGAAAAAGGCGTTCGTGTTAGACTCTAATCATTTCATCATTAAATTCATCAATCGCATTTGGTGACTTTATACAAGGAGAAACTGGTGAAAAAATATGATCTTTTAAGATTCTGTTAATAAGGTGAATGTAGCTAAGAGCAGGGAGATTTCTTTCCTTATCAAGAAGTTTATTTTCTAGACTGTCCAAATATGCTCCCTATGTGAACGCATTACAGGGTATTAGAGTAGCACACATCACACGCAGCCAGCAAAAAGAATCTTCACAAAGAGTGCATTAAGTTGCGTTATTAAGTACACACACACACACACACACACACACACACTCTATACACACTTTATACACACTTGGAGAACGCACAGCTTGAGAAATTAAAAGGCAATTAACATGCAACAGGCAGCTGCAACTTTGGGGGCGCCCTCTGTTGGCTGTTGGCTGTTCTCTGTTTGGGTTCAGCAATATTCATTTTACGGCTTCTAAATGAAATCAGCTGCAAATGTGCGTTGTAATTTTTGCTGATTGATTCAAATAATAAAATGTTTGTTGTGCACATTGCTACAAGTCAAAGTTGTTGTTGTTGTTGTTGGTTGTTGTATGTAGGTCATGTTGAGCACTTTATAGACTCCCACAGTCGTTCGGCTGTATGTTGAATGTGCAACACATGTGCCACAAGTGCCACACTGCGTATGCGTAACGAGAAATTAACATAAATTACAGTTTAGACACAGGCCACAAAACTCGTCTGTCTAACGCTGATAAGCGCATTTAACACAAATTCGTCAAGAACACATTTTGTAATAGACAATATTTCAATATATACACAAATATATATATATTTTGTAAATATATTTCTAATATTTTCAAGTCTGTTTCTGTTTTTTGCTGCTTTTTGAAAGGCAGCCCACACTTTGTCTTTGGCTGTGTCTTTGGCTTTGTCATTGAATTCAAAGCCTATTTGTGTCTTTTAAGTCTTTTAAGTCTTTCGATGTTCGATTTTCAGTTAACAGTTTTCAAGTGAAGGTTCTAAAACCAAATAAAACAGAAAATTCAAATAGTTTAAGCCGCGTGGGCCGAAGGACGCTGCTCTGGCTTCCGGGGACTTTAAAATTGTAGAAAATAAATGAAATAAAACAATTGAAATTGAAATTGTGTGTTAATTGCCAGCGGGTTCAGGGGCAGGCAACAATAATGAAATTAAAAAAAAAAAAATAATAAAAAATAAAAAAAATAAAAAAATATTAATAACAATTAAAAACCCGTTGTGAATCTAATAAATACCCTAACTATTTATTATTATTTCTAACTACAGTCTAATCATAATAAACTTCAATTGCATTTGAGCTTTGACTTCAAAAGTCGCAAGTCTTATTAAAAAAAACACAAACAAACCACAAATTACCTCGAACTATAAAAAATAATAAATCGGTTGATTTATGGTGAAATAAAGCGTTAACTTTTCTATAAGTTGGTATTACGGGCACTTTTATAGGGTACTTCGGGGTAGAAAGATGCTTTTCCTTTATAACGTTGATTTAACTATACTTTTAAATATATATATATTTTGATATATGTTTCCGATCACACTTTGTAGAAGGCACTTGAACGTAACGTTGTTTCTTTTGCGGGTTGAGGGGGGAAAGGCACTACACTGGGGCAAAAATGGTTTGCCAACTGTTGTTATTCCTTGTTATTGAAACTGTTGCACATTTCTTTGGTGAGCCGCGTCGCATAAAACATACGAAATACGAAATGCGTTGCACGCTGCACGTTGCACGTTGCACGTTGCACGTCGCTGCACGTTCGTCTGCGTTTTATTTGCTTCTGATTTCTGCCGCTCACACGACTGCGCGCCGCGAATTCAAATCTCAAACTGACGGCACGAATTCCAATTCGACCTTTTCGAAACTTTAACAGCGCTGCGCTCTTCGTGCCGCACACACGACGGCGTTCGTTCTGCTCAAACTGGCAATGTTATGCTCGCGCTGGCACTGCTAAGCGCCTGTTGTGCGACACAGCGCGCTGTTAGTTTCGACCTAATTTAACAGCAGCCAGGGCTGCTCTAACAGCCAATGCCAGCTTTGTTATTCTTCGCAAATTTCAACTTTTTTGTTTTTAAACGTTATTTTAACAAATTGCAAACAAAAAGCAATTTTTTAACAATTAATATTGGTGCTTGCTTTGAATTATTCATTTGACATGTTTCTTTTGTCAGCTTGTTTTTCTTCATTTTATGCGAAATGTGATTGAACAAATTTTAAGTTAAAAAATCTATAAAACTTTTACTTAAAATATATAGACTATATTTTCGTAGTAGTTAGACTATCAACTGAAAGAGATCCTACGTTTAGACTAGTGCATATGATACAAGATGTCCAGCAAAGAAAGTTTTCTAGGATCGATGATAATGGAAAAATTTTCTTGATAATGATATTTATGACAGGACGACCGCAGGAAGTCTCTATACTTTCTGGTAAAGACTTCCTTATCAAGCTGATCTCTCTTTAATACCCTCTCTTAGAAACTATGTATTCCTGCTTTGTATCCCGCTATATACAAAAATATGTATATATATATAAGCATATCAAATATATGATATAGATATATATTCGAGATCTTACAAGAGAATATGTACGAATGTTATTGATTTGGAATCTTCAATCAAATATAATTATTTCGTTATGAAAACTTTGTTGATTAAGTTTTTAAATATGTTCTCCAGATGTGCGTTACTATAATATATTATGATATAAGATATTACGATATAAGACACACCCAAAGCTCTGGAGAATATAATACTTTGTATTTTAATAATATCATAAAATATTATAGTATCGCATATACAAAATTCTTAAATATCATAATATTATTAAAGTATCGTAGAATTCTCCGTAAGATATGCTCCATAAGATAAAAATATATTAAATATGCCAAATTTTATAAGCAATGTGCGATAATATATGTATATATGATAAATTATGATATAATTATAGATGGTATAGTATATAATATATGTTATAATTATAGATACAAAGTTCTTAAATATATTCTTCATATTACTCATCACTCATCTGGAGAATATATTTAAGAACTTAATAATATATAAACATAATATGTTATAAGTTCTTAAATATATTCTCCAGTTCTTTGTATCTATAATAATACCATAATATTATTAAAGTATCGCTCATCTGGAGAATATATTTAAGATATATTATCGCTCATTTGGAGAATATATCCAAGAACTTAATAATATATTATAATAGTTCTTAAATATATTCTTCAGATCTTTGTTTCTATAATTATATCATAATATATCATATATAGTTATTATCGTACATTGCTTATAAAGAATATTTGGCATATTTAATATATATTTATCTCATGGTGCATATTTTCTTCTACTATAGCTTCTTCTTCTTATTTAGAAGATTTTTTATATACAATTTTGTTAACATTCCTTTCGACAAGATCTATAAAAGTTCTTTAGCAATATCATTCTGACTAGTTCTGATAAGTTCTGACAAGTTCCCAAACAAAATAACGAAATGAAGGTTTCTCTACAGATTTGAGAGGATTTCATAAAACTGTATGCTCTTGGGAAGCTATAAAGTTCTCTTGGTGATTCAGTTCGTTTAAATATCGATATGCATAAATCAAGCCCAGGCCCAGGCCCATTGCCAATCCCCAGCCCCTTTCCCTTCCCCTTCCCGTTGTCATACAATCCCACTCCAATTGGCATTTCAATACCCATTGCCATTTTCATTTCCATAGCCGGGTCGTTAAATTGCTCATGCGCTAATTTGCGGGCCTGGAGAAATACTAAATGATAGATCTCTCTGCAGCGGATCTCAAGCGGATCTCTTACTCCCATGTGTGTTTGTGTGTGTTGGGGGTTGGGGGCTGGGTTCTAGGGCCTGCTGTGTCTGCTGTGGGGCACTTACCTCGCCAATTTGATGAGCGGCGCGCAGCGTTGCCGCAATTTGCGCAAATTTGCATAGGAATCGCAGCTCGAAGCTGGCCAGGCAGCCCCCAAAGTGGCGCACGAGGAGCTCACGTGCCTGCCGCATTAAAATCGCACGCGTGCGTGCCCAGTAGACGGGATAAATGTGCGACAGATGGCTGTCAATCAGCTGGCCCAGCCGGTCATCCGCTTCCACATCCAGCTCCAGCTCGAGATCGAGATCCACATCCACATCCATGGGATTTGTTGCAACATTAGCTGCAGTTGTTGCCTGCTGAGGGCACATTAAGTAAGGCAAAGGGCCAAAGTTAGTGTCTGGCCTAAACAATTTTTGTGGCTTGTACACACTTACCTGGGCCAACTCCACCTCCTCCTCCTCCTCATCGCTGCTGGTCTCCTGCGGCGCTGCTGGCGCTCGCCCCAGAGTCAAGTCAAGCGGCAGGCAGTCCGCATAGGCGCTGGCCGAATCCCTGCTGCCACAGCTGGAGTCCTCCTCCTTGTCCAGCCCCCGCCGCTCCTCCTCCCCCTCCTCAGCATCCTCCACTTGCCGCTCACACTCCAGCTTTGCTATCGTGGGTGCTGTTGCTCCTCCTGCAACGTTCTTGATCATTGTAATTGTAGTTGTCGTTGTTGTTGTTGCTGTTGTTGTTGCTGTTGTTGCAAGTCTGCTCTGCTGACCCGTTAGCCGCTGCTTGCATTTCTTCAGATAGCTGCGTACCCGCGACTTGCCGCGGTTCACTGCGGCAGTTGCAGTTGCAGTTGTTGCTGTTGCTGCCACAGTTGTTGCTGTGCATTGACAGCACACATAATTAGCATTTGGCTTGGCCAGCGCCGACAGCTGCTCCGCCTGCTGCAACATCTCCGGCTGCTCCTCCAGCTCCGCCGCCTCCTCCACATCCTCCACATCCTCGTCGCGCGCTATGGGCGCTGTGTGGCCCGCTCTGGCCTCGTTCATGTCGTTGTTGTTGTTGTTGTTGCCTGTGTCCGTGTCCATGTCCATGTTCATGTTGTCCATGTCGATGGCCACTGCTGGCGGCGCCGCCGTCGCGTTGCGGCCATCGATTTGAGTGTCATTCAGCACCAAGATCTCGCTTAAATGGCCCTGATCCACTAATTCAGCTCCTGGGTCGCTGTTTGTTGTTGTTGTTGCTTGTGTTGTTGCTGCTTGTGTTGTTGTTGCTGCCGTGTTTGTGTCAGTCTGCAAGAAGGGAAACAACAGCAACAGAAACTTAGACACGTGTGAACTTCAATATTTAAATGTGTAGCAAAGTTTAAGGTGCAATGCAGTTTTAGATTAAGCTTGAATATAGCTAAGAAATAGCTTAAAAATATCTTCAAAATATCTTCAATCCCATAAGATATTTAAGTACTACCTATGCTATAAATAAATAATACATTATGAATAAAGTCAGACTCAGTTAAGAGCTAAAATACATTAATTGGTATGCTTTTTCGGTATAAGCTTAGAAACACATAATACTATCAGTAAAAAAACATATTCAAATACTAAAACAAAGACAATTTTGATTTGATTCAGATTTTCAATGGAAATTTGATGGCCTGATTCCATTTTTAATTCACATCAAATCAATCGGAATCGTTTTTCTTAGCTGTTCCGAATTCCGTAAAATATATGAAGTCTCCGTTTGAAAACGCATGAATTTGAGCCAGTATAATGCAAATTATGCGAACATAACTTCAATCAGGAAGAAAATCAAATCAAATCCGATTCGGAATTAAAAGAGCGGAAATGAGAACAGGTAAAAAACATGATAATAAGGTTAGGTTAGGTTAACATGATAATAAATTAGTGCAAAGTAACTGCAGTTCAAGAGAAGTCTCTTTCTAAATCCTTCTATACTAACTAACTATTTAAAGTTAACTTTTAAACGGATACCAAACTCATCTTAGTCCAATTTTTAAACCATTTTCGTATCAGTTTTCTTAAAAAGTATATTCTTAACTAGTTTTCATTGAGCGCTTCCCAATTTAGTACTTGCAGCAATATCAAGAACTTCAAAACATACACTTAAAAAAATAGGACATTAATTGTTAAACTCCTTGAAAACTTTTGTAGTCTCTTTTGGTGTAAAACGTTAAATGCTGTATTTATTATTAGAAAATGAGCTGTATCTTCAGATCTAAGCTGCGTATTATAACAATAACTATTATAATAACAATGTTATAGATTCCGAACTTATATCAAACAATAATACTTTCCTTACTCTATATTAAACTGTGAAACTCTCTAGCATAATTTCAGAGATGAGCTATAATTGAAGCTACTTTTAGCTTTAAGCAGCATTTAAGGAAACACATGACTTCAGTAGGGTGTGCTGCAAATGGGGGCACCAAAGAAAACAAAGCAGCGAAAAATAGTAATATAGTAAAGTAGAGAAAAGGTTCTTGAGGCACACACGAGCTGGGGGTTGCCTGGGGCTACCAGCGACTGGGTGCATGTTAAAAGTTAAACAACAAAATCAATTGGGGACAGCATTGATCCGATTTCAAAGCCCCGCCGGAGGCAGCAGACAACGCAAGGGCGTGGCAGGGGGCGGGCTTAGAGGCAGAGAGGCAGAGAGGCAACAACAAATGCAATGCAACACAATTCGCATTTGCATTGCATGACAGTCAAATGACTTTGGTAAGCTCGAAAACGTCAAATGTTAAATTGTTGTTGCAGTTGCAGCAGTTGTTGCAGTTGCAATTGTTGTTGTTGTTTGTCATAGGTCAAGTGTAGCACAGTAGAATTCACTTTCTTTCGCACACATTGCACACAAATTTGCAGTGAAAGTGTATGCGGCTAAAAGGCAGTCAAAGCCGCCGCCTCCTTTTGACCATAACACATAACAATGCCACTGACTTTGGCTAAAACCAAACCAAAAGAAATGCTTTAAGCCTCAACCGACAATGTGACACTTTTATTTTTAGTTGGCTTAAAACGCTTTCCATACAATTTGATTTGAGATTTTCTTTTACACACAACGCCCACACAACACACACACAAGGCACAACAAATTGGCCAGAGCGCGTTGCCAGCTCTGTTTTTGGCTAACTACTGAGGCTAGTCGCTTGGCCAGCGTGTCCTGTGCTGTGTCCTAGCCAGGTCTAGACGCCCAGAGTCGCCGCCAGATGTCGCCAGTGGCGTGAGGCATGCGCATGCGCCACAATAAATTGCCACAACATGTTGGCCAGTCGTCGGCCACTTTGAAGTGCCGCCAAATAAATACCAATAAATATATCAAAAATATCAAAAGTACGCATACAATTTCTATATAAATTCGCTTGTGCCCGTTTCAGATACAGATACAGCTAAAAGTTGCAGATACAGATACAGATTCAGTTAACCTGGCCCGGACACGCACTCTGTTCAATTTGCTGCCGGACGCAGCTCATCAATTAATTACCAGAGCTTGGGGCGCCTGGAGGCGTCTCCAAGCTGCGTGCGTGTATTCGCTTGGGATTGGAGTTGGAATTGGAGCTTCGAATTGGAATTGGAGTTGTAACTGGCTCTTGGGCCAGTGGGTCGTGAGTCGCGCTGAGTTGGCCAAAGGAAATCAAAAAGTGTTGGCCATTAAAGGAAGGTCGCTTCAGTGCACCACCTTGTGGCAAAGTAGCTTCTCACGCGTCTAGGCTTACGGCCAGCGGCAGAGTGTGACCCACATTTCAAATCAAATCAAATTCAAATACAACAAGTGAGAATGCTAGCGTTGGGCATACCCAACTACAAAACTACCTGTACCCAGGTCACAAATTTCCGATAGCATCTTTCTACACTTACACATACATACACAGCACAAGCGACAGCGCAAGCAAGGCATTTTAAGTGGCGGCTGCAGTACTGAATCTTGTATGTTGAATAACTTCCGTGTTTATTATCCGATCGACTTGAAATTTGGGAAGTAGATCAAGAGTAACTTAAGTATTATACATGCGTAATCCCAAAGCTATATCTTGAAAATTGTTACTGAAAAATGGTTTCTATCGAATAGCGGGGGAATGGGGGGAATATCTCGGACCTGCTTCCGCTATACACGAACCTACATTCCAAATTTGGTGTCTCTAGCTCTTATAGTTGCTGAGATCGATGCGTTCATACATACGGATGGACAGACGGACAAATCGAAATCTCTTTTGATACTGATCAAGATATATACTTTATAGGGTTGGAGCTGTCTCCTTCTGCCTGTTACATACCTTTGCACAGATCCAATACACCCTTTTTACCCATTTTACAGGTACAGGGAGTAAAAATCAAATACAATATCTTAGCCCGGAGAAACAAGCTTGGAAATTCATTTGAATGCAGGCAGCTTGTCACATTTGTGCTAATCAAAACATTATGACTGCGTTTTCTTTTATTAATTGGACAAACTGGGCGAAACACCTGCGCACAGGTAAATAACAAAAAACAACAACAATACTAAACAAATTATATTTATTGCGTGTGATTTTGATAGTGGAAACGACAAAAAATATTGCGTCAGTAACTAATTTGTTAGCTGCGGCTAACGTGGCGCCATTTGGGGAAACTGCGTTGAATGTGGCAGAGTTGGTAGAGTTGGCAGAGTTGGTAGAGGTGGCTGGCGGACAGTGGTTGCGTTGGCGGTGCAAATTGCAATTGCGCCCTCGCCACAAATGGAGTCGCGGCCAATGTTGGAGACACATTTGTGTGTGGGCGTCTGGCCGCATGTGGCAACTGCTCCCGCTGCCAAATTAAGTGACAGCCAGCCAAAGAAATTGAAAATTACTTGACTCTGCCACTGCCCCTGCCCCTGCCTCTCTACACCCATCCCCAGCTTCAACTCGGACTTTGAATGCGTGTCGTTAATGGCTTGGCCTAACCTCTGACTGCCTTCAACGAAAGAGAAATGAATGGATCGCACGGGAAGCGGGGGGGAACTGTGCTGCGGTGCTGCATTGTAAATGGAAATTATGTGAGAAAAGCATTTGCATGCCGAGGCAGCCAACACTGCTCGTAATATTGAATGACAACTGACAATTTGTAAACGAATTCAACATGCTCTTTATCATTATATGTAAAGCCTTAATAGCTCGTTGAGATCATTCAAATTGGTCCACAGCTCGCTGCATTTAAGCCAATTGACTTTACGTTTGAATTCAATAACAAAATACTTAAATTGCAAACAATATTTGATAAAATTGTTTAAAATACCTTACTGAAATATTATTCAATCGATACAGACAAAGATACATCACTAAGCAAAAGATAAAAGCCACACACTTCATGGGTTTTTCTTAACAATTATTTTCCTACTCTTTCATGTTATCATTTTGATTACTTTGGCAGCAAAGAGTATGAAGTCTAAACTCCTTGTTGTAATTAATATAAAAACACACAAAAATACACATAATTGTTATTTTACTGTGAATAAATGATGTGAAATTAAAGCCTATCATAGGTCTGGGTATCGAACTTCATGCTTTCAGCAATGATTTCAATGCTCTTCTAACTAAATGACTTTTTTTGTACCCATAAAATGGATAAAGTAGGGGTACTACTATGCAAATGTATGTAACAGGCAGCAGGAGACATCTCCGACACTATAAAGTATATATACTCTTGATCAGTATAACATTTTAACATTAAGTATGCTTTGTAGTATATTTTTAAAGCAATTTTCATATAGTTTTTTGTACAGGATAAGTTTTCAGATAAATAAGGGACGGCACTCCCATTCATTATGACAAACTAACTTCATTGTATCAACCTCATATTGAAACAAAACCAACTGAATTGGATGAAAAAGCGCAGCTTTTACAAAAGTGATAAAAGTTCAACACAATCGGTTTTAAAAATAGATAAATAGAACTGTAAAGGTTAGATTAAGCTTTGGTGCGGACTTCGAATTTCAAAGGGACCTGTTGATGACAGTAATTAGTTCAAGCAGGGATCGGACAGCAAGTAGGTCAGAGGTTAATGCATCCGCCTTACAGACGGATGCACTCGGGTTCGAATCTAGTCGAATCTAGTTCGAATCGCATACAGACAAGTTTGGACAAAGAATTCGAACATTAAGGTCACTGATGAGGCTGCTTGGCAGCATCCAAAATACCGCTGTATGACCAGCCAATACTTTTAATATATATCTTTCTATATTCACCCTGAATTGTTGACGTCAAGCCTGTTAAATATTTCGTTTTCAAATAGATAAATAAATATTTTGATATTATTCCATTTTGTTATTATATGAGGACACACACAAAAATACACATAATTGTTGTTTTAGTGTGAATAAATTAAATTAAATTAAAGCCTATCATAGGTCTGGGTATCAAACTTCATGCTTTCAGCAATGATTTAAGGCCTCTTCCAACTGAATGACTTGTTTAATAAATGCTTTTAAATGTTCAATTCAGTTTTATATCGATTATTTTATTACTTAGTTAAAATCTTCTTAAATACATATTGCATTCATTAAAAGGGTTTAAGTGAACACGTAAATAGTAATACCAAAGACTGAAGACATAATATAAGTAATATAACTATATCTTTAGTCTTTGGTAATACTGATATACATAATACTAAGATATTTTGTAGAAGATATATCTACAATTACACAAAAGAATGTACTAAGCCTAGCGATTGAAAAAAATCTTTAATCGATTATTGAATCATATGATTAATATAAAACAAACGAGTATTAATCCCAATTAATTTAAGAAAAATGAAAAAAATCGATTAATCAAATGATTTCTTAAATTTGGGTTTCGAACCTTCATCTTTTCGAAATTCTATATATTATTAGAATGGACGCTAATGAATTAATTAGTATTTGATTTTAGTTTCATTTCGTTTATTTTTATTGGGAATGTCGTTTGCCGTGTCTACTTTGTATAATATTTTTTAGTACAAATAAATTATTTAATGGTTAATTTTATTTAATTTGTTTATATAATTAAAACACGTCTGCAGTTAACAAGCAGAGTTACCGAGTTAATAGTTAAATAAATACCTTTATAGGCAAACATTATCTTAAAGACTCATGTAGTTTAATGTACATGATTAGTTTTGAAATAAATAAATATAAAAGAAATAAATAAATAATAAACTGCTTTTTGTAATAAAGATTGAGACATACAAAAAAACACATAATTATTTCACTGTGACTAAATGAAATGAAATAAATATTTGTAAAGCTTCTCCCAAGCTCACTTTTAAGCGCATAATTAACATATTCAGAGCTCATTTAAACAGCAACCCACAGTCATTATAAATAAACAATAAATTTAAATGTACACTCAGAAAAATAAATGCACTCTTAAATGAAGAAAATCGCCATACTTTTGTAGGTAGTTAAACTTATTTTTTCCGAATTTAAGAAATATATTTCTCAAATTTAGAAATTTATTCTATTAAACATAAATTTGTGCTGGATTTTGGGGTGAATTTTATTATATGGCGACTTTTCTGATTTCTCTGGCATTTATTTTTCTGAGTGTAGTTAGGTAATATGGGCAGATGACTAAAATATGCTCCTGATTACTTATAGATATCACTCTGAGGCCTCAGCCTGCTTAAATCATAATAAAATTACAAAAATAATGCAAATGTTCGTTTCTTGTTTCAAGTATCGATTCCCAAAGTCTTTGCAACAATATATAAAAAGTAATTTATGGGCTGTGATTATGTATGCATTATAATGCTATTATAGGCTTTGGAGGGCAGTTTCCCAATTTCCTCATTCCTCACTCCGTTCCGTGTTGCTTATCAGTGGCACTTTTCCTTCTTTCTTTAGTCCGAGTGCATGAAAAGTGCAACGATTTTGTTTTTGTTGTTGTTGTTGTTCATATTGCAATGGGACATGCAAAATGTTGTTATTTATTCCAAATGCGTCTTTTTGTTGCTGTTGTTGTTGTTGTTGTTGCAGTTGGTTTTCCATCAATTTTCCCACGTTGTGCGTGCGTTTTGCGCGGGAAAATATGAAACTTAAACAGTTTTCATGTCTCTGTCGCTGTCGCTGTCTCTGTCGCTTTTCTTCAGTTAACAGCTTCAAATACAATTTGAAAGCCGTTCATCGTTGTGGCAGCCTTGTTGTTGTTGCATGTCTCGATTGTTGCTGTTTTTTCTGCCTTTTTTTTGCATGATTTCTGCTTAAAATGCAAAACTTATTTGCGATAAATAAATATGCATGGGATGGCTGGCAAACAATGTGGAAAACGGCAACCAAAAACTGACGAGCGGATGCACAAAGCAGCGGCCCCCACCTAACAACCAAACAACAACAACAACAACAACAACATCCAGCGAACAACCAACAACAACAACATCGCAATTAGCCGCCAGTGCTGCCAGCAATCATTTTTATTTGCCTTTTTATTTTTGTTGGCTTATTGGCCATCATTGCAGGCCACCCCCAAAACCCACCCCCCTCCTCTGCTGCTGCTGTTGCTGCTGCTGCTGTCCGTGCAACAAATGAGGCACTGATAAATATTATTAGCGCATTGGCGGCTGTTGCTCGGTTCACTGGCTCAGACGCGCTGCCTGCCACATTTGTGGCCATAATCGCAATTTATTTAAATGCGAGCGAGGCAAGTCTAGCGGGGGGAGGGGTAGAGGGGTAGAGGGGTGTTGCACGCCACACGTATGGCCACGGTTACGGGAGCCAACCGGTGGCAGCCAGTCCACAATTAATATCGACATTTTAACACTTAGCGCTGACTTATTGCATCTCTTAGTTTTTCTTTCCCAGATTGTTATTATCAATGGGGCAGACAGTACGTTTAGGCCGCCAAATGGCTAATGGCCAAATGCCCGTTAGCTGTTAACTGTTGCCTGTTAGCTGTTAACTGTTGGTGGTCCCAGCTCTTGCTCTTCATATCAAATTCATAAAAAATTAAACTTTTTTCTACTGTTTTTTTTGGCGCTTTCTTTGCCAAATCTGCGCCGCTTCCTTTGAGTTTTTTGCGCTTTTCGTTAATGTGCGGGAAATGTGCTGTCAACATATCTTGAATGTCAACTAAAAAACTGTTCAGGGCAATTAAATACTTTTTTGAGATACCAAATCAATCTTGGTTTAAGCCTGCCAGATTTCTTTGCAAGCGTGGCTAGTTTGCCAAAGAAATAGTATAGGAAATGCCAGGAAATACTAGGAAATACTATAAGAAATACAAGGAAATACCATGAAATTCTAGGAAATACTATAAGAAATACTAGGAAATACTATAAGAAATAGTAGGAAATACCAGGAAATAGAATAGAATAGAAAATAATATTGGAAATGATAGGATCAACCAGAAATTCAATATAACCAACATGACAAATCTATTTCAGGAACAAAATATGCACAGAAATATAATTCCCAATCTATGCAGCTTAGTTTTAACAAAGTTATGAAAGTGGGAAATCTAGGATGAGAATTTTTAGGGTTTTGAGAACTTTTCAAGTCAAAAATACGAACAATTGAGCTGCCTAACAATTTGTACATAGCGTTTTAAGCTAAGTTTGATGTCAGCAATTAATTTAAACTAAAATTTCAGTTTTTTAAATTTTCAAAATTTTTTGTTTTTTTAGGAACAAATTTCAAAAATTTTGTTGAAATTTTTTTTTTTTTATATTCGATAAATTTAAATGTCAATTGAATCTTGAGGAAAAAATATGAACTAAAAGTTATACCGTATGAAAATCGATGAAGTTTTGACCAAGTTATGGCAGTTTGAACGCTGGGAAGAAAATTAAAGCCAAAAAAATAACATTTAAAAAAACTAATCAAAAACAAATTGTAAAAATTCATTTTTAGAAACAAATATATTAATATTGTATATAGATGATAATACGCGATCTAAAACTTAAACCGCATGTAAATCGGTTCAGTTTTGACAAAGTTATGATAGTTGGAAATCTGGTCTTAAGAATTTTATCCATCGGATAATTGGATTTTTGGGAGGACGCCTGCAGGAAGGTTGTTAGAATTAAGCTAAGCTTAATGAAATCTGGTAAAGGCTTGCCTAAAATACTTGCGAATAATTTAATACACTGTTAAACCCCTGCATCTATCTGTTCCTTGCTCGAGATATTTATGAAAGTGACTTAATTAACACGTAGCATAAAAAATAAATAAATATTTTTATCAAAAAAAAAAAAAATAAATAAATTTACGGAAAAAAAAATCATTAAAAATTTTTCAACAAAAATTGTACAATATGTATTTTTAGAAAATCACATTATTTTTTATCTAGATGAAAATACAAAGCTGAAAAACCAATCCACATGTAAATCGGTTCAGTTTTGACAAAGTTATGCGAGTTGAAAGTTTAGGAAGATTATTTTTTGATTTGGGAACTTAGATATATATTCGATTCTACTTGTGCAATGTTTGATTCCTGGAAACTGAAAGCAACAACAGAGTGCCAGCACGAACAATTCTAGCTTTAGCTTTGCAAGATTTTATTGAAAATGAAACCTGATATTAACAATTTATGGGAAAGATAGGCTGTGTCGGCTATTTATGTGTGAACTGTGCCAAATCAAAGTTACTTAGAATGAGTTTAAGCTCTTGCCTTTTCCAATTTGCAAACTAATCTCCCTAAAAACGATATCAAATTTTCCCCTTATCCGGTTATGATCTCTCAATTCAATGCGCTTACTTATGAGTAATTTGGAGGCATTAATCCGCAATTACATGTAAGCCCCAACTGCCAATGGATCTCGTTTGTTACAAATTACTCAATTTAAATCAATAAAAGCGCGGCTACAGCTCGTACCACAATTTCCAGGTGACCCCCATTCTCATAATTTCCAACTCCAACTCGAACTCCATCTGCATCTCCATTTCCATTTCCATTCCCAATGGGTATTCCCTACCTCCCTCCCTAACCCTAACCCTAAGCCACCTACCGTTGTTGCAACGCCAATCGCTGGCTCAATGGCCGCATACGAATGCCAGATCAATGTCGGCCTCAGAGGCTGCTGCTGCGTATTGTGGCCGAGGCGCAGGCGAGCATATTGCTTCATGAATAGTTTCCAGATTACATAAGACATCTTGCTGCAGACTCATAAAGATCGATGCGGGCAGCGCCAGATATCCACATGCAAATTATATGCGTGCCAGTGCCAGGAAATCGTCTGGCGATCCAGACTCCTCCGATTCCGACTGAGACTCAAACTGGGATTGGGCTTGGGCTTGAGTCTGGGCCTCGGGAGAAGTCTCGAGGGCAGGGTACGCGGTCGAGGATCGCTTAATGCGTAGTTTGTGTTGCGTTTATTGTTTTCATAAATAAAGAAAATGCTGTGCGAAACGCAAGGCTTCGGCTTCGGCTTGGCTCCCATCCAGCTGGAGTCGACTCGAACTGCCTGCCACTCCAAAATTTGTCGGTTTACATTATTATTATTATTGCTTATTATTATGGCAATGGCGATTCACTTTACAAAAGACAGATTCACTTCATTTTTCACAAAACAAAAACCAACAAAGGCACTGGGGGGGAAGGCACAGCCTGCCGGGGCATACAAAAGCCAGTGGCAGTGGTAGCATGCAACGGCGGTAACGGCGGGCAGGGGGGCACAGTCGGAGCAGAGCAGCGGCTTAGTGATTTTTGTATTATTTTAATATTTATTTACATTTGAGCATTTTGCATAACGCGCGGGTCACGACGGAAATCGTCGGCTGGCAATTTATCAATACATAGTTGTTGTTTTGTTTCTTTTTTTGTTAATATTTTGGCTGTATTTTGTTGTTGGGGCTCATAGCCTAAGGTAAGAGACAGAGACAGAGCCAGAAAGGTTCAGGTCCAGCCAGCTACGTGCAATGTGCGAGGGGCCAACAAAACAAATGAAAAACGCGCCAAAAAATCAAAACGCGCACAAATTTTTGCGGGAGGCGTACGCGATTCGAGCGAGGAGATCAATAGGAAAACGCGCCGGGACCATAAAACCAAAACCAAAACCGAACGATCCATTGGCTCTGGGCCGGGCCTGACACTGGGTCTGGTACTGGTACTGTTACTGGCACTGGTACTGTCTCTGGTTACTGAGTACTGCGATATGTCCGCGTCTGTCCGGCGAAAAACAAGTTCAAAGCGTTTGCGGCGCGCAACTAAATTGAAATGAGCTGAGCGCCAAATGGAAAAGCCGCACACACTCCAAGCACACACACAGCGTAGAGGGTGTAGTATAGCACACACAATACACACACACACACCTATACAAATATGCATATTGAGATATAGATACACTCGCCCATTGCAGGCTTCAATGATTTTCCATGCGTGCGAACGCCTTTCAATGTGAATCCGCTGAGCGAATGAATCGTTGAGCGCTTGATTGAATGCCACTCGGCTCAATTTTGAATAGATACACTATGCAACAATATTGCTTAACTTCATATAGTTATATAAATCAAATATTATATGATTTCCTTAATCACAATTACTACAAGTGTGAATGATAAATCGCATTTAATCTAGGGCGGTTCCCATTACTGATTAACATCGAATCATTCGAAATCGAACTTCTTAGCTGTTCTGAATTCCGTAAAACGCGTGAAGGTTCGGTTTGAAATGTTATATTTTTAATGCAATTGAACGAAAACTATTTGAACATATCCTAAATAAACCAAACTGATTGTTATTTCATTCAACTTATAGAGGAAAACATAATCTATAACAAATCGAAACGAAAAGTAATCGGAAATAGGAACACGCTCAGGCGTGAGTATTCATATATTCACAAATATTTGATATTCAACATTTTCAATTAAGATTTTTAAATTTCGGTTGTAAAACTCAAAGTATACAATATTGTATATCAATCAAGTTTCCAGTAAAGACTTTCATCCTAATATGTAATGTTAGTTCTTAAAAAATACTATAAACTAAGACAAACTTAATATTGGGCTCTATGTTTTACATTATAATTGGAATCTTCTGATATCTATCGTTATTTTCTGTTATACATATCTTAAACTATTGAAAACTATCTCCAAACTTCTTAATGACATATTTTGAGATCTATAGTCATTTTCTATTACATATAGCTTCATCTTTTGCAAACTATCGTTTCATTCTGATAGAATTAATTCCATTTTGTTGCACAGTGATGGATGAATGAACAACACAAAATAACACACCCACATTTACTGGGCTGAGGGGTATTTTATTGTTAGTCTGTTTTGCGTGCTGGGCTCTGTTTAATACTCTGAGTGTTATTGTTCTCCGTCCCCATTCCCGTTCCCGGCATTGTTTGCCATAATTGCCAAGTGGCAAGCGCATGGAGAAACATCTGCGTCTGCCTTGAACTTGGCAAAACTCAGTTACTTTGAATTCTACTAAATATGTATTGTATGTTGTATGTAGTATGTAGTATGTAGCATGTAGTATGTGGGTTCATGTTCAGTTTATGTCTTTTGACAGGCCTTTTGTTTACGGCATCGGAATAGAGTAGACGCCAACGAGCACTGCCAGCTATTGTGACCCATTCCTTGGTATTTAATGTGCTTTTGATTATCGATAACATGCGATTTTTGTTTACCAATTCATCCTAAAAGTTTAAGTGCTGAGAAATAAACATTTGGACACAGGATAAACAAAGTGTTTGGATTTTTCGCCTAGCAAAAGTCAAACAGACTGAAAGAATTTCAGTTATGTCGCACATTTAATGCTCTTCCTAGGATTGTTTACGATTACGTAATATTGATTACGATTTAATCTTGAAATGTAATCATATCAATTTCAAAAGTGATGAAGGCTCATAGAATGTGCATTTCCCGGCAATTGAGAGTTAATTAAAAAGTGACTCAACTACTATAATTACAAAAGGTAAATCAATAGGTGAATGTTATGATATCTATTTCAAGTTTTTGAAGTGAATTCCTAGCCGGAACTAGTTGTTCACTCTTGAACTATGAAAAGGCCGGACCTTGTCGAATTCCGCGCTCTTTTCCTAACTGTAAGATTGGAAACACTTTGATATGCCAATGGCGTAGTTCCCACTCCTCCATACATATATATACGTGTTATGTCTGCAGTCCGCATAGTTATAAGTAGTTACTGTAACACGCCCAAAACAATTTCGAAATCGCACAAATGCCAACTACAAATAATTGCCAAAAATCCAAAAAAGTAAAAACAAGAAATAAACCCAAAACTTTCATAAAATGGTATTACTTTGATTTCTAACAATGCGGCTCGAATTTTAGACTGTTAGGCGCACATTACGGCGTTTGTTTGGATTGATAAGAGGCGACAGCGACTGGGCCCAGAACTGTTTTTCAAACTGACAGCTCTAATCGCTCAACCTTTGGACAGGAAAAGGGGCCCTTGCAGAATGGCCAGGGCGGCGGACACACCTTCCTGGTGTGGCCTATGAGCGTATTTAGCAAAAAATAAACGGAAACGGAACAAAGCGGCAGACAGTTGGCGACCACGTTACGGTTAACAACGGCCAGGGGGGACTGCAACTGGAACTGGAACTGGAACGGAGGGAGGAACTGTAGCGTGGTTTTTGGGTGCGTGGGGTGAGCTTTTGAGCAACTTTTGACGTCTGGGCTTTTGGAGAAATTGAACTTAGTCACGCCAATGCAAAAGTTTTAACCCTTTTGCGCTGCGACGCCCCCAATTCACAGGAAAAACGAAATTAGCTGAAAATTACGCCAAAATATTATTGTATTTAATTGAATTTTGCCAGGGAATCGTTTTTAATTGAATTCCCTAGAAAATGAACATTAGACAATAATCAATTAGTTGGACTGCAGTGGAGTTTAAGCGAGGGTTGCCAGTTGACCCACTTTGCACTCAGGACACTCACCCGTCGCTGCTGCTGTTGCTGCTGTTGCTGACGTCGACGCGGCAGCGCGAAACGCTTTTTAATCCACTTGAGCGTCGTTTGACGACTGCGTGTTAGCGACATTCCGCAAAAGCTCCAAACGTGCAAGATCAGCACAAGGATGCGCTGCAGCCACTCAACACACTGCTCCCGCGTGGGCAGACGCAACATTAAGCACAACACTCTCTCCGGCTCTCAATTTGACAACATTTAAGAGAGCGGCAAACACTTTTCAGCGGTTAGCGGCTAGCGGCTGCTGCTCTCAAAGCTTTTCGCACAATTTTCGTGTGTTTTCCGTAATCACTTTCTTAACTTTTGATAGCACTTTTGATTTTGGGGGGCGTTTTATTAGCCAACGTGAATAATGCCTACCGTGAATGGGACGCGGACACTGTTGTTACTTCAGTTGCGTTTGTTGTTTGACTGAGAATGCGGCCGCGATTGTCGTTACTGCGACGGTGACAGCGTCGACTGCGAGAGCGGCTTAGACTGAGACCATATACTGAGACTGAGAGTGTTGCAGTAGGCGCAAATTGTCACCAATGCGACTAGGTGTAGTGGTTGTTGTTGTTGTTGTTGCTATTGTTGATATTGTCGCTGCTGTCTGTGCGCGTTTTGTTTATATTTTGTGTGTGGCTCTGGCCTGCGTGCGTGTGTACAGCTCAAGAAAGTACGAAACGAGTGTATAAATAATGCAATAAGCAACAGCGACAAAAACCCCGAAACCTTAAACGGCACTTTTTTGCAGTCAGAGCACATCGCACTTCAAAGCCGGCGTCGCTGTTGGCGTTGCTCTGCCTCTGCCTATGCCTCTGTCGCTGTCTCAGTCCAGCCCAGCCCTGCTCTAGGCCGTGGTCGCTGCCGAAAACGAAACTGAGCTTTGCACTCAATTTAATTGCCAGCAGTAACAACAAAAGCACCATGAGGGCTAGAAGAGCTTAGATAGTTTATTGTGGTTGTTGGTAGACGCGCCGTCAAGGTGTTGTTATTGCACTAGGAATAACTGGGACTGAGCACAGTGGTTGGTAATCAAGTAAAATGGAAAAGGATATACATACATATGTAAGGAAGCATTTGAGTATATCTTTTAAGGTCTTATTTTAAGACAGTTTGCAACACCAATTAGTATAAAATAATAAATGAATAAATATAATTATTATTGGCTTTCCTTTTTCTTGAAATTAAATTTCACGTACCCAGCATTTTGCCCCACTGTGTCCTGCTCACGTGTGGGCGTTAATAAGTTATTGCCTGCAAAGACGAATAGAGAGATAGACAGAGTGAGAGAATGTATGTATACAAAAGCTCGGCGGCGAACAAGTGCATTTTGTGGCGACAGAAAGAGGAAAAGCAACAGAAGCCCAAAAGCTTTATCGGTACTTCTTGTTGTTGTCATTGTTATTGTTATTTACTTGCTCACGTTGCCAATGCATTTTATAGTTGTTGCTGTAGTTGTCGTTGTTATTACGGTTATTTATTTATTTATGCTAATGTTGTTGTCCACGACGACGACGCCGCCGTCTCCGTCACCGTCGCCGTCATCGCTGACGTTGCATTGTTAAGAATGAGAACAGAGAGACAACAACAAAAACAACAACGACAAGTGGCACTCACGCGACAAACCCCATAAATAAAGTGTTCTCATAGTTATCTTTGTACGAAATTCGAGTACACTCGTACTATTATTTATTTATGAAGAAAGTGCACCGAACATCAGCATTTTGATTTTGGCTTCAGGTCTTTCCCAGCGCTGTGAAAATTATGGAAAATTCTCAACACGTTTCCCCACTGTTGCCAAACAGATCACGAAGGTGCACACAGCTGATTCATGCGACGACTGCCGGTATCCAATCGAAAAACACCTGTGGATGGGGCGACGTCTGCTGAAGATGTCGCCGCTCGGCACGACTCCCAAGTACGTGCCACTTGCAAATGAACACGGGTATTATTGTGATTTTTATGGGATCCAACTGATATTTGTTGAATGAATTGTGATACCGCTTCATTCATAGCCCTGGTACGGCTTCAAGGTGCTAAATTAATGGGGTTTTCACCTTTGACATGCGAATAAACAAATATGTAGTTCCTTCCTGAACTAGTTCAAAATCTGGGTGATTTGGAATGGTATACGTATGTATGTACAAACTAGGTTTGAATATATCCTTGGGGTTCCGTCTCTACTCAGGACCCAAAGATATTCCTTAAGGTTTATCAGGTCGCTTCGTGTCTGATTACAGAGAATCGCCTAGTCGATCACTTTTCACTTGGTTTTATTGTCTAAACATTCTAGAATTTTCATACTCATATTTCACATGCTACAAGGCATTGCTAAAGTCTTGAAAATAGCAATAAGAACTCCTTCAGTTTTGCTGAATTTCCAAGATACAGAACCACATAACACACATCTCCGAGTTAGTTGAGGATTTAAAATTGATTGATTGGATTCCAATTGAGCTGCAGGCAGACACACGGGAGCATGGAGAGATCGTCGAGCAAGGCCGAGCTCAAGGACTCATCGGAGGAGGGCAGGGATACAGCTCCCCCGCGTTTGCAGCGCATGTTGGGCTCCTGGATATTCGAGAGTGTGGGCGGCTACTATTTGCCCACGGAGGATGTCAGCAAGCTGTCCGTGAAGCGGCAGGAGCAGCTGCTCATACGGGATCTCATCTACGCCTTTTCGGGTGTGCCCTCGTCACATATACGCCCGGACATCACCATAAATGAGATCTCCCAGCTGAAGTCCGAACACATTGAACGGGTGCGTTTCAAGATCGATGAGAACTTCAGTGGCGCCTTTCGCTCGCTGGCCAACGAGCTGCTCCCCCTGATTGGCCACTACATCAATGTGCAGACCTTCATCGAGGACACCATCATGAGCACGGGCTGTGGACGTACCCTGGGCATTGCTCTGCATAAGCAAATGCAGCAATACTTCGAGGTACAGTCATTGCTGGAAACACAGCTGCAGGAGCACAAGCTCAATCTATACCAGCTGGTGCAGCACCTGCGTCCCTGGCTGCAGACGATGGAGTCCTACGCCAAGCTGACCAGTCGTACCCGCCGCATGGAGCTCAACAGCGCCCAGTTGCTCTCCCTAATGGACGAACAGCTGCAGCCTTACAAGACGGAGCGCCTGAAGCATCTGATCACGGATGTCTCCAGTTATTACATGAAGATCGTGCAGCTGTGGACGCAGAAGGGTGTCTTGTACGATGTGCGGGGGGACTTTTTTATCGAGGACACCAGCGCCAATGCCATGAGCAGCACACTGCTCTCACCCAAGCAATGTTGCCACGCCTATTGGGTGCAACGCTATCGAGTTCACAGGGATAAATTGCCCAGCTTCCTGGAGCCGCTGGCTGATAGTATTCTCCTGGCGGGCAAGTATCTCAATGTGTTGCGGCAGTGCAATGTGCAAATGAAGCTAATGCAGGCATTGGTGACCTATGTGCCCCAGGATGAGGCACATGTGGAGCTCATACGCAGCAGCTACGAGCTGCCGGCGCGCAAGTTAATGGAGCTGCTGGTCAAGGATGAGATAAAGCAGCATTTGCGCAATCTGCAAGGATACTTTCTGCTGAAGCAGCAGGCCTTTGCCATAACGCTGATGAACAAGTGTGCGCCACTGCTGCAGTGCAATGTGGACAGTGTGATACCAGAGAAGCTGCACAAGCTGACGCTGGAGACACTGCAGCAGAGCACTGATCCCTTCAAGCATATGCTGCGTTCCCACCTGATGAACTGCGATGTGGCCACCCAGCTGGCCAATCGACTGAAGCGGCTAAGTCCCCAGAACGAGCAAGAGCTGAACACCTTCAGGGAGACCTCCAGCGCAACGGACGTCTCCAGCGATATGGAAACATCCAGTGAACTGCCTTACCCGTTGTCCCTCTATGGCTATGAGGCATTCACGCTGCGCTATGAGCCCAATTGGCCCATTAGCTTGGTTATCCATGAGGAGCCCTTGGAGCAGCTGCAGCTGCTGCATCGTGTGCTCTTCTATCTGCGCTATGTGCAACATCAGCTGGCATCCTCGTGCCGCAAGGAGTCCAACGCCTGTGTGCTGCGCGAACGCATGATGGAGTGCATTCTACAGCTGGAGCAGCATATGACCAAGGACATTGTGAAGCCGCGCTGGCAGGCACTGCTGCTGGCCACGGACAAGGCTCAGCTTGTGGATGAGCTGCTAACGCAGTTTCAGCAAACGCTGGATCAGTGCCTGCTCCTGTGCCTGCTCTCCGAGCCCGTCACCTTTGTGCGTTCCCTCTTCACACTTGGCCAGCTGTGTCTCAACTACTGTGACTCCAATGATGAGCTGGAGACTGGTGTGTATGAGTATGAGGAGCAGTTCAACAGCCTGTTGGTAGGCATCTTGCAGCTGATCAAGGAGCTGGCCAAGCCGAACAGCGCCTGTGGCGAGGACGAACGCGAATCCTGCAAGCAGCTGCTGCAGCGCCTCGAGAGCATCAGCAAGGACTTGACTACGAGGTCAACGTCCAGCGAAAATTAGAATTAGTCTTAGCTGTTCACTTTTAGTTACCAAGTTTGACCAATGACTTTCACAGATTTGTTCAGAGCTCCGCCCCAGCCATGCTAAATTGACCGTGCCCCAAAATCCAAAGTCTTTGCCCACGCATAATGCATCTGGCAACGCCGAAAGATGTGTTTAGACTAGCTTGCAACAAGCCTTTGAAGTTAGGAATTAGCTGGTAGAACTAATCGGTATTCAGGGGTGCTCTAATATAGTTAGAAACTACTGAAGTTCCTTTCATTCTGACCTGGTGAAGTGGATAACAAATTATGTGTTTAGGTAAACTGTTTCAAGTTGAACAGTTCACAATTTGGATCTTAAGAGCTAGCTGGGAAATCGAATAATTTTAGCGGGGTCTCCTTATAAATATGAGTTACTCAAGTTGATTTTATACTTAGTTAAGCATAAGAATTATTTTTAAGCAATTTCGGAAGCCAGTATAATTTAAATTCTCATGCGTTGGAAATAAACAGATTTTTAAAAATTGTACTGTTTATTAATTAAAATAAAGAGTCTCAATGAGGGACAGAAAACCAGAGCTACTTTTAAGTATTTATTATACTATGTTCCCGAAAGGAAAATAGTATATTGGGTTTGCGAAATGTCCGTCTGTCCGTATGAACGCAATTTCCACACCCCTGAAGCTAGAGCAAACAAACTTGGTACACATGTTGGTGTATATCGTCAATTTATGAAGTGTCAAATGAAATTTGGCATACAGACTAATGATGACCCGCTGGACAAATCTGCATCAAAAATGTTTGGATTATATAGGACTGGGAACATAGTATTCTGCAGTCGTGTGCGTCCGACTGCAACGTTCTTACTTGTTTTAATTTTGAAAGACTAAAGAATTAAACCAAAATTATAAGCAATTAATAACTTTGGTTTTGCTCCAAAGATACAATACACAAAATATTGTATTTATTATAAATATTATTATTTATCATTATTTGAAATTATTCAATCCAAAATTTATTTCATTTATTTTTAATGTTAAATAACTTTTGATTAGTTCTTTCAATTTTTGCATATAAATTAATAGCTGGTGTGAACAGAGCTTAACCTGGTACTAACATCTATTGAGGTCATTGTTTAAAGCCGGAGTTGCAGTTGCAAGTTGGAGTTGCGACTGCACAATGGGCGTAAATAATCGATGTGTGTGTGTGTTTAATTTCTGGCCCGTTGACTATTTATGCCAAGTCACGGGGCAACTCTTGTGGATGCAACAATTTGCATAAAATCGTAAATTATTTTAAATGGCGGCGAGCAGATTTAAAAGCCTTGCCTGCCGGTCTGTCGGTCTGCCAATTTCAATTCAAAGGCCAATTGTTATGTAAATGGGAAAAAATGCACTTGCAGCAAGTCGAATGTTGCAGGCAGCGCCTCACGCAATATGTTGCAGCTATCGTTTATGGCTAAGTAATATGAAAAATCAAAAACGAAGGTAACTAAAGAGTAAATGCGAGCGAAATCATTTTTTTATAGTTATCGCTTTGGTGCGCTTTAAGGACAACAGGTGGTCGCCGTCGCCGTCGCAGTTGCTGCAAGTTGATGATGATGCAACAAAGTGCGGCCGGCGGCGCAACAACTCGACTGCAAGTCGTTGCCAATAATAATGTTCGCAAAATTATGGTAAAGTTCAGATGCATTGCTTCCGAAATGTATATCATTATATGCTTGCGAAAATGATGGACTGCCGCTGTCCAATCCCATTTACCTGATCAATGCCCTGCCGGAGTGAGCGGTTGCCAATGACCAGTGATATGTGCATTATGCCGCTGCCACAGACGCTGCCACAGTCGCTGTCGCTGTCACAGTCGCAGTCGCAGCCGCAGCCGGCTGAGTGCCGTGGGAAAGCGACTGCGGTTGCAGCGGCTCCGGCTGAGACTGGGACTGTGGCAGGGTCGGGGGTTGCGGCTCTGTCTGCGGCAGTTCATTAAACCTATGACACGCCTCGGACACGAGATGACTTCATTTGTGCGCCGCTTAGAAATGTCATAAACTTGAACTCGCAGCTGGAGCGGAAATGGCCCGTCAAGGTTCAATGAACGCTTAATTGAGACATCGATATTTTGGCAATAGTAAAAGCCACTCAAACAATCAGCAATTAAGGCGAAACTATGTAGTTGGCTTTATCAAATTCAATGCGATTCCAAACCACAAAACCATAGAGGAAGTATTATTTACAAAGATTTAAGAAACAAACGCAAGATCGTGTCGGAAGCGTTTTCAATTCATCATTCTATAATCTCCCTGTTGATCTTTGTTCGATAATCTAGACATACTTATTGCATAGCTTTTAAAAGGTTTCTTTCTTTACTGATGAAGGTTCTACCACAAAAAGATCTCTCCCTACTTCCTTTGCTTGCCGGGTAGTACCGCACCGAAACCTCTCCCGTTGTCCAGATTCACATTTGGGTAAGGTCTGATGAACTTATCTGATAATATTGTAAGGGTAATATTTACTCAAGGTGATAAAATTTTCCTCCTGAGGCTAAGACATAATTAAACCAAATGATAGTAGTTTTTATTATATAACTCTTAAAAAACACCAAAAGGAGAATCATTCATTCCCCCTCGCCTTCCCCCTCGACCTCCAGATCGTCTGGTATTATCTGCGGTGGTGCTATAATCTCGGCAGTCATTGGGGGTTCTTTGGGGGGCTTCGGGCCCAATTTGCGTTTGTTAAAGAGCAGATCCGTGCCAAAGTCGCATTCGAAGAGCTGATTATCACGGAGCTTCTGCTGGTACCAAAGAAGGCGCTCGGTATTGCCGCCCAGCGATTGATCCAACAGCTGACGGCGCTGCAGACCTCGCTCCAACAACTCAATGTAGTCAATGGACTTGAGCTCGGGAAAGTTCTTGATGTTCTCGAATGCCTCCTCGGTCACACTCTCATAGGATTCGGCCATTTCCATTTCGTGCTTAACCCGCTCGGCTATCATCTCACTGCGCTGCATGTCCTGTACCTCGGCGGGCAGGATGCGGGAACGTATGGTAGCCACATCATCGTCAATACCTTGTAATAGATGAGCATGGGACTCCTTCTTAGCGGTCTCATAGCTGAGGCGCTCCTTTTCCAGCGCCGTTTCGCGAGCTAGCTTCTCAGGATCCATTTGCTTGCGCGACATTAGAATGGTCATCATGCGATTAAGATTCAGTTCGTCCCACTTTTTAGCCATGCGCTCACAGTAGGGTGCTCCACTTATTCCTTTATGGCCACCACTAGAAAGAAAGATCCTTTGAGGTCCTCTGAGTTAATACACTGTTGTGGACTTACGCTTGTTCCTCCTCAGCATCGGATGACCGTTTACGTGGGTTCTGCTGTTCACGCTCCAAGCGTTCCATTTCCTTGCGTGCCTGGTCCTCAGCCTCGCGCTTTGCCTCGATGATGTCCTTGTTCAATTCGTAGTACTTTTGCTCCCAAGCTTGTATGCTCATCTTGCGGCTTATTTGACGCAGCACATATTTCATTAGTTTCTATCGATGCAAGTATTTCAAGGATCAAGTGATTTATAAAAAGGTGTGACAAAAACCTACAGAAAGTTCGTTGTCCAGTGGCACATCGAAGCTGTGAGGCAGTTTAACCATCCGTATGCTGCTGTTGTAGTCGCCAATGCCCAGAATTTTGTTGGGCAGCGAAGGACGATGCTCTGTAACGGCTGTGATGATGCCGCCGCCCAAGACCTCGGTCAGAACTGGTTCATCGTCACGAGCTAAGGTCAAGACATGAAAGTGATGGATCAGAAAGAGAAAGCACTTAGAAGAGGAACCACCAACCCAATATGTCCCAAGCCTCCATAATGCCATCGATTCGAGTAATGTACAGAACAGCAGGACGGCTCTCGCTCCAGGCGACTGCAGTCAGATCGCTGGGACGCTTGCGCCAAATAATGGGCGAATCATGATAGTCCTCCTTCCACAGGGCGAAGACAGTGCGTCCTATGGAGGCAAATAGTTCGGGGTAGAAGGGATTCTTGCCCATGGCCACCACGGGCCCATCATGAACCATTGCAAATTGTATGGAGCTGTTCACCTGCTCCTTGGCACCCGCCTCGCTGTACATACCCTGCCACTCGACGCGGATAATATGGCCATAATAGGTGGACAGTATCAAGGACTGGCGCAGTTCGGGTGGATTTTTGGCCACCATCGAAATAGGATAGTTGGATGGCGATGAGTAGATCAGCTTCGCGGAGGGTGTCTGTATGGAGAACACTGAAGTGTCTGCTATGAGTCCTGTCAGGGGTTCGTTGTAGGACAGGCTGTAGGTGGGCTTTACGGTTTTGGCCCTCAACGGGGACTCGTTCTGTGTCAACTCTTTGGGTAGGTTTTTGGCCCGTTGTTGAGCCTCCCTCTTCGAGGTTTCACCATCTAGATTCCAAAAGCTTACCGTACCGTCAAAGGCGCAGGTAATGAAGAAGTGGTGTTGATTGCGCTTATCCGGATCGTTAAACACCTTGCCAAAGTGATTCAAATAGAAGTGCTTGGAAAGCCAGTAAATGCCGGTGATGGCGCCAGTTGGCGAGTGCTCCAACGGTGATACAGTTGCCGGTGCAATCACCACCTCCTCGTTGATATCAAGCGTCCAGTTAAGGAACTCGCCAATGAGAGCACGATATTTGGCCTGTGCAGGAGTCAAATACTCCTCTTCCTCCAAGTGTTCACAGCGGCCCTGCAGATCCCAGAGCACAAGCTGTCCATTCTGACTGCCGCCAAGCAAAATATCGCCATTATATGGACAGAACGACAGACATGTCACCTCAAATGGTGCCTCAAACTCCAGCTTGTAGTTGAGATTGTCGGCGAAACTCCAGAGCAATACGGGATTCGGTTCCAGTACCGCACGCTGCACAAAGTTCACATGATTGGTGGCCAGATCTGTGGTTACGGGTGTACTAAAGCAGTAGGATACGGCAATTAGGCCGGACAACTTGGGATACCAATCGCTGCTGGTGACGAAGCGTTTGTCGCTCTTCGAGATGTTCGCGAAGCAGATGAACTCCTGCAGAAAGGGATTGGAGTAGTGCACCACGTGCTTGGTCGATATCAGCTGATAGTCGTTGCTGTGTGGACGTGAAATGAGAGGGTAGCTCAAATAATTCCGCTTATACACACCGATAGCTGTCAATCTGATTGAAATCAAGCGTCTCCAATAGCAATTTCATTTGATTGGACATTTCCGGAGGTGGTTTTGGCTCCGACTCCACTGGGTCTGGTGTGACAGGCTTGCTGTGATGTATGGCACCCTCCTCCTCCTCGACTTCCGTTTCATCCAACTCCAGATCTAGAGGAGTACCGGTTGAACAAGAACTTCTACACGAGACATTAACCCACCTGCATCATCAATCTCGTAGAGATACTGCGACCAGGCGTTCGAGGGAAAGGTCGGATTGGTCTGTTGCTCCCGATTAATGCACGCCGGAGCGACCTGTACGCTAACGGATATCCGGCGCTTGATGATGTTGTTGTAGGTGACACTCTCGTTGGGCAGCAACTCGATGACCCCGTCACGGACATCCTTTGCCATGCGATAGTCGAAAGCAATGTGCCTGGGCTGCTGTATGGGATAGACGCTTTGGATTTCCACATCCACGGGCTCGTCACGGAAGCGTTCCACGAGTATGGTCATCTCATCCTCGGTACCCATGCTGACCCAGCGACGGGGCTTCTTGCGGAGACGTCGCTGCATGCGCCAGCGCTCATAGGCTTCCATATTTTGTATGATGCCCATGGCAAGTTTCGTATCCTTGCCGCCAATATAGAAGATGAAGGGATCACCCTCGGGTGGATCCTCATCCGCTTCAGTTAATGTGGGACAGTAGCCCATTAGCACATAATGCTCCGGATTGAAACCCTTGAAGAGCTTCACCAGATCGTTCGCATTCTCCAGCTCCTCGAAGAGCTTATCGCGCAGGTCCTTAAACTGCACCTGCTTCCACGGAAACTCCTGTGTGACATTAATGCCCACCTGAATTTTGAGCGCCTTTTGCACGGGTTCGCTGCGGGTTCATAGGGAGGATTTTTATAGGAAGTCTTTTCAGTAATCTACCATAGAACCTACGTGACCATAACCTTCTGGCAGGTGGGCAGCCCCAGCAGAGTACGCCACGATTCCTGTACATTGTAGAGCTTCTGCACATCGCCAACATCGTCATCCGAGTCGGGCTGCAGGAACTTTTTGATATAGGGCCTGCGCTTGTGGCTGCCGCCATGCTCCACGGCCATATCCACATCCCCAGCCTCTGAGTCGTCCATTTTGTAGTTAAATCAGTCTAGGATTTCAAATAGAAATCTATTTGTTTTCGATTGTTGTTTACTATTGACATTAGCTCGAAAACAAATCAAAATTCTGCCATGGCAATGCCTGGGCATGCGCTGACTGAACTGAAGTTTCTCCCTGAAATTGGTTTGCTGCGGATTCGGATTGGAGTCGTGTGGCAGCATATATCTATGGCAACTTCTTTGGGGCATGTGGTACGCACATAAACGAAATTAAGTTAAAACATTTTCACTCATTTACATGCATTGCCAGTCGAGGCCTGGCAATTTTTCTTTAACAATTTTTGAGTGGGTGATTGTTGTAGACGTTGTCGATGCTCCTGTTGTTGTTGCTGTTGTTGTTGTTGTTGCTGTTGCTGTTGCTGCATTTCACATCATTATCTTTGACCAAATACGGAACTATGCGCAAAAAACGCAATTGTGTGTCAGTCACAGAGGCTTCAAAAAAGCGCTGGCAGAAATATGTGTTTTTGCTGTGGCCCATGCCCCATGCCCCCGCGTGTCGTGCCCCCCAGCCTGGACATGATCTGTGGCAGTTTGCTGGCCGCAGTTCAACAAACGCCAATGCCAATGTGGAAAGCGTCTCGCGTTGTTTACCCGCCCCCTGCCACCCGATGCGGCAGCTACGCAATCGAAATCGAAAGTTCTGTGATGGACAGCTGCAGTGCAGGGGCCAGTGGTGCCACTGCCGCTGTTGATGTCAATGCACCAAAGTGGGGCCATGTCTGGAGACGAATGCAACTGCAACTGCAACTGACACACATTTAATGGATGCACGTCGCTCACTTTCATTTTCAGGCGCATTCTGAACGGCCTGGGCGCAACTTTCGATTTTGAACGCAATTTATGCACCTGTCAGCTGATAACTTGCACCTCCGATTAGCCGCAGCCAGGAGTCGCCACGGCGTTGCAGCAAATAAATCACTGGACAAATTGTTGACAAAACATTTCGTAATTTAAATAAAAAACGCGACAAGCTGCCGATAGTTGCCCACCGATAGTTGCGGCAGCATGCAACAAGCCCAAAAACCAAAAACCAAATACAAAACAAACAACTTCCTCATCCGTACTCCACAACACCCCACACCCCTCGTCCAGCCGGACACCCGGACAGACAGCACAACAATGACGACGTCCACGACGGGGCCAGGCTGATAATTTTTGATTGTGCGCCGCTCGGGAGCTGCTCATATGCAAAGTGGGTCCAAGGCGGACCCGCAACAGAGCCCCCCAGCGCACAATAGCCTGCCGCCCCAGCTGCTCCCCCTTGACCCTATTGACAGTGCCGTGTGGCAGTGGATTAAAAGCAACAGAGAGCACAAACTTCATTTCACAAATGTCAAATACTTGATACTCTTTCAATTGATTTCACATAAATTCAACTTTAACTGTTTATAAATATTATAATTCCAACACATTTGTAAGACAAACATTTTAAAAATTAGTTAGAATATATTATACTTTTTTATAGGGCGTTTTTAGAAAAGGGATTTTCATTATAATATAACTTAAGAACACATTTTCAAATGCGAACAGTAGGGCAACGAAAACCAAGCGGATATTATTATTTTTGTCATATTTTGAACACCCTTTCACAGCCTATGAAGAGGCATAAATCAAATCAATCTGTTTGGATTTTAATCAGATTAAAGTTACATTAACCCTAAGGACCTGCTCGGTCTATGTGGGAGCACCATGTGGTGGTCATCCGGTTCTACCTAACCTAAAGTTACATCACATTATAGAAAACCAATCTGATTGCATTTAAATAAGATTAAGGTTTCATTAAATTATTATAATATTAATGCATATGTATTCGAATTCACTAACCTCTAAGCCAACATTTTTACATCAAATTCTAAATTTTTTATAACCTATTTTTAGGTTCTGTTGAATATAAACACTTTTATGTAAGCCCAATACCAAGTTCAAAGGATCATTTCTCTCACAGTATCCTTAAAACATATATAAGTTCAACAAATTTGTACTTAAACTAAGGTAGTAGTGCTCAAGTTAAACAAATATGCAAAGTTTTAACAAACTCAAACCAAAAAGACAAATTTAAACTAGTCTTACTTAAGGAATTGATTAAAGATAGTTCTGAAAAGCTCTGATCGATTGTAAAATGAAATATATGTATTCAATGCTATTTATTGCTAGGTTGGCCATAGTTTAAACTAAGCCAACTTACTATTAAATAAATAAATAAAATGTATTCTAAGTTTTGTTTTTTAAAATAAATTCAAGAGAAATAAGACTACTTTATGAGAGATTGATGGCTATTTAGTATATTATTATTATTATTATTGTTTTTGATTTACTATGCTGCCTCGAATTAAATAATATAATTTAATACAAAAATTAATGGCAATAATTTCAAAAGTCTGCAGGAAATTACATTTGAATCTAACATTCTATATAGTTATATTTAACCAGATTCAAGACACATTCGCCAGTTAATCAGGGGTAAAATATTGGCTACATTCATATTTCAAGCCTACTTTCTTGTGCCATGTCATTCACTTTGTTAGCTAATTCCAGAATAAAACAATAAGATATATGGCAGTTATAGCAAAATGGCCATATTTGTCATAGGATTCTATGCAGTTTTATTTGTGCAGACTTATTTGCCATTAAGCTCTTACGGACAAGTAATTTATTGAATTGGACGCCACAAGATATATAAATCTGTAGGATTACGATATGGCTGTCACAAACATCATAAGATATTATTAGATACTGCTGCAGTAAAACAAGCAAATGGCAGGCGCACAATGGCCGAGGCCAAAACCCGGGGCAGGGGTTGGGGACTGGGAAGTGGGGAGTGGGGAGTGGGGGCTGGGGCTGGGCCAGGCTGAGAAGCATAATCGATGGGCAAACGGTAGGCAGTGGGGCAGAGCCAATGAATGCAGCAGTCAACCAGTCAGAGGCAGTTGTACAACTGGCGACAAAATGTTGCATGTTTGTGGCTGTCAGCAGCGACTGTTGCATGCCGCCTGCTGCCTGCCCCCATGCCCCCATGCCGCTCACTGTTGCCCATAGCCTGTTGCCAGCAATATATGCAAAAAGGTGCTAAAAAGATCACAGGCAGCGATTTATCTTCATTTGCATTTGACGTCGTTGGTTGTGTGTCAAAAAGGTGTTAAGTGCCACAGCCACAGCAAGAGGCAGAGCCAATGTTGCCACAAAATGTTGACTCTGCGGCGCCGCTTTTGATGACAACCGACAGCAACGGTAGTCGAAGCGCATAATTTTGGATATTTTATAACTTTGCGGTAGCCGAAAAATGGCTGTTCGCAGGCACATCAATCCCATCGACCGACCGCCCAATAAGGCAAGCCCCCAAGCACCGTTATTAGCAGCAGCCAAATTGGCCAAAATAGCAACAACAACAACAACAGCAACAACAACATTGGTTAAAACAATGCCCACTTCTAGGCAGAGTTAGATAGTCGCACCGATAAAAGGGACATGAAATTCAAATTTGAGTGCCAAAGTGCTGCAAATTTACTTTGCGACTTATCAGCGAGTGAAATTTACTAAAAAACGGCTTCCGTATTACGACGTTTTGTGAATTATGTGAGAAATTTGTTAGTGGTCTAAATGGTTAACTGATTTCATTCCCATTGGCTCTCCTTGCCGTGCCATTTGGTCCCCCAACCAACATGGCGTATGCGCAACGAGCGAGAGGGAGAACTCCCGACTTTTGTCAGAGCGGGGCAGACGGGAAAACTGGGCCACCTACAGAGTTCCATTAAAGCCAAAAGACCCGCTGCAAATGGCGCATTGTGATAAACGCCATCAATTACGATAAAGGCAAATTTCAGACATTTTTTCTCATTGATTTGTGAGAAAGTGCCAAGCGAAATGCATAAAATTTATGTCAGACTTTGAGTGTAGATAAACAAGCGGGGTTTGGGTGAGGTTAGCCAGTAATAAGTGGGCTGACATCAGGTAAAATTAGTATTAATAATTTGGTAACCTAATAATTTGGCTTGTGGTTTTATTTGTTACCAAACAATGAACATAATAACATGCACTAAACATAACAAATGTTTAATTTTAAAAAGACAAAAATACTGCATTTGTGTTCTTGCCGTAAGTTTCTTATATTCTGACATCTGGGAAAATACTTAACTTAACTTAATTTTTTTGGTATTTTTCACATCCTAAAAATACTAATAAAGATGCTAAAAGCGGAAGATCCTGGCAAACATTGCTGATATTGTTAAGCATTTTCAAGCATACAAAATACTTCATTTTAAAAATGACAAAAAAACTGAATACTGGTATTTTTGGTATTTATTTGAAAAATTCTAAAATCGATACTGAAAGCGGAATTCTGGCAAAATACTGAATGTTTTGTTTCGCATCTGAAAAATACTTAAATCTAAACTAAAAGCGGAATCCTGCAAAAGAAAACTGAATTGAAAATATTTTGATATTTTTTGAACCTGAAAAATACTAAAAAGATGCTAAAAGCGGAAGGTCCTGGCAGCCATTGCTGATACACCCTCATCATAGTTTTAAGTACTTATGTTATTAGTTTTTAACTAAATAAATAATCATTTATTCTTTTAGTTGTTACTTTACCTCTAATCTTAACCAAGCTATCTGTCTTAAATGTCCTGATATTGTCAGCATGTTATTTTCATTTAAATCCTTTTTTTTTTATTAGAAAATTCTTATTTATTGTCGCTGGAAGCGTTCAGTGCCTTTTGAACTTAACCTAACGTATGAAGGGAAGTTTAAATCCTATCCTTTCTATCCTATTCGATTAGTTCTGCTTGCCACTTGCAGCAAAATGGGTTGAGATTGTAAATTAAAGTAAATTTCAAATGCAAAAATTCAATCCATACAGCGTTAGTCAAACATGAAATTGGGAATACTAAATAGAAGATCACTTCATATTTATAAATTCTTAGGAAAGTGGAAGCTAGAGTATAACTGCAAATAATATTATACTAAAGGCTAAAGTTTAAATAGCTCAACTTAACGCTCGGCTTTTCTATTGGTAAACGCGAAAGATGAGAGCTTAGAAATGTGCTTTAAGAATTCATGGTAATTATTTTTGCTTAACATTTTCAGTTAGCCATCAAAGGTAATAAAACTGAATAATTATTTTTAAGTTTTAATTATCAATGAGTGAGGCAACTTCTTATGAGCATTAGCCCAAGCTAATTCCATATTAACCCCACATTTGAACAACCCAAAGACTTTCGCCTTTGTGCTCGCTGTGTAGTAGAAAATTTGAGGTAATCTTTTAAGTAAGATCTGTAAATTAGAATTCACATGTGGCAAGAGTGGCTGCCGCATCGAATGGCTGTGGCAGTGTCGGTGGCAGTGCCAATGTCAGACGCCGTTGCCGTTGCCGTTGCAGTTGCAACGCTCGTCCGGCTGTGACAATGATAATCCCTGCAAAAATATGCGCACAAATTAAGTATCCAAAGTGCGGCGATCCAAGCCAAGTTGGCGGTGCTGATGGCGGATTTTGGCGGTGGTGCTTAGCAGTGGTGCGGCCATTGTTGGCATATTTAAAGTTGTAAAATAGCGAAAAACACGTTTGACCGACATTCGTGACCAAAGTGCGGCTGCTGGAACTCGGAGCTGAAGCTGGAGCTGAGGCAGCACCAGGATTTCAATTTCGATTTCGATTTCGCTTTGGCCGGCGACAAATGCGCCCGTGTCCGTCCGTCCGTCCGTCCGTCCCTGCCAATTGACCGTGTGACTACTTTAGCAAATGAAAATGGTTAGAAAAAAGGTTTTTTTTCCTTGAGCAAAACGCCAGAGCCAAAACATAATTTATGATGCACTTTTTGTGGGGCTTGGGCTACGTTTTGGCCGTTGCCGCATTGTGACAGCCTGTGTGACTCATGTGCTGGGAGCTGGCACTCGAGTCCGTTGCCAGGTGTCGCTCAGCATTCAAACAAAAGTGAAAATGTATAGGAAAGAAAAAAAAACTAAAAAAAATGAAAACCCTAATATGTGGCGCATTTGATATTTATGATGGTCTTGCGTTTTAGCTTTTAATCACATGTGAATTGCGAGTACAAGTACGAGTATGAGTGTGAGTACGAGTACGAGTACCAGTTTCAGTCCCAGGGTGCACTGACCTCAACCTCAACCTACGTAGTACAGTGCAATGGCTACTGTATTGCGGTGAAAATCCCTCCAGCTAACAGCTAACTATGTTAAACAGCGAAATCAGACTCGGGCTCGGGATCTCGGGCTCAAGCTCAGCCTGAGGCACAGGCTTAGACTCTGACTCCAACTCCAACTCCGACTCAGGCTTAGGCTCAGGCGCATGACTCCCGACGACAGCGGCATCAAGATAAAAGCGCATGACATACGGCGACAAGAAGCTACCAGAGCTTGTGCCAACACCGTGGCCAGGATGAGGGGGCGACAGGCGGCAGGAGCAGGCCTAGACAGAGCCAGCCCAGCAGCAGTCAACGGCGTCATCATCATCGTCATCACCATTTGGCCACAGCGGTTGCCCCAACTGTTGTTTGTTGTTGTTGTTGTTGCTGTTGTTGTTGTTGCTGTTGTGCGCCCAAATTTGGTCAAACGTGCAACATTTCAGCCGCACGCTGTCAAACTTTTGGCATAGAAAGCGAAATTTAGCGTTGTGGCTAAGACGCCAGACTTGGCCCCTTGCCTGCCCCTTATTGCCACTGCCCCCGCTGTCCCTGCAACTGCTGCTGAGGTAATCGTTGTGGCAGTCAGACAAATGGTCAACGAACAGAAAACAAGAATCGCAAGAACTATGCTTCTCAAAACGAAAGTGAAAATCCAACTGAAAACAACTTAATTTGGGAGTTTCCAAACAACTAGGGAGCTTTTTCAGCGATTGTTCTCAGCAGAACGCTTAAGAATATCCTGTATATCCTTTTCTCACTTATCGATTTCGAACATCAACGATAATATTCTAATTTCCTTGACTAAGTTCACTTTTCGGTTAATAATCATTATAAAAATTCAACATATTTTGATTTATATTAAAACTAAAACTTGGTAGACTTGTAACTTAAATAACTTTCTCAAAATTGAACCCATTCTTTAGTGGAATGTCGTTTTTGATCATCTTTTGTACTCTAGATTCACTTGGCATATCAATTTCATTCATATTCAAAAATAATTTTTTTGTAGATATTTTTGAGGGTTGACAAGGGTCCCCCCTTACGCATTAAAAAAAAAGTTGAATAAATTAAAATCTTAAAATTTCACTTTCAATCGATTGTAGAACTCAAAATTAGTATTAAAACGCTATTTCAAAAATTTGTTCTGAGTTAGTTAATTTTTTCGTAGAAATTAATGCCAAAAATGCAATTTATTTGAACTTGTAAGGTTACCACAGTTCTAGATCTACTTTGTTGATTTAAAAGTCCCATAACTTTGTCACAACTCAACTGATATTTTAGTGGTATGTCTTTTTGGCCTTGGTTTATCATCAAAATTGATGTGGCACTTAAAATATTTTCGTTTTAATAAAAATATTTAATATTTAATAAAATATTTGCATTTTCCAAAATTGACTTTCGACATATTTTCTTAATTTTTCACATTTTTGAGAAAAAAGGTTTTGGTCAAAATATGTAATTCTGTAAATTCAAATTTTAATATATTGCGGACATCAATATAAGTGTTATACGCCCTTTTAAGACATTTTCTGATTATTTTAATTATTAGTTAAAATTCATGCCAAAAACTCGTCAAATTTTGTGCTTATCCGTGGAAAGTGCACTTCCACACTTCACTCTTCTAGCTTTCTCAAAACTTAATCGATTTTCAAGTGGAATATAATTTTGTACATAACTTCTTGCTTTCAATTGAGTTGCCACTTAAATTTTATTCATTTATTAAAATGGAATTATTTATTTATGTTTTATGACCCAACTCTACTAAAATATATTTTGCAAAAATAATTGAAAATATTGAGTTTTTAGTATTAATCAATGGCGGCCATCAAATTTATTTAATATCAATATTGAATGCGCTGTTGAACAATACTTTTAATACGTTGGCTGCAAATATTGCTGGTATTTGCCACATGACGTCAGGCGACTGTGGCTGTGGTTGTGGCTGTGGTGTTGCATGGATGAGAGCAGACATGCCACCATGCCAGCAGCATGGCAACGTGGCAATATCAATATCAACATTATCATTAACGTCGGCCCACGCGGCGCATGAGCAATCAATCAATTGGCCATCGCTCGGGTTGGGGCTGGGGCTGGGGCTGGGGCCAAGGCAGAAGCCACAGGGCGTTGCTAATGTTGATGGCTGCCACAGTGTCAGGGGCACAGACCGGCAACGGCAACGGCAACAGTTGCCACTTGTTGCGGCTTATGTTGCTGGTGCGTTGACGTTGCCCCGTCTGGCATTAGAGGGCGTAATTACATTTTCATTGAGGCTCGAGCCACAGCCGCAGCTGCAGTTGCAGTTGCAGTTGCAGTTGCACTTACACTTGCAGTTGATGCTGCAGTTACAGTTGATGTTGCAGCCAATGTTGGTTGCTGTGCGTCTGGTTATAAAACTCCCATGACAAACATTATTACCAATTTCCGTAAAAAAAACGACAATTTACATTGTCCACCCCCTGTGGCAAGTTTAATGATTAATTTTCCCAGCCAGTTGGCGCAAAAAGCATTCATTGACAATGACAATAAACCATAAACGCTAGTAGTGGGCTGAGAATGTTCCACAAAATCGAAATCAATCTACAATTGTAATTTACAATTTTATTTGGCCAGCAGCAGCAGCAACAGCTCGCATTGAATTGGCGAATTGGCGATAAACATCGCCATGCACGACTCCAAACAGCGCCAGAAGTGATCTTGGCCAGGCCCAGGCGCCGATCCGAGATCAAGCTCGGGCCACACTGACATTTAGCTGGGTGTGTGCACAACCAGAACCCAACACACAACACACACCACACAACACACAATAATAACAAAAAAGGTCAATGGGCAGCAATCAAAATAACTCAAAATAACTCAATTTTCGGGAGCAATTAAAATGCTGCGGCGCTGATCTCCAGCCAGTCGATAAATAAGCCCACACATTGTTGGCGGCAACTTGTAACATTTTTTGCAACAAACTGCGGCAAAAACACACACAAAATCAACAAAGACCGACTATCTTTGGGGTGCCGAAGCTATATACCCTAGCAGCAATGTTTTTTTATACGAAAAATGTGTTCCGATTTTGATCAAATTATAGGAAACTATATGAAGCATAATAAAACTCTCAAATGTTGAGTTTGAGTGTAATATTTGTTCAAACAAAAAGTTTTTCATACAAAAACTCATTTTTCTCCCGATTTTTCCTATGGCAGCTATGTGATATAGTAGTCCGATATGGATCATAATTGGTCAGATTGTATAAAATATACAGAGACTTTGTTTAAGTAAGTTTGGTGAAGATATCTTGATAAACAAAAAGTTTTTCATACAAAAACTCATTTTTCACCCGATGTTTCCTATGGCAGCTATGTGATATAGTAGTCCGATATGGATCATAATTGGTCAGATTGTATAAAATATACAGAGACTTTGTTTAAGTAAGTTTGGTGAAGATATCTTGATAAACAAAAAAGTTTCTCATACAAAAACTCATTTTTCACCCGATGCTTCCTATGGCAGCTATATGATATAGTAGTCCGATATGGATCATAATTGGTCAGATTAGTATCATGTATAACAGAGACTTTGTTTTAGTCAGTTTGGTGAGGATATCTTGATAAACAAAAAGTTTTTCATACAAAAACTCATTTTTCACCCGATGTTTCCTATGGTAGCTATATGATATAGTAGTCCGATATGGATCATAATAAGTCAGATTATATCAAGTATACAGAGACTTTGTTTTAGTAAGTTTGGTGAAGATATCTTGATAAACAAAAAGTTTTTCATACAAAAACTCATTTTTCACCCGATGTTTCCTATGGCAGTTTATATTATTCGATATGCCATATTTCAGATTGGTATATTTTTAACAAGACTTGATTTGGGTCAGTTTGGTGAGGATATCTGTATAAATAAATAGTTTTTCATACAAAAACCCATTTTTCACCCGATCCTTCCTATGGCAGCTATTTGTTATAGTAGTCCGATATGGACCATAATTAGTCAGATTGTATAAAATATACAAAGACTTAGTTTAGGCTAGTTTGGTGAAGATATCTTGACAAACAAAAAGTTTTTCATACAGAACCAAGGTTTTCGACGGATCGTTCCTATGGCAGCTATATGTTATAGTGGTCCGATCCGTCCGGTTCCGACATATGTACTACCTTGCCAAGTTTTATTACAATAGCTTCAAAACTGAGAGAATAGTTCGCATAGAAACAGACGGACAGATGGACATCGATATATTCACTTGGCTATTGATGCTGTTCAAGAATATTTATACTTTGTGGGGTCGGAAACGTCTCCTTCAATGCGTTACAAGTTCTATGACGAAAGTATAATACCCTCTGGTAGGGTATAAACATATTGCATGTAATTAACAGTCAATAATAACAAATTACGTATACGCATAGGTGATTTTTTGGCCCGACAGTCGAAGCAATTAATTTACCCATCGATTTCAGTTGCCCCATCGCTTGGCCTCACTGACACCACTCCGAGTGAAGGAGTAAAGTGACGATGGAGGTGGAGTTGGAGCTTGAGTTGGAGATGGAGCTGGAGCTGGGCACAGCAGAAGGTTGTGCCGCATCCCGGCTTCACCCGCAACGAAAGTTGGCGAATTCTTTGCTCGTTTTGAGTGAAATGAAAAGTGAAATTACTTATTATTAATGAAATTAATATATAAGCATGTTTGGGTGCGTGTAACTGCTCAGTGTGTGTGTGTGTGACAGCAACACGTACATATGTTAAATCATAAAAAAACGACGATAAATAAAAGCCAAAACTTCAGCTTCAGCTTCGGGCCGGGCCGGGACAGGCCAGGCCAGGCCATTCCATGGAACACGTTTCTCAGGCAGCATCACAGATAAAAATGCTTTGGCTTTAAAAAGTTCACTTTCGTTTGTGTCCAAAAACTGCGCTATACATGTGGATGGGAATTGGTATGGGGATGGGAATGGAAATGGGTATGGGGGATGTCCAAGTCCATGTCGATGTGGATGTGGCTGTGCATCTGCTCAGTACTCTCCATCTGTATGATAATGAACACGTAAAAATTGCGCAAAACCAGTTGCAGCGCACCAAAAAACGTTGCAAATTGTTGCGGATGCCCCAGCCCCAGCCGCAGCTGCCCCACTGCCAGAGAGCCAGCGCCTGTCCCAATTCGAACCCAATTTAAGGTTTATGAAGTGCAGTGACAAAACTGACTGGGCCACAGATGAAGGTCGCCTCTTAGCCAAGTCAGGCAAATGTGTTACGATGAAATATGATCCGACGGTTAATCGCTGACTGAGATGACTCTACCAGATAATAATACCAACTAATTAGTCCGAGAAAAAGAAACTAACAAGCCAAACTGTTGTGCAATGACCAAAGGTTTCATATTCCTGGAAATAAAACTATTACAAGCTGAAGTTCTTTGATTCTGTGGAATAGAAATCATAAATCTTTCACTTGCAGCACCCCAGGACATGCACAGTTGGCTTAATAAAAGCAATTTGTTTATAATAAATAACGCTCAATTAGCAAACTTAATGTGTATTAATGGCATTCATAAATTGCACCCTATAAAAGCCAAATGAATGGCACAATTTCCTGGCCAAGAGACGAGTGCGTTACCAATGAATTGGCCAAATTTATATAATTTTCAATTTCCTTAATTAAAACATAAATATTTATATGGAATATTTTACATATTGGCAATGCCATGCAATGTTGCGACGAGTGCGAGTGCGAGTACGAGGCTTTGAAATTAATTCGCCAAATAAATAATAAAATCATTTACAATATAATTGCAACGAGCCAAAAAACACTTTCACCTTCGCCTGTACGATCGCCTGGTTGGGGCAGGGGCAGGAGCTGATACTCTGTCTGGGGGGCAAGCGGCGAGGGCGTGAAGGGGTCCCAGTTGTTGCCGTTGTTATTTATGCTTTGTGGGTGTTTAACATGCAGCATTTTGAGTCTTTACTACAGTTTTTATTGTTGCAGTTGCAGTTGCTGTCGTTGCCCCGTTGAATGTTGCACGCTGCACATTGCCCGGCCGGGCGCTTGCCATAAACATATTTATGTATTAAACAGTAAAAATCTTTATGGCATACAAGTGGCTGCAATTAGCTAAAGCCAAAAAACAAAAAAATACAACACCAACAAAAAAAATGCAGCTCAAAATAAGCATAGCGCTCAAAATGTTTCAACTGGCATTTTTCCCATCGATTTTACGCGTCAATTTGAAGCGGCCCTGGTAGCCGAAAACAATAACAAAAACAAACACAAAACACACCCATCTACACCTCTCTACACCCATCCATTGCATAACTTGCCACAGACAGATCCCAAACAGTTCCCAGTTCCAGTCCCAGCATCGCGTCGCATAGAATCTAACATTTTCACCTGTCAATGGCAGTTAAAGTTGCATCGAGGCAGGCAATCATTAAACGTTTGATTAGCCCAAAGCACATACATAAAACATGGCCAAGATCCTGATAATGATAATGGCAGCAAGACAGCCGCTGCTGATTGGCCAAATGAGCCGCAAGACTCTGCACTGTGGAGCAGAACTCATTCTAAGCACAGGCAAATTATAACGGTATAGTTAATGCATTTGGGGAACTTACGATTCTCAAAATGCAGTCTTAAGAGTGAGAGAGTGAGTTCACAAAGTTGCCTAGTAGTTCTTTTTATAAAAACTAAATAAATAAGAATTTGTTTTCAAGTTAAAAAAATATGCAAAATTAACAAAAAAAAAAGAATATATATCTAAAATTTTATTTGTCAAGTTGAAAAATGTATTTCAAATTTCAACATACGAAAATATCCCTACTTCTTTATAGTTTTTATGAAATGATCTCATACTTAAAACAAGATAACTACACGGCTTAGATCTGAAGACCTAGCTCAAGCTGGTAATATTAAGCAACAAGAACTTTCCAGCAAAAGTCTATCTAATATTTGCGTGCAATATTGCGCAACTTGTGGCGCCATTCAGTTTGATTAGGCACAAATTTGTCTCAGTTAGCTGGATAGAGCATTGACTTGGTTACATTGTTGTACATATTTTGTTGCTTTGAGATATTTTTCATAAAGATTTTATTTATTTTATTTATTTAATAGTAAAAACGTTTTCATCCAGTCGACCTTCGGGAAAGATTGTTATAACTTTCATTTATATTTTATTTTATCTTTCTAAATTTCCATAAGTTTTGAATTCCCATAATTATTATTATTTTATTATTTTCCACATTCCTATGTTTAAAACTACATAACGCCTAATCTTTAGCAGCAATAATGGATTTATAGCTTTCATAAGGCTGATTACTATTAAAAAAAAATACATCTAAAAAAAAAAAAAAAAAATTTAAAATAAGTGGGCTTAGTTAAAACTATGGCCAACCTAGGAATAAATAGCACTGGCTGCTTAGGCCTTCTTATTATATTAAATTTTTAAAAAAATTTCATAAAGATATTTATCACAAAATAAAGACTCCTAACCAAAAATGGAAAATCTTCGGCAATCGTTAGAATGTTTTTTTAGTTACTCTATTTCATTTTGTGTGTCTGATTTGAGGCAAAAATATTCGCATATAAGGATCAAATTATTCTAACTATTGAACCTTTATGGCAGGACGCCCGCAGGAAGGCTTTTTGGCTTTAGCTAAAAAAGCTGAACTCTGAAGCTGAAGCTAAGCTCTGTGGCATCTGGTAAAGGCTTGCCTATCCTGCAGACTTATGTATACATTCCCCCTGTTAGTAACTGTTTGTTCCTGCTTAGTAACACGTTAATTTTATGATAGTGTTTCAACTAACAGGAAGTATCATAAAATCTTAAGCATATCAGAAAAAAAAAAATATTATAACCTATTCTTGTACTGTAAATAGTTTACAAAATGTACAGGTCTTTTACCATTTAAGAATACTTTTTCCTTTCGAATAATTTTCAATGTTGTGTGTCCGTTTTTTACCGAAATATTAATCGACTTTACATCGTTGAAGTTAACCTTTTTCAATTTATAAATGATTTAATTACCTAAATAGAAAATAAATAAATATAATTTTATCAAATATTATCGAATATACAAACAGAATCTTCAATTGCTTTATGAAGTTCAGAACTGCTAACACTTTTGATTCCGAGTGATTTAATCGGATTCGGAAATGGCATTTAATATCTATCAAAATAAGTTAATAAAGTTAACATTCATTTGGCTTGTCGATAAGTTGATTGTAAATATTTGTAATAATTTGAAGACAGTGTACATGTGGAAGGCTGGCTGGTTAACGGCTTAACTGGAGGCTCATAATTCATAAGCAAGTAAGCAGCAGGCATTTGTTATGTGGCACAAAATGCCAATGAACCCGCATTGTGGCACGAATATTTCGCTGTTGTTGTTGTGTTGCTGTTGTTGTTGGCTTAGAAACAGCCACAAAGCGACTCATGGCACTAAACGGAAGCGACCTCAAGTGGCATCCCAGGCAGGCGGTAATTTGCGGCTGCTTGACATGCATATCAGAGCAGTTGCAGTTGCAGTTGCAGTTGCCACTTGGCAGATGGGGCAAGCGGGTGGGCAGATAGAGACAGACACAGAGACAAAGACAAAGACAGACACAAAACAAGCAGCGGACAGGCCACAAAGTACGAGGCATGCAACGCACTTGAAGGCCATTGCTGTAGCCGGTGTCGTAGTCGGAGTCAAAGTTGGAGTCGCCGTCGCCGTTGCAGTCGGAGTGAAGGCAGAAGCCGGGGGTCTTTGGGCTGCCAAAAGTGCATGCTCGAAGCGCGTTAAACGATGATTTAATGCCAATAAATAAGTGTAAACGTTCATTACAGATAATTAATGTATCTGCGCTGCGGCGGCCAGAGGTCATTGGGGGTCTCGATCTGTGTCTGAGTCTGAAGACGGAGACGGAGACTGAGACGGAGACTGAGACGGAGTCGGAGCCGTAGTCCCAGTGTGAGCTGGGTTGCGTTTCGCAAAAAAGTGAAACTTCAATTAGACGCTTAACAACATTATGGCGTGGACGATTAAGACTTAAATTACGAGTATGCTACGTCAAGTGTAAAATGCACTGAGGATTTGACATTTCACCTGCAGAGGGTAGACTGGCGGTGGGGCAGGACTGCCATTGATCTCTTTATCAGACTGTGCACATATATATATGCCCCAAATCCATAACCGTGCAACAGCAACAACAACAACAATTTCCACCGGCTGACAATGTCGCCCAATTCGTCTTGCAGTTTTCATGCCTGCCGGCCTGGAAATTGTCTGGCTGAGGCACTGGCTCTGACTTTGGCTCTGACTTTGGCTCTGACTCCAGCTAAAACTTCGACTCTGACAATGTCTGATATTTTTGTTTGGCTCTCGGTTTCGGTTACAGTTTCGGCCTTTTCAATTTAAAATGTAAATCAAGTGTGAAAAACACAAAAACTGCAGCGAAAGTGTTGCAATTGCAATTTGCTCGTTGCAAGTTTTGACACTTTTTGGCTTTGGGGCTGTGTATTGATTTATTTTGATTGTTAATCAATTTGGCGCGCCCGTTGTTGTTGTTGTTGTTGCTGTTGCTGTCTGCCAGCCAGCCTGATAATAGTTCAATGAAATTATAAATCAGTCGAGCACTGGGGGAGCCCAGCAAACTGCCGCAACTCCAGCTCCTGCTCCTGCTGCTGCTGCTGCTGCCTGGTAATTCAAGATGCAAAGAATGCAAGTGACACACTTTTCCAGCACTCTGCCTCCAGATGGCAGCTCATTTGTCAACAGGAAGCTGCAACTGCAACGGCAGCAGCAACGACAACGACAACGGCGGCAAAAGGTTGTGCCACAATTTGCGCATGCGCACGCAAATTACGCGCCATAAATCATGCAAGCGGGCAGCGCCTTTTTTGTTGCTGGGCGAGCTGTGGCTGCCACATTTTGTGGAAGGTGGAAGGTAGCAGGTAGGAGGTAGGTGTAGCCGCAACTGTCAACCATTGCTGATTGCCATTGCCGCAGATTAGCCAGAAACGATAAACACATAAACTCATATAAATTGCAAAGAAAGTGGTTGTGGACACATTCGAATTTGTGGCAAATGGTCGCGTGCGTAAGCAATTACCACTGCCATGTGGCAAGCTGGGCCTGCGGTCAGTGTTGCATGTGTTAGTTTGACATTTGTCTGCCTGACCCTGACCCACAAAAGTCAATGCAGCGGCAGCACCAATTGCCACCGACAAGTTACAAGTTGCAAGTTGCAAGTTCAATTTAAGCCACAGCACAGATCTCTCAAATTGAAAAAGAAAAGAAAAGTCAGCGCGTTGCAAGACGTCAATCACTTTGGCACTTTTGTTTACCAGCTCCACTTGGTCGACTGCTCGACTGGTCGACATGCCATGCAAAAACTTTAGCTGCCTCGCTCCGCTGCTGCTGCTGCTGCTGCTGCCCCAAAGTGCCCCCAAGGTTAACGGCGCAAACAAACGGGCCAAAAACAGCAAATGGAACGAAATAAAATGAAGAGCACGGCGCAGTTCACCTCCGGCTAGAGATGGACTTCAACTTTGATTTCAGATCAATCGCAGCATTAAGTTCTCAACTAAGAAACTACTCCCATTATAAGAATAGAGCGTTATTTGAGCTACTTCATTGATGCATTTGTGGCTTTATGAGTCATTGCCAAATGATTAATGCATATATCTTCCAAGAAGGCATTTCAGCTGATTTGTATATCATTTATTTCCACCTTATAAACAAACTGTGTTCACTCGAAAGCTACTTTGCTAGCTATTCAGAATTCGGTTCAGTTGCCAATTAATCTGTTTTCTCTTTAAAATTGGTTTTTGTTTATAGTTTGATTGAGGAAATTATTTAATAAGCAGGCAGCGCAGTCTGGCTAGCTTAAGATTTCTATACTATTTGAAGTATAATAAAACTCTCATTTAGTTTGGATGAAATATTTGTGTAAACAAAAGGCGATATAGTTATCCGATGTTGACCAAATTTGATCAGATTGTATAAACTTTATAGAGACTCTGTTTGGGAAAGTTTGATGAGAATACATTTATGAATAGAAAAGTTTTCCATACAAAAACATAATTGTCGACCGATCACTCCTATGGCAGCTATATGTTATAGTATTCCGATCCGGCCGGTTTCAACATAGGTACTGCCTGCAGCAAAAATAAGGATCTGTGTCAAGTTTCATCACGATAGCTTTAAAAGTGAGAGAGACTAGTTTGCATAGAAACAGACGGGCATTGCTATATGGACTCGGCTATTCCATCTGATTCAGAATATATATACTTTGTTGGGTCGGAAAAGTCTCCTTCTGTCCATTACACATATCGAGACAAAATTATGATACCCCCTGCTAGGTATATAAAGTTATTTTTAAATTTCTTAAAGAAAATAAAGACTTTTTTATAAGGTGTTTCCTGTTTCTAGTATACTGCATCCCGAAAAAGTAGATCTTAAATTTTTTGCATTTATCTAGATCATTTTTGACAGCGATCCCTGTTTTCACTATACTTTATTTAATTAAATGAAAATGTTTTCTGAAGAGTTTACCTATAACAAAACCTGGGCCTATCTATCAGGGAATTCAAACTTGACCGTATTCTCAGCTACTCTCAACTTTGAATCTCTCTGAATGTTAGAAACAGTGATTATAATAACTGGCTTTTACCTTCCTTAGATAGAAAACATTGCAGAAAAACTTACATTCTGCGCTGATCCTTAAAACCTAGCCACTAAATCAAAAATCAGGCAAATTAGCTTGTGTAATGGATTTTTAAGCGATTCTGAACTGATCCTATCAGAAATTATCAAAATATTTTGGATAAATCAAGTAAGTAAGTAAAAGACAAAAGAAAACATAAATGAGAATTATAACAGGCTTTCCCGAAGGTCGAAATCAAGTAACTAAAACAGGAAAAAGTATGGACTGAATGTTATAACTTTTTGGTTTTCCTTAATTTAGCTGCTTTAGAAAGTATAAGAACTTTTCAGCTGAAATTTGGTATGTAGGTGCAATCAAGTCCAATTTAAAACTGGTTTTAGTACAAGTTAAATTTGGGCCAAAACGGGATACATTAAAGTGAGATAATAAATTATGAACTGGCTGTTCTGGCAGTTCTGGCTGCCTATTGACAGCTATCATTCAGGGGCTAGCTATACATAGATCTCACGATCCGTCACGGTACCGTCTCTAGCCCCCTCTGGCAACGCAAGGCAACGCAAGGCAGCGGCGCTGGCTTTTGTTCTTCTGGATACCAAGCCCGAAACGTCACTCCAAACAAAAAATAAAAGAAGAGAAATAATAATAAAAGCAGGAAAACCAACTTGGCCAAAGTATTTTTTGAGTAGCCGTCTCAACAGCGCCGCCGTTGCCTTTTTGACAGCCGCCTGGCATGTTCATTTTTATGAGCTGAAGCCTCGTCTTTTGGCTTTCTTCTCACCCCCTTCACCCCTCTACAATCAGCACTCCACCAGTGCATTCTTAGAAGCCATCGCGATTCATTCGCTGATTCGTTCTAAGACTTGCGGTATTTCTGGCTCTCTTCTACGCTGATTGAAGTCAACATTTCTGATTTTTTTCTATATATATTTTTTTGTAGGGCGTTTCATCTTTACTGATTACAAATTGAATTTTATTCGTTCGCTTTCGCACTGCATTGATTTATGATTTTTCTACAAAAATCATGCTCTATGTGGCTCCAAAGCTTGCACGGTTTTTTAATTAAGTCCAAGTGTGAGCTGGCTGGCAGCGTTTGATTTATGCTGCACAGGTTCTGTATAGTCGGTAGTATGGGCATATAATTAAAACTCATCCAATCGGACCATGGCTAGAAACGTCACAGCCAGTTGCAGCTTTCCCTTTGGCCAATACGAGATGTTGTCTTGGGCCTTTGGACATTGGACATTGCGTGCGATTGCATTACGGGTGAAATTTTGCCCGGCCAGAGGCTTTTCACTCGCGATCTTGAGACATTGATAACCTTTCTGCTTAGGTTTTGGCCTGGCTGGCTGGCCCCGGTCTAAACTGACATCATCAGAGCCAAATGCAAGCCAGCGAGCTGGCGCTGGCAATTTAATGCCGTTCCATTGGTTTTTGATTTGGTTTTGGTTTTGGTTTTGGTTTGGTTTTGATTACATAAATTTGGCGCCTGGCCGCGAATGCGGCTCCATTTGCATCTTCAAACGGAGTCGAAATCTGTGTCAGCTGTGTCTGGGGCTTTGGGGCGCGGCTCGGACATCGCCATATGTAATTACAATAACTGCAACTGCAACTGCATCAATGCAAATAACGCAGAATGTCTTGAAACCTGTCGCTTTTAATTAAAGGCCCCGACGAGAGGCACCCGGCTCAATGCCCCGACTCTAAGTAACTTTTCATGTTTTAAGTTATGCGCACAATTTTAAGCGACAGCAGCAACACCAACAATAACAACAACAACAACACTCACAACAACAACAACAACAACAGCCACATAAAAATATCTTTCGCATTTAGTCATAACTGCATTTAAAAATGTTTGACTGTTGTGTTATTGTTGGCAGTACTCGTATAAGCTCGCATTTATGTTACGGCTAGTATTTTATTTCGGACCATGGTCCATATGCAAAAAAAAAGTAGCTAAGAATGAGTTTGTTGAGCGTGCGCAACTACGAGACACCCTGTAGTCGTAGCGGTCTCCGCATCCCTTTCCTCTAGGATGTAACATAACTTCTTCAATAGCTTTGTTGTTTGCCATCCGATCATTATGAAATTTTAACTATAGCTTACATGTGACTCAAGAATTATGCATGTGAAAAATCAAGCTTATAACCTTAAAATTGTGTCTGTAATTAAGTTTTATCTATGGGGGAAATTTTTAGAAAAAAATGAAAAGAATCTTAAACTAAGTCTTTTATACAGGAACATGATCGATTTTGTGCCTGTAGCTCTGATAGTCACTGAGATCAGTGAGATCATACGGACAGACAGGCTGAAGGAGAGAAAGGGAAACAGACATATAGAGGCACAAGGCTAGATCGATTTGGCAGTAATATATACACCTTACAGGCTCAGAGCAGCCTCCTTCTGTCTCCTTAAAAACTGCACAGTTTTATAACCCCCTTTTAGCCATTTTTATTGGATACAGGGTGTCAAAAAGGGAAGGCGCCAGAGCCCAAAACCAATGGTCTCCCAACCCAGGTACGACCCACTTCTGTCATGTTGCACGATAAATACTTTGAGATTTATTGTTTGCCACAGTGGCAGGCATAATTACAATTTATGCCCCTTTGGGCCCCAGCAAACAACGAACAACCAACAGCCAACAACAAACAACAAACAACGAACAACAAACAAGCAACAACTTGTGCAATCTACAAGTAGTTGGAGAGCCCAAGTTCAAAGCGTGTGTTTGAGGAAGCTGTCACCAGAGACAAAGCCCATACAAATTTGTTGAGGAAGCTGTCTGACAGTCCGTTTACCTGTCTCACAATTGCCATTATTCTTGCGAGTATTGAAAGTGACTACGGACAAATTTACAACACCATGACGAACATGACGAAATTTTCATACCCTAGAAAATGAGCGATCAAATTGCTGTCCTCTTACAGCTTTCATGTGCTTTCAAAGCTAAGATGCTCCGCAGCAGCATGGAAGAACTTCTTAAGAACTCTATTCGGATCAGAAATGCTTGCAGGAGAGAAATTTCCAGCGCCGCCCATCCTAATGTTCCTTTATTAGGGAAGATATTCAGGATTGTCCAGCGGTCCCTCTAGTTTCCTTAATTATAAAAGCTATCCTAAAACCAACGACTTCTAAAAGTTCCTTTTACAGGACTAAGGTAAGTCCCATTCAATGCTGCACTCTAATTGGATTTGCTTCACAGCACTGTTTATAATTCTAAAAGCTATAAGCTGAAGCTAAGTTATAAGCTAATTATTTAAGCTCTTTTTGCTTTTAAAAGTTATCCGGATTAATCTGATATCTATAATAATTTACAGCTTATTAGTGTATTGCAAATTATGAGAATTTAAAACTTATGGTAAGTTAGGTTAGAATTGCTAGTAGGCTGATTTATCCTGATACGCTTTGTCCAACTTGATAGTAAGGATGAGATATGGGCTGTTCCGAAGATTTTCAAACTACTTGCCTAAGCAGCTGCTACCCCAAAGTACTACTTAGAAGAGTTAATCTCAGTTATCTATATTTTCCATTGCAGGTGAAATTGCTGGTCACTTTTTACTAACAAGCAGTGGAGGTTAAATATCTGCTCCTTCTTTGGGTTAACAGCACTTCAGATGAAATTTCAGGTCACTTCTTTTACTAACAATCACCGCAGGTGGAATTTCTGGTTACTTTTTTGGGTAATAAGCACTTCAGGTGAAATTTCAGCTCACTTTTTGAGGTTACAAATATACCAAGTGCGTAAAGACAATCTTCACCAAGGGTAGAACTAATATCAGTTATCGATATATCCCATTGGTGATATTTCTGGTCACTTTTTTAACTAACATGCACTGCAGGTGGAATTGCAGCTTCTTCTTTGGGTAAACATTACTTCGGATGAAATTTTGGGTCACTTCTTTTACAAACAAGCACTCCAGGTGGAATTTCTGGTTACTTTTTTGGGTAATAACCACTTCAGGTGAAATTTCAGCTCACTTTTTGAGGTTACAAACATTCCAAGTGAGTAAAGACAATCTTCAATATATATCCCAAAGTAGAGCTAATATCACTTATCAATATCTTCCATTGGTGATATTTCTGGTCACTTTTTTAACTAACATGCACTGCAGGTGGAATTGCAGCTTCTTCATTGGGTTACCGGCACTTCAGATGAAATTTTGGGTCACTTTTTTTACTAACAAGCACTGCAGGTGGATTTTCTGGTCACTTCGCTTACTAGCAAGCACTGCAGGTGGAATTTCAGGTCACTTCTTTTACCAACAGGCACTGCAGGTGGAATTGCAGCTTCTTCTTTGGGTTACAAGCATTCCAAGCAAGTTAATGAAACCTTCGCCAAGGGTATAACAACAATCAACTTTCGCATGCCGTTTGGGCCATTACATCATGTGAGTTTGAGCACTTGGGTGCTATTGTTGAGCACATAATTAAGCGCCGCTTAGCTTATGTAATTAATGTTGGCCAGACAAGAGTCAAGAGCTCAAGTCTAATGAACCTCTCTGCGTTTGCCCAGCTGCGTGTTGTGTTTGTTGTGTGTTTGGTGTGTGTTGTGCTGATTTATATGCGAGTTTTTGAGTGTTCGAACCGTCCAAATAGTGTTTTGTCACCGTGCCCGTCCACAATTCGATCGCGCACTTAAGCCTCGTTTATACGCAGGCTCTCCAATAGACCACTCATATATGTATTCGCATTTGAAGTCGAAGATGGAGTCGGTGCCGGAGCCGGAGTCGGAGTCGGAGCGGTACATGTGACATAAGTCGCCGGGTGTACGAGCATTGCCATGATATATGAATATGACAAAGCGACATGGACAACTTTATTGGCTCATGAAAAGCGCTGTCACTGCCTGACTGACATAAATCACGCGCAAAAACCAACCATTCGACGAACCCAGCGAGCCAAAAGCCAACGCAGTCAGCCCCAAAGCCCCAATCGCCAATCGCCGGCTGTTGATCGCTCAGGCCAAACAAGAAACCAAAAAATAAATCAAAAATCAATTTTCGTAAATGTTCAGCGGGAAAAAGAACAACGCGACGTGGCAATCTTAACTGTCATCCATCGCGAAGATCTCGATCTGGGCTTGTGTGGGTCTCACCAGCTCCGGCTAACTAGCACAGAAGACAACAGTGACTACTCTTAAATCAAATAAATAATATGAAAACAAATCTCTGAAGGCATTGCAAATACTAAAAAAAACATGGAGAAGGGGTGTCCTCCAAGTCCACAGCCGCTAATTACCCATAAAATAAAGTAAATGTCTGACGTTTGTCTAAAAGCCAATAGATATGAAAACTTGGTGACATTTTTAAATTAATTGCTTAGACAGACAGTAAACTTGATTAATTTTGTTGAATATGTAACAAACAAGCGCTTGGAGTTTTAAAATAAATGTTATCTAAGCATTTAATAATATGTTTTATATTATACTCTTCAAAAAAGTATAGAATATTGTTTATGTTTTGGGAGAAAGAAAGTTAGGAGGAGAATTTGTTTACCTTAACAGAGTGCTAAAGATTTCATCAATTGTATAAGGCACTAAAAGGAATGACATAAAATGCATATATTTATAAAAATCGGTTTGGTTTTGACAATTTTATGGTAGGTTGAACTCTTTAAAGAACATTCTCTATAAAGAAACAATCTCTAAAATACTTGAAAAATTAACGAAATGTGAACTTCAACAAATCAATAAGGTTGAAATGTCAAATCAATTTGAAGTTCAAATCTTGATCCAAAATGAATTCCTAACAAAAAATAGGGATGGTTTTAACAAATTTATGGAAGGTTGAAGTTCAGAAGGAACATTGAAATCGACGTCTTATCTATCTAGAAGACTTGACAAATAGCTGAAAAATGAATTCAGAGATATTAATAAAATAGAAATGCTAAATAAATCTAGAAGTCAAATCATAAACAAAAATGCATTCCCAAAAGAAGTTGGTTCGGTTGAGACAAAGTTATGGAAGGTTGAGAAGTAGAAGGATCTAGATCTAGAAGACATAATGTAGCCTAAAAATTAAATCAGAGATATGAATAAAATTGGAAAGTCAAATCAATCTAAAGGGCAAACCATGACCAAAAATGCATTTCTTATAAAAATCGGTTCAGTTTTGACAAAGTTCTGATAGACTGAAGTCTAAACACTTCGCATCTACTTCTGGGGTTATGTGGAAGGGAAGAAATAAATGATTACTTAAATTTAATAACTAATATAGTTAGGAGGCGCGAACAAAGATGCGGTTATAAGCTTGTTGTTTATATATTATACGAGTTAAGAATCAGAGTCTTATGTTTATCGGAAAGAAAGATCGATAATTGGGCTACTTGCATAGAAAGTTATAGACTTATAAGATTTTACTTAGTAGTAGAAATAATACAACTTACCTGTCTGCAGGAGTGTTTAATCTTCATTCTCGCTTTTAGCAATTAAAGTAACTGAAAGTAATTGAAAGCAGAAACTGAAAGTCATTCAATTACATGGTTAGAGTTAGTTATTTTAAATCATAGTCATAGGCTTAGTAGACCAACAAGTGAGGGACTACGTCATGATAGAGTCAGAGCTTTTATTAGTTGCATATGAGTGGGACTTAAAGGCAACGCCACCTATCGGTCGGACGAAGCGTAGTCGGACACGCCATCTAGACACGCTATAAGCACACACTTACGACTATATCCTGGTAGCCAGCCGTATGTACTCATATTTAGCCTATATTATTAGGACTTGTGTTTTTTGTTTGCAGCAGAACTGGAACCCTTTAGCCTATAAAATGTGCGCCCAACGCGCATGACCTCAACAATTTGGTTCACTTGAAGTGCAAACGCACACAAAGCTACACCCAAATGGCTAAGGAGCCAAAGACACGAACCGAGGTCCTGTTGCGTGCCCCAGTACGAGTACAACAATACAACAATAACAACGAGTGCTCATTGTATATGTAAGTAGTTGTTGTTACCAAATGGCCAACGGCCAACTGGCCGGACTGGCGGACTGACTGGCGAACTGACCCTTTGCAACCAGCCTGTTCTTTTGGGTCAGTTCAGTTGCGTTGAGTTCGTGAGCAAAGGCGGGCGCGTTGTTCCATTCATATTTCAAATAGTTTTTTTCTATATCAGTTCACTTTACCGATATGATTTGGATATTATACGTTTAGTGTTCAGAGCTATATATAGACATGGGCTGTGCCAGCAGCACTCCAATGGTGGCAACCGCGGGCAGCGAAATGCTGAAAGCCGCCACACATGCGGCAGACGATGTCAAGAAGCAGGGGGAAGCGGCCGTAGAAGGTGTGTGAGTGTGTGTGAGTGTGTGTGAGTGTGTGTGAGTGTGTGTGCTTGTGGTTGACATTTAAAAGCGCATTTCTCAATACACACATGTGTGTGCATTCGAAGCCCTAAAAGTGTGCTACAAATGTTGAAGCGTCGACGTATACTTAATATTTGAATTGTGCGTGACGGCAAATCAATCAAAATGCTTCATTATCCTAATAAAGTGTGGGCAAACAAACTGACCTTCGGTCCGAAATTGCACTTAGACGTTATTATTGTGTACCTGGAAGTTTATTGAACTGACGCCTGGGTTTTTTTTATGCCACACACATTATGAGCCACATTATATGGCCAAATATAATAAAGGACAATTGGCCGGGCCAGTAGGCAAAAGCTGCGTGTTCTGCGTTTCAGCACACTTTTATGGGTTGCTACGGTGTGTGTGAGTGTACTTGGCCTTATATGTGTACTACTATATAGTACTTACATATTTATATTAAAAGCATATGAAGAAAAAACGAGTTTCTTGCGTGACTAAATCGTACAGCAAATTGGAGCACTGCTTTTACTTTAAATAATATATCAATTTACATATAGCTGTTGCCAGCATTTGGCTGTGGCGAAAAGAACATTGATTGATTGATTCACTCTGCCAAATTAACCAAAACAAAATAACCCAAGCTAAAAGAGTTAAGTGGAATAAGTAACCTTCAATTAAAGGAGTCCTTGCTAGAAACAACACAAAGTGAATTATAATACATATATCACACTTTAAGAGTTAGGGCGCCAAACTACCATGAAACTGATTAATTATTTAAACAGTTGCGAGCTGAAAATCATTATCATAGATCTAAATTTCATGGGGTTTGATTGTTTACTACATTTAAAACTATTACTCTACCAATTTTGAACCCAATTACAGACTTAAAGCACAGACTGTACCAATCACATAGGTCTTAAGCAGTTGGCATTCATTTAGTTAATCCAAATATCGATTAGGAGCAGCCAGTTTGATTGACGTGAGGTTAAGAACCTGCTAATCGTTATCAAGATAATCCATGTTAACAAAATGCCTACAATTTGTTTTCCAGGCGCAACTGAAACGCTTAATGCGACTCTGGACACGGCCAAGGATACTGTGAGCACGGCCGTGGCAGGGATAACCAATGAGCTGGGCAATGCCTTCAAGGAAGGCACTGGGGCACTGGACGAGGCCAAGCACAAGGTAATGGAGGGCTTGCACATGGAAGCAGCTAAGGCGACCGAGAACGATGCTCCACCGAGTACTTCGAGAGCGGTCACACCAGTACTGGAGCCAGATGCGGACAGTCTGAAGACGTCGACACCGGAGCCGGAGATTGAGCGTGCGCTGGCCAACAGCTCGGAAAATGAGGAGGAGGGGCCGCCAACGCCAAAGCCTTCGCTGCAGGAGCTGGCCGAGCTGAGCGCACAGGTGGGCGAGCCGAGTGCTGCTGTGGATGCCACGGTGGCAGCTGTAACAGCAGCAGGGGCAGCAGCTGAGGCAGCAACAACGCAGGCTGCCAACCAGGAGTAAGTAAGCCTAGAGAGCACCCGCCTCATAGAGCCACCTCGTAGAGCCACTGAATCAATTGTAGAACCCGCCTGCACCCAGAAGTATCCGCGTAGTTTGTACCGTAGCTTTTGTAGTTGTAGCTCGAAGTTAATACCATATCTAAATACTTATCTTATATACTGCTCTCTTTTTCTTCCTCTACAACAATATGTAAATTGTAAATAAATAACTTTTAACGCTATGTACATATCATATACTCTGCATTTGTTATTATTGCGAGCTAGCAAAAATATCTAACTAACAAGATCAACAGCAACAAGTCTTGTACGTAGTATTGGTAATATCTTAATCTATAAACACAAACACACTGATTTACCCAGCTTCGGACTGTCGAAGTTAACGAAAACTCTTGCATTACTTGAAATCACTGAATAATATATAGACTTGTAAATTGATTCTATTTAAGTCTTGGAAGATATACATACATACATGTATCCAAATAATAACATTGTCTGATCAAACCTTAGCACAAACCCTTCGGAAAAGGAAGTATCCTCATAGGATAATTCTGTTGTCTGCTGGAAAGTCGGAAATATCGATGGTGACAAACAAGAATGCACCATCGATACTATCGATGATGTCATCGATACTAGCGATATTGTAATCAATATTTTCGATATTGTCATTGAATCTTGTTATCAATATTATTATCAATATATTCTATAACGTGATTGATACTATTGATACGGGTATCGATACTATCGATATTGGTATTGATACTAGCGATATTGGCATCGATACTTTCGATATTGATACTGTTTATATTGGCATCGATATTGGTATCGATACTATCGATATTGGTATCAATATGATGGATATTGGTATCGATACTATGGATACTGGTATCGATATTGTAATCGATATTATTAATATTGTTATATATGTTTTTGACATTGTCACTGATACCATCGATATCGTTATCGATTATATCGACATTGTTATCGATAATATCGATATTTATATCGATATCAACGAAATTGTTGTCGATACTAGCTATATGTTTATCGATACAAAGCAATACCTAAGTATTGCAAGAGTTCAACTAAGCATACCTTACACACACTCCATACAAAATACTCAAAGTCAAGCAAAGAATCTGTTACTAACACTTATACATACACACACACACACACATCCCTCTCGCAAACACTCGTACACACACCTGTAGCAGTCGTTGGTTTCGACGCGTGGAGAGGGAGGAGGAAGAACGCCGCCCAAACACCACCGAGTGGGAAATGTTGGCCGATCAGTTGGCCAAGAGCCGCAAGTTTAAGCCCTACGAGAGCTTTGCGCATAGCCAAAATCAATTTTCAGTGTACAAGGACTACACCAGCCTGAGAGACAAGCCCGGCCACTACGATGGGCATTTCAGCGGTGGCAACTCGCAGTCGAGCGCCTCTCAGTCGCAGTCGGACCTGTCCAGCGGCCACCTGACACCTGCCCCGCCCACCAGACGGGGCCAGCGCGATTATGCCAAGTTCGTTGGCTCTGAGCAGCCGGGCAGTGTGTCGCGTGCCAGTTCCAGGCTCTCGAATGTGGGCGGTGCCAGTGTCAGGACCTTTGACTATAATCCACAACGCGACCGCATCAGTCTTCCAATTGCAGGCAACGTTGGCAGCCGGGCAGGCAGTCGGGCTGGCAGTCGAGTGGGCTCGGCGGTCAACGGACGCAGGTCCCTTTGGGCCAGGGGGAAACCGGAAGTGTTGCCAGAGGAGCCAGTGTCCCAAGTGCCACTTAGAAGAAGCAGCATGGCCACAGGACTGGGTCTGCCTCTGCGTGCTGCAAGAGAGGAGCGTAATCTTCAGCCTTATAGATCAACCTCAAATCTGGCCACTTCCCCGCTGCCACTGAAGAAGCAGAAGGACAAGACAAGACTGTCAACAGCGGATACCTCTGAAAAGCACCTGCCTGGAAATCGTCGACCTAGTGAGCCGGCATACAAGGACATCCAGCTCATAAGATCTGATGAAGTACGTAGTACTTCAAAGCCACTGAAACACGCCAAGGACATCAGTCACGCAGGAAAGCAAGACAAGGATCTAAGTGAGACGTTTAAATCGATTGTGCAGGCTTCCCCCACCGACATTAGCACTGCTCAGCTCCTGGCCACGCCCTTGACGGCTGTCTCAATGCTACACAGCCCTGCCAAGGACAAGCCACATATGGATAAATCCCCAATCTTTACAAGCTTCAACAAGCCGTCGCCTTTGGTCTCGCGTGCAGCGACTTTCATTGCAGAGCCAAAAGAAGGTCCAATGAATGTTAATGCTGCTTTCAAAGCTGCCACGCCCACAATAAGCCCACAACAACACACGCCCTTAAGACTCAATACTGCCGCTTCGAGAGCTTCGCCTTTTCTTTCTAGGCTAGCAGAATTGCAGCAGGACCCTGATCCCGTTCTTCAACATACCTCGCCTAAGACAAGCACTACAACGACACCCAAGAGAACCTTCTCCGTGCACGTCACTCCTTCCAGGACCAAGCCAAATGCTGAACAATCATTTGGCTCAACTAAGTCCAAAATGCAATCACCTGCCGCCTCGCGTGCTTCCTCCCGCCTGTCCTCAAACAGTAGCACGGATGTGATTATACGACCCCTGAGTCACCTGAACACTCCCAGCGCTGCATCCCTGGCTTCCGATGATATTGTGGTAACTGAGTACGAAGACGTCGACCTGGAGACTGCCCTGGCACGCCTGAGCGACTGGCGAGGCTCAACTACCACACTGCGTTCCATTCGATCTTCCAGCTCTAATTTGGGTCGCATTTCAAATACCTCAGTCCGGCTAGATTCGCGACGCACTTCACCCTGGCTCAGACGCTCCACGGATCCCACCAACGGCAAGGAGAACAAGGCCTTTTCCGGTTGTGACATTGTGGAGCTGCCTTCACCGGCAAAGACAACCCATCCGCACCTCGAGCGTTGTGATATATGTTGTACAGAATTTGTGATGAATACGTAGATACTACGTAAGTACAATAATTGCTTTATAAGGCTATTTAGTACAAAACATTTCAATACTTTGAGAAAATACGCAACTTCCTTTATAATTCCCTCTCCTTAATAAAATTATATTGATATTTATTAAGAAGTTATATGTATTGATATCTATATTTAAAATATACTTTATTATTATATCTTGAAACATTTGTTATTCCCATTTTTCTAATTTAAATAAAGAAAATGTGTTTACTAACTAGTAAAGAAACTGAAAATCATCATAACTGCCATCTAAATTTAAATACTTTTAATGTGAAAATTTGATGAACATAGAAAAAATTCTATGCTTACAAAACTAGAAGCATTAAATTTTAATTCAAAATAATAAGCTACATTAAATTATTGAAAGAATAAACCCAACGACTTTGGCCTTAAAATTAAAATATATAAACTACCCTTCTGGGCAGAAAACTGTTGTATGAAACTTGAAAAATCTTCTCCCACCCGTCACTACGTACGCAAAAAAGCCTTAAGGTCAAATTTTTGAGAGGAGGTTTTTGTTATAGTTGGTTCTAAGTTCTTTATACCCTTTACAAAAACTTATAAGGCACAGGAAGGAATATAGTGAAAAGTTATATTTGTTTATTTCCTGCCTTCTCTTCCATGTGTCACAGCGAAGTGTGGCGGGGTACAAAAAATATTTATATATTAATGACACAAAAATCTTAAAGGGTTCTAAATCATCATCAACTTCTTTAACAGAAATTAACCATTTCCGCAAAATATTTAAACTGTTTAAAAATGAATTTGGTAATCAATTAACTTATTGTATTTGTGCACAGAATTATAACCTTTTTGTAAGCCTGTGTCATTTGCAAGACAAGCCTTGACTAAACAAATATCATTTTGAATAGAAACCCTAACCAAATGGTCATTATAAATTGGCTAATTTGAAAATTGGCACCCACAACCGATTGGGAATTAGCCTTTGTGCAGCAATATAATTATTTATGTAGATATAAAGTTTTGTTTGTCTAATTGATGACTTAATAACAAACAAAAAAATGGAATTGTTTATCATTGCCGTTCACTCAATTATTCTGCCACTTGAAGTTTCGGTTGTGGGGTTTTTTATGGTTCGTTTTATGTTTCATGTTTCACGTTCCACATGCGCCACGTCTGCCGTCCGTGACTTAATGAACTATTAACAGCAATGATAGTAATTTGTTGTTGCAGCCGCAGCGGCAGTGGCAGCGGCAGCAAATGAAATTGCTTTCAGGCAACAGCAATGGCAACAGCAACAAGCAACAAGCAACAGCAACTAGCAACAGCAACAACAACTTGTCTTCATGGCACTTTTTGGCAAACAAATAGACAATTCAACAAAGCGACATGCAGACAAATGACTACAGCAGAGCAGCAAGAGATGTATGAATACGAATGTGAATACGAATGTGAATACGAATACGAATGCGAATGCGAATACGAATAACTATTTGCAGATAGTCAAGCATTTTGCGGGGGTGTCATATCGTTAGACCCCGGCACCTGTAGCCTCAGCCTCAGCCTCAGCCAGCAGCCCGCAATTGGCTCTGCAACTATTTTGGCACGATTTTCAAATTACGTACATTGACTCGCAAAATGTTTGGTTTATGCCGCAATTAATTTCCAGGCGGAAGAAGCAGCAGCAGCAGCGGCAGCAACAGCAGTTGGAGTCGCAACACAAGTGGCCCCCAGAGGTGGTTCAGTTGCTTGTTGAAGGAGTTGGAGTTTAACTGAAGTTGAAGGTCTTTTGTTAGTGTGTTGTGTTGTGTTGTGTTTGTTTGTGTGGCGTGACATTGAAAGTGAAAGAACAAGTTTTATTTTTTGGACGCCGCGGCGTCAGCGATTGCAACAAGCATTTCTATTTTTAATGACTGTGACTTTTACAAGGCAATACCATTCAGCATTCGTCTATCAGAGCTGCGGCTGACTGACTGTCTCTCAGCTGTTTGTTTGGTTCATTGAACGCGCCACGCATACGAGCAAGCTGCCACAAGCAACCAACAACCACAAACAACCAAACACTAATGATCTATGAAGTGTAAGTGTTTGTACTTTTACTTTCATTTATCATAAATGGAGGCGTCATTTGTGCTCAAGACAGTTAAAATTAGCAGTGCAGCGAGTTACATTTTAGCACTTCATTTGTTGTTGTGGTAAAACTAGCTTTTAATCAAATTTACATGTGCCAACAATGTTTAAGCCATACGCACTGTGGGCCGTGCCACAGCAGCAGCAGTGGCGGCAACAGCAGCGTAAATTTGATTTATGCAATTGTTTGTTAGCCACCAGCTGATTTGTTTATATGTGCAACGACAGCAACAACCAGTAACAACAACAACAACATGGCAAATCAATAAGTTTATGCAACACGCGGCTGATTGTAGATTTTTGGGCGATAAAATCAAAAGACAGCCAGAAGACAATGGCCATAACTGTGTTGCAGGCTTCCGCTACAAGTTGCTACAGTTTTAAGCAGCAACAGTAACAGTAACAGCGGCTGTTAACATTAACAGCTTGCTGTTAACATTAACATTTTTCGACCAAAACAAATTGGTCTAATACAAATTGATATTCAAAGATTTTTGGCGGCTGCGCATGCGATTTTTCAATTAATATTGCAAGTGGCAACTTGCAAGCGGCAACTGGCAGCGTGCAACGCACTTGGCTGACTTGGCAGACCTGGCAAAAATAGCAATCATTTGTTAAACCAAAATATTTCTAGCTGGCCGGCTGTGCTTTCGTTTGGCCTTTTGGCTAACATTTTGCATAACTGCGGGTCAAGACGGAAATGCAAGACGTTGCCAGCCATTAATAATTTGTATTTGTTTTATATGTATGTATGTATGTGTGTACCTGTTGCAACAACAACAACAACAACGTGTACATCTTCAATGCGTTTCGAGAGCCTTTTGTTTTTAATGCAGACTGAGCACAAAAACGTGCCACAATCCACAATCCACAAAAAAAAACATCTGCCTGTTTAGCCGACTTGGAGTTTTATGTGTGTTGTTTTTTTTGGGTTTTTGGCTGGCTTTTCGGTAGCCGAGGCATAATCCAAATTAAATTGTCAAGAGAAATGACAATTCAATATACATAACAGCAAATCTTGTTAAGCAAATGCGAAGGAAAATTCAAAATAAACATAAAGCACTCTGTCATCTGAGGCTCTCCACAAGCGAGAAGACTTTGCGCTCCTCGTAAGCGTAAAAGCCAAATGTCAAATTAAACTGTCAGAGCGACTTTTAACCCATTTTGTTGTTACTGTTGTTACTGTTGTTGTTGTTGCTGTTGTCGTGGGCCATTACATAAGCTACTTATCAGCTCTGATAACTGGAAAACTCTCAGCATACAGCCAGAGTATGTGCATGAAATATTAATGGCATAATGCATGTTGTGCCTGTATGTGTGTGTGTGTGTGTGTGTGTGTGAGTGTGTTCACAGTGCGTAGGTGGCTTGTGCGGTCAAGCGCATAAATCAGTGCGACAGTCGGACATTCAAGCATTCAGTCATTCGCTCATTCAGGCATTCGGGCATTCGCTCATGCGTCAGCAAACAAAAGACTTAGGCAACGAACGCGACGCGACGCGACGCGACGCGGGGCGACGCTGTTGCAACAAAATGCGTTTTATGTGCTATGCCACATACAACATATATATATATATGTACATATATAGATGTGTGGCAACAGCTGCATCTGAAACAAGCATATTCTTAGCCACATGCATGAGACTGCCTCTGAGCTCTGCCCCTACCCCAGTTCCTGTTCCAAACTGAACTCCGCTAATTCGTGACTACTTTGTTGTACTTTGTTGCTGTGCAACTGCCAGCCAAAGGCCCTAAATATAACAATAATAGTAAACAGAATGCTCTGAGACGAAGGCTGCATGCACTTTAGAAGTGCTACAGGATGTGGCATAAGATATGCTGAGGAAGCATAAATTTGAAAAGAGTACAACTATTATCAAAGCTAGTTTTAATTAAATGCACAAATTCATGATCTATAATAAGCAGAACATACTTTACTGGATTAAATTAAATTGAAATAATTCGAAATATTATAGAAAAATCACAAGATATAATTAAAAAAATAATAATTGAAAAAAGGGAAATAATTGTAAAAAAAGGTTAAATAAATAGAAACATTAAGAAAAAATTCTAATTACTTAAATGTATAATACATTAAGCATTTAATTTAATAATATATAAAACGTTTGTTTAAGAGGGAGGATTTGACTGAAGACGCGGGTGGGGAGTAAAAATATTGGTGTGTTTTTGTATGAGTGTATTTATATTTAAGTTGGATCTTCAGTCCACTATTCAATATTATGCACTAAGTACGCCAGAACCAAACATTTCTCTGTAGAAGCAACGCTGCAACTTAGAGCATTTGACTTGGCCTTAAGGCCTGGTATAGCCAACTTCATTACCAAGCTGTTGTACCCAAAGTCGGGCATACTGACAACTTAACGACTGCAAGAAAAATAAAAGCAAACGCAAATTGAGGGAGTCGGGAGTCGGGAGTCGGATGCTAAGCTCTTATGCCAAAGGCTGTCAAAGGCTGCCAGGCCCAACAAAACTGCAAACTTCGGGCCATTGCTGAGCTGCTACTGCCGCCGTGTGAGTCATGTGCTAGATCATATTTAAATATATACAAATATGCTTATAAACATACTATATATGTGGCGCATATGGAGAGCCAGGCACTTTACTTTTGTTTTCAAAGACTTCACAGTCCCAATCCCAGTTTCAGTTCCAAAAACCCCAACAGTTATTCCCAGTTGTCAGTTGGCTGGGCTTGTTTCAGTTTCAGTTCGGTTTCAGTTTCGGTTTTCAGAGTTTTTCTTCTTCAGCAGTTCGACAGCATTGGTTGTCGCCGACGACAAAGATAGAAATCGCATGACACGATCTTGTAGCCCGAAACAGGCGCCAGTAACCCAGTTTTCAGGTTTTGGCAACGACCACAACGACACAGGCAGAGGCAGAGCCAGAGACAGAGGCAGAGACAGAGGCAGAGACAGCGACAGCGACTCCCTTGGCCAAATGAAAATGAAACGTTTTGGGCATAAATAAATAATGACAATACTCGTACTCGTACTCGTACAACAGCCACCAAAACAGGCAACAACAAATGATCGCAAAGCCCCTAGCTTGCCCCCCTCTCTCTCTCTGCAGTGCTCGTATTTGCATTTGTTTTTGTTATTGTTTGTTGTTCGTTGTTTGTTGCTCGTTGTTGCTGCGGCATTTGGTTGTTTGTTTCAAGTTGTTGTTTGAGCCCAGGCCTAACAAGCGGCCCCAACGTCTGCCCATTGTATGCTCTCGCTATTTTTTTGTGGCATTTTTCTAGATTTGCCAACCACCCCCAAAAACATGCGCTGAACTCTGACATCGCCCAAAAGACTGCAGTGCCACACAACTGCTCCCATTGCTCTATCTCTGTGTATGTGTGTGTGTGTGTGTGCCTGATTGGCTACACTGCACAAAATTGGCTCGCCTTGAGCCATCCAGTCAGCGGTGCATTGAACTTCAAAGCCAAGCCCATAAATTGATTGATTTCGCTAACAATGAACGCTGATTTATTGTATCGCCTTTGCTCAATTCTAAGCGGCTCAGCGGTTTCACTTTCGTTGACTGACTGTCCGTCAGTGACCGTCACCCACTCGGATAACATCGCACTGGCAGATGGAGATGGTGGAAGCCACTGAGAAAGCGATGTGGATGTGGATGCACCCTACGCGTCGGTAGCCGGAGCCTCGTACCCATCAGACGACAGCCAGCCATGTCAAAAGTTGCATTTTCTACAACAAATCAAGGTGACTGGACATCAAGATAAAAACATAACAAACGATTTGACTAAGCCAAACAGTAATAGGCTCCAACCACAGCAACTACAACAACTACAACAACAGCAACAACAACAAGAGCCGCCAAAACATTGCACCGCCGACCGTTATTGTTATTGCTATTGCTACGAGTATTACTATTGCTATTGGCCTGGCTCCTTCTCCTTCTCCATCTCCTTGAGCCGGGCGCACCAAATTTGGTGCGAAACTGAAGCTGCGTTGTCGCAGTCGCCTTCTTTTCTCCTCGCAGGCTGTCGTGGACATCGCACAGTGGTTCAAAACTGAAGCTTAGCTAAAGGAAGCACAAAAAGAAGCTTGCAACTGTGCTCGACTGAAAATAGGTTCGAAATTTAATAGAGGAACATACAATTACCAAAAGTGGATTTGAAACAGCTTTGGAACCAAGCTGAACATACTGAACAGAAGTGAGAAGAGACAACAAAGTTAACATGGAGGCTATATTAGTGCTGCTCAGATTACATGCGATTAACATTGAAATTTAAATGCCCAGAATAAGTTTAGAAAGTATATCGTATAATGGTGAGTAATGATGAAGAGTAAGTTTTGAAATGTTAAGGATCCTTCCTCAGGAAAGTATTAAGTATAAGGTGAATAAGGATGAAGAATTTGCTATAAAAAGCTAAGGACGGAACTCAGGAAACTATAGTTTCGCATAATGAAATGTGTGTTTTAATGATGAAGAACTTGCTTTCAAATGTTAAGGAAAGAGAGAAACTATATTATATAATATTAAATAAAGACAAAGAAGTTGAAAGGGTTGGGAAGGACCTCACGAATCGATATCGTATAATGGTGAATAAGGATGAAGAATTTGCGTTAACAAGTTTAGGAAGGAGCTCAGGAAACTATATCATATAATGGTGAATAAAGATGAAGAAATTGCTTTGCAAAGTTAAGGACGGAACTGAGAAAACTATATCATTAATGGTGAATAAGGATAAAGAATTTGAAAGGTGAGGGAAGAAACTCAGGGAACTATATCGTATAATGGTGAATAATGAAAAGAATTTGCTTTGAAAAGTGAAGGAAGGAACTCAGGAAACTATATCGCATAATGGTGAATAGTGAAGAAGAATTAACTTTTAAAAGTTAAGGAAGGAACTCAGGAAACTATATAATGGTGAATAATGATTGATTGAAAATCTAAGGAAAGAGATAAAACTATATTATATAATATTAAGTAATGACAAAGAATTTGAAAAGTCCAAGGAAGGACCTCTGGAAACTAAATCGTATAATGGTGAATAAGGATGAAGAATTTGCTTTGCAAAGTTAAGGAAGGAACTCAAAAGGTAGCTTTCAATATACTGATAAAATGAAGTATATATAATGTGCGCTATTTATTTATACAGTAAGTATTTCTAAAGTTATAAGCTCATTCACAAAATATATATATTGTAACCTTTACATATCAGTTAGGCACCTTAGACATCACCCACATTAAGGATTCACGGACATTGCGCCACTGTGCGTGCGTCGTGGCTGTCGTCGTCATATTGAAATTGAAAATAAGAATCGTATTTGGTAATTGCAATGAAAGCGAAAGGAGTGAAAACTTTTTGTAGTAGTAAGTACGAGTCGAGTACGAGTACGAGTACGAGTATGTATACATAGTTTTTTGGTCACAAAGATAGATCACCAAGGATTGCAGTGGCGGCCACTTTCTATACACACACTGACACACACACACTTACACTACACACACTCATGTTCAGTTCAATGACACAAGGCACCACAGATCAGAGCTGGCCATCTGAAGTGGACTTGTGCTGGGGCCCAACACTTATCGCAGCTAAGCCACTAAATAGCAATAACAACATCAAAATACCAATCGAAACCTTTTGACATTTTTATCACGCACAGCCAGCCGAATGCTAATTGACCTTGACATGCGGAAGATTTTATTATACATTTGTTGTTGTTGCTTTTTTCGAATGCGTGAGGCGATTTGCGGCTGATGCACTTCAAAGCCAAACGAAAGACTCAGGCAACGAACTTGAGGCACTGACAGCGAAGAGAAGGCCCTGGCTGCATTTGGTTGTTGCTGTTGTTGCGGCTGTCTTGTTGCAACATAAAGGTGATCGCAAACACTCGTACGTGGTGTTAATTGCAATTGAATTCAGTGTGACCAGATTGCGTAAAGCTTGTTTAACAGCCAGATAAACTTTTACATTTATTTTTTTAATGAAATGTTTCATTTAATTTTTTCGTTGTTGTTGTTGGGTTATTCCAATTATGAGCAAGCAAACAAATTTCTCGATTATAAGTAGCTCTGAGATTCGAAAAATAATTAAACTTGATTGGTTTTTTTGTGGTTTTTCTTATCTCGTTTTTTCCGCATGCGGTCACACTAATTAACATACAACAACCTTTGACAAGTGCATATTAAAAATGTAATAAATAAACAAAAAAGTATATAAAAGTGCAACGCGAAGTTTGGTGCCGGGGGGGGGGCGACACTTAAACTGACACCAGTCGGGGTGCAGGGGGTCGCGGCAGGCGTTCGAGAGGCGACACTTCACCTTGAGTCGCGTTGCAAGTTGTGGCTGTCGTTATCGTTGTTGTTACTTTTGACTTTACAGCCTTTCGGCAACAACTTTATTTTGTTTGCCGACTTTAAACACTCGAGGCTATAAAATGAAATTTTACTTACTACGCGCGGCATTCAAACGAAATACACAGTATGAAAAAACGAAACTGGCGCCAAGGTTGCCACAAACTTGCCACTTGATTTCACAGCTCCTGGAGAGCTGCTCCCCCGCCCCAGCCCGCCCCTCTTCTTTACTGTCTGCAATTTAGCGACACTTTGTGACATATTGGCACTAAAATTGATAACTCTATTGGCCATTTGGCTGCCGGCGGGCGCCCGTCAATTGCTCACCTGTTGATTGATTTTGCTGATTGCCAACGAGTTTTCCATTTGCATTTTGCATTTCACATCCCACATTTATGCGTATACATGTATATTTACCGCGGCCAATTATAATTATTTTCGTTGAGGCTGCTCTCACCTGCCTTCTGCCACCTGCCACCTGCCACCAGTCACATCATCACAGAATGCGCCGCATTTTGTCAACATGAAGAAAAACGAAAGTCAGCTGAAATAACTGAGTTGACTAACTGACCAACTGACTGCCAGCAGCAGCAGCTCTCACAAAAGGCCAACTCAAACAGGCCTCGTTGTTTTATTGCATGTTGCATGTTCAATAAACGACCCAGACCTAGACACAGACCCACAACACGTGCGTCCGCTTAACCCATAAACAGCCACAAACTGTTCAAATAGATAGACTTTTGACTGAGGGTCCTTTCCAAGCATTCGACACTTCAAAGTTTAGTTCAATTGTGAAAAGCAATTAGGAAATTTATTAACTTTCAATGGGACCAAATGAAGACTATAGTCCCTGACATTTCACTTTGTACACCCTTGCAGAGTCTATTATAATTTTGTCGCGAAATGTAGGAGACGATTCCGACCCCACAAAGTATATATTTTTCTGATCAGCATCAATTGCCAAGTGAATAAAGCGATGTCCGTCTGTTTCTATGCAAAGTAGAATCTCAGTTTTTAATCTATCGTAATGAAACTACGCACAGACCCTCCTTTTTGCTACAGGCAGTACATATATCGATACCGGCCGGATCGGAATACTATAACACATAGCTGCCATAGGAATGATATGTTGAAACGTATGTTTTTGTATGAAAAACTGTTTTGTTTATAAAGATATCCTTACCAAAGTCACCTTGATTGAGATTTTAAAAAGTCTATATATTCGTACCAAACTTTAACCAAAATCTGTTTACTATATCGCATAGCTGCCATAGGAACAATCGGGTACATAATGAGTTTTTGTATGAAAAACTTTTTTGCTTTTAAAGATATCCTTACCAAAGTCACCTAGATTAAGTTTTTGACAAGCTTTTATATATTCTGATCAAATTTGGTCTAAATCGGACCACTATATCACATAGCTGCCATAGGAACAATCGGGTACACAATGAGTTTTTGTATGAAAAACTTTTTTGTTTATAAAGATATCCTTACCAAAGTCATCTTAGATTAAGTTTCTGACAAGCTTATATAATTTGACAAAATTTGGTCAAAATCGGACTACTATATCACATAACTGCCATAGGAACAATCGGGTGAAAAATGAGTTTGAAAAAAGTATGAAAAACTTTTTTGCTTACACAAATATTTTATCCAAACTTAACAATTGAGAGTTTTATTATACTTAAGGTAGTTTCCTATAATTTAATCAAAATCGGAACAGATTTTGATGTAGTTCCCATAGGAACAATCAGATGAAAATTGAGTTTTTATATATAGTAAAACATTGCTGCAAGGCTATAAAACTGGGCACGCCTAAGATAATCCTTCTTTTAATTTAAGCCTTAAAAGCACATTAAAGCTTTAAGCAACATTAAGCTGTTAATATAATTAAATGGGCTATAAATTGGAAATGTTAAATTAACACCAAGAAAGATTTTAAAACTAGAAAGAAACACATAAAAGTAACACTCAATAAAATATAGACTCATCTGCTATTTTTCTGAGATATTTTGCTTATCTGAAAGCACATTAAAGCGATATTTAATGTGCTTTTAAGTTGAATAAAATGGACTACAGTCTAAAACAGGAACAGCTTAAGAGTATAAGAAACTTAAAAGCTTCAAGTCAGACTAATTTTATGGCCTGAACACTTAAGGCCGCAGGTTAGGCTAAAAGCCAACAATTTGTTAATAGGACTAATCAAATTTTTAGCATTAATGCACGTTTTATATAGTATAGAGCTATTGAGTTAAGATTGATGCCAAATGCGAAAGCAATTGATGACATTTTGAGTCGCTTTGAAGAACTTTCAATTTCAGTGGAAAGCAAACAGCGGGCCAAGGTGCAGTTATGCAGATGGTTGTAGACCTTGTCCGTCAATCTTCGTTGTTGTGGTGAATGTGATTGTGCGGACGGACAGCCAATGGAAGGGGAGGGGACAGACGAACGTTTGACGAACGTTTGACGAACGTTTTGTTGGCAACAATTTGCATAGATTTTCGTTGCATTTTCTAATTTGATTGCGTTGTAGATTTTATTATGAAAGTTGTTTCTAGTTAGACATGCTGAAAGTCTTGAGCTGCTCTCCAGTGCATGTTGCCGGCAATTGAATACAACAACAAAAACCCTTTTTCATGTTGCCACAACATTTGTTTTGGCTATAACAGATACAACAGCAACAACAACAACAATTGCCAGTGGCGGCGCTTTGGCTTTGTACTTGTCTCTGCTGCAGTTTTTTGTTGCTGTTGCTGTTGTTGTTGTTGTTGTTGCTTTAGTTGTTTCCTATTAACGATAAAAATCACATGACACGAACTGGTTGGCGATTTGGCCTCGGCTGCAGCTTCAGCTTCGAGTGCAACTTCGGTTTCAGCTTTGTGTATTTTATTTTTTTTTATTTTATTTCATTTTTTTTGGTATTGGTATTGGTATTGGCTTTGGCGCCGGCGCCACTAACCCAGTTAAGTCCTCCACAGAGCTTTGCGTTGGCCAATTATGCCACATTAAAGGCAGTCGCCTCTTATCGCACAGGATAAGCGGGCCCAGGGACTGGGGATGGGCCCCTGATTCAGGCTCGGCTGCACATTACGCAACGCCAGCGTCAATTAAATCAGTTTTACTCCAAATATTTTACGGCAATGTCAACAAAGGGGCGGGGGCTGAGGGCCCAAGCCCGTCAACCCGTCGACTAAATATATGGCTTAATATATTGACAAGGGCCGCACACGGCCCGTACACCTTTGTGTACGGCTGGCCACGCCTGATTGAATTTATGTCTGCCCTGCATTGGGCTCCAATTGTTTACACAAAACTTTCACAAATTAACCCAAGCCCAAAACTGTGAGCCGTACAACAAAAAGCTGCATCGACTTGTTGCACAGGCGACTCGATTAAAATACTGCAAGTTTAATTGGACCCAAGCGGTTACCAAATTCTGGGTGGCCACTGGCCAGGGCCACACTGTGGAGCAGGTTTTCAAATATGTTTAAGATAATTTCAAAATATTCAATTATAAATATATATAAATCAAGTATTTGTAGTACCAAAAACAATGAACTGATATAAAAGACTTTCTACATCAAACATAAACCTTTTAAATGTACATATAGAAAAAGAAAAACATCCTGAATGCCTCCTATAACATTTTAATTTAGAATAAATTGCTTGGAGACAATTTCAATTTGAAAAATAAATAACTAATTTAAAAAAAGCTTCTAAAACATGAGTCTTACTCTCTGAAATGTTCATTATATTATTATAAACTGTTTAGTATAGCTAATTAATATTCTAATGAACATTTCAGAGAGTAAAACTCAGATTTTAGAAGATAGTTTTTTATTTTATTTATTTATTTATAAGTTTGTATAGTTATTAGTTACAAATGAACAACAATTCTTGTAAGTAGACTGACCTTCGTAAGACATCAAAACAAACATAGAGTAGCCTGGAATTCGAACCCGGAACCTCGTTGTCTGTATAGATATCTTAATGACTCAGTCAATTAACCAAACTCATTTAACAAGGTCGCTTTATCATCAATACATCATTTATGCTATTGTTAAATAAAGTGACATACTATATAACTAATTGTTAAGTTGTTTTGGATTATAGTTTGGTTATATTCAAGATAAATGAATGTAGAACACACAAATTATTTAAATTTGATTTTAGTTTAATTTCTTAGATTGATATTATGAAAGTATAGAGAATTAGATTAGTTAAATATCCCAAGTAATTAATAAATATATTATCATTGAAGTCATATATTACCCTACTTGGGTTGAGAACTCTACTAAGATGGACTAAAATAAACTTACATAATTAAGGCTGTTCAAAGAGAAATATAAGTAGTATTCATATATAGCAAAGTATCTAGGAATATATATCAAGTCTTCACCCAAAAAAACATAACGAAAAGCTGCTGATGTTAGTTAAATAACTTCTGTGTATACTATTCGATCGACTTGAAATTTGGACAGGAGATCAGGATCCTACCAAAGGCAATATGCATTCCAAATTCCAAAACTATATCTTTAAAATTATATTTATAAAACGAATTTAGTGGAACGGGGGGTGATACCTGAAATTGGAAACAAACTTGATCTGCGTATGGTATACAAGAACCTACATTTCAAACTTGGTGTCTCTAGCTCTTATAGTTGCTGAGATCGACGCGATCATACATACGGACGGACAGACGGACATGGCCAAATCAAAATCTCTTTTGATACTGATCAAGCATATATATTTATAGGGTCGGAGCTGTCTCCTTCTGCCTGTTACATACTTTTGCACAGATCCAATACCCCCTTATTAACCCATTTTATGGGTACAGGGAGTAAAAATAGCAAAGTATCTTAAAAACTATATCACATCTTCACCCAGCCAAAAGCTGAAGTTATAACTTTCTAGCTTGGTGATCAATCTGCCCCACTGTGAAGTGAATTGAATCGATAACAAAAATAGTTAAATTTCCCAATTAATTAATTAATATATTCTTACTGAAATTGGTATAGATATATCAGCCTAGTTCAGTTGAGAGCTCTACTAAGATGAACTTAAATAAATTTCAAAAATAAAAGCTGTTCAAAGAGAAGAATATACAGTAATACTAAATGGGAAAGTATCTGAGAAACTATATCAAATCTACACCTGCAATATATTAATGAAAAGCTGCTGATATTAGTTTCCAGTTTTTGTTGTATCTGCCCCACTGTGCAGTGTTTCGAATCGCATTTTCGCCGATCGGTCAAGTGCAAGTGGTAATTTAAAGAATCGGGCATCGAGTGTCCAATGTTGGCGCCCCCATATGCGCATAATTTAGCCTTTGATAGCCTTTGCAGTCCTTGTTGTTGTTTTTATATATTTTGGGGAAGAAAGTTGAGCGACAGCGACGGGCGACGTCGACTGCAGCAGCGACTGCGACTGCGGCATCGTTTCATGTGGTCTTGAGTGAAATGAAAAGTGCATAAATAAATCTGCCGCCTCGCGTTGCAGGCAATGAGGCAGACGGAGGCGCAGCATTCATTCACTATGGCACTGTGCACTGTGGCAAGTTTCCGTTGCCAGTTGCAAGTTGCAACGATAAGAATCGACGCTGGCCAGCCAACGCAACACAAAAGAACTTTCGCTTTCGTTTTGGGCGCTGCTTATTTTTTGTGTGTGTGTTTTTGTTGGCCGCAAGTAAAAGTGCGAGTGCATTATTTAAGCCAAGTTTGGTTATTGAAATGCAACCGGTCGCCCATGTGAAAATCGACAAACGACAGTCCGGACAGTCAGACAGACGGACAGAGACTGTGTATCTTTATATGTAGATACTTGTATCTACAACAATTATGTGGCGTTTAATGAGCCGCTGAAGTTGCCTGTCATGCGGCATGACTGATGAGATTGCATAAGCGGCAGGCGCATGGCAACATTGTCAACATACCCCCTCCCTCCCTCTGCTTGCCCCTGCCACACGACACCCCTTTCTACGAAGTCATGCTCGCTTTCACTGTAGAATCGCTTAGAAGTGCAGCAAATGATTTTCGCTTATTGGCTTTTATGTGGCGCTGGCCATGGGGAGCAGGCGACGAGTGATAGTAAAAGTGATAGTCGTTTTTCAATACCAGATTATTATGGCTTAAATATTTTACGACTTATATAACTACGCACACACAGACACACACACAATAACATTAACAACAACAACCACACGCAGTCGCACACGTCAAAGCAATTAAGCTACCAAAACACACACTCACACACACGCAAACACTTTTCTAATTAATTTCGAAATAAAAAAATCTCAATAAAATTTCATTTTCATTGACAGCCGCTTTTCAACTGCAACAACGTGGCAGCAACAACAACAACAGCAATGGTACACTTAATTGACAAGTGTGAAACTTTCCATTTCTATACACCCATTGACATACAAAAATGCCAGGCAGAGCAACGCCAATAATAACAATAACAACAACAGCAACAACAACATCAACAACAACAACAGCAACATCAACAACAACAACAGCAACAACAACAACATTAAAGAGCCTAATGATCCCGCCTGCTTTGATTTGTTGTGTCTAAATGTCACAATTTTCCAAGCTGATGGCTTGGCACACACACACACAAACACACACACACACACACACACACACTGTTGGCTGTCGGGAGGGGGGCGGGGTGCCAACAAGGTGTGCTGCCTGCCCACCTACACTGAGCGAGAAAAACAAGCAGAAGAGAAGAAAACTCAAGCACAAAAAGGCCTAACATCTTTAATGCTATCAAAATATGAAGACCAACAAATAAGGTTTCTATTTTAAAAACAAATAAGAACGTTGCAGTCGGACGCACCCGACTGCAGAATACTCTGTTCCCAGTCCCGTATAATTTGGTTACTTGTGGGTTCGGAAAGAGACGCGAAAAACACAGTAGTCTGTATGGCAAATTTGATGACTCTACCTGTACAGCTGTGGGAGATATAGATTTTGCTCATTTTCGGGGGAGGGGTTGAAGGAGTCAAACATTTTTTGATGCAGAATTGTCCAGGGTGTGAACATTACTCTGTATACCAAATTTGGTGACTCTAGCTATGAAACTGTAGGAGATATACCACTGTGAAAAACGTCTTGGGGATAACATATGCCGATTTGCGAGGGAAGGGTGGGGGTGTCAACAAATTGGTGCAATTTGATGCAGATCTGCCAGGAATCTCAACATTAGTGTGTACGCCAAATTTGGTGACTATAGCTTTAAAAATGTGGAAGTTACAGGTTTTTCCCAAATTGTAGGGGAGGCGGTGGGGCTTAAGCTGCGATCTTGACACTTCATAAATTGAGGATATACACCAACATGTGTACCAAGTTTGGTTGCTCTAGCTTTAAGGGTGTGGAAAATATATATATATAAATTCAAACGGACAGATGGACATTTCGCAAACCCAATTTACTCTTTTTATCTTCGGGAAAAGAGTATAAAAAGATATGACATTCATATGCCATTTTTGATGAGTATATTTGCTATTCTCCGCATTTTAGATTATTTTACAACAAGATAAACGATTCAAAGGTTGAATAAACTATTAAATCAATCTATTAAATGAATTGAGTTCAGGCTAAAGTTTGCCTGAACTATCAAATTGCATTTTATACTTCAAGAAAATAAAGGATTGTTGAAATATATTTCAGGCACTTTATTTTCTGTTTCGAATTGAACCAACTTTGCTTGCATAATCTAGACACCTTTCCAGCACTTCTGATAATCTTGTTCTCTCAGTGTAGCTGGCTGTCTGTCTGTCTGACTTCATGGCTGACTGGCTGCTATCGGCTCGGCTGATGGCTGCGCTGATAATTATTGATATGGCTGTAACGGGTGTTAAGCTGGCTGCTCCCGCTGCCGAATCTCCATCTGACTTGACAAAAAGGCAGCGCAATGAAATTAAATGATTAACTAACATTGCCGCGACGAGATCTCTCGTTTGGTTATGGGTTGCAATTGGTGTTAGGTGTTTGTGTTTGCTGTTTGCTTTGGATCAGCCCAGCCAGCCAGCCAGTCAGCCATCCAGTCAGTCAGACATCCAGTCAGCCAGTCAGCCATCCCGCCAGCCTCACAGCCACCGTGGAACGTGCAAAATGGGTGAAATTTCTGACTATGTTGCCTGCCTCTAGTGGCTGCAAATGCCTCGTGTCGTGTTTAAGTGTTGGCCTGACGTGATTTTATACTACAAAATATATGTTTCAATTACCGCTGGCGGCATCAAAGTGTTTTGAAAATGAAAGTTGCAATATTTCAATTGAACAGCTTAATTGTGAGTGAGCCTCAATCTCTGCTTCGTGTCGCTTCAAACATTAAATATGAAGAATTATATGATATTTTTAAGATGACGCTGGGTATTAAAGGGGGCTGAAATATTTCCAGGTTCTCCAGAGTAATGTTTAAAAGAAATTTCGGACTGAGAACAGCCTGAATCTGTCATGTCGACTATGCCTCCTAAAAGTACCTATCCAATATTGCTTATAAGATATCCTTTCTGTCGGTTGGTTAAACTTCTCTACTCATACATACCATACAACAGGCATCATTCTATAGTCCCATTACTATTAACCACATTTGTCAGTTTAGAATACTTTATAGTTAAGAAAATCAATCAAAAAATCTAGGTAACACGATAAGTTTTGAGATTTTTCTTTCGCTACTAAGAAATATACTTATTTATGTGTGTCAAGCTTCCCACAGACTGCGAATTCTATTAAGGATTGATTTCCAAGAAAAGCGAACAGCATCTCGTTTATATTTCATCTTTTGACAACCCATAATTAAAAATCAATTTGGCGCGCTTAGAAGCGGCGCATGTCAGATACAAACACACAAAGCGTGTATTATGCAAGAGCCTCCAGCGACAAAATTATAAAAAAAAATATAAAAAATAAAAATAATAATATATAATAAAGTTCGTTGCCTGAGTCTTTTGTTTTGTCTAAGGTGCAGGCTGGCAAGATCCCCGTACCCAGCAGCCGCATCTGCTGCTGCCAGACATCAACGTGAGCTGAACATATCAAGCCTAATATCTCACACACACACATACAGTCTATATATATATATATATATCCGCATATATCTAGGCTGTCGTTTATGTGGAGTTCACGCTATGTCAAGCATGATTTTGTTGTTGCTCCAGGCTGAGTGGTTAAGTGTAGCTGCCGTCGCCTCCCAACTGCCATAGAAACCCATTAATGAGCGCACAAACTGGCATTTGACAGATTTTTTAATTAAAGCATACAAATTGCAATTTTTCATGGCTTGAGCCAGAGACGCTGACGGCGCAGCCAACAACAAACAAACAACAAACAGCCAACAAACAGCCAACAACAACTGCAAATATTTTTACTTGCCTTTTTATTAAGGCAGCGCAGTCTGTTAGGCAGCTGCCCTATTTAACCTCAAAATGTGTTGTGCTATCAAAATGTTTATCATTTTGTGAATTTATGTTTAATTAATGTCAAATTATGCATACTCATTAGATTTGCATTATTAAAGGCCATGTTATATTTAGCATTGGCCAATGTCTTGTCTTCGGAAACAAAAAGCACCTTAAAGCTTCAATGTCTTAGAAGTTCTGTACAGTATGTGAGAGAAAGCTCACTTAAAGCTGTAAGCTTGCTTGGCATTTTAAATTCAAATCCTTTTCTGAAATGAAAAGCACATTAAAGCTTTATATCTCTTAGAAACTCTGCATTGTATACAAAGCAAGTTCATTTAAAACTGTTAGTTAGATTGCTAATATAAATTAAATTCCTTTTCTGAAATGAAAAGCACACTAAAGCTTTGAATCTCTTAGAAATCCTGCACTGTACGTAAAGAAAGTTCCCTTAAGACTGTTAGCTTGATTGCTTACAAAACATAAAATCGTTTTGTAAAATTAAAAGAAAGAAAGAATAAAGAAAGTTCACTTAAAACTGTTAGTCTGATTGGTAATATAAGTTAAAATCCTTTTCTGAAATGCAAAGCGCATTAAAGCTTTGAATCTCTTAGAAATCTTGCACTGTATGCAAGGAAAGTTTACTTAACACTGTAAGCTTGATTGCCAATATAAATTAATATCCTTCTCTGAAATGAAAAGCACATTAAAGCATGAAGTATTTTAGAAATCCTGTACTGCATACAAAGAAAGTTGACTTAAGACTGAAAGCTTGATTGACAATATAAATTAAAATCCTTTTCTCCATGTAAGAAAGCTCACTTTATGTTGCAAGCTTGTTAAGCAAACTGAAAGCACATTAAAGAATCAACTTCGTTCAACTTCATCTCGTTCTATGTAGTTCTGCCTAGTTGAAGCTGCTTTTGTAGCTCAAAACTCTCATTAAGATTCCAACTATTATTACCCATTCAGCCATATAAATTCGTTCAATCGATTTCAATCAATAAGTGTTACTTTTTTAAGGAGCTTTCCGCCTGCGCATTGATAAAATTTACATACGCAGCAACTAATGAATTTTGCAGTGTTTACATAATCATCATTAAATTCATAATGATCATTATCTTGAAGTCCAGGCTGGGAGTGCTCCTTTCACTTTCTGCACAGCGGTTGCCTAATTATTCCTGGTCGACTGGTGGCAGTACCCCGCAAACGCCATCGCCACCGCCACCGCCCCCGCTACGTACATTGTCTAGCTGAGATTTCGCACATAATTAAATTGCGCAAAAATTTACATGAAATTAATCGTTTTATTGTTTTGTCTCTCTGGCATGTGCCATGCGGAAGCGGCGCCCTACCAAAAATGGCCAAAAAAAAAAAAGAAACAGTAGCCAAGTAGTAGCCAAATAGTAGCCAAGTGGACAACAAGCTCTTCCAGCTACTGCTCCTGGCTACCAATAAAAAGCTGGCCAACACACGCAAGATTTATGCGCTGGAAGCCACCAATTGGCAGCCAAGACGAAATTATTGAGGAATTTCGACAAAAACTCGGCTCGAGATCTCTTTGAAACCGCAAACATTAGATGTTTACTTGGCTCATTTCACTTTCACGACTAATTACATCACCAAAAACAGAGGCGAATATGGAGGAAAGAAGGCTGCTAAATGAACTTTTCCAAATCTGAACGAGTTTATGCTTCAACCTACTTATCAAAACTCAAACCAAATTATAATGAATATAAGAATTAAAGCTGAATTATGAACCATTCACTAATTAACATATATTTTTATAGGAATTGGCGGGTTTAAAGGTGAAATTTGTAGAACATTCTATTAGTTGTTTAGAGAACGTCGCGAGGCTTGGCAATGGATCGACCTGGCCCAGCAGTTATACTTTTTCTACTATTGGTAACTGGCTCAGCTCTGGGGCAGCTGACACCCTTGGATTCTGGCTACTACATCAACAATGGCACACACTATCTGCTGTTCGAGCAACCCATGACGCTGCTGCCACAGTTTGAGCCCTTCTCCAGCAATCCCAACATAAATGCCATCGAGCAGCTGGAGGCGCTGCCCACACGCATTGTTAATGGCAAACGCATATCCTGCAGCCGTGCACCCTACCAGGCGGCGCTGCAGTACCGGGGCCTCTTTATCTGCGGCGGCAGCATCCTGAGCCCCCATTGGGTACTCACAGCTGCCCACTGCATCTCTGGCAATGGCAATGGCGCCTATCAGGTGCGTGTGGGCTCCACGCAGCAGCGACGTGGCGGCCAGCTGCACAAGGTGAAGCGCATTGTGGCCTATGCCGGCTACAACAACAATACCATGAAGAACGATCTGGCCATGTTGCGTCTGGCCAAGCCAGTGCGCTACGGGCGCTGTGTCCAACCCATACAGCTGCCCGTAGGCCGGAGGATACGCTTTCCCGACTGCTATCTGGTAAGCGGCTGGGGCCTGGGCAGGCCCACGGATCTGAATGTCCAGCGCTATCTGATGGCCACGAGGGTCTGCACTGTGAATCGCAGTCGCTGCCGCAGTATGTACCGTAGAGGAGGCGTTCGCATCTATCGACAAATGCTGTGTGCCCAGCGCCTGGGTACGGACAGCTGCTCCGGGGATTCAGGTGGACCGCTGGCACATGGACGAACGCTTTACGGCGTTGTCTCCTTTGGCATTGGCTGTGCCAATGCAAACTTTCCAGGCGTTTATGTGAATGTGGGCCGTTATACAAACTGGATACGCAGTGTCATGAGAAAGTACTCTTAACCAGACCAATAAATATACTGTGAACTCAGAAAGCTCAACTCTAAACCCAGTGGAATAACATCTGTATCTACTTTTCTTAATATACTGTGAACTCATAAAGCTGAACTCTAAACCCATTGGAATAACATCTGTATATACTTCTGTTAAGGATAGAGGTATTCTAAAATAGCCACATCGAAAGTATAGATGATTTTTCACTTATCCCCTTTAACGATGGAATTCCCTACTATCGAGTTAGTAGAGATTAAAAATGTGTTAAAGTTACAGTTCCGTTTTCAAAAATGACTTTCGAAACTTTACCAAGAAAAAAAGAAGGAGTCCACCAGTCTTTCTAAACGGGGTGCGCCTCCCAATTGTGAATAAACAGGAATACCTCGGACTACCACTAGATAAGTCAATCACAGTCAAATTCCATACCTGAGTGCTTAGACACTCTCTTCAATCACGATTCAAGAAACTTCAGTGGCTGTTGAAGGTATCATCAAAGCTTCCCTTACATTCCAAGTTACTGCTTTTTAAGGTGTTGATTATGCTCATCTGGAATGGCCAAATGGGGCATTGCTGCTAATACGTACATAATGCCAATTCAAGCAAAACTGAATTATATTATGAGTTCATTGGTTGGGAACCCTCCTCTTGTGAGGAACTCCTTTATCAGGAGAGACCTTAATATTCCTTCAGTTATGGAGGTTATTAATAGAATTTTCAAGAACCATGCTGTGTAGATGTCATACCATAACAACCTGTTAGCAAAAGCTGTGGCAGATCGGAGAATTTTGCGTAGAAGGGTTAGACGCATATTTATTGATGTCCTACCTGGGAGACGCTGATCATATGATACTGTAACGAGCGGTTTTTGTTCAAGTTCAAGCAACATTTCCTAGTTTTGCAGCTTTACTTAGAAGTAACTCTATAGAGTTCCTTAGAGCTCTAAAATAAACAATCGTTAGAAGTAGAGTACTTAGAAGTAACTCTATAGAGTTCCTTAGAGCTCTAAAATAAACATTAGTTAGATTGTATCTTAGTTCAACAGCGCTGGTTTTCTTTCGCCACAGATGACACAATTATTATGCCCCTGTTTATTATGTTAAATTATGTTTGTTTTAAGCAACCATTGCCTAATTATATATTAATTTAATAGAATTATAGATTTGACCCAGTGGCGTATATTTATAAATATAAATGATTTACTAAAACTGAAAATGTCTTCAAAGAGAATAACCTGCTGGGTCATTAGCATTCCTCGACAACTTATACAGGTCAAGAAAGAATCTAATTTATATGTTTTAAGCTAGAAGCGATATACATGCTTGATACGATATACATGAACCGGATTCTAGTTTGTTTAATCAAACGATTGAAGCTGGAATTCAAGAGATAGAGTAGCTCTCAAAGTTGTTAAGAAAACTTATATGGAATGTTCAGTTGCAGGGTTAATTAATTAAAGCCAACTAACTTACCAATCAAACTCATCTTCAATCTTTCTTCCTTGATCTGACATTGCCGCAACGTGTTCAGCTGAGAAATATGTTTCTGTTTTTGTTGTTTTTGTAGTTGTTTTGTAACTCACACTTGTATTGTTGATTGCAAATTTGTGTAAATTATGTATTTGTGCACTTTTGATTTCATTTAAACGAAGTTTCCTGATGGCCCCCAGCGCATGTCAAATATCAAAACCAAATCGCGCCAGCCGGGGCAGCCACTTGCGCAACACCACATCCACATCCACATTCACATCCCAATTCCAATCCCAAATCCCATCCTAGGCTGGCCAAATATCACTGCCATATGCGGTGGGCGTGCTCCGTTAATGCTGCTGAGATCTGACGGCATCGGGGCAGGCCCCCTTCCCGAAATTAACATAATCGTGCTCAGCCTCTGCCCGCTGCCGTGGCCACATTTGCCGTCCCCCCCCCAAACCCAACCCACAACGAAGTGTTGAGTGCTGGCGCTGGCTGTCAAGTGCTGGCTCCCAGGCATATGCAACAGGCCGCTTAAAGGGGTGTGGGGCTGAGGGGTTGCTTGGCCAGAGGATCGCTTAGCACTTTTGCCTCTTTTTGTTGTGCCACCAAAATTGTTTTGACTTTAACAGGCATTTGATTTTCTTATATCATTTTCTTCAAATAAAGATTTCATAATATGAAAATATGCTTTGAAATTTTACTTGTTTAGCACGTCCTATAATGTATAGATATATATGTGTGTGTGTATATGTTTAGATGTGTGTGTATGTTAGCTGCATGTGTATGCACGTAAATCTCTTAAGCAGTTTTCGATTCCAATTTTGGTTTTGTTTTTTTTTTGGTTTTTATATTTTTTGTTTAATATTAAGTTACGCTTATACAATTTTTACGTATTCTAACCTAAATGTATACCATTTTTGTTTTAGCTTTAATAATTATATTTTGTTTATGTTTTCTTTTTTTGTTGTAAATTTTAAACTATTTGCTATATAAAAATGTTCAACAGCAAAAATTAGATGCATTTTTTTTGTTTTGTTTTTTTTTTTTTGAAAGGTGGCCCAAAAACACACAAGCGCACAAAAAGTTACATTTAAAAAAATGTGTCTTAAAAATTGTGTTTTAAAAAACGTTTGCTGTTTTTATATCATTTTTTAACTCTCTTTTCATTTTAGTTTGTTTTGTTTTGTTATTGTTTTTCTGCTGTGCACGCCACAATAAACAAATGTCGCAAAAAACGTAAAAATGTTACAATTACAAAGCACATACACATACAAACAAAAAGCACTTTTGTTGTTGTTGTTAATGGTTGTTGTTGTTTTTAAAGCTATAGATATATATATAACAATAATTTTTTTTTGTTTACTTAAACGCATCTTACAGCGCCGCAAATTTACAATTAAAGTGTTTGTCAATGAATTGAACTTAACTTTTTGGTTTCCATCTGTTACTTTTGCGAATTAACAACAACATTTGAAACAGCTATGAAATAATAATGAATAATTCAATTATATAGACTGCCAATTGGTGTATATCCGATTTGGGAATTATATTATCGCATTTAACGAGGCTTAGGCTGCAGACCCTCAGTGCTGTTAACATACTCGATATTATTAATATATTATTATTATTTATACAGTTTTTGTTTGGGGGGTTTTTCAAAGTATTACGCGTATTAAAAAGGCAAAGAAAACTTTTGAAAACTGTTGTTGCCACAAATTGCACATAACTCAGAGTTAGCTTAGGTGTTGTTGTTGTTGTTCATATTGTTGTTCCTTTTGTTGTTCTCATCGGTTTCGCTCTCATACAGTGTACAACACATCACATATTTTACAGTTTAATAATACTTTCTTACACATAATTTAGTTATCAATTAATTCATATTTTCGCTTTGTTGTTAATTGTTGTTGCTGTTGTTATTGTTGTTGTTGTTGTAGTTGTTGTTGTTAGACAGCTCCATGCACCACCCAGACAATGTATTGATATTGTTTTTCTTTAGCTGCTGTTTATTGCTGCTGCTGATTGATTGATTGATTGATTGACACCTTCTCCCTTATGACAGAAACGGATTTGTGGCGCTCGCCTCCGGCTTTATCCACGGCATGTTGTTATTTTGCTGCAAGAATCCAATTGTTAAGTTAGTTTAAATGTTCTCAATACAGTTGCAGTTTGGCGCTAAGGTAAGCAAAACTAAACTATATGCAGTTTTCTAGCAGCTACTTAGATGATTGATTAACATTTCAAATACTTTGTTAGTTAGTGTTTAGTTTTTAGCAGTTTTTTGGCTAGTTATTGCGTTTAATACTAGGAATAGTTAGCTGAGCATGCACATTCGAAAAAACATTTTACCCATTTGCATTGTATTGCATATTATTGCATATTTGTTTGTGTTTTATTTAAGCGTCCAAGCCTCCATTGTTGGCTACAATTAGAAAACGTTAGATCAACTGTATTTGGCGAAGAGCAGAGTAGCTGCTTGTTAAGATGAGTACGTAATGCGCGTTATTTGAGAAGCAGGGAAAGTAACTAGAAACTAAAGGCTAACATTGTCGACATTGTCAGAGAAGCACTTAAATAAATCAACTAAAAATTCACTTACAAAAAAAAAAAAATAACGAAATTTGCGATCAACTTAAATGAGTCAGAAAATATATATTCTCTGGCTTAGTAGACTACTAATTATCATTTATTATCTTCAGTTTACATGACTGTACTTTACCTACTTTATATAGTCTAACTACCTAACCTAACTAACTTTTCTAAGGAGTTTCAAATACTCTCCAAAATCCCACCTCCTCTAACTAAGCAAGTAAACAAGTTTGAGATACTTTAGTAACAATATTAAAATCCAGCAAATGTTTCATCCTAAAACTTTCTTTTGTCCGACATGACAGTCTAGGTTAGGTTAGGTTAGGTTAGGTTGTAGTGGCTGGGGCGGAAAGGCAGCAAGCTTCTCCGCCACACACTTAGGCCACTATTTGCCCCTTGTGGTAAACATCTGTTAACTAGTGCTTCCCCCTAAACCATTTCGTGAGGGTGTTGTTTATCCCTACTTCGGATAAATCCGATAAGTTGTTCAGACTATATCGCCCTTAATGATTGAAGCGTCTCCTACTGAGTGCAGGACAGGGAAAGAACAAGTGTTCTACTCCCTCTTCTGCTTCTACTTTGTTGCAGCTTCTGCAGAACTCCTAGTGTGGTACACACTTTCTTCTGGCGTGTGTTTCTAACAGACAGTGCCCTGTAAGAGCCCCTGAGATGGAGATTTGTATCCAAATTTCAATTAAATACAATAAATCTTTCTGTTCAGGATCACCTTCAGTATCCGGCGACACTAAGGACCTGCTCGGTCTATGTGGGACCACATGGTGGTCAACCGGTTCTACCTAACCTAACCTAAATCTCTCTGTTCATGTTTTCGTCCTTTTACGAGATTCAATTTTCGATCATCTAACCACTTTCTAAACTGCTTCTTATAAATCCAATTAGGATCCTTAACTCTTTCTGAACTGCTTCTTCTTATAAATCCACTTAGAATCCTCACCTCTTTAGAACTATAGTTATGGTTATCTTTACTAAAACTTTAATTGATATGTACAATATCTCAACAAGCTAGCGAGAAGTAGCATGATTAGTATGAGTTAAGAATAGATAGCACAAATAAGTTGTTCGGTTTCATTCCCTGTTATGTCAGGAAGCTTTTCTCCAGTCCCTGCTGACTGGCAAATCAAACACAGGAGGAAAACCAAAATCAAACAACAATAAATAACAAAACTAAATAAACTCAAGCAAAGCAACAACAACAAATCACAAATCTGTTTCTGGCAATAGCAGCGCAGCAGCAGCTAATAGTTAAAAACGACAGGATAAGAACGAGGACGAGAACGTGGACAAGGACGAGAACGTCTGCTCACTCACTTCCAGCTTGCAATGATGGCCAGCAGTGGCGCTTGGATTGCCATAGTAGCTGCCCGGTGGGGCCTGGTGGTTGCCATCGTAGCTGCCCAGTGGTGTAATGCTGATGCCCGGCGTTTCAGCTAAGGATTCGGAGAGGGCGCTGCTGTAGCGCTGAGTGTAGCTTGAATAGCCAGGAGTGCTGTAGTTACTATACGGCCCCGAGGGGCTAGGGAAATGGGCACGCTGTGCTTGAGCCTCGCCCATGATCTCCATGTTGCGTATGCTGTCAATGCCAGGACTGTCGTAGCGGTAGCTAGGGGGGCTATATACATTGTTGTTTGGACTGTTGTAGACTTGCGTGCTGGGCTGTGGATTGGATACGGGGGGTGGTTTACTGAATGCGCTCAGCAGCTCAAAGTCATCGATCAGCTTCAAGCTGGTTGGACGCAACGGCTGCAGCGGCTTTGACTATTTATATGCGCATTTGGATTTGGATGTTGCATGCAACAGTTGCTCAAATGAAAGTTGACAATAAGGCAAAGCAAATGTACGAAAAGTAGGTAACAAAATGCATGTAAGGGAAATGATTAAAGTATTCAAGAAGTAAAGTAAAAAGTACCAATAAAAATGATTAGAGATAATCAGATTAAACCTCAAACAATAAGTAGAATTCAGACAAAATATGTCCTGACTATACACCTAAGCGTACTCCGCCCGAAACACCTTGCAGCACAACATAACACACCAACACACTCACCTGAGAGGCTGCACTGACGCCGCCGCTAACCGGCGCCCAGGGATCCTGATTCATGTTGACGGGAAAGGGCGGTTGCTGTTTCAACTGATTGATGGACGGCACCTGTTGGCAATTAGACAACAGTTTAATTTACAACAAAGGACACCTTATTGAAAGCCCAACACTTACGGCTGGCTGCTGTTGCTGGAATAGATTCGTTTTCGGTGGCATCACATTGTCCGCAAAAGGATTGTAGGCTTGTACAAGGCCCGTTTGAGTTTGCGGCGCAATTGGCTTTATCAAATTGTCTAAATTAACCAGCGCCGAGTTTTCACCGAGGAATGCGTGAGGATCCTTGAGCGGCTTCTTGGCTGTGGCACCCGTTGATGGATGCATTGAGCTGCCGTTGTTGCCATAATTTGAGGACAGCGGATCCATATCGTCAAGCAGAGAAGCTGTGTGGAAAACATTTAATAAGCAACCTACAAATTGTATGCTTAACTAGCTCACCATTGTTGTTATTGGAGGCATGGGAATTGTTGTGTTCGCCACTTTTGTTACGGTTGGTTATCAAATCGAACTCATCAAAGTCTGGCGATTGTTTCTGCAAAGGGAAGGAAAGAATAAGTAACAAATTTGTTAGGTACATTTTAATAAATGGTTAGTCACCTTGACGGCGCCTGTTTGTTGCATGGCCTTCCAGGGATCATCTAGCGTTGCTGCGCTTGCTTGCGCTCCCGTCCAAGGATCTGCTGAAGTGCCTAACGCTGCTGCTGGGACTGCTGGCTGTGTCTCAACCAGCCAGGGATCCGCTGAGGTGCCATTGCTGGCCATGCGTGGGGCGGGAGCTGGTGCGGCGGCCAGGCCAGGACTTGCTGTTGCTTTCGTTAGCCAGGCGTCAACAGGTGCAGGAGCGGCGGCGCGGGCACCGTTTTGACTGGCATTGCCATTAGTCTGCAGCCAGCCCTCGTTGGAGGAGCCCGATGCTACGGAGGGTGACGTTGCGCGCAGGCCCCAGGCATCATTGGGTGCACCTAACGGTTGAGCCTGAGCCGCAGCGCCCTGGGGCACGCCAACGCTCATGATAGTGCGTGGTGTTGTGGAGGAATGCCAGGGATCCACCTGCGGCGAAGCATTCCCTGCCCACGGATCCGATAGCTGACTAGCTGCACGACCAGCGGGCGCCGCCCAGGGATCAACAACACCAGCACCGCCAGCAGCGCCCAGCGGTGGACTTGAAATGCTAGTCGCGCCCAGCGAGATGTCCAGCAAGTCCAGCAGATGGCTCTGTTGCTCCTCCTTCTTGGGCGCCGGTATAGGCCGACCGTTTTGATCTCTGCTAAGGCAAAAGGGCAAAGGGCAAAGTTAGAAGGGGTACAGCTTATGCTTTATTTTAGTTGCTCACTTGAAGTCTTGCTCGCTCTGGCTGAGCGCTAGCTGAAGACGCACATCGTCGCTGCGCCGCTTGGCTTCCTCCTGTTCGGCCTCCTCGCGCGACATGGCCATGGCCAGCTGCAGTTGTAGCTCCTCCTCGCCAGCGGTTTGCGGCCTTACCATTTCTAGCTCGGAGGCATTTTTGGGCGGTTCCTCCTGCCAGCCCGGCGGCATGTCGCGCTGTAAAGGCGCATCGATGTAACCATCGCTGCCAAAGCCGCTCGGATGCAGTGCGAAGCGTTCTTTGGCTTTCAGTGCCTTTACGCGCTCATTCTTTAGCCGCTCATCGTCCTTCAGCAGATTAACCAGCTGTTTGGCCTTCTCGCGCACATGCGTGCCCTGATCCTTGCCCTCCTCGAAGTACACAAACTCACGCAACGTTTGTATGGCAAATATATTCTCCTTGCACTGCTGCGCGACCTTCTCGGTGCCAGTTTTGATCAGATATTCGAGTAGAATGAGCGCCTTGTAGACATGACGCCAGTTCTTGCCGTGATCGTTCAACCGTTTCCATATCATTTGCATTATCTCCGAGAAGGCAACCACATTGTACGTTAGATCGGCTATCTCGGCCATTATTGTGGCCGAGGGCCCCCATGGATCATTGGAAGTAGCCTCGCGCACCTTCACCTGTTAAAAGTAAGCATGTATGTAAGTGGGGGGAAAGTATCTTTTGATTATCGGAGCTACTTACCTGTGCATCCGAATAGTTGTGCGCGAGATTCTTGATGTTTCTGCGTAGTCCGGCGACATTAACCTGCATATCGTCTTTTTGTTTTCTCACTGTGTGACGAGAAGAGTAGAGAGGCGTGTTAACATGGCTATAACAAAGTATATTTGCTGCGTGTACAGTTTATGTCTTGTTTATCTATTTCTATATCTATATCTATAACGTTATCTATATCTTTCACTGTTCTGTTGCCGTTGATGTTCTGTTTGCGAATTCAGTTATTTTGTAATTTATAATTTTGTCTTTACGTCTATCTCTACCGAAATGAATGATGTCTTGAAATGACTGTCACATTACAATATGGAATAAATAAATAAATATATCAACACAAACACGAAAACACAAATAGATCCCAATGTGTCGCACGGGGGCGCATCCGATGTCCGTCAGTGATTATTTCAATAATACTATACTATTCTGGGTGTGTGTGTCAGTGTGAGTGTGTGTACTGTGTTGTGTTCAAAACTTAAAAACAAATGCGTGTCATTATTTTGTCTAACATCAAGGCAAATACTTGTCTAAATACTTCATTTCTGCAAGTGACTTAAGTCTAAAGCTTGAACGGAAAGCTCCTTGTCGTTGTTTCGCTTCGTTTGAAAAGCTTCAATTGGATTAATTGAAAGTAGTCTAAAGCTTGAAAGGAAAGCTCCCTGTCGTTATTTCGCTTCGTTTGAAAAGCTTCAATTGGATTAATTGAAAGTTTACTCGCAACTCGAAGCGAAAAGCTTCTTGAGACCTAAGTCATAGGCATAAAATTCAGCAAATACTAGATGGGGTGAAAAGTAACCTCCTTTAGGGCTCCAATTCCCCAAGCACCTTTTTCCCCCCGACTTAGCTCTCTCGGACTAATATCTCTACCCGAATCTCTAAAGATAGCTCATCAATAAACAAATTCAGTTCGCGCGAGGAGATCATCGATGCGGGGAAGGAGTATTTTGCAGACCTTCCGGAGGATTACTTTTCGGACGGGATGAAAAAGTTGGAAAATCGCTGAAATAAGTTTATTAATCTAAAAGGGCACTATTTTGAATAGAAGAAAAAAAATATCCTTAATACATTTTATTCATTCCCAAGGAGTTTACTTATCACCCCACCTAGTACTTTACTTTTATCCTTCCTCTCTCCTTAAACCCACGTAAAGCTTCAAATTATATTAATTGAAAGATTTGTATGCAACTTTAAGCTTAAAACCCCTAAACACTCAAGTCATATATAGACATTATAACCGTGATCACTTATATTAGAAGTTATTTGCACGTCTTTTGTATGGTTTTTGAGTTTGTTAATACAGATAGATAATTATTGGCGGTGTATTTAATAAAAATGATATGCAAAGAAAACATTGAGACTTACTTTTCGTTTGTTTTTGCGTTTGACTTATACGAGTAGCTTGATTTCTATATATTTTTTCTTCTATATGCTATATATAGAAGGTGTTTTTTCTGTTTTTTTTTTTTTGTAAATTGCTTGATTTTTTGCGCAAGTTTCTTTAGCTTTTTATGTTTTTTGCTTTTTGCTTTATGTTTTTGTTTTGCTGTTTAAGTGCTCCAAAGCAAGCTAAGTATGAGATACAAGATAATACAATCAAAATACATAGTATAAGAGTACATATATAAAGATAAATATGTTCGTTGTTAAAGTGCAATTTGAGAAGCACATCAAGAGTTTATGTGTTATATATTTATATATATTTTAAACTTATAGGCAACGAGTGCAAAATATACACAAAAACAAATACAGACAACTACAAAGCAAGATTTAAAAAAACGTATAGAAAATACGCCAGCCACCATTACCGAGTTCCAAGTTCAAGCCTGTCCGTCGACTCCAACCTCAAACCACAATAGGGGAGAGGAAAACAAAGACACCTGGTCGTACCCGTAGCCGTACCCGTACCCGTTCTCGTATCCGTATCCGTACTCAGTGCCAGAGCCAGACCGTATAGAGAGAAATGTGTAATTCAATTTGCAAGCAAACAAAATATACAACGTGAAATATGGTACGGCAAATTTAGAATAGCGTACAGCAAAGTCGACTTTCAGATGCTCTTTTCGACTCTAACAGACAAAAGCTGTTTGCTATGTTCGAATCTAGCAACCACAATAGAAAGAAGAAAGCTGTTTGCTACGCTCAAAGGTATAGAAGGTATAGAAAAGATCAGCAAAGTTGCATATTTTAAAGCGATTCAACGAAGAATCAGGATATTTATTTTATGGATAAATTAATACATGGAATTTGTTACCACTACAATGTATATTCTCTATCGAAAGACATCTTATGAACAATAGCTAATAGGCCCGTAGTTTATGCCCTAACCGTGCAAATTTCAAGAAGCCTTAGAATTGCAACAAACAGACATCGACAATAGCAAGAGGGCAGTCAAATGTCAGAAACAATACGAGGTGTTTGGAATAGGCAAAATTGCAGCTAATCTGCGTTATGCATTATGCATTATGCGTTGCAACAACAAGATGATCAGATAATGCTGATTATATGCATTTTTATTGAGTGAAGGAAGACAAAGGTTTCTTGCATATGCTTAAAAACTAAATAAATACAATTTTATAGCGAAATTTGGAAACAAATTGAGAAAAACGACAGATCTAGGGATGGACTACAGCCCAATAACATAACAGACCATTTATGTTATTAACTGTTATTATCAACAGCGCAATAACATTTCATTTACATTAATGCAAAGTCATTGACATAACAGATCACTTTGAGTTTGATGGGCAACAGTCCTATAACATAACAGACCAACTTGAGTATAACAGCGCATTAACATTTAACATTTGCGCAAAGGCATTTACATAACAGATCACTTTGAGTTCGATAAATGAGTTAGATTCAAATGAGCTTTAAGCTTTATTTGAATGCTAATTTTGAAAGAGCATCGATTGTGTTTATTTGCTTCCGAATTTTGTAAACAAATTGTGCGAAAGTTTTTTGTAGCAAAGAATTTGTGAAATTTGTAGGTACAGCTAATCAACCTAGAAGCTGCCCCACAAGTACGTCAGCTGCTGGAGCTTCAACCGATAAGATATCTGAGAATATAAAGGTATTTTATTATTGTACAATGGAGGTAAATATTTCAACATCAACAACAAGTGGGAATTTCTTGTTGTTGTTGTTTTATAGCGTAAGCAACGACGCACTTGACACATATTGGAAGCCGGCTTGGAAAAAAACTTCATGCAGAACTCGGACTTGAGCTCAAAAGCTTTAATCTAAACTCGTCGAACAGGTATTCCTATACATACATATATGATTTATACACATACATATATAGAGGTAGTATCTGTGGGATTCATTGACCGCTCGGTTGTAATAATGGGCAGTGCGTGAAGATCAGAGAACTTTAGATGCGGGCCAGTGGTTAACGGTTTGTTTGTTTGTTATGTTTGTTCTTTCTCTTTGTCGGTCGGTCTCTCTCTCTCTCTCTGCACGCGCCACTCATCACTGCTGCAGCAGAAGAAGGAGAAACGAATAATTCAATTAAATGTCGCGTATAAAGTAAAACAAAAACAAAAGCAAACTAACCAAATGAAGTCAAAGGAATTGGAATGAGGGAGGTGCAATGGTCTGAACTTGAGCAATTTGAATACCAGACACAGACAGGCAGAGAGAGCAAGAGAGAGAGAGAGGGAGCGCAGTAAATGTGTGGGGTGGCGGGCACTTTCTTTGTTGTGACGCTTTATTTTTGCACTTGACTTTTCTGGCGACGCCAACAGAGACGACAACGACGACGACGACGGCGACTGCGACGTTTTTATTGCCAAAAATATGTGTGTGCATAAACTGAACGGCTTGCGTTTTACTTTGTGTACCAAGAGAGCCTTGAATTTAGCAGCAGAGGTTCAATGAACGTCGAAATATAAAATAATTCACGTAGCGGAAGCAACACTGCACCGAGCACCGAACACCGAACACCGATCACCGCGCACCGAGAGCTTTAGCCAGTTCGAGATCACAATTGAGACTGAACAGGCTGAGTGCTGGCCGTTTAATAAGCGTGATGCGAATTGATACGAATGTGATTTAAACTGACTGCGAGAAAACTACTCTCGCAACATTAGAGCAAGATAAAGTACAGTCGAGCCTCCCTAGCTTGAACGAGTACCTGTCAAAAAACTAATCGAACTAGAAACCTTCCAGTTAGAGAATAATTGATGAATACTCATTATTATTCGTCATACATTCTGCAGCTGAATACTTGAATATATTTATACTATCTGGTTAAAGCCAAGCGCTTCCCGGTGATATATTTATATTCAAATACATTATGTTGAATTTGGCAGTCGTAAGCAATACACACCATAATTTTCCAGCCCGAGGGGTAATTTTCCAAAATCTATGCCTTGAAAATGAGTTTGAACTGAATCGCATGTTTTTCACGAATTTTCCAACCATAGAGATAAATTTTTCAAAATCGGTGAGACACGTATCGAATTGTTTAATGTGTAGAGCTTTGAAAATGAGTTTGAACCCGATCGGACCAAAATTTAATTTTCTACCATACAACTTTAACTCCAACATTTTCCGCCCATGGAGTGGATTTTCCAAAATCGGTGAAATATGTGTCAAATGCTTATTCATATAGATCTTGGAGAAAGAGTTTGAAGCCGTTTCATACCTTACAAAAGATTTTCGCGATTTTCCACCCTTTGTGGGTGGATTTTTACAAAATCCCGTCTTAGTGTGCACTTTCGAGACTTTGTGAAAATTCTAGCTCTTTATGATTTAAACTGTGCGATGATCAATCAATCAGTCATCAATCAGCGTAAACTGTTTTATATAGATTTATTGTTTTTTCCGCTTAGAGAAGCTCCACTGTATATCACAGCTGATATCCACTTTGTTTGCGCTCTTGTCTAATGTTATTATGAACCCTTTTAGTGCTGATTGTACGTGTTTCGTTTAGCGTAACATTGCGAATGTGTGGAATCAATAAAGGGTGGGGAAGGGGATTTGCTTAGCCGAAGGTCAAAGATATCGTGCTGTGAGGCCCACTGTGCAGCCGACTGATCTTGCTCTCGCTCCCTCTCTCATTCCAGTTCTTCCCCCCACAATTCTAATGCTGCATTTTGTGCATGCGGGCGTACAATTTGGGGCGTGTGCATTGTGTGTGTGTGTGCGTTTGCCGAGTGTGGTTGTTGGTGTGCGTGTGATAACAAGTCAAGTGAGAAACGAGATTAGATTTCATTGTGGGACACAAACTACTTATTGTATGTACATTTGTACATACTACTAAATGCCAACTGATATAGCACACAAATATGCGAAATTTCATACATTAGTCATTCTATTGCGGCGAAGTGGGCAACATAAACCAGTTCCAAATGGGCAGGGGCTATGACTAAGCGAAGAGGCGGCGAGGCGACGAGGCTACGACGACGGGGCGACAACTGAACCGGCGTATATTCAGTAGCGACTGTTATCAACAAAAAACACGAAAAACAACAACAAAATACAGAAAACTACAACTACAAAGGTCGCACAGCCAAAAGTAGCAGGGAATATTGTTTTTATGTGCAACTTCCGTTAAATAAAGTAAAGAGAAATCAAAAAAAATAACAAAACAATATAACAATTTCATACACACACACATACATATGTGTATATATACAATATGCTTGGCTTTGTTTGTTTTATACGCTGCCAAAATGCATAAACAATCAATAAAACGGAAAAAGTTGCTGCCAAATTGCCAGCAACAAATGCAAAGAAAAGAAAAACTAAAGAGAAATGTTCGCCCCCAAAAACGCTGCCCACGTCCGCTTACCTGCTGGCGCTGCTGCAATGCTTCTTTTGGCTCTTCCAACTTCTCGCTCTCTGTCTCTCTCTCTATTGCTTGCTCTCCACACTGCGTTGCGCTGCTGCACTTAGTCCGTGTTTATTGTTGGGATTGCTTGTGTGTGTGAATGTGTGTGTGCCTGTGTAGCTTCAAGAAACAACGACAACTACTCCTCCCAGCTAGTTTTATATATTTTTACGACTTTCTTTTCGAATGCGCGATAGTCACAAGACGATGACAACAACGGCAACGTCAACAGACTTGTGTTGCAGTTGAAACAATTAATTTATTGAATTACACGCGTGGCTGATATTTACACTTTACCACACTTTTTTTTGCACAAAACACGAAAAAATGCCAAATATAATGAGAACAGAGCAATGATTTTCTTGTTTTGTATGGCTTTTGCGTTTGCTTTCTTTTCTGCTGCTGTTTTGCTCCGTCTCCTTTCGCTGATGATGGTATTACTAAACATCGATATATCGATAGGCCACAGAATAGCAAGTGCGTGAGCTGTGCTGCCAACTATCGTTTACGCAAATATCTGAGCGTACGATAGAAAACGCTAAATCTAACTAAAAATAGCTAAACCTGTCAGCTTTTTAAAAAGTACTATTTTTCGTCTATTATGAAATGGAAATGAAATGCAGTCACGCATTTAATAATTTAATTTATTCATTTTAATCGTAATAATACCTTCAAAGCCTATATATGTATTTATTAGTACTTAATTAAAAATTATGACAAAAACGTTTCGAATTTGATGGAAAATTGACTGAAACTTAAAGTTTTGTTAATTTTGAGGATGAAAATAAAGTGCCGAAAACGGTGAATTGAATTTAGTAAGTGAATTTGTTTAAAATTAATGCTGTCAGCCCCAAAATCCCAAAACAAACCGAATCGTGCAGATCTAGTTGAAAGGAACTAATTCTCATAATGAACGAATTGAACTATGTAAAATCGAGTTCATTTCAACAGAGAGGACATGTTAAACAATGTTAATAATATTAATTGTTTATTTGATTTCTTAATCGTCGATTAAAAAAGTCCGAAAAGAGCCGCTCATAGCTATTTTGTTGGAATATCGCATAAAGACATTTCATCGTTCATTTTTACAGCGATATATCGCTCGCTATTTACATCGATAGGCAGGCGGTTCACTTCATGCTCTTCTATTGTCGATCTTTTTTGAAGAACATTGGCTCTTGACATCAACTACATTCGCGCAAGGTCAAAATTAAATCTAAATTTTGAGATTCCTTACAGAATAGCTTCAACTTTTACCACTCACCATAGCAGCAACCTTGATTGAGAGACGTTACTTGGCGACCAAACGTGTGACGTCAAAAGTTATGAAATTCAGCGCGCTTTTGAAATTGTATGAAAATCACTGAATTTTTTATAAGTATATCGGCTCGTGTGGCGGTAATTCCAATCCGATTTTGAAAATCTTGCCAGCATATTGTAGGGAAATTCATAACGCGTCGACTGATAGGCTATGGTGCTCTGTAGGTGCTATACATTTTAAATAATACGTAGTTAAACTCAAGGTAAACTCAACCACTTACTGCTGCTGAGTATCTGTTAAGGCTCTGTTATATATTATTTGAAAGTTAACAGCTGTTAAATTCAAATTCAAGCCAGACTAAGCGTTATTTATAGAGTCTTATCAGAATATTAAATAACAGCAGTTATTTAGCAAGTTATTTGTAATAACTGAATAATAATAATTTTGTATTTATTTACGACTTTATTTAGAATACCATTTTCATTTTTTATATAATAATTACGCGCTACAAACTAAATTCATTTGTTAACCAACTGATAACAATATATTTTTTGTGTGTATGTGCGTTGCTACGGTTGTGTGAGTGTATGTGTGTGTGTGTGTGTGTGTTTGTTTGTTGCTCGTTATTTAACATTATTAACTCGATGTGTATGCGTGTTTGTTTTGCTTTCATTTTTGTTTTGTTTAATGCTAAGTACCTACTTTTAAACATTTCAACGTACATACATATGTGTATACAGTTATTAAATATATATATTCAATATCGCTGTCCACTTACTGGCAGACCACAGACAAACTGCTGTCATTTCTATAGAACATCGAGAGATATTCGCTTGAGCCCCCAGCAATAAACCTATAACTTAAGCCCGTCCCGTTCCGTTCCGTCCCGTCCCGTACTGTACCGTTCCGTCCCGTGCTGTTCCTTGTTCCTTGTTCAATCCTGTCGTTGGGTCATGTAAACGAATCCTTTTCAAATGAAACGCATAAACTCAACAAAACTGCTCGATATTGCTCGATTCGCTTAAATCAAATCATAAAAACTAAATTAACTTAAAACATACAATCAAAATTATCGCTTCGCTGCTCGTTGCATGCCACGCCCCACACCCTACGCCTACGCCCATCGCCCATCGCCCAACTCCCACATCGCCAAAACGCCTGCCAGCGCCTTTTATATAGATATTTAAATAATTGTTGCTTATTTGTTTTGTCGGGATATGACCGGGGGCAGGGCTCACTCCTCCGGCGGCTCCTCGGGTATTTGCAGATCCTGTGCCGCATGCTCCAAGTCGCCAAGCAGCACCGACGGATACTCCTCGTGCACTGAGTTGGACTGCGAATCGGAGTCCTCCTCGAGCAGATTCGATTTGCTCGATGGCGGCGTCGGCACCGCCGGCACCACATTCGGTATAAACTCAACGGTTTCGTATTCCGTCTTGGCCACCGTATCGGCCACACGCTCGTGCTGCTCGACGCCAGCTGCCTCGACCAGCGGCGACTGCAGCTGCAACTGCTCCTGCTTCTGCTTCTGTTCCTCCACCTGCTGCATGCCACTGGACACTTCAGCGCCATCGCTGGACGTGGCATTGGCGTGTCCTGCATTGGCTGGCGCCTCGTTGGCCAGCAAGTTTGGCTCCTCGATGTCCAGCACAACAGGCAGGGTGTCATTTGGTTGCGGTGTCGTTGTGCTGGTGGTTGTGGTTGTCGGTGCTGTGGTGGTCACCATTTCCACCGGTTCCAGCTGCTGGCTGGCCGGGGCAGGCGTCGTCGTTGAGCTGCTCGGGGGCGGGTTTGTCGTGGTTGTTGTTGTTGTAGATGTTGTTGATGTCGTGCTTGTCGTCGTCGTTGTGGTGCTGTTCTCCAGCTCAATGGCCACCACTGGAGCGGGCGTTGATCCGGCCAGCAGCAGCGGCAGCGGTGGCTGTGCCGTTATAATAACCGGGTTAATAATCGGCTGCCCCAAGGTGGCTATAATCGGTGGCAGCAGCTCGTCGTTGTTCTTGATCAGTAGCGGCGATGGCACTAGCATCTGCACCAGCGGCTTGGCGTCCTCGGCATCGCCAATCTTCAGCTTGGTCACCAGCAGCGGCAGATCGATCTTGTACAGCATTGGCAGCACCGTGCACACCTCCTGGTCATTCTCAAAGCACTGGGAGCGTCCTCGTATACGCGCATCCTGGGCGGCCATCAGGCGGCACAGTTCGTTCAGGCGCACGTCACACATAATGGGATTGTCTGGGGTCAAAGATACAAGTAATCATTATTGACAATAATCAATCTTTCAATTGGGATAGCAAAACGGTTAGCTTAGAAGAACGGCAGTCTTTAAAGGGTATATACAGCCAAACAACCTTATAATGAACTCGAAAGTAATCCTAATCCGAGATACCTAAACCTAGATTTCCAACAGCCATAACCTTGTCACAACTTAACCGGATAATCTTTCTGGAAATACTTTTACTACTAAATCGATTTATTGCTCAAAATCTAAATACTTGAAATTTATATTCTAATCTATTACGGACAATCAAAAGCATTATAAGACCGTGTTTTAAAACTTGCTCTGATGTAGTTCATTTTATGGTCAAAATTCATCCCAAAAATGGGAGAAATTTGATTTGTTAAGTTTCCAAAACTAAATTCTCTTCCCATAATGCAGACTCTCATAACTTCGTCAAAACTTTACCTATTTCATGGGGAATGCAAGGTTTATCTTCTAGATTGACTTGGAATATCAATTTATTGGATTTCCTTAAAAAATTATACTTTTTTCCGTTCCTAACTTTCAGCTCTCCTAACTTAGACAAATCTTAACCGTTTGTTGTACGGCTTGTTTCTTGGGTCATACATTACAATTGATTGAATGATAGCACACTCACCGTCCAGATGTATCTCCAGTTTGCCAGGCACATTGTGATTCTTGCAGCGCGTGTTGGTAACGAGTTCACTTGAGAGGGTTGTGATCTGGTTATTGGTCAGATTGACCTGGCACAGAACAGGCAGCCCGTAGAAGTCTCGCTCCAGTTTGGTAATGTTGTTATAGGCCACCTTCAGAATCTTCAGGTTCGGCAGAACGGTCTGCAAAGTGGGATTATAGGATATTTAAGCAGTTCCAAGGTAGAGTTATGTTTTCTTACCGTTTCTAGTTGCTTCAGTTCAACCAGTTGATTGGCAGTCAAGTCGAGAATCTCCAGTCGATTCATGCCATTAAAGTCGCCCGGTAGAATGTGCTCAATGCGGTTCTCAGGCAGGCTGAGTATGCGCAGATTACCTAATCCGGCCAGAGCCGCGTCCAGGGTGATAATCTGATTATGATCCAGGCGCAGATCGATTAGCGGCAACTCCGGCATGTGCTTGGGTCCAGGCAGCAGACGCTGTATGCGATTGTAGGACAGATCCAGTATTTTCAGCGAACGCAGGCCGTACAGCTCCTCCATGGAGAACTCGTCGATGTCGTTGAAGGAGAAGTTGCCAATTTTGAGCTTGGCCATCGGATGCAGCGAGGAGTTCAAGGAGCGTATGTGATTGCAGGCCAGATTCAGCGTCTCCATCTGTCGACAGGTAAGGAACTCATCCTGTGCCAAGTACTCCAGCTCATTGTTATACGCAAACAGCTCATTCAGATACTGCGCATTCCTGAGCACACGATCAAAGGACCTCAGCCGATTAAAGTGCAGATGTATGGTCTCCAGATCATTCATCCCAGCCATGTTCGCTGGCAGCCTCTCCAGTCGATTATTGTGAGCCATCAGGAGCCGCAGCTTGCTGCCATCCGGCAGCTCCCCATCCAAGTCAGTGATGTTATTCGCATTGATAAACAGGGACTGGAGTTTCGTCAGCTCGTGGAGCGATCCGTTCAAGGACTCTATTTGGTTGCGACCCAAGTGCAGGATGAGCAGGCTCAGCGGAAAGGCGCCTCGGTCCAGCCGTGTGATATTGTTGCTGGGTAATATCAGATTCGTGACCATTTGTATGCCCTTGAGATCGTCCTGCTGCACCCCGCGTATGTTGCACCGCCCAATGTCCAGCGTCTGCAGCATCGGCATATGATTCAAGACGTGCTTCGGAATCTCGTCGAGTTCGTTGTCGCCGACGCTTAAGTAGGTGACATTCGATAACCCGCGAAATGGCAGCTCGGGCAGCGATCTATAATTAGAATACAAACACAATCAAAATGCCATTACAAAATTCAAAGCATTAGGAGACGAAGTTCCAATCCGAATTTAAATCGCAGATCAGAACCAAAGTTTTGCTTAAATACTTATAAACCATTCAGAGATTGGATATTACAAACTATTCATTATAATATTATGGACATTTAATACATTTTCTGTACTTTTCAGTTCTATTACTTTACATTTTGGGGTTGTGTTCCACAAAACTGTGCAAGGATGAGGTTAGCGAATTTCGTATTGCATACTTTTTGGCGCTTGTCAAAGAAACGGATGGAAAGAGTTTTTATACTATTTCAATTGCCTATTTTGCCCGTCTCCGCGATTTTTACAAAGAACTGCTATGAGAATATCATTTGGGAGGTCTACAGTTAATCGCCCTTCTCGGCGATTCTCAAGAACTCGTGGTAGTCCAAAAGAATTTCTTATTTTGTGCGCCCTTCTCTGCGGTTCTCAAAAACTCATGGTAGTTCAATAAAATTGCCAATTTTGAAGTAGACCTAGTTTACCGCCGCTCCCTGCGATTCTCAAGAATTCATTGTAGTTCTATACATTGATAGAGGTCTTCTGTTGTGCGCCCTTCTGTGCGATTCTCCAGGATTCATGGTAGTCCAACAGAATTTCTAATTTTGTGCGACCTTCTCTGCGATTCTCAAAAATTCATGGTAGTCCAATAAAATTGCCCGTTTTAGAGGTCTACAGTTGACCGGTCCTCTATGCGATTCTCAGGAATTCATTGTAGTTCCAGGAGGTATTCTGTTGTGCGCCCTTCTGTGCAATCCTCAAGAAATCATCATCCTCTTTCCCTTATGGGGGTATGACCTACGGTATAGCGCCCAAAACTAACCTAATACAAAATGGAATTGTCCAGGATGCTCAGAATAATTTGTGGAGATTTGTGGTACATCCGAACACGTAACATTGAATGCGATCTAAAAGTTTCTAAAGTGGGAGACGTCATCAAACAGCAATCGGAAAGATACAGCGAACGCTTCTTCAGAATCATCCCAATGCTCTAGCCAGGTACATAGCTTCTGACCCTACTCTGAGAAGATGTCCTGCAACCGATTGTAGAATACGAGTAGCAAAAAGAAGAAGTTTTAAAGGATTCCACCCTCAGGACCTAGGAAAACAAAATACCTTTCAAATATTGTTTGTTTTGAGGAAAATTATTGCCGCTTTAACATTATTTTCAATTTTACTTAAAGATTTAATGGACTTTTAAGTATACTTGCAAGTTTTCTTTTAGATTTAAGCTCTGAAATATGTGCTTAACTTAACGTAACACGAAACCTTTAAGAACTGTGTTCATTTATGATAATGATGTTTGAAATCAAGTCAATTGCTGTTGTCAATTATCCTGTAAGTCGAATCCTGTGTTATCAAAGCGCGTAAGTACGACGAACTGCGTCAGATCTATATCTGTATCTGTATTTGTATCTGTATCTTAATCGATGGCTGCAGGCGGCTATTAGGTTGTCGCCGTCGGGGCGCCAAATGGTCGCATTATTCATGATGGGAACTGGGCCTGGCTGGCGTGCAAATTGCCCAGTGGCAGCCAGTGGACATCCTTGGCGCCGTTATTGGCATCAGCCACGGCACCGTCCGCTGATTGGCAGGAGCTATTTTTAGATGCGCCAGCGCCAAGGCACTTGATCTTGATTGATTGCCCCGGCCACGGAGTGAGTGGCTTGTCAAGCGTTGATTATGTAATGAGGAAAAGCGCATCCAGACTCTGCAGACTTTGCAGACTCTGGTAAGGATGATGATGATGATGATGGGACTGGAGCTGGGGCTGGGGCTGCAATAGATACGAGTGTTGTATCTATAATGAGTGGCAGCGGCTCGCACGTTGAACTTGAGCACATATGTACATAAGTATATAACTATTATGTATATACATACGCACTATATAGAATGTATATACAGACAATTCCTTAACGTCAGCCATATAATTGTCACACGACCTAAACTGGCCTCTTGATCATTGATTGAACGTAATAATAAAATTCAATTGGGTCTCTGCTCTCTTTCTCACTCTTCAGCTGACTCTTTCTTTTCACCAACTGGGCAAACTGAGCTGACCCCACCAGGCAGACATAAAAACAATAATAACAATAACAATAATAACAAAAACAATAACAATAACAGAAACAACGGAACATTCCATTTCCAAGTAATCATTAGGCGGTGTCTTCATTTCTTCACCCCAAAAAAAGGAAGCAAATTATAAAATTATTAAGAAGAAAAACAAAGTATAAACTTTCCTGTTTATTGTTTACTTTCTTTAAGGCTCTTTTACGCACAACACTTTATACTATATAGTATATTACTTATACTTGTATACAAGTAGTTGGCGTTATCACCCGACTCGGAATATTCCATTATAAATTATGTAGTTATCATAATTAATTAATTGTCAAGTGCAGAACGAGCTGCCAACACTTTTCGCACTTTTTCAGGGCTGCACTCTGAGAACTACTCAGCATACTCATAATCAGCAACTGATTGAATGACTTCTCTATATATGTATACATATAATATTTCAAAAGACACTGGCTTATCAGCCTGAGAAAAAAATAAAAATAATATAAGAAAAGTAATCAATCCATCAAGGCGCCACATTCTCGTATACATGCTTAACTCAGTGCATTCTCAGGGCCTGTACTTAATTTCATAAACCACCAATTAAATTAGAAATACCCTAGGAATGTTGACCAAATTTTGATTAAGTCGCATTTTGATCATAAAAACGATCGTAAAAGTGATCATAAAAATCACATTATAACTTTGGCGCCAGCCATAAACATATGACGAGCAAATCGTTAAAACAGCTGCTCTTATCACATCTAATACATACTTATACGAATATATATACATATATGTACATAGATTCCCATATGATTTATTTAGGCTATGGTTAGTACATAGAAATGTACTTAGACAATTCATGTAATACAGCATTAAATATACTTTAATTACCCTGACAGCCATGGCTAAGAATTATTATAATTCATAGTTTTAACTACAAATTAACAATATTTAAATAAATATTTTATGTGGGTTCTGAAACTGTTCATTTATAGAAATTCCATATATTTTTCAATTCCTATATTCGATGTTTCATATTGAAGTTAGGCCCGAAGAATATCTTTTTAATCCGAATATTCAATCAGTTTTCGTTTCCCAATAATTGATATAGCAACTATCCAAAATATATATTTGGCTTTGTTTTCTATAACTTAAGAACCTATCGTTGACAAGCAGATATTTACCAATTATGTTAGATATATATACTATATACTGTACTATTCAGTACTATACTATATAATGTACTACATACTATTTACCAATTATGTTTGATATATATACTATATACTTTACTATATACTACACTATATACTGTACTATATACCATACTACATACTTTACTATAAACCATACTATATATACTATGAGAGGTAAAGAAATATCGTATCTTATATCTTAAGGAAGCCCTTTAAAAAACCCTATGACACATTTCTTAATTTAATTTTTCACTAAAAATGTGATCATCTATATAATGGTATTGAGTATTATTGCAAGAAAGTTTTAGGAACTAAAGAAGAACTAGGATATATTGCAGATTATATAAAGTATTCAGTTCTAGAATCATAACTTCGATTTGTGAATAGGAAATTTAGCAAACCTATTCGTAAGAATTTTAAATTTCTTAAGTCAATAGTGATTCCCAGAATATCAGAAACTTTTAGGATTTATAGAAGAAGTAGGATCTATTGCAGATTATATAAAGTATTCAGTTCTTGGACTATAACTACGATTTGTGAATAGCTTAGGGCTTGATAGGAAATGTTGCGAACCTATTCGTAAGCTTTTTTAATTTCTTAAGCAATTAGTGATTCCCAGAATCTGAGAAACTTTGGAAATGCCACGCGTTGTTGATCTGATTTGGCTGACGATTCATGAGCATATCACACACACAATCAGACAACCACTCACACTCACACTCATACTTATTCACACTTGCAGCAAAGAGTACTCGTATTTTTCCTGGCTGACTCGCTGACTGGCCTGGCCTGGCATGATTTGGTCAGAGCGCGATATTAAGGCAATAGGTCAATTATTATAAATTGACATCAATGTAAAAACTTTTCACTGGGCAGTCAGGGCAGTCAGGGCAGGCAGCACGCGCTCGTTGCGGGAATCGAATTGAATCGAATTGAATCGGCGTTGCATACTCATATAGTACTCAAATATGCCTGTCTGTATACATAGAAGACACTGATTCGATTAAGTTCTAGTAATTAAATCATTCAGTTTTACATACACAAATTGAAATTGCAACTGATGGATGACGTTTGACAAATGATTCCTCAGGCGAAATTGTATAACCCATCAGTAAAAAGATTTTCGACTTTTTGATAGATACTATAGACACTGTACATTGTTGTTTTCTGGATTGTCTTGAAATAATTATTATTGATTTTGCAGCAACAATACAAACAAAAGTCAAATATCAATGAACCCCGCTTATGAAATAGGCCTGAATATGGAGAGTATACTTTTCTATATGTGCATGACAATATTTATTTATAATTGCTATTTTTAATAATAACAAATACAATATATATATACAGTATTGTGTCTGTATTCATTTGAAATTCATTCAGAGTCGAATCGAAGCAAAACGTGCAAGTCGCGCTCGCTCGCTCCCTGAAATCCGAGCTCGTATTGAATCCAATAAAAATTTGCAATTATCAGTTTTGCATACGCATTAAGTATACGTTGGCCGTCTTCCATGCACCATACGGGTATCAACAAGTCTGGAATGGCTCTAGGGATTTACTATATACCCATTGGCATGTATTGGTAAGCGTATGTGTGTGAGAGGGAGCCTACATACTTATATAGTAATTGATAAGACGCTGTGGCTATTCAATTATCAATAAAACAAAAATCGAAGCACGAAGAAAATGTTTGTTTGGTTGCTCCCTCGACTGAGTCTCGCTCTCTGAGTTCTCTCTCTCTGATAGATGCCATCTAATCTTGGGCACTTGGAACTTGGCACTCGGGTGCGAGTGTCGCAATGACCGAAACTAAATAGTTGTAATTTGTCTCAATTGCATGTGGATCCCAGGCGGGCATTTCCTAATTGAAAAATTAAATCATTTACTTCGGCCAGGTCATAATTAGACAGCATCAGCATCTTTGGCTTTGGCTTTGGCTACGCCTGCGCCCCAAGTCCAGGCCTCAATTGGGCCTCAATTGAGGCCCGTTGATAATGAGTGTTGTTGTTGTTGTTGTTTATTGTTTTTAGTATCTATGTGCAACAGAAATTGGCTGTAAACACTTCGTCGGAGCGCATTTTTCGTACATTTACATTATACGCGTATATATTTTGTTTATTCTGTTGATTTTCTTTACAATTTGATTGGGTTTAAGGAACCTAAATTGATTGCCAGCGAGCGGAAAATTCTGTTCAGCCGATACATACATTTTTGTATACTACTTATATAGAGAATGCCAACCGGCCTTGAAACATTATGTTTCCCACAGATGACTTGATATATTTTCTTGAATCTTTTTCAAAACTAACACAAGTTTTTAAGGAAACCCACCTTAGTCCGTTCCATTGCATGCGTAGCTTGTATAAGTTAAAGTTCATATCCCTAAACGATCTCATCTCCAGATCATCCAGTTGGGAGTGCGTTATTTTCAGATCGATGCTCATATCGGGATTCAGCTTATTGGCCAAACTGTCAACGACAGCATTGAAGGACTCCAGCTTCTCGCAGGATAGCTCCACGTGATTGAACGCCTTGCCCGTTTCGCACGTGCAGGGCGAAATCTCCGGACGTACCGAACATTGCAGCGTTGCAATATGAAACACGGCGTACACAAGGGAAGTCATTTTATAAAATTTGTGGACAGATTATACGTAATAAGTACTCCTGAGAAATTTCACTTTCTTTTCATGCAACGTACAACATTAACACACACAATATCGAGTTCACAGTTTCGAGTTCTCCACAGGACTACCATACAGTTTTCGAGACGATTGTCAGGGAGGCAGGCAGTCGGATTGTTACGGTACTTTCTCCGTATGCGTGGAAAACTTCTCAGCGCGTTCTCTACACGTATTCGAACATATGTCCGGGAGTTTCCATACTATTTATGTATGTTTTTGTTTTTGTTTTTTTTTGTTTTTTTTGGTGAATTCCTTGAAATTGTTGATCACTTTTCAGCTGTATGCGGCATTAAATTTCACTCAAAAACGCGCTTAAAAACCCACACTGTTGAGAATTGTACATATGTGAGCTCTATAGGCTGCACTCTCTCCTCTCGCTCGCTCTCTCAATCGTTTGGGTGACCTCTTGACACGCACATCTATATTGCTTGTATATTAATCTTCTAAGGAAAAAAAAAGTAATAATAAATATAACACCGTCTTGTTGATTTGTTTTTTTCGAAAACCGCGAGTATTGAGCGAGATTGTGAGTGGTGGAGTGAGTATGTTTGTTTGTTTTTTTTTCTATATATTTTTTTATATGGTATATTGAATACGTAGCACTAGCGATTTCTAGACCCGATGTTCACGTCTTTAGCCCAACACGGTCCGTTTGCGACTGGGAAAAATAATGAAAACGCTGAGGATCCGTATGCTGCTGGCAGCGTCGCAGCAGCGTTGACGGCGCCATCTGCTCTGCTGCTGCTGTTGATGCTGCTGCTGTTGCTGCTGCTGCTGTGCTTATTGTTGTTGGTTGCTGCTGCTGACGACAACTTCTCTGCTGCTGTCGCTGTCGCAGTCGCAGCCTTTGCTGTTGTTGTAGAACTTCGAGCGCGTTTTTGAATGCAAAAGTTTTTTTCTTCTTGCTTTTTTTGGTATTGGCCACAAAATGATGAGCTGTTGCTGCCGCTGCTGCTGCCGCTGCTGCTGCTGCTGCTGTTCCTGCTACTGTTACCTATGTAATTGTCCAGCGCCAACACTCAATTACATGTGTTCCTGTGTGCGGCGCCAGGCGTCAATCTCAATCTCAATCTGGCAGCAAGTCGGCGCCGGCGCCGCTGTCTGTTTTGTGCGTGTTTTAGATGCCCCCTTTGAGCTGCTGCTGCTGTTGTTGCTGCTGCTGCTGGGAGTTGCAGCCACATGTGCATGTTGTAAGTTGAGTTGCGACTTGGGTTGCTTTCTTAGGAACCTAGGCACCATGCATTGCTGCCCGTACGTCGTATTCGTAGTCGTATCTATGTATGGGGCATCATTATCATCATCATGTGTTTACATGTGTTGTTGTTGTTGTCGCTTGGGCTTAGCTGCTGCTCTTACGCACTGTTTGTTGATAAGTTGTCCTTTATGCACACAAACACACACACACACACACACACGCACACACATGTTGTCATGCCACATGCGTTTTTAAAATCACTGCTTTACATACGTACACGCACACAAACATATATATCTACACATATGTGCACGCAGTGTCTTTATCTTAGCATCTTCAAGAAATGTTTTCAATTATGACGTTCCCAACTGCACAACACAATATTGAAATGCTTGGAGCACATAAACTGAATGAGCCGGCTTGTTGTGATTTGTTATTGTTGTTGTTGTTGTGCATGATAATCGTGCGTAACGTTTCTACACATCTGGCAGACCAATTAAATACCCTGTAATTGTAATGGCAACTGCACACGCACCTGAAACGTGTAATGCCCTAAAAGTTGACATATTTTCAGAAAACGTAAGAAACAGTTTTGAGTTTATGCATAGTTATATTAAATTACATTTATATGTAGCATATAATACCTAATAGAAGCTGCCTACAGTATATGCTTAAGTGTTTTGAAGCGAATTGCCTTCTAAACTCTCTGGAAACCATAAAATTCTTACTTTTGAGAAGTTTTCGCATTTAAAACTAAGTAGAGGGTATCTCCTAAGTGTGCCCTTCAGCTAATTGCATGCAAAATTGCGCTAACGGTGAATAGTTTGGCATTCGAGCTAGCAATCGATTATCGATAGGCACAGATTGGTATTTAATTTAGTATTTTAATTGCCGCTGCAATGACAGCCAAAAATTGTCAGCAGCTTTTGCCAATAAATCAACATTAATTGCACTTGAGGCCTGTCCAATGGCAGCTACTGTGGCAACTGGCGCCGCCTCGTTGCAGTTTAACAGGCGCCACATTAAACCGAGTGGCAAGCAGCAGCAGCGGCAGCAGCAGCAGTGACAGGGGCAGCATGCAACATGCATCAAAGTCCGCAGTCTTAATTTATTTTGAAGTTCTGCTGGCCGTTGCCATTGCTGGGCACAGCGCATACATAATTAACCAAAGTCCCCTTAAAAATGCCGTCTGTCGCCGCAAATTCCACACGAATTCCGCCTGCAATGCGCGTGCCAACGCAGGCAGCTGCCCCAGCCCCTGCTCCAGCCGCGTGCCCCCGCCCGTCAACCTTACCCTTGCAGCTCGTGTTCTTGTGCTGCTGCTGTTGCAATTAATCATGGGCCTGCGGCAAGTGGCAATTTTCTTCTGGCTTGTTGCAGCTCTCGGACTCGAACTTGGCTTGATGACACACACGCCCACCAATCGCCTTGACAGGCGTTGCACGGTTATTTTTAGTGTGACCGTTACACGCCCACTTCTGACAGATATATATATCTATATATGTATATATAATACTATATAATCGATTAATCGTATTTAAAATATATGCACAATGATTGCGTAGCTGTGCTATTCTTAGAGTTCAATCATGCCCCACGTAAAAAGATATATATATGTATATTTGAAAAGTCAACATTATTATTTATTCATATTTTTCATATCTTTTGTTGTTGCACATAAATTATTTCAACATTTTGATGTGACAAATTTTCTGCGTGTTTCCTTTTTTATGGTTCCCATCAAGTAGCGCCGATTTTGCCAGATGCCAAAGCATTATCAAGTCATGTGGAATTAATTTTTGTTTTTATTATATAGTATACTGATTATACTATATATATTTGAAAGATGTGCCCGCGCGATAGTTGTTGCAGTTGTTGTAATGTATGAATGAATTGGCGCCGCATTCTTCGTTCTTTGGCCACTCGAGATACTGCAAATTCCAGAGATCAACAAGGGAAATCATCATGTGCCAATCCCCATAACCCACAGAACACGTCAATTGGGCCCGACCGCTTAATTACGGCCAAAATATTTGGCTGGAATTTGGCTGTCGTCACGGCTTTGTCTGTTGGCCACTGCGTCATCCGACTTGGGGACGCCATCGTCAATGGATATACCCAATTGAAGACATTGCCAATCGTTGGGCTCATTCAGCAGAACTAATCATTCCGACTTATCTAACAATCCGCCGACATATCGATTGATTTTTGGTCAGCGCAACCACAAAACTCTATACGAGTTTTCTAAATTCAATGAAAATTGCTTAAAGTAAGCGGAAATCAGTCGGCGAATAGTTCTGTTGAATACGAGATTTCAAAATTCAATGACAATTGATTGAAGTAAGCGGAAATCAGTCAGCGAATAGTTCTGCTGAATACAAGATCTCTAAATTCAATAACAATCGATTAAAGTAAGCGGAAATCAGTCAGCGAATAGTTCTGCTGAATACGAGATTTCAAAATTCAATGACAATCGATTAAAGTAAGCGGAAATCAGTCAGCGAATAGTTCTGCTGAATGAGTCCATAATTGTGGGGCAGACAGCAATTATTACAATTCTTTAGTTTTTATTGTGAATTTACTTTTATTTAGCTTTCTTTTATGCAGTTGTCCTAAAAGTTCGACCTTCAATTTCGTGTAGTTTTGCAATTATTTATAAGTATGTGTGTAATATGTATGTATATCAGCGGTATAATAATTATATATTTGAAGTATGCACTTCCAAAACACTTCTTGTGACCGTGGCGGACCGCATGCTGCCCCCAGGCTTCAGCTGACCCGCTTTAAACAGAACTTATCCATTAACTAAATTAAATACAATATTTCATTAAAGTAAAATTTACAACAAGCACTCTAAGCACTAGTCAACTACCGTCCTACTTCTGCTCTGTGAACTTGGCTATCTGCGGATATTTGCTCGGGTTGTAATCAATGTCCTGCTTGAGACGCTCACGCATATTGTTCCGCACAGCCTCTGTGTATGAAGCCTGCACCACCGCATCGTGCGCAATGGCGCCAATCACAACATCCGGATTGACAGCTGGATTGCCGCCTTGTCCATTGGGTGCGGCCAGGCCAGTGGTCTGTATGGCGCGCTGCACGCCGGTTGCAATGAGACATTCAACGTTCGATGAGGGCTTCTCTGTCTGGATGATCTTGCGACGCTTGGCGGACATTCCGGATATGTAAGCATCGGAGTAGGGCGGCTGTGGACGGGTTTGCTGTAATTAAAACAGATTGATTAGCTGGCTAAATACTAAGCGGTTCTAAAACATGGACATATAAATTGTAATTTGTCTGCAGAAACGTACCTCCTGCGTCTGCAAGTCCCGTGTTATCACAGGCAGCCAGTCGTTAGGGAAGGTAGTATGCCAGGGCTCGGAACCTATAGTAACAGCGGGTAGTGGAGGCTCCAGTTCTGTGGCGCTGCTGCTGCTGCCGGCAACATCGGCCATTTCAATGTCGCTATCCAGAGACTGCTGCACCGAAGGCTGCTGTGAAGGAAATGCAAGCGACGGTGGCGCAACGAAGGGTTGCTATTAGTTGCACTCCATTTAGGAAGCTGCCACCAATTGACTCCTTTGCAGTCTCACAATGCTACTTACATCGGCGTCTGTTGGGCGTGTTGGCTGCGGCTCAGTGCGCAGCACCAGGAACTGTTGGATATCAGCGGTATCCGGGAGGGCTGGAATTGTTGGATCAATGTAGATGCACAAAAACTGCAACGCTTCATTTCGAAAATCTGCAACAAAGTGTGTAACAAAATTGATTAGTTTCAAGCAGCTTTCGAGTATCTGTATTTCAGGGTCTCTCACTCACTTGTACGCAGCGGTAGGGCCAGCAAACGCATCAGCTGGCGCCAGTAGAGCTCCGCGTTGACGTTGCCCAGGCACATAAAGAGCACGCTGTAGAGTCGCTTGCGGAACTGATCGCAGATTTGTTTGAGACGCTGCTCAAACTGTGCACCTCCGGCACCAGCTTCAATGCCGTTGGGAGGCGCATTGCACAGCTCAATGACCAGACGCAGGCTCTGACGCAGCGTGTTGCACACGGAGTCGCGTGAATTGAACTCCGGCCGCTCGTATTGGGGCAGATAGAGCAAACTATCGCCGAACCAGTCCAGGGCACGGCCAATGGCCGTGGGTATTGTCTCCTCGGTGATGGGCGAGCCCTCGAAGACGCTGCGATCCAGAAAGCTGAGCAGCTGGGTGCGCAGATTGCTAGCGTCTCTGGCCAGTGCTGGAGAGGAGCGCACCGGTGTGGTGATTGGGGCAGAACCAGCGCCAACGCCAGCGCCAGCAGCTGTTGCGGCTGAGGCTGCTGCTGCTGCCGCCGCTGCCGCTGTTGCTGCTGCTGGTGTTGGTGTTGTTGTGGATGATGTGGCGTTGGCATTGGTAACACCCCCGGTTGTGGCGACGCCAGTGCCACCTAAAGCTGTTTGCGCATGATTTCTCATATTAGTTACCAAAAAATTGTCAAACATAGCGGATATAAGTCTGGATATTGTTCTTTGCATGGGCCGAACGGTAGGTGGAAGAGCACGGCTCCCAACGCCACCAACGGTGGCCATGCCCGGCAAATTCCCATTTCTGTTCTCACGGTTGATGGCGGTACGGCGTCGCAATAATGGCCGTGAGAGGCTCGTGCCGCTCTGGCCACGCGACAAGCGACTAGCGATGACTATGATGACACGGATAGAATGCAAATTAGATGTCAGAGATGCAAACCGGACCGGCCATCATACTTGTGTGTAGGTGTATCTGTGTGTGTGAGTCTAGTGTGGTTGTGTGTGTGTGTGTTTAGTGTGGTTTGAACCGCACAAACGTTGCGCGCTTGGTCCTGAGACACATAATTGGATAACTAATTGATCGTTACAGAGCCAATTTGCATATCAATTTCAAACGAATTGAGACTCTAGGAAATGCTCCGAAAATGTTTTGATTCGCTATTTAAATATTGTCTAAGTGCTTATGCTTTTTCAGCTAAACAACGAATTTAGACAAACTCAAATGATTTGATAACATTTAAATGCAATTTTCGACTTACAGCAAAAGAGTATTGAAATCATTGAAATTAATCAAATATTCAAATGGGAATAAAAGAAAATGATATTCTGCAGCACCATTGGCCATGTTCACCACCATAACTGATCCATGATCAATAATTGAATGTTATCGATAAGTCTGTTACTCTCCTGTGAACACATTTAGTAAGAAATGGCGGCAAAGAAGCGTTACTTTGTTTATTATGTTTCAAAGCTGTTAAACATAAATGTTAACATTTAAGTAATTATTATCAAATATTCAAATTGTTATTAATTTATTCGATAACATGTATTGCAGTTTTCAAGCCACAAAGTTATAACTGCAATTATATTCAGCGAAGAAAGAGTATTTTTGCAATCAAAGAAGTATTGCGGCAATACACATTGCTCATTGGCTAGCTCAAGTTTGAATTTACTCCTTTAAAAATAACATTTTCCCCTGCTTACATACAAAATATCGATAATTTCAACACGCATTTCGATAAAAAAAAACACACATTGTATCACAATCACTAAAATTAATCGTACTTTTTCTATGATCATGATACGCTAAATTTGGTATCGATATACAGCATCAGTTGCATTCACCAGAAAGATCATAGTAATCAGATAAATTAATCAGGGATCAAGGCATGCTGGTGAACATGGCCATTGTATCGAAATCACTTAAGATCCATCGTACTATTTCTATGATGCATTTTCATGGATCATGATACCACAGATGTGGTATCGATACACAGTATCAGTCGCGTTTCCCAGAAACATCAAGATAATCAGATAAATTAATCAGGGATCAATGAATACTGGTGAACATGGTCATTGTGACGAAGAAACGATTGAAAAGTGGTTCGGTTCGATTGGAATGGATTGGTTTGGTTTGGGTTTAGTTCGGCTCAGAAGAGAAAACCGGTTTACATCTCTGGTGAATTGTGTATGGATGAAGAAAGCATAAAACGTGGCGGGACGGAGCCGTGCGTTGCCCGAGACAGTTATAATTATATGTACGTACTAAGTAAGCGTTTAACTGAACTAAAGTAATAAACTTACCGAGTGCATTACCGACTGCATTGCTTGCCAGTCTGCGATTGTTGTTGACGGCACTGCTGCTGCTGCTGCTGGTGGTGTTGTTGTTGTTGTTGCTGCTGGGTTGGGCCAACGGCTCCGGCTCGCGAATATGATGTGAGTTGCAGGGCAAGAAGCGATCGAAGGCGGTGTGTGTGGGTGCAATGCGTCCGGCCCAATTGTTGTTGCCGCCAATCTGTATCTGTGGGCGGGCTGTGGAACGCGTCTGTGTGGCGGTTGTGGGTAATGTATTTGCCCGCTGCTCGCCGCTGCGTGTGCCGCTCGAAGTTGAAGCGGCGGCGCCAGGAGCGCCAGGAGCACCAGGAGCACCTGTAACTGCAGCTCCAGCACCAGCACCAGATCCAGATACAGCGGCAGCAGCAGCAGCTAAGGTTGCCTCACCAGTTTCAGTTCCAGTTCCTGTTACAGTTGCTGTGCTGTCGGTGGCGGCCGCTGGGCGTCCCTGTGGATGCACAGCAGCGGCCATCACATGCACGGGCAAATTGATGGACATTACGTTGGGCACATTGAACTCCACGTGCAGATCCGCATCGTTTGTGGCGCTGTTGACCACGGCCTGAATGAGACGCGCCATTTGAACCTGGGGATCTGCAAGCGATTTCAGAAACAATAAGTAAGGTGAGCTATTGCTAAAATTTTATATAAGTAAAGGAAACAGAAAAACGAAGCTTTAAAACCTTCCATTTTTCCCTATACCCATAAAATGAGTCAAAAAAGGTCATTTGATCTGTGAAAATTTATGAAACAAGCTGAAGAAGACGGTTCCGACCCTATAAAGTATATATATTCTTGATTGGTATCAAAAGGAAATCTCTGTCCGTTCGTATGTATGAATGCAAGGATCTCGCAAACTATAAAACTTAAAAACACAAAATTTTAAATGTATGATCTAAGATCAACCCCCAACCCCCCTACAATTCTATAAAAACATTTTACAGCTACAATTTTAAAGATATAGCTTTGGAATTTAACATGTATAATACATTGGACACTCTTGAACTACTTTCCAAATTTCAACTCGATCGGATTATAGACACGGACGTTATTCATTAAACAAGATTCAGTACTATAGGGCGGGGGACAACTTAAAATGCCTCACTAGCACTTTTGCTTGTATGCGTGTGCAGTTCTCTATGTGTAAGTGTACGAAGATGTGTTCGGGAGTCTTGTAGTTCGTAGTAGAGTATACTCGACTATAGCATTCTTACTTGCTTAAAATGGCAACTAGAAAAGTCATTTAAGCTCTGTCGGGCATTTGTCAAAACATTTTGACTAAACATTTACTTAAGCTAGCAGCGCAGTGTTGCAAGAAAAGCATTGTTTGAATTACACTTTGTTAGATTGAGCGCAGAGATGTCCAACTCGTTGGCTTTAAAGCTGATTTACGAGTGTTTAAACAACAAGCGGATTAATATAGTTAACATAAGTATCAGTAACAGTGGAACTGTCAGCAAAAAACAACTTTGCGGCAACCCCAATGACAGTAAGGAGCAGCAGGAGCTGAGTAAACAGGATAAGTGCTGCATTTGCGACAGGCGAAGCTGAACAACTAGAAGCAGACAGAAGAGGGTTGACCTACTGGGCGGTGGTAATGGCACTGGCATATACAGGCGAAACCTTGGCGTGGGAGCCACTTCACCCACTGGAGATGGCTCCTCGTGCTCAGCTAGAAAATTGACAACGGGTAAGGGTATCATTTTGTGTGGCAGCAACAGGAATCTCATTGATTTGATTGCTGTAGATGAATTTTGGACTCACCCATTTCTGGACGCGGATGTTGTTGCGTTGAATGATCGCCAGGTGCAGTAGCATTGGGTGGTGCCACCATGGGCTCATCTACGGGATCCTCGACATTATTGCTCGTTGGGGCAAAGCCAGCGACGAGAGCAGCAGCAGCGGTTGTTTCAGCTGGTGTAGCTTCTTGAGCGCCCCATCTTTCACGATCAAGTATGAAGCTTGTAGCTGAAGGACGTGCAGGCGGTACGGACTCGCTACGAGGCGCACCAGCAGTTGCTGGCCGTGCAGTGGCTGAAGCGGCGCCACGTGGTGCAGCAGGCGTTGGCGTCGCCTGGGCAATGATCTCGGTGAGTGGCGATGCAACCAAATTGGGCGTAAATATGTTATTAGAGCGTATATAGCCGCTTTGCTCCACCAGTATGGGACGGCAGGTGAGCACGCGAGGTCCCGGCTGTGACAAATCGAGCATTAGATCTGAGATCGCGTGCTGGGCATGCGATAGATAGTGGAAGGCCTCTGAGACGCGATCAAAGATGCGCTGAGCATTCTCACGTCCGGCGTTGTCCGACTCCTCAAAGGCGGGATCCTCATTCAGTATCTCGTAGTAGCTATCCACGAACGGCGACAGACGCGTCTGCACGGTCCGATAACGCTGTATAACATTTGCCAGCACCTGAGGACGTGTGCGGCGGCGTGGACCAATGCCAGTCACGGCTACATTGGAAGCATTATCCTCAGCAGGGGCTGTGGCAGCGTCCCCAGCGCTGGCGGCTGTTGTGCCCGCTGCACTGGCTGCCTGTGGGGAGCGGGAACGTTCGTCTTCGACTTGTGGGTTGGCCCCATCCTCGGCTGTCTCATCATCTGTCTCGACAATATCTTCAATGATAACCGCAGCGGCGGCTGTCGTTTCTTCGCTTGTGTCGCTGTTGCCCGTTGCGCCACCAACAGCGCCCTCGTTGCTGCCATCGTTGCCGGCACGTGGCTGCCCCTCGCCTCCCTCGTTCGTATACACCGTGGGCAGCTGCACCACCGTATAGTTGCGTCCGGGCGTATTGCGTGAGAGTGCTGCGGTTACAGCATCCTGCACCATGTCAATTATGTTGTTGTTGCGCGGCATATCCGTCGAGGATACGCCCACCTCCACCACCGTGGACTCCATGGTCCAGCGGCCACGCTGCAATATATCCAGTGACTGATTGTTCAATCCCACCTCTGGATTCTCCAGATACGCGGCTATATTATTAGCACAGTCGATCATGTGCAGCGCAACGGTAATGCGATTAATGCAGAAGGACGATGAGTTCGGAAAGCGATTGGGCGGTGTGCGAGTCTGCAAAGGAAGCATAGAATTAGAGCTACAGTCAGACCACAAGTTGCACTAAATATCGACATTTTCAGTGTTGGTAAGTGCTTGACAATGCATGACATGCAAGAAAGGCGTGCATCTGTCAAAGCAAACACTTTAAAAACACTATATTACTAAAATCGAAATGGAACGTGTGGGATAGGAACATTCAAATGAGATGGGACGGATGGTCATATTTCGGCACGGGTAAAACTATGGGATCATCACGCCAGATGATGATGGATAGTGGCTCAGTGTGAATAGCCTATAAACTGTCATTTGCTATAAATATATATGGGAGAAGACCTTCTTGACATTTCGAATTTCAAGGAAACTCCGACCACTTACTAACAAATTTTCCCTAAGACCCGCTGTAGAATATTAAAGATGAAATCAATTGTTCAATTGATTTGATAGATACACAACTCAAAAAAGTGAAAAACCTGTAAGACTATGCAAATGTTGACTACAACATTTTAAAAAGTGTTTTGGCTTTCGATTTCGCATAATTTGGGATTAGAAGCTAACGAAAGTCCTTAAAAAACTGTAGAGCCGTTCAAACAGATCTTAAGAATATAATTGTCGTTAAAAGTTTTCGTTAATAAAGATATTTTAAATATACGTATGCATTAACGAATAATTTGCTTTGAAAAAACAGGCCTAATAATGAATTTGATATGGGTGTAATCGCCTTTTAATACTGCCTGTATAGTCATGAAAATGGTTTCTTTGAAAACTGGGTTCGAATATAAACAGACAGACGGAACTAGACATGTGCATTACCAACCGATATGTGACTAATAAAGTCGTATATATTTTTTGCATATTAAAGCCAATTAAACGAAATGGAATTTAAATTATAGAAACGATTTTGGCATTCAAATCACTTGAACGATGATGGGACTCAAATGAATAATATGACTCAAATGATTAGAATGAACTACAAAGGGACTCAATGTCTGGAATAAACGACATGACTCACAGGACTAGAATGAACGATAATGGGATTCAATGATTCAAATGAAAGATTAGTTCGTTCAGTGAAATACGAATTACTGAACTAAATCAGTGAATTGAACTAGAAAGTGCAACTCTACTTTAGCTTGAAAGATTTCCAGAAAACCTTTTCGTTTTTCTTCTTTAAAACATCTAGGGTTAAACTCTAGTCACTGACTAACAAATAGTAGAGTGTCACACCTTTGGCTGATTATCAAGTCACAGTTCCGCAGTCACTGTCCTTGCATTAACAGGCATCCCTATATTAACAGTGCTAACTCAACGTTAACATTTCAGTTAACAGTGCAAAATCGATATCAACAGGCACAATGTAAGTTAACAGTGCAGTATCGATATTAACAGTTACAGAGCATGTATCTGATGAATAACAGTGGGGACTGTTCCGCCGTTTCTAAGAAAACTGAAATGATGTAGAGAAACGCACGAAGAGGACTTTGCTACTGCCGTTACTGTGACTGCTAAATGGCAATGTGGCTGTTCTCTATACAGAATTTAAGTGCGTGGGTTTATACTTTTCTTTAGATGACTCCAAATATATTGACGTGGACTTACCCCGGTGGCGTTAAGTGGTCCATTGTTCACTGGTATGGCCATGGTGCCCACCAGCATGCCATCGAGCGCACGGAAATAGGGCGAGTTGCGCAGATTGCGAGGTCCTGCCGGGCGTCCGGCCATGCTGCGTATGTTGCGCATCGGCTCATCGTTGTTTGTTGCGTTGGCACCGCGTTGCGAGAAGGGCGGGCGCTCGGCGACGTGCAGCACCTTGCCATCGACATCTGGCGGTGCGCGGCGGTGTAGGGGAGGAAAATGAAGGTGAGCAATGTCGTTTGTACACAGCTGGACTATGACTCACCGTATTCCTTGACTTGCTTATCGTCCGCTAGCACACGTCCCTGGTAGATGATGCGCTGATTCTCGGCGGCAATATTGGTCTTCTCTGCAATTTGGTCCTTGAACTGACGTATGGTTAACTGTGAAGGTAAAGGAAAAGCGGATTTTGGAAATTTCTGGTCAACACACAACCTCAAAAAAAAAATTTCCACACAAACCCAAGCAGAGGCACACGCACACACTCACACATGCACGTACACACATACAAACTTACCTCATTGTCGATGCTGAAATCGTGTGTGCGCGCATCTAAAGTTTTCACCTTTAGGTTTATTAACATTTTATCGGCCGCCTGTCGCTGCTTTTGCCAGTTGTGTCAATTGCGGCGTTTAACTGTTATATTAATTTCTTCTTTCACTTGCAAAACTAAACAGACGGCTGACGGCTGCTGGCTGCCAAAAGGGAGGGGAAGAAAATCGGTGTCGATGTCGGGGTATCGTTGTGTCGTTTTTTTTTCTTTTATTTTTTTTGCCAATCGACTTGCGCTCGCGTTCGCCTTAGCTCTCTCTTCCTCTTCCACTTCCACACGCTCTCACGCTGTTGTTACTCCGTCCGGTGTCGCTGAATTTCCTTTTTAGCTTCCTTTTGCGAATCGTTAAAGCCGCTGCTGCCGCATCAACACCGTTTCCCAGCTATTTTCAAGCAAATCAAATCGAAATGTATTTCTGGTTAATTTTGACAAGCAAATTACACACAAAACTAGCTAGCGGCGGAGAGAGAGAGTTCTTAAAAATTTGTTTGTACAAAATATACTGATTACAATTTGGTCTATTTGATATTTTATTTAATTATTTGGTATGAAAGTGCCAAGCGATGCGGGCACATTGCTCAAATGTTGATCAACCAATGTAATCGATATGTTGCCAGCCATCGATGTCAGCGTTGCGACTTATTTCAATCAGTCTGGCAGCGCCAAGGCATGGCATCCCTGGTTTGTTGCCTACGCGCCAAATTCAAATAGTGCCAGTGGCAAACTGCTTGTGCTTGTGCTTTGTTCTTAAATAAACTGCTGACTGTGAGTCCATAAAAACACGCCGCATATATTAAGCCACCCGCTGCCGGAGGCAACCTTCTTGAAACGTCGACTTTGACTTGCATCCTGTGGGAATTTCGGGCGCTGCACACACGAGAAAAAAAGGGGCGCCGTATGAATAATAAGAAATAAACCAGCCAAAGCCGAGCCTGCAACAAAGGTGTAGAAAAAAGTTTTCGCTTTGAATATTTAAGTGGCGCAGCAGCAGCAGCGGACGGGCGGGGGTGGGGTGTGGCAGCAGCTAACACAATCTTTCTTATACCCCAAGAAATGTGCGGAAATGTGATTTAATGTCTGCGTTGCAGAGGTCCTTGCTGAGTCCTGAGCTCGAAAATGATTGCCGAATTCGTTTTGTGGCCTTTCAAAAAGCAATGTTTTGGTCTTGTTGGGGGCAGGGGGCAAAGGAACTTAAGATTATGCTCATATATCCTTAAAGGGATAATATGTTAATTTGGTCAAAACTAAATAAATGTTAATTATTACAATTTTTCTTAACGCTGTGCAGGACACGCAATTTACAAATTGCTTTTAAATGGGCTGTAAAAAAGTTTTAATGAGTTTTCGACCCCTCTAAGCAACAACACCTCCCCGCTCTCCCCACCACCCACAACTGTTTATGCATTTTCATTTTCATTATCATTTTGTTGTTTTTTTTTCCTATTTGTTATGAGGAGAATTTTTATATATTTTGTATTTTTTTCTATTTTTTGGCAGCGCCCTCTCCGAAACTTCGTCCTGGCCGTGTTACAATTGGCGCGTAGGCGTGAAATGTGGGCGTGGCACTTCATTGAGCATACAATAAACCGAAAAAAGCAACAACAATAATTGCTAGGACATTGTTGTTGTGCTTGTTTGGGGGTTGGGATTGCTGCAAAGGACTCTTAATGAAATTATATCAATCGGGCAGATCAGCCACTCCCCACCCCCCTGAGCTCTTGTTGTCGTGCATCTGGCAGCTGGCAAATGACTTTTACTTTTGTTATTGTTAATATTTTCATTAGGAAATTTGAATGTTAGCTGTTATCCTGCAATTTCTTGTTCAACTTTTCTACGCTCTGCTGCCTTCCTGGAATTCCTGAAACGTTTGCTTTTCTCATTTCACGTGGCGGTCAAGTACAAGAGAAGAGTCGCTCCAAAGTCTCACGTCAAATTAAATCAAGCTATAATATAAAGAAAATTGAAGCCAAGTCCCTTTTGTGCCATAAACCAGGACATACAGACATAGGAGCGTGGGCACTGGAAGGGGAATCGGAATGGGAATACGCAGGGGGTGGGCTGGGGTTAGGGGTTGCGACTTAGACCAAGACAGCGGGCAGCTGATTGGCAATATAACACCCTGAAACCGCACACGCTAAAAGTGGACTTAACCCTTAAGCAAAACATTGCTTTAAAAGTAGAATATATAAAAATAAATATATTTAGTTTATATGTGCTCAAGTCGAAAAAAGCCTCTTAAACTTATAGAAACTAAGAATAATTATGAAAAAACGCCAAAATATAGCTTAAAAATGCTTTGGGATCAATAGCAGCCAAGAGCTAACATAAGGGTTAAGGTAAGAGGAGCATGCATGAGTAAATGAGTGTGTGTGTGTGAGTGTGTGTGTGTGTGTGCGTGTGTGTGTGTGTGAACTAATAAAAACTAAAAATAGTTATGAAAAAGCGCTTAAATTTAGCTTTAAAATAGCTAAAAATGCTTTGGTGTCAAAAGAAGCCAAGAGCTAACATAAGGGTTAAGGTAAGAGGAGCATGCATGAGTAAATGAGTGTGTGTGTGTGTGTGTGTGTGTGTGTGTGTGTGTGTGTGCGTGTGTGTGTGTGTGAACTAATAAAAACTAAAAATAGTTATGAAAAAGCGCTTAAATTTAGCTTTAAAATAGCTAAAAATGCTTTGGTGTCAAAAGAAGCCAAGCGCTAACATAAGGGTTAAGGTAAGAAGAGCATGCTTGAGTAAATGAGTGTGTGCGCGCGTGTGTGTGTGTGTGAACTAATAAAAACTAAGAAAAGTTATGAAAAAGCGCTAAAATTTAGCTTTAAAATAGCTAAAAATGCTGCGGGGTCAATAGCAGCCAAGAGCTAACATAAGGGTTAAGGTAAGAAGAGCATGCATGAGTAAATGAGTGCGCGTGTGTGTGTGTGTGTGTGCTTGTGAGCCAGTCTGTGGGTGGCTGGGTGGCTGCCAAGTGCTTTTCAGGTCACACTTGTAATTGGGCAAGTAAATAATTTGGTTTCTTTTACTTTTGCCAGTGGCAATTACAATTACAACTGCACTGGCCCCTCATAAATATCGCGAGGACGAACGAGCCTCTCTCACCAAAAATGAAACAAAACACAATTACAATTTATAGTCAACACTTAATCTAAGCTGTCAATGCGGCAACAACAGCAACAACTATAAAACAGCAGCAGAAACTAACGTAATTGCAGCACATTACGACAAAAACGTAAAAAATGGCACAGCGTAACGTGTGCTTACGTTACGAATTGAGCAACACACACACACATACAAACATATGCAGCGCTCACATACATATGTGAGCTGAGAAGTCGTAAAGTTTTAGTTGCATTCCGTTTTCTTGCGTTTTCGTTTTCGTCTTCGTCTTTGAGTTTTAATTTATGTTTCAATTCCAATTAGCAGACGAGGCGCGTAGAGCTTTTATGCGAGTCCCGTTAATTGACTTTCGGCCTGGCGCTGGCGCGTCATTTGTAATTGTATACCAACAAGCGGAGAGTGAGAGAGGGAAAGAGCGGCTGGGTAAGCGAGAGAGAGAGAAAGAGAGTGTGAGTGAACGGTTTGGGGTTAGGTTAAGCAAGTGGAACGTTTATTATTAGCCTGGCCCAATGCAGCTAATTGAAGTTCAAATTGAGTAAGGCGCTTAGCAAGGAAACCGTTCAAATGTAACACACTCAACACACATGCACACACACATGTATGTGTGTGTGTGGACAGGCGAAAAAAAGCAAAAGAAACTGAAAAGCGCAGACGAAGATGAATTCACAGCAAATTCACTTAAGCGACGTAAAAGCAACGAAAGCCAATTTAACAGTCAATACAAAAGGACACACACACACACAAGCACACACATACACACTATAGCAGTTAAGCACCCACACAATCACATGACGATTGCACGACAAACGGAAATAAAATCAAGCATAAATGCAATAATACAATTTATGTGCCAAATTTCATAAGAACCATAAGGACATGCAGGACATGCAGGACACACACAAATCAAGCAAAAGTCATCAACAAACAAAGGTGACTCCCACATACACTCCTTGCCCGTAGCCTGGACGTAATCGTAATCACATTTGTGCTGCTCAGATCCTGAATGTTGATGCTATTTATGTGTCATTTTCATTGAGCCAAACTTTTGCAGACGGTCAAGGCAACAATGTCCTGTATACTTGCTTTCAAGCTTCCTCCTGCTGTCCCCAGCTCTCCCTCCTGCTGGCTCGCTGCAAAAGTTAACAACATTTGCTTTACGTTTGCCAATTGCATTATAACTCAATTGTAGCGAAGCGATTTTTATGGGCATATCGACGAGACTCCTTCAGACGATAGTCAATAGTCGAGTGTTGGGCAATTGGGAAGCGTACAACGGCTACAAAACAACTTTACGGCAAACGTGGAAAGGATAACACTTCAACAGTTTACGCTACAATGATCTCATACCTTGAACAAGAATCAAAGTACATATAAGAAAGTTGTAGTACTTATTGTACATACTTATACTTGTTTTTGCCAGGAAACGGAAATGATTATGCTGACAATAAGTTTTAAACAAAATAAGCAATATTTATAACATTTGTTATATAGGTATATATATTTTAAGATAGTCCTGGCAGCTAGCACTCTCTTCTTTATACGAGGTTTAGAATTTCATCGTTAGCCTTCTCTTTATAAAGAAATAATAATATTTTAAGCATTGTAGTAGTTGTGGTTCCTGATTCTTCCCTTAATCTGATTCATTGTTCAGATTTAGGAAAAATAATGTACGCCCTTGAATTTTAATTATTTCTATTTGTGGGATCTATATACTAGATCTGAGTAATAAGCTCTGTGCTCTGTGCATTTTTGATTAAACCTAATTGTGCTTAAATGTGCTTAATTGTATTATTCTCTATTCAAATATTTAATTCGAAAAGTTTAAAGGTTAATACGCTTAAATGATTGAGGTTACGTTAAATTTGATTACATATACATATTATCTTTATCTTTTAGAAATACGAGTATATCAAATTTATGGATTAAGCTCTTTTCTTTATCCTATCTTTATCATAACATACATATCTACATATAAGTAGTACTCTATGGGTTTGGAAAATTTCTTCATCCTAATCGGAATACTCCTTAGTTTCACGAATGCTGACTTAGACAGTTTTATAGTTATACTTTGATATCTTTACGAAACCATACGATTGGTCTTATTTCAAAGTTCATATAAATGGTACTCTATGAGTCCGGAAAATATCTTCATCGTAATCGGAATACTCCTTAGTTGCGGGAATGCTGACTTAGACAGTTTTATAGTTATACTTTGATACCTTTAACATACCATAAGATTGGTCTTATTTCAAAGTACATATGTAGTATTTGATATGATGCTTGCTGAGTTTAATCTATTCATATTTCCTCTACATCAAGTAGTCCATTGTTATCATTGTACTTCCTGATAAGTACCACTCGAATGGAAAGACGTTTGAAAGCCGTCAGAGTCGAACTGTCGAAATGCATTAACAATTTCCCATCTTTAATGCATCTCCAATGGGCCATAAATTGTGCTGGCTGGTATATTTTGGGCCATACCCTGCGCTTGAGGGCACTTCAGAGGCATCCGACGTATGTGGAGCAGAGCAGGTGCGCCGACCTCATGACCAGCTGAGCACTGAGCACTGAGCACTGAGCAATTGTTGTTATGCAATGCCAGATGCCAATGGCTTGGCTGGGCTTAAGTGGGGGCCGGGTGACACGCCCTCCATTTGCTGTCACTTTGAATCGAGCAGTTGTAAATTGATTTGCCACGATCTCGAGATAGAAATGGATTTATGAAAGTCACGCAAAAGCCAATCGCATTAGCCGAAACGCGAGCCAAAGAAACTGGGCCAACATTATGAGTAATTGGCCAGGTCAGTGCGTAGTGCGTGATCGTGTGTTCCTAGCTTGTATCTGTTTATAAAGCCCATTTGCTGCTAGCAACAGCAACAGTTGATCGAGTTCCTCCACAGCTTCAACATGGCACACAAATTCCTGGCACTTACCGCAGCTCTTCTGCTTTTGTCCCCCGCCTGGGCCGGCATCATTGCCCAGCCGGCCCTTAGCTATCTGGGTGACGAGCACGCCGTGGCCCACACCCAACAGAATGTGGTCAGGAGCTTCGATGGCACTGTCTCCCACTACGCCAAGTCCGTGGCCACGCCCTTCTCCCAAGTGCACAAGCAGGACACCCGCATCAGCAACAATGTCTACCAGCCGGCCATTGCCAAGACTGTTACCTATGCCGCTCCAGCGCCCGTGCCCGCCGTCTATGCACCACACCAGCCCGCTCTCTTCACCCACTCTGCTCCCGTGGCACCAGTCTACCATCAGCAGCACATTCCCGCCGCTCCCGCTACCTACGCCAGCCACCAGCCCGCCGTAATCCACTACTCGCCCGCGGAGACCGTTTCCCACATGAGCTTCGATGGATTCGGCACCCACTGGGGCTTCTAGGAAGTTTGCTCCTTTTTGTTAACTTAGACTTAAGAGTTTGCATTAAATAAACTGTTTCACAAAGCGATATATGTTCAAGAATCTGATACACCCCTCTTACTAGGTTATAACAGGGTGTTCAAGGCTTTCGAAGTTCCAATTTCAATCAAGAAAATAAGAAATAAGAAAATCTAATATCCTTTAATGTCTCTATCAACATTTGCTTAAGGTATGTATTTTTTTATAGAACATATTGTAATTTCCTAACGTCTAGAATACAGAAAACCAAAAAAATCGAAGCTAAATCTAACTAAATTTCCAAAAAAAAATGTATACAACCTTTCCTAACCCCAAAATGCATAACTTATGTATACCGCTATTTTAACTTGTTGATTTTGTAAAGATCTATTATAAAAAGGGAACGAAAGAACATTGTTTTTCATCAGTTTAACTTACTCTTGAAGGTTTATCATGAATTCAGGTTCAATTCCTGATAAGTCGAGGCGCAGCCAACTTAACTATGAAGCTTCAGCATGCATTTTAAATAGGTGGCAACTCTCTACAGTTTATTTTGTGAATTTGTGAATAATGCTTAAGCAGAAACATCCTTAAACTTTCAATAAGAACTAAACATAAACTAAACCAGTTAATATAATACATTTTCCAAAGTTACTTATAATTTCCATAACATGCTCCTTAACTGGATTTGTGGTTCGGTCACATTTCGAACACGTCTCAGCGTTGGTGGGTAAACAAATCATAAAAATCCACACAAAGTGCACTACAAATAGCCTCAAGTAGGACATTAGCCTTGCTGTTGTGTTAATGCCGCTGTGCCCGGCACTTCACCCCTCCACTCCAAGAAGGAAATGGTCGGGTTACGTGATTTGTGCAGCGCAAACTTAAAAATCGGACATGAAAGCTACGTGACTCGCATGGCAATTGCCCAAAGGAGCAAACGGATGCCGAAGGACACCAGCATCCAGTGAACTAATCGGATTCCTTTTTCTTTCATAGTCAGAAGTTTTCTCGTTATAAATTATGCACATTGACAATTGCTTGGAACCATTGAGGGTCATAATCTATAAATTGAAATCACATTTTTGCTACCTCATTAATTTTGCAAGTGAATGAAAAGAAAACTGGCAGTAAAAGTCAATTTTCGTTCAAGATTTAAGCTCATCAGTTTGCATAAGTGATAGCTTCATTAGATGGCAATCAGTTGAGAGGCCGAGCTAATAGCCACAAAAGGACTCTCTATGCCTGAATAGAAAAGTGTCTGCAGGCTAATACACAAAACTGTCCAAAGAAATTCTTGTCAAAATATCAAAAGAACTAAAAAAGAAGGAGAAATGTTGTAGAACAAATTGAAAGAGTAGTTTTCAGCAAGCGTTAAAAACAAAATAAAGCCATAAACAGCTCTTAAATGCAACAGTGAAAGCAATTGGGCTGGGCTGCCTGCAGGACCAGCTGCTCTGGTCCTGGCTCCTGGCTACACTGGCTCCTGCCTTGCCACTTGACTGCAAAAAAGGCGCAATGATAAAATATTTGCCCCGCCAAGCCAAGTAAATTGTTGGCAAAAAGTTGGTGGAAAAAATGAAGAAAGGCCAGCCTGTTGTTTTCCTTTTCCTTTTATATTTATATTTATTTTTATATTTTTATTTTATATTTTGCTGTTGCGGCCAAAGTTGAGTGGCAATGGCAACAGCCTCGTCCTAGCACTCGTCCTCGCTGCAGCGTGCTCGTCCTTAACCAGGACGTAGCCGCAACGCCGTCAAAAGGAACTTAGCAAAATAAATATGCAAAATGCCCTGTAAGACGTATTTATCAACATAATTACATTTTTTAATGGCTTTTTAAACCGCAAAATGGCAAAGCGGCAAAATGAGATAAAAGTAGAGCATAAAAATAAAAATAGAAGATACTCGCATAGTGACCATAGTTGCCTTATAATCCTTGTTGTTTCCTGTTCCTGTTCCTGTTGTTGTTTTTCTTAGCTGAGTCATAAAAAGTGTTACAAAAGCGCAGCGTTAACTCAATTAGACGAATCAGTGAATTTAGATTAGTTTATCGAGCCTGATGCCAAGAAATGTTGCACACGGAGAGATAGAGGATGGGTAAGTAAACGGGTGGATTAATATTTATTGATTCATTTTTAGGGAGAGTAACTAAAACTAAGAGATCTTGGTTATCAACTTGGCTTAGGTTATAGGTTAGTTTTTATTATCGTTTGGTGGATTAATATTTATGGATGCATTTTTAGGAAGAGTAACTAAAATTAAGAGATCCTGGTTATCATCTTGGTTTAGGTTTTAGGTTAGGTTCTATTATCATTTCAAAGATTATACTAAATGTATGTTGGAGAGAGGATGGTTAAGTAAACGGGTGGATTAATATTTATTGATTCATTTTTAGGGAGAGTAACTAAAACTAAGAGATCCTGGTTATCATCTTGGTTTAGGTTTTAGGTTAGGTTCTATTATCATTTCAAAGATTATACTAAATGTATGTTGGAGAGAGGATGGTTAAGTAAACGGGTGGATTAATATTTATTGATTCATTTTTAGGAATATTAACTAAAACTATGAGATCTTGGTAATCAACTTCAGTTGAGTTTTATTATTATTTGAAAGAGAAAACCATTTGTTCTTTTGTAATGTTAAATGTGTTGATTATTTATATATTCTCCATTTGATGATGAGGATTATAATAATTTAAATAATAACAAGAATTTGAAATAAATAAATTGATTCATTAAAATCATATGGATAATCGCTGTAAATTAAAATTGTTGAATATCAAATAGTTTAAAATAAATTCAATAATTAATAAAAGTCGCATTATTAATCGCTCTAAATTAAAATTGATGAATTCGAAATTAGCGCTCTCTTTAATTGTAAATTCCATATCAGAATATTACTCTTTATTAAGAAAAATAAGCAATATGTACTCAAAATGAACAGGAAATCTAATCACGCAAAATATAAGTAATAACTAATCAAAATGAATATTAAATCTAATCACAAACTGATTAGAATGGGTATCTAACCCCTCGTCACCTCCCAAGCTATCAGTTTTCTATAGAAAACCAGGAACAGTGCTCGGTAGTAGGGCAAGAGAAATAAGAAAGAAGCGTCTGAGAGATAGAGAGCAAGAGAGATAGAAGAGAGAGCGATCGTGTGGAATTTACACAGATCGGGTAATCAACGGAATTCAGTCGTTGCCCACATTCCGAAGAGAACGGTTCGTATTTTTCTAACAGTACGCAAAAACACTGCAAAGTTCGCAAAAAACGTGGCTGCGAAACGGGTTTCTTTGATATATATACAAACAGATACATACGTGTACATTGATAAACACCAGTGCATATATATTTACACAGCCAGATGTGTAGTAGCACTTAGAATGGCAAGTGTTGCATGTCGACATGAATGGGTTTCCCCCAAGTGATTCATCGGAAACCCTAAGCGTTTTTGAAAAGGGCCTCGGCATAGTGTGTGAGCAGAATGATTGCAAGCGGTTATACGCTGTGTGCTCTCTGGGCGATCATTTTATCGATAACTGTTATCGATCGATCACTCGCGTTTGGGGTTGAAAGAGTGCGCAGTCGTCGGGTCGTTGGACCTACATTGGAAACCGACGATTACTACAGCTACGAGGGCATGCTGGAATACCTGGAGGACTTGGAAGACGCGTACAGCCATCGGGTTGTGGTGCGGGAGGTGGGCAGCTCATATGAGAACCGCACGCTGAAGACGATCACCATCACGAATGGCGATGGACGCGCGGGGAAGAAGGCAATCTTTATGGTGGCCGGAGCACATGCCCGGGAGTGGCTGACACCAGTGGCTGCCCTCTACGCCGTGGAACAGCTGGTTGTCAACTTTGAGCGGCATGCGCATCTGCTGCAGGATTACGATTGGATTGTCATGCCACTGGTGAATCCCGATGGGTATACCTACTCCCGCAGCACGGACAAATGGTGGCGCAACACGCGCTCCCCTAACGGAGCCGGCTGCTTTGGCACCAACATCAATCGCAACTATGCCATTGGCTGGGCCACTGGCTATCCGGAGCTAACCGATCCCTGTCACCATCACTACGCCGGCAGCAAGCCCTTCTCGGAGCCGGAAACCCAAGCTGTGCGGGATGTTATGCTCGACTTGACCAGCACTGGACGTGCTGTTATGTATCTAACTCTACACTCTCATCACACCTGCGTTTTCTATCCCTGGGTGTATACGGAGTGAGTACAATGCGGGCCACAGGCATATAGACGACTGATTACAACTGTCTTTCAGTAAATCCACCGATAATGCTGCACATCTCCGTGAGATAGCCAAGCTGGGCACGGATGCAATGCGTGAGGCAACGGGCACGGACTATACCTACCAACAGGCTGGCCAGTATGATGCCTTCGGGGGCACCAGCTTGGACTACGCCTATTCCATTGGCTTTCCACTCTCCTATGCGCTGGAATTGTCCGGCCAACGGGGGGACAACAAGTTCGACTTTTGGCCACCGACTGCGCTGCTCAAGGATCTGGCCGAGGAATCTTGGGTGGGCATTCGTACCATGTCCGAGAAGGCCATTGAGTACTATCCGCTGAACGGTGATTCAAAATCTGCTGCCAGTCGCCGAACGCCGCACAGTTTAAAAAATATATTGAAAATTCTATTGGTATTAGCAATAATATCTATATTCTCTCGATAAGTTAACTGTGCAACAAAAAATATGCCAAAACTAACTTAAATGTATCCTGATTAAAGGATATATGTAGTCTCTGAATAATCTTAAGCAGCTTTTGTCAAACAAGGCCTAAATTGATCAAAATTTTAGCATATATTCACATTACTCAAAAGATTAACAAGAAAGAACAGCTATATTCGGAGAGCCGATGCTATATATCCTAGCAGGAATTCAGTTTTATATAAAACTTAATTTTCGTCTGATTGATCCTATGGGAGCCTTGGAAGGCGATATCGATCAAATTAGAGGAGACTATATGAAGTATAATAAAACTCTCACTTAGTTTGGATGTAATATTTGTAGGAACACCCGATCGTATGGCAGCTATATGATATAGTGGTCCGATTTTGACCAAATTTGGTCAGATTGTATAAACTCACAAAAGACTCAGTTTGAGTGAGTTTAGTAAGGATACCTTTATAAACAAAAACGTTTTTCATACAAAAACATAGTTGTCGATCGAGCATTCCTATGGCAGCTATATGTTATAGTGGTCCGATCCGGCCGGTTCCGACATATGTACTGCCTGCAGCAAAAATAAGGATCTGTGTCAAGTTTCATCACGATAGCTTTAAAACTGAGAGGCTAGTTCTCATAGAAACAGACGGATATCGCAATATCGACTCGGCTATTCATGCTGATTAACTATATATACTAAGTTGGGTCGGAAACGTATACTTTACTCCATTACACATTTCGAGATAAAACTATAATACTCTCTTCTAGAATATAATAAATAGTATAGACTAATTTTAAATCCTTATGAATATATGTAATAATGACTAAAACTTGTAAAATATCGAATTAACCAAAGCTAATGATGTGTTGGCAGATTATACTTAAAAGCGTTAGGTTTGAATTGAATGGCCTATATATGGAATTAAATATTTTGCCTGTCGGGCATTCAGTGCGTCATTTATATCAATTTCTGATCTGGTTGGCGCCTTAACCGAAATATCAGTTGTCTCGTATTTTAAAAATATATATTTAAATCCGCAGCGCGCACAGCAGGGGAGACAGGACAGGACAGAAGAGGACAGGACTTGTATTGGACTGTTGGCTGCAGTTGGTCACGTGGTGGGGCCATAACCACACAACCACACACCCACAAACACACACACACACACATACCTTAGCATATCAGACACTCGCATTACGCATACGCACCGTTGTTGGCCTGTTTGGCAGCCTTGTTTGGCCTGGCTATCAACGTGACTTGGCCACATCTTCTCACTCTGGTAATGATTGTGACTCTGACTGTGACTGCGACCGGGTTCGGTCTGGGTCTGTGTCTGCTGCTATCGTTCGCATTGTCTGATACAATTCACATGCTGCAATTAACGCAACAAATTGCATTTTTAATATGCAGAAATTAATGTGGAAAATCTTTTTTGGTTGGCGCCAGGGCAACACACAAAAATCGCCGAGCAGCGTTTTATTTATAACAGTCATTGTGCAAATTGAAAATGTACATTTTGCCTGGCACAATTAAAAACACGTTGCAGATATATATATGCAGATAAACATACATATATATACTAGTTATATATGTATGTATATCTGTAGCTGCTTTATGGGCACTCTGCTTACGAATCCGTTTATTGAGCACTCTGCCATTTAAAATAATATAATGAAATGCCCTTGCTGAGTCAAAGTTGGCCTGACCCCTGTCCCCGTTCCTGATCCCGTCCCTGTCCCTGTCCCTATCCCTGTTCCTGATCCCGTTCCTGCCCAGGAAGCGACTGTTAATTAGTTTTTATGCCAGGACAGCGCTTGGCTTGGCCAGTGTTACCAGAGTTCAGTTTCAGCTATCCACGCCGCCCGGCCGAGGCACTGTAAATGTTTTAATTTCCGCACGAGTGTCTCTAACGGAAATTACTTTTTAAAAAAAGTTCATCCAGTGTCAACTATGACTCAATTCTGTCACCCCATCAACGTTGCAAGCAATTAGCAAGTCCATTCTCAATACCCCTCACTTGTCCAATAAAAAACACAGCTCATGCTAATCAAAGATTAAACTCACAAGTTTTCAAGGGTATCAGCAGTGCAGTCTGAGCCTCCAGAACCACCCCCGCCCCCCGCCACCACACTGCAATTACTTAATATAGAAACATTTGAGATTAGATTATCTCGGATCGCCTTAGGTTTCGGCCTTTAGTATGTGTTTGGGTTTGGGTTTAGACGGAAACGCAGCTAACCCATAGTTCTCAAAATGCTGCTGATCGCATTAGTCGTGTTTTTTCTGACTGCCGCAATTTTGATACATGTGGGGCAGGGAGCGCGCCGTGCGGCTGTTGCCAACTTACCTGGCCCCACCGGCCTGCCACTCCTTGGCGCGTTGCAGCTCATGTTCAAGATAACTCCAAAGAGTGGGTATTGCCTAAAATTTCAATTAATTAAAGTGAATTTAAAAAACTACACAACTCAAGTTCAAAGCGAAAACAATCTCTGATATTGTTCCAGTTATGGCTAAAAGTAAAATTATTCAATACAGTATTGTTTTTTATTATTTCTGGCCAGAACAATGATTTAAACTGTGTGTAACGGGTTTTATAGGTTAAACGTGTGTGTTTTTTGGCCTAATAGAAACTCGAGAAACTTGTGCAAAAATTAATGAATATTAAATCTGTCTGCCCCAAATGTGGGTTTTAAATATAAAACTAATTACATTACTTTTCTGAAAAAGCAGCAACAATTATTATAATAAAAACTAAATTATTATAATAATTGTTGCTGCAGTATCTTGAGTACTTGACACCTGTATGAATCTCGGCTTATTTAAATTATGTTTCATTCATTATTATTCAAGTTCGTAGAAAGTTGTTCGATTTTCTAATGCAGACTCTCAACTGACACTTCCAAGAATAAACAAGAGATATTGTAATTATTTATTGTTGGTGAGCCTTTTCATTTGCATGAATGTTAATCTTAATTATTAATTTAATAAATAATAATAAATACAATAACAAAAAAGGACGGCTATCTTTGGAGTGCCGAAGCTATATACCCTAGCAGGAATTCATTTTTATACAAAATTCAATTTTTGTCTGATTGGGAGCCATGTGGTCCGATAATAATAAAATTATAGGAAACTATTTGAAGTAAAGTAAGACTCTGACATAATTTGGATGTAATATTTCTATAAATAAAAAGTTTTTCATACAAAACTCATTTTTTATCCTTTGGCAGCTATGTGATATAGTGGTCCGATCTTAACCAAAGTTGGTCAGATTGTATAAACTTACTAGGCACTCGGTTTGAGTAAGTTTGGTAAGGATACCTTTATAAACAAAAAAGTTTTTCATACAAAAACATAGTTGTCGACAGATCATTCCTATGGCAGCTATATGTTATAGTGGTCCGATCTGGCTGGTTCCGACATATGTACTGCCTGCAGCAAAAGTAAGGATCTGTGTAAAGTTTCATTAAGATAGCTTTAAAACTGAAAGACTGCTTCGCATAGAAACAGACGGACATCGCTATATCGACTCGGCTATTCATGCTAACTCAGAATATATATACTTTGTTGGGTCGGAAAACTCTAGTTCAGTCCATTTTGATACAAAATTATAATACTCTCGTCTAAGGTATAAAAGTGTCATAAGATTGACAGCTTAAGCTGGTTGTAAAATAACTTAACATTCAAACCTCACCAATAGAGAAATGCATTAAGATTGGGCTGTTTATTGTAGCTATTATCAACTGAGTATGTACTCGACAATGTTATTATTATGCTCTATATATGGTATATACATATATTTATATGCACTACACTTCAGAAACAATCTTTACAATCGGTGATGAAATATTTTTTTTTAAAAAGAGTATATCGGTTTGTGAAATGTCCGTATGAACGCAATTTTTCCCATATCCTTGTAGCTAGAGCTACCAAACTTGGTACACATGTTAGTGTATATCCTAAGTTTATAAAGTGTCAAGATCAGCCAATACAAGTGTAGCCCGGACTTGAAACCGTGTATTCTGCTGTCGGGTACATCCGACAGAAAAATTCTCACTTGATTATAAATATACAATGGAAATGGGCGCACTTTGAGTTATTAGCGTTATCATTGCTAAGTAGAATGCTATTGTTTTAAACTAATCGCACTAATCAACTTGAAGTAGTTGTTTAATCAGTTACTGTTTGGATTATACCCCCCGCAGCTTTCATTACCGTGGCAGAGAACGAGGTTCGCAAGTTTGGCGTGTTACAGAAGGTGTGGGCCTTTAATCGGCTGCTCATATTGAGTATCGACAAAGAGTTCAATGAGCAGATCCTTACTAGCCAGGAACATTTGGTCAAGCATCAGGTATACAGGCTGCTGGGACAATGGCTGGGAAACGGACTCCTGCTCAGCGATGGCAAGGTGTGGCATCAGCGGCGCAAGATCATCACGCCCACCTTTCACTTCTCGATCCTGGAGCAGTTCGTAGAGGTCTTCGATCAGCAGTCGAACATTTGCATTGAACGCCTGCAGAAGCAGGCCGATGGCCAAACCACCTTCAATGTGCGTCCCTTCGTCTGCCGTGCGGCACTGGACATCATTGCGGAGACCGCCATGGGGACCAAGGTGAATGCCCAGCTGGCCGAGAGCACTCCCTATGCGGATGCTGTCAATGAGTAAGTGTGTTGTGCTTGGCCACCCTAACATGCGAGTACCCCTACCTCTATCCTCTCTACAGATGCACTGCCCTGATGGCCAGGCGCTTTATGTCCGTCTATCTGTTGAGTGAGGTTGTCTTCACGCTGACGCATCCGCATCTGAAGTGGCGCCAAACGCAGCTCATACGCACCATGCACGAGTTTACCATCAAGGTAATCGAACAGCGCCGCCAGGCACTGGAGGAGCAGCAGGCCCAGCAGTTGGAGAAGACCGAGGATGCCACACAGCAGGACGACGTCGGCGGCAAGCGTCGCATGGCTTTGCTGGATGTGCTGCTCCAGTCCACTGTGGACGGTCGTCCTTTGAGAAACGATGAGATACGCGAAGAGGTGGACACGTTTATGTTCGAGGGGCATGATACGACAACCAGCGCCATTTGCTTTTGCCTCTGGTCCATCTCCAGGTATCCAGACGTGCAGGCCAAACTGCTAACCGAGGTACTCCAGGTGCTGGGCACGGATCGCAGTCGAGCCATCGGCACGCGCGATCTCAGCGAGCTGAAGTACATGGAGTGCGTCATCAAGGAGTCGCTGCGCCAATTCCCGCCCGTGCCGATTGTGGGACGTAAGCTGCAAACGGACTTTAAGTACAGTAAGTGAGGTTATGTACTGGCTAAAGTGGCAGCCAACTAAACAGAAACACCCCTTGCACCCCCCACAGCTCATTCCAAGTATGGTGACGGTGTCATACCCGCTGGCTCGGAACTGATACTAGCCATTATTGGCATGCAGAACGATCCCGAAGACTTCGCGGAGCCCAAACTCTTCAAGCCCGAGCGCCACGAGAGCGGCGACCGTATTTCTCCCTTTTCCTTTATACCCTTCAGTGCCGGACCCCGCAACTGCATTGGCCAGAAGTTTGCCATGCTGGAGATGAAGATGTTGCTGGCCAAGATTGTAAGAGAGTACGAGCTGCTGCCCTTTGGTGAACCAGTGCAGCCTGTGATCAACATTGTGCTCAACTCGGACACTGGCTACCAGATGGGCATGCGCAGGCGCAACAGCTCCAAGATTGCTCAATAGTAAGACTATTCAAGAGTATTTATAAAAAACAGTTGGGGATCGGAAACTCCATCCCACATTGGGGAGAAGTAGAGTGTTCAAACCCATAAAAAGTATGTTTCCTATGTTTTAACATATAAAGCCTATTGTAAAGAAAATATATACTATTAAAAAGAACAAATCATTTAAGAGGAAAAAACATGATCAATACCAACAATACAACAAGAAACTAATAAAGTTTGAATGTCAAAATCAAACTCGAAAACGAAGGCCAAATATAAATTTCTGACAGTGTTATGACAGCTGAAAGTCTACGAAGAAAATATATAGAACAAGTCCAAAGTAAGTTCCGCTTAACCCATTTTTTTTTATTCCTCCACTTAAAACTTAAGTACATACTTAGCACCCCTTAACTTTAGTTCATTATAAATAAAAATATCTTTTAATCACGCACTTAACGTGGCTTTAACGCTAACTGAAAGCCATTGCGTGATCCCAGAACCAATTGCAGGTCGAGCCGTAGTGAATTGCCATAGGGCAGCAGCTCGAACTGCAGCAGCAGAGGCGCCAGCAGAGCCTTGAGCAGCGACAGGCTGAACTGCTGTGCCGGACAGGAGCGAGGACCCAGGCTAAAGCTAAGCAGTTCCGGCGGACTGTCCAGGAAGCGCTCCGGCTGAAACTGATTGGCCAGATTGCCGTAATGCTTCTCACAGCGCTGCAGCTCGTATAGATTGATGTAAGTCTCTGCACCAGCAGGAAGAGTGCCATCCCCAACCAATGAATGGGCTGTGAATATAGTAGAAGATGTGGCATTGGGGCAAACCTAATAGTCAACTTAATACATACTGTATGGGAAGTCCTGACTGAGCTGACGTCCCACAATCACCTGTGGCGGCTGCAGGCGCAGCGTCTCTTTGAGCACCGCCTCCAGATAGGGCAGACTCTGCAGTTTCTCATCCTCAGCGCTGCGTGCCTTGCGCAGTTCCTCCAGACATCCTTGCTGAACAGCCGGATGGCGGGCAATCAGGACCAAGGCGAAGCAGAGCGTCGTACTGCACAGTAGATAGCCCAAATAGTTGCAGGTGTTCAGCTCGGCACAGATCTGTTCGTCGCTCAGATTCCCGCTGGCCAGGAGCACATCGAGCAGCGATTGATGGCCAAGTCTTGGGGTGGGCTCAATACGATCTATGGTAATGCCTCCATTCTTAGTCTCTTTAACCGGCAGCTGCTGTTGTCGGTACTGCTCCAAGAACCGTTTATTCTCCTCATTGATTTGTCGGATGAGTCGATTCTGACGCCTTCGTGCCAGCGGAGATGTAATCCAGAAGATAATGCGGTTTGCGGACTGCAGATTGAGGAAACGCTGGCGATAAAGCTTCGACAGGCTGTGAATATAAATATGCAATTAAATACCTTAAATATTCTCTTAAGTAAACATTAAAGTAGACTAGTAAAATTCAATGAGTTGTGAAAAGCAAGCTTTAATGCGCTTTTTCTACAACTATTCTAATATATCAAAAGTCTGTTTTTAGTCACTTTCACTTATAGATACACTTGTTGTTATGAGTCAGTACAATTAATCACATTTAAAGCTTTCATGCGCTTTCAAAACTGATACCTATAATTTAACTTGGAGCTTTCATGAGCTTTTACTGATACTAAAGCATAAAACTGTAATCTTACTCAGTTACTGCCTGTTTATATTGCTCGCTTGGCTGCACTCCAAGTGTGGTGGCCAAAATCAAGTCCAGCACCTTGGATGGGACAAGCTGCCACATGTCAAGGACCTCACGAGACTCGGCATGTGTCGCCAACTGTGTGCACAGCTCCTCCGCCTGTTGCTGGCACAGTTTCGTTAGCTGCAGGATGTTGTCCGGCTTAAAGAAGGATACCAATTGCTGGTGCCGCTGAGGCCAGTGCTCCGGCTGGCACATGAGCACCCCATCCCCCAGCCAGTCGCTCATCAGCTCATAGCCCGTCTCCAGGTGCGATTCGCTCTGCAGCAGCTGCGCTGCCAGCTCCAAGTCAGCCACGGGTATGAAGAGCCTGTGAAAGAGCCAGCATCGCGTCAGATTTCCATACTTGGCCAGGTAGACGGCGCTGCGCTTGAAGAAACCTGCTGAACTAAGTTAATTGAACAATCGGAGTTGGCAGCTTAACTTACTCTTTGGCCGCAGAAAAACAATCTTGTGCATTGAGCCCACCAAGGGCCAGGTGAAGGGTCCCTTGAGGTTCACAATAAGTTTTCGCTGCCGTCGCGTGCGAAAGTAGTTGAAGGCCGAGGCCAGGCAGAGGCACAGAAATATGCCAGCCGAGATCATTTTGCGAACTGAACGCCAGAATAAGTCCAAGCGGATTATTCTAATCGATTTGATTAGACCGAGTTTATAGCTGGCAGGGGGCAATCGCAATCTCAAGTGCAGGTTTTTACGGTACGATAAACTTTTTGTGTTTATTTTCGGAACATTCAAAGAACAAAAGCAGCCATGTTTTTAGCTCATTCAGCAATTGATAATAACTGGTATTTCATTTGTAGTTACTCTTAATTCTTAAAATATAAATAAATAAATACGAGTGTGTATATATATTCACACTTATACGTAAATTATGCATAGTAAACAAAAACAACTAATTATAGATACTTTTTCTAAAATATTTATATTTATTTATATATATATAGATATTTTGTCTATGCCAAAGTAAATTTAAATCTGTTTATAATAGACAATTAATTGGCTAATGAATTTATTACATTTTTTATTAAATATTAATATATCAAATATAAATAATAAATATATAACTATTTCAAGAAAAATTTACTAAAATATTTCTACTCAAAATGTTTTCAATAAAAGATAATAGAGTAAATTTCAATTTGTTTATTGCAGACAATTAGTTGGCTAATGAAATATTTAATTTTTTATTTAATTCTTTATATTAATGTAGCTATTTATATAAAAATCTACTTAAATATTTCTACTTAATATGTTTTTTAAAAATAGATAAAACTAGCTCTTACTATTTCGGCTGTGCGTTGGTCAGTCAGTGTGGACAAAGAAATTTATATTAATATAGATACAGATATTTCTAAATGTGAATTTGTTTATCTTAGACAATTGTTTGGCTAATGAAATATTTAATTTTTAATTAAATAATAAAAAAATTAATTAAATTTCAATATTTATTGCATAACAGCACTTCCACGCTGACAAAATAAAATACTTATTCTAAACAGCCTAATAATAACTCAGAAAGATATATGTATTATTTTGTTTTTGTTGAACGCGTTCCACAAAATGTTGCCAGCAACATATGCTTAGCAACATATGCTTAGCAACATTTGTGCTAGCAACATCTAGAATCTTAAATTCATTTCTTTATTTGTGTTGTAAATTTTACTGAGTTTTTATTGTTTTTAGTTAAATATACACATACAGTCCAACTTCTCTATAACGAACTTATTCAAAAACTTTTTATAACAATTTTTTTTAAGTGATTAAAAATCCAAATTGAGACTACTAAAAAAAACGTTATAGGGAAAATTCGTGTTAGGGAAATTGTATATAGAGATTACAAAATAAACATAAAATTTAATACAAATTATTATTATATAGAAATCACAAAGTAAACAGAAAATGTAATACAAATTATTCAAATCACAAAATGAACATAAGATTTAATACAAATTATTATTAAGTATCACAAAAAAATGAAATTAAATAAGAAATTATTGTTATATAGAGATCGCAAACTAATTAGAAAATTAAAAAAAATGTATTAGTATTTAATTCAATTGATATATAATGCATGTCCTGTAGAGATACGTAGGATAGTTAAGAACGTTGTCATGTTTAAGTAATGGGCTTGATTATACCTATGTAGGTATGTACAAGTAATGGGCTTATGCGCACTTTATGTACACAACGTTAGCTGCCAACTAACTTGATTGGCCAAGACGCCCGTTGCCAATACACTTGGCAGTTGGAGTTCCACAGGCAAGTTACGAGATACATATAGTATATATATATTTGCTCAGCAGTAGATACAGATACACGTTGATAAATATTTAAACACTTAACTAACATTTATTGCTGCTGCAAAATCATTTCAGAACTATTACGAGTAAGCCCACCAATTTGGGGCCTGGGCCCTGGGGGCGGGGGGAAGCTGGGCAGGGGCCCACTTGGCCCCCGGCGGCATTATCATATGGCAGCTGTTGCTGTTCAGAAGGACAACATTTAAATCTTTTGCGTTGTGGAAAGTTTTGTGTGTGTGGTTGTTGGTTAACCCTTTCAAGAGTCCAACTGTCAAAAGTACATTTGCCTTGGTTACGCCACAGAGATATCCTTGAAGCATGTAATGACAATATCAGCTCAACCAACGACGACCCTTCCAACTCTCCTGGACTCTGGCCAGGACCTGCCCGCGGGGGCTTGGGGATTTGAGAGGTTTGCTGCTCTTAGCTGTTGCTCTTTTCATTTTGCGGTGCTGATGAAACTTTAATGACACAAACACGCACTGGTATCCGGAGCCATGTGTCCAACAATTTAAGGTAGCCTCTTGTTTCCTCGGCTTCTTAATGCCACAGTTTAATGTGCTGTGAAATATGATGCACATCTTACATTTCAGTGGCTAATGCCAGCTAATGAAGCCACTTTTATTGCCGACTGTGGGGTTGTTGAACCCCAGGCTGGCCATATCCGTGCACTCCGATACATTTAAATTCATACGTCAATGTCAGGAGCAACTGAAATGGCGTTGCGGACGTTGCATGGCGGGTGCAACGTCTCCTGAAAGTCGCACGTATGCAAATTAACAAAAAATGCAACGACGACGACAACGACAACGGCGACAATGAAAACTAAGCGAACAACAAAGCCAAAAGTCTGACCATTCTTATTGTTCTTCTTGTTGTTATATGTGGCTTTTCAGTGGTGGCGGGGGAACTCGAAAAAAAGGACACTGCCAACTGGCAGCAGCAGCAGCAGCAGCAGCAGCAAACAAATCCTTTTCACAGGCCTGCCGAATATCACAGACACATACGTGAAATTGTGTTGCCTGGCAAAAATTAAAAACAAAGACATAAAAACAATTTACATTTCCATTGTTTCCTTTTCCCAGCAACGATATCACACACATCAACAAGAGCAACAACAACGAAGCCTTTAAAAAACTGTGTAGCTACAAGTGCACAAAAAAGCCACAGATACTAGATACACACATACCCATACAGACATACACACGTATATATGCTTATAAATTGCAAATGCACTCGGTCAGCCGGCAAGTTAGAGACAGCAAAAGACACAGGACGAGCGACAACAAAAAACGGGGGAAGTCCTGCCCGAAATGTATATTGAGCACGAATTTTGCAATGCGCTACTCTCAACAGACAATGACACTAGCTAAAGACTTTGATGTGTGATGCAAAGGCTAACGCTTATGCGAAAGCTTTTAAAGCACATTAAGGCTACAAAAGGTAAGGCTTAAAGCTCAATTACTAGTTGTTATAACATTTATTCCTTTTATTATTCCAAAAGCTTTTAAAGCACATTAAAGCTACAAAAGGCAAAGCTTAAAGCTCAATTACTAGTTATTATAACATTTAATTCCTTTTATTATTCCAAAAGCTTTTAAAGCACATTAAAGCTACAAAAGGCAAAGCTCAGTTACTAGTTGTTATAGCATTTATTCCTTTTGGGTCTAAATATCTTTCATTTTTCGAAATCTTTCTTTGCTTAATCCTATTTTTTATTTATTGGCAAGTATTTATTGGTTCATGTTATTTATTTATATTGATAGCTAAGTTTGTAACAAGGGATTTGGCTCCAAGAGTCCTTCGGCTATATTAAAGTATTCTAAAGAATATATATACAAGAATTGCTTGTCAGATACGCAAATTATAAATATATATTAATACTATGTTTCTTGTTCAAAGTGTAAGTGGGATATAAACTATTTATTGGGTAATATAAATATTTACTGCATGGCAATTAATACACAATGAAAAAGAAAACTATTATTAAATTTTAATATACATTTTTTCCTTCAGCACAATTCATTAATCAATTTTTTGGCTAATCACAAACGGCTTAAGGGCAGTGATTATACCTTATACGCATAAGTTATGCGAAAATTATCATAAAAATATATTTTATGTAGAATTTGTGTGTGGTTAAAGACACCTCAAGTTGATGTTAAAGAATTGTTAGATTTATGAATAGTAATGCATGATAAATGCATTAATCATATAGCTGCTGTGTTAAGCTAAGCTTTTCAACTAAATATAGAAACTATCATTATAAAGGATTCTGTATGAAATAACTTACAGAGCCACAATCCCAAAAATAACACAAAATACGCTATTTTCATAAGTTTCAAACTATTTAGTAAACTAGTAGTATAATAAACTGTATTAAATTAGTAAACAAATAAACTATTTAGTAAAATGTGAGCATAGTAAACAAATTTAGTAAACTATTTAGTAAAATGTGAGCATAGTAAACAAATTTAGTAAACTATTTAGTAAAATGTCAGCACTACACCTTTAACCAACCAGTTGACTTTCGCATAGCGCATTTGAAAGTTGTCCTGGCAGGTCCTTTGCCTGTGCACATCAGACATCAGCATTTGCAGTGCTGCTGGTGTCGTTGGCGCCAGGAAGCGTTTTGCATGAAATGCCCATAAAAATGATATGCACATCAACAGTGTCTGATATCAATGGTGCGATAAGCGCGAGAATTTGCTAACTTCGTGCTGCGATAGTCGCAGTTCTGCTGATGTGCGTCAGTTGGCTAGGACTAATTGAAGCCAGCTCAGCTTGAGGACATGCGGCTTGGTTTCAGTGGCTGTCAGTTAATCAGGACGAACTGTAAGTCAGCTGCTGACTAACTACGTTTTGGCTAGACATTTAATTTGGCTGTGCAGCTAAAAGGTTGCCATCACTCACAGACAGGCACGGCCAGGGCCAGGGCCATTGCCACGCCCACACTCCGCCCATTTGCCATTATGACATTGACTTTTGTCTCATTTTGGCATTTCTTTTAGCACACACACACACACATATAGGACTGTATATTAATTCCCAGTTGTCATATGTCAGGCAGCCCTAATAATACAAGCTGATGTGTGCGTTATGATTAGTGTCAGCAGCAGGCACTCAGACAAAGAGGGAGAGAGAGGGCGAGACAGGGTGGCACACTATGAATAAGCACTCACAGCACTCATATCCTTATGGGCTTATGCTCCAGGCGACTTAAGGTGCCCCGCTGCGCGACTGTGGCAACAACTTTGACTGCGCGACAATTTATCACAGCCAATTTAACCACTTAAGTGTGAAAAACGTTGCCGTTGCAGAGTACACTATGCATGCGTGAAATACACACACACACACACACATACGTATGTACATTTATGATGCACGTTTATATATACATACATATATAAAATATAAAATAAAATATGGAGAGGCAAACGCCACGCGATTTACAATGCACGGGCCCCCCAGCGATGTCCTGAATCCTGCAACTGCAAATTGCCACAGTGCTGACCACTCAATACTGCTGTGGCATGGGCATGTGTGTATCTGTATGTGTGTGTATCTGCTGGCGGCATTTATTTGTTTACAATCTGTTTGCGAAAAGCTGCCGCAAGGCTTAAAAATCCGCATTTGCATTTAAAGCCCAGCAACAACTCTGACTGTGAATTTGTGTGTGGCATTTGTTTTAATTGAAAAAGACACTCGCATGCAAGCGAGTCCCCGCAGGATAGCATATCGCACTGCGCACTCAATTGTTAAAGTAAAACCAATTGATTTTTACACAAATTGACACATTAGGCATATCTATTTTCAATAATAATTTTTGAACAGAGCTCTTAATAAACCAAGCTGCAATGTAAATGACAATTGACAGACAGAAAAACCCAAAATATTAAATTTATAAATATTTTATTTTGGGCTCAAAGAGCGGCCCTCTCTCATCCTTTCCTTAAAGGAAACGAAAGCCTCAACTCTGTCTTCTTTATTTTATTTATATTTATATATATATATTTATTATCACAATCAACATTAAAGTACTATTATAAGCTCTCAGTCTTTAAAAAAATGTAGTCAAGAGTAGATTCCAATTTTTGGCCCTCTCAAAGTATTATTCCTCTGCCAAAATCCAACCGTTTATTTATTTTGACCTTCATTTTAAGCTGTCTATTTGCTTACAAATTCCTCTGCCAAAATTCAAGCAATTATTTATTTTAAGCTTAACTTTTCGCCATTCATTTGCTTAAAATTCCATTTGTTTAATTTGGTTTAATTTTCGTTATTATTTTTGATTCAATTCCACTGACATTTAAAGTGTTATTCAATTCTTAAATAGTAAAATTAGTTCAGTGGCAAAATACAAATTGAGAGTGGCATTTATAATGCAGAAAATACAATTTAGTGGAAATGCGATATGCATATGTGGGCCACTAACTGAAAAGGGCTTACTTGAATAGGCCAACGCTGCTGGGGTTGCTTTCATGAAAGCGGCTTTCAGCGGCTCTCATACATAAAAGTGCAGATTCATGTTTTGTTTGGCAAAATCCGTATAAATCTAAAGAGCAAATGCCGTAACAAGCAGCAGTCAGTTAACTGGCGCGCTCGCATGAGCCGGATTTGTGAAGTAGACGCAGAGAAACAGGAGCAGTAGCAGGAGCAGTAGCAGGAGCAGGAGTTGAAATGGAAGTGTTAGCCAAAGCTGCTAAATGGAATTAGCCGCAGTCAATAATGGCACAGTCAGTTGGCCAGCAGCAAGCAGCAAGTGGCATGGAAACAGGTCGCAGGCACGTGTTGCACGCCGTGAAATACAATTTTCACACTCATTAAAAATTTGCATAATTACAGCAGGGAGCTGCTGCTGCTGGCACTGGCGCTGGGGCGCCACAAGCTCGCCTCATTAGCGCGTTGCGCATACGCCGCGTTGTCCCTTGCTGGCTTTGAAGTAGACAACATAGAGCACTCGGCTCACGGCTTTCGGCCGCCACTCGACACTCATAACCTGCAGCCAAAACGACGGCCGGTTGTTAATTTATGTGGCACAAAATAAATGAGCTTTTCATGACACTTAAGAGCCGTGGCGCTAAACGCGACGCGACGAGAAGCGACGCAACGCGAATGTTGAATTATGAATACATTGAAATTAAAAACAATTACATGAAATTACATTTAACGCCACAATATATATACATATATATATATACGTTTTATGCCACCCATGAAAGCAAATAAACTGCGCATAATGATGCTAATCCCTTAAGCCAACCGGGCGCCCCCTTTCAGCTGTCAGCTGGTTGCGCGGGGGAGGGGGTGTGCTGGTATTACCACAAAATGTTGCTATCAATTTGCATTGCGTTTGGCTCATTAGCGTTGGCCAATTCGATGGACACTTTGGAATTTGTGTGCCTATGTCGCAAATGAATAATATTTATAGTTATAATACAAGCTGTAAGCTATGCAAGCGAGGTATGTTTTAAAATTCACTGAAATAATGTAATTAATTCCATTATATACACATATATACATATATAAATATTGCACTATAAATGCTAGTAAATTTATTATCATATTTATAAATTGATTAAAATGCTTTATCAACAGTCAACAGAAATGTTATTGTATTTTATTTATATATAAATGAGCTGCTTATCTATAAATAAACTCAGTCATTATCTATTTTCATTTATTTCTTGTTGTATCCGCAAAATGGCTAAGCTGTTTAGGCCAGATTCTCAAGGCAGCCGTGGCCGAGCGGTTAAGGCGTCTGACTAGAAATCAGATTCCCTCTGGGAGCGTAGGTTCGAATCCTACCGGCTGCGAGTATAACTAACATTTTTGTTTAATATTTTAAATAGATAAATATTTTAAAATTAAAAAGTGTTCATATTAAATAAAATACTTTTGCATACTTTTAAAATGGCCTGTTGTAATTGGAAAGCCCCATAAAATTCAATTGGGGGCCATTTGGCATTTGACAAAATATTGCGGTTTTTCCATTTGGTCGCTAGGCGCTGAAAATTTAAGCATGATTTGCAGCTCATTTTGCTCGCGTAAAATATTTATTTAAAATATATATATATATGTATTTATTTGCATGAGAGTTTTGCATTAATAATTAAATGTCAACAGTATTAAATGGCAAACGAAAAACAGAGCCAAGCAAATAACTATAAATTGTACAAGAATGTGCGAGTGTCATTCAATTATAACAATAAATAAATAGTTTTGAGTGTGCACTTACCTTAAATAACAATGATTGTTTATGAAATTATCATTATCTTATGCTCTACAATATCATATTTTTATGCACAGGTAAGCTTGTAATAAAATATTTATTTAACAAAGAGTTTAACCTGTCTGACTGACCCACAAGTGGTATGCAACTTTTTTGTTTACCATCCAACTGGCTTCAAAATTATTGTCAAGAATATTTTCAATTAATCATTGGGCACCTGTTTCAGCCTCTAAGCTTCTCAAAGTTGAATGGAACACAGTTTAATATAAATTATAGAAATCTTAAGATATATCGTGCATTCGGTGTTAGTTGGTATAAAACTCGAGAATCGCTGGACCAAATTTCATCATATTTTAAGCCTATGCTATGTTATGTCTTTTGATGTGGGAAAATTAAAATTTTATTAATTTATTTTGTCATCTTTAGCATGACTGTCTGACTGACTAATTGGTGACCAACGGGCCCGGGCCCTTGACTATGGAAAATCTACTTCCACGGGCGGAAAATTGTTGTATGAAACTTGAAAAATCGCACATTATCCATCCCCACTTACGGAAAGTAGGCTTACGATGAAATGCATGAGAGAAGGTTGTTGTTAGATGGGTTTCTAAATTCTTTATACCCTATACAATAAATCAAAAGGTACGGCAGGGCATTGGGAGGGAAAATTTGTTTATTTCTTACTTTCTCAGCCATGAAATCACAATATGCCATAGCGAAATGTGGTATGTTCCCTAGCTGGCAATAATATAAATTCACATTACTCTAAAATACAAGTCCTATTTGATGGGAGTTGAAACTTGTCGAACTTGCGCTATACAAAACCATTTTGTGTGCAATTACAAACAGTGAATAACAAGAATGGATGCTGCTTTGTAGCAAAATCCGATCAATCGAAAGATTTGCCGTGCCCCGCACTTTTGCAACTTATTATCAAAATCGCAGACGTCGCTCGAGGAATTTGCTGCGTCGCTAAGCCGAAAGTCCAACAAGAAAAATCACTTTTCGACATTTGCACAGACAGAGGGGCGGCAGGAGGATGGCGACAGTGGGGTGGGATCGGCAGTTGAGTGGAGATTGGCTTTCGATTTTCGAATGATTTTCGTTTAATATGCCAAACACAATTTTACTTTTTATTCAATATGCAAAAGATACACGTCAATTTGACGTTTGTTTCCACAACTTTTTAATCTCGTCTTAAAGCTGAGCGGACAGTCCTGCAAGGATCTCTGGGCAGATGCTCAAGCAACTGTACTGAAGCTCACGTGCGTTGTGGGCAAATAGCATTAACATTAACTTCTTGCTAGTGCCAACATAAAAGATGTTGTGGCTAGATTTATGTTGGCAGTTTTACAGTTATTTTAAGCACTACCCAAAGACGGTAGCCCGCGCACAACCAACAACAACAAGGACATCAATACCAGGACTCAAACAAACAAACAGACAAAACAAACAGTTCAACAAGCAAAGTAACAGCTACTTAAGCGAGCGCCGGGCAAACTTTTGCAACTATTAAAGTATTAAGTAGATGTGGACCAAGAAGCTGCTGCAACATCAGGACACCAGCATAACTGTGAATGCATTTCCTCGGCAACAACAACAAAATGGTGCAATGGAAACTTTGCCCGCTGGCCGCCTCCTGCCAGAACTAGTCCTGCTTATGCGCCATGCTTAACACTTTTTGTTCTCCGAGATAAAACTAAAGCTGGCTTAAGTGTATAATAAGCGGTATATTTATGTGAATAAACCAGGGTTGCCACCTATGCCGAAATGCGACTGGTATGTGAATTATTCTACTGCACTATAAAAGTAAATAATAAAATATAAAAATAATTAATTAATAGAATTATTTACAAAATGTGTAAGAAATGAATCTGATTAAGATTTAAGTGAAGAAACATATAAGTGCGTTATGAGCCAGGGTTGCCACCTATATCAAAATGCGACTGGTATATGAGTTACTGTACTGCTTAAATAAGTGAAAGATAAAATATATAAAAAATTATTTAATAAAATTTATGAAATACTTTTTGAAAAGAATCTTATTAAGATTGTGAGGAGAGTCCTCCCGGATCTTCTCACAATAATTACCGATTTTACTAAGCTGTATATTATAAGTTGTTTTGTGCAAGGAGCACCGATTGGATATTTTAGTAATTAATTGTTATTAATGTTAAGGTGCAAGGAGCACCACCCGTATGGGTGACGCGCAAGGAGCGCTAGGATTAGAACTAGTTTAATATTATCATTAAAAAGCGCACGGAGCGCACATAAGCAGAACAAGCCGTTAGTATTTATTTTGAATTCGAATCTAACGGCCTGGTCCACTGCAAGCCTGCAGTGTTGAGCGGCCGCCCGATCTCGCCACTAGAGCGCGCCTCTCGCGAGAGCGAAAGCTCAAAAGCAAAGGCAACCGACCAAGGCTAGCGCGCGACTTGGTCACGAGGAGCTCGGGACAGTGAGTTTGACTTCCAGAGTGGATAGAAGTGAAAAGTGCAAGTGGAGAAAAAGTGAATAGATAATCGAGACAGTAAGAGGATAACGGAATTGCGAGAAAGAGTGACAGCCAAGTAAGCACCCTTTGCCTTACGTTCATTAGTAATAACCTAACTAATAATTCGAAGTTCATGTAATAAATGCTTGTTAAACTTACTCACTGCCTTATAAATAATCTTACCCCCTACCCCCGCATAGTGACAAGTAGAGTAGTGTGTGCAAGTACAAGTAGGAGAGTGTGCGTCGGTCATTTGCTCGAAGTAAGTGTAGTGCGACTGAGGCTTTTGGCCGGCCACTGTTAGGTTTAGTGCGACTGAGGCTTTCGCCCGGCTTCTAGTAGGTAGTGTGTGTCCGCGGCTTTGCCCGGTCACTAGTAGGCAGTGCGTGCCCGCGGCTTTAGCCCGGCCATTATTAGGCGGAGTGCGACTGAGGTTTCGACCCGGTCATCAGGCGTAGAGTGTGTAGAATAGTGTAGCCGGTGGAATTAGGGTATTCGGCTTATCGATTTTCAAATATTCTTGTAAACAGAACCTTGGCTAGACTCTACCAAGCCAAGAAACTTCTTTACAAGATTTAAACAAATAAATGCTGAACCAGTGTTGCCACATTTGCCAAAAAGCGTCCTGTTCCCATTTCCGATTGCTTTTCATTCCGAAACGTATTTGATTTTCTTCATATGTGGTTTTAATAATAGTATAATAGTGTGTTTCTTTGTATGGGGGTATCCTCAAGAAGTTTTTTTTTCATTTCAAACCGAATTTTTTAATCGATTTGCCTAACTCAGAATATCTACCAATTGCGAATGCAAATCAAATGATCGGAGATAGAAATAGGAACAGCTCTGACTAATTTTAATCAAACTCGAAGCAAAGCTGCTTTTAGACCATATTTCTATAAGTTGGATTATCTTGAAGCTAAGAACTCTACAAAATAGATATATTTTAATTTATTTATTAATTGTAGCTTGGCTTAGTTTTAACTATGGTTAACCTTAGTTAAAATAGCACTGGCTACTAATTACAAGCTATTGGAAATCGACTGCAGAAATTTTGTGGAATTTCTTAAACACACTCATTCATCCTTTATTAGCATTTCTACCACTAAGCCTACAAGAGTCAAGGAAAGATGAATCTTTGAAGCCAGAGCTTCAAGGTCTTTTATTACTTCTAGCCTTTGAGCTTTTCTATCAAAAGTAATCATAACAATTTATATATTTAAAATCAGGCTATTTCTGAAATGTGACAGCCCTGTTTTTCTTCCAGCATCTTCCCCAAGATATATATTTTTTGCCGTATGCTAAAAACAAACAGACATCGAGTCATCCAACTGCCGCCTGGTTTTTGTTTGATATATGCGTTCGTCTCAGCTTTAAATCAATGTTGACAAACTTTTATTGGATAAGTTTGTTTAACGACAGGTAAAAGAACAGAAACGCAAAACGCAGGTACAAAAGTTAAAAGTCCTTTTATATTCCTTCTTTCTATGTTTTTTTTTTTTTTTTGCTTTCTTTGTTGAAAAATCAAATTGAGCAAAAGTTGAACTTACAAAAAACTTTTGTGCAAAACGTGAAAAAAGGTGGCAAGTTTGTAATTTGATTTGTGCTCAAAGTGCGCTCAATTGATCAGCCATTCTGCCAGTTCACGAGTACCCACACTCTCATTCACACTCACACTCACACTCATACTCACTGCGGCACTCACTTATGATTGCCCCGATTCACCTTATGGCGGGCTCCAGCTGCAGCTTGGTATCTTTAGCTGGCAAAGTTTGCTTGAAATTTGTTTGCAATTTGCGGTGGCAACACCAACAACTGTTGCACTCTGAACTAGCAGGACTAGGAGAGCCAGCAGAACTAGGCAAAATACCTACCGCATTGTGGCACAGACTCCAGCTGTTTAATATGCTGTGAAATTGCATTAAATTTTGAAAAGAGTTGGCTTGCGGTCTGCCTGCTCTCTGCCAGGCTGCAGATAAGCGGGTTAGTATTAGAAAAAGCACACACACTCACATCTTCTTCTACCATATACTACTCTTTAAGCCAATTAACAACTGGCCAACTTCAATGTCACAGCTTCCATGACACTAAGCTACAAATTATACCTTAACAGTCGCTTAAACTTAAGCTGTTTGTTAGGAATCAATCAAGTAGAGCTTTCAAGTGAGCTTAAAGCTTTTGCGTAATGTTTTAATGTGCTTTAACAGCTGTTAGTATCTTTGTATTATTGAGAAAGTGTGTGACAGATTCTGCGACCTGTAAGATCTATTGTTGCGCCCTTAAGCCAGGATTAATATTTGGTGGAGAATGTCTGTATGCACTGTTTAGAAGATATACCTCCCCAGAAGCCTACTTCTCCTTACAGCCAGTACAATGCGTTCTGGGATTCAAGGATTGATCCTCAAAATCGAATATTCTGCTAGTGACAATTCCTCAGTCTACAATGACACGTTAGGAGGTCAGTATCCTTCATCTTATAGCCAGGACAGTGAAATCTGAGGAATGAGCATTTATCCCCTAGATCGCAGAATCGATATGCTCTGCTGCAGACAATTCCTGAACTAACTTCTCCAATGTCCTGTTAAGAATCCCGTGAGAATCCTGCATGAATTCTATCCTAGTATTAATTGATAGAATCTTTTCAAAGTAGATTGTTCTGAAAGTAACCTCGCCTGTCTAAGACCCGCCCAACAATCATCCAAACTCACCTTTCATTTGCAGTCAGTGTCATTGGGGTTTAATTGCCTGCAGAAAACAACAACAGCGAGTGCCTCAAATCATTGCATGCCCCACAGGCGTGCAACGCGTCTGCTGTCGCCGCCGAGGGGCCAACAAAATGAGAGCTTGTAGCGCATTTAAAATGCAATAACCGGATTAGATTGTGTTGTTGCAATATCAGCATGTCCTTGTTCTCGTTGTTGTTGTTGCAGCATGTTACTTTGGTATTTATAGAGTTTTAACGCAATCGCAATTTCAGTTGACATTGTTCGCTTTTGGCCATTGTCAGTGCGGCTGCCGCTGCCCCTGTCGATACCCGTCTGCAGGTATGCCAGCTACCCACCAGGCCCCTCACCTCAGTCCTCTCTCCAACTCCCTTCCCCAAACTGTGTGCAACCTATCGCTGTCTGCCTTATGAAAAATGCATTTGTCTGTTGTTACATGATGTGGACTGCAACCGGTTGCCCAAATAACTTCATTTGGAATTGGCATGTTAATGCAGCTATTTCATTTTGGTTTGTCGACAGAGCCTACGTACCCCTTTCTATATGAATATGAAAGTCAAAACTGGCTGGAATAATTGGAATTTACGTGGTTTATGAAAAGATTCGGTCAGTTATTGAAGCTGCGGTTTAACTGAGGAGTAAAAAGTGTCCTAGAGCGTTATTTAGATAAAGTCAAGCTTAGAATTTAAGGAACTTTCTATGCAGAAGCATGTAGAGTGAACCAAATGTGATGTAGAGCTCTAAAGTAGAACGCTCTACGGTCTTAACACAGTCGGAAGAGTTTCTATACTCCACACTCTAGATTCTAACAAAATAATGTACAGTCTAAGCCACTCTGTAGTCTAAATCAAATAAAATAATATATTGAACTTTCAGGGCAAATAAAATATATAACTTTTTGGAATTTCAGTCCTGTCCGGCAGGTTTTAAGGTTGGTAAGAAACTTAAATGGTTATTAAGTATTCATATTAGAAGTGCTTTCCAAAGTACTTCAAAATTTCAGTTGTATCTATGAAGTACTTAAGAAAGCAGTTCTAATATGAATACTTATTAATCCTTTAAGTTTCTTACCACCCTCAAAACCTGTAGGACAGAATCTTGACATAAATTCTCTGCGCTAAGAAATAATAAGCTTCCATACTTCATATAATAATATCCTGCCAGCCACTCCTAAAATTAGCTTGAAGTATCATTATTTCAATGTTAGCACTGGACCTAAATCAATATATAAATAGAAGTTTTAATATTAGTTCTCATTCCCCAATCCCAAAACAATTCCATACAAAATATATGCAATTTAAATTTCTCTGCTTTCTTTTCTGCTCATTCAATAACAATTAAAATTTCTTTATAAAGTTTGCTGCTCTCATTGAAATTCTTGTCAAAAAATTACAGATTTGCCTAAAATCAATCATTTTTTGTTTTATTTATAAAGAGGCGCTGCACAAATCTCAAAATATTTCTAAAGCTTTGCCATCAATCACAAATTTGACACTTGTGGCACCTGTGGCTGCTGTCAGCCTGCCTGCTTCCTTAAAGAAAAGTATCCTTTTTTCTCGTATCCTTCATTGATGGCCATACAAATTAAAGAGAATGCAAATAAGTCAATTCCCATTTCAAACATGAATCGAAATTAATGCGCTACAAAATAAATACGACAAGATAAATGTTTTTTGGCACTGGAAACACGCCGAGTAACAAGATAAAGCGACGGGCGGGGCAGGGGCAGGGGCGGGTGGGCTAATAAAAATACACGAGTCCTGTGCGCGTCCTGGCAGAGTGTGAAGAGCGCCTCCGGTTGTGACAGTGTGCAGAGTTGCTTGCTTGTGTGTGTGTGTGTGTGTCTGCGTGTGTGGCACGTTTAGCATTTCAAAAGGCGTATTGTTTACTTTTCTTCTTTTTTCCCATTTCTCTGTATTTTCGCATTCAATGTTATTTATCTGCGTTTTTACAGACCCCAACCCATCCCAACCTATCCCATCCCAGCCCCTCCCCCTGGCCGCCTCGCGCCTTTGTAACCCAAGTTCACTTTCACAGTGCGCTTTTGTAGTTAACTTCTTTGTAGTTTCGCATACTTATTTATTTCTTTCTTTCTCGCACACATGTTTTTTACCCAACAATGGAAATGAAACGCATTGTGTGTGCGTGTGTGCCTGTGTGTGTGTGTGTGAGCAGAACTTGTCATGTGATAAACTCGGCTAGCTGAAGAACGTCACGTACGGCAACAACCTTTGCCACTTAAAGTTTTAGGTTCTTCAACGGCAAAAATATGTTTTAATTCCATAATCAGCTCTTGCACTTGGCCAAAAGGCGAAATCAATTCCCCATTGTTCAAGAGTCCAAAAATCATAGCATACTTTTCTGCGCGACAAATGCTGGTCACGTACAGGGCGGCGGGAGGATCGGATCGGGTCGGGTCGGGTTGGGTCGGAGCGTGGCGTGGCGGAGGCAGAGGGGCAATAGGACGATGGGGCAGCTGTCGCTGTTTGGGTGCACTTAGCATTGCTACATAATTTCAGATGGCGTCGTTTTAAGAATTATGAATGCCACGTGACTTTTGCTGGGCAAATAAAAGCAACCAGAAATGGGGATGGAAATTGCAGCTGAACCGAAACATTATTTTATGTTCAAGAGACCCAACAAAATAAAGAGAAAAAAATATTAATCAAAATATGTTATTTGGATATTTAAAGCTTACATTTTAACTTAATAAATGAGCAAATAATAAAATGAATTAAAGGAACATTTGAAAATGTAATTTCATAATTTAAAAACAAATTTTTTCCTGTAATTAAAGTTAGAAAAAGTTAAGTGAAACTTGAGCTTTTGACTTGAAGTTTCTACCTTCTCGCTTGAAGCTTTCAGTTGCTTTCAAAGCTGTTAATTGAAAGCATTTAATTTATTAATGAGCACTCGGTAAAATGATATAAAAAACATTTAAAAAATAGGTGTTATAATTTGTTATTTTAAAACTGAAATTTGCAGCATTTAAAGTGAGCAAAAGTTGAGTTAAAGTTGAGCTTTTGGCTTAAAGTTTCTCGCTTTAAGCTTGTAGCTGATTTAGGCTTTAGGCTTGAAGGTTCTCGCTTCTCTCTTGAAGCTTTCAGGTGCTTTTAAAGCTGTTCATTAAAAGCTTTTAATTCAATAAATAAGCAAACGATTAAATTAAATAAGAAACATTTAAAAATGAAATGAAATTGTTTAAAAGTAAAAATATACCCATATTTAAAGTGAGATAAAGTTAAGCTAATGTTGAGTCTTTGTCCTGAATTTCCTAGTTTCTCGCTAGCTGTTTTTAAAGCTGTTGTAATAGATGCATGTGCCATATGGAAATAGCAAGTAAACAGCTTGGGAGACTTGGGAAAACCGCAGTGCGGCCAAAACACAAAGTGGTCGCTTCTTAGCCAAGCGATTTTCGATAGGGCTTAAAGCTGTGCAGCTTGCAGCAGGGTTTAATTTATATCACTGGCAACTCGACCCGACCGGTCAAAGGTGTCACACATAAACCATTCAATCTGACAGCCACGGACGTGCGGTGGGGGAGTGGGGAGGTGTGGAGACAGCCGGACGTATAGGTAGACGGAATGACAACGTTGACCGCAGTCAAACTTTCGATTTCAGTTCGTTAACGTGCAAAGTGAACACGTTTCAGGACAATGCTCGGTGTTTTTCCTGGATTTACCACGTGTGTTACTCGCCGTTTGCCTGGCTGCAATTTATATATTCTTTGTTTCCTTTTTTTGTTTTTTTGGTTCATTTGTCGAGTGGTCTTTTGGTTTTTTCCTGCGGCTTCCATATTCATTTGGCAGAGCTGCAAATTGCGCACGAAACATGCGAGTGAGTGCAGAAAACCAATTTGTAATAAAGACTACGAATGAGAAGGACATAAAAGTGGACAGGCGGTTGTGGCAGAGGGTGCAGCGGCATGTTGAGGATTATGTGGCATTCGAAAGATGTTGACACATCACGCAGGAGCAAGGATCACCAACGGCAGCAGCAGCAGCAGCGTGAGACAGGCATTTGAATGTTTTCAATTAACTTTATGTAGATAAATAGCAACAACTAGCGTTGATTGTCTCGCAGGCGCTTTAAAAAATTGCTGTGGCAAAGTCAGGGGGTATGGGGCAGAAATAAAATGAAACATTGCATAACAGTAAATTACAGGCAGCGCGCAACGCGGAAATTGCATTATCAGCGTCAAAAGGCACGCGGCACAGACAAGGACCTCGCAGCCAGGACCAAGCTCCTGCTCCTGCTGCTGCTGCTGCTGTTGTTGCCCGGCGGCGCTTTGGCACTTCCTGCGCGTCGAGACAATGACAACCAGGATGAGCCTGGCAATGAGAATGAGTTGTGATAGTGATAGTAAAGTTTTTGCAACAGCGACGCGCATAATTACAGCAAAAGAGGGGGCCGGAGGGGGGTGTGGCTATCCCAAGACTGATGAGCAGTTTATGACTTGACGCTTTTGCGCTGCATTTAATATAAATATATGTATATACATATATATTTTTGTGCACATTTGTAAATAGCAGTTAATAACAAAGTGGATTACATTACTTAGCTGATGTGATGCGTTGTGATGGCTATTGCTGCAGCATTTATATACAATTTTAATGAATTGTTAAAGCCAAGTAACATTAGAGCAGAGAGCACATGTGCTCGAAGGACTCCATGCGCTCCCCGCAGCGCCTTCAGACCCTTTCGATTCCAATAAAGTTGAGTGCCGTCTCGCGCACAAATGGAAATTTTACGCAACCCATGAAAAGTGCCCTTTAAAATCACTTTATTATGCATGCGTGCCAATGGCTGTGTGGACACATTTGTTACCAACGATAATTTATAAGAAAATTCTCATCGAACCCGGTTCGGGACCGGCGACATTCCTGCCAACGAGCACTGCTCCTGTCTCCTGCCGATAAAAGCCCAACCGACACGCGCTTTAATCATGAAAATTCATATGGCCACGCTGCACATGTTGATAGCGATGGGCACACATAAGTATCTGAGTATACGCTGTAAGTGCCTATATAAAAAACTACCTAGATACTCTTAACATATAACGAGCACTGAAAGAACCGCCCTGCCATTGAATTACAAATTTCAACAAATTTGTAAGATGTACCCACAAGCTTTTTACTTACATCTAAATATCTATATCTTTGTATGTTGGGGGAGCCAACAAGTGCTAGACTGCTACTGCTCCTGTTCCTGTCCTTGTTCCTATTCCTGCTCCTCCTTCTCCATATCCTCGCACACAAAACAGCTGCACAATTTCCGTTCAAAACTTTGCGCTCAAAGTTTTTCTGTGCGACTTTCGGCAGTGTCGCAATGACAGCAACAAAAACCAGAACCTGAACACCCTTACTAATTATAAGGCTCATACTATATATCAAATATATATCATAAGTATTATATTTGAAGTATATACATATTAAAATCATACATATTAGTTCAGCTTAACAATAAAATGCGGCTTTTTTTATTAATATATCAAAAGGTACGCAAAGATATACATTTTTTATTAAATGAGCTGAAATCCTTGTAACTAGGGCTGTTTAATTTTAGTAGGTTAAACATACATTTAATTAAATTTGATTAAATGTTATATAATAGCACTAAAAGCTTAAAACTTTTACGTTACCACGCTTATTAAAAAATAAACAAATAAAAAATATATTTAATTCAATATGATTATTATGATATAATTATTTTCCATTTAAATCTAACTGAAATAAATGTATGTATTATCCAAATGAATTCGATGTAATTTTTTACATTTACATTAAAAAGAGTTTGATTTCATTTAATATGTCCTATGATATTAAATTATGTACAACTTGCATAAGCTGCTGTAAAAGAAATCTCGTTTAGTGAATATAAATATACACAAATATATCAAAATATATATCAATCTATAAATATATCAAACAAACAAAAAATATGATAATGACGTATTATTGTTGAGTAACATTTATTAAATGAATTTTAACCCAAAAATAAAATATTCCAAAATATATATTAAATAATATTTATATATAATATATCTAATATATTTTTAAATTTCTCTTAGCTATTTTTGTTTTAAATTCTTAATTTCTCCATAGTTAAATATCTTTAAATTTCTGCTAAGCCACAACTCTGGCTTAATATTACCATAATAAGACATTAAAGTTAAAGTAGCTTCAATCTAAAAAGCTGTAGATACAAAATGAATTTTCAGACACTTAAAGCGAATTTAGGGCCAAATATATTGAAATATCAAAATTTTTATACACAGAGAAACTATTGTTTTACTAAATATTATTATAAAGATATACTTCCTTACTATTTCAACAGCTGCTTTGATTTTGGCTACTCTTATTTTGATTATTTCATTTGTTTTTAAAATACTTTCACTTCTGCTAAGCCAAAACTCCAGCCTAATATTTAATAATTTCATATTTAAACTATAATTTAAATCTTAATAGCTGTAGATACATAAATGAAATATCTTTGACAATCAAAGTGGAATTCATGGCCAACTTAATGAGAAAGCAATAATGCTCTCTGTGTGTTAGAGTTTGTAGCAAGTTTGAAGTTTCCGCCGCATGCATTTCAATTGCGTCGACATTTACATGCCAAGTCATTGGCCAAGGCAACCACCCACCTAACCACCCACTCAACCACCCACCCCAGCGTTCAGGAGGCCAGCACAGTGTCTTACATCTCTTTGACTCTAATAGATTTTAATCAGCCGCAGGATATGCGCCTGGACGGCGGCAAGGACAGCGACAACATGCTGTTTTTGGTCCAGCCTTGTCAGCAGCTGCTGCCTGGCGACAATTGGAATTTCTGCTCTCTCTCTCTGTTGATGGGGCATGATGAAAATCGCCCTCGGCAACACACAGGCTTTAATTAAACGATTGTAAAAATTCTAATATTTCATAGCCTTACGGTGTACATATTATAGTCCTTGGAATTCAATTCAATGTGAAGCCTTCGGCTAGTGTATGTGCGTGTGTGTGTGAGGTGTGTGTTTAGTGTGCGCGTTTTTCCACACAATTTACTTGCCACAACTTGGGGCAGCCGAGCGTCTAATGAGCCACTCGAAAGCTGTTGCATTTTTGCAGCACTTTGACACGTTTCCATATAAGTAGACGAGTGAGTGCAGAAAGCGTATACTTTTTATTTTGCGTAATTGGCTGAGTGCTGATGGCATTGGCTATACGAGTATGACGATGGCTGAGTGATGTGCCAGCGAGTGAGTTTATGGCCGGCAAAAGTGCTACAGAAATTTAATGGCCTTATCGGTATATCCGTAACCGCATCCGCATCAGCATTCGCATTCCCATTCGCATCCGCAACCGTTTCTGGCCATAAAGTGACCCGCATAAATGGAGACCAGCATTACACATTTAATTTGCTCCCAGTCCTCCCTTTCCCTTCAGGAAAGTGTGAAATATCAGCCATGGACAGCTGTGCCAATAAAAGTGTCAAATGAAATGCGTATAATGAGCATCAGAGTTCAGAGCAGCAAGGACATCAGCGTCCTTCGTCCAGCGTCCTGCGTCCTGCGTCCAATTGAATGTCAATGTCGCATCCGTTTGCTGACTTTTGACCGCCTCTGCAGTCCTCATTGGCCACGCAAAGTGTTTTAAAATGCAAAGTGCCATTATTTGTGTGCATCGTTAAATTTCATTTAAAGCAGACGCTACCCGGCGCCCCACTTGCCCCTTGCCCCTTGCCCTATGCCCCTTGCTTCGTTTATCTTGTCATCGTCATCTTTATTGGCTGCCACTGCTGCTGTTGTTATCCTGCGGGTGTCCTGTCCCCATAATTCCGCATGTAATTTGATTACCCATACACATTTGCTATCTGCAATCCTACATCGAAAGTCTCATCAGCATTTAAAGCAGCCATTAGACAATTGTGGAGCTAAAGTCAATTTAAATAAGACACAGGATTCAGCCTCTAAAAGTCAGAAGTATCCACTAGAGGATACCCTGTGAACAGCTCCTAAACTTATGTATTTAATTATATTTGTTGATTTAAGGCAGCGCTGTTTTGCCTTTGTAAATAAACAGAAAATAAATATATAAATTATTCTCAATATTTGCATTGAATTAATCCACACATTTCTCGTTTTAATTGGTTTATAAGTTAACATCTATGATATGTACAAATACATAATGTCAAATATGTAAATACAAATTACATAAATGAAATTCAACTGACTTTAATAAACGTTAAGCGACAATTGAGACATTAACTTTATTATTACACTTTGAATTTTGATTTAACATTTGAAATATATTAAATAAATATCTGTGGTTTATTTATACACAGTCTAGATAACAAACATTTGAAATATATTAAGAATATATCTGTGGTTTATTTATCTACAGTCTAGAGCCATATAGTTACACAATAAGATCATTCTGCATACATCTTTGGTACATTTTCAAACAGTTTTATTTATTTTTGAAGCACGTAAATATTTAATTTCACTTTAGGGTTGCAATTTAGATTTATACTTGATAATGTTAAAAGATATGTTCACTTCACTTCATGTCTTCCATTAGTTTCAAGCACAATGGAGTTAGGAAGACCATGGTAAGCCCCTAAAATGAAGTAGAAGGATTCTGATAGCTGTGTTTTTGTTTTTGGCCATGTTTACTTACACTAACGCACACCATAACCTCATAGGCCTCGGTAACTATCAGGTAATATTCCTTGTCACTATAGTTCCCGTTATAGATCACCTTAGAAAGCACTACCTTGCCGACAAAGAAGCTCATCAATACGAACGCGTACTGAGGATATACTTAAATGCTTATGAAATCCATATTTGCCAATATCCTTTGACTTACCGCCTGCAACTTATATACATTGTTGTGAATTGCTCCGTATATGCCCACACAGATGGTAATGTTCAAGAAAGTATTCATTGCTATCGTGGTGAACAAGTGAACATGAATCTTCTTGTCGGCTTCCTCGAAGTTTCTAACGGACATCGCCAAGTCAGCAATGGAGCATATCTAATAAGGCAAGAGTCCTGTGAACTGAAACCTGTAAACTGCTTCAACAACTTACTGCCAGAAAGGGCGCCAAGATTAGCGATATTGTTCGGAGTGTTTTATATTCCAAGAAACACATTTGTGAATAGTTCGAATAAATAAATATATATTGATAATTTACAATTTTGTTTAAAGTTAACCCAATCTATAAACTCTAAGCATATGTGTCTAAGCAGATCTGATTTTAAGCTGAAATTTCGTCTGGCTATAGAAAATATGAGAACTTTCTGTGTATGTGTAAGTGTACGAAGATGCGATCGGGAATTTTTGGCCTGGCTACAGGGAGTTTTGTAGTCGGATATACTTAACTATAGAATTACTTGTTTACTTTTTCTCCAAGGCATTTATTGCTATACATTCTACCGTAGAGTATATTATTTTTAAATATTCTTAAACATGAAGTTCGAATATCTGTTACCGTGCACTAAATTTAATACTTTTTATTTTTATTTATAATAATCGTGTATAAATGTATATATATTTCCAACACAAGCGCTTTAAAATGGTTTATTCATCGTTTCGTCTTTCTAAACTCAAATGAAGTGGAATTGAGAAAATAAAACTTAATACCTGAAATAAATGAGTTGAAATCGAATATCTTTCTATTGTTTGGATCATGTGAACTCACGGAAAAGACTATTTCAAGATGATACCAAGGCGTGAGGACCATCTTTTTGACATATTTGTTGTTAGGGTTCTCGGCATAAAAGGAAAGCACTATTTTGGTAACCCAGAAAGCCATCAATGCGCCTATAAACTTAAAACGATTAAAATACACTTAGCAGCTACAAAAATCTACAAAAATATGAAATGTATTGAACTTACAATTTTCAGTATTAGTAAATTCGCCCGAATAGCTCCATAAATAAGCGTACAAATTGTTAAGTTCATAACAATTCCAAAACATATCCATATAATAAGCACCACCTTGTCAGTTCCTTTAGCTTCGCTGAGATATATAAAGGCCGTAACGATGCCACAAAAGATGAATATCTAAATAAATACCAAATATTTGATATTTTAATCGCACAATTCTTAGTTAACCTTAACTCACCGCAAGAAGTGTAGCGAAAATGATCACATTGATCCTGAGTACAGTTACTCCCAAGAAACACATTTTTACTCGTTTCTATTTACACAAATATTTACTAATTTGACTTAATTTACTAAGCAATCTATTCATTGATTCAATCAATGCAAAAGATCTGTTTTTCAACTTAATTTTGTTTTGAAATATTTAACAGGCTTGACGTCAACAATTCAGGGTGAATATAGAAAGATATATATTAAAAGTATTGGCTGGTCATATAGCGCTATTTCGAATGCTGGCCAAGCAGCCTCATCAGTGATCTTAATGTTCGAATTCTTTGTCCAAACTTGTCCGTATGTGATTCGAACTAGATTCGACTAGATTCAAGCCCGAGTGTTCCCGCCTGTAAGGCGGATGCCTTAACCTCTGACCTACTTGCTGTCCGATCGCGGCTTGAACTAATTACTGTCATCAACAGGTCCCTTTGAAATTTTAAGTCCGCACCAAGGCTTAATCTAACCTTTACAGTTCTATTTATTCATTTTTAGAACCGATTGTATTGAACTTTTATCACTTTTGTAAAAGCTTCGCTTTTTCATCCAAGTGTAAGTTCGGTACTGGCTGATTTATGCAGGTCAGTCAGTTGGTTTTGTTTCAATATAAGGTTGAAACTTATTTTTGAAATTTTGTATATTATATTTAAACAAGCTAATCCCTACCTTAAGTGGAAACTTAATCCAGTTTTCCTTGTTTTTAGGTAGATACAAAATTGTGATTATAAACGCTTCTTTCGCTACGAAAATCGATATTTTTAGGGTTTCCACGACACTTCGAATATCATTGTTTCTTTAAATTGCATAACTAATTATAGGAAAAAAATATAAATAAATTGCAGTAGTATATTTATTACATATATTGGTTCTTACAGCATACAATCAAGTTTGGATATCTTCTTAGTCCAGGTGAAAAATAAGTACTGTTCCAAAAAACGAACATAATGTCTGAAACGAAGGAAATTTAATTTGAAATTTTAAGCTCATTACGTCTATTTCTACTTACAGCAAATACTAGGCTCAGATAATACCAGGGATCCATTATTGCCAGGACTTCTTTGGCGTTTACGTTCTGGGCGATTATTGCAATTATTACATTGAGGAAAATGAAGGCTAACAATGCCAATAGAAGCTAAAGTTGTGATTAATTATTTGGTAACAAAAAACTTAATACATTTACTGAACTTACCAGCTTTAGTTTTGATGTGTTATTGCGTATAGTTCCATAAATGCCCACACAAACTGCGGAAATCATAAGACTGTCAACTGATATCGATAGGAGGAGGATAAACTCAATATTCTCCTTCGATATCCAGAGGAGTCTAAGGCACAAAATCATGTCAGCAACATTGCATATCTGAGTAAACTGTAGGGTTAAGTAAATCCTTTTGTCTGGATTGGATTCAACTTACTGCAACAAGGACTGCAAAGATGCAGACATGTGCCTTGAGTAGAAATAAACCCATAAAACACATTTCTACCTCGTACTTTAAATAGGGTTTTGACTTAATTCTCTGCGCTTCTCATTCTCATTCGTTTTATGATCAACCAGATAATTACAATCAGACTTAGCACCTGTTAAACAAGTCTAGAGTATATTCAGATTAGTCTTAGCTTGTTTTACTCACAGCCCAAGCTACATTCAGTTCTAACCATATACTGCTGAAGTTCTCAGCCGGAAGAGTCAGCAATAGTATCCATAAAATGCACTTGATGATTATAAACACAAAGACTCCAATTGCTAGCTATGTGTGAAGTAAAATTGTAGTTGTTTCAATTATAGATACTATATAAATAATATATAGCACATATAATATATAGCATTTGTTTTGTGAGTGTTATTTTAAGCTCTCTGGTTTTTGCGTATCAAAACTTTACCATTATCAGCCGAAAATCGCTGTCGCCAAGTACTACAAAGATGCCCATGCATAGGATTATGAGCATGAAAGCTGCAGTAACAAGGCAGGATATCGTCCACAATGTGCTCTCTCGATTATCCTGTTCGGCATTGTTGATATCCATACAAATTTCTATGGCGCAAAATTGCTATATAATAAAGAAGTATGAAGCCGTGGCAGAGAAGTCCTGGGCAGCTTACCAGAAGGATGGTCAAAAGTATTGTGGCCAGAAGTTTAAGCATACGCTCCGACTGAATGCACATCACAGATATTGAATAATGTGTATTGGTGTAAGTGTGAGTGTGAGTGTATAAAAAGTGCTAACATAAATGACAAGTATTCCAAGTGGAACATAGTTATTTACAAGTGCTAACCCACAAGATGTTTAAGTGGCCGTGCCACATGTGCAACAGCAGCAGCAGCAACAACAGCAACAGCAACAAAGGGCCAACAGCAATGACAACATTGTTGACAATTTCCAGTTGAACGCACAAAGCAGCGCAGGCTCCTTCTAAGTATCGTCCCGCCCCCTTTGGCAGAAGTCGACAGGATGGCCCACAGCCTGGTTGGCGTTGCCTGTGTCTGTGTATCTGCGCCTGACCCCGTTCCTGTCCCTGGGCCTGTCCTTGTTGGCTTGTTGTCTGCCTTTTGCTTTGTGGCCCCAACTCTGTCTGCTAAAATAATCGCCACAATAATCTGTCAACGACAGCTGTTGATGTCATAAAAACCTTTTGAAGATGTGAAGATGTCGTTGTCGAGGCATCACACACACACACAGAAACAGAGAGGCACAGCAACAACAAGCTAATGATAATTTGCCACAATTTACACTCAAACCAGCCACAGCAACAGGACACTCCCAACCCAGGCTCAAGCCCAGGCCCTTCCCGCTTCTAATGGCTGCGATAAAATCATTGATGAAGCCAAAAGCTAATTGAATGTTAATCGCTTGGCATTGACATTGCACGTGGCAGTGGCAGAGACACAGACTGTGGCAGTGCCAGTGACAGTGGCTGATAAAAACGGTCCAAAATGGGCAAACTTGCCACAGATGCGCAGATAAGACGCTAAGGTGAGCGGCAATTTGCATAGAATAATGATAAATCAACAGCTGGAACGACCTTTAAGAAGGCTCGCCCATTTATTTATTCCACTTCACAACAAGGCGCAAATAAAATGCAAACAGTCTTTAAATTAAAAATTAAATTTTAATCTACACAGCCAAACGGCCCGCGGCCCACGGCCCAAACGATGATCCATATCAGTTAGCAGAGGTTGCAAGGCTTCAGCATCTGCATTCCCCTTCCCACTTAGCTGGGGCTGCCCTTTGTCTGCTGCTATGACATATCGCGATGTAAGTCGTCTGAGGTCCTTGGGTACTTTCTTTTCTACTTCTGCTTCAGTACGTCCTGGCATTCACGTTTAAAAATGCTTAAATTTGTTTTAACTTCAAAAGCAAATATGCGCGTATCCAGACAACAATTTCTACATCATTTTAAGAACTTGTGATATATATTTTTACCTATTTTGCATAGTCTAAATTAATCTTAGACTATTGCTCTCTAAACTTAATATATAATATGTAAGGATTTCGATGACTAAGAGTGAAGTTTCCTTACTGATTGCAAGATTCGTAGTGCCTAACAACACTCGGATGCAGAAACTATTGTTTATACAACTTGAAGGAACATCTTCGGGGTACCCAAGCTACTATAACAACCTGTATAAAGTTTTATAATACGAAAACACATTGTCATCCGATTGTTCCTATGATTAATTGTTCAGATTTTAATTCGAAACTGATCAGATTTTAATACCAAATTAATCGACAGCTGTAGATGTTAAGGAAACTAAAAATTTTCGAGTTTAGCTGTGATGTTAAGGAAAAAACAAGAAAAATCAAAATTCTGCCGATCGTTCTATGGCAGCTATCTGATATATTAGTGTGATTCTACCCAAATTTCGTCAGCTTATATGAAACATAAAGAAACTTGAATTAAGTAAGTTTGGTTAGGATATATTTATAAACAAGAAAGTTGTTCATACAACAACTCGTTGTCAAATGTCCGTGTCTTCGACTGCTATAGGATATAGATATCCTGTCCATCCGGTTCCGACATATGTACAGTTTACAACAAAAAGAAATATCTGTGAAAAGTCTTATGAAGATGGCTCTAAAACTGAAAGAATAGCTTGAATAGAAACGGACATGATAGACGGATATCGGCTATATCTGCTAATCAAGAATATGTATATATTGTGTGGGTTTCTAAACGTCTTCTTTAATATTGTGCACACTTCGTGACACAATTATAATGCGCTCTGCAATTCAAAATAACTAAAATCCAAGCAGTTAATCATATTTTGGTAAATGGCGGCCGGCAAATGTTGTGCAATATGAAAAACAGCGAAAACAGCAGCTGCAACTACAAATGCTGATCATGACAAAAATGTACATTTGCTGTTTCAGATATTTTTCAATTGCACACTTGAAAGAGCGTCTGGGTGTGACAGGAGCAACTGCAACATAAAATGCAGCCACAGTCACAGTCACAGTCAGAGTCAAATTCACAGAACACAGCTGTCCGGGTCAGTTGGCATTCGGGGCCGGCCCTTTTCACGTTTGAGCCATGTCCGATACAAATAGGCAATGGCAATGGCCAAATAGCCACAGATGCATCAATTGTCTAATTGTTTGCCGAGACAGAGTTGTCATAATGTCCATCAAATTAGAGCCAGAGTTGAGGCCACAAATTGAATGCGGCCAAGTGTCCCAGTGTCTGGCTGTCTGGCCGGGTCCAAAGTTGCTGTCTGGCTGCTGCCTGTTTCAGTGTAGAGACCCGTGGGATAGGTAAATTTGATTTATGACTTATTATGCGTCTTATGTCCTTTCATAATTTAATTATACCAGGACATAGCTCAACAGACAACGCACACAGCCACACAGAGCACAAAAGAGACTGAGAATGCGCTTGGTATGGGAATTGCAGTTTTTCTCTCCCACATAAACACAATAAGCCATAATGCTCTGTTATTTAAATCATGAAAATTCGCTTACGTAAATTCGATTGCAACAATTGTTTGCGTTCAGCTGCATGCGCAAACAGTTTGTGCAAAAACCAAGCCAAAATGCAAATGTAATTAAACTGCACTTAGGCCAGATGTGTTGTGTGTTGTATAATGTGTGTGTGTGTGTGCGTGTGTGTGTGTGTGTGACTGGCATGCCAAATGAAATTGAAATAAATTATTGACTAATTGTCAAAGCAGACAGCAACATTGCCTGCTCCTTGAGTATGAGCCTTCTGGCCACGGAGCGTATGCGCAATTACAAGACAGCTACAAATGCAGCTAATTTTCCAAAGGAAAAACCTGTGAGTGTCGCCCATTCCGCTTCTTACTGCACATCTCCATTTAATTTGATTGTTTATGGCCGCATTAGCTGGGGAATTGACAAAATCTGTTGCATGTCGCATTAGTGTCGAGGTAGGACTCTTCAAAGTTACTTTAAGTTTGTGGGTGAAGGAATATTATTTAAAATTCAAAAGTGCCCCACTTTTATTCAGTTCTCAGACGACTGGCAATTAGACAATTAAACAGACACCTACCTCTTAATTCATAAGAGCTTGAGTGAAGAATATGAGTGGCATAACGGACCCAAACCGGTTTGCAAGCTCCTAAAAGTATGCTGCAATTATTTTGTGACCTTCCAACAACTTCTGTTCGCCCGGTACTTCATAAAACTTCTGAGGGTAACATTACTGACTTTCTTTCACTCTTGATTGGAAAGTTCTGTCAAGTTTGGCCTAGTTAATTAAATACATAATAATAAATCATTATTATTATTATTATTAATGATAAAATTTTTAATAATTAATTTAATTTTTCTTCTTGTATTTTTATTTAAAAAATTCCAAATTCCGAAAATCGATTAAATATTCGAAGTGCATGCAAATTGTTTTATTCCTATCGAAAACAAAATAGGAAACGATTAAGTATGAAATGTACTCGAAAATGGCCTGAACAGCCCTGAATTTCATTTGAATTATATTTTTATTACGAAAATAAGTCTTCAGGGATACAAAGCTAGCAGTAACATAAGCTAAATAATTTAAAAAATATTTAATATTAGTATGTATAAATTTATAAATAGTAAGAAAAGTACTCGCAACTGAGAACAGGCTTGAATTTGAATAATGTTTTATAACGAGCATGTCTTCAGAAGTCTTCAAAAAGGTAGAAACAGAAGCTTTAAATTAAAAAAAGGTTGAAAAACAATATATAAACAATTAAACTACTTGGAAAAGTTGTATACGCGTTCTGACTGCAAATTCAGGCTCGAATATCAATGAAAGAAATAAATATTAAGAAATTAATGAGTAAAACCATATCCCCTTCCCCCCCCCCCCCCCCCCCCCCCACCAAAAAAAAAAATTCAAATTTTAAAAAAAAAAATACCCCCTATTTTTTCCCCATTTTCCCCTTTTTTTTATAAAATATTTTTCTATATTTATATCTAATTAATGTTAAGAAATTAATTAATTTGCAATACTACGATACTTTGTATATTTTTATATGGGCATTAAGACTAAAGAGAAATTTGCCAGAGTCATTTATCAAGAATAAATTCAACTAAAATAGCACAGCTTGAAGTAAAATATTATCAACCTTGTCTTTTGTTTCTTAGTAACTTCAAGATCACTTCAAGATCGTTAACCCTTACTATATATCACAGTTGCCTTCAGCAATTTGCCTTGAATAGCCCAAGTTGATGTGCGGTTTCAATATATTGGCCCATTAGTTAATAACGAGTCTTTGGGGTTTAGGCCAACTGATGGCTGCATTTAAACGTCAAGCTTGAACTGGGCAAAACAGCTAAGCCGCACAATAGGGCTGTATACATTGTTAGTGCTGTTATATCAGCTGAAATAAGCGTTAATTAACTGACAATAATTATAACAAGTGCAATAAGCATACATAACCGGGTCACAATTGTGTGTACGCTCCACATGGCAAATTGAACGGCAATGAAGTCGATTTTGATTTCGATTTCGATTTCAATTTCATAGATCAACAGGGCAGCCCGAGGGCAGCTAAATGTGTTGTGTGGCACGGCTGGGCAGGGCATGGAGGTGTGCAAATATATTAAATCCAATTAATGGCATAAATAATATAATGCGCAAACATACACGACACAACCGCCGGTCACGCCCACGCCCACGCCCCCGCCCTGAGTTATCAAAAAGCCGCTTAAAGACCGCCGAAGGCCACCAAAAACCAACGATGACGTCGCAAAAAACCGGCTTCAGTTTCAACTTCAGCTGGAGCTCTAGCCTTAGCTCCAGGGCTGGCGCTCCAATTGAAGCCGGTGCTCTGATATAATCACAGAGCACTTTTGGCAGCTTCAACAATTGCACGTTTATTGCTTGTTAGGCTTCGATTCTGCACAGCCAGAGATGATTGAGGCCCCACCTAGAGACTGGCCCAAAACAAACGGAAGCTGGCCCGGAGGAGTTTAACTTGCAACAAATGTGTGGTTTTTATTATAAGCGAGCAACATTAACAAGAAGCTTTAACAATTCGTGGTTGGCCGCCTAGAAACCCCAGTGGGTGCCAAAGCCATCGAAGCTCATGTGGGAGACGCTCTCCGCGGGCGAGTAGTGGACGGTCTGGGCACTGCCGTAGCTGGACACGCCCAGGGCAGGTGCGTTGTGGGTGTAGGTGGTGGCAGCCGGACCATGGTTCACATTGGTGGTGGCCAGGGGAGCAGCATAGGACACAGTCTTGGCAACGACGGGCGCGGATGCGGCATAGGCGACAGCTGGAGCGGCATAGGTCTTGGTATAGACGGGAGCTGGTGCGGAGTAGACGGTCTTGGCCACGACAGGAGCGGGTGCGGAGTAGACAGTCTTAGCGTAGACTGGAGCTGGAGCAGCATAGGCGACAGCAGGGGCAGCATAGGAGACAGTCTTGGCAACAACTGGAGCTGGAGCAGCATAGGCGACAGCAGGGGCAGCATAGGAGACAGTCTTGGCCAGAACTGGAGCAGGTGCAGCGTACACAGTCTTCTGCACCACGGGCGTGGCCTGAGTGTACAGCGGTGCTGCATAGGTTGTCTTAGCATAGGCCGGAGTGTAGACATTGTTCTGGACGCGTGTATCCGTCTTGCGCACGCTGGAGTAGGGCGTATCTACAGCCTTGGAGTAGCTGGAGACGGTGCCGGCGAAGGAGCGCACCACATTCTGCTGGGTGGATGCCACAGCATCCACAGCAGGATTGGCCACAGCCACATGGCTGGCCAGGAGACCAGCATTGGCGTAGGCGACCAGGGCGCACATGCAGATGAGGTAACGGAATGCCATGACGAGGTGTACGATTTAAGCCGAAACTGAATTAGGCAGAGACTGAAACTGTTGGCAGGTTGACTGAGCTGCGACTGTTGCTGTTTTGGCCAAAATGCTGCGGCTTTTATACGCAATTGACGCGTGCCGAACAAATTTTTGGTAATTGAGCCAGCCCACAATGAGATGCGAGTTTCGTTGACTGACTTTCTGTCTGTCTGACTGTCTGATGGTCCAGCTGTCTACCTGTTTGGCTTCGTGATTGTGGCAATTATTTGAAAGCCAATTTGCGCACATAAATTAAACGTCGTAATTAGGTTTAGAGAGCGACTCTTTGGCCCACGTGTAAGATTAATAACAATTTGCCAAAAAATGTAAGACAGAGAGTGAGAGGGCGGGTGAAACTGAAGCTGAAGCTGAGGCTGAGGGTGAGCCAAGTGCAGGCAAGCATCCCAAGTTGGCAACACAATTCAATTTGAAGCAGCGGCAACTTTGGTAATTTCAATAAATATTCATCATGCGCCCCGTGAACAGCAGCAGCAGCAGGGAAATTCATTTTGAAAAACTTGCACGAAAGTACAAAAATCATAAACAAGTCGTTTGCCAACAAAAAAACAAAAAAAAGAACACAACAAAAAGACAAGAATGAAAAAACACCCCGCAGATACTGATACAAAAGTTGACACAAGCACAGCAGAGTCCTTGAGCTTTTGGGGGTGAGATGTCCTGTGCCATATTTGCTGCTTGACTTGAACTCAATTTAATGGAAAAATACGCCAGCCCCAAATAAAAGTTTTGCACTGTTGTTTTCTGGAAAATTTATGAGCTGCTGATAGTATTCAAAATAATTCACTTGGGTAGCAATTCGTGCTCCCATTGAGTTTCTCCCCCGTCATTTAGCCGACCCATTGAACCAGTTTCTGTTGCCTGCTTAGGCCTAAGTCGATCTGTCACACATATGTATATATAAGGCTGATGGCCGTGAAATTTGGCCAACAGTTTTTTGCTATTTAAGCCACGCAGCTGGCACAGTTGAGCATCAGTAACCATTCCAGTTGCAGTTAACCAACAACCAACAATCAACAACCAATAGCCATGGCATTCAAGTTCGTCCTTCTGTCCTTCTGCGCTCTGCTGGGTGCATCCAGTGCTGGCTTCCTGGCACCGGCCACCTATGTGGCATCTCCGGTGGTTGCCAAGCTGGCTCAGCCCCATTACGATGCCGTTGGCACCACCCAACAGAATGTGGTGCGCTCCTTCGGCGGCACCGTGTCCACCTACTCGAAGAATGTGGTCACACCCTACTCCAGCGTCAGCAAGGTGGACTCTCGCATCACCAACAATGTCTACACGCCCAAGACTGTCTACAGTGCTGCTCCTGCCACAGTGGTCACCAAGTCGGTCTATGCGGCTGCTGCTCCCGCTGTTACCTATGCTGCTCCAGCTCCAGTTCTGGCCAAGACTGTCTCATATGCCGCTCCTGCTCCAGTCATTGCCAAGGCTGTCTCCTATGCTGCTCCAGCCGTGACCTATGCTGCTCCAGCTCCTGTCTTTGCCAAGACCTATGCTGCTCCAGCTGTCGCCTACTCCACACCAGTGGCTGCCCCAACTGCCTTTGTGAAGTACTCCCCCGCCATTGGTGTTGCCCACGTCAGCTTCGATGGCTTCGGCTCCCACTGGGGCTACTAAGCTGAGTGGTAGCTCGCTACGCTTGTTGAAACTATTGTTGATTTATCAAACGAAATAAAAACATGTTTTAGTTGCATTAAACATAAAAATCGTCTCATGTTTTGGAACAGGATGAACAGGTAATCCATCAGTGAAATATTACCAACTTCCATAACTTTGACAAAACTCAACCGATTTCCAAACGGAATGTCTTTTTGATCATCTTTTCTATTTTAGATTTACTTGGCATTTCAAGTTTATTCATTTTCTTAGTATAAGAATTCAGCGATTTATTTGATACCCTCCTTACACATTTTGGAAAATTCAGTGTTTGAAAAAATGAATATCCTTAAAAGCATTTTTTTCTTTAGTACCATATTAAATAAGTTTCTATATTGAATTCATTTTCGAAATTTTCTCCTTGGTCTTTTTTCCAGGCGATAAACAAACATATGAGGTAGGATGGGTCTGGCTCTTTGTTCTGTTGCTTCTGCTACTTACTTGCCTTTCCCCCCTGCCCAGGCTGTGCCCTCACATTTGTCTAACGTTTAATGGGGCGTATGTGTGCCATAATTTTATGCCTCGCACCCGAGCTTTATCCTCATCAGTCGCTACTTACTATAGTATATTTTTTTTGTAGGGGCGCAAAATATTTAGTGCAAAACTTTTTGTTTGTCTTTGTTGGGGCGCAAAAAATTGTTGGCCAAAGTTTAATGAGCCACATGACCCCTTTTGGTTTTCAGTTTTCCACTTTTCCGCCTTCCCACTTGCCCAGTTGCCCAGTTGCCATTGCCGCCATAAACTTTGCGATGGGTCCGCTCAGCAGCTTGACCAAAGTGTTGTTGTTATTGTTATGGGGTTGTAGACCAGACTGGGGCTGGGGTTGGGACTAAGGCGGTAGTGGGGGGGTGGCGCAAAGTTTTGCCAAATCGTTGGAACTTGACTCACATAGGGGCATAAAAAAAGCATTAACTGCGTGGGCCGCAGCAAACTATTTAGCCATAAAGTTGGTCGTTCTGCTGAGCAGTTTCGCATGCATATTTTATGCATTTCAAAATGCTTGAAAATTGTTTGCCATGACGCCAAATTTAATGTTGACAACAATCAAATTTATGTGCACACATATAAAAAAGAAACCTACAGCTCGGAATGTCCAAGGATGCGAATTGCGATTGTCCTTGAACATGTGCCGCTTGCTTGCATTTTGCATATTGTTTCGAGTGCTTCGTGTCTAGCATCCCCTGTCCTGATGTCCTGATGTTCTGATGTCCTGGCGTGTACTGTCCTGCCAAGCTGTATACTTTGAAATCGCTTGGCATGCTTTGTTGATTTCTTTATTGGCTCATGCATATGCATAGCGGATACTCGGACATTGGGCTTGATGCCTTTGCCTTTGCCTTTGCCTGGGCCAGACACTTGAGTGTTTATCGTTATTGATTGCAGCTTGTGAAATATGAGAAGTGTAAGCCCTGCCAATGCCAATTCCAATTCCCAATGCCATCCAATTTGTCTTGCATGCAAATGCAAATGCAAATGCAATTTGCTGCTTAAGCCACAACTAGCAAACAATGTAGGCTTCTAGAATGCCTGTAAAGGATCGCACTGGCACCTTAAGTTTCTTCAAATACAAATAATGCAAGATCAACATTCCGGTCAAAATGAACTGCAATAGATAGTGCTAGTGTGACAGAACATACGGCTGCCTTCAGTCCTCACCTGGCATAAACTGATATACAGTTCCGTCCGTAAGGGGCTCGAGGATACTCCCTCCCGATTCAGACAGCCCCGCTCGTGCAGATCGTGAGTGCGCATGCTGTGATCGATGAAACAGCTGGGGGGCAGATCACCAGTTGAGAGCATATAATCATCCGGTCCAAAGACGCCACAACAGGAGTACTACATAGTAAGAATTTATAATATAAGGCAGCTCTAGATAAAAACCATATAAGGTCCTAGATCCTACTCACCTCATCCTCAATTTCTGCCAGGCTTTCGCGACGCTCCCATTTTTTGTGCACGTCGTTGACGAGGGGAAAGCGTTGCGTCAAAACGATTATCATTAGCATTTGCAGCCAGGTGAACAGAAACTGATAGATAATGTACTGAAATTGGCATTAGTTAGATGGTTATGGAATCAGGAGTTAGCTGCACTCACAAAACGCAGTCCACGAATGGTCTGTCTTAGCACTACGATAATTCCAATAGTCAAAACAATGATCACCATATAATTTATAATAACCACTGCCCACTGATATTTTATAAATTTACACATCGGACAGTTTGAGTAGAAGTCTATTAGGTTTGTGTAATAGACGATATCGTAAACATTGAAAAACTGTGGGAAACAGTATGTGAGAAAACTATTAAAGAATATATATATATATATATATTCACATCAAGGTTACTTACAATACATATGCCAAATAATAGGAGGATTACCCAACGAAATATAATCAATTTCCAATTTACTGCACTGACTTCCTCGTCCTCTTCAACAGTAGGTGTATTTACCTGCATCTTTTAGTACTAACTGAAATATAATTCCAGGCAGTACTGACTTTTTCAAATCATTCAATACAGCAGCTCAAAACTGTTATCCAATATACAAGGTACAAAAATTATTAGATGAGGTTATATTAAATGGATTTATATAAGGAGGAAATATCATATATGTTGTTCAAGAAGTTTAAATAACTTTCGATAGTTTACAGATAGGTTTTCATGAATGACTTTAAGGAATCTTCCTTGAGTTTTATTAAATGAACATTGCAGAACTTGTTCAAAATTAAATCCAGATCTATTTGGCAACAACAGGTTAGGTTATGTTGAGGCGACAGGTCCTCCCCACAGAGTGGCCTCACAGAGACCATCTGGTCCTTAGTAATACCATATGATGGAACCTTGCAAAGATCAAGGATTCTTGAAGTTAGTGACAATAAAGCACCTTAAACCTTGTGAAGTTTAGCGTTCTTGAAGTTAGTAACAATAAAGAATCTTTGAAAATAGATTCTTTGATGACGAGATATCGAAGTTGGAAAAGAACTCTTCATAGTTTTGAGGATACAAGTTATCAACCTTTCTACTATTCAAAATATAGCTGACAGTAAAAGAAGTTTTATACATTTAACAGTTATCACTATCTAGTTTTTGAATTGTATAAAACACATTTCTTATAACCCCGAAAATGAATCCTTTTTCTAAAGCAACGCAAACGCAAATTTTGATTGAAATAAGCGAGCTCTTAAAGCGATTTGTGGAATTTGCATAGATTTGCTGTGGTGTTGGCTCAGCTCAGCGGGGGGTTCAACTACTACTTACGAGTATATACTCTTACACAGATACTACACCGAGTATGGAATTTTTTAATCAAACAGTTGCCATTAATTACTGCAAAATTCTGCCAGCCACATAACAGACATTTTTTCGACAGAGTGGAAATGAATGAAACCCAAAGATGGCAAAGGGGCCAGGACTAAAGCGCTGCCAAGGCGTGGCCAATCCTTGTGCACTCATGTGTTTGTTGCTGTGCGGCAGCGGCAACAAAAAGAATGCCACGGGGATAACCACAGCGCGGACAGGAGGAGGGTCGTAACCAGAGACGCGACCAGGATCAGCAGTCAGGAGGAAGGAGGAAGGAGCCAGGACCAGCAACCATTCAGCACAACTAAAAATCAAATTAGGTGCAAACGAGCTGCCGTCAGCGGCTGGTGGGCGTGGTCCTGCGAAATGTAATGAATAATTTATAATGCAGGCGGATGATGTTTTTGCCTTCGCTTTTAGCTAAAATTAAAATCTTGTGGCTTCCTTTCAAGCAGCGTTTTAAAGTGCGAGCCTCTGTTTTTTGGCATCTCCAACTGAGTGCAAACTCCGACTGCATTCAGCACGGGGCTATCCTTGAGGAGGCGGCTGATAAATGTGCGTGTGCTGGTGTCAAGTGCACGCTCGTGAATTCAATTTGATACACAAACTGATTTATCGATGTAGAGTAGAGCCAGTGCCCGCCCCATGCCCAACCCCGCCCCGCAGTTGCCACACGCCATTCATAAGTCAGTCAGTCAGTGGGGTAAGTTGCAGCTCCTTGAGGCGGAGTGCGGGGCGTGTCTGCTATGGAGACGATAAAAAATTACATACACTTGTAACTGTTGCTGGCTGCAGCAGCCCCTAACAAGGTTAATTTGTTGCGATCGCACAGCGCACTGTCATTTATCTTCGCTGTCAGCGGCAAGTCTATGAAAGAACAAGGCTCTAATTTGAATTTAACAAGCTCCGCATCCAGAGCGTGTCCTCAGTCAGTCAGTCAGTCATTCGGGCAGGCAGGCAGGATGCCACGCAGCAAGGGCAGCCAGTCTATCACGGCGCTTTGCAAATTAAAAATTTATTGCCAGACGAGGTGTCAATCATCATCGCCTGGCATCGCAATAAAAAGTAATGTGTACCATAGCGACAAGAAGAGAAAAAATATGCTGATATCTGTTTATGATATGGCCGAAATTTGAATGCGCTTTCAAAATAAATATTAATGAAGAATGGAGAGCAAATTAACACAGAAAACTCTATTGATAAAAGTTCAAAATTGAAATGTATAAAATAAATAATATGTGTGGAACAGTTCCATTCATAAATAATAGAAAAGTTGACAAACTATTGAGACTGTTTTCCCATCACTATTAAATGGTTAACTGTTTGTTCATCACTAGTTGTGCAGTGTTGTATAACGTGCAAGAAGGTGAAAAGTTGAGCTCTAACTGATCAAATAAATAGATGAAAGTTTCATGATTTAAGTCGACTCCATCACTTAAGCCAGGGATTTCGCCCGTTGCGTTTCCGAAGGATCAGTTAAGTCCTCAAATAAGTCACCTTCGTCAAGAGCAGTAGCAAAGATGAAATCTGGACAAGTGTTGGATAGTTCTCAATACTTTCTTAAAATTGACTTCCTAGATGATTCAGAATTCTTTCGTTGAGAGCTAAGCAGGTATAAATGAGGTATTTCTCAATATTCCCAACTTCTTTGTACATTCTTCTAAAGTATTAGTGTTATGCTAGATAAAAATGAACGAAGCACTATAGATATTGTTATGCCTAAACAATAATTCATTATTTACAAAGTGTGTATGATATTTTCTGAGCAGCACAAACCATCTACCATAGTTAGCATGCCCTCTGTAAGGCAATAAAAAAGCATGCTGCTGAAGGATAAAAAAAACGCCACAGGACTCGCAACACACTTCATCATCAATTTGTAGCCGTGCAATGTTTCAATTTCACTTGTTGGCTTCGATTGTCGTTTGGGTTTTGGGTTTGGAAATACAATTGAATGCGACACTTTTATGGTTTTCAGATTTGTGCAGTGCATTCTCTACTATTTCAATTGTATCGTCCTTTTTACTGTTGTGTAATGTCCGCTGTTTGTATTCTAATTGAGAAATTCTTGGGTAAATTGTAAATTGTAAATTGCAAATTGCAAGTTTCATAAAGTTGCTTTAGCAATGTTTGAGCTCTACTTTCCAGAACATTAGATAATAGTTTTTATTTTTATTTACCCAATGCAGCTGTGCTGAGCTCTTGCAAATAAAATTTTGTTGCATATTTTGTGGCGTCAAATGGCAGCCACAAAAATGAATGAAATCGTAAAATTCAGGCACGCCGGACAGCCACAGCAGCGGGCTAATAACGTACACTCAAAAACCGGATACGCCGCAGACCAACGGCGTACAAAAGCCACCCCCTCCTCTGAAGACCCGTATCTGAGCTCAGACATCGTGTGTGTATGTGTTTTTGTGTGTGTGCATTGGCATTTAAGTGCCGAAACGAGTTTTTGGGGCCAGAGCATCGTCTAACACAACCTCAATTTGTGTGTTTGTTTGTCTTTGTCTAACTGTATCTCTGTACGTCCGTTTGTCTCTCTGTACGTCTGTTGTCTTTGGATCCTTCCCCTCGTCATCCTTGGCACTGCAATTGCATTGCCTTCAGTTCAGTTTTTCTCGCGCTGTGTAAATATTTGATTTTTGCATTAAAGTCAATTTGCTTTCATGATTCCGTAATTCATTGTTTGCCCGCGCTAACTTCTATTACGCCTTCTGCCACGCCCTCCACTTGGCGTGTTTAATTTTCAACATTTGCCCGCCCTCGCCCGCGCTTTTATTGTTTACTTTGGGGGTGGCCGCCTCCTGCCCGCAGGCAACTACCCCCGACCAGCCTCCAACTCCAACTGCTGCTCCTGTTGGCAATCCACCTCCCGGCCGGAATCCCGCATTTCCGTTGCACTTCCACTAACACCAGACGCAGTGATATCCGCATCATCTTTGTTTGTTGCTTACAGCGTTACGTTGGCTTGCGTCCTTCGTCCTTGCACGCCCCCGTCCTGCCTGTTGCCTGTTTTAATATGCGCACTCAACGTTAGAAATTAAATCTGGCGCTCAAATGTTATTTGCGCTTTTCGTTTATTTATTTATTTATTATTTGCTTACGCCTCGCCCTGCTGCCAGCGCCAGCGCCAGCTCCAGCGAGAGTTCCAACAGTCCTTGTTGGTCCCGGCTGGGGTCCTGCCGGCTACTCCCAGCTCCACTTTTCATTAGGTAATGCATAATAAGTACGAGTATTTTGTCTGTGCTCGAGTGCGATTCTTTTGCCAGTACGTGAGTGTATTTAATTTATGTTTTGTGGGCCAACAGAAACAAACAAATATGAGACGAAAATAGTCGAGCAAAGGATTTTGTGGTTCCACTTTATACGCGCGACGGTGTTGATTTGTATTAAACTACTTATTTATCTTTATATATAAAAACGTTCCTTTGGTGTTAGTGATTCTAAAACTCGATAACTTCTGCATCAAATCTCACCATATTTTGAACAAATTCAACATGTATGTATATTTGAATATGAGATATGTTCATTGTGTGTTTATACTTTTTAACATGACTGCCTGTCTGACTGAGTTGTGACCAACGGGCGTAAAAATGTTGTATGAAACTTGAAAAGTCTACTTCCAGCTCGTCACCACGGACGGGGCTTGGGTTAAAGTCAAATGTAGAGGAGAAGGCTTTTATTAGATCGCTTTCTAAGTTTTACTCTATACATAAAATCATAAGGCATGGGAGGGAAAATTGTAGTAAGTTATTGTATTTCATTTCTTATATTTTCATCTATGCAACCGAAACGCACTACAGGGTAAGCTTAACAGGGTACAGCTAGCACTATTCTAAAATTAGTTATCTCTATGAACTGACTGTTCTTAGCAGGGTACAGCTAGCACTATTCTAAAATTAGTTATCTATAGAACTGACTGTTCTAGAAAAGGTGAAAAGTTTGCATTGTTTTCAGTCCTATTGTAGGCATCTAGGATAATTAAAATTTACAACGCACACGCATCTGTTTGAACTCATAAGTTAAACAGGGTACAAACTTTATGCGAAGACCTCATTTAACAGGCTGTTCGCAGGCTCATCTACATTTTATGCGAAACCCAAGAGCACGGTTCTTGAGCCACAGGACTCTTAAGTTAAATCAAACATTTCGCTATGCATTACACAGCACGCAAAAGTCAAATCAATATGGAGGACCCCGCCCATCAGTCCATCATTACTCGTGTATTATAAAAGGAGCGACGCCTGCAATTTTAACGAGCTTTACGCATTTTATCGCCAGTGCTGCTGCTGCTGCTGCTGTCGCTGCAAGGACAACGCCAGCCATATCCGCATATCCTTGATGGCGTTGTCATCATCAACAGGCGATGCCAATGCAGTAAAAAAGAATCTAATTTAGTGCGCGGTTTGCATACAAATTCCTTTCAACAACAGCAAACAGCGTGCGTGACAATGTGAGAATATATGTAGATCTATAATTCTTATACTATAGTATGTATGTATATGTACGCGGGGGTGGCAATTCACAATTGATGTCACGATATACATTGATTTGCCATTTTGCGGCATGCATTTTTCATTAATTGTCTTGTCGCAAAATCTTACAAATGCGGAAATGCGCCGCCAAACGATTTAATCAAAAATTTCGAAATCGCATTCAAAAGTTTTGCGCGCACAAGTTTTTAATGACTTTTCAAACTTGGCTGAGTTCTAAACCTGCAATTACGCTAGCTGATATATAAGGACTGTAGATGTAGCTGTTGTTGTTGTTGTTCTTGCCGTAGTTGCAGTTACCTGTCTTATAGTATGCAAACGAGTTTAGCTCAGACACAACAGCAAACAAAACGCAAACCGCTAATCGCGTTACAAGAAACTTTTGCCCCAAAAGGTGGGCCAGGCAATCGAGTGCGAAATTCCACATACGCCACGTGTGACGAGCCCTGTGTGTGCCAGTGTGTGTGCCTGACGATGGCAAAAGCATTCAAGTCATTTCCGCTTAAGCAGCCAACTAAAGCCAGACAGCCATTGCCATCTAACTAGAAGCGGAGCTGCAGCCAGCTGGCCGGGCAGGTGAGCCGCTTGACATGACAGCCTCGTGCTGTGTTGAATGCCGCAAAATGTTGCTCAGAAACCGACTTAAATACAAACAAACATGGCCGCCAATGGCGACGCAGTTGGTTGGGTGGAATGGGCGCCTAAACCGGAAACCGGAAATTTAAAGCCATGCCAAGCAAATGAAGCGAGTGGTGGCCAATACCGCGATTGTTTGTTGCCTGTTGCCAGGCATTTTGATTGTTGTTTTTGCCCTCTGCCAGTTGCCACTGCCAGACACTGCGGACAGCTGGCAAGTTGCATACTGCAAAAGTTTAATTACAATTCCTCGCAATTTCTTGCAATTGCTGCAAAAGTGCAAGCAACTTTTTATTGATATTGTTATAGAGTTTGGCCTGTCAAGTCGCTCTTGCCGTTTATTGTTGCTGGTTTCCTTTTTGTAGCTGCTGCCAATGTCAAATGTCATGTTATCCTGTAGCAATTCTCTCTTCATCGCCGTCTGCTGTCTGCTTTTTAAATGCAAATTGATTACTGACATTGGCCAAAACTTGACGAGTTGTCTACAGTGCTTAATAGCCAATGTCATATTATGCGCATCAGCAGTGGGATAACACACACACGAGAGTTGTGCGAAACTTAAATAAATAATAAGTTTATCAATTGAGAGCCTTACAATTTCTAGGATTCTTCTTTGATTATGTTCTATTCGAGTTATTACTAAAATGCTATGAAGGTAACTGTTTTCTTTTCTATCCCATGAAAATTATTTAAATAGGAATATATCGCCCACAACAATGGAGCAATTGACACAAAACACATACTAGAATCCTGCTCCGCCCTAACGAACATTACAAGCGAATTTGACAAACAGACGGCTACTTTGGCGTCCACACATCCTTCTGGCTGCTGCTGCTGCTAAAATGAAGGCTACCAAACTGGTCTGGATTATTATTCATTAGTTAATTTATTCTTATAGTAAGATCCTTAGGAGGATATGCAATGCGCCATGGTATATGCGGAACAGGGACATTGATCGTGACTTGGGTATACCTATGGTTGGTGACGTTTTGCAGCGACAGGCCGAAGACTACCGACAAAAATTGTCCTCCCACCCAAACGCGCTTGCCCAACGCCTATTGAGGTATAGAGGCAGAAGACGCCTGAAAAGACTGCATCCACATGATCTTCCTGCCAGAAGAATTTCCTAATTTCCTTTTGTAAATATATAAATATCAAAATAATGTAAATAATTAATATGTATAACTATATTCTAATATAGTCACTTCGCTTTTTATTAATGTATAATAAGGTTAAGCTGCCACGCAGGTAGCAATATACTAATTTTAAACAATAGTTCACATCTGAAATAAATTGAATTTATGTTAAAAAAAAAAAAAAAATTATTCTTATCAATATTGTTATGAAAATATGAAATAATAAATAAATAAACGTATAACAATCAAACAACAATTTTTTATTGATGAAAACCGCGAGGATGGCAGCACTTATTATTTTCAGAATTAATTTTCGGTTTAATTCAGAATTCGGCCATAAACCGATAAGTTCCAATTTCAAATATTTAAAAAACCCGTTGCATACTTTTAGGGAGCATATTTTTAGCAACCTTCTGCTGATTTCTGTTCGCCTGGTGATTAGGCAGTGCCAATGAAGTTTAAATGTGCTTAAGATCAGCTGCCCAAAAGTATGCAACAAATATTTTGAATTTCTGCACACACATATGGAACGGTTTTCTAGTAGCTCCCATTCAGTCATATCCTTGCAGATTTTAACAGGACCTAGTGCGTTAGGATCGTATGGACCTACTCTATCGATTGGCATTCAAGGATTATGGGGTCATCTAAGGACCATCGACTTGTAAATTTTCAGTGCGAGGGCGAAAGGAATCGTGCTCAAAATACAAAATACTCAATATCTTGGGAACTACAAGAACGAATTTGATGTCCTTTGGCCAGTTGGTAGCCCTGATAATGCCAAGTCGTCTGACACAGGACTCGTCAGGATACGCAAGGATACGGCCGAGATATAGCCAGTTTTCTGTATACAGAAAAGTCCTTATTTCTCAGCTCCTTTAAGGATCTTGGTCCTTTGTTGATTATATTCGGATTTAGGATAAAGTGCTCTATCTTTTGGCCAAAGGACATCAAAATCGTCCTTGAAATGACCGAGTTACAGGCGATCTTGTGATTTTTGATCAATTTTTCTGACCTACCCCCTTGCAAAAAAATGAAGTGTTTTTTTCGGTGAAATCCTGGAAATCCTTGAATGGCAATCGATAGTCCTGATTCCTACGAGTACAGAAATGTATGGGTTTTCGAAATCCTTAAGGATTTGGCCGAGCTATAGCTAATAATATGCCGCAAGGTTTTGTTGCTCAGCAGCTTGTAAGATCAGCAGCCCAAGAGTATGCAACAAATATGTTGAATTTCTGCACAAATGAACGGAACGGGCTTGTAGTAGCTCCCATTCAGCCATATCCTTGCAGATTTTAACAGGACCTTGTGCGTTAGGATCGTATGGACCTACTCTATCGATTGGCATTCAAGGATTATGGGGTCATCTAAGGACCATCGACTTGTAAATTTTCTGTGCGAGGGCGAAAGGAATCGTGCCCAAACTACAAGATCCTCGATATCTTGGGAACTACAAGGACGAATTGAATGTCCTTTGGCCAGTTTGTAGTCTTGATAATGCCAAGTTGTCTGACACAGGACTCGTCAGGATACGCAAGGATTCGGCCGAGATATCGCTACTTTTGTGTATACAGAAAAGTCCTTATTTCTCAGCTCCTGTAAGGATCTTAGTCCTTTGTTGATTATATTCGGATTTGGGATGAAGTGCTCTATCTCTTGGCCAAAGGACATCAAAATCGTCCTTGAAATGACCGAGTTACAGGCGATCTTGTAATTTTTGATCCTTTTTGCTGACCTACCCCCTTGCAAAAAAATGAAGTGTTTTTTTCGGTGAAATCCTGGAAATCCTTGAATGGCAATCCTGAGTCCTGATTCCTACGAGTACAGAAATGTATGGGCTTTCGAAATCCTTAAGGATTTGGCCGAGCTATAGCTAATAATATGCCGCAAGGTTTTGTTGCTCAGCAGCTTGTAAGATCAGCAGCCCAAGAGTATGCAACAAATATGTTGAATTTCTGCACAAATGAACGGAACGGGCTTGTAGTAGCTCCCATTCAGCCATATCCTTGCAGATTTTAACAGGACCTTGTGCGTTAGGATCGTATGGACCTACTCTATCGATTGGCATTCAAGGATTATGGGGTCATCTAAGGACCATCGACTTGTAAATTTTCAGTGCGAGGGCGAAAGGAATCGTGCTCAAAATACAAAATACTCAATATCTTGGGAACTACAAGGACGAATTTGATGTCCTTTGGCCAGTTGGTAGCCCTGATAATGCCAAGTCGTCTGACACAGGACTCGTCAGGATACGCAAGGATACGGCCGAGATATAGCCAGTTTTCTGTATACAGAAAAGTCCTTATTTCTCAGCTCCTTTAAGGATCTTGGTCCTTTGTTGATTATATTCGGATTTGGGATAAAGTGCTCTATCTTTTGGCCAAAGGACATCAAAATCGTCCTTGAAATGACCGAGTTACAGGCGATCTTGTGATTTTTGATCAATTTTTCTGACCTACCCCCTTGCAAAAAAATGAAGTGTTTTTTTCGGTGAAATCCTGGAAATCCTTGAATGGCAATCGATAGTCCTGATTCATACGAGTACAGAAATGTATGGGTTTTCGAAATCCTTAAGGATTTGGCCGAGCTATAGCTAATAATATGCCGCAAGGTTTTGTTGCTCAGCAGCTTGTAAGATCAGCAGCCCAAGAGTATGCAACAAATATGTTGAATTTCTGCACAAATGAACGGAACGGGCTTGTAGTAGCTCCCATTCAGCCATATCCTTGCAGATTTTAACAGGACCTTGTGCGTTAGGATCGTATGGACCTACTCTATCGATTGGCATTCAAGGATTATGGGGTCATCTAAGGACCATCGACTTGTAAATTTTCTGTGCGAGGGCGAAAGGAATCGTGCCCAAACTACAAGATCCTCGATATCTTGGGAACTACAAGGACGAATTGAATGTCCTTTGGCCAGTTTGTAGTCTTGATAATGCCAAGTTGTCTGACACAGGACTCGTCAGGATACGCAAGGATTCGGCCGAGATATCGCTACTTTTGTGTATACAGAAAAGTCCTTATTTCTCAGCTCCTGTAAGGATCTTAGTCCTTTGTTGATTATATTCGGATTTGGGATGAAGTGCTCTATCTCTTGGCCAAAGGACATCAAAATCGTCCTTGAAATGACCGAGTTACAGGCGATCTTGTAATTTTTGATCCTTTTTGCTGACCTACCCCCTTGCAAAAAAATGAAGTGTTTTTTTCGGTGAAATCCTGGAAATCCTTGAATGGCAATCGATAGTCCTGATTCCTACGAGTACAGAAATGTATGGGTTTTCGAAATCCTTTAGGATTTGGCCGAGCTATAGCTAATAATATGCCGCAAGGTTTTGTTGCTCAGCAGCTTGTAAGATCAGCAGCCCAAGAGTATGCAACAAATATGTTGAATTTCTGCACAAATGAACGGAACGGGCTTGTAGTAGCTCCCATTCAGCCATATCCTTGCAAATTTTAACAGGACCTTGTGCGTTAGGATCGTATGGACCTACTCTATCGATTGGCATTCAAGGATTATGGGGTCATCTAAGGACCATCGACTTGTAAATTTTCAGTGCGAGGGCGAAAGGAATCGTGCTCAAAATACAAAATACTCAATATCTTGGGAACTACAAGGACGAATTTGATGTCCTTTGGCCAGTTGGTAGCCCTGATAATGCCAAGTCGTCTGACACAGGACTCGTCAGGATACGCAAGGATACGGCCGAGATATAGCCAGTTTTCTGTATACAGAAAAGTCCTTATTTCTCAGCTCCTTTAAGGATCTTGGTCCTTTGTTGATTATATTCGGATTTGGGATAAAGTGCTCTATCTTTTGGCCAAAGGACATCAAAATCGTCCTTGAAATGACCGAGTTACAGGCGATCTTGTGATTTTTGATCAATTTTTCTGACCTACCCCCTTGCAAAAAAATGAAGTGTTTTTTTCGGTGAAATCCTGGAAATCCTTGAATGGCAATCCTGAGTCCTGATTCCTACGAGTACAGAAATGTATGGGTTTTCGAAATCCTTAAGGATTTGGCCGAGCTATAGCTAATAATATGCCGCAAGGTTTTGTTGCTCAGCAGCTTGTAAGATCAGCAGCCCAAGAGTATGCAACAAATATGTTGAATTTCTGCACAAATTAACGGAACGGGCTTGTAGTAGCTCCCATTCAGCCATATCCTTGCAGATTTTAACAGGACCTTGTGCGTTAGGATCGTATGGACCTACTCTATCGATTGGCATTCAAGGATTATGGGGTCATCTAAGGACCATCGACTTGTAAATTTTCAGTGCGAGGGCGAAAGGAATCGTGCTCAAAATACAAAATACTCAATATCTTGGGAACTACAAGGACGAATTTGATGTCCTTTGGCCAGTTGGTAGCCCTGATAATGCCAAGTCGTCTGACACAGGACTCGTCAGGATACGCAAGGATACGGCCGAGATATAGCCAGTTTTCTGTATACAGAAAAGTCCTTATTTCTCAGCTCCTTTAAGGATCTTGGTCCTTTGTTGATTATATTCGGATTTGGGATAAAGTGCTCTATCTTTTGGCCAAAGGACATCAAAATCGTCCTTGAAATGACCGAGTTACAGGCGATCTTGTGATTTTTGATCAATTTTTCTGACCTACCCCCTTGAAAAAATTGATGTGTTTTTTTCGGAGAGGTCCTGAAAATTCTTGAATGCCAATCGAGAAAGTTCTTCATTTCGAATCTAAAGCAATAGGTCTTGACGAATTTGAAAGGATATGGCCGAACCAGGGCTTGCTGAGTTGGATGGCTAGTCCTTGGAAGTGTGCAACAGAAATTGTTGCCGTCAGTTGATTTGTGTTGGTAGCGACAAATGCCAAAAAATGGTCAGAAATACCAGGCGAACAGATATCAGCAGAAAGTCGCTAAATAGTATAACAGTTGCTTATTAATATAACAGTCATTGGACTGTTATACAACTATCTAAATAACAGTAGTCTGTTATTAACAGAACGTTAACAGTCGGTTTGCCAACCCAAGCGCAAGCGTAAGCTTTTGCAGCACACGAAAATAAAACATGTTAAATAATAACTAACATTATTGTTTATTTGCATGAAATATACATAAATATGGTTAAACCTGAGTTCGTATTGTATTTAACTTATCACTAACTATGCTGCACAGATATTAGTCCTACTTGGTCAGCCCTGCAGCATTCTCATCCAGCTTGACTAATTGAAGTGCCGCAGAGTGGCCGATCTATTCGGCGTGTTCAACTCCTGATGGCCATAGATGTAGGACTCGTCCTCTACTTGGGAATACTGTGTGCGGCGTCCATGCGACGGAGTGGACATATCACCAGTTCCGATTGAGCTGTTTGGCGATAGATTACGATTGACAAGAGTAGTCAAATTCCACATATTACATTTAAATCTAAATATTTCGCCGGGCAACTCTGATCTTTTACCAGCTAGTATATTTATATTTATATACTCGATACTCGTATATATGTATATATGTAAGTATATGGCGTGCACAAATGCAGCGTTGAAGTGGAAAGTGCCAAAGTGCACACACACGCACACACACACACACACGCGCACACAGCACGTCAGTTTTATGCCTGCCACGGATTGTGGCAGGAAATGCCTGCGCCCATGGCACCCAACATGGGGCCGCGCCATTGTTGCACTCAGCGGCAGCAACTTTTCCACATATGCATGGAAAATTTTATTAGGTATGCAAATGTGTCAACTTTATTTGCAATATTTCGACACATTTCGACACTTGTTGCCATAATGAACTCAACGTCGCGGACACTGTGTATGTGTGTGTGGATGTGTGTCATGCATATTTCAGTAGCTGTGGCATCACGTAGCCGACACACAACTGTTGCACAACAGTTACACAGTTGCGTGTTGCCGTATTGCAAATTATATGCTAATAATGGCCGCGAGTCGTGCATGCAAATTGAATTAAACTAAATGACAACTGCAACTCACAGTTTAAAGCAGATGGCAGACTGTCTGTGTATGTGTGTGTGTGTAAGTGTGTGTGGGTGGTCTGCATAAATTGCTGCTATTGTTTAAATATTTGCCAACATAATTAACTTAATTCAATTGGATTTCCATTAGAGCCGCACGCACACAACTCCAGTTGAGTCTGAGTTGAGCGGAGTTGAGTTGTTTGCACAGCTAAAGGTACGAGTTTATCCCGCATTTGTAGCCCTGCTACTACTAAGTGAAGAGAGGGGGAGCCGAGTCAATTGGCAGTCGCAGACGCCGGCAAAGGCAAATCAAAGGCCTGTCCTTGCATAACATATGAGACTGGAGACGAGTCTGGGTTGAGCATGTCTTCCTGGCGCCGACTTGCCTCTGTTGACTTACGGCAATCGAATTGAATTGCAGCAGCAAATCACACAATAAAATAATTGATTCCATTTGAAATGCACACACAACAAACCACAACGTTTGACTTTGCCAGCATGCGGGTTCTATCCTGACAACTATCAAATACTTCTCCGACTCCAACTCCAACGCCAACTCCTACTCCAACTCCTACTTCTGATTGTGCTGAGAGTGCAAATTTATTTTCATTGTTTGCAGTTTTAACATGACACACGAACAGACAGTAGTACTAAAGAGAATCCTTTTCAATTGCCACTGGTTTATTGATAAGCGGCAGTCTTCATTTTGGCGTCGGCAAGCCCCTCATCTCATCTAGGCCTCCTTGTTGGCAGCCAGGGATAGCTCCTTGCGGGTCTTGCGACGCATACGCAGATTGGAAACCAATCGCACCGTGCAGAAGTATACCAGCTCCACAATGCTGAGTGTGGAGACGCCCATAAACAGGCCCAGCAGACCACCACAATTGGCCAAGAAGTCGGTGGTGCCGTAGAGTTCAGAGCGGCGCGAGGTGAGGAACTGTGCCTCTTTGAAAAAGATCGACACACGCGACATTTTCATCCTGCAAACAGGATGTAATAAATACCCAGAAAAGTTGTCAAATATATAGCCTGAAATTATTAACATTACCCCTTGCGCTTTGCCTCGAAATCACTGCCCTCTGAGTTGTCCCTGTTGGCCACTGTTTTGTAGTCAAAATCAGCCTGCGAAATTTCCGCCTCATATGCAATGGAGGTGCAGGAGGGCAGACAGTTGCAGTCCGTGTGGCCACGATAGTTTTCGCCCTCGGTGGCCATGCCCTGCTTGAACTCCTTGAGCAGCAGCTCGTCTTCGGCCTCGTTATAGCACTTCAATTTACCAGCACCACAAACGGGCACGTTTAGATTATCTGAAAGCGCCACATAAGACCTTCAAATGCATCTTTCAAGTCCTTAAACTCACGTGGCATGGAGAACTTGACACAGCCGCATTTGGTAAGCGTGAAGTTGGCCAGACACTCCAGCTCACAGTTGGACTGCGAGTAGATGTTGAAGTAGCGCAAATGACGCTCCTTCTGGAAGTAGCACTGACGCCTGTGTGGCTCGTAGTGCTTTAGGCCATCCGAGGTGGTGATAATCTTAGGCCGGATGGCAATGAGCACCTCCTGGTCGAAGGGTATGCGGAAATATTGCCGTGTAACCTGCGCCACCTCGCCCGGCGTATGCAGCAGAATCTTGGGTGCCGGGAATATGTTAACCAGCTGACTCTTTAAATTCTAAGGCATACACACCTTGAAGCCCTGCACAGGACCACGACACATATCATCAAAATCCAATTCCATACCACCCATGAATAAGTACAAGCCCGCCTTTGCGCCAGGACCCAGCACACGATTTGGATAGGTCTCTGTATTGGCGCTCATGCTGTAACCATCCTCAACACTCCATTCCGTGGCCAGGCGACTCTCCTCACGAAATATAAAGTCAGGTATGATGCTGCAGAAATCTTCGGCTTAGTCCTTGGGACTCTAAAAAGTGGCAATCGATAGATCTTACCCTTCGGCGCGAAAGATCTCAGCGGGACTCAGCGAATTGAAGCTGTAGCAGACGCCATCCTCAGTCACAAACTTGTGGAAAATCTCATTGCACTTGATGGGTGCATTGCGCCACTTGCAGTCCAGATATGTATCCTCAAATAGAGGTGATACCTCGCTCAGCGAGTCGATGATATCAATGCCCTTCCTGGTATTGTTGCCAAAGTCTATGTCATGCAGAGGGGCATCACACACTTGAGTTACAGCTCCATATGTCGATTTTCTGTAAAAGGTAGCTTATAATGAGAATTTTCCTACAATTTTCTTTTAATTCGGGGTTATATAACCAAGCTGAAACTCTTAATATAAGTAAGTATCTTTTGAGAGTACAGACGGACATCATTTAATGCTGATCTTCATAATATGACAAATTTCTGGGGATTCCGTTGGGACAATAATCTTCTTAAAACTTGGTACAGTTCTGGCCAATTTACTCACTGTTTATTCGTCAAATCGACGACGCCGCTGACATTGTTCTGGAAATCCCGTAACTGCCAGTATATGTCCGTGAAATTGAATGCTGTCTGGCGTGACTTGGTCTCGGGGCAGACGGTGACGGAGGGGAACGGTATTTGCCACACGGGCGTAGATTTCTCGGCAAAACTGACAATTACCGGATTGTTGTTCCACTTGTCCCAGATATTGAGGGTCAGCTTAAAACAGGTGCAAATCGAGAGCAGAAACACACTGACCCAGAACAACCGCTCCAACCAGGGTCGCTTCTTCTCGCCCAGGTAACGAATGCCGTGTATGGTGCTGTAGTCGCAATACTCATGGATGATGGCCTTGGCCGCCTGGAAGCCGCTGCCGTACTTGATCTGCTGCTTGGTGTCCACTTCGTCCTCGCTGTCATCCGAGTTGGTCTCCCTGCAAGCCGACGCCGACTTGGCCATCAAGGCGGCGCGCTTCCACTGATTCGAGGTGGCCAGGCCACTGAAGTTGGCCTGCTTGCTGGGCTCCAGTCCATTGATGGGCGTCTGTGGCTGTGTGCTATTCGAGGACATGACCGCTTCCGAGTATTGTTCCGGCACGCTCGAGCTACGTTGACTTATACAGGCGAGCGAATGCCATGGAGTCGCCTTATATAGCCTGGACGGATAGCTGGACGGGCGTTGCTTATTACACTGCTGGGCCAGGTGCCCCAAAGGGATCGCCCTCAATGCGCACGCAGCTCCGCATCACGCATACGCCGTGTGAAATGTGTGACATTAAGTAGTTGTCGCCAGTTTTCGGTGGCATTTCAATTACTTCATTGGCTAAGCTCGCGTAATTTCCGAGGAGCTGTTACTACGGTTTGCCCAGGTCCCCAGCCACATGGAGTTGCCACTCGTAATTTTCAGCCAGCTAAATGTTACCTTTGCGCCAACTGGACAACAGGACAACAGGACAACAGGACGACTGGGCAACTGGGCGCGGCATTCTAATTAGCTGCTGCGTACTTTAAGGTTGCCGAGCCCCAGCCCCAGTGCAAACAGTGGCCAAATTGAATAGCGTCTGCTGCAGTGTACCCTGCCACTGCCCTTTGCTTATGCATTTTAAATCCCGGAGTCGACTCGACCGCAGGCGCTTAACTCGACCTCGAAACAGAAACTAAACGGCCGACACACGTTGCAGGCGCAGACAACGACAATGTCGACTCTGAGCCGTAGTTAAGCGACAATAAAAATGTTTGGCTGCAGGAGCGGGAACAGGACCTCCAGCCAGCGGCAAGGACGAGCGCACAACAAACAGGCTACAACACAACATGATGCCCAGCCAGTTTCGTTGCGCATTTTAATAAAGTTAACTGCATTTTGGCATTGTGTCAAAAACTTTGGCAGGAGTTTGGCCTGCCTGTCTCCAACTATGCCCCCCTTTGGCACTCACCTTTTGTTGGCGCTTTTCATTATCGTACGCTTTGCTTTCAACAATGTTTGCAGTGTCCTTGTTGTCCTTGCACTGCTGCTGTTGCTGTTGTTGATGCTGCTGTTGTTGCGTCGTGTGCAGTTGATCATCATTTATTTTAATGAGCTTGAAAATAGAATTTCTAATATGTTTCGAAACTGAAATTGGCTGTAAACGGCGCGTGGCAGAAGGCAGAACTTGGTAGATTTCAGTGTAGAAATTAATTTTGCATAAGTAACTTTCACTCTCTTTGCTGGCTTAAAGATTTCCCAATTAAAACACAATTGCAATGTTTTTAAATATTTTTTTTTAATAATTTTCATTTATTAAATACATTTTTCTGCCTGTTTACATGTTTAGCTGGAGGACACTGAATTAAATGTTGTTGTTTTTGTTACTGTTTACAATAATATTTCACTTTGGTATAACTAAACTATTTACATAGCTGCTACATTTGCGTATGTTAATAACTTTTATATTTATTTGTAATAATAATACGTTTATGTAATGATAACTTTAAGCCTTCTCTTTCTGGGGTTTTGTTGCGACTCCTACAAAGGTTTTGCTGTTGTTGTTGTTGTTTTTGAAACACCTGTTGTTACTATGCTACACTTGATATACATGGTACGTATTTTGAATAATATTTGTTGGCTTTTAAATATTAAATAAATTATTATATATAAAATAGAAATTTTTGTTGGTTAAATTTGCCAGCTAATAATAATTACTTGATTTTTTATTTTATTACAATATTATTTTGTATTTTTTTGTTTTTAAACTATATACAAAGCTCATTTGTCCTACATAATGCCATTTAACTAGCTCTTAGTTGTTATTCAATGAACTTTTGATATACTCGAACCGACGACAGTTTTACTCTGTTTTATTCTCATATTTTGTATTTTACCTATATGTTCTCATATGCAGTTTGAAACCCAAAATACTTTTGCTTTTAACACAGAACTAAAGACATATAAGACAGACATATACAATAGATAATCGCACATACATATTATATAAATAGTTGTAATTATTATAGCTACAATAATACCTAGTTGCTAATTTAAAATGATATGTTTTGCTGAAATTTACGTTCTTTCTTTCATTTTGTTTAAACATTTCGCAGTTTAAGTCTAGTACAAAAATACTGAATAAATTGCACTTTACATTTCTCAATACACAAAGCCAAAAGCAATACCGAGTACTTTAGATACTCACTCCATCTGCCAAAAGCAATACCGAGTACTTTAGATACTCACTCCATCTGCATACAAATCTAAGACATACTCATTAAGTTATAGTTTCTAAATTCTTTATATAAGTGGATGCTGGCGTTCACGGGGATCGCTTTTGATTCTACTTATGGCTAGGCGCTGCTTATTGGCTATAAACTTGGCTTATTGCGGTGCCAGTGCCAAACTGAGGCCATTCGATATCAAGCTCAAGGCATTTGCAGTGGGCGTGCTTGTAGCGCCAGTTGCCTCCTGAAAATAAACCAATGAATGTTTATTGAATAAGAAAAATGTTTAAGGCTTTATAAAGGAGGAATAATTATCAGGTGCAAGAGAACTTCTTGGTTCAAAATTGTACGAATAGTGGTTCAAAATATAATGAAATATAAGGAAACCCCAGTAACCAGTAAGTTAGTAAGTTAGACTGCCTAGCAGGTACCCTGTACTCTTTTATAAAATTCATAAGCTTAAAACTTTCCTTATGCTCCTATTATACACATTACAATAGTAGCTATAAATTGTTTTATCAAGAGAGGTTGCTCACAAGGAGCCAAAATATAAAATATTTAAATATAGAAAAATGTACATACTAAATTTGAAATTTCTACCTATTGTAGTCTCTAAAATCGAAGGGTTTATACAGATGAACAGACAAAGTTGTCTTTTATTCATTAATCTTTCAGTTATATTATCAAGAACTTAAGAACTTAAGAACAGACAAAGTTGTCTTTAATTTATTAATCTTTCAGTTATATTATCAAGAACTTAAATTAAATCTATACTATATTTACAAGAACTACTTAATCGCATGGTCAATCGGATGAGATCCCTTAAGCCTTCTCTGCAATTTGGCCTCTCCTCAAGGAGTACCTAAACTTGATGCACTGACCTTTGATGCTGATATTTATTGTATTTAGTATACCTGAGTATGTCTTTTATAAACCTTTCTCAGTTTGATTGTTTCCTTTTGATAGTTACGTAGAAAAACTTAAAATGCATGCCAATTAAAAGAGGTTACATCAAGGTAAGCCAAAGCAAGGCTTGCTCGATATATATACCTCTAAGTCTACATATTTATTATGAGAATATTGTAATTTGATGCTCGTACTCACAATGCTCAGGGTACGCACAATGCAGGCTCGCGTTGCAGGCGGCTCATCGGACTCCAGGCCGGGCGAGCTGCCGCGCGAGGACACCGAACCGCTCAGCTTGATGTTCAGGTTCAAGTCATCCGAGTGATGCGTCTGGGAGCTGCTGGACAGACGTCCGTCCAGCGACAGATCGTCCCGCTGCTGCTCCTGCAAGAAGGACACCTCGTTAAAGCAAAAAGGACACTCAGAATGTACACAATGCAACACACCTCCTTGAGGCTGGCGCAGAGGCCAAACTTGATCTCCATGCAGTGCGTCTCAGTGTCGCTGCTGACATGGCCGTCGTTGGTTGCAATTGCGGCAATTGCCACTGCAGCGGCGCTGGTGTCGGCGGCAACATCAATGCCATTTGCTGCAACTGCAACATCCTCGCTGCCGGCTGTGGGCGACATGTGTCCATTGATGTTGTTGTTGTTGTTATTGTTGCTAATTTTGTTATTGTTATTTGGCTCCTTGTTAAGTGTTGCTGACGTTGGCATGTGCTTTGTTATGGTTGTTGCCTCATCAGCAGCAGCAACAACAGCGGCAACAGCAGCAGCAGCAGCAACAGAGGCAGTTGCAACGGCCGTCGACGCCGTTGCCATTCCATGTCCATTGGTTGGCATTGCAGTCGCATCGTTTGCATTGTTGTTGCCGCTGCTGCTGCTGTGGCTGCTGGGGCTGGGATTGCCGTTGCCATTGGCGGCAACGGTGGCAGTGGCAGCCTCATCGCCCAGCTCGTAAATGTTAACCATGTGTGCGGCCTGTGCGTGCACCATCAAGTCCCAGGGATTGGCGAATGCATCCTTGCAAACGGCACAAAGCAATTTGGCGCTCGTTGGTGGCGTTTCTGTGTGTGCGAAACATGCAAGAATTAATTAGTTATTTAAGTTGGAATTTGCGGGGCGGACCGGGCCGGGCCAGGCCGGGCCGGGCTGGGCTTAGTCGCATAAATAACTCAATTTTAAATGAATTTGCTGGCAGCCGCAGGCGCAGGACATGCGGCAGCGACTAGACAGACAGATGTTGCTGACTTGCAACAAGGAATCTCCACAGAACGAGCCTTAGATAAACACACATGTGCAATAGAAACCCAGCCAGCCAGCCAGCCAGCCCCACCACAAAAAGTGTTTAACAATCATAAATTAATTGCCGACAGCAAATGCCACACCCCGTTCCCGTTGCAGGCTCTCTTGAGGAATTGGATGACTTACTTGCTGCAAAGGCCACATCCTGGCACTTGCATGTGAACCTCAGCTTGCAGTAACTTTTCTTGTGGTCCAACAACTCGGACAGCTCGCTGAAGCACTCCCTGCAATTGCCGCAGATTAATGTATCCGGATTGCCTGCAACGACAGAAACAGACATAAAATATGGATTTAAAACAATTATTCAGAGCTAGAGAGAAGAAAACCCAAGCTTTATAGCTATACGTAATTGATCCTTAATAAATATAATACCTTTTGAAGTATTATTCATATTCGTTTTAGCAAGAGAATAGTTTTAAGCTATCCCAATCTAAGAAAAGTTCAAGTAAATTGTTTTTGGTTCTCCTCCCAGACTGAGTAACGTATAAAATAGTTAAAGTAGCTTCTTAAGAAATTAAAAATTAAACAATTATTGCTAAATATTTTGAACTTGTAAACTTGTAACTCTATTAAACATCTTTAATCGTAAATTATAAAATATATTTATGAATAATTTGAAATCTTGATAGGCCAAATCTTGGTCTGAGCCTGCATCAACTGCTTTCTGTTATAAAAGACACGTCTTTGCTTGCGATTTCTTGATTTCCGCCTACTCTTGCTCCTTTGCTTGCCATGAATAGGCTTCTGATGTGGTTGCTCCAGCTGTACCAGCTCCTTAGCCTCATCCTGATCTGGATGGTGCCTATTGCGATATCTCAGTAGTGTAGCTATAGCGTCGATTCGGAGATCCGATTGTACGGCATTTTTATTGGACCTTCTTTGCTTTAGCTGCTTCTGCTCCCCCTTGGCACTTCGTGAGGATCCAAGCGCTCTGGCTAAGCTCACTGGACTCTTGCTTTTCGAGGACTTGGTGCAACACGGCAGCTTTCGTGTAGTTGCCTTAGAGCTCTTTGTGGGCTGCGTTTGTGGCCTTTTAGTCGTTGATTTTGCTTTACTTTTGCATTTCTTCACCGCCATTGTAACTGGTTCTATATCTATGGGCACGCTTGTAGTCGTAGCAGCTTTTGTCGTGGGTTTCTGGGTGGTTGCTTCATCTTCATCCCCTTCACATTTCGCGGTAGTACTGCTGGTCGTACTTTCTGCACATTTTGTATCTGCCTCTGTTGTCTTCGTCTCGGCGGGGCACTGTGCATCATCGTCCTGGAGGCAACCTGTCTGAGTCGGCGACAGCTGCGCAATGTTTGAGAAAATTGGCTGCTGTTGTGGCTGTTGTTGCTGCGTCGCCTGCTGCTGTGCTTGTTGCTGCTGTTGTTGCTGTTCTTGCCCCAGGTATTCAGCGAGTTGCTGCAATAGTTGCAGCTTGGCATGGCTTTTGGACACGTCCTCCGTTTGAGCAGCCAACACATTGCCCCTGGCCGCGTTCAACTCCAAATGAGGATCCTTTTGCGACTGCACTGCTTGCTGGCTGTCCATCGAGGGTGACTCCACCTGCGTGGCATCGGTTTGCTCGAACTGCTTTTGCACTGACTGAATGACTGAGGATACCTGTGCAGCCAACTGCAAGTCCTGTTGCTGCAGCTGATCATCCTGTTGCTGCAGCTCCACTTGCAGCTGATCCAGCTGCTTATGCAGGCGATCCTCCTGCATTGCATCCTCCTGCTGCGGAGACCTCGACTCTTCTGAACCCGTTGGCCCGTTGGCGTTGCTCTGGCTGAGCGGGCTGAGCGGGCTGGGCGGGCTGAGCGGCCTGAGCTGACCGTTGTTGGCCAACAGACTGCCCTTGAGACTGAGCACACCTTTGACGTAGGCGGGCGGAAGTCGCTGCTGCTGCGATTCAGCTGGGAAAGAGGAGCTGGGCGGCAACTGGAACTCAAATTGCGCTTGTGGCTCGGCGGCGTAGACGTTTTGCAGGATACTTGTGATGAGAACGGCGAGCAGAGGTATATTAGCATCAGGCCTTTGACGTAGACACATTTCTCATATTCAGAGATACAAGCGATTTATCGTCATCGTCATCAGATGTCGTCATTTTAGACAAGTTTATCACAGCAAAATGAACTTATTGTTTTCAAATAGGCTTAAATATTACAGAAAAAAGACAAGCAACATTTTTTTCAAGTGAACTACATTAAAAATTCAAATTAATCTAAAATGCAAACTTAAACAAGCGCATTATACGCCCATTAGATACAATTGGTAGCCACAAAAAATGTTTTCATTTATTATTTTATACTAATTGTGTAGTCCGTAATCGATAAAAAAAAGATTCTTCAAAATTTAATTTTTTTCAAATTTTTTTCAAAATTTTACAGAAAAATTCCAAAAAAAAATTGTATTTTCCGGATTTGAAGAAATTTTGAATGCCAAATTAAGCATTGAGAAAATATGACCAAAAATGCATACAACTTGAAAATCAGTTCAGTTTTGACAAAGTTATGAGAGTTCAAAGTCTAGAACAAGTATTTACATATTTGCCAACGATTATCGCACAATATATATTATAATATTTCATTTTATTTTAAGTATTATATTTACTAAGTATTGAAATACATTTTCTTAATATATAGAGTCACAAGCCTAAGTAGTTAGTAATCCAAACTATTCTTTCTTAGATTCAATATGTCATATTGTACTCTAATCATAAAATAAAATACATAATAAATCGTGTTCTATTTTATAATTTTAAATATAATATGAAATATGACATCTACACATATCCTTTTTTTGGAGAGTACTAGCAACTATTAGACCTTCGATTCTATATTATATTATATAGTTAACTATATCAAACCATTTTTTTTATCAAAGTAACACATTTTTGGCACGCTTTAAACCCTGCCAAGACCTGAAGGCTAATTGTACGGCAAAGCAACAATTAAAGATTGCAATGGATTGCTGGCAACACACACAGCAGGAGCAGGACGAAGGACAAACAAATTTAGTCAATACTCAATACTCACTGTAGACTTTGAATGGTCCCCAGTGTTGGTGCAAACTTAATTGCTCCTGTGCATGGTGCTGCTGCTGTTGGTGCTGCTGTAGTTGTTGCTGCTGCTGATGCTGCTGCTGCTGTTGTTGCTGCTGCTGCTGCTGTTGGTGCTGTTGTTGTTGCTGCATCAATTGGCTATGCAATTGCAGCGGCTGCGGTTGCTGTGGGGACAATGCCAAAGTCAACGGTTGCAGCAGGCAGCCCAATTGCTGCTGTTGCTGTTGTTGCTGCTGCTGCTGCTGTTGGTGTTGTTGCTGCTGCTGCTGATGATGCGACGGCTGCTGGGAAAAGGCACCGAATGGCTCCACGAGCGCTGTTTGATTAGCAATTATTGCTGACTTTGCATTCTGTGGCGATGTCGTTGACTGGCCGGCGATGACGCTCTTCAACTGGAAACCCGTGGCAGCGGCAACAAATTGATGTTGCTGTTGTTGTTGCTGCTGCTGCTGTTGCTGCTGTTGATGCTGCTGCTGCTGCTGTTGCGGCTCCTGTTTGTATTGGGACCAGTGCAAAGCGCCGGGCGCCGCTGTTGTGGCCGCCGTGGTGGCCACTGCTGCGGCATTCGAGAGCAGATTTTGCTGATGCAACAACAGTTGCTGCTGTGGCAACAAATTGGCCATGGCCGCCATAGCAACAGCGGCCACTTGCTGCTGATGATGATGGTGTTGCTGCTGCTGCTGGTGCTGATGCTGCTGCTGCACCGCCTGCGCCTGTTGCTGTTGCTGATGATGCACCGCCGCCGCCGCAGCAGCAGCAGCGGCCACCGCAGCGGCATTATGATGATGCTGGCTGTGCTGCTGTTGTTGCTGTTGTACAGCCGCCGCAAGACTGTTGTTGCTGGTCATTAGACGCTTGCGTTTCTTGGGCCGCACGCCGTTGGAGCCACCGCCGCCGCCGCCGCCACCGCGCAGCAGCGTTGAGGAGCAGTAGCTGTCGTAAAAATAGTCCCTGTGAAGGATACACAAGAGTTGACAGCTCATTAGATGCGGTAAGTGGTTGGCTTGTGCCGTAATTGAAGTGTCAAGCAAAAAAGCCAGTACAGCCTGCCAACTGTTGCCCAACTGCTGAACTGCTCAACTGACTGGCTGTCAGTCAATATTTGTTTAGGACTCTCACCCTGCCCAGCTCCCAGGCCGTTTCAATTGTCATTTGCCAATTATGTGTGGCCCTTAACAGAGCCCCGTCCTTTGCCGAGAACTGCTCGTTTTGTGTCGCCTGTGATTGATACAAATTCCAGCCACATCCCTCCACCATTTACCATTCACCAGTTCACCAGTTCACCATTCATTTGCGGTCAAATATTGGGCCAGTTTTCAGTGTGGACGGGCCAACAATTGTGGCTCTTTCGGTCAGTTTGTGTGCGGTCAATGGACTGAGCCGTCATTTAAATGACAAACACGGGGCGAACGGTCCACCTGGGCGGTGGCAAGAGCCATGACATGTTTGCGTTTTAATTACAATCAAGTTGTTGCCAGGTTGTTCTGTGTGTGTGTGTGTGTGTGTTTGTGGGCCTTTTTAAAGCCTTAACGCACTTCCTTTCGGCGTCATTAAGCTTAAATTAAATATTTCCACACGAGTGGCAAGTCGACGTCGCCCGAAATAAATTGTGAATGTTGCCGCCGCCGACGACGCCGTACGCTCAGTCATCATTAAGGCCACGCCAGGGACAAACAAGTGCACATGTCAACGCCAGGACCAAGAACCAGGATATTATAGCATACATTGCAACTGTCAGTCACAGTCACAGAGCCAGAGCCACAGCCACACACAGTCAGCCAGTTTTTCACAGTTTCGGAGTGTGTTGACGCAGCACTCGAAACAGCACACAACTGACCCAGACCCAGGCCCAGGCCCAGGCCCATAACCAGGTCCCTATCCAGACCCAGACCCAGACCCAGACTCAGAACCAGACAAAGGCACAGAGCCGGAGACAGAGACAGAGACAGAACCGGAGACAGAGACAGAGACAGGGACGGTGCACTGTGGTCCACTTTCCATAAACAGCTTGCAAAAATCTATTTTCGATTATTGAATTTGGCAGAAGTTTTTACACAGTTCGATTTGGAAATCATTAAGCTAACAAATTTCGACAATTTTATAATTTTAAAAATTTTTCTTCAGCTGCTAAAGATTGTTCAAGTCGGGCAAATTCTTAACATTTTGAAAGGATACAAAAAACTTGCTTGAAAGTGTGTTTCTTTTTAAAAACACTTTAAAAAAGTGACTGGTAATAATTTTACTCTTTTAAGGAAACATTTTAGAATATGAATTCGCAAATAGAAAAGCAAATTATAAATATTTGGTTTTTAAAGAATTCTTTTGACAATTCCCATTTTTTGATATAATGATAGGTCCGATTTTGACCAAATTTGATCAGATTGTATAAACTCTCTAGAGACTCGGTTTGGGCAAGTTTGGTAAGGATACTTAATAAACAAAAAAGTTTTTCATACAAAAACATAGTTGTCGACCGATCATTCCTATGTCAGCTATATGTTATAGTGCTCCGATGCGGCCAGTTCCGACATATCTACTGCCTGCAGCAAAAGGATTAAAGGATTTGTGCCAAGTTTCATTACAATAGCTTTAAAACTGAGAGACTAAGCTATACATGCTAATTCAGAATATATATACTTTGTTGGGTTGGAAATGTCTCCTTCAGTCCATTACATAAACAAATTTATAAAATGCACAATGAATATGTCTTAAATTTTTGTAAAGAATTGTGCAATTCTAATTCAAAACGTTGAGATTGCAAATAAACTACGCCTTGATCGTGAAAATTATTCTCTAACATTAAAGAAAATAGTTTATTATTTAAGATTACTCTGAAGAACAAAATGAAGCCAATATCGTAAATAGTTTAAGAGTTAGGACTTTCGCAAGCTGTTTAAAGAAAGCGAGCCACAGTGCGGTGGCAGAGAAGAAGGCACAGAGACGGAGCTCCGGAAGTGGCAACTCGCATAGAGTTGACAGCCAAAATATTTTATGTGACGCAGCGTTGAAACAAAGGATACGGATAGGAATACGTCCATGTCCATGTCCATGTCCATGCCCTGATGGATGGCGCCTTATTTATTTATTTATTCGTGTGGCTGTCGCCCCAAACAGCTTTCGGCCTAGAACACTCCTCCCCGCAACTCTCTGCCCCAGCCAATCCGTTAAATGATATGTAAATAAACTCCAAATGAGCGCCACATGGCGACGTTAAATTGCGCAAAAAACTTGCACTGCCTAAACGCCAGGCATTTATTTAAATTAAAATGTGAAGCATGAAATTGTATTTCAAATTGTTTTTCTTATTTTTCAGTAACTCACCAATCGTTGCCCGTTTTGCTGACATTCTGGCGTTTCCTGCCAATTTGATGCGCCTTCGGCTCGGCCACCATGTTGACATCTGCAATGGAGAAATAACAAAAAGGGGAACCCCCCATCAGATAAATAGCAGTACTCTTAATCAAGGCAACTTTTTTGGGGACACACAAAACAATGCATTCATTGCCTTTGAAGTCTCGGCTAAATAATAAAGACAAAAGCATTTTTCGTTTCTAGTACTCTAAGGCTTAGAGTTTTCTATGTTTTGTTGATTTTTCATTATGCAAATGTTGAGTGTTTAAGTTATTAAAAATAGGGCCTGTCTGCATTTTGTTGTTCAACTGCATTACTATAATAATTAAATCCGACTCGGAATCATTAATCTTAATAAAAACACACCAAACAGTCAAAAGCGGCAAAAGACATTGTCAGATTCTGCATAAGATAATAAGACAAATGGTAAACAAATTTCAACACCGAAGCTGTTATGCGCTGCTTGACAAGGAATTCAACTTTAAGGTACGAAACTCAGCTAAATTTTAGCAGAAATATGAATATTTTCAATACATACAATTATGCCAAGAAAGGACGCCGAAGCTATATGCCCTAGCAGGAATTCATTTTTATACAAAACTTAATTTTTGTCTGATTGCTCCTATGATGAAATGATAGGAAACTATTTGAAGTATAATAAAACTTTCACTTAGTTTGGATGAAATATTTGTATAAACAAAAAGTTAGACATAGCGATATACTGGTTCGATTTTGGCGAAAGTTGGTTAGATTGTATGAACTCTCTAGAGACTTGGTTTGGGTAAGTTTGGTAAGGATACCTTAATAAACAGGAAAGCTATTCATACAAAAACATAGTTGTCGACCGATCATTCCTATGGCAGCTATATGTTATAGTGGTCCGATCTGGCCGGTTCCGACATATGTACTGCCTGCAGCAAAAATAAGGATCTGTACCAAGTTTCATTACGATAGCTTTAAAACTGAGAAACTAGCTCGCATAGAAACAGACGGACAGACGGACATATATTGACTATATGACTCTATATGACTATATATTGACTCGGCTATTCTTGCTGATTCAGAATATATTTACTTTGTTGGGTCGGAAACGTCTCCTTCTGAACATTACACATTTTGAGACACAAATTAAAATACCCACTGCTAGGATATAAAAGAAAGCCGAAGGCCCTAGCAGGAGCGCTATATTACACAAGTTAACTAAAGTTTTTAAAATGTATCTAGCTTTAAATAAATAAAACATAATAAATACAGTCGATTGTCGTTAGGGTATTCAGGACTAAACGTTAACCGAAACCCGTGCTCAAATACATAACACATCCCATTTTTCAATGAAAAGGGTGCGACGTTGGGCCGTTTTTTATGGAGGTTTGCTGGGAAGTTCGGGGGCCGCGCTCGTTCATCATAATTCATGACAAAGTTTGAAGTGCGACGGCTGGGCCGCAGGGTGGCTAAAAAGCAAACGCGACCAACAAAAAAATAAAGACAAGCCTCAGCCGAGCGGGGGGTGGCGTAGGCGGGAAGGCAGTTGCTATAACTACAAATTACGGGGCGGGGGCGGATGTTGGGGTGTGGAAGCTTTGCATTTTTTCAGCTGGCTCAGCTCTAGCATTTCTTCAGTCAGTCTATCTGTCTGTCTGAGTCGCCTTTTTGCTTTGGCTGGACTGTCTGCCGGCAGGCTATAATTAAGATTAAGGATAAAAGCGTAAGAAGGATTTCCACAAGTTTGCAGGCAGTCGTCCAGGTCCAGCCCCCCACTCCGCAAAATCGGTTTAACGCTGCCCTGGCCAGCATTTCTCAGCGCTTAAAAGTCAATGGCGCGTACCAATGAAATATTACCGCGGCCACTCAACTTGAGAGCTCTGTTTTGTATTATTTTGTTTAACTCAACTGCGCTTCTCTCTCTCTCTCTCTCTGTGTCTGTCTCTGTCTCTAATCACTGAAATTAGCATAAGACTTGCCACAGCGGCAACTTTAGTGCGCAAAAATGCTTTTTATGAGCGTTGTAAAGTTTTTCATTGCACGCCAACGGGGCGTATATGAATATGACAGCAGCCGCATCCGCATCCGCCTTCGCATTACGCATACGCCGCGTTGTCATCCTCATCGACTGACATATCGCGCTAAGTGCATTAAGTTGTTCCTCACACGAGACACGCATGAAAGAATGCCAAGGAATCTCTACTGGCTTCCTGCCTGCCTGACTGTCTGCCTGCCAGCCTGACTGTCTTTCTGTCTGTTTGTCTGTCTGTTTCCCTGTTGCATTGCAGCTGCAAGTGACGCGCGACGGGGCTTGAAATTTCATTAAGCGTTTAAATTAAATCGACAAACAGTCAGTTGTCAGGCAGGCAGGTATTCAGCAGGGGCGAGCCAAACATTCACACACCACCACACACACACACACACACACACACTCTGGGGTATCCTTCGCATAACATTGAAATTTCATTAAAAGTATCGCACAAGGATTTATGTTGGGCCGCACTTTAAGTTGCGGCCTGCAGCGACTTCCGTTCCACAAAATACGCAGACAGTTGGCGGGGCGCGCTAAGATATGGCCACTACACATGCCAGGGCTGCAGCCAGGGCTCCTTACAACTAAGTATTACTCTCTATAACTGCCTCAAGTCGTGTGCCCCAAGCCTTGGTTGCTTTTTTTCGCGCGTTTGTTCGATTTTAGTGCAGCACTTCCGGCACTGGCGGCCATTAACCCGCCAGCCCAAGCACATCGGACATGCAACAATGCGAGGGTTAAGGTCTGCAATGTCTATGCAAAACAACTCAACACACACAAAGTATCTAGCATGTTTATAGCTGAGGTTCCTTGTGCTCATATGCTTGCTGCTGCTTAAAGGATACTCGTAGGTTGGGTGAGGAATAATCAGCCAGTTATGCTAAATGGATTGGCTTGAATATATGATACTACAACTATGGAATACCTCTTCTAAGAAAAGAGAAAACCATTATATAATACTAGCTTAAGTTGCCACATTCGTAGCAGCACAGTAGTAACTATATTTGATAAATATCCTATTCACAATTTCACCAGTAAAAAAAATATAAAAAATGAATTAAAAATGCACCTAAATCTTTGTCTTAAATTATATATTTTTGATTTAAGGCAGCACTGTTTTGCCTTCATAAGAAAATAAATAAAATTAGCTGCCATTCTCATCAAAAGTAGCCTGAAACATCTTCCAAGTTTCTATCCTAGATAATATATCGAAGCCATCCAACCATTAGTCCTAGACATTTTACACATTTCATCCTTGCGTCTAACTCGTATCCCTCTTGACCAAGGTCTACTAATCTAACACAAAGAACCAAGTCTAAGCTTAGCCTGACTACTATCCTAAGCTAACCCAACCTAAATATATAACTAAAGCACAAATTTGGTCATTAACCAAACAGTTTTATAATCAAGAATGTTAATATTCGATGAAGAAATGGTTGCAAACCCTGACTAGAGCTTAAAATATCTTACTTTAAGCAGGAATTTACTGATTTTCTAGAGAAATTTAGACTTCATAATATAGAAATAGGAGCAGGACGGAAAATTAATTGATATTTCGCAGAATGATTTTGCTTTGGAAGCGGCGAACGAGTAAAAACATTAAAAATTTATGCATTTTAAATTTCACAACTTAAAAACCTGTTAAAAATTTACAAATATCTATACAAATGCACCAAATTTTTCCCAGGATGTTGAACGGAAATCGGTATATGCCAAAACATATGCAAATTGTCCAAATTGAGGTGAACAGGATTTCAGCACATTTTGTTTCTGCTTGAATTGAACTATGCACGCGTATGTGTATGAATTCTGCTCGTTATATAAACATAGTTAGTTAAGGTATCAAAAACAGAGAAAAGAACTCACCTAAGGTCTGGCTGAGCACCGTTTTGCCATCCTCGCCGTGACAGGCATTGCGAGCATCGAACGGGTTGGTGAACTGCACAAAGGCATAGCCCTTGTGCATGGAGATGCCTGGGGGTAGAAACAGGATGGACAAAGCCAAACAGGATAGTGTAAATAAAATGCTGGCTAGGCAGGCTGAACAGGTGAGTTCTTACCCGCCAGTCGGCCGTAGATCTGAAACATGCGCTCCACATCCGTTTTGGAGCATTGAAATGTATTCAGATTGCCCACAAAGATGCGCGAGTTAACCGCCTGCGGATCCTGCGAGTTCGTCTGGTTGGACAGTTTTGACAGCTTCATTGTGGCAGCCGTTGCCAAAGGCGATGCGGTTGCAGTTGATGCTGGCAAGGACACGGGCAGCGGGCACGGCAGTGGCAGGCGGCAACGTTAACGGCGCAGCCGCGGCGCACGTGTGTCCAAAGTACAAGAAAGCAATTCTGCCGGCTGCTGGCAACCAAGTTGCTTTAGCTATTTGTTCTGCCTGCCTGCCTGCTCCTTGCTAGATCCTGTGGGGCTTAGACTGCGCTTTGTTTATGGCTTTGTATACGCGACTGCAGCTTATTGCATTTGCCCTCGGGCCCTGGTCCTTGGTCCTTGGTGCTGCCCTTGTCCTGTCTGTGTGCCGCTGATTTTTCACTTTTTAACGAATCCAAATCTGTGAGCGGCCACAGTTTGTCGGCTTGTTGTTAAATCTGTAAAATAAGAGCAAAAACAGCCCAGCATAAATACAAATTGACAATCACTTTTGTTTGTTTCGCTGGTTGTTTGTTTGTTTGTTATTTTTGTTGTTGTTGTTTGTTGTTTGCATGTTGTTTTTGCCTGGTTGTTGCTGCGGCTTAAATATCAATGGGTATTGCGCAGCAGTTATTCCGAGGCATATCGTTTGCAGTCTGCGTATTTATATTTCATTTATACGAGCACGCGTATTGTTGCTTTTTGTGAATTTAATCTTATCGGCATGCAATTAAAATGCAAAAATGCCTTTTTAATCAAAAGTCACCATTTTTTTGTCGAAGCTATTCAAAATCCCACAGAGTTACGGATTGCTAATACTTATATCATATTATATTATATCAAATTCTATGAAATACTAAACGATATGCGCGTTTGCCAAATGAAAATATGTTTGAATAATAAATCGATATATCGCTTAAGCTTTTGAAAATTTATATAAAATTTATATATGTATGTATATGAATTAATGATTGGCAAGAATTCATTTTTATATGGAAAGTGTATAGACTCTAACTATTTTTTGAAGACATCACACTCTTCTAGATATCAAATTTAGTTATTACTATTTATATATATAAATTTATGACACAAGTCTTGAAGGCAAATATGGAATTAGGACAATCAGGCCTGTTCTGAATTCCTCCTTTAAATCAATTCCACAGAAATATGTAAGGCATGATTTTGGGTACGTCTTAGAAATTAAAGGAATATACAATAAAGTCTGGTTTTTAATTATATTCTGCTCTAAAAAGTATGGAAGGAATTCGGAATAGGCCTTAATATCTCTGCACCGCTTAAAACAATGTCTACAAACACAGATTTTCTAAAATGTTCATTGCCTGTTCCCAAATCCACCTTCGAATCAATTTCACTGAAAAATTAATAGCATACTTTTTGGCTGAGAATAAAATTAAATTTTAATCAATTGTGATCACATTGTGATACATATATAGGGAAATTACAAATTATATAAATATTCACATCACTTACAAGGACATTTCTATTTACATATAACATCAAAAATAGGTGAAGAAGAGAACTAGGATTAAGTGAGGATTCGAGAAGGGAGATCTTGTTTGTTCTTTTACGTTAACTTTATTATTAAAGCTTCCTAGAAGTTTGGCTTATATTTATATACATATATGCGGAATTGATTATATAGTGGAATTCAGAACAGGCCTGATGGATTTTCTAAAGATATTTAAAGAGTTTCATGTAATTATTGTGGAATTGATTCAAAAGTGAAATTTAGAACAGTCCTGATTGATTTCTTATAGATATTTAAGGAGTTTCATGTAATTTCTGTGGAATTGTTTCGATAGTGGAATTCAGAACAGTTCTGATTGCATTTTTCGATATTTAAAGAGTTTCGTGTCATTTTCTGTTATTTATTGCTTAGTACTAAATGCTAAATACTTAATGCTGTCTGCTTATATAAAATACTTTGAAAAGTAGGAAACACAAGTGCTATGCGGCATAACAGGGTGGAAATGAACTCACACCCCTTAGAGTTCCCCTCGGCTGTTGGCCAGTTGCCGTGCCCCATTTGAGCCACCATCAACAGTTCGCAAAGAGTGTGTGCCTCATATTTATGTTCGTTTGCTTTTACTTGGAACATGTTTTGTGCGTGTTATTAAATTAAATAACTTTTAAATGGCTTACACACAAGCGACAGCACACTCGCAGCAATATTCACACTCACAGTCAACACCTCTCAACAACAACAACAATGGAGGCGTTATTCACGTTCGTGTAAAAGTGAAAAATTAAGCGTTTTTATTGCGCTTTTCGATGGCAGCACTGCACAGGACTGATCCTGGCACCAACTGCTTCCTGCCGCTGCTGCTCCTTCTGCTGGCAACATGTGTAGTCAATGTGTGTGTGTGTGTGTGTGAGTGCCTTTGCATAGTACAAAAGGCGCCGCATAAAATAAAAATAAAACATGCAGCAATAAAAATAAAATACTCTTGTAGTAGCAAATTGTTAATGTGATTTTTATGCAATGGCCTCTGGCATGTGTGTGCGTGTGTGTGTCTATATTTATTGCATATTTATGGACGCAGCAGTTGTCGTTAATTGCAACAAAACCAACTTAAGTCGGACCTGTTCTGGAATCCACTTCGATTCAATTCACTAACAAAATGTGTAGCATACTTTTTGGAGCCGGCAGCTGATTAAAGCTATCGATTGAAAGCATTATGCCATCAGCTTTATTAAAAGTGTTTGCATTGTTTGCGCTGCTTAAATCAAACAGGACACACAGGACAGACAGACAGACAGACAGACACACTACAGATAGAGAAATAGACAAGAGATATTCATAGCTTTGGTTCTGCATTGTGCGCCAGTTATGAGTGAAAGGCGCTTTATTTATTATAATAGCATTCCTGGCTGCTGCTGCCATCAGCGTGTCCTGCTTGCATTCAGTCAGCCGTTGCATTCATGCAAAGCTTTTTATTTTTGCAGCCAACGAATGTACAGATAAGATTTTCCTTTATGCCGCCCCTGCGCTGCCTCTGCTTGCCGTACTCATTGTCGCATTGTCCTTGCAAATGAAGGAACGTCGCCGCTGGCGGCTTTGCATAACAGCTCGCAGCTTCCTTGACGGCTAACATGCCCCATTGTTGCATTGGAACCAAACACAACAGCAACATGCCAGGCCAAATCCAAAGCCGTATTGAATAACCGTCGAGTCGGGGTGCGGGGTGCCGGGTTGGGTGGCATTTGAATATGCAACACTTTTTGTGGCCTACTTTCTGGCGCTGCCTGCAACCATTTTAATGAACGCAGCGACTTTAATTAAAGCCACCAAATAACAACAGCAACTAGCGCTGACAAATTTAAGCGGCACACACAATGCTGCCACGCCCCCACAACTCCTCAAGCCCCTCGCCTAAGGGCCTGGCAAGTGGTTAGTTAACTCGTCTTAATTATAATTAACTGCACTGCTGAGCGCCAGCTTCAAAGTGTGTGTAGGCGTCGGCTCTGTTAACATACGAGGATGCCAGGCAAGTTCAACCACAAGAAATTCTACAGGAAATTGCCGTAATTCCGTGCCCCCACCCCCATCCATCCTGCACCTAGGGCCTCTTCTTTCACTGCTCTCTGCAGTTGTTTTAGGCCGAGGCTGCACTTCTTTTTCCAGCTGCCTGAGTGCAAAAGTAAATTAAGTTCCTGGAGCAAGTAAAAGTCGTCGCGGCTAAACTTGAAAAACGCCAATCCAAGACCAGGCACATGTGCGAACTTTTGTAATTGAGTGTGAAATACATTGGCAGCCAAATGGTGTTGGCCAGAGGCGAACTTTAGATACTCTGAAGATGACTTTGGAAAGTCTACACTCGCAGGCGAAAAACTGTTGTATGAAACTTGAAAAATCTACTCCCATCCGTCTCCCCGTACGGGAAGTGGGCTAAAGATCCAATGTGTATTTAAATCAACGTGTCAAAACCTTTACTATGTTTGTCTATTGTATCTATAGTTTGAGATACATAGATTTTATCAAATCTACACCCACGGGCGGAAAACTGTTGTATGAAACTTGAAAAATCTACGCACACCCGTCACCATGGACGGGAAATGGGCTTAAGATCCAATGTGTATTCAAATCAACGTGTCAAAACCTTTACTATGTTTGTCTATAGTATCTATAGTTTGAGATACATAGCTTTAATCAAATCTACACCCACGGGTGGAAAACTGTTGTATGAACCTTGAAAAATCTACGCTCACCCGTCACCATGGACGGAAATTGGGCTTAAGAACCATTGTGTATTTGAATCAGCGGTGTAGAACCATTACGATGTTTGTCTATGGTATCTATAGCTTAAGATACATACATAGCTTCCAATAATACTATCGAATAATTGCACTTTCGATATCAAACTTTCCCACACAATCTTAACGTTCTTTCCGAAGTTTTTAGATAGTATCGATAGCTTAGAAACTTAGAAGCTATCGAATATCAACTCAACCGTCAGTATTCCACTATAACTATTTGAGCAACAATAATTGATCAAATGTTAATATATTGTCGAAAAAAGGAGTCTGCCTAACAGCCGCATCATAATTGATTTGAAAGTGGCTTAGCAGTAATAGTAATCGATTAACATCCTTACACTTAACAAACATTTAAAGCCAGAATCAATACAAGTTTGACTTTAAGCCAGAATCAATTAGGAGCTCGATAACAAGTAGTTAGAATTCTTACAAGGTTGAGAATGATAAGAACATTATTTAAATTTTAATTCAATTCAAAATAACACATAAATAAGTTTATCATAAAGTTTTCAGGCAGACTTATGTGTATTATTAAACTTGTCACTTGCTTAAGCTGATTTAATATAAATAACTATATTTACACAGCTTAAAGGACTTAAACGACTTTATAGGCTGCTCGAAGTGCTTTGCAAACTACATAAAAAAGTTATTATGCTCTTCACAGGGGAAGCGTAATTACTGGCTGGCATCCTGGCTGGTGTCAGGATGCTTAATGCGCTGCATTGTCTATGGGCTTAAAGTCAACAAGTTAACGGACTGTATTTTAAAGCAATTTTATTGGCTTTCGACGTGCTAAATAATGCAGCAGGCCATTAAGCGGGCCAGAAAGCTGTTGAAAAGCCTCTCCTTTTTGGTTCTTCTTGGTACGAGTACTGGGCAGGATTATCAGCCATCGCCTGGCATGCGATCAAATGTCAAAGGACACATTTCGTCACCGAGCCTTGTTGCTATTTACTGCCTACAAATATGGGCGGCACATATCATTTTTGTTTCCTTTTCCACAAGTATTTTTCTTGTTTTCCACTTCTATTTTTTATTTTTTTTTGTTACTATATGTGTGTTTATGTGGCAGACAACTTTTCATTTCAAATTGCTTGAGGGTACTACGAGGGTGGGCTCTGGCTCGAATTCGGTTTGTGGTTAGGGTGTTTGGCTCTAATAGCGCCGCACAAAAAATTGAATAGACGCTGGGGCTATTGAAAGCCAAAAAGTCAACAAAGCGTACAACGAAGCATAAGACCGTGCTAGATAGAGCGACAAATAACCCCAATTGTATGAGGATGGGGTTCTGAGTGAGTGGGGATGGGATGATGGGCTTGGTGCAGGCATATGTGTATTGACAGGCCAGCCAACAACTTTATTCATAAGCAGTCAGACGGGGCCAGACAGACGTGACCTCAGCAAACCAAACAGATGCTGTGAAACTGTGCAGCTAACTTCATGGAATTTATATGGTCAGCATTCAGAGATGACTTCACGTCTGCTGGCGATAACTCAGCCCGGTTTATAGAGACGACGAGAGGACGAGAGGCAGACCGCCTTACGGTATGCAACATAGTTTTTAAATTCCAGAAAATCGCTCGACGTTGTCGATAAGCTTGAAACGTGCCAGGAATTGTTGCTGCTGCTGCTGCTCCTCGCTTATGCTGTTAATTTATTGTAATGCGCAAAGCAATTTGCAGTACAAAAAAAGTTTACAAGCGTATTAAGTGCCAACTATTTGCATAAATAACAAGAAATTAATAACAAACACACGGCGTCATGGCAGCAGCCGCATAAAAGTTAATAATTGCTACATGTCAACAGGCAGCGGCAAGCGACTGATGGCAGCGAGGGGCAACGAGGGGAATCGGTGGCGACATGTGGCATATAAATGAATAATATACAGTATACAGTATATATATATATATATACATATGTACTATATGGAAATAATAAAACTGCATGCAAGCAAAGTAAAATGACATTTTATCACTTGACAGTAAATGCGTTTTATTGCGCTTCTCATTAAACAAATTTAATTTGCAAACAGAAAAGTTCCTGCGAAAATGTTTAAAACAATCAGGATAATTTTAAGCGTTCCGTTGTAATGAATTTTTATTTGTTTTCCTATAAAAGCATAGGCAAGCTTTCCCAAAATCATTTATCTATCTATCTGCTTTCGAAGCACACTGAAAATTATCCATCATATTATTAATTAAGTTAGGTTGGATTATTCTAAGTCGAGTTCATCATTCGCTTACCCTGTGTGTAAAAGTTTAAAGGGTATATTAATATACAATACTAAGGAAATATGCAAAGCACATTAAAGCTTTCAGCTGGCATGAAAGCTCATTTAATGTAGCTTAAAGCTGCCTTATATTTAATATGGTTACCTTTACTGCACATCAAAGCACCAATCTGTCGAAAAACTCCATTAACATAACTTTTAGCTATTCTATAGTTAAACTGGGTTCTTTTGCCAAGAAATAATCGAATATTGAAGTGACTTTTTCAGCTAAAAACATTGGACGATTTGCAAAAGCTATGATAATAGAAAATATTATACAAATATTGAAAGCACAAGCTTACAGTCGGATAAAAAGCTCCTTTAAATTAACTATAAGCTGTTGAAAACACATGAAAGCGTACAGTCGAATTAAAAGCTCCTTTAAGTTAACTATAAGCTGTTGAAAGCACATGAAAGCGTACAGTCGCATTAAAAGCTCCTTTAAGTTAACTATAAGCTGTTTACTTTTAATGCAAAGCAAAGCTCCAATCCGATTAAAAGTTCATTTAACATAACTTTAAATTATTTTATGTTAACTATGGTTTCTTTTGCCATTAAGAGAGACAGAATAAAATATTAAAGCGACTTTCTTAGCTAGTTGCATTGAACGCTTCACAGAAGCTATAAAAATACAAAACTTCAGAAAAGCACATGAAAGTTTCCAGTCGATTTAAAAGCTCCCTAACTTAAATTTAAGCTATTTCTTATTAAATTATAGTCTCATTAAGATTGAAGATACTTTTCAGCTAGTAACTTTGGATGATTAGCCGATACGTTTGTACTGCTAAGAGTGGGTAGGTTGCAAGTATTTAAGGAGATTACACATTTGGGAACACATGCGTGTAGAGACGTATTACCGTTAGCAGCTCGGATTTCATTCACTTGTTTACACAGCAGTTAAAGTGTTAAATTTATTGTTGGTCAGCAGTCAGCAGGCGGCTTATATTTGTTTTTGGGGTCGACATCGGTTCAGGCTGCGGTTCTTTAGCTGCGCATTCATTCATTATAGTTGAACAATGTGAGTGCCCTTGTGTGTGAGTGGGTGTGGGGGGGGTGTGTGTGTGTGTGTGTGCGGCCCGTCTGGTGTGGCAATAAAAATGGCGTGCATATTTTTCAGTTTGTTATGCATTTCTCTGCCACTTTTGTTGCAACAACAATTATGAATAACTCTGTTTCCCCTTACAGATACCCGCACTTGGCCCAAGCTGTGGCAAATTGTGGGCGGTGCAAGGGTGCATATATTCACATATAATTGTATATATATATGTATATGTATATTCGTATTTACGTATATATTTCACTTCGCCAATTACGAGGCAACGACTGCGACAGTAATCAAATAATTGTTGCATTTGCTGTCATATATTTCACTCTTTTACTTTAATTATTTGCACAGTTTTCCGCCTTTTTGTAATGGACATGTAAGCAGGACTATTTACCATATGAGAAAGTAACTGCCACAATGAAGGATAACGAATCCAGTAAGCAGCATGGGTGTGATAAGTAATATTTAAAGCCTTATCGAATACCAAAAAGAATATGAAAAATTGATTAAAATAAATTTATTAATCAGCGAAGGGAGTTCTTATTTTTTAAAAGCTTTCAAATGTGGTTTAAAAATAGAAAAATAATATTTCACTGTATGATGAATAAAGAACAATATACATAATTGAAATTCAAAGAAAATCATAAACAAAGAAATGGAAAGGATGAATAAATGTTTACCTGGCTTAACAAGTGTTTCACCTGGGTGAAATTGAAAAATATTGAATAGATTCTTAACCAGATTAAAATTCTAATTATTACTACATTTCTGGTTAAATAGGATGATGAAACTATTTCTATACTATTCTTAAATTGGGACTGAGCACATTTTTGAAGAAATAAAATAAATGATAAGCCTCAAATTGATAGACCTCAACTATTTCTAATAACTAATAATTAGTAATTAAAAACTTACAGCTAAGTAAATTATTAACTATTGTTTAAAATTAGAATTATTAAAATTAATTATTATAAAACAAGAAAGAGACTGCTATCTTCGGATAGCCGAAGCTATATACCCTAGCAGGAACTAATTTTTTAATTTAGATTTTGACCAAATTTGGTCAGATTGCATTTTTCACCCGATCGTTCCTATGGCAGCTATATGATATAGTGGCCCGATTTTGATCAAATTTGGTCAGATTGTATATACTCTTTAAAGACTTGGTTTGGGAAAGTTTGGTGAGGATATCTTTATAAACAACAAAGTTATTCATACAAAACATAGTTTTCTAATTTTTATCGCCCTCCTCTGCGATTCTCAAGAATTCAAGGGACCCCACTACAATTTATCATTTTGGAGGTATAGCAGTAGCTTTTTTTGGAAGTCCACTTTAGTGTGTGTGTGTGTAAGAGAGACAGTGAGAGAGAGAGAGAGGAAGAGAGAGAGGGAGAGAGAGAGAGAGAGAGAGTGAGAGAGTGAGAGAGAGTGAGAGAGTAAGAGAGAGAGCGAGAGAGAGAGAGAGAGAGAGAGAGAGTGAGAGAGAGTGAGAGAGTGAGAGAGAGAGAGAGAGAGAGAGAGTGAGAGCGAGAGAGGGAGATTGAGAGTGAGAGCGAGAGAGGGAGATAGAGATAGAGAGAAAAGTTATTCATGCGAACTAGTCTCTCAGTTTTCAGGCTATCGTAATGAAACTTGGCACAGACCCTTCTTTTTGCTGCAGGCAATACATATGTCGGAACCGACCGGATCGGACTACTATAACATATAGCTGCCATAGGAATGATCGGTCAACTTTGGTTAAAATCGAACCAGTATATCGCCATATCAAACTTTTTGTTTATACAAATATTTTATTCAAACTAAGTGAGAGTTTTATTATACTTCACATAGTTTATAATCGCTCAGACAAAAATGAAGTTTTGTATAAAAATTGATTCCTGCTAGGGTATACATACATAAATGTACATATATAGCTTCGGCACTCCGAATATAGCCAATCTTGCTTTATTTTTTTTTTTTTTTTTTTGAGAAATTTGTTAATGTTTTTATTAAACGAGATTTCTGCTAGCTATCGTAGCAACCTTTACTAATCAATTTTTAAATTAAATAAATAAAAATATAAATAAATATAAATTTAACTATCATGAAAAGCTTTAAGCCCTGGTCTCTCAGTATTATTACGTTAATCACAATATTCTGTAAAAAATAAGTTACATAACAATTCAGATAACATTGCATTATATTGAACAATGTATTCATAACTCAATCATACTTAATTTAGTGCAAAATATTGTTGTAAAAAAAATAGGCTCCCATCGATAACGATGACACACACACATACATACACAAGCACACAGATTTATGTCTGTATGTGTGTGAAATCACATTGGTGATTTAATTGTTGTAATTTTTTGTTTTTATCAATTGCATTATCCACTTAATACATTTATGTAATTTAATTATTGTAAACAACCATATTTCGTGACTATTTAATTATGCAATTACTGGCACCCAAAGAAATTAACTTGAAATGTGAAAATATTTAACAACTTGCTGAAGTTGTTGCATTAAATACAAAACGCATTGTTTTAACCATTTCCATATGCACACCACTTGTGGGCGGTGGGGTGGGCGATAGGTGGGGGGCATAGCCATAGGTAAAGGCGGAAACATGCAGAAACAGCGCTTTGCGTTGCATTTTTGGCTATCGCTGTTAGCCGGCGTGCGGATGCGGATGCGGGTGCGGATTTTGGTATTTGGGCTTGGGTTTTCGGTTTGGTTGCGTTTTGGCTTACGTTGTTATTGACCACAACAAGAGTGGGGGGGCTGCGGGGTTGCGGCCGCTGCCCGTCGATTGTCGATTTTCGATTGTGTTTGCCAGCGCGTGCATATTTGTGGTCCATTAAAACAGTCAGCGGCAGCAGCCGCAGCCGCAGCCGCCGCCGCAACAACCAACAACAACACTGTGAAAATGTGTGTAACTATTTTTGTACAAATTGTCTCAGACGAATGAACGGCAAAGAAAATTTCATGGAAAGCGGCGCGTACAAATATAGAAAAAAAAACTTCATCAAAAAAGACCAAAGCAAGGTCAAGTGAACGCGCTGAGCGACAAGTGTGAAGAGCATAAGAGTCGCGCTCTTTCGCTCGCTAACTCTCTTGACAGCGCGCTCTTTACGTTTTGCAGATCAAACGTCACCAGCACAAACAACGATGACTCACATAGCGTTGGGCGCTCTGCACTTAAGTGCGCGACGCCACTGTAGCCTGTTGCTGCTGTTTTGTGTGGGAGCGTGCGCGGCATACTTTGCGCAGGTCGCCAGCGCATGTGGGTGCGAGAGAGATGACCGGATTGTGTGTGTGTGTGCAGCAGTTGAGCAACAACAACAGCGATAGCACTACAATTTAGCTGCTTAACGCTCTCTGCGCTCAGTAACAGCGTCGATTTCACAGCGTTTGGGTGTGTTTTTATTTTGCTTGCCGTTCGTTCGTGCAAAATTTGTCAATGCGGGCACAATTAAACCACAAACAAAACTAACAAGAACTGCAAATTGCATACAAAAGTTATCGATTATTAATCAAAGATACTACTGTGTATGTGTGTGTATATCTGTGTGACTGCGTGAGCAAATAAAAAGTACACATAGTTGTATAATCGCCAAAAACTTGTTGAACTCGCTACCTCCCTCACACTTTGTTTCGCTGCTCTGGCTGCTGCTGCCGTCTGTGTGTTTGTGTGTGTGTAAATTAATAAACTACCTACATATAAAAGATACACAAAGAAACTAAAACAGCAGCAACAGCAACAACAAGAACAAGACGACGACGACGTCATGCAGGCAATCAAATGTGTTGTTGTTGGCGACGGCGCGGTGGGTAAGACCTGCCTGCTGATCAGCTATACAACCAATGCCTTCCCGGGGGAGTACATACCGACCGTCTTTGACAACTACTCGGCCAATGTGATGGTCGATGCCAAGCCGATCAATTTGGGACTCTGGGATACGGCCGGACAGGAGGATTATGATCGCTTGCGTCCGCTTTCATATCCCCAAACGGATGTATTTCTCATTTGTTTTTCGCTGGTGAATCCCGCCTCGTTTGAGAATGTCCGTGCCAAATGGTTTCCCGAGGTGCGTCATCATTGCAACAATGTGCCCATCATACTTGTTGGCACAAAGCTCGACTTGCGCGACGATAAGCAGACAATTGAGAAGCTCAAGGATAAGAAGCTAACGCCCATTACATATCCACAAGGACTGGCCATGGCCAAGGAAATTGCAGCTGTTAAATATTTGGAATGCTCCGCTCTCACCCAGAAGGGCCTCAAGACGGTCTTCGATGAGGCCATACGCTCCGTACTCTGCCCCCCCATACGTCAGACGCGCCGACGCAAGTGTGTGCTACTGTAAGCCGAAGCGTGGGATAGCGAGGGCGCGGGGTGCAGGAACAAAAGCGCAAAAAAAAGCTTGCAAAAATATTCATTCGCTTTAGTTACAGTTACAATTACAGCTTTTTGTGTGTGCGTGAGAGAGAGAGGCAGATAGTAAGAGAGACACGCACAAGAGCAAAGTATTCTTTATGTTTTTATGTGTGTGTGTGTGTGAGTGTGGGGGGTGGGCAAGGCAATGCATTCAGTTTCAGGGGGGGTCATAGTCTACGAATTGATATGAATATTTTATATACATACATATATGCATATGTATATGTATACATACAAACATACATACAGGGCGAAAAACTTGATGACAAATGTATTTAGAATTTCTATGGAAATGGCATATAAATAAAACGCTATAATTAATTGTAAATAAATCTAGATGTTTTCAAAGCTGCCAATAGGCCAGATAAGAAAGTCTACTTCCATATGCCTAGAACGCTATATCGCTTATCGATTCGCACAACTTTCTTGCACACACCTATAAATATCTACATACAAACATACTCAAAAAGCCCCCAATTCACATAAGAAAATTGTTAAAAAAAAAAAAAAATAAAAGGAAAAAAAATGATTATATTGTTTTTTTTTAATGCTTTAAACATAATTTAATATACTTTGTTGGTCTTCCACTTGCGTAGAGTGCAATAAACAAGAAAGAAAAGGAAAAATTTTATTAAATTATAGTATAGTACTATAATGCGCCTTTTGAATGCATTTTAATTTGTGGCCTTAAATGTGCGTAGTTTTTTAATTTATTTAATGATTTTATTGTACACTAAATACATATATATATATATATATATATATATATATATATATATATATATTTATATATAATAATAATAAGCAAACTACATATGACAAACGTTCATTTTTATTAATGCATCAACTTTTGCCAAAATGTGCTTTATTATTATTTTTAATATATTTACAGCCCGTAATACAATTTATTTATATTAACACATAATTTACTGTTACAAGTGTAATAATAAAAAACATAAATACAAATTGTAAATAAAAATGAAATAAACAAAGGGGCAGCTGAAGTGTGATTTCATGTTTATTATGTCGGAATAATAATAATAATGCCCATACATATTTTTTTTCAGATTCATAATGCACAAATTACTGCATACTTTTAGGCGGCGCATGTGGCGCAACATTCAAATATGAGATGCGTGTCAAGCTGTAATCTTATCTGGTTATTGTATTTGTCGCAAAACGTTGGTAATTACATCCGTCGGTTCGAGCGGAAGTTCTGATCCGACGGGCCTAATCATAAACAATATGAATTTATTTGTACACTGGTCATAATGAGCCTACTGCCAAAATTGTTGATTGATTGCCATTTGGGGTGCGCGTGGGCGATTTCACTGAAGACTGAGGGGGTTGTGGGTGGGGGGGGAGTGTCTGTCTATCTGCCTGTTGCTCGTTAGTGCCCAGTCGCAGTGTGAATTTGACAAATAATTACGCAGAGCAACCTGCTGTGCTGTGCTCTGTCTGGCAAAGACAGGAATGTCCCCCACTCACTGGCAAACATCTCAAACACGGGCGCATCTAGGATTCCTTCAGAGGGGTCTCAAAGCACGTAGGTAACACTTTAAAGTGTCCAACAGAACAACTTGATATTTGATCACTTGGAATAGTTGTGTTGAGGGGAGAGTGTAATCTTTGTTTCTTAGACAGTTAAAAGTACTCTACTATTTACTATCGTACAGCAGACCAGTCAAAAATTCAATTCACAGAGTTTCATGTTACAAAGTTCTTCAAGAATTCTTAGCCAAATTTTAAAATTGTAAAATTTTAAATCCTTTTAAAATCTGCTGTAGAACAATATGTAGCGAAAAATAAAATAAAATAAATAAATAAATAAAATAATAAATATAAATATTCGAGTCTTTAAAGGTGCTGTGTACAGTTTCGAATGAGAATATCTGGATTATAGTAAACATAGTTCAAATTGTTCACAAAATACCAGGAGTATTCAAATATTAGAGATATATTGCAAATATCAGGTGTGCAAAAATTTTATAATTGAGGTGACCTACAACTTATACTATTAGGTCTCTCCAAAAGTTCCTTTAGTATAATGTATAACAGTCTTTTTATACTATGTTCCCGAAGAGAAAATAGTATATTGGGTTTGCGAAATATCCGTCTGTCCGTATGAACGCAATTCTTTCCACACCCTTTAAGCTAGAGCAACCAAATTTGGTACACATGTTGGAGTATATCGTCAATTTATAAAGTGTCAAGATCGGGTTAAAGAGCAGATAATTCCAGGGATCTTACTAAAGATCTCCTTAAAGAGCACAGTATGTTAGGCAAGCCTCTACCAAATTGAACAAAGCTTAGCTAAACTGCAATAACCTTCCTGTAGGCGTCCTCCTAAACATCCAATTAGTCATTATTTGAGCAGGAATCAGGACCCAAAGGAATTATTTTATTCGCCATTGAGTTGTTTGATTAGATTAATTAAAGTTCTTTTAAGTTTTCAAATTGTTTAGCTCTAACTGGAATAATCGAACAGTTCCAGCACATTTTTCCTGTGTAAACTGCATTATAAGATTTATCTTTTTGGGCTTTGGGGGTGCTATAGTTCCCTTTTAGATGCGCCTCTGAACTGAGGGCCACCCCCTCTGCCACACGATGGCAATTCAATGCCAGTGACACATGTGCGTAGTGCGTCTGATGGATGTGCCTCATCGTCGTCGTCGTCGTTGTGGTCGTCGTGTTTTGTCTGTGGCGCGACAAATCGCATAATTGACCCAAATTTCAAAGCGTCAACAGCTAAAACACAGCCAAGGTGTGGGGTAGTCCGTGGGTTCAACCCAAAACTGAATGCAAAATACAGAATGCAATTGCCATGTACCTTCTCTTTATTTTGGTTTTTTGGTTTTTTCAGGTTTAGTTTATTTAATTAGCTAAACAAACATATAGAAAAACGCACAACATGCTAGTTTGGCACACACACAACATTTCGACGGCATCCGTAATAAAAATGCCGTCGAATTGTGTTGCCGTTGACAGACGTGGAATTTTGCGACAACTACACACGTATTTTGTTGTAATTTCTAACATTATAATCTCATCAATCTAATTCATTTAACCCCTCAAAGCTGCCATAGACTTTATTGAATGTTAAGTTCAAACAGATCTCTGTAAACATTAATCAATTAATTAAATACGCCATCGAGCCCCATAACATTTGTATTTTGTAGAAATATATTCGATTCGCACGAAATTGAACAAATTGCACAAAAATACTGGAAGTAATGAAAAACCTAAAGAAAACTCTTGTTGTAGCGAGCGAAAATCTAATTATTTCTGTGAAATCGTGACTCAGTGTTTATAATTCATACCGGGAATCAGGCAATATAATTCTATGCTTCACAGAATAAACCGTGAAATTGTACATAAATATATAGAAAAATCTTGTATATTTTTCTATTCTAGTTACAATGGATATTGAAATCAAATGCATTTTCTATAGACATCAAATACAAATTGCAAAGTAATTTGAACATTTGAGTTAAGCAGTTCTAATTAGTAATCGAATTCGGTTTGATTCATCAGTAGTTTTTGCCATTGGCAATCTCTGGTGTAAACTTGGCCAATACCTAAACTGCATTGGCATGCAAATTCACTGACAACTGTCGCATAATTATGCAACATGCCACCAATTTATGCAGCGTGTGCGCTAAATGAAAAGGCTTGCCCCACAGCCTGCTGTTGCCGCAGCTGGCGTCCTGGTGGCATCCTTTTTGGAGGGGGGGCGCACAGGACACGCTGCTGTACAACAGCAGAGTGCACATTAGTCGCACGCGCAATTTGCCAACTTTGATTCGTTTAACAATTTGGCTAAATCAATTATACGCAATGCGCACACAAAATGCACAACATTTTCAGCTTAATTGAGATTTCCAGCGAACATTTTCAAAAAGAGTGCCCCTTAAAAACAAAACACAAAATGATAAATAAATAAATTCTTAATTCGAGAAAATTGTTGGGGCCGCAAGTGTAGAACGCAATTCGTGGCATTTTCATAGCCCAGCCACAAATTTTCTGCAAAATGCCAATAAAATACGCTCCGACGAAAAATTCCATTTGAAGAAGGTAAAAGAGCACTCTAAAAATATTTCACACTTCCGCCGTGCCCGCTGACAGAGGCCAGGGGCTGAGGTTGGGGCACAGGTTGTGGCAGAGGTTGGGGTAGAGGTTAAGGCAGTGGTTGTGGCAGTGGTTGTGGCAGCGGAAGAGCCATCGGCCACCTGAGCGTTGCGCGTCTGTCAGCGACGTCAACAGGATATGACAAGGTTGCACACGGTCTGTCTGTGCCCTCCACCGCACTACCTCCTCCCGCCTACTGGCCACTTGTTTCAACATATTTCCAGCAGCAACTTCCTGCCAGCGCCTTTCACAAATTATGATGATGCTGTTTCAAACAAAATGCCAACGAACATGGCGAAAGTCCTCCTCACAGGCCAACATAAAACAGATGCCTGCCTGGCGCACACCCTGCCCAGTAAAAGTTACCACAACATTGCCATAATGTTTGTACAAGCACATAATTTTTGAACGCTTATTGCCAGACATGTCAACGATCTGGCAACACCAACTATTTTTTGTGCACGTTAAGTTGGCTGCGCTAGATTATTTCGTTATATTATAATCAAACTATTGGCAAATTTGGGGAATTTATTAAAGTTGGAAGTTAAGCAATTAAATTGATTCTTCCTTTCCATATTAAAATTAAAATTAATATTAATATATTATATTATATTATATATTAATATTAAAGATTTATCAATGGTTTTCTTATTATTTTAGATAACTTCTTGACTTTGCTTACTAAAAGTATTAGCGAACAGTTACACCCTTATAATTAACATAAAAAATATACTTAAATTGTGAACAATTGTAAATAAACTAAGCTTAACGCCTACGCTATAGTATTAGTTCCTGATCGTATGGCATTTTCACAACACATAGGAACATATATATAAAAAAAAAAAAAACCAAAAAATAAAAAAAAAAAAAAATAAAAAAAAAAAAAACCATTTTTTTTTTCATTTTTTATTTTATATATTTAGATTCTAAATTTTAGGATATAAACCGATCTAAAATTCATATTTTAAATGGACTAGTATTATTATGATATATTTAGACTATAAGATTTAGAGTATCCACCGATCAAAGATTCATATTTTGATTGGACTAACATTATGATATATTTAGACTCGAAGTTTCAGAGTCTAAAACGATCTAAATTTCATATTTTGATTGATGATATATTTAGATTGTAAATTTTAGGATATCAACCGATCTAAAATTCATATTTTAAATGAACTAGTATTATGATATATTTAGACTGTAAATTTCAGAGTATAAACCGGTCTAAAATTCATATTTCTCAACTATAAACGATACTATAATATTCATAGAGTATCAATCGCTGCAACAATGCAAAGTTAACTTTTCTTTCTTGGCCTTGTGCAAGTTGGCGACTGAATGACCCAAAGGGTTGCCTGGGGACTGCTCGCTGTCTGAAGGCCCCAGCTAAATATGGTAATAACACTTTAACGTTTAATCGATGAGCCTGAATTGAAACCGTAGCCTAAGGAAGGCTGAACATAAACAAAATGTGGCTGGGCAATTGCAAAATGCGATTGATATTGACGTGTATGGTGAATTGTGGATTAAGGATGCCAACAAGTTTGAAGCGTGGCCAATATCCGTTGCAGTCAGAAGGCACAACGTGTGTCTTTGGCCACGTTATTGATAATCTTTGTCATGGCTGGGCTGGACTGGACTGGAGTGGACGTGAGCTAAAGGATAACATGGCGTTGCGTGGCGTGGCAAAAATATGAGCATGAAAAGTCAGTGCACGGGCTGGCCGCAGGACATGCTGGAGGAGTAATGAACTGCGGCTGGCAGACAACGACAGGCGACTTGTTTGTCCTGCCGATCGATGCAGCGGCCACTGGAGTGTATTAAAAACAAAGTCACAGTGCGTGTGTGGGTGTGTGTGTGGGTGTGTGTGTGTGGGTGTATGTCCTGGAGCTGCCATGCTCTGCACATTTGCAACGTTGTCGTTGTCGTGTTGCTGCTGCCAAAGTCAATGAACAGCGACAAGGACAACGACAATGCGACAGGCGGCTCACCAAACACAGACAGCCAGGGACGACGGGGGCGGGGCGGTGCGGGGCAGACTATCGGAGCCAGGATATGAAGCGTGTGCGAAAGTTTGCCACAATTAGGATGCTGCAACTCTCAAAGCAATAAAAAAGTTGAAAGTTGCGTTTAAAAATTCATTTCATAAATTTAGAGGCGCCCCTGAATGAGGCTGAAACTTTGATTCAAGTGTCTGGGAACGTCAACGGCGACGGCGACGTCGACGCCGACAGCGACAGCGACACGTTTCCGCCATTTTGTTGCTTGCAACTTGTTGCACATTCTGCATTTGAAATGCTGACAACTTTCAACATGTACAGCATTTCCGCTCTCGGCTGCCAGACAAAGCTGCCCCAAGCTGAAAACTTGCCAGCCTGACATTCAAATCAACGCCTCACTGCATTTCTGAATTCTCACTGTGTGTGTGTGTGTGTGTGTGTGTGTGTGTGTGTGTGTGTGTGGGTGTGTTTTTCGCTTTTCTGCAGGTGTGCAGCGTTTTTGAGTGTGTCCAACTGACAGTTTTTAGTTAATAATGAAAAGTGCGCTAAAAATAGTATATAATTATATACAAGAAGTAAGAATGCTCTGGTCGAGTATACCCGACTGCGAAACTCCCTGTACTCATGTCTAAGACTTCCAAGCATATCTTCGTACACTTACACACACACCTACACTAGCAACAGTGCAGTGCAAGCAGTGCAGTTCAAGTGGCGATGTGTTGCTGCTTCCCCCCGATCATGAATCTTGTTTCTTGAATAACTTCTGTGTTTATAAACCGATTAACATGAAATTTGGACAGCAGATTAAGAGTGACCCAAGTACTATAAATGTGGATTTCCAATGCTATATCATTAAAATTGTCCCATTAATGCGTTTTTATCGATTTTTGCGGGGAAGTGGGGGGGCATATTTAAAATCTGTAACAAATTCAGGAAAATAATTGCCCAATTTGGTGTCTCTAGCTCTTATAGTTGCTGAGAAATAAGGGTTCAACTGGACAGACGGGCAGACAGGCGAACAGAGCCGGATCGACTCGGCTATTGATACTGATCAAGAATATATATACTTTAAAGGCTCGGAGATGTCTCCTTCTGCCTGTTACATACACTTGCACAGATTTAACACCCCCTTCTTTACCCGTCTTATGGGTGCAGGGAGTAAAAACGAAATCCATTAAAATGGACAGCCCCAGAGACAATGATGTTGTTGCATGTGGGGCAAGCAGCACTTGAGCGCGCCGCAGGTGGATAACGAGTCCGCATAAATGCACTCAAAAATTGTTTTCTTTATATTCGTTTATTTTTTCTTTCTTTCTTGTGTAATTGTTGCTATTTTGGTGCCCGCCCCCGCCTTTGTTGTTGTAACACAGTTCATGTATTTATTTCTTTGCTTTTTATTTACATTTATGCTTAGCTGCCTATAAATATTTAAATAAGGCACACAAATTTCGCAAGCACAGCGCTTTTATTTATATTAAAATAATTTAAAGCCGCAATAAATAAATACCCAAAGAATTGTGCTGAGCGCCAATGAAACTCAAAGATATTCAATTAATTTGATTAGAACGAATTGTATAAACACCCGCAGCCACTCAGGATAACCCAATTATTTAGTTCGTCTGCAGATTGACATTAATTGTTTTAATTGCAACCAAAATAAACAAACTAAATCGAAATATTGAGCAAGGAAATTGCATGAAAATTATTTTCATCTTAGGCAACTTTTCAATTGTCTGTTTCAGTAAAGGTGAGTTGATTGAATCTGATGAATTATAGAAGAAAAATACCAATCAAATGTGCTTAAAATCAATATATATTTATATATACTATATACTAGTATAAGTACTATATAAAATTCTAAAATTAAACTTGCAGCAAGACAGAAAAATTTTCTTATTAACATTTGCCATTCAATTGTATATAGAATTGCAATAAAAATGATTAAATTAGATGAATAAAAGCAAATAATTAACTACAATAGTTGAGATCATTATATATATATATGTATATACTAGATATTATTTAAATTTATACAAGTCTAAAATTAAACTTGATATAAGGCACAGATATTTTCTTATTAACATTTGCCGTACAAATTTTTATGGGATTGCAATAAAAGAGAGTGATTAAATCTGCAGTATATGTCAGGCGGAAGTCTTTGCAATAAGGAAATCAGTAGTATAAGCTCTATCTATAACAACTAGGAACAAACGAATATATATATATTCGTAGACAGCCAAGCTGCAATAATATCATTGCGGGAGTCTTCCATTAGATCCAAAAATGTCCTGGCCAGCAGGGTGTCTTCAGATAATCTAAGCACTGCTGGAACAGTGATGGCAACGATATGGCAGATTGCCTGGCAAAAGAAGGAGTCGGGCTACCTCTTAAGAATGCAGGAAATATACATATCTGATTGCAGTCGCTATACAGCGAACTGGATGAATCCGCTTGGGCTAAAGCTGGTGAAAGCTGGCGGAACACCACCAGTTGCAAAATCAACAAAATTATGTGCAAGAAGCGAAACCAGAAACTCACTAACTTCCTGCTATATCTTCCAAGGATGAGCTGCTACTAGGCAATGTCCAGTCAATACTTCTATCATTAGTTTGCAGTCTTGACTAATGATAGAAGTATTAACTGGACATTGCCTAGTAGCAGCTCATGCTAAAAAGCTGGGGATATTAACGGAAGACGGCTGCCGGAAATGTAAGAAACCAGGAGTTGTGGAAACACTTGGAACACCTTGTATGTAATCTCCTTCTTATCATAATGAATTCAATAAATAAAAATATACTAACTAATTAAAATTTACAGCTATAATCATAAATATTACAATGGAAACACTTGGAACTCGCAACACTAAGACATCGATACTTCAACAAACAATGGTTCGCATCGCTAGAAGAAGCGGCCAGACACACTCCCAATGCGCTGTTAGCGTTTGAAAACTCACATTCCACAGGCTCAACGAACCTCCTAACGACCTTCAGTATCCGGCGACACTAAGGACCTGCTCGGTTTATGTGGGACCACCATGTGGTGGTCAATCGGTCCTACCTAACCTATTAAAACTGATGGATTAAAAACAAATTTCAAATAAAAATTGAAGATTTTCATATTTTATAAGTTTAGTGAATTTTATTTAATATTTTAATGATTTTCGCATTTAATTTCCTTAACATTTCTTACCAAAATGAATTCAATAAATAAAAATATGCTAACTAATTGAAATTTACAGCTTTTATCATAAATATTTCAATGTAATAGTCAACAGGATATATATATATATGCTCGTAATATATATAATTATTGTAATTATATGCAAGGGATTTGACTTCATTTAAAGGACTTAATTCGTTTATTCTGAAGTGTCACAATAATCTTTTGTGTATGACATAATTTCACAAAATTGTCTACATCCTTGGAGTGAAATTCTCCAAGGACACTTTATCACGCTAGGCGTCAAGGCTTTAGCAATTGTCGAAAAATGAAACTGCCGCTAAGTGGTTTTATTTTAAATCTTTCACGTACACAACAATACAATCCCGGACTACCCGAAATGCTGCCTTTAGCCCTCCCCCCTCGCAAAAGGAGCTGCAGCATACAAACAAAAATAAAAAACTCGCGGCCTTATGACAACAAGTTGCTTTTAAAAACTCAACTGTCGCGACAAGTTGCACGAGAATGATTTTGTTTTGTTTTCCAGCTGTTTTGTAAATGTCAGTCTTCATTTGTCAGCCGCACCCAAGCAGGACTAGGTCCTGGTACTCGTCCTGGCTCGGGTCTGGCTTTGAGTGTGATGCCTTCAACTTGGCTTAAGTGGCTTCGTTGTCAGACTGAGTTCATTTCTTGGCTTTGTATATAGCATGAAATATGGCCCACAACAAATACCAAATACAATTTAATCTGTGCTTTAACGTTTTGCTGGCGATTTGCCGGCTCCGGAACACCCGGAACACCCGGAATACTCCGACTGCCTTGGCAGGTTATTGATGGACGTTTAAATTGCAATTGAAATTGAAAATTTACCGCCAAGACACGCCAAGTCTAAGGACGAGATTTGTTATACCAGCATACAAATGCTATAAATATTTATTATGCACTTTCAAGGCCTAATTTGGATTAATTTATCAATCGATTCGCCGTTGAGCCTTGACATGAAATGTCAGCGTTGAATTTATGGCCCCCAACATTTCCAGTTAGTTGCTAATTATTTCGCTGTGCTGTTCAGTCTCGTATTCCCAGTCAAGTGGCTCACACTCGAATCAATAAACCTAAATTCGATCCAAACGCTTGGCACATGAAACCAAACACGTAAACCCCCAACAGAGTCAACCAAAAAAGAAAAAACATCATCAAAATGGCAGCAGTCACAGCCAAAATAACAACTGCATTGCCAGTGAGAGTATATTTCACGCCATTGGCAAATGATTTCCTGACAGGAAAACATCAATCAGATAATACTTTATTTATATGCGATAGTTCTGTGTTGAGCCATTGCGAAACGATTACAGCAAAGTAAAAAATCATTTTGTGTACTCGCATTTAATACATTTTGTGCATTTTCAAACTACATATAAAGAGTTTATTCTGTTTTTTTGGGGAAAATAGAGCTTGTTTGTTAAAGCTAGAGCAACCAAACTTGGTATACATGTTTATATATACACACAGTTAAAAAACTGCCAAGTTCTCCCAACTAATCCTACCCTTTCTACCATATAGTCTATATCTCCCATACCTTTATAGATAGCGTCAGCAAATTTAGTATGGGAACTACTGAATACTTTCTTAAAATATTTGACTATGAGTATCTGGCACACGCACACTACCGCTCCCAAAAATTAGCCAAAGGGAATGAGATTGGAAACAGTGTATATAGGAAGTTTCAGTAACTTTCTCTAACGTAACTTCTTCTTACTTCTTCTCATCTAAATTTCATTAAAATATATACAATCTATATTTCATATTATTTTTCATAGTATTACAATAAATATATTGTATGTAAGGGTAAAAGACAAACAAACTCTGATCATTTGTTTACTTAAATGAGTTTTCATACTATACTATTTAATCAATTCGTACATTGTTAATTTCTAAATCATTAAAGCTTGATCTACTCTCTTTATGAATAGGTCTCTTACTCAGGCTTACTCTTCTTCTTATTCATTTAGCGTTGCCAATCTGTTAGGTGACACTTTGTATTATGGGTATTCCTCTGTTGGCTTGAATTTAATATACATATATCTTTAAATCAATACTAATTCCAATATTTAAAATTGTATACACTTTTGATATTTACATATATCTTACATCTAGTAGGTTTTCTATTCATGTTTTGAGGAGTTAAAATTAGATTAAATTAAAGTAAATCACATTTTTTTTTAAAAAAGGATTAAGGATTATATTAAATATATAATATAAAGTTTAGAAAAATTGAATTTAAACAAGGCACACCCAAGTCAAACTTTTCCATTATGTTTTTCATTTTACAGAAATTTAACTAAGACAATATATGCAAATATACTAGAGTCTAATTGTACCTTTCATTTTAAAGTTGTTACTTCTTTAATCATTATATTTTTCATTTCCCACAAATTGAACTAAAACAAAGCATACCTGAGTCTAATTTCACCTTTCATTTTAAACATGTTACTTCTTCTTTAACCAGTTGGAAACCGGACAAATGCAAACCGTAATCGATCCAGAAATTAAACGTGTTTTAACTGTGCTACAATTTATAGTCATTTGACGCTTGGCTCATTTCCTCATTGGTGTTAATTGGGGCATGCACCTTTGCACCTTTGTGCCTCAAATTTCCTTTGTGGCCAAATGACCTTGCCTATGTGTGTGTGTGTGGGTGGGTGGGTGTATGTGGGTGGATTATAGGCTGCGGTTGTTGGGCATCTTGTTTAATTCAAACTGGCAATTTACGGTTACATTAACCCACAATGCACAGCTCATAAATTAGCGAGCATCTCAACACCTGCGAATTGCATTTGAAATTGAGGCCCAAATGGTTTTGATATGCTTGGAATTTAGCATCCCACCCCGACAGCCACCCCCGCCCGCTCCGCCATAAACACAATTTCTGATTTTGATTTTGATTTTAATAGCTGCAGTTTTGCAAAAGCTGCTTTTGGTTGCCTGTTTAGATGAAAAGTTAATACGACGGCTGCTTTGATGCTGCAATCGCATTCTGGCAGCCCCTAAATGACCCAGGGGCAGGGGCAGGGGCAGGGGCAGGGGCAGTGGCAGGGGAGTGATGCTGTAAGTACACAAATATGCGCAGGTAATGTGGAGATTTTGATTTTGAATTTGAATTTTTGGTTCTGTGTGCACAATTTCTCGGTAATTTTAGTGCCCAGCGGGGTGACGATGACAAAGCCGTTGAAATTTTTATATTATCATTACATTTTTGGCTATCGAGTGTGCAAAACCCCAAGCTAACCAGACTACAAATATAAATTAGGCGCACATAAATAAACAGCTAGCCGGAAAAACGGCGAAGAAAACTTGATTGGCCAAGTGTCCAAAACAGCCTCGAACGCGTAGAAAGGCACATGTTGGCCCCATTTACCAGATACATTCAGATACATTTGGACTCGTAACTGTGAAGCAATACTATCCGAAACAATTAAAACGCCATAAAGTTCTTCACGCGTTAATCGACGTCATAAACTATTGCCAAACAAGTATAAACTATATGGCAGTCTATTTATTTGTGCAATCGTCGCTAAAACACATGCTCTCAAGGACAACAGACAGGCAGACAAGCAGACAAGCAGACAATGATTCTTCTGTCCGGTTCTTCTAAACGAAATTCAAGAAGGCTGCCTCAGCTACATATGGCTTAAGAAAATGAAAAAGTTTTCCAAAATCTCGAATTTTAGCTTATTTCAAAGGCGCAAGTCAAAAATGAATTGGAAAATGTTCATTTAATATGAAATTATTTTCTTAGTGCGGCTTGCTTATATATTAAATATAATATTTATGCATATATTTAAGCCGACAGGATCAAATTACTATAGCATACAACTGACATAGAAGAGAACGCACGAGAATAGATTTTCTGTATGAAAACACTTATATTTTTCCAGATATCTTGAACAAAATCATAAAATCAACTTCTCGTTGTTCTTGAGCTGAGAAAACTTGAAAATTATCAAACCTCTATACCATATAGCTGCCATTGGAATAATCGTCCTAAACTGAACATTCTTATGAACTTCATTGCTGGTAAGATATATTTAAAACTCTTATAAATTATATTAATTTACTAAAAATATATATCGAGTTTTTAGGCAACATATGATATAGTAATTTAGTATTAAAACAAACAAGAAAGTATGGCTATCTTCGGAGTACCAAAGCTATATACCCCAACAGGAATTCATTTTTAAATAAAACCTAGTTTTTTCTGATTGGGAGCCATGTGGTCCGATTATAATAAAATTATAGGAAACTATTTGAAGTATAATAAAATACTGACTTAGTTTGGATGAAATATTTGTATAAACAAAAAGTTTGATATAGTGATATAGTGGTCCGATTTTGACCAAATTTGGTCAGATTGTATAGACTCTCTAGAGACTCTGCTTGATAAAGTTTGGTAAGGATACCATAATAAACAAAAAAGTTTTTCATACAAAAACAAAGTTGTCGACCGATCATTCCTATGGCAGCTATAAGATATAGTGGTCCGATCCGGCCGGTTCCAACATATGTACTGCCTGCAGCAAAAAGAAGGATCTGTGCCAAGTTTCATTACGATAGCTTTTAAACTGAGAGACTAGTTCGCCTAGAAACAGACAGACAGACGGACATCGCTATATCGACTCGGCTTTTCATGCTGATTCAGAATATATATATTTTGTTGGGTCGGAAACGTCTCCCTTTGACCATTGCACATTTCGAGACAAAATTATAATAACCTCTGCTAGGTTATACAAATATATACAACTAGTTTAAGCTGCCGAAAAGGTATTAGTGCACAAGTTAAAAATAAATAAATATAAGCAAAATTAAAATAATAAAATATATGAACCTTTTATTTAATAATTTCCATCTTGTACTATCTGTAATAACATTTGAATTTGCTCAGTTTCATTCCGACTTCAGTTTATTATAACAAACACGTTTCTATCATGCGACTCGCCCTTATACGTTTACATGACTATTATGCTCATTATATTACCAAAATGGGACTGCAATAAAAACTATTGCCTGCTTTTAGGCGCCTCTAGCGTGCGCCCAATAAGTCGCAATTCGATTTTAATAAACAAGGCTCGTCAGTGCGCCAGCAGGGGGCGGGGGGCGGTACTTGAGCCGACATTTGTCAGGCCCAGACCCATTTGTTGGCCATAATGCCACACCACATGTAGACAGGCGGGGGGTGAGGGATGTCCTGGGGTCTTTCCGCCGTATCGGCTACGTTCATCGACACTAACAACGTGACGCGGGCAATAACCGAAAACTAATAGCAATAAATGCTGGGATTTTTACCCAAAATAGGCTGTAAAAATTTCGCTATCCCCCCTCACAGTGTGTGTTTAACAACTTGTTAACATGTTGACTGTTGCAGTGTGTGTGTGTGTATGAGTGTGTGTGTAAATCAGGCAATCGACTGTGAGCCACAAACCAAATAAACACCCTTGACATTTCCCAGCCACAGGCGGCAAATTTGCGGTTTTTGGGCCGTAATGTGATTTAAACTGCGGTTTGCATTTGTTTCGATTACATTTCCGTTGGCATCAGCATAATATTGCTCTTGATTCTGAGTTATTTCATAAGAAACATGGCTCATAACTATCTAACAAATTAGTTTATTTTAAAAAACTTTAGTTTATTGGCACTTAGCCCGAATGAGAATGAAATGGCTGGCATTAAGAATTATAGCCAAAATAGAACACGCCTCGAAGCAGATGCTTTATGCCTTTCCTTTTCACAAGAATCAAGTCATTTCAACACAATTGTTAGCCAGACAAGAGCAAAGAATGATATATAATTCACACAAATGAATTTATTAACCATTATTTAAATAAATGTGCCGAATGTGTCACATTTAAATGGCGCATAGCAAATAAAAACATTTGTTAATGTTTAATTAATTCGAGTTGAGTGAAATTTTAAGCTCTTAAAAAGTGAAATTATTTGAATTAGGTTGAAAAAGCTGCAGCAATTAAAATGTTGGAAAAAAATATCAAAATTATTTCATTCAAACAACACTTTAAATAAAATTATATAAACTTTGATGTGCAGTCTGGAAAATTATACAAAAAATATATGTATATGCATTTATAAACAATTTATATCAATCGTTTTCATTGTTTGAGGAAAATGTTAAGAGAGGAAAAGTGTTTCTTTTTTCATAGAAAAGACAGAAATTGTTAGATATATTTGTAGAAAATGTATACAAATTAATTATATCATTCGTTTTTTTTATTTAAGAAACATAGTAACAGAGGAAAAGGTTTTCTTATTGTCAGAGAAAAATAAGAGAAATTGTAAGATATTTGTAGAAAATATATCAAATATATGATAATAATCGCGTCTATTATTTGAGGAAAATAGTAACAGAGGAAAAGTGTTTCATTTTTCGTAGGTAAAATTGAGAAATGGTTAGAAATATTTGTAGAAACTTGTAGAAAATGTGTAATATTTATTATATCAATCGTTTTTATTATTTAAGTAACTGTAGTATTATTTAGTAAGTAGTAACTGAGGAAAAGTATTTATTTTTTCATAAATTAAATATATTTGTAGAAACTTGTAGAAAATGTACCATATTTGAGGTAAAACGCTTTCCTTTCTTAGTTAAAACTTAATTGTATCCTTTGTTGATAGCAAAGTAAATATAGTATAGTATATCTAAGCAGCTTTTCTGTGAACTAACATAAATTTTCTACAATTAAAAGTATACTTTTTGTATCACTATAGAACATAAATATGAAACTGATCCTGTATATTAATTTTTATTTATGTGCTTGTATAAGTGTGGAAACGAGAATGTTTTTGAGCGTACATAACTTGAGAATCGAATCACGAAATTTATTTAGAAATCTACTATAACTTTTCCATAAACAGAGTTGTAGAGGTGCTTAGATTGCGATCTATATATGTAGTCAAGGAAATCACTAACAAAAGAGCATTATATAGTCATTTTAACTAAGGGCGATCACTAGTAGACTTCCAAAATAGGCAATTGCATGGGACTCCCTTCAATTCTTGAGAATCGCAGAGAAGGGCGGCCAACAGGAGACCTTCAAGGTAGGTAGTTGTATGGGACTCCCTTCAATTCGTGAGAATCGCAGAGAAGGGCGGCCAACAGGAGACTGTGAAAATAGGCAAGTCTATTGGGCTCTTTTTAATTCTTGAGAATCGCAGAGAAGAGCGATAACCACTATACAAAAGTGTGGTAAAGAATTTCAATCAAACCACAAATTCACTTTATAAAATTACTATTACTTTCTATGGGAAACAAAGCTGTAGAGGTGATTCGATTGAGATCTTTATAATCATTCTGATGGAAGTTCTCGATCAATTAAACATTACTGGTATAATCTCCAGCAATTGAAATAAGTATTTGGTGATTAATTTGATGATTCTTGCGTTTAACCACAAATTACAAATTGTCATTGCATTGAGAGGCAAACAAACACTCATTCCTCCCCCCAATATTGCAACATTTGATTTGATATTGTTGGCTCACATTATAATGCTGTTATTTATACAGTTTTTGTATCTGCACCCTACGAATTGTTGTGTGTGTTTGTTGTGTGTGTGTTTTTGTTTGGTTTTTGTTTTGTTTTGTTTTGATGTCGTCAAATACTCGTACATGTTGCGTGTTTTGCAGTCGTGTGCAGTTTAACAAAGGCGGTATGGGCCTGAAACTTTTGCCACGTAAATGATTTGTTTTGTCAATTATTTTGTTAGCCAACATGCAACAAACAGGCCGCAGGATAACCAAAACAACAACAGACAGAGAGCTCAGCTGATAACATCAAAACAATAAGGGATAATTTCACATTCACCTGCCAACAGGAAGGAGGGCTGAGTATAAGTTTTAATTGAGAGGCGTGGCCATGCAAATTGCACAAGCCATAAACAATTTCATTTATGATATGCCAACTGCCTCCTTCTCCCTCTTTGCCTAATTGTAGCATGTCTGGTGCCGACCCAGTATCGAGATACTATTTATGAAGTGCCTGTCTGTTTAAACAAGTGCGTCCAATTGCATAAATATTTATATATATAGTATAGATGTATGTAGTACTCTCCATACTGCCACCAGACGCAAATCAAAGCGGCTGGCCAAGTCTGCTGATTATTTATCGTTAACTGTCTGACGAATGGGCCCGGGACTGTGTCCGGGTCTGGGACTGGGACTACGACTGGGTCTGTTACTGGAACTGGGTCTGGAATTGGTATTGAAATCGGCTCTGACGCAATGGAACACATGTGCATTGTGTTCGTATTTAAATTTTCAAATTAAATTTAATGCACTGTTGTTATGGGGTGTGTTGTATGCCCACAAGGAAGAAAAGCACAGAGTCAGTCAGTGAAACATATAGAGAGAATTATTCATGTCGCAGCTGAAAAAAGAAAGTCCAAAAAATGTTTTTTTGAACAGGCAATTGAGTGATGGATGGATTGGTCATGGCACACCCTCAATAACATTGCTCATCCTCAACTATTTTTTTTCCGACTTTTTCCGATTTTTTTTTTTTTTTTTGTTTTTTACATATGGCGGCTGTCTTTAATTAACATGTGTGTTTTGGTTTGTGTCAAAGTTTTTTAAGAGAACTGTAGGTACAAGCTAAAGGTGATATATAGTATATGGTAGTGATGTAAAAACATCGATGTTTTGTATGGAAAACATCGGAGAAAATCGATATACTATATAGGCTTACCTGTTTGCTATGTCAGCTGTTCACTGGTAGATCGATCACACGTCGAATCACTTGTATAATCACAATATAAGCACACACTCAGGAATCGAATCTTCAAAATGTTTCAATACACTTTCCATATACCACCACCTCCCTGCTCAATTCATTTGGTGATTATTATTATTATTCTTTGGTTATGGCTGGCTAGCCCAGGCAATTTCTCAATTCATTGCACAAAATTTTGCGACACTAATTGCACTTTTAGACACAAATCGCGATAACTCAAAATAAGACACAACATACACCACACACACTCGCAAACACACACACACACCTCAAAAATGCCTATTCAAAAATCATGAAAATTCGAATGCAGATAACACGTCCGTTTCAGCGTGCGGTCCGTTGCCAACTGATGCGATATTCGAACGTATTCGGACCCGGGCACTGCCAACAAATAACGGCAAATGCGAATGCCAAACGAACAGAACAGCCGAAGGGCTAACGCGTTCGGCTTTGCTCGTGTGTGTCGGGGCGAAGAAGAAAAGCCGGCAAAACAAAATGTAAATAACAGTACGGTGTGGAGTGCCTGACTGGGCGGACGCGGGTTGGCGGCGGTGGGTGCTGCTCGAGCCGGCTGCCGGCTTTTGGTTTCAGTTTGAGCTTTGCAGATTTTACGCTTTTACCGTACGAAATGGCAACCGACTGAGCGTCAGGTGACGACTAACCCAACCCAACCCAACCCAAACCAATCCAACCCGACCCGACCCGTCCCGATCTGGCCCCCCACCCTTGTTTGCTTTGCGGCTTTTGGGGGTTGCTAGAGTGTGTGTGTGTGCGTTTGTTTGTATACACTTCGGCTTGGCCTGCAATTGGCGGGAAACTTTGTGGATGCCATTCATGTTGACTCTTTATAGTTTAGCAACATTTTGTGTATTTTATGGCAGCGCATTTCAAAATCTAACCAAACTTATGCCCAATTGTTTATGCCATAAATATCAAAAGGTTTTGATTAAACAATTTAAAAAAAAAAACCATTAAATTAATAGGAATATTAGCGCTAATCACGAGTATTGCTGTTGGCAACATTCTGGCCATGTTGCCAACGACAAAGACATTGCTCATGCGCCCTGTTGCCTCCTCCTCGTTTTTAGCATTCTTCGTTGTTTTTCTTATTATGTGTCTCCCTCTGCAACACCACAAAACGAACGACCGCCTAACGCCTCCAAAGTGACAACCTTTCAGTTTATCGTTGCTTGGCTCTCTCAGTAGATATGTTAGTGTGTGTGTGTGTGTGTGTTTGTATATGTAAATAATGTAACAGTAAATTAGCGTGTTTGACACACTGTGGGCGTGGCCAAGCGATGCGTGCGTTGGGCAATCTGTTTAACGTTGACTTTTGAACCTTTAAAGGCCAGGCCACAACATGTTTGCCCCACAGTCGAGTGGATCCAACTATTTGTGGACCATTTTCAAATGTAATTAGTTTAAATGATTCTTGGGAAACAAAGTAGGAACTTAAATTAGTTTAAAAAGATAACCTGACACATGTTTAAATTAGAATCCTTTAACTCAAATTAAAGAACTTCTAAAGAAGGTTTTTTTTACTTTGAAATAGTTGATTTATAGTTAGAGAAATCCCCAACTTTGTAGAGCATTATATTATAGTTTTTACTCCCTGCAAGAGTACAGGGTAAAAAGGGGGTATTGGATCTGTACAACAGGCAGAAGGAGACATCTCCGACCCTATAAAGTATACATATATATAATTGATCAGTATCAAAAGAGATTTCTATTTGGCCATGTCCGTCTGTCTGTCCGTCTTCCCGTCTGTCCGTCTGTCCGGATCCGCGTCGATCTCAGCAACTATAAGAGCTAGAGACACCTGTATACCATACACAGATCGAGTTTCAATTTTAGGTATCTCCCCCTTTTCTCCCGCAATTCGATAAAAACGTTTTATACCAACAATTTTAAAGGAATAGCTTTGAGATCTAGCATGTATAGTACTTTAATAACTCTTAATCTACTGCCAAAATTTCAAGTCGATCGGAAAATAAACACGGAAGCTATTGACGAAAGAAGATTCAATGCTGCAGCAAGGGGGAAGAAGAAGCACAGACACCACTTAAAATGCCTCGCTTACGCAGTGACTCATGTGTATACGGCTTTGTGTATGTATGTGTAAGTGGACGAAGATATGATTGATAGTTTTAGATCTGGGTGTAGGGAGTTTCGTAGTCGGGTATGCTCGACTAGAGCATTCTTACTTGTTTTATTCAAATAAAATGCATCGCAAAAAGATATTTATTTTCCCAATTTAATAGCCGCTTTCAAACTAATCCTAAACCTTGTTAGGCATTTTTTAATTAGTTTATGTTACTATGTTTAATTAGCGCAACAAATGTTAATTATTTTCAAAAGGATTTCATTATTTAGTGTATTTAATATAAACATTTACTTCTCATGCCTATGCCTAAACAAATTTCACAATTCTTTCAATTTTTACAACTTACAGTTAATGTCTAATTACAAAATTTCCGGAAAGTCTTCGCACAAAACAAATGCAGACGCCGCTTTTCCCACTATAAATACACTTCAAAAAAACAAATGAAAAATACGCCAAAAAGAAGAAAAAGATAAAGAAAATTCAAAAGACGCTTGGCAAATAAACAAGCGAACGCTGTTCATTGTGCTAGAAAAACCAGGGGGAAAAGCAACAACAATCAGAGGCCAAGAAAATATAAATTGGAATTTCAAATGATGGCCCCAAGATGTTAAGATCATTAAGATCAAATATGGCAGAAACGGCAGGCATTACTGACTGCACAGGTGTCCTTAAGGATATGATCTCTGGTGTACCCTCAAAGTGACCCGGGATCTGCCAGAGGCAGACAGATGAGACAGACAGCCGGCCAAATGGCAATTGGCATGGGTTTTCCGACAGTCTGATCACAGAGTTTTCGCACCTGTACAAATCAGTTGTTATTTTTGTTGTTGTTGTTATGGCCGCTTTTTGGTTCATTGCCAAATTATCTAACAACAAAAACAGCATCTATAGCATCGAGCTAAAGAAAAAAATGAAATTAAATAGAAGTCTTCATTGAGCAGCGTTCATGCGTACGAGCAAATAATTTTTTATGCACGTTACCCAGCATTTATTTAGTTCTTTTCAATACCCTGTATCCAAAAACTGGGTAACAAGCAGTTTTGTAACGGCAGAAGAGGACATATTCCATAACCAGGCAAGTCCTTATACTATATTTCAGTTTGTGTAGAAGTAAGTGAAGAATGACGAAAGAAATGATCCTGTGAATAGTCTTTGTACTATATTTTGGGTATAAGAACTAGAAACCAGAGAAACTGACTAAAGAAATGATCCTGTGAATAGTCCTTGTACTATATTCTGGGTATAAGAACTAGAAACTAGACATTTCAAATTTTCCATCTAATTCTCAGATTAAGTACATTTTAAGGATGAAAATTTGATTTTGTAAGCGCAAGTCATTTTTGTATCTTAAATTTTAAAACAATCGAATAATAAACAGATAAGATATACATATGTATATACATAAGTAGGCAGAAGAGGACATCTTCTATAACCAGGCAAATCCTTGTACTATATTTCAGTTAGTGTGAAAGTAAGTGAAGACAGACTATAAAAATGATCCTGTGAATAGTCCTTGTACTATATTTTGGGTATAAGAACTAGAAACCAGAGAAACTGACTAAAGAAAATATCCTGTGAATAGTCCTTGTACTATATTTTGGGTATAAGAAGTAGAAACTAGAGAATCAAAATTTTCCATCTGAATCTCGGATTAAGTACATTTCAAGGATGAAAAATTAATTTATTGGTAAGTCATTTTTGTATCCTAACCAATCCAATAATAATCGGAATATTATTACAAATATTATTAACTATTAGGGAGTTGAGTGTGTATGTTTAAAAGAAATAAAGAAGAATATTCGCTGTCCTTAATCGATAGATAAAGCACATCCCATAGCAATAGTTACTTTTAAAAATAAGACAAAATATAACTTTTATAAAATTGTAAAACAAATAACAAAAAATTTGGCTGTCTGCTAGATTTTTGAGGAAATGGCGGAGTATAAGGAATGGTTAAGCTATTGTAATATGAAGAAAAGGATCAAAACTGAAAAACTATCGATATTTTTGCAGCTCCAGTTAATATGTGTACTGTTGTACCCGATACAGGGTATCTTCTAGTGCGCACTATCAATGAAAGCATAGCTTTTCGATTTTTTCTTTGGCTTGTTTGTTGTTGCTCTGTGCTGTTGCAACTAATTACATTATGCTTGGGCCTCAAAATACGACAGCACACACACACCTGGCGAGCGGCCAAGGAGCAATCAAGGGGTTAGAAGTAGCTCAGATCCAGTATAGATCATCAGATGTCCATGTTCCAAATACTACATTGCTTATGCGAGAGTAGACTAAGGACTTAAAACAACGACCCTGTTCAATTGAAATTTTGAATAACAGCCACATTTTAATTTAGTAAATATTTACTTATTTTCTTCACAACTTTTTGGTATTTTAAGCTGCTGACTTTTAGTGACGTCGTGTCTGCCGTCGGGCTTGTCTGGGTTTCTGCCAGTTTTTGTGTTAATGTATCATTATTACGTGTAGATTTATGCCGAAAGAATTGCGAATAATTCGCTTGCCTATATTTCATATCGCCACAGAAATATGCGAGGCATTTTCAAGACTTAATTGTTACAATTATAAATTATAATTGTTGATACTGCCTCTGATATATGGGCAATGCTCAGCGAAATTATTATACAATATTATTGTGGTGCACTTATTATTGCTAGGCAAATTTCAATTAAAGCATATATTTTAAAGGTTGTTTAAAAATTAATCCCTTATACATGAAAGTCTCCAAGGCAACGCGCGCAGATACTCCGATCGATTTACTAAGGTACAGTAAGCATTATCAACAAGTTTCTCCTGAAATAATAAATAAACAATAGTTTGTTTTTAAGAGGATACTAATATGATTTTATTTTCATACTTACACCTTCTTCATTGCATAAATGCATAACTCCAGTAGAATATAATTGTAAAGGCTTTTGTTTTTCGGGATTCCGAACCATTCGTAAGACATAGACAGCTTTCTCCACAAAGTCCGTGGATAAATTTGAGTTTATATGTAGGCGTTGTAGTTGTTTGCAGGATCTTAGAATATTTAGGCATTCTTTTGAGCCAGCAGCAGAACGGCCCAGCATAATGTAAAGTCCTTCAAGTTCAGTTAGATCAGTCAAGAGGTCAATACAATTGGCATCATCGAAGGAACAGCGCAATTCTTTCAAGAATTTCAATTTGATTAGTTCGCTGGTCTCCTCAATATTTAAATCTGACAATATTATTAAACTCTCTAGTTTGGTGTGTTTCTCTTGTAAAGCAAATGCATTGAATAGTTCCAAGGTCTTGGCACAAGGAGAAGTCGAAGTTGTACCCTTTATAATAATTTTTCTAATATTTGGTAGTTCTGCCAGTCCAGCATATGATGTATGACTCTTAAGCATTGGAAAAGCAATCTCTTCCAGGTTCTGGCAGTGGGGTACAATATCGTTTAGTTCTCCGGATACTTCCCGTAACCACAAAACACGTAGGTTTTTATTTGATTTACATATTTCAACTAGATCTTCAGAAGCTATCTTGGTATTTATGGAAACCTCTTGCAGGCATTTCATTTGGATCAAACTGATCGCCTTGTATCTAAAAATGAATTAAATATAAAATTGTCGTATATTTATATATAGAACACTTCAAAAATATAAACTTACGTATCGGTTCTACACCTAACACTAACACTCTTTATTTTGGGCAAGAACTCCAGAGCACCCAGTATATTTTCTATGTTTTGTGCACGAAATGGTTTCGCCGTATTAAGTCGCCCAAAGACATTTCCCTCGTTTATAGCAAAGTATTCCAAATTTTCCATGGTTTTAATGTATTTGCAGAGATCATCCATACAATTGTGTAGTAGAGTTTTGTCGGCCACTTGTTGAATTTCCACATATAGTTTTCTTACCTTGTCACAAACAATGCCAAACAGTTTCAAATGCCATTCTACACTATCTGACTCGGTATCGTTATTTTGTTTAATCTCAAACTCTGGGTAGAGCACATAGGACCAGTCCCTTAAGACTTCTCGGAATCGAGTGCAAACTTGTGCAAAACGTACATGATCTTCTATATCAAGATATTTTAGAACGCGACCGAGACAATAATCGTTTAAATCGAATATATTCAATTGATTAGATTCCATTTTTCTGTACTTGGCTTAGCTGTTGTAACCTCAACTCTTGTGCTTCAACTGATAGGCGGTCGGGGAAAAAAGCTTACTCATTAAAATGAAAAACACACTCGCACTTAATAGAAATCAATAATATGTGCACAAATGACTAACAGATAAGATTGTATACGAGTTGCTCACTCGAGACCGGTTACAACAGCTGTGCCGCACAGCTGATTGTTAACTGTGCTGTACAACACTACGATCGCGGAGTATCAGAGCACTGCTTGCTAGCGATACATCGATAGCAAAAGATCGATAGACAGCTGTACAAAATATCACGATAGCTGCAAGCTCGACTAACCTATAAACTAAAAACGCGTGTTTTTAATAAAATTGTAAATTTAGAGCGTCATTACTTATAATTATATTTGAATATTCTCTATATTTGTTGTACTATCAGCACCTAACTTATTGTCATATCTAAAATGCCAACATTACTTGGATTCTCTGGCATGGTCAGCAAGCGTTTCTCAGATATTATATTATAATATACTTATATATATTGTCCAACAACTAAAATATATATTGTAATATTGTCTTTGATCTTAAACATGATCGCGCTAATCAGACTAGTTATTCATGTGGACATAGCTTACGTATATTGTCCAATAATTAAAGTATATATTATAATATTGTGTTTGATCTTTATCATGATCGCGCTAATCAGACTAGTTATCCAAATGGACATAGATTCCGATATGGACAAAGATTACTGGTAACTTGCTATGAAGTAAGTAAAGTCCTATGAAATCTTTGTGATCTTCATAAGAATAGACCTTTCTTTATTTGCATTTGCATCTGATATACCCTACTCCAACTTCTATATTGTCTTATGCTCTTTATCAATATTACATTTATACAATAACTATACAAAGGAAGTTAGGAATTATGCTAGTATATGATGATATTTTAGAATTTTGTCGTGCTGAGCGGCTTAGTTAATATCTAACTTGACTTCTGAAATTACTCAGCGAAATTAATATACATTCAGGTTCCATAGCTCAAAGTCTTAGCATTAACCTCATTTAACGCTTAGACAAATGTCCTAAAATTTCTTGTACAAATGAAATGCATTTCTTATAACAAGACCGCATGAAATATACACATTGGCTCGGAAATATCACTTACGACAGTCATTCAAAGTAATTGCATAATGAATAGGCAGGCCGGATGCGACTCCGGGCTAGGGTTTGGGAGAGGGTCTTGACTTTATGTTGCGGTGCCCGTGTGCGGCTAATCAGGCCGATTAATCTACGCAAGTTTTGTGGAAGACCCAGCACACATTCTTATGGCCTGATGGTAATGTTAATTTGCACATCAGCTGCTTGGGAAGGAAGCCACATGAAAATGGGAACAGGTCCCTGGCAGAGGGTCGCCAATTAATTTACTTTGGCAGGACATGCGAGCGAGCACACGCCGAGCAGCAGTGAGACCCTTGTGAGTGACTTGTGTCCTGTCCCGTAGCCTCATTACCATTGCGGCATTGTCATATGAATGTTCTCTGCCCTCGGCTAGCCGCATGACAATCTAAAAGCGACATTTAATTGGCACGGGGAATTTGTCAGAGCGAGCTAAAAGAATGACAAACAAACAAACAAACAGTGCGACGACTCATAAACTGAATCCTGTGGTGCGTCGCACAGTTGGAGATTTTTGATTGACACGGGGTAAGTGCAGGGGGTAAATATACACACTTACGATATGTGTATATGTATATATTCTCTGGTAACTGGTCTATATTTATGCCAAGTATATGAAATTTTTTGTTGAGTCAACCAAACGGAAGTGTCTGACATTGCAAATCTCAAACTTTGGCTGCCTATATCTTTATTAAAATGTATTTTTGATCATTAAGTGAATAATGCGATTGCACTGCCTATATATAAATCTAGCATGCATAATTGGCCAGGTGCGCAACAATAATCTCAAAATGTGTATATGAAAAAATATATATATGTATATACTTACCTACAGAGCAGCTCAAGAATTTGCATTACATTCGGAATTTTTAAGTAAATTTGCGGCTGGGCAAATGAAAATGCGTCGAGAGGCTGCCATTTAGAGGCCCATAAAAGGCAACTGCCGCATACGCGAGGCTAAACAACCGTAAAATATATGCAGCCACCCGGACACCCCCATACACACACACACACACACACATCCGCACACCCGCACACCCATCCACACACTCCCTAAGAGCGCGCACGCACGCACAGCAAAGACAATTAGTAAAAGCCAAGCGCACGTTTGCCTTTACATTCCACTCTATAGGGGGGGAGATACCACTCCATAGTGAGGGGAGGGGGATGGGGAAGGGGGAAGTTGCCACTACCTCTACCTGGTCTGCCCTACTTCGTGACTTTTGGCGCTTGCCGTGGATATGTTTGGCTTCCTTTCAGCTTTTTAGAATTCAGCTTTGGCTTCAGCTTCAAATGCCTTTTCACACATGAGCATTTTTTTTATTTGCCAGCTCTTTGTTTGCTCAAAATGAAATAAGGTGCGGCAGCGCCCATAAAGCCAAATTAAATATATAAAAAAAGAAAAGATATAAAAGGTAAAAGAATAAGAAAAACGTACCCATTGCATACAGGAAACGAGCAAGGATGCCTTTTACTTGGGATTTAATTTGCGTGAACATGTTTTAAAATGAAAACGCAAATGTTTCTCAAATGTTGTGTGTAATTCGCCATTTGGGTTTGCTTTTTAGATGGAGTTTATACCTGAGACCTAATTAAATGCACAGCTTTGGGGAACCGCGATGACAAAGACTTTGAAGAGGCCTTAAAAAGTAATTGCGGACTTGTGGGATTTGTTAAATATGACAGGATTTCCTAAATTGCGGCAGAAAGAGAACAAAACTAATTTTGCTAAAGGTACATAACAGTTTTGAATGTAATATTTAAATTTACTAGATTATTTATGTGATAAATATTATACAAACAAAATACTTTCTTCCTTGAACTATAATTATATACTCTTATAATCTATCATGTTCTCATTTCCGATTAGTTTTTATTTCGTTTTTGTTTTTTAATCATTTTCGATTGAAATAACAACAGATTATTCTATTTAAAGATATGTTCGTAGAGTATTCATTTCACTGGCTCGAAAACAATACGTTTCAAATCGTATTTTCAATTGAGTTGCGGAATTCAGAACAGCTAGCTATTTCATTTCGGAATGATTTCATCGGAGTCATCAATGGAAACAGGGATGGTTAAAATGCTTTAGACTATAAAATGGATCCTTCGAACATATCACATTAATCTTTAATCTTATCATATTAATCTTAAATCTTATCGGAAAAAAATGATATTAAAAATATCAAATTGAGTGTCAAATCCTATTCATTTTTTATATATATACTATATATATACTATTATCTTTAGAAATAGTCAGGGATGTTGTTCAAGCTTGCTCTGATTTCTAAAAATTATTATCACAATGTTTTTTAAACTAATTGAATTTATTGGCCATATTCTGAACTCTTTAGTGACTCAAGCGAAAAATGCCTTATAAAAGCAACTCAAATGCAATTAGCCAGACTCAAAATGAGCTTACCAACTACTATTAAGCTAATGTTCATATATTATCGGCTTGAACTGGGCATTAGGAACCGAAACACACGCCATTGCCACATCGTAGTAAATGTATTTTGGACCAAAACAAGTTGGGAGCTGACTTAAATTAATGAATTCAGAGCAAGGCCAGAAAGTGAGTGCTGGCCACGCACCACGCACCACGCACCACTCACCCACCATTGATTCGAAGTGGTGCGGCTTTAACATACATGCCTCTAATCGAATTAGTGAAATTAATTTTTGATGATATTGAAATTAGTTGCAGACACCACAAAAGTCAGGCCGCAAATTTGTTGAGGGGTAAAGTTGTGCTGTTGAGATCCGAGTAACTACAAAATACTTTTAGTTGGCTGGCATTCCTTTTTCACAACAGGAAAACCAGGATACAGCCATGGGGGGCATGGGTGCATAAATTTACTTTGACAGTGGCAAGCGGCACGTTTGACATTCCACTTGGGCTCGAGGTTGCCCCCAACACAATTTGTGGGGGGTTGGCTGTCGATTTTCATTGTGATGTGGTTGCAATGCCACTTGAATGTGGCATCCACCTACATTATTAATGACTTTTCGACATGTGTGTCGGGTTCGCTAAGTTTCGTTGAAAAGCAATTTTATTTACTTTTTCGATTTGTGCTTATAAATTACGGCTGATATGTGTCATCTTATTATTTATTGTGTGCCGCAAATGAAATGCCAAAATATGTTAAATATTTAATAGCCAACGGACCCATTAAAGCACTGCACGAAAAGTTAAAGTCTCCAATGTCCTGTTGACGCTACCCACATTGTCCTTGTCCTTGGCGTCAACACAGACACAGGCCAGGCCAGTGGAAGTGAGATGGCCAAAAGGATGAATGTGGCCAGAAGGAGAGCGCAAGTGTTTGCATGTCAGCAAGTAATAAGCACAAGGGCCATAATAGTTTTGCCAGTTATACCTTTTTATATATACATACATATATATATATAGTATAGTTATATAAGTATTTCGCCTAAAATGCAGCCGCGATTACTTTGGCTGGCAGACTGGGGGAAAACTTGGAGCCCATGGAGCCCAGACATAGTTGGCTTCTACTGCTGACGGCAACAACGTCTTCTTGCCAGCCAGGCCATAAATGTTGGACATTAACGGGTAATTTTCTTGCAATTTTGTAGTCGTTAGCGTTTTGTGGCAAGGACGACGACGAAAACGACAACGAGAACGACAACAACAAGAAAAGCCCAAAAATTTAATTTTCGCTGCATTTTTGAGGCCGCATAAATTTTGCAGCTAATCACACAAATTTCACACAAATTTCAACACTTTAAAATGTGTACACGAATCATCAAAAAAATAAAATAAAACAGGGAGTAAAAATTGTCAGTGAGCAAAGCACTGCAAATTGAAATGGAAATCCATTAGCGCCGGACAAATTTGTAATTTCCGCTCTTTAATAAAACTTTGCACATTCACACGCAACGCAGTCAAACAGAAACGGAAACAGAAACACACACGCACAACTGGACACACGCTGTGTGCGTGTGTGTGTGTGTCCACTTTTGAGGTGTGTTCGCTCAGGTAATTTCATTTACCTTACTCATTTAGCACTTTTTTTTCAACTGGGAGAAGCTTGTCGGGCGAGGGTGGCGGTCATTTTCCGCCTGTTTGCATGATAAAAATCACATACACACTCCTTGAATTTCAACGGCACGCGATGTTGCGATGATTATCCTTGAACCAAAAAACATCAGGCACCCCAACCACCTGGTCCCTTGTCTGTTCGTGTTTATCCTGCTGGCTTTGGCCGGAACACCCATAAATGCTGGGGCTGTGTCCTTTGACTTTTGCTACTCGCAAAAATTTGCCTCATAAATTTTTATATCATTGTCTGCTTGGACTGCTTTTAATTTGGCTTACACATGCAAGCATCCCCGACATTAACTTTAAACTGTAGACGGCTCCCAAGGCCTGCCTGGTCACATCATCAACAGCATTTTTAATGAAATTCCATAAATGATCAGACGCCACCCGGCAATCAAAATCAACGCTCTAAAATATGCTCACATTTGTCAGCATACCAGCAAAATTTGAAGGAGTGGCATAAATTATTAAAGTTGTCACTACAATGTGCACACAGGCAGAGATAAGGATAGTTCTAATACAGGATGTGGGCAGTATGAGCAATTGGGCTCATAGTAGGGACAATCTTCACTCGTAATAGAATCTTTCTATCTGAAAAAGCTTGGTACGTTTATGACTTTCGAATTTAAGAACCTTATATTATTATCTAAATACGAGTATCTATTAAATAATTGAAGCTTTTATATAAAGACCAAATATTATGCTAGGCACAGATCTGTTTTTACTCCCTGTACCCTTAAAATGGGTAAAAAAGATCTGTGCAAATGTATGTAACAGGCAGGAGACTTCTCCGACCCTATAAAGTGTATATATTCTTGATCAGTATCAAAAGAGATTTCGATTTGGCCATGTCCGCCTGTCTCTCCGTCTGTCCGCATGAACGCATCGATCTCAGCAACTATAAGAGGTTGGAAACACCAAATTTGGAATGTAGGTTTCTGTATATCATACGCAGATCAAGTTTGTTTCCAATTTCCCCCGGAATTCGATCAAAACGTTTTACAGCTACACTTCTAAGGATATAGATTTGGGTTTTGGCATATATAATACTTTGGTCACTCTAAATCTACTGTCCAAATTTCAATTCGATCGTATAATAAACACGGAAGTTATGCAACAAAGAAGATTCAGTACTGCAGTACCAAACTTAAAATGCCTCGCTTTCGTTGTTGCTTGTGTGCGTGCGTATTTATGTATGTGTGTTTAAATTGCGTGACACCCTTAATAGTTTTTAAAAAAGTCTACTATTGCTTTTAGAATTCAGCTGATTTATTTACTGTATTTTATACAACAAAATTGTAATTTAGTTTTGTTTTATATATTAATTTTAAGTAACCCCATTCGGTTCATTTTAGTCCTTAATAATACATTGTTATATTCAATTTTAGTCTTGCTATTAGAACTCGCCTGTTTTACAACAAAAGTGTAATTTTGATGAATTTAATATATTCATTTTCAGTAATCTCTTTCGGTTTATCTCTGTCTTTAAACCTACATGCTTAAATTCCAATAATTGTACTATGATTTTGAAAGCATGCCTCGTTTTAGTCAATCCCATGCACACACAAGAATCCTTTTTTATTTGGCCACTTGGGTGCGTCAAAAATCAACGCCAGTTAAAACGTGTGCCGTCTGCCTGCCAGTCCTGGCACTCCTGGCAGTGCTGTTAGTCCTGCCAGTTGTCCTGCCCCAGTCTCTGCCCCTTGAACAATGTTTAATTTACATTTATCCGCACGCTTAGCCTACCGGGCAAGTTCATTTGCAGGTGTCTGTCTCTCTGTGTGTGTGTGTGTGTGTGTGTGTTAGAGTCCCTTAGGTGCACACACGCACACACAGGAACAGGAAGCCACTGACACCATACAAAATGTTAAACACTTGGCAACATTTTGCTCAAAACTTTTGCCCGTCTCTGCGGCAGGTGCTTTGCCACTTGGCTTTCTATTTGCGGCCACAGCATACGGCGCACAAAAAGTCACAAGGCACAATGCAGTTAAGCCAACAACAGCAAGAACAACAGCCAACAATGGAAAAGGTAAGCGAGCAAACAAAAGGCACGACCGGAAATGGCAAAGCTGCTTGACTATAACAACCAACCAGCCAACCAAACAAACCAAACCAAACAGCCAACGAACCGACGAACCGACCAACCAACCAAGCAGCCGGAGGAGCAGCAGCCGCCACTTGGCCACTCATTGTCGGCCGCTTGGTGTCCTGGCAGCTAGGTCTGGTCGCCTGGTCGTCATGGTGAATCCTCAGGTGTTTTGCGCACAGTTTACTACGTTTTTCATTTAACCAAAGGCTGGGTTCAGGTTCAGGTCATTTGTTCTGCTTGTGTCCTTATTGTCCTCTGGTTGTTCTGCTCTTTGGTTGTTTGGCTTGCGGTTGTCAACCCAACGAAATGGCCAGCAAGGATGCGGCCTGACGATACCTTCTTGTTGCTCCACCATAATTAAAAATTCACATAAATTTAGCTTAGCGTTGACAAACACACACATTCTAATTGGGTTAATTATGTGTCGCCTGGACTTTAAAAATGTCACCGTATGTGTGTGTGTGTGTGTGTGTGTGTGTGTGTGTTAGCAGCTGGACGAGTGCCAGCTCCGACTCTGGAGTACATTAACAACAAATTATGTTGTCGCACATGTGACGACAGCATGTGAGTCTCTAAGGCATCCAGAGAGTAAATACAATTCGCAAATGTCACGCAAGATTACAAAATATTCTGCGGGAGATTGTATCGTATAAGTAACTAATTCATATTATCTTTTAGCTGTGCTTAGAACTCATCAAATTAGATAATATTGTTGAGTTAATGCGAGCTTATATAGAGATAGTAAAAGGAAGTCTGCAGGATAGATAAGCCTTTACTTAATTCTGCAGAACTTAGCTAAAGCCAAACAGCCTTCCTGTGAGCATCCTGTATCCTGTAAGTCCAATTATCTGAAGGATCGCATGGGAAGCATATAAAGAAGGTTAAAAGGTTATCTACATATTAGAAATGTATAACTTACAACAGCATTTTAAAGCCGAATCGAACTGTTCAAGTCGAACTGTCCTATATCCTATAAGTTCCTATACATTTGTCTGCTTGTAGTTATATCAAATTTGATAGATAGTTTCTTCTTTAAAATTGAATGGGTATATATAATAAAAGTTTAGCTAAGAATCGAATTATATACACAAAACTAAGTATATTGTTAGTCTTTAGTATAAAGATTACAGTTCTTTCCATGAAAACGCTCAATATTCAAATTCATGAATAAGGTAATCATAAATACTGCATAACATTAATCTGTGTACAATCCCAAGCATGAAATACATAAAAATCATATCTTAAATCAACCTTAAAGTACATTTTGTAAAGCCTTTGATTTAAGCTAAGCTGATCCCTTGAAAATGGTTAACCTTCTATTATGAGCTTAATTGCGCATACGCCACGTTACCGTTTGACATGCCATGTGTACTCTCTTTTATGGCCACCTTGTTGCATAATTTACAGCACAATTTTGGGCCACCTGGCAGTGGGAACGACTTAAGTAGCCAGCAAAAGGTTTTTATGGGTCTGGATCTACGTGTGTGTGTGGTCCCCAAAGGCTGAAAGTCGGCAATAAAACAGATTTGGTTCAAGAAAATTATATGAAAAGTGTTGGCCCTGTGGTCGAGCAGCTGCCAGCGTGTTCTAGCCATTATTAAAGTGCTCATCAAATAATAAAACATAATAATAATAATAATAATGCGGGTGCCTGTAGCTAATCCAAACGTCAAGCAAACGTTTTGTGACATTTCAACGAAAGCAAAAAGCGCACAAAAGTATGCAACACATAATGGCAAATGTCAACAGCAGCGGCAAGGACGAAGGGGCAAAACCAAAGCGAGACAAAATTAATTACTCTACGTGGAAATGTAATTACGAAAATATTTAGCCCAAGCTCAGCGGCACGTCGGGCCACAAAATGCCATTTGTCAAGACTTGTGCGACGATTGGGGGGGGCTGGGTGTCCTGTGAGAGATTTCCTTGGGTTAATGTGCGGCCCAGGGGCATCGGCTCAATGGCACCAATAATATGCTGCATGTAATTAATGATTTATGAGACGGGCCAATTAATCAAATTAATCAAATTTTCATTAAACTTTGGCGCACTGCAGCAACGCCTTTTCAACAACGCGCACCCCACAATCCCAAATCCTTCGACAATATACATACGTACATATGTATAAGGTTCCTATCTCTGGTTGTCCTTCTCACATTTGGTGCGTGCCATATGCACATTAATTCTGCGGGCCTACAAAAGTTTTCTGTGTGTAAAAAGTTTGTTTTATGGAACACTTATAAGAACCACTATGCGGTTTCTCTTTATAGCGGTAATTATGCACCGCCAGCTGCGCAACTGCGTTTCTATGTAAATAGCCGGAAATGCAAATGAAAATTTATTCACAAATTGAGAATGCAAACACTGCGGCATATTCATTTAATTAGGCTACAGGCCGCTATTTATAATCCTTTTCTTAACGATAGTCACCTAAATAAATCTGCTTCTTTCTTGTAATACTTTAAAGTCAAGATGTTGAAAAGAAATTACATGCATATTCGAGAGTTAAAATGAATTATGGGGCCTATAGGATGTTTCTTATGAACATAATATGTGTTTCCTTACAAAGGGTACGTTTTCGACCCTATAAAGTATATAGATTCTTCGTAAGCAACAATAGCCAAGTCTCTCTTGCCGCTGTTCGTCTGTTTCCATGTATTTAGTTATCTGTTTGGATCCTTACACACATCAAATAGCATATTGGGCAATAATATTACATATATGTTATTTATCAATAAGATAAACCGAACTTTTAGAAAATTTGGCTTCTAGGTACGCTTAATTTCTAAGAATTTATTAATTATAATAATTGGAACTGTAAGATGCTTAACTTTCCTTACTTTATATAATACACTATTTAAAATAGAACATGAAGTAGAGAGAGAGATTAATAGAACTAGTTTGTCATTGAACTTTCAAGTACGTTTCTCAACACTGCTTTGAAAGTCATCAGTTTGCTGCTATCTGGCAACTCTGGCAGCTTGTTTTTCTCAAGTTTAACAAAAATGAATCCGGAATTCAAATTTAGATTGCCACTGTGCCATTCCACGCCCAATCCAAAGCAAACAGTGCGTCGTGAGAGATTCGTACCCATTAGCAGATATGGCTGGTACCGTGTGCTCGTCTATAGCTCCCCCAGCGGCAGTGGCGGCAGATCGATGGAGGAGCTGCTGAATCAGCTTTTTAGCTCGTTTGCGTCTTTGCAAATATCATTGACGCCCTACTATTTGCACCAGGGTGGCGAGCAGGATGATCCGAGAGATGCTTATGCCAATTTCACATTCTACGTTAGGCAGCTTAGTCTGGCTGTGGAGCTGCAAAGTATGGATCTGCCAGGATTCAAGCAGCTGCGCCTGCACGTCAATAATCGAGTGCCCCAAGTGCATATCGATGATGGCTATAAGCAGCGCCTGCGGCGCGCCATACTTGGCCGCTACAAGTCCAAGTGCCTCAACCTGGCCTGCTTCCACTGTGATGTGCAGTGGGAGGATGAGTTCTGCGCCCTGTCGCAGCATATCTGCCTGGCAGCAACCGTAGAGGTGATGGGGCAATGTATGCCGGAGCTACGCTGCCTGGTGCTGGACAGCAACTATATAAAGGACTTGTCGGCCTTTCAAGGTGTCGAGCGTTGGCTGCCACAGCTGGAGTGCATCTCGCTGCTGGACAACGAGCTGATCAATCTGAACTCGCTGCGCGTCTTGGGTCAGCTGCCAATCACACAGCTTACTCTTCGGCGTAATCCAATCCAGTTGAAGCTGCGGGAACTGATGCAGCTATTCCCGCAGTTGCATACGCTGGATGGCAGGCTATTATTGCAGGACCCCGAATTTGTAGCCAAATTGAAGCTACCAATTCTGCCGACTTTTGCACAGTCAACTATTTTAAACAATGGAGAGCCAGTCACTCGGGATGCACTGCCTCTGTCTAAGTCCGTGTTTCTGGTTCAACCGCAGGCACTCAACGATCTGCAGCGTTTTCTAAACCAGTATCTAGAAAAATTTGATGACAACACGGAGCGTTCCTCAGTTGAGAGCTTCTACCTGGAGACGGCCATGGTTTCGCTTAGCACAGCCAATGATGCTTTTGCTGGCTGGTGAGTTGTACTTCAAATCCACTTGAACTTTGTCCCAACTAATTTTACCATTTGTGCAGGCTCGAACCGTACAAGAACTATGATAAGAACTGGCTAACAAAACGTAGACAAAAGGATGAGCTGCCAGCCTCGCGTGACGCCGCTTTGGCCATGTTCTCGTGTTGGCCCAAAACGCAGCATCTGCTGGATACGCTCACTGTGGACCTTACTGTGCTGCATCCGCAGCGGGTGTGCTTCACCATCACTGGCTTCTTTGAGGAGCATGCCGCGGTGTCCCTAGAGCCGCCACTGTTGCGCTATTACATGCGCACCTTCGTGCTGGCTCCCCGACCCCATTCGCCCGGTCCCGACTTTCGCATTGCCAACGAACTCATTTATCTGGCCGCCACCAGTCGGGCTCAGCGCCAGCAGCTGCGGTTAACGGGATTAGCGCCTGCTCCGCTTACCAATAGTGTCCTCTTTCAGAATCTTGTCAAGCGTTATGTACCCAAGGCTACCCCGCCAAGTCCACAGGATCAGCAGCAGCTGCTGGTGTCCCAGTTCGCGCAGCGGACGCTCATGAATCTGCCGTGGAGTCGCAAATGTCTGACTGAATGTGGCTGGGATATCAAAGAGGCCTTGCGATCGTTTGACACACTCTATGGCCAACAGTTGATACCCAAGGAAGCTTTCCTTACAGTGACCGAGTGAAAACTGAATAATCAATTAAAGGAAATGAAATGAAAACGTAGCATTGTATTTCGAACAAGACTTGAACACATGTTAAACATTTAGCACACACATCAACATCTTTCATGAAGTATGACATAAAAAATACAATGTTTTGAAGCCGTTAAAAAACAGTCTTTGTTACCACATATGCAACTCATTTTCAGCCGTTTATAGTTGATATCACAAATACTATATACGGGTATACATTCAATTCCAATACAAAAGTCCACATACTAAATTTCAGAATCTAAGCTTAAATGGTTCCCGAGCTATGATCACAAACAACTTTCAGGTCATCACAGTTCTACAACTCCTTACCAAGAGCCTGCATACTAAATTTAAGAATCTAAGCTTAAATAGTTTCCCTGTTATGACCAACATACATATTTTAAATCATTACAGTGCCACATTACTTGCATCTATGTATATGTATGGATAGCAAGGCTAGATATATCTTGTCAATTTAGATTACTAGGCTAAGAAGCTGGCCAAGGTTTGACAGCTTTGTTTCAGATAGGAGGAAATAGCGCAAATTCAATAAGCTGCACTGATGATGGGAATGTTGATGACAGCGACGTCTCAGTTTGGTTTACAGCGTTGACAGCGTGCGGCATAAACACGGCCAATACCCGGGAGCCAAGGGAACCAAGGCAGCCGGAACGTGGCTGGCTGTGGTAGCCAGGGTAGTTGGCGCTTTGTGTGGGGCTTGTGTGCCGCCAGCGTTAAACCGCAAAATTTAATTCCCTTATCAAAAAGTGACAAGCGTGCGTATTTAATGCAATTTTGCAGCGCATTTAACATGACGTTTCTGGTTGGGAAAAATGGATAGAAAAGCGTAGAAAAGCGATGGAAAGCGGGGTAAAGGTTGGGGCTAGCTGGTCGTCTGGCATTTGCTATTATCTAGCGGAAGTTGTTTACTTGCAGGCTGCTTTTTGTAATCGTGGGGTTGGGGTACTGCAAAAACCTCAATTTGCGTTGCCGCAACTTCCTTTTACGCTAAATTACAATTCCGCTGATTGCATTCCCGGACCCAGACCCCCATAATGCCTGGCTCAACTGAAACTGAGACTGAGACTGGGACTGGGACTGGGCGAATGCTAGTGGTTTGGTCAGGGCTTGGCTCAAAGCGCCGTCAGCTCATTCACATTGCTACGCGTTATTCACACTTTACGCCTAGATTTGAGCTCCATGAATCCTTTAACTGTTTTGCATATTTGTGTGCAACCCCCCGCATCCACACCATTACAGTCTTCAGCTCTGTTGCTGTTGTGTTGTTGTTGTTGTTGCTTTTTTTGTACGATTCGTTTCGTAGTTTGCATTCATTGCGAAAGATAAAAATAATGAACATACCAAAGCAAAAGTCAGCGGAAAAAACAACAAGGAGCAACTCAACAGCAGCAGCAGTCAAAGTCCTGTAACACCCCCCTTACCAACCCACTCCTGAGCTGTCTGTGCGTGCAACGGCGCTCAGGATTCGGATTCAGTGCAGAAACTGCGCCACGTTTTTGTCGGCATAGGATTTATAGTATGTTTCCAGCCCCGACTTCAGATCTATCTCTGTGTATGTGAGTGAGTATGTGTGTGTGTGTGTGTGTGTCTATGTGTGTGAGTGAGTGAGAAATGGGCGTATCTTTTGGTATGGCTGGTACGCCGGGTAATGCATAAGGCAAATTGCTTGTAAGTTCAACTCGTATTTTGCATTGTGTTTCACTTCCGACAGTTAAATTAAAGCCATTGTCTGTTTGCTGCTGCTTTGGGTGTTAGTTTGTGCGCCTAACGTAACAATTGCCAGTCGGACGCGTTTTTTATCTGCAACTAACCGCAACAACAACAACAACAACAGCAATAACAATAACAACAACAACTAGAAACTGAACATTAAAACAGTTGAAATACGACAGCGAAAATAATTTGTTAGCCTAAAAGTGTGCTACAAATCTTTGTGTGGCCTTTTTACCCCGCCACCCCCTCGAAATTGCAGAAACAACCACTATAGCTAAGCTGAATATTTGGTAGCCTAGTGGGTTTTTTGCGGTTTTAATTAGTCAAGCACCCGTCGACACAGCGTAATCGCAATCTGAAGTAGTCCTAAAAGTATCTAGCTATTATTTTGAATGGCCTGAAGTTAATTTCCTGGAGAAAGGACAGGATGACTAAAGCGATGACAACATAATCGTTCACTTATCGAGATTCTTATCAAGTTAACTCTGTGTTCAATGACAGTATCTAAAAGTGGCACTTATAAGCTTAAGTCTTGCAGAACTAAGAGCATTAGGTTTTTCAAAGGAAAGAGAACGGTTTTGAGGGAGAGGATAAACATGGAATTCAAGCGACATCCCTGTTTTTAAGGTTCTTTATTATTTTCAGATCGATCTGTATTTTTAGAACTTATCTTTCTTAAATTCGCGTTCTTTTTCACGTCCGTGTAGTCAAGGCTCTATTTTTAGATTGATCTGTATTTTTAGAAACTCTCTGCGTATTTACCTTTATTTTTCAAATTCACGTTCATACTTTTAAAATTTTTTTTTGGTTATAGTAATAAACCGCCTTAGGAAAGGTATAAATCTATTATTGGTGCTTAAGATTGTTCATTATGTAATATTTAACATAGGGACATGGAGTATTATACTTATATTATTAAAGTGATTATATATTAATAAGATTCCCAATCCGTAAATCTTTTGAATGTATATGTTGTAAAAACTCCTCCCTTTACTTATTTCCCTAGTTTAACTGACTATCTCATGGTTTCCCGATCACTCGTCAATATACATGACCCGCAATTCCTCAAGAAGATCAGCAGAGCTGTTCCGAATTCCGCTTTCGAGTTAATTCCGCAGAATAGTAGAATAACCTTTGGAGCAGGATGAAATTTTTAACATATTAAAAAGTATTTTTGTTATATCTCATTTACCAGACATCATTTTTTCTAAACTCGAAATATAGATTAAGTTTTTCATAAAAAAGAAGAAAAATTTATGGGGAAAAGAGTTAAAATTTTGGTAGATTCAAAAGTTATTCATATTTTTATGAAAATGATAGTAAACTAGAATTTAAAACAGTACTGAAGCCGAAAAGTAACTATTTTACATTTCTAACCAAATAATAAAACTAGATAAAAGTCTGCATGTGAAATTAAAGCAGTTAACATGAATGTTTATTGCTTTTCAAATCAGTTTAATTAGCATTGTTAAGGTTTGATTTCTGTATGTAGGTTTGTCAATTGTCAACTAACCCCACACCCCAGCGACCCCACTCAATGTAAAGGGGAACTGAAAAATTGCATTCATTATGTGGCAGTGGCACAAAAGTTGGCAACGGAAAACGAGGCTAGAGCCTGCGGCGCTTGTTGCCAACGCAGACACCACAATGACACAGAAAGTGTTGAGCTGCAAATGAGGAAACAATGCAACAACGACAACGACAACAACAACAACAACAACAAAAACAATGGAAAAATGCTAAATGGGAAATGGGAAATGCTTGAAGTGCAGGGCATGCGTGGAAAAGCAAACAGTGCAAATGCAAAACGGATGTGTAAATAATTTAGAAGAGTTGCCAACTGACTCACACAGACATAGTACTCATATGTATGTATGTGTGTATCTTTTTAGTTTATGTATCATTAAAAAATACTTACTACAGCGTGAAGCAAGAACAAAATAATGAAAGCCATGCAAAGCGAGGGAAATGTGCCATTTGCCAACTACAAAACAAACACTCAAGAGTTGAGCTCCGCTTTTGTTTTGTTTTGTTCTGTTTCGTTCCATTTTGGTTTCAGTCTCGGAACGTGCCAGAAATGCAATAATTATATGCATACAAAGGCATACACACACACACACACAGACACACACACGTGGCCGGCTTTTTTGACATGCTGCAAATTAAACAGAAACTCACATACACACACACACAAGAAATACACACAGTTACTCACACCCAACGCTTTACTCGAACTAAATTACTTTTTTGCGCCAGCTGCATACAATCAAATGCAACGGGATTAAAAAGCAACCGTGTAACGGTAACCGTTACGGCAACTGGTAACTGTTACTCTCCTGGCTGCTCTGCTCTGCTCTGCGGCTTTGTCACTCCGTGTCAGAGTTGGGCGCGTGCCGTGAGAAAGAACACCCAAGACTCTCAGCTCGTGCGTGTCCTTAAAAAAGAGAAAATTAATATAAAAAAATTCCATATATTTTGCTGTTCCGCGATCTACTTACGATACTACTTCGTAGAAAAATCTATAGCATACTTTCTGGCGCAGGATACCACTGAAAACCCCTACTTTTCTCATGCTTTCATGTAATTCTAAAACAACCCTAATGTTTTACTTCAACTATTTATGAGAAAGTGATTCGAAGATATATTTATAGGTAGCAAGCGGTTCCGAAGTCCTCTTTCGATTTAATTCCACTAAAAGTTGTGTAAACTACTTTCGGAAGCAGGTTTGAAATATAATCCTTAGTTTCCCTGTACTTTCTGGAGGGGAATACAACTGAAAAGCTTTAGTTTTGTTATACTTAAAATTTTAGGCAATTCTAAATTGAATTCTTGTAATATTTATTGGGAATGGATTTGAAAGTGATATAGGAAACAGTTGATCTGTTCTGAATTCCTCTTTCGCACAAATTCCACTGAAAAAAGCTTAGCATACTTTTTGGAGCAAGTTTGAAATATAAACCCAAAAGAATGCATTACCTATTTCAGTGATAATCAATCTTAAGTGAAATTTACAAAATTTATAAATATATAATAAATATAAAAACATATATATTAAAAAATAGATGAAATTCAGAGCAGGCCTGATTATTGCTGACTGAAAATTGTTTGTATTATTACAAAATAATCAAAACTTACAATTATAATTACAGATCTATAGTTATATCGGTATTTTGAGGGAGACATATTAGCAACAAGCTAAATATTTTATTCAGGTTACTAAAACTACCGTAATCGTCTCATATTCATCGAAAGCAACATTCAGTCATCTCTAGTTAGTAAATTCGAGTGCTGTTGTAAACCTGGTAAACCTCTAACAGCATTTGCATAGCTGCTGCTACTAAAACTATGTTAATGTGTGAGACCTATGCTGAATTTAAGCGAATTTAAATACAAGTTCTATACAAGTAACAAGTAACCAGTAACGGTGCCTTGGGGCAACCTCTTAACCGCAGACATTGAGAGTGTCACTGCAGCAGAGGCAGCCCTGTCTCTATAAATCTCTACGGATGTGTCGTTAACTGCCGCCGGCTAACGGGTTTTTATGCCAGCCACGACAAGGACAAGCAAGGCACAGGATCCCACAATAGTCAGCCAGGCACAACCCACTCTCACACACAGACACCGTGCCAGATATCGGCTCAATTTGCACGCTTCGTTATTCAATTAGACACTTCGCAGGAACACACACACTCACTCACACAGACAACCAGCCGACATCATTTTGATTGATGGCACAATAATGACGGTGATTTATCATATTTGCATGCTAATATTTTGCTAGGAACGCGGATTGCACTTTAAAATTTCATATGCATGTAATTGACGAGATTTTCCAATTTTCACTATCATTAAGTGAGTTATATTTCATTTCATTTATGAATAATGAAAAGTTTATATATTTTACATTTACTTTGAAGCCTATTTATATTCAGACATATGCTTTAGTATAAAATTATATTCAATAAAATATGAAACTAATTTCAACTCGCACAATTATTTTGAAGCAATTTTAAACATGCTATTGTTTAAAAGTATATTGAATAAAATATAAGACTAATTTAAACTCAACTAAAAGCGTTCATTATTAAGTTTCAAAACAATAGAATAATAATATAAATCGTATAGTAGTTTAGTTTTGGGACGATCATTTCTATAGCAGCTATAACATATTTGACTTTGAATATGACCAAAGTTTGTTGAACTTTTAGAAAAGTGTTCCCTTGGTTTGCTTTTAATATATGTATAACCAAATTTTCTTCATAAAAATCAAATTTTGAACAATGACAGTTAAGTGATATAGTCTTTAAAGCTAGCCAGTTCCGATATATATATATACTATCTGCAGAAAAAAGCAGTCTATGTACCAAGTTCGATCAATATAGCTTCAAAATAAAAGACAGATAATGGCTTTATTAACTTTAGCTCTTCAATCTAATACAAAATGATATAAGCTTATGCTTTATGGGCTGACAACATTGTAAGATACCCTGTGCAAGGCTATCAGTATGGTATACAACACTATCCATATGGAAAGTTAGCATATATGTATTCACTTATAGCGCTAATTGGTCGCTTCTTCAACTGGCAAAGCATTGTCGCGTTGACAACGAGACAGAAACTGACCACGTGGCTTGGCTTTGCTTGTTGGTTGTTGGCTGCCTTGGCGTATACGCAATATTTGCTTTGTACCAGCACTTTTAACTGCACACATTTTTTTGTTGTATGTATGTATGTGTGTGTGGCTCTCTGGGCTGACTGTGAGTCTATGAAATCCGGCTTAAGCTCCATGCTACCTGTGATATGTATGAAATTTTTGCTGCCATTCAACAACAACACACAATGCAACATGCGAGTACAAATAAAACAAACAAGCATGCGCTTGACGAGCAAGCTCGACTAAAGGATGTCCTGTAGTTAGTATTGGAAGTAGACAAGCAGTTAAGCGGCAGTGCAAGCAAGCACAGCATTTCAAATGACGACTATCTGCTCTGCAGAACGTAGATTGATTTATTAAATAACTTCGGTATTTATTATTCGATCAGCTTGAAATTTGTATAGTAGATTAAGTTCGACCTACAATCAAAGCTCCATTATGAAAATTGTCATTATAAATAGTTTTTAATTGATTTGTGGGGTCTGTGAGAAGGTAACTGAAATTATAAATAGATACTAGTCTGCATCTACCGAAAATTTCATTCCAAATTTGGTATCTCTAGCTTCTATAGTTTTCGAGATCCTTGCAGATGGCCAGAATGACAAGTACCGACTGGATCGCCTTGACTGTTGACGCTCATCTAGAGTATATATACTTTATAGAGTCAAAGATGCCTGTCCCTATCTGTTACATACAGTTGCACAAATCTAGCATACCCTTTTTAACCATTTTTGAATGGTTCTGGGCATAACAAATATAAAAAGAAAAGTGGGTCGCTTTCTCGCACGCATTGGAAGAAACTCGGAGAACTGGGAAACTGGGAAGCTTCAGCTGGCGCTTGTGGCTTTGCCGACGGCTTGTGCCGCTGGTAAACACTCAAATCCAATTAAATTTAATACGACTTACTTGGCTTTGTTGTGTGCGGAGTGTGTGAGTGTGTGTTTTGTCGTGTGTGTTCAGTTTGTTTGGCATTTGCTTTGGTCCTTCTCTGATTCTCTGATTCCCTGGTTTTTATTTTGTTTGTTTTCATTTTTCAGCATTGTTTTTTCTCGTTTTTTTTTATTTGTAATGTTATTACTGCAGCAGTGGCAGCCGCTTTTGTTCGGTTTACCTGCAATCCACGGGCTTGGCTTAATTAAAGCTTAATTTCTCAAATAACATTTGCCGCTACAAATGAGCTCAAACAAGCTAATTGAGTTTTGTGTGTGTGTGTGCGAGTGTGTTGAGCCCTCTGTCAGTGTTTGCTGATCAATAAATCCAAATGGTTACGTTCTGCAATTAAAATGTAACTATATCTTATGTCTCTCAGACTGCTGAGTATTTAATTTATGCGAGGATTTCCGCAGAGAACTAGGATATCTTGAGCATGTGTTTGTGTTTCAATGTTTGCCAGGATTGCTGCATGTTTTAACAGTCTTACATATGCATTGGCATTAGATTTATGCAGCAGGCGCAGCAGGGAGTCTGAATATGTGTCATATGCAAAGCAAAAGCAGTCTCTAAAAATATTTCATTGCTAGCTACAAACGAGCTCCACTTTCCCCCCTTAGGATTCAAAGTATAACCAAATATCACACACAGAACACAGGCCTGGCAAAGCAAAAGATGGAAATATACTTGCAGTCCAAACAAATTGAGAAAATGCCATGCAAACAGAACCAGACAGAACTTAACATTTCTAGAACGCCCTTCTCTGCGATTCTCAAGAATTCAAGGGAGTGCTGACAAATTATCAGCACATTAACAGTGGTTTGCGTTTTAACAGTGTGTCAACATCATGTAAACAGTATGGTAACAGTATGTTAACAGTAAGTTAACAGTGTGTTAACAGCATGTTAACAGTATGTCAACATTATGTTAACAGTATGTTAACAGTATATTTTCAGCGTGTTACCAGCATGTTAATAGTGTGATAGCGCCATGTTAACAGAATGTCAACTTACTGTTAACAGTAGCTTAACAGAATGTTTACATAACGTTAACACCACTTCAAAATGTTAACAGCATGTTAGCAGTAGGCCAATAACATATATACAGCAAGTGAGTATAATGTTAATAGCTTATGAATATCATAAAGGAGTTTCAGCTTATTTTTATTTAATTATTATGTTTATTTAATTATTAAAGCACTGCAAAGGTACTCCTTATATATTTTCGTGAAATTAAATCGAAAGTGGAATTCAGAACAGGCCTGATTCAGACTTTAAGTGTCATAAATATGTTGCCAATTTCAGTTTTTGGCCAAAATCAAGGGCAAGTATGTACCATAAATAATCGCATGTAAATTGAATATACAATATTCCAGCTGCAGAGCAACCAAATGTTGTAAGCTGGCAATTAAGAAAATTGGCCAGAGGCAGCGCTTGTTTTAATTAGCCAATTGCTGGCCTTAACACCTAACAACAAATAGTCGAACGTAATAGATTGTAAATATTTGAGACGTAGCACACTCCGCTTTTAACCCCCATCAAAGTGGCGCTATTGTTGTGGCCTTAATCCAACAACAACAGCCACAACAACAACCACAACAACTCCACTCAATTTACAACTTTGGCTGGCGGTGAGTCGTCAAGTTCAAGCCATGGAAAGCTGGCAGTCATCGCCCCCTCAACCCGTACACCCCTTTTTGGTGTGGAAGAGGGGGTTCTTCTTCAATTACTGTTTTGCACGATTTGATTTTACATTTAACGATTTTTCGCACTTAATTAGAAGCGAGTGTCGATGTCAGTGGCAGCTCTGCTCTGCCATGATTTGATTAAATGTGAAGATGAATTTTAATTAAAATCTTTGCGCTACGGCAACTTCCAAGTATAACCCCGTCCTCACACCCAAACCCCCCTCCCCTAACTCTTGGCCCGCTATTGTGGGCACATTTTTGACACTCGACTTGCTGGCCAAAAGAGGGGGGTCGCGTAAGTTGGGTCGTTAATAGAGCAATAAAGCCGCAAGTTCATGGCAAGGATGGCAGGTCCTTTTGTGGGCATAATTTATGCAAAATGAAAATTAAAGACCGATGTCGAAAAACTTTTCGAAATGTTTGCGAATATTTATGTAAATGACTGTGTCTAATGAATTTTCGAAACTACTTTTGAGTAATTTGCCATACTCCGGCTAGAGCTATCAATTTCAATTAAAGTTAAGGACTTTAAGGCAGCCATCAAATGCTTAGCAAATAATTTTGCATAATTTACAGTAAAATAGCAAACAATGCCGTTTTATCTTTTGTCAATGCAAATACAGAGAGCGGAACAACTTTTACCAAAGTTTTTCAAACACAAAAACCAAAAAGAAAATGCCTAAATAAAAAGTCGAGCATACAAAAACACTGCCACACTCCAATGTAAACGCACAAACACACACACACTCCACACACACTCACTTCCTGGCAGTCACGTGTAGCACACAATGCTGTAGACGAGATTGACTGTGATTGACTATAAGATATCCTGCATAAGACATAATTAGACCTGTTTTCATATAACGCCGATAAATCATTCGCAATTGCAATTTTTAGCTGTTCTGTATTCCGCAAAATGATTGAATATTCAGTTTAAAAAGTTTAGCCATTAAAATAGAGAAAATACATTATTAAGTGTCCGAAAAATATAAACAATTGCTATCTCATTCAAATACACGAAGACAAAATGGACAACGTTTTGCAATAAAAAGTGCTCGGAAAAAGGAAAAGGCATTATTAAAATTCATTCTACTTAAGACTAAGGAATAGATTGTATATTCTTCTATTCTCTAACCTTTTTAATCTGATTAATCTTGTTTTTCCATAATATCGGCTAGTTTCATTATTTACAAGTCAAGCCAAATATTTATCTAAAATATTATTTTAAATATCTTAATTTTACTTTAAGCTAAGAAATAGATTGTATATTCTTCTTTTCTCTAACCTTTTTAACCTGATTAATCTTGTTTTTCTATAGTATCGGCTAGTTTCATAATTTACAAGTCAAGCCAAATATTTATCTAAAATATTATTTCAAATATCTTAATTCTACTTTAAGCTAAGGAATATATTATATATTCTTCCTTTCTCTAACCTTTTTAATCTGATTAATCTTGTTTTTCTATAGTATCGGCTAGTTTCATAATTTACAAGTCAAGCCAAATATTTATCTAAAATATTATTTCAAATATCTTAATTCTACTTTAAGCTAAGGAATATATTATATATTCTTCCTTTCTCTAACCTTTTTAATCTGATTAATCTTGTTTTTCTATAGTATCGGCTAGTTTCATTATTAACAACTCAAGCCAAATATTTATCTAAAATATTATTTAATATATCTTAATTCTACTTTAAGCTAAGGTGAAGATTGTATATTCTTCTTTTCTCTAACCTTTTTAACCTGGTTAATCTTATGTGTTTCCACAGTTTTAGCTAGTTTCATTATTTACATGTCAAGCCCAATATTTATCTAAAAAAAATGCTAAAAAATATCTTAATCCTGGTCTTCTGCATCCACATATTTAAAACAAGCTGAGCATACCTGCCTGCTTTGTAGGGCATCAAAACTTTTCCGCATTGTGGCTTAAATGGGGCAAGTTGGGAGGGGGCTGGCATTGCCTGTCGCGTCCAATGGGCCATTCAAAATTACGATCCAACAGTTTCCGCAGTGTTTTTTGTCATTTCCATGCGCTCATTGTCAGTTTTAAGTAAGCAACTTTTTCTCTATTATTGTTGTTGCTGCTGTTTGTCGAGTTGTCGTTGTTGTTGTTGCATTTGTTTGTGCAGCAGCCGCCAAAAGTTGTTGACCAAAACTGCCTACAAATGCAGACAAATATGGAAAAACTCATGGAATGCAATAAATTTTCAAATATAGTATTTTGTGTGCGCGGCAGAACGCTCAATTTTTTCAGTTTTTTATTTTAATGTGTACTCTTTGATAGGATAAACATTCTTTGCCATCAAATTTGCAACATACTCTATAGAAAACATTTATTGTTTAATTAAATAGTGATTCAATTGAATACAATATAAACTACAACAAATTCTATTTATTCTGCCAAGAGTCTTCAATATTTTAGATCTTTCTTTTGTTACTTTCGTAAACGTTTTACTGGCAGCACAGCTCGGTCATAAAATTGGAAACCAAGTTTATTTACATAGGTTTTTTTCGAGATCTATAACTATCAGCAAGAAAGTCATTCTTTCTATATAGTTCTTCTCTAAATTAGCGCAAATGGGATTATTCTTGTATAGGAGAGAGTTATTTGTAATCCTGATAAAGGGTATAATAGGTTTGGCAATACTATAAATATCTGCATTTCTGTATGTGTTTCACGTATGCGAACTTTCATTGTTTTGAATGGCAGAGTTTTGGCCTGGTGCAGTGCAGAACAAGTCAAACCGACCAAACTGATAAACCTTCATTCTGAAAACAATCAAACTGAAACTGACTAAAGCCAAAGACATTATAAATCAAATTGTTATTGCGCAAGTCGAGTGACAAATTTACGAGCAACTCACATAGAAATGGGCAGCGATAATAATAGAAGACAGTCGCAGTCAAGACTCGTGATTTTCAAAGTATGAGATCTAATCAGAATTGCACAAAATATTTCTTAAATAAATATATACTATATCTATTTACAAATGCCTTATTTGTTTGTAATTTTCTATAGTAATATACTTTAATGATGGGTTTGTAAAAAATGGGGTAATGAACGCTTTCTAAGTCGTTATATATTACTGGCTAATATGGCAAGGAAAATTAGAGGAATGAGGCTCAAAGGGAGACTAAATCCCTGCGATCTTAAGAGTGCCAGTTTTAAAGATTGTTTTCTTTTCTTGTACTCAGTTGTATGTACTAATCTTTTGTGCATTTACTTAAACTATAAGTCATGTATCTTTCCTTTAGTAATGCTTGGTAATTTTTAAATTGACTGATTCAAGTCTACGATAATCAATAGAATGACAAGTAAAGTAGAATTGTATTATTTAAATTTTCTTGTTCTAAGCAACTTAAGTAATTATTTTCAATTTAAACGCTCATTTCACAAAATAGATTACAAGTTTTGTAAGGCAGCTAAAAACTTACCTATCTTATCCCACAGAAAGTGCAGCTGTACTACAGTCTCGGATACCCTGTACTCATTAAATGGGTAAAAGAGGTATATTAAAGTTATACGCATAAATGTAGTTGAACAATTGAAGACAGTAAAGTATGTCGGATATACCCAGCAACGTATAGCTTTAGACATATTCCCACGACCTCTAATACTCATAACTTCTAGGGAAAGGAAGAAGCAGTAGAGAAGAGGTATATAATAAGCAAATACTGGGTATTACTTAGTTGAGCACACTCACTTCACCTGATTCATTTGTAGCTCACCTGCGTAATAGTATGTCTAAGTAGCGAAGAACAAACACATCATGCCAAAATGGTTTCTTTAAAATGTATAAAATATTGATTGTCATTTATCATTGAAATCGTATGTATTATAAATTTGGAGAGATTTAACAATGAATTTAGTCAAGCTGTTGACATACACACTAACAAAACAAAGCGGTCTTACTGATAAGACTGATAACATTTCTTACTGATCGCATTTTATCAATCCGCCAAGACGTCGGCCCGGCATTGCGCATACGTCAAGTGGTGCACAGTGGGAGTGTGGACTGCGGAGTGTGGTGCTTAGTATATAAAGGTGGCAACTGTTGGCATTACAATTTAATAGACGCTTTGAGCCAGAACGGAACAGAGCCAAATACAAAATGTTGCTTAAAGCTAGCCTGTTGCTGCTGCTTTGCGGCGTCGTTGCGCTCTCTGCCCAGAGCTACGATGGGTGAGTAGAAATCTGGGGGAGTCATTAGCTCACTTCTGAATCAGCTAATGGCCACATTTGCAGCTATAAGATCTATGACGTCAATGCGCATAATAACTTTGAGAAGCTGCTGATGCTGCGCTTGTCCAACAATGCGGACTATGATTTCTTTGATATGCCACGTGCGCTGGATGCTGCCACACGTGTGATGGTACAGCCCAAGGATCAGGCGGACTTTGAGGAGCTGCTGCAGAGATTTGCTGTGGATTATGTGGTGGTCGATGAGAACTTTGGCGCCACACTGCAACACCAGCAGTTGGAGCACCAGAGCCAGCGTCTGGTGGCGCAGCGCGATGCCACACGCGGCATTAGCTTCAAGGACTTCAATCGTCATGCCGAGATCAATGCCTATCTGGATGAGCTGGCTAAGGCTTATCCCAGCCGTGTGAAGGTGCGCACTGCTGGCAAATCATTTGAGGGACGCGCTCTGAAAACGATTACCATTAGCAATGGCGATGGCAAGTCTGGCAAGAATGTCATCTTTTTGGATGCGGGCATTCATGCCCGTGAATGGATTGCACCTGCGGGAGCCCTTTATGTCATTCATCAGCTGGTGGAGAACTTTCTGGTCAACAAGGATCTGCTGAAGAACTACGACTGGGTCATTTTGCCTGTGGTGAATCCTGATGGCTATGAGTACACTCACACCACATCGCGCATGTGGCGCAAGACACGCAAGCCATCTGGTGGCTCCTGCGTTGGCACCGATGGCAATCGCAACTTCGACTTCCACTGGGGTGAGGTTGGCGCTTCCAGCTTCTCCTGCGCGGATACCTTCATGGGCGTAACTGCCTTCTCGGAGCCCGAAACAATTGTTGTGCGCGATTTGCTTAAGGAGTTGTCGGGACGCGGCAAGTTCTACCTGACGCTGCACTCATATGGCAACTACCTGCTCTATCCATGGGGCTGGACCTCGTGAGTAAACCATGTGGTGAATCATTCGTCAATTTTAACCAACTTCATGCATTTTAGCGCTCTGCCCAGCGACTGGCGTGCTAATGACGAGGTGGCCCAAGCAGGCGCCGCTGCCATTGCCAAGGCCACGGGCACCAAGTACACTGTTGGCAGCTCCACCAATGTGTTGTATGCCGCCGCCGGTGGCAGCGATGATTATGCATTTGGCGTGGCCAAGTTCCCCGTCTCCATTACCATGGAACTGCCAGCTGGCGGTTCTGGTTTCAATCCCTCACCAGCTCAAATCGAGCCTTTTGTCTCTGAGACCTGGATTGGCATTAGTGCCATGGCCCAGAAGGTCATTGATAAGTACTAACAGCATTAAGCAATGGCAATAAAACAACGATATTTTATACATACTATGTTAAAATACTTGTCTGGCGTTCCAATTCCTTCCCAGTCAAGTGCGATAAGTGCCTCCCCATGGCGCTCATATCACTTAGAGTATGGCTATAACCATGACCTGCTGGGCACTCTATATACTTGAAGTTATCGCTAGACTTATATAATAACACAGTGGCATTAGTTCAAGTGGCTACACCATGAAGATATGCTCTTTGAATTTTGATATAAATTGCCGAGAGCTAACAGGTATTTCTCTATATAGAAACCACATAAGATTATCTAAGGAAACTCCTGAAAAATACTAGCTTTCTTATTTCATCTGAAATGGCAAATATATTCTTTAATTACAGGTTAATGAAGTAAAACTGTTCCCACTGCGAGACAATCTTGCTATGTAAGGAAGGCTTCTTATAAAGGTTTCGTATAGTAGGAAAATTTATATTAGAATTATTACTTTAAGGACTGAAAAGTCGAACCACATCATCTCATAGACTGTTCCTGCAAAATGATCTTGCCAGCAAGCTAGTTTCCAACAACTTTTCCTAAAAAGAATAGATTACTTATCTCATATGAAATATCACAGATATATATATATAGATATATATATTTTTTTTTGTAATTAATCGCAGATCAGTTAAGTAAAATTATTAGCGCTACGAGACAGTCGAACCAAAGATGTATTTATTTTTATAATTATAAGGTCTTTAGTCGAACTGTGTAAGGAAGGATTTCCGATACAGTTGGGAAATTTATACAAGGGTAACTGCCAAACAATTTTATTAGCAAGCTTTTAAGATAATTCCAGAATCGAACCTAATCAAATTAAGAACAGATAGCTTGAAATCTAATAATGATTTGTATAATCATTTTTTGTAAGATATTCCCATTTCAAAATTTATTTTCTATTTATAAACAAATATAATATTTTGGTTATAGAAAAGCATAGCTTAGATAATTCTATTTGAGCGGATACTTTTCAGTGACCTTGCGAGCCATGGCCCTAATGCCCACCCATGTCTCCTTAACCAGCCTGTCAATGTCCTTGGCAGGTGGATCGAAGCCCTGGTCTCCACCCTCTGGCAGTTCCATCGTGAATGATATGGGAAAACCAGCATTAAAGGCATAATCATCGCTAGCGCCAGCCGCTGCATACAACAATGTTGTGGAGCAGCCCACCTCATACTTGGTGCCAGTGGCCGCTTTTATGGCATCAGCGCCCGCGCGTCCAACCTCATCCAGATCCCGCCAAGTGTCTGGCAATTCGCTGCAATAATATATAAGACAAATTAATATGGCCAACAACTGAAAGATAGCTGGTCACCCACTCGATATAGCCCCAAGGATACAGCACATAGTTGCCATAGGAGTGCACTGTCAGATACATTTTGCCACGATCTGCCAGACTGTGTATGAGATCACGCACCACTATTGCCTCCGGTTCGGAGAAGGCCTTGGGTCCAGCATATGTATTCGAGCAGGGATCAGATGAAGCGCCAGTTTCATTCCAATGGAAATCAAAATTGCGATTAGGATCAATGCCAATGCAGTCCGCGCTGCTTGGCTGGCGAGTCTTGCGCCACACCCTCGTGTCCGCCGACTGTTGGGTGTACTCATAACCATCTGCATTGACCACGGGCAGAATGACCCAGTCGTAGTCCAACAATAGCTCGGCATTTGCCTCATAGTTGTTCACCAGCTCACCAATGGCATAAACCACTGCAGCCGGTGAGATCCATTCACGGGCATGGAAACCACCATCCATAAGTATGACATTCTTATTGGCACGTCCATCCCCATTGGTTATCCTGATCGTCTTCAGCCAACGTCCCTCGTAGCTTTTGCCCACTGTTTTGATAAACACACGGCTGGGATACTCCTTGGCCAGCTGCTCAATGTACTGGTTGATCTCTCCGTGTGTGTAGTAGCGTTCCGTGCCCAGACGTCCTTTATAGGGATGCCACTTTCGCAACCTGCGATTCGCTTCGAATTGGCGGCGCAGCGTTAGACCCACGTCATTATTAAGTAACTTATAGCTTAAGGTGTGCTCATCCAATAATTCAATGAAGTCTGGCTGCGCGACAGGATGCACCATGATTTGAGCGGATGCTTCATTGCTTTTGAACAGCTCATAGTATGACTCATTCTTGACTAGCTCAGACAAGACCAAGTCAACGCCGGCAGAGCGGCTCTTTTTGGCCAGCTCATAGATCTTAAAGCTGTCATATAATTGCCAGCAAAATTAGTTAAAAACTTTAGAAACTTTCTGCCACACTCACCCATCATAAACGCTTCCCTTTGCTTGAGACTGCGTTATATAGAGGCTGCACAAGACGAACCAGAAGATTTTCATCTTTACACGTTGCAAACTGAAATAAAACTAACGTTCTATCGAAATTCTCAAGTTCTAATCAGGATCGTTATCAAAACTACGTAGCGTCAAAGCTACTCACCCACTTAAAGTAATCAGCAAATTGGTTGTAAAATCAAAAAAATCGTCGAAACGCGTAGATAGCTAACTCTAAAATGTATTTAAAGCTGATAGGTTCAGTTTTATCAAAATTTCTGTGAAATTCTCATTGCGCACTTTAAGATAATCGAAAACAATAGACCATATACTATGTAGCAAGAAAGTTAACTTTTAGTTTTCAATAAAGCTCTCTCGCCCTCATTAAATAATAAAAAGAAACAATTATTTCAACAATACGTGAAACTCTTAAGGCGTTTACTTAAGAGTATTGTATTTAATGAAAACAAAAGTACACCTTCAATTTTCAATACTTTTCGATAAGCTTTTCAGCCATGGCACGAATACCAATCCAGGTTTCTGTTACGAACTCATCGATTTTGCTGGCTGGTGGATCAAAGCCAGTTACACCACCTCCAGTTAGTTCCATGGTAATCGATATGTTGAAGCCGGCATAGAAACCGTAGTCATCGCTGGCGCCAGCAGCTATGTACAAAACATTGGTGGAACTGCCCACCTCATACTCCGTGCCAGTGGCCTCCTTAATGGCATCGCCGGCAGCACGTGCCACTTCATCAAGATCCTCCCAGGTGTCTGGCAAATCGCTGCAGCATAGGTCAACTAAGTAAAGTCAACAATTAATCAATATTCATCCACTCACCTGGTCCAGCCCCATGGGTAGAGCAAGTAATTGCCAAAGGAGTGTATGGTCAGATACATAATGCCACGATCCGACAGCGAATGCATCAGATCACGCACCACAATGGTCTCTGGTTCCGAGAAAGGTTTTGGGCCAGCGAATGTATCCATGCAGGGATTTGATGAGGCGCCTTCCTCATTCCAATGAAAACCAAAATTGCGATTAGGATCAGCGCCCATACAGGTACGGCCGAGATATGTATAGGGTTGACGAGTCTTGCGGAATACACGCGCATAGGTGCCTGTCTGGGTATGCTCATAGCCATCTGGATTAACCACTGGCAAAATGACCCAGTCATAATCCTTCAGCAGATACGCATACTGATCGAAATGCTCTACCAGCTGATCAATGACATACAGCACAGCCGCCGGAGAGATCCATTCACGAGCATGGAAGCCACCGTCCATGAAGTTCACCTTCTTGTTGGCACGTCCATCGCCATTGGTAATGGTAATGGTTTTCAGCTCACGCTTCTCATATGACCAGCCCACAGTCTTAACACGTACACGGGATGGATAACGAGCGGCCAAATCATCGATGTAGGTGTTGATCTCCTTGTGGGTGTAGTAGCGTTCCGTGCTCAGGCGACCCTTGCCGGAAATGGGCGAAAGGCGACGCTGCATTTGACGTTGGGCAAATTCCTCAGCAATGGTGGCGCCCAGATTGGCATTGATCACCTTATTTAGAATTTGCTGATCCTTCAGCAATGCTTCAAAGCTGTTCAGCTGCTCGGGGCTGACGATCAGCCTGGCAGGATGTCCCTGCAATCGACTCAAGCTAAGGAAGTCGTAGCCTTGCTGGCTAAGCTTATGCAGTAGTTCTCCCTGAGCAGCATTGGTTGGTGTAACCTCATAGATGCGGTAGCTGCAATTAACATTTCCTCAAGGATATTGGACTTCCGTAAACACTCTGTGACTTACCCATCATAGTCAAGTTTGGCGGCTACCAAAGCCAAACCCAGGAGCAGTGTCAACAAGCCGTAACGCGACATGCCGTACTATAGACACGCGTGCCACAAATCAGCTACTTAAATAGCAATACAATCAGCTGGATTAACCGTCTAATCATATCTAATCTTAAAGCCGACTAGATCAATAAATTGTAAACTACGTATAATCTTATGCAACTACAAAATCAAAGTAGTTGAACATTAATCCGTATATATTTTTTATTGCGGTTGGTAACGTCTTATCACCTCCACGGCCATGGCCCTTACACCCACCCAGCTTTCAGTAACGAAACCTTCGATGTGCGAAACCCAGGGATCAAAGCCGAGGAAACCACCGGCTGGTAACTCCATGGTTATGGCCACAGTTGCATTGGCAACACCCACCGCATAGTCCGTGGAATCTCCGGAGGTAGGGTACATCAAATGATAACCACTGCCGTAACTATAAATGCCATTGGTGGAAAAAACAATCGCCATCGCACCCGCTTCCGCCACTTCCATCATATCATTATAGTTTGCTGGGAAATCGCTGTAATAGAAAGAATTAGTATAAGCATTCTATTCAGAGGGTTATTCAGAGTAATTCAGGAAGTATTTGGATAACAATCTTTTAAATGGATCAATACCTTAACCTACTTTGGTTGATCTTACCTAGAGTGACCCCACGGCAAAAGAAAAAAGTTTCCATAGGAGTGTAAAGATAAATAGAAGGTCAAGCGGTCGCTGTAGTGCAACAATACATCTCGTACCACCTTTGACTCTGGCTGATCAAAGGCATATTCGCCGCGATAAATCTCCTCAGAGGGATCTGCCGAGGAGCCGTCGTTGTGACCCCACTCATAGCCAAAATTGCGATTAAGATCGGTGCCGATATGTTCGGGATCGCTAGTGGGTTTGCGTGTCTTGCGCCAAAAGCGTTCATCCGTATGGGTATACTCATAACCATCCGCATTGACAACGGGCATAATAACCCAGTCATAATCCTTGAGAAGCTCCTCGTTCTCCGCATAGTTGTCTAGCAGCTGCTGAATGATGTACAATGCGAATGAAGGTGCTATCCATTCCCGTGCGTGCATTGCAGCATCGATAAAGATCACCGGCTTATTCGGTCGTCCATCCCCATTGGTGATGGTCAGCAGCTTCAAAGCACGCCGTTCATAGCTCCAGCCAAACTGTTTTACCAACGCGCGTTGAGGATATCGTTGAGGCAGGCTGTCCAGATACTCGTTGATCTCCGCGTGTGTGTAGAAGCCACCTAGGACATCGATCAGGGGCAACTGAAAGCGCGACTTGCTGCGCTGGTTCTCCGCGCGCTGCGCCTTTACCAATGTGGATAGATCATCCAAGAGCAGCTGATGCTCTATATGATTTGCCTTCAGTAATGTCAACAAACTGTCAACTTGTGTGGGCCCCACAAGCACTCTTAATCCACTATCGCTGTAACTGCGACGTGAGCCAAGGAAATCCCACTGGGGCTTCTCCCTGGCCAACTGTCTCAACAGTCGTTGTTGAGTGTCATCGCGTGGTTGCAGCTCAAAGACCTTATAATCCTTGTAATCCTGCCAGGCCAACAGGCAGGCGAACTGCAGTAGCAGCAGCAGCCCCACGAAAGTTAACGTTGTCATCCTCTCCAAAGTTCCAATAAGAATATGCCCCAAATTTCGATATATACCTCGAACTGCGAAATACTTATCAGTTAATTAGACCTACTGCCGATTATATACGAAAAGGTTACAATACCAATAAGTCCATATATCGTTTATATGCTTCTGTTATTGACATACACATAAATCCATAATCGAATTCAGGGATGGCATTTGCAACTTTAAAATGAACCAGTTTAGATAATTCCGATACAAGGGACTTTTATAAAGCAACTTAGCTTGCAATATACTCTATTCGCTGTAAAAAAATACCATCATTTAACAAATTTATCAAGTTAATATATTATTCTTCCAGCTTCCATAACTATATCAAAATGTAACCAACTTCCATTCAGATAATTTGATAGAATTGAAAAGTTCATGTTGTACTTGTTTTTATCTCATTTTCGCTCTTTAATGCTTAACAACGACAACATTAATTAGTTAAATTAACAAATATAAATTCAATTGTTTAAATGCTAAATTTGCCAGTGCGAGCACAGACCGCACTATTTAATATAGACTAACGTGCCGGATGAACTCAATAAAGCCGGCGAATGTCTCCTTGCAGACGTGAATAATATCATGCGAGGCCACGTGGAATTCCTCACCGGGCAGCTCAAGCGTGTAGGACAAGGGTATACCCAGGTTGCCGTAGGCAAAGTCATCCAGACTGCCAGAAGCCTCGTACAGAATCGAGGCTGAGGTTCCAATGGTGTATCGTGTGCCGCGATATTTGCCGATTTGGTTGGCGGCCCGCAGCGCCACGGAGCGCAAAGTGCCGACAGTGGGTGGGACAGTGTTTCTGGGTGAGAAATTTAAATGGAATATACAGTGGCAGAAAATATTCGGTTTTAATTGCTTTTAGCAATTAATTGAAAAAGTAAATTGAATTTCTTTTCGGATTTCGGGGTTTCAGGGGCCAGAGCCGCTCAGCAGCCGCCGGTCCAAAAACAGCCCATACATACCTCGCATAGCCATAGGGATAAAAAATGAATTTGCCGAATGAGTGCACATCCAGGCTGAGTTTCACACGATGACGATTGAATTCCAAATAGCGCACCACGGCCGATGTTTCCGGTTCCGAATTTGGCGACGTGCCCGAATATACCTCCGAGCAGAGCTGTAAGCGATTGAAAATCGGGTTATCATAATGAAGGTCAAAGTCAAATTTACGAGTTATGGCAACAGGTTGTGCTTACATTCTGACTGGCGCCCTGATAGTTCCAGTGATTGCCAAAGTTACGATTGATGTCCACGCCAGTGCAGGATTGTCCGCCATAACGATGACGATTCTTGCGCCAGAAGCGATCCTGAAATTAGAAGAAATACATTAGAAATCAGTCATTGAACAAGCTAAGTACAACACTAAAATTATCATCTATCTATTGATCTAACTATTATGACTCCAAGCTCTACTTACCGTCGTGTGCGTGTACTCATAGCCATCAGGATTCACGAGCGGCACAAGGAACACCTCGACATCGCTCAGGACACGTTGGAAGGCGCGCAGATTGCTGAGCAGCTCATAGGCCAGATACAGCACCGTCTGGGTGGTAATCCACTCCCTGCCGTGAGTTCCTGCCTGAATGTAGGCCACCCTGCGTGGGCGAGTTCGCGTATTCAGCGATATTGAAAGTCCAGCAATGTGGCGACCCTCGTTGGAGCGTCCCAGGGATTCATAGCGACAGAACTGTGGATAACGCGCCGCCAGTCCACTCATGAAGTTTAGTATCTCATGATAGCGGGGATAATGCGAGAAGAAGCCGCGTGCCTGACGACGCTGGCGATTATGTGGACGCTCTGAATCACAATCTCCCGCCTGACACTCCTCGACTCCATCCTCATCAGCATACGTGCTGTTGCCCTCCAGCGCTGCCATCAGCTCCATTAGCGGCTGTGTCTTATATTCAACGCCCAACTGGGACAGTCGCGACTCAAACTGTGGCTTCTGCTGTGGACCCACCGTCAGCACGGACATGTTCCGGGTCAGTAGCCAAAAGTCTATGCCGGCATCGTTGGTCTGTAAATCGACCATATAGCGGAAGGCATCCTCATCGCCATGTTGCACCGTGTACTTGGTGTAGCTGAAGGAAGTTCAAGTTGGGAAGTTATTATTAAATTGGGCTCAATTTTCAGAAAATATGTTGTCCTTAAAAGGGTTCAATGTGCGCTTAAAACATGTCAAATTATTTATTTTATTTTTTTTTATATTATGCTAACTTATAGTTAAAACCAGGCATGTCAAAATAATAGAGATTGAATATCATTTAATGTATAATTTATTATCACTTTTTTACCATTAACTTTTGTTGTGTCTAAATCATAGTAGTTGAAATATGCGGATCTTAACCCGCCAGCCAGTAATCCCTATTACATACAATTGTTGGCTGCTAATTGGAAATATAATGGATATCCAATTAAAAATGTTGAGAAAAACCCAGTGTAATGTGATTGCTCCCACCACATGTATTGAGCTAATTGGACAACAAAATTAATTTTGTGGCGCCCCAAAAATGAGTTGTTGATTCACAAATTGAATGCAGAACGCCTCGTTCTCGTTGTCGTCGCCTGGCCAATTGGCGTTTTGCCACCTCATATGAATTTGTGGCCAATTTATCATTTCACAAAATTCCACAACGGCACCGACAAGAAAGATGAAGCAACAAGCTGCTGCTCGGCTACAAAATATTGAAAATCTATGCATATTCATCTTGTGATGAGCTGCAGCGGTATGTCGGGGGCGGGGTAAGGTAGTATATAGCTAGCAAAACAGAAGACAAAGACGAGGCTAATCACGTGTGGCAGACGGCGACATACAATGATATATAATTTAATTAAACACCCGACAACAAAGTTTATACTTATATATCTCTCACTCGGAGAGAAACAGAAGGCAAAGCCACATAACAAAATAAAACAATAATAATAAATGGATAAGATCACAGCATGTGGTCGCATAAAAACTCAGCTTATTTTTCATTTTTACATAAAGATAATGTTTACATGTTTAATTTGTAGTTTTTTTTTTTGTAATTTTCTTAAAAATTATAAGCAAATGAAGCGCCATTGTTGGGTGCCGATTTCAATCTACTGCAGTGGGCGGCCTTGTCAAAAAATAAAAGAAAAGAAAACAACAACAACAATAAAAATACATATTTGTGCATAATAAGCAACTATTTTTGAACATTAAAACGTATTGTGTTGAAACACAACAGTGTGCCCAATCACAAAGCAACGGAAGGAAGCAACCATTTTGCGTGCTAATTAAATATCAAATTGTAGTTTTGCGCTCGTTTTCATTATCATTATGATAAGCTACGGGGGGGGACACGGCATACGGGGCACACCGACCATAGCCAATTCACAATTGCGCACATCCATCACTCATACGCCCCGTGCGACCCTCAGAAAACAAGCAAACACACAGTTTGCCGAGACTCAGACATCATTCAATTTGCTGACTTCTTTGGCAAACATTTACGCTGAGATCGCTTAATATTAACATAATATAATAGCTGGTGTGTCATCGGCAAATCGTCAATGAAACTGCTGTTTCAAAACTATAAGTTCCAGCTGCTGTTTACCATGGGCGTGTTTTTAGGCGGGCTTTTAAACGCCCTCAGTGAACAGAGCTTGGCATATGTGCTAATGTTGATGACAGCTTCTAATCACTGGCATTGACAGTCTCTTCCATCTATCTAGCCAGTCATTTGGTGTTAATAAAGACCCTTAAACCTGTTGTTAAATTAGCCTTAACATTAGAGACACTGAATACATTAGATACAACGATCTGAAAGATAACTATTTAAGACATTAGATTAGTTGAATACCTTTGCATCAAGTAAGACGTTTAGCTTGTGAGATACCCTCTCAATTTCTAAAGTATTTTAATTTAATTATGCAAAATAAACTACGATCAATATATGACATTAATATATGCAGAAAGTCTTGGCAATAAAAATGGGATCTTAACGGTTATCAATAATATAAAAATTACCTTTAAAGCATTATTTCTTGAATTTGAATTTTTTGAAGTTATTTCTTGCTTAAGAAATAAAACTTATTTTTTAGATTAATTTTCTCCGCTCAGAAATAAAATTTCTTTGTTGAGTTTTAAGTTTCCAAGATAAATAATGATTGTTTTTTGAGTTTTATATTTTGCTTAACAATAAAACTTACTTGAGTTTCATCTACAACATAATAATGCAGTATTAAATTATTACAAATTTTTCCCAAAAATAAAACTTACTTACTTACTTTTTATTATTCATTATTATTATTTTTCGAAAAATCTGTATCAATTTAATACTACATTATTATTTTGTATTAATTTAAGTATTGGGCTCAAAAAATATAAGACTTTTGCAAATTCTAACGAACATTTTTGTTAAGTATCTTTTTAGTATTTCTCATATTCGGAAAATACCAAAAAACCAAAATTCAGTATTTTCTAGAAGATAAAACATACTAAAAACACGTTTCAAATAAATACCCAAAAATACCGTAAATACCAAATTCAGTATGTTTGAAACTTACGAATATTCTGACATATTGCCATAAATATTCATTTATAGCTTCTAAATTAAATGAGAATAGCTAAATTTGTCTATCGTTTTGGAATACGTATTACCAAATACGAATAAGTTGTTTAATAAAATTAGAAAGTATTCAATAAATTTTGGTTTCACATTCACTTTTTTTGGGAGAATCACAAGTATGCTAAATCAAAGTAGCTGCCTACATATATTTTAGAATACATATATAAACTTAATTCAGTTTAAAGAATAAATTTCAAGTGTTTAGACTACATTATTCAAGGCAAAATATCAAATTCAATTGTTTAGAAGCAACGCTTTTCAAACATGATTGAAGAACTAAGATTAATGGCTAATAACTTGGGCTCAAAATTCTATCGCAGTGCAGTGATCGTGTCCCTTTTGGCCATACCATATCTGGCATTTAAAAGCCAGATAGACAGTCTGTCCATATTCGATATATGCCTGATGTACTTTACTGTTACTTTGGGGGTTATCAGCTGTTTGGAACGTGATGGAATTATACGATAACATAGCAAGTGTTGGAGTGTGGTGGCATGTGGGAAGAGCTGTTGTTGCCTGTGGTAAGTTCCAGCCACGTTGCACAATCAACAGGCGAGCTTTTAAGAGTCGAGCACATAATATAAAGTAAAAGCCTAAACCAGTTTACCAACTAGCCGGCAATCATTAAATTTTAGTCCATTAAACTTCTTTTCTTCTTTTTGACAAAAGAAAGGAAATTAATGAGTGCTACAGCTCTATAAGCGAGCCGCCTGATTAATGGTGCTTCTATGATATTTTTGTAAATTGTAAATTAAAAACAAAAAAAAAAAAAACATAAATTAATATGTATATTTTGTTAATTACCCTTCGTAGCCGGCCAGATTGTTGGAGCCGTTGGAGCACGCCAAACCGACGAGACATAGCAGCAAACTGCACACGATTTTATAGTACATTTTGCACTAACAATTAAACAATTGGCCCCAGCTGTACGTATTTGTTGTACTTAGATGTAGTATTATTATTTTTTCTTGTTATTGTTATTTCAAATTATGTATTAAAATATGCAGCTGAGCCGTGAGCATGGATGGACATGCGAAAATGTTATTGCGCTTAAATCACTTAATTTTGTTTGCTTTAACTTTTTATTCATATGTAGTATGATTTAAAATAATTATAAATTTTTGCACGTTGCACTTGAAAACTTATGCAATGAACATACAAAACTCCAAATGAGTTAAACAATACTGAACACAGCCCGATTCATGTGTTTCATCTCCGATTCGGCCAAAGACTGTCGAGCAGTTTGAAACGCGACTGAGAAAGAAGACGTTGCCAAAGCCAAAAACCCGAAAAATGTTTTCGTTTTTTTTGGTTTTTTTTTGTTAAGTATAGTCTTTTAGAAAAGTGAGTGTCAAGGTCGGATGTGCTGTGGTCCAGACCCGTCCAACGATATATGGCCGGTTCGAGCAACGCCAACGAAGACTTTAAAATTGACGTTTTGTGGGCGATTTTGTAAACGCGTCACGAGACAAATTGCGGAAAGCGAATTTTTTCCAATTCATTTGGCGGCACGCGTCGTTTCTCCACCCGTTTTTTGATTTTTTGCATATATAATTTGAACAGAATTTTGTTAGATCTTTTCAATTAATTTTTGTGTATAATTTAATGCTAAGTAGCATTTATACGATTGTTGGTTTTTTTGATGTGAAATTTAATGAATTTTTTATATTTATTTGAAGATTATAGGTGTTCTTTTTTTTGTTGGTGAGAAGAAACTAGTTTGAATCAGTTGATCACTTTTTTTTATATCTACGCTCGATTTTTGTTAAGTTCTTTTGGGTCTACTTCGGTTCTGCGCTCTTTCATGGATTTTGCATCCGCGTATCGCGGGTTTTGAAACGATTCTGAAGCCGTTACTTGTTTATTTACTGGTTTTTATAGAGGAACTTGAATTCAGTATGGTATGTGAGTGTGTATGTTATGCTTTGGGGCCAACTGTTGCGCATTGTCTTCCTAATGTCACGGTCTGACATGGAGAAACAGAGCCGCCGGCTAAATGCTTTAAGGGGCTAAATAACAAATTCCTGTTCTAATGATATCGATTTGAAAGTTAACAAACGCCCCCAATAACAAGATGCGCACCACACTGTATTGGCTAATTCCGTTTAGACGGTCCACTGAACTTTTTATTTTATTGTGACGTACAAGGTCAATTTGTCAATTTAACCGGAAGCGATATATTATTAACTCTGGCCACTACAAAACACTTGTGGTCCATTACAATTACCACAATGAGCCGAAGAAGCGCTTAGAAAGGCACCAGCTGATTGAGACCATTAAATAACTTGAAGATTATCATATAATAAATAAAAAAATGCGTGAATCGAGTTCATTAAATTATTAAGTGTTTCGGGCCCATGCGATAGACCTGTAAATGGCCCATAGTCATGGCTAACAGAAGCCATTCACAAATCATCGAACGTCACTTTTCAGCTCTTTTTTGATGATACATGCTCGTAGCATATATATATATAATTACTAGCTGGTTAAATCACAGCGTTGCCCGGCGAAATATTTTGATTAAAACACATTACTGTTGAATTTACTTAACTGTGTTCAGTTGTAAGAAATGCACTAAAGCGATTGTCCCGCCCATGGGAATAAATTTTCCAAAATATAATCTTGATAATGAGTTTGAGACATGAAAATTACAAATTTCAAATTCCAGAGTTTCTCATCAATTTTCTGACCATGCGGATGAATTTCCCAAAAATCGCTCAGACATGTATCGAGTTATTTAATGTGTAGAGCTTTGAAAATGAGTTTGAACCAGATCGGACTAAAAATAGACTTTCGCTCATACAATTTTGAAAACCTCATTTTCAGCCCATGGGCATGGATTTTCCAAAATTGGTGATGCATGTGTCAAATAATTTTTCGTATAGATCTTGGAAAATGAGTTTCAAGTTGATTGGTTGGTAAGCAAAAAAAAGTTTCATACAACAGTTTTGCGCTATTTTCCACGCTTGTGGGTGGAATTATTCAAAATCCCGTCTTAGTATGCACTTTCTTCATTTGAGCATCCTCCTAGCTCTACCGGTTTGGGCTGTGCGATATTTGCCAATCAGTCAGCCAGTCAGTCAGTCAGGATTAACTGTTTTATATATATAGATGCGTATTTGAGTTAAACATTAGCGTTGCCTTTTGATTTGACTTTGTGCGTAATTATAACACTTGACTGTCGCTTTGGGCACTTCCGCTTGAACGGCGATATTTTCATTTCTGTGTGATCTTCGATCGGTAAATATTAAGATATATAACTGCAGCAGACTACGAGGCACTCGTTGTGCAAAAACAAAAAAAAACTATTTCAAAAGCAAGACTTTGTATTTCCGGTGGACAAAAAAATAAACGTGTTAGTTAAAAAATTAGCATTTTAAATTTAACTATCTGGTTATATTTAATAGCTGTGTCGTTTGTCTAGCTGGCTTAATGATAAAACTCGATTTTTAAGTTCTAAATCATTATAATCAGCTTAATGAGTTCTAGCCCGAAATCCCAGGGCATTCAACTTTTCCTCTTGACCGCATGATCTGAAAACAAATCGCCTGACAAACAACGCTCAATAATCACATTAACTTACATATGGATGGATCCATATCGCATATTGTTCAAGGCGTGTTTTGGACACGCTTTGGGTCTTTTGTGAACGCCGCAATTAGCATATGAAAAAGGCCTCTGAGACAAGAAATCTAGCTTTGAATTGCGACCTTAACCATGAAAATAATATTGTATTTATGCACTCGCAATAGTATTTCCCACCAACAAGTTATAGTTATTTATGTTTAGACAGAAGCGATTTCTAAAAATAAAAGTAATTGACAGCTTACGATAGGAAGTACAAATCCATTAAATTTCAAATTGTTCTGAAGCTTCAATTCCGATTTATGGTTAGATTTCTTAATCTTCTATTGAGATAGCACTCTACAGGTAACTTATTTCGTTATTCTAAAAATTGGATTTCTTAGACAAATAATGAAAATAACATTGACACTGCCAAGGTAATAATAGGTATTTCTCATAAGCTAGATTCGAAAAACTAAGACCAACTTATTTATTTAACTTATTTATTATATTAATATTGATAGTTAAGCTTAAAAAGTTTAAACTAAAAACTTCATTTGCGATTGATTGTTTCTTTGGCAGCTTTACGATATAAATAACCGAATTCAATAAAATTTTATATGTAAAACATAATATTAATATTGATAGTTAAGCTTAAGAAGTTTAAACTAAAAACTTTATTTGCGATTGATTGTTTCTTTGGCAGCTTTACGATATAAATAACCGATTTCAATAAAATTTTATATGTAAAACATAATATAACTCCCATTAACAAAGTTTGGTGAAGTTGTATTGGAAAACAAAAAGTTTTTCATACAACAGCTTCATTTTTGAACTGCTTGATCATACGGCAGCTATAAGATATAGTATTCCGATTTGAATAAAATGTCCTCAACATGTACTAAACATAGTAAAGCTCAGAATTGGTAAGTTTGGTGAACAAAAAAGTTCTTCACACAACAGCAGCTATATGTTATAGTGATCTGATACGGCTAGTGTTAACATAGGTTCTGCGTACAAAAAAATGAAATATCTGTAGCAAGTTTCATTAAGATAGCTTTAAATCTGAGATCGATTTGGCTATTGATGCTAATCAAGAATATACATATATTTAATGGGATCGGAAACATCTATAAATGATAAGAACCCAATTATACAAGAGCATAGAAAAAGGTACATGAATTTGCTTGCCATCTACATTGAAAATGGATTTTCCTTTGACCTATATTTCTGCGAACTCTGGTTGCAACTCTCGGCTGCTGTTAGCCACAGCATGGAAATCGATTATTGCTCAGAGTGCAGTGAGATCTGTCCAGTGCTCCACAACATTGCTCAGTTAAACTGCATCTCTTGGACGGAACACATCGGGGAAACGCTAAAAGAAAACATAGGGAAACTCAATCAACGGTGAGTATGTATCAATAGAGAATAGAGAGATCGTAAAACCCTATAAACAATGCCATGCACAGCACTCGATGACGTCGCTGCAGCTATTTCTGCTGTTCTTATCAGCCCTTCAGCATATGGAGACATACGAATATTACGACTATGATGACGATGCTGGCGCTGAAATAGAGTATCATAGCTTTGGACAGGGCATTCGTAAAGCCACTGGTCATAGCCGTAGCCAGAATCTTATTAGCTATCGTCAGCGCTCTCCAGAGGATGCACTCGGTCGCACTCCCGTAGAGACCACGTGTCAAGATCGTGATGAGATTGCGCGATGGATCAATGAGCAGGTGGTGAGAAATGCAAAACTCACCCGTTTCAATCAGAGATTGGGACAGTTATTAGATGCATTGCATGGCAATGGAACTGTGCAAGTTCCGGAGGAGCACTGTTGCTTTTATGAAGTTAACACCATGGAAACGATCTTAAAGGACATTACGAGCATTTCAGAGAAGGGTGGAATCATCGGAGAGCCGCTTCTAACAAGTGGTGACATCGGCAAAGATCTAGACAGCATATTGGCCAGGATGAAGCAACTCATTGGCAAGAACATGAAAAGCTGCTGCGAGCAGTTGTCTCAAAACCTCAAGGAGCTGGAAGATGATTTAGTCAAGCAATTGGAAGACCTGAATCAGAAATTGAACGGAACAAGTAACCAAGAGGCAACCCAACAAAAGGAGCTAAAGGAAAAGATACTTGAACTCGAGGAAAAGCAAAATGAGCTTAGGGATCGCATCGATAAGCTGGAAAATAAACAGAATGCTAATAAAGCAGGATCGAGCGATGCAGGATGTTGCAAGGAGTTTGAAACAAAGCTAAATGAGCTGACAAAACAACTTGAGGCAGCTAAGGCCGAGTCCCAAACAAAGACTACAGAGCTGGAGAAGGGACTTAAGGAGCTGCAGGATAAACAAAATATGCAGGAAAGCTCAATAAGTGACATCAAAAATGAGTTGGGAAAGCGCGCAGAAAATATGCATAAAGTTCTGGAAAAATGCGAAAGTAACTGCGGTATGAAAACAGATGAAAATGGAATAAATGGAAATAGCGGAAATAATGGAAGCAATACAAGTCATGGTGATAAGGATAATAATGTTGAGAAAAGATTAGATAAATTAGAAGAATTAATGAAAGAACTCTTAAATCAAAACTCTAAAGTGAACAATATGGCGGAGGCCTTAGCACAATGTCAGCAGCTAAATGAGACTCTAAAAAACTTAGAAGAAAAGATGGACCAAATGAAGGATCAACAAAGGCCTGGAATTGGTAACGAAAATAATGTTTGCCAAGCTAATGAAGAATTGCAGAAAGAAATTGATAGGGCAAAAGATTGCTGTAAAAACATCGATAGCTTGACCAAGAATACCGAAGAACTGCGTCAGAAAATAGATCAGATGAATGCCAGCTACACTGAACACGTATCCAAGCTAGAGCAGGATGTAAAGGATGTGCAGAATCAGCTGAATAATGTTTTGGAAAAGAATCAAACACATAATGCTGGTAATGCTGTTACAAGTGAAACTGGTTCCCAGATCGGCCAGAATGGTTATGATGATCGCATAAAACAACTACAAGATGAACTGAATAAAATCTATGAAACTATCAATAATAACGATATGAAACTAAACGATGTAAAGGATACTTCAACGAAAAAGCTCGGCGAGTTGAGCGATCTGTTGGCAGCTCAATCAAAGGCCAATGAAGATTTCAAGAAGCAGGCGGAGCAGCGATTAGATAAACTGGAGGGCCACCAGGGTGGATCCAGCCCAAGCCAGGATCCATGGATCCATGACCCGCAGCTAACAGAAACTTTGGATAAGATGACTGCCTTAAAAGAGCAATACGAAGAGCTGCATCATGATATAAACAAGGCATTGCAGCTGGAGAAACATGTTGATGATCTCGAATTGAAGCTAAATGAGGCTCTTGAAAAACTTGATAAAACCCAAAATTCAATTGACGACTGTACCGGAAAGTGCAAAAAATTTGAAAATATCGATAAACTAATCGATCGCATTAAGGATCTAGAGAAGAAAGTTAAGAATGGAGCGGGTAATAAAGTAACCCCAACAAAAGCTACAACGCGACGCCCAGCTGGACCCACAACTGGAAGCAAAGCCACTGGTACTGGTAAAAAACCTGATAATAAACCATCATCTGCTGTAGGGAGCGTTGATGGTTGATATTGAGAAACTTAACTTAAAAATCGTTAAAGCTATAACAATTTAGCATGTGAAGAACTTAATATACGAGTGCAGTTCAAGCAAAATAATTCCTTTTCTTTACTTTTTATGCAATAATAAATAAATTACAATATGTTAATATTTTTTGAGCACGCTATGAAAATTAAAATGTAACCAAAAAGTAATTGTCGACAGGCTACACCTGTTAAGGATAACAGAAACAGTGTGCCAGTGGGTTAAATAAGACGTTAACTACCTGTCGTTTCTATGTGTGCATAATCAACATAACTTTCTACACTAACTATGCCAAATTGCATAACAAAGTTAAATTGCCATGGCATACAAAATCCATAAATAAGTATACAGGTATGGACTATATATGTATATTGTTGTCCTTTGTTGAGGCAGGTTTTGGCAGTACGAACTGCCAATCCTCGTTTATGTTGTTGGCCATAATTGCTGGAATTTTGTTAATTTGTAGCCAGTTTTATGCTAGCAAACATTTCGTCAACAAATCCCAAAAACTCCCCCACACTGTCACACAGAGTAAGAGAGAGACAAACGACGACAACTGGGAACATTTAAGCTGGCTTTTTTATTCGGCGTTCCAAAAAACAAAGTTTTAGCCCTTTATTTTCGCCAACATGCTAATGACATAATGTGCATACTTCAGAAACGCCCCCAAACGGGACCAACCGACTGGCGAGCTGTCTGGGCCTTTGCGTGTCTCTGCCATGTAGTACTAAAAGAACAGAGGGGTATACTAAAAGGATATGATAGGATATGCTCGACTGGCATAAAGATTGCGACTAGTAATATTAAGCTGCAACGTTGACTTTCTTAGAGTTAGAAGGAGGAATCTTAAGTGTATTGGGCAAACCTTTAGAATCTTATCTTAGGATCACCTTTAAAGCGTGCTACATTCCTTAAAGGATATGGTCGACTGGCATAAAGATTGCAACTAGTAATATTAAACTGCAACGATGTCTTTCTTAGAGTTAGAAGGAGGAATCTTCAGTGCATTGGGCAAACCTATAGAATCTTATCTTAGGATCACCTTTAAAGCATGCTACATTCCTTAAAGGATTCTAAAACTCTTCGTTAAATCTTAGATAAAAGTAACATTTTACAGGGTACTATTTCGTTTTATATAGTACTTAGTTATAGCCATTTTACAGGGTACTATGTCGTATTATGTAGTCATAGCTAGACGTAAATATATGGCAGTCACTGTGTCAGGAAGTTGACTAAAAGACCGTTAAATGAAAATCAACACGAACCTTGTTCTGTATAAATCAACTGGTTGCGTTGCTGACTATATAACTATAAATGCATATATGTATAATATTATATATACATTTGTATAGGTACACATGTCTGAACCGACCGTTCCGACCCCGCACTTTTGACTTTTGCGTTGACATGACGTTTGTCGGGCACAATTTTACACTGTGCAACCCAAAAGGAAATAATCTGGGACCCAACAGATTTAGGAAAGAGTTAAGGGTACTAGCATTAAGAAAAGTACCTACCAATCTAGGCAACTTTCGGCACTAGGCATCAGATCAGGTGAATTAGAGAAGTATAATATAATATAGAGTGTATAAGTTGGGAAATGTTTGCTGATACAACTTCCTGTTATAATCCTGTAGCACAGTGTTTTCAGAGGCCATCTGTAAAATGAATATCCTTAGAAGGCTTTAAGGCCTGACTGCTCCGTTTCCGGGACGGCACGCCAATGTTGGAGCCTTTGGTTGGGTCCTACGCTTCCTTGTTTATTTGCATGGCACGTGCCTGCGCTTTTGGGTAGTCGCCAGCCCCAGGAGTTAGCTCTGACATTTAGCATATTTGCGTTTTGTGGCAGCCAGTTGCAGCACCCAGGATAGCGGGAATACAAATCCAATTCCGCATTACAGTCTGCCGTGCCCAACTTATTAAACGTTGTCGCTGTCCCAATTTACCAAATGCGAACTCTTTCCATAGAGAACGCCCACGCCATGATATGGCTGTGCCACTTTTGGCCTGGCCTCCTGTCCTCCTGGCTCCTGTCTGGCTCTTCCTTTTTTTGTTCTTCTTTATAATGAAATGTTGATAAAAACTCTGGCTGGCAGTGCCATTGGCCAGCACTATGGCAGCCAGGCCCAAAGGGCTCGCACGTCTCGTCATCGTCGAGCGGCTGCTACAAATCGAACGGCAGGTGAGATTATCCAGTTCCTATCTATTTATAGTAGGCTACGCATAACTAGATCAGTATTTGGTTAAAACTTTTATCAAAAAAAAAATCATTTAGTATTTGTATATTTGTATTGTGTGTAAGAAGTATTTAAAATTTTTAGTGACAATTTATTGTTTTATTAATATCCGTTAACTATTCTGGTATTTATCTATCTATTTATAAATTAAACATGCAAACCACAAAAACAAAACGCGTCAAGAAGACCAAGGCACGTGCTGCCCAAAAGGCGATCGCGCTCAAAGGACCCGCCTTACCCTTGCGTCGCATTAGCATACCCCGTCCGGATGTCCTGCACAATTATCTGGAGTACAGCCAGATTAATCAGTATTTGGAGTATATAGTTCATCGATATTCGCACTTTGTCAAGCTCTATACGCTGGGCATCACGCATGAGAAGCGGGAGGTGCGCGCTCTGGAGATCAATTGGATGAACGCTGACAATGGCGAACTACCATCCTTGATGCGCATACAGGCGACCAAGCGGGCGGAGCAGTACAAGAGTACTGGCGCCAATGGACCCATGGTCCTGCCTGGCGAGAAGAATCGTAATATTATCTTCATTGAAGCTGGGACACATGCCCGTGAATGGATTACAGTTAGCACCAGCCTCAATTGCATCTATCAGCTGACCGAGCGCTACACCCGACATATAGAGGTGCTCCGCAATCTGCGCTTTATCATTGTGCCCCTAGTTAATCCCGATGGCTACGAATACTCCCGCACTAAGGTAGGCCATCATATCCCGATAATACCAATCTGCAGTCATCCCTTGATTCCTGTTTGTTTCCATAGTCCCAAAAAGATAGATAGCTGTCCGTTTTTGATAAATCTGACCAAATTGTAGAGAACATTTATATATTTTGTTAAGATTATAATTGGATTAGGTTGAGGAAATCATGCATATCTTGGAAAAATCTTTGGAAAAATAGGGATTGGGATAACTTAGGAAAAATATATATTTTTGAAAGGATGGTATCGGTTCTGTAATCCCAGCAGTCTATTCTGTAAAATATCCTTAAATACATATGTACAAAAGGCAGTTTTCTAGTGACAATGACAGCTAACTAACTTATATAGATATACGATCCGACCGTTTCTGCTGTACACTATAAACAAATTTATGTTGGTTAGAGAACATAGTTCCACATCCTAGCCTGTGTCCTGCACAACTCTGATCAATCATAACTAAATCCTACTAATCATTTGTACTACTCAATTATATAGAATCGCAGCTGGCGTAAGAATCGACGACCGCACAAGGCCTCCAAATTTGTGGGCACGGACTGCAATCGAAACTATGATATTTACTGGGAATGCGGACCCAATAAAATCAATCGAAATACGTACAAGGGAGAGCGTCCCTTCTCCGAGCCGGAGACACGCGCCATGCGCAATATCCTGGATACTCTGGCGCCCAATTTGTTGTTCTTCTTGTCGCTGCACTCCTACGGCCAGAGCATCATGTATCCCTGGGGCTACTGTCGCGATCAGCCGTATCACTGGCGGGAACTGCACACACTGGCAACCGCTGGACGCACTGCCATCAAAACCTACAATGGACGCGAGTATCGTACGGGCAGCATTAGCTGTCTGACCAAGCGCACCATCACCGGTTCTGTAGTGGACTATGTTTATGGTGTCTTAAAGGCGCCCATGGCGCTGGTGATGGAGCTACCATCGCGTGAGCTTGGCTTTCAGCCGCCCGTCGAGATGATCAGCCAGATTGGGCACGAGAGCTGGTTTGGCATACGTGAGATGTGCAAAAGCGCCTTCGATTTGCGACAGCGCATCAAACGTAACGAAGAGCCCATAGCGCCTAAGCCACCGGGCTGCATTGAGAAAGGCGGCGGCGATAGTCCTTCCGGTAGTCCCGCCAGCGGCAATGACGACAAGAAAGGCGCCGAAAAGAAGAAGACAAAGAAGCGTTCCAAGCGTTCGCTGCTCACACAGCACGCGGACATTGTGGAGCTACAGAAGCGCCATAGGGCAGCCACTGAGAGGCTCCAACGGGCAATAACGGCGCCTTTGACAGTAGCACGTCGTGGACAGGGCGATGGGCTATTATAATTATTAAGGACGATGCTCTAGTTAATTATTTGTGTGTGCGTGTGTGTGTGTACATAAATTATATTTGTGTGGGCTTGGTCCCAAAGTTCATATCGCTTGGGGTATTTTATTTTAATTTGTTTTCTTTTGGTTTCTCCATTCTGATGGGAAAACTTGGTTTTGTACATTTTTTTTTAAATCAATTGAGGAATATGCGCAACTTTATTTCTTGCTGCCTACGTATGTGTTTTGTGAGTGTGTGTGTTTCTTGTTTTGTGTGTTTATTTATATATTTCTTAAATACGAGTACAACAGTTGATGGGCAGAGATATTCTCTTACTTCGCCTAGAACATCGAAACACGCGGCGCGGCATATTTCTGGCGCAGCTTCTCGTACACCTTGCGATCCTGCCAAGAGAAATATTCATGTTAGTAATGAAAATGAGAACAGACCTGATAAACGTTCAAAATATATATCCACTTACCTGATCGCTAACTGAAGGTCGAAGCTGCTTTAGAGCCTCCTGGAAATGTTGTTTGCGTACGCATAAATCTTCGACTTTGGTATCACCACTATTCAGCGACTGGCGCAGTGAAAACATTGAAGCCTGCTTGACCAGGCCGGCCAAATCAGCGCCTGTATAGCCATCGGTTTTTGAAGCTAACTCATCGAGATCCACATCATCGGCTAAAACCGGACGCTTGCCATTCTAAGGACGAATAAAACTATGTATAAACAACCTGGCAACTGAGCTGGTATAAGAGTTTACCTTGGTGGTGGCTCTGAGTATGTCAGCACGTTCCTTTTCCACCGGCAGTCCCACATATAGTATGGTATCCAGGCGACCCGGACGCAGAATGGCCGGATCAATGATATCCGGTCGATTGGTGGCAGCAAGAATATAAACTCCCTTACGCTCCTCAACGCCATCCATTTCGGTCAGCAGTTGATTAACAATGCGTGTGCCCGAATTGTTGCCATCGCCGCCATCGGAGCGCTTGGGGCAGAGCGAATCAAACTCATCAAAGAAGATGACACAGGGCGCCGAGTTTCTGGCGCGTTGGAAACAGGCGCGCACAGCACGCTCACTCTCGCCCACATACTGCGAACGGGAAATGCATTTTAAGTATACAAATATAGTGATTAAGCCAAGCAAATGAGTTTCGTACTCACCATGTTCATCAATTCAGGTCCTTTCACGGAAATAAAATTAATTCCCGCCTCGTTGGCAATAGCCTTGGCCAGCAGAGTTTTGCCACAGCCAGGCGGTCCACAGAGCAGGACACCCGAAGGCGCCTCCAGTCCAAGGCGTGTCAACATTTCGGGATACTTCACGGGCGCTAGCACAGCCAGCTTGAGCTCTTCACGTATATCGTGCAGTGAGCCAATATCATCCCAGGTAGTGTCCGGCACAGTTATAAAGCCTTCACGCTTAGCAGATGGCTGCATTACTTTAATGGCCGCGGTAAAGTCGTCTAGGGTTAGACAAAAATTTGGATCGACAAATTCCTCGGGCGGATTGTCTAAGAAATTTGTCAACTCGACCAGTGTTGGCTCATAAAACTCATCACCAGGTGTTGGCGACTTGGCAACGTTGTTCTTAGCCTGTTCCTCAGCCTGGTCCTCAGACTGGTCCTCAGCCTGAGGCTGAGCCTGGTCCTCAACCTTGCTCTCAGCCTGGTCTGCAGCCTGCTTATCATCCACTTCCATGGGAGCCTCCTTTGTTTCGTTGGCCTTTTCGCCATTTGTAGTTTCTGTCTCTGCATTAGATTCTTCGGTATCTTTAACTGGTTTGTCCTCCGGCTGCTCATCCTGCTTGTCATCGCTGGGCTCATCGTCGTCCAGGGTAACAGTGGTCATGTTCATTTCGCTGGCAACGTGCAACTCACGAAACTTTTTCATCGATCTACGCTTGACAGCAATGGTAGCAGCACGGGAGACCAGAGCTAGCAAATCGGCGCCCACATAGCCAGGCGTCAGTTCAGCAATCTTATCATAGTTGAGCTTTGGATCAATGGATAAACCCTCGCACTGAATACGCAAAATTTCGCGACGCTCCTTACGCGAGGGTATATGTATGGCAATTTCATGATCGAAGCGTCCAATGCGACGCACACCCGGATCAAGTGTATCCGGACGCGTAGTGGCGCCAATTACTACCACAGATTGTCCAAATTCAGTAGCTTTTAGTTGATCCAAACTAGTAATCAGCTGGGAAACAATGCGACGCTCCATATCCTTGGCGGCCCACTGACGATTTCCCGCAATGGCATCTATTTCATCAATAAACAAAACACACGGCGAATTATCAATGGCCTGCTCAAATACATCGCGAATGCGCTCCTCCGATTCACCAGAAATGCCGCCAATCAGCTCGGTGGCCGGCACCTCCAGCAGGGGCATTTTCAATTGCTGTTAATTAAAGGAAAACGAATTAAATTAGCATATATGTGATAAGTCTATTTGTTTACTACTTACACCTGCTATGGCACGCGCTAAATAAGTCTTGCCACATCCGGGCGGTCCATGCAGCAAGAGGCCGCGTGATGGCAGCAAGCCCAGCTGAAAGTAGAATTCTGGCGACTTGATATGTATGAGCATCTCGCACAGTTCACGCAGTGTGCCATCCATGCCGCCAATATCGCGAAAACTTTCTGTGGAGCGCGACACCTCCAATTCCTTTTTGTATTTGCGGACACGCATCGGCACGCGCTCGTTATAGTCGCGCTGATGTTGCTGTTGATGCTGCGGATGATGCTGCTGATGATGCTGATGTTGATGTTGATGCTGATGGTGTTGCTGCTGTTGCTGGTGCTGATACTGATGTTGCTGCTGCTGCTGATATGAGTGCGATGGTCCATGGTGATGCTGCTCCTTGCGTGACCCAACATCGCTGTTGCCTTTGCCACTGCTAACAGAAACTGCAACAACTAAAACAATATGCCAATTAGACAAGCTTCAAGTAACTCTGCCTAGTAAGAATCCTATCCCACAAAAGAGCAGTAAGTAGAGCCTAGAACATATATACTGCCTGCAGCAAAAAGAAGCGTCTGTGCCAAGTTTCATTACGATAGCTTTAAAACTGAGAGACTAGTTCGCATAGACACAGACGGACATCGCTATATCAACTCGGATATTCATGCGGATTCAGGATATATATACTTTGTTAGGTCCTTCACTCCATTACACATTTGGAGACTAAATTATAATACCCTCTGCTAGGGTATAAAATGCCGCTTCTAGCAAAGATAACTTAATTGGATTTTTGTAATAATACTATCACAAGGTTCACTATCCTCAGATGCATTGTGGCCAACTCATAAAGCTGAGCAAAATCTATGCGAATCACATATTGTTCTACCCTTCTAGCTACCGATTGAGATTGGAAGCTTGACAAATCCTGTTTAATACTCACACTTTTTGGGGTTGGCTTGGCCTCCTGTCGTATTGGAGCTGCTGCTCGAGTTGCCATCCGGACGCATGCCTGCAAACGAACCATAAATTGGATTTAATTTGACTTAAAATGCATTATAGAAAGTTGTAGTTGTTGCTAAAGCCTTTAATACCTTTCTTTGCGGACATGGAACCCCCATCTGAGGGTGTCATTTCGAATGGGCGCTTTAGATTCTTAGCTGAGGTCGGTTCAGCGGCGGCTGCAGCACCATTCGGGGGGCTTGCAGAGGGTTCATCATCGTTTTCATCGCCACTGGAAATATCAATTGGCTCGTTGCTGGCTTTTGAGGTTGGTGGTAAGGCTTTCTTAGCATGTTGATTGTTCGTATACAGGCCGTGCATCATGTTGTTCATGATGCTGCTGTTAGCCGCTTCTGGTTCGTCCGATAGATAATCTTCCTCGTCGTCTGAGCTACTTGCCTTGTCCAAGTTATAGCTATCCGAAACAATAGAAAAGGCTGCAAACAAGAAAGAGAAAATGAGAGAAATTAGGCACGGAAACTTTTATTTGAAAGTGCTTAGGCTATTTGTTATAATGGACTGAAGGAGATGCTTCCCACCCAACAAAGTATATGTATTCTAAATCATCATGAATCAGCCGAGTGAATATAGCGTTGTCCTTCCGTCCGTCGGTTTCTATGCAAGCTAGTTCTCAGTTTTAAAGCTATCGTAATGAAACTTTGCACAGATCCTTCTTTTTGCTGCAGGCAGTACATATGTCGGAACCAGCCGGATCTGACCACTATAACATATAGCTGCCATAGGAATGATGGGTCGAAAAATATGTTTTTCTATGAAAAACTTTTTTGTTTATGAAGGTATTCTTACTAAACTCACCCAAACCGAGTCCCTAGTGAGTTTATACAATCTGACCAAATTTGGTCGATTTCGGGCTACAATATCACATAGCTGCTATAGGATCGGTTGAAAAATTAGTTTTTGTATGAACAACTTTTTGGATTACAGCCAAACTAAGTGAGAGTTTTATTATACTTCAAATAGTTTCCAATAATTTTAGAAAAATCGGACCACATGGCTCCCATAGGAGCAATCAGACGAAAATTGAGTTTTGTATAAAAAGATAGCTGCTAGGGTAGGGTAGATAGGTAGGGTAGGTAGATAGGTCGGGGTAGGACAGCTTCGGCACTCCGAAGATAGCCATTCTGTCTTGTTATTTTATATATTTGTCTTCTAAAACACTTATATAACTTCTTATCAATCTTACCCCTTTTTAGACCTATTACTCAACAAGCTCGAAAGGCTGGCTCAATACAAATCAAGGTCTTATCTTTCAAACTGGGGTTGAAATGCGTCATTTTTTGATTTGGGTAAGCGGGTTGTTCGATATAAAAACAAACGTGCTTTTATACAGAGCGACTCAGATGTTGTTGATAATCCAGAAAAAGAAAATCTATAGCTGGGTCGAAGAAGATGAAATACCCTTGCAGACATAACTTTAGTAAACTTGAAATTAAGAACTTATAATTTAATTAAATTTGAAGAATAAATATCCTTACAGGCATGACACCATAACGAATTTTGGCAAAACCAACTTAAGTAAACTATTAATATTAAGAACTAACAATTTTTCATATAACTAATTTCTCGACTGATCGTTCCTATTGTTCTATAAGAAAAGTGAGCCAAACCGGGCAGCTTCAACTCTTTCCAGCTCATTCAATGTATTGCATGCATGCTACCATATATTTGCATTTCATATACCCCTTTTCATTCAATTTAGGGTTAGAGGGTATAAGCAACAGAAAAGCAGGCGCAAAACTGAATTCCGATGAACCTAAAATACAAATCAAAATACTGATTACAGTAAAATTCTAGCACGTTCTTGAACTAGATGCGAAACAGCGCATCATTGCAAATATTAACAATATTATAAGCATTTAAAATAAAGTAATTATAGTAATGGTAGGAAAAGAATTGCATTGTTACATTGCCCCCAATTCTGGCGTCATGCGCAAATGTGCTTGCAATATTTACTTTGAATTTACCTTGATGTACTAGTTGTCGGAAGGGTCCAAATTTGCGACGCGAATATTCGGGATATTTGCGCTGTAACTCTTTGGTCATCTGCTTCACATCCAAATATGTCTCGTCAATATGCTCTTCGAGATACTGCAATATAAAATGACAATTGCAATTTCTGTCTGACTCTAACCTTGCTTTTGTTTTTTCTTTTTTTTTATATATGATTTTTTTTTTGCAACTTGCCGGCTGCGTTTTGACAACTAATTAAATTGTATGTGTTAGTCACCTGCTTGACGCGATTAGTTATCAAGTGGTCGTGTAACAGGGGTTTGTTCCTCTTCATATTCTGTGTGGACGAAATAAGATGTACAAAAATTCCACACGAGAATTATTTCGCGTTGCCCGCTACAAATACGACGCCGACGCTAAAAAAATAAAAAGAAGTCGCTATCGCCAATCACATTGCAATTAGATATCGTTTATCGAAGAGGTCGAAAATCGAGTAACGATATTAAACATTTCTGTATGAAAGTGGTGGTTGTTTCACAGCATTAATTGGCACACTATAGTTATATGTGACGAGGAAAAATAATATTTATTTGGAAATTCTTTTGATTGTCAATATTTGCTCAGCTCTTGTCCAATCAGCTGCTTACATACAACAGAATCGATAAGCTGGTCAATCGATAGTGCTGCAAATCCAAATAAATGTGCCTTTTACAACACAGTAATGCGCGCCCACATTTAAATTTACTGCTTCCCTATATATACATAGATACATTTCAAACAATGCCATATTTGTTCTTCACATTCAATTTGGATTTATTGGATTTTGTGCGTTCAACAAAAACTTTTCAACTTATCACTAAATAACTTAAATAAAGTTGTTTTACATGCTTAGAATTACATAATAATCCATTTAAAAAGTCTTCAAGAGTAAAACTAAACTGAACGGAATGGAGATTATCATCATCAATTAGCCAAAATATTTTCAAAAGTACAATATTCATGTAATTGTCGACATTTTGTATCCAGTTTGTAAACTAAGAGTTATTTTTTAACTACGAGATGGAGGAGGGCTTGCGATTTGAAGGTGAAACTACCCGAAAGGCACTACAAGTGGGTATAGATAATACAGATACTGGGTGCTGCAATGGGGAAAGGTATTGAAGTAAATTTTGAAGTAAAAATTATCAGTCGGTGTTTTTGTTTCCGCAATGTTTGCTTTTTTCGTAAAACGACGATAAACAAATAATTGTGAGCCATTTTGGAAGACCCAGGAAGACCAGCTCCATCAGAGCAGCTTCTTCTCCGTCAGCGTAGCCCTTGAGTCATTCTTTAGCGATTCGCCAAAGGTTGTCCCGCTGGAATAAGGACTAACGCTCGCATCTACCGCTGTCCTCTTTAGATGTTGTGGCGTAGAGGGTGCCGAGGGTGCCGTGGGCGTGGCCGTACCCGTTGTAGCACTCGTGCGTATATTGTTTACACTGCTCACTTGCGACTGGTGCGCACTAAAATAGGTTGAGGCAGCCGGATGCGTATTATTGCGCAAGTCTGTCTCGGAGTTGCTAAATAAGTGTATCGATGATTTGGCAGAAATGGGCGAATGGTATGACCAATAACGTTTCAACAACAACGAGATCTGATTCTTGATTCGGATTATCTGATTGATCAGCGAGTCGACCAGTGTACCGGGCGTATCAAAATCGTTGGGTATAATCCCATCCACAGAGTTCTCAAAGTAACTGAACATTGGAAACCAGATACGCGTGCGCGTCGAATCGCTTTGCATGAGAGCCTGTAGAATCACAAGAGGATTATCATAAGTTATGATACTATATTATTGAAAGTATTCCCAAATACTTGCCCGATTGTTGGCCAGCGTATGATAGTAAAGAAAGAGACGCGACGTAATATAAAAGGCCACAAAGACATCGATGGAGTAATGCTCATGGGCAGCCAGTATAAAGAAGATTCCAAACATGTTTAGCAGCCAGGTCAGCGTGTGCAGAAAGTAAAGATTGCGCGGGGTATCTGCAAGAAGTCATATCAAATGAATAGATTGAAGAAATTTAGAATTAGGTTATACATACATTCGGTGATGAAGAAATTGAGTAGCGTCAATGCAACCGTATGTCCGCTAAACATATAATCACCGCACGTTCGCACACCCTGTATGGACATGCCCAGGCCGCTCCAGATGCGATAGGCGCGCGTCATGCGTATGACCAATGCTCCAAAGACATCCACATTGGGATCATCGATGGCAAAGTCCTTCTGATTGCACTGCAAATGTGTGCCCGGCACACTCAGCGATGTAATCAACATGGTAACGCAGCGCAGCAGAAAAACGGTGCCAGCCAGTGCAAAGAAGCGACGCAATAATACCATCCGATACTTGTGAAAGATGAGCACCATTAGCCACACTGAGAACAATAGCGTCCCGGTTATTTCACACATATTAAACGCCCAGGGTATATGCGGCACATTATCAAGAAATATATCCGGAAGCGGTGGATAGCGTTTCATGTCGGGCACACGCTCATGCACGATCACCATCACAAAAGATGTTATCCAAGTGACGACAAACGAGTAGCCTGTCAAAGAAAAACAATTGAAACTTGCTAACTAAGCCATTCTGGCTAACATAAACAATCACGAATCGATACGCCGCCAATTCTATTTAAAAATAAATAAAGATACACATACACATACACATACTAGAGTGGCAGTGTGTGCATGTATTAGTAAGCTTTCATCTTAAAAGCTTTGCATGTTTTGCTACGCTCTGCTTCAATATCCATCTGTGCTACTTCATGATGGAATTATATCAAGTGGTCCATTCGCTCTCTTTGGGGGCCGGCCGTTTGTGCTCTCAGTACTAAGAGCTTGCTTTCGTACTGTCCCCGAAAAAGAGCGCACGTCGAGCGAATGGACCACCCTGTTATAATTTCACCATGTGCTACTTGGCTGCGACTTGTTTGAATCTATCCATCCCTTTCTGTCTTCCATATTCGGCAGGAATGTGCAAATGTGTACACTTTTTTTTGAATGTTTGGATGAAAAAGATTTCAATCAATTCCCAAGCTCAATGTCAATAGTTAAATCAAAACATTTAACGGAAATTCAATTCCACAAATTCTGCCGAAAAAGGAAACCAAAACTGATAAAATAGGGAACTGAGAAAGTTAAAGAAACTATAATCACGTCTGTTGTAATTTTCCGTAGGGGATTTTTGCCTAAAGCTTACGAATTTTACTTTTAAAGAAAGTTTTCGGTTTAAATTCACTTTATATGTTGGATTTTGAGTTGGAATTCACAACATTGAATTGATATAAGAAGAAATTTAAAACAATCTATATTATTTAATATATTATGATTCGTATTACATGGTAAATAAAAAACGGAAAATACAGTCATTAAAAGTGAAATGTGAAAAATTAATAGTAAACTTTTCAATTAGTAACAGTTAACGGTTTTTTTTATTACATTTTTCAACGTAAATTAACAGTAAATTATTGACCTAATAAAGTTCAGTTTCTACATACTCAATATAAAAATCTAACTACTTTTTAAAAATAGTACTGCAAAACATTTGAAAATTTTATGCACGCAATGTTACACAAAAGCGCATACAAAATAAATAAAACTAAAAACAAATACCAATACATGCAGAAAGAGGTAAAAACAAAGACATTATTACGAGTGGGAGGGAACGAGACAGATGGATTTACATACAAACATATAACCTCCAAATAATAACAGAGGCGCGCGCGTCACCTGTCGTAACAAAACTGTAACTAAATTTATAATTAGCGTGACGTATGTAAGCAAATGCATGTGTGTGTGTGTGTGTGTGTGTTTTGTTGTTCCAATCAGAAAACTGATAAAGTGATAGTATATAATGCAAGTTGGGTATCAATTTGTAGATTATGATGTATGAATGATATCAAGGTTATTTATAATTGGCCAACTGACCGATAAGAGACCTCTTTGAACCCCACCCCAACCCAATGCTCACCTAAACTTATTGCCGTTTTAAAGTACTCGGGCGCTACGAGACGTTTGTCCGCCTTATGCATATCGGCGTCCATATATTGGTCGGGGGGGCAGGGGCACGGCTCATTTATGGCTGCCAGCGGCATGAATGCGCCAAATGACGCTTGCGTCAATTGGCCCGCAATGCCCAGGACCAGGGGGGGCGCTGAGGCTTTGTTTGGTGTGGCGGGGGCGGCGCCGTTAAGCTGCTGCTGTTTATTTGGTGTTTGTTCCAGCCATTGTTGCTGCAGCTGCGATACCGTTAGCCAGAACTTCTTAAGCTCACCAAGGGTGATCGTATAGCCGAGCTTATAGCGCATATCCCGCACATCCTTCTCGGTGAGCGAGAGCAGCACATGGCCATCAATTGCCTCCTGGCGCAGGCACTCAAGCAGCGAGCATGAGAAATCCTCCGTTGTGCTGGCCGCCACCCATTGCTCCACCTCGTCCAGCTGCCAGTGGGCAGCCTGGTGAAGATCTGGTGCAGTTTTGTTATAGTTATTGTTGTTGTTGTTGTTCTGTAACTTTTTGGTTTGTAGCCTGGGCTCGTGGAATTGTGCATCGGTTTGAGCTTCAGCTGTTGCCACATTTGGAGTTGCCGGCGAAGCTTGCACCGCTTGCTGAGTCACAGACTCACAAATTTCACCGTCATCATCGCACATTGTTTTAAAGCTTTCTTTTTCTCTCGTTTTGTATATACTATTCGTATGTATGTGTGTGTATTATTTTGTGTTACAAATTTACCGATTATCAACAAATTTTGATAAGTTTTGTTTGTTTGTTTGCGAATTGATTACGCGAGCGCAGCATTTTAAGCACAAGCAAAGCTGATTCTCATTGGGTATCAGCGGCACATAATTTTGCGTTTTTAGCATTTGTTGTTTTAAACACACGTTTAATTTTGTTTCTCTCCGAATTCCAGCGACTGCTTTTTTATTATTTTTTTTCTCTTCTTCTAACTTTTGTCATGTTAAGTGCGTCTGTTAGCTGAGGAGCGCGGCTGTTAACTGTGGAGTAATAACTCAGTTGGTTATGATAGTTAACAGAAGTGTGCAATTTTTGGGCATGTACGGTCACATTACCCCAAGCGCTTAAAAAAATATATGAAAATCGAGCACTTTTTTAGGAAAACCTTGTTTCATGGTTGTAAATAAAGTCATCCATTTTAGGGCAAAAATTGCTCCTTTGCATAAAAACTAAGCAGAGACCATTTCCGAGGTCATATTTCTCTTTGGAACAAGATAGCCTCAGATTTCCTTCGGAATTTAGTGGAGTCAGTTTTCAATACGCCTTCAAAATGTTATTGAAAACACAGAGGGCTATACAGTTTATTAACTTTATTCACATTTCTTTACTTTTATTAACTATTGAGCTTTGTTTCTTTAATAATAATCGCTTGCTATAGCAAGCTTTATAGTGACTTAAAAAATAAATTGAAAAATTATTAATTGTCAAAATACTTGAAAATTACCTTTAATTAATTTCTTTAAGTTAAAATATCCTTGCATTTTATAAAATTTTGTTTTAGCAATATATAAAAGAGAAAATAAATGCATTAAGTTCTAGTAGGCCAAGTTAATGTGCACAATTTTTATTTCGTCAAAATACTTATGCCGACTAGTGTATTGTACATGTTAACTGCATCTGTTAAATGTGGACCAAGACTGTTAAGTGCGCAGCCAACTTCACCTTGCGATGCTTATGTTATCTTAACATTTTGTAAGAATGTCCTTTCTTTGACTTAACAGTCTGTTAAAGAGTTTGTTGCGGCAAATTAAATTTTCAAATATTTTTTAAATTTGCAAAATATATGAAAATGTTATCAAGAAATAAGACTTTCAAAGCTAAACGTGTTATTAACCAAAAGAGAAGCCAAGTTGCATTCAACGTTCAGTGTCCTTCTACTAGACACCATAGAGAAAACATAAATTTTTAGAGAATTGGTTCCTTTAGAATTTTTGGTTATAATATTTATGCCTTTCATAACTATAACCAAAAATTCTAAAGTAACCAAATCTCTAAAAATTTACGTTTTTTCTAGTAGAAGGACAAAAATTCTTAATTCTATAAACGGCATAAATATTATAACCAAAAATACTAAACGAACCAAATCTTTAAAAATTTACCTTAAAACTAATAGAAATATATATAATTTTGATTTTTTTCCAAGTTCAAAATATATAAGCTAAAAGAGCTTGTGTATAAAATAAAAATAAGTTTCTCAGTTAATTATTATAAATAATTTAAAGTAAAAACTGCAGTTGTTTTCTTCAATTCATCGCTTTTTTTATTTTAATATAAAAATGGCATTTCTTTACTAATATTAAGTTTAAATTACTAATGTAAAGTATGTATGATCGCGGTAATTGAAAAATATATATGTATATATATATATATATCAAGTGAAAAATATTTATAATGAACATGAAACGTCTTCTGCCAAGCGTATATATATGTATATGAAAGCGTTCAAGTTGACTTAAACAATAAATGTTTTTTTTTTCAATATTTTTTCTTGTTTTTTGTTTGTGTGTTTACAATTTAAAAGTAAATAAAACGATTCATATGAATAATTACTTTTGCATGTTTTTTAAAGGAAGAAACAGTTAACGATCATTTGAGAAAGAAAGAAAAATAAACAAAAATTATGGATTAATTGAAACTTATTTCTTCTTTATACAGATGCTATATATTATTCCCTCGCGTTTTTGCTTTGTTTAGGAAAATTATTATTATGCAAAAATAAACTATGAAAAAGATATTTCATGAGTAGTTGTTGTTTTTTGTTTTATTCTTCATATTTTTTTTGCAGTTTTCTTTAGTTGTCATCTCATCATTGCTATTTTGAAATACAATATAGTTTGTTTTTTTTTTTGATACGTTTTTTTGTTTGTTTTTCTAATATACCTTATTTGCTATATGTACCTAACATATATATTTACCAATATTCTTTTTTCTTTTCTTTTTTTGTTTGCATTTCTGTTTGTTTATACGAAGCTACTGTTGAGGTTTCTTTGAATTGTGTTCTTTCTTTATAGATGTGTTTTTTGTTGCACCTTTTGCAGCGTTTTTTGTTTTTTTTTTTATATATTAGCGTTTTGTGTACATATTTTTTCATATGTACTATGTATATAGATATTTGTCATTTTTATTTAGAATTTTCGTTATGTGAAAACGTAAGTGTAACAAGTTTTTGTTTTGTTTTGTTTCTGTTTGTTGTTGCTTCGCGCATAAGCCGTTAAAGTATTCATCTTCCCTTTGTTGCTCTTTCAATACAATTTTTTTATATATGTAATTCTAGTTTTAAACTATAACTCTTTCATATTTCAAAATATATAATAAACACAATGTAGTTTTTGTTTTTTTGTTTTTTGTTTTCTTTTTTTAAATGAGGGCTTTTATGTTGTTGTTATATTCTTCTTGCATTTACTGCTGTTGCGGCTTGAACCACACCGTCCACATAAGATCGTAGTTCAGTTTATTTGAGAGAGAACGCTGCCTTACGACAAATCTGCAATATAATAATTGATTTAAAAGAAAGATTTTACATTGTTTTTAAGTTACTACTTACAGCTGGGCGCTGCCTCGTAGCGACGCTGAATCTGATCGTATGTGAATTTCACAAAGGCATCGTATTGTTCGGCCAGTTTGGTGGTGAGCACCGACTCGTAACGTTCGCGCAGCTGATCCTCGCGCTCCTTGATCATACCCTCGCATATGAGCTGCACCTGTTTAAATGTGAACAATGCCTTCTCGCCGTGATGGCGCATCAAATGACTCGGTGGGCTGTCCGGGCGATGTGGACTCTCTGGCCCCATTTCGGAACCGCTTGATTCCGAGTCCTGCATGCGCTCCAAGGCGCCCGATGTGATCGGCAACTGTTTGCGTTTGTGCAGTCTTTTGATTTCATTGCACAAATTCTCAGCCATTTTATCTGTGAATAAAGTATGGTAATTCAATGTAATTGTTGTATTTAAATTTATTGAGAGCTTACCCGGCGACATTTTAGCCAGTGCAGACTCTGAGAACGGACTGAGCTCAGTGCTATCTTTGGCATAACGATTGCTGGGCATTGTGGAGCTTGTGGTGCTGGAGCTAGCACCATCATTGTTGCCGCTGCGTGAGGGCGAATTGCTGCCCGATTGCCCAAAAGGATTGCAGCGACGGCGTTTTGTTGGACGCTGATTGAGCGACTCCCAGTCCAAGGCGCGTTTAAGTGTTGCACATGCCATTGCTATGATAATATCTATACTCTATATATAGTTATAAATGTAAATATATATATATGCTTTATATATTTAAGTGCTAGTAGTTGATATAAAATTGGTTGTTGCTTCTTATTATTGCCACACAGTTTGTTGAAAGCGTTCACTGCGAATGAGAATTGAAAATGGAGAACTTGTCAGTGCCAGGAGATATACAGATATAGATATAGAGCAGCCAACTGAGACTGAAAACAAATTTGAAAAACTACAAACTGGTTTCAAGGAAAACAGGATTCACCTGACATACACATACACACACACTCACACACGCACGCACCACACACACGCTTACAAAGTAAAAGAAAATGGTGCTGCGATTTATGACCTGGCAGCTGCTGCCTGAAAGAGGAAGAAGATCCAGAAAGGCATAAAAGGCATTCAAAAGAATACGAAGTAGCGATGCGCAATTAAAGGGAGTGTTCGCCTGGCCACAGGCCGACAATACAACTTCCCACCACTACTACAGCCACAACAGCGACAGCGACAACAACAAAAACAGAGTTGTACATTCTAGTTCAATTCAACGAATAAGTTCCAGTGGTTTAATTTGCAGCTGCACGAACTAATCGTTCATTTGGGTCATTGAATTCTATTATCGTCCATTCTAGTCATTTGAGTTCGATTGTGGTTCCTTCAAATCATTTGAGTCATATCGTTCCTAAAGGTCATTTGAGTTCCATTATCGTTCAACTTATTTGAATACCAAAATCGTTTAGTCCCTCATTTCCCATTTCGTTCAATTCATTTTAATATGCAAACCAGTTTTTTTTTATCAAGTTTGCAATATAAATTTGTTCTGAATAAAAAGTAAAATGATTTCAGCTAAATAAATAAAATTACATCACGAAATATAATCGGACACAAAAGAGCAAAACCAAATTACTTACATATATAATTGGAAATAGAAATGAGCATAAAACAATGAACAAACTCAAATTTAGGAATATAATAGTTCTTTCGTTTAGTTTATTGAATAGTTCAATTGAACTTATTCTGAACGATTCGATACAACTCTGCAACAAAAGGCCAATGCATAGCAATGCATGCTAGGAAGGGAACCAAAAGTAAAACGAAACCAACCACTGACACACACACACACACTTGCACATATACACACGCACTACAAACTACAACAATACACGCGTATGCGTATCCTTTGAGCTGTACCAGCTGTTTTCACACTGCTAACCGCAAAGCCGCGACGCTCTTACTGAAACATACAAGCACACACACACATGTACATAAATGCTGTTAATGAACCCAAAAGGAATTTGATTCATTGCATGTGCATGTTGCCCACACGTTCTGTCGATATTTACACATTATTAAAGCGTTTTTTTTTTTTAATAATACATGATTAGCGTTTCTTTACGTGACAAATACCATGCCAAAAAAGATTCGATTCAAATAAAACAAAATGACAGCAGCTTATGCGCTCAATGGTTGTCTCGCTCGCACACTCGACACTCGCACACACACACAGACACAATTGCAGCTGTGAGTTGGAATTTTGATTTCGTGAAATTTTAAAAATGGTCGCAGCGCATATCATTATCAGAGCTCTTTAGATAGCATTAGAGAAAAAAAGCCTACAGCAGACATTAACGTACGCCATTGCACTTACGTTGATTTGTATATTATTTTGCTTTAATTTTAGCACCACTTCACACGCGCTTTATTTACTTTTTTTTTTTTTTGTATATACGCACGAACGTTTCAGTTCAGTTAAATTGTAAAACTATATGCTATTGCTATTGCTTATTGAGTTGAGCAGTATTTCAAAGGCCACTGAAATGCACTGTGCTTGGTTTTTTGAATGTAACAAAGCGTTTGATTTGTGATTTTTCTGTCTTTTTGCGATGTAATTTTCAGTTTTCTTTCGGATTCTTACGAAAAATGGACGACCGATGCATGCGTGACGACGATTCGTGAACAGAGAGGCGATGGCCTAGCGATGGGCCAACGATAATTTCCTCACAGTTGTCACAAATGCATCCCTGTCATCGACGCCATGAGGTATCGATAGCTTAGCTAGGTATGCTGATCATATGTCTTGGATAAATAGCAGTCACGAGGAAAAGTTGAAAATTTATATTTTCTTTTCCACCGATATATATATATTTGGCAAGAACTATTGAACTAAACGATTTTATAATTTCGCTAAGAATAATAGTTGAAGCAAATTTGGTGCAATGGGAGGGAAATCAAACTGTGCTAGATGCATTGTTCGTGTTCAGTCTATGGCTCCTTCATATATACTTTGCGTAACCTACAAATATTACTATTTAAAATTTATAGTAAATAAAATTCAGTTGAAAATTGATAATAAAAGCAAACAACTGTTTTATTAGTCGCACAAAATATCGAACAAATATATGGAATCAGTAATTTGCTAATACTTGAATATTTGGTATTTTTTTTTATTACATATTCACGTTTTTGAGCTTCCTCGATTTGGTCACACTGGTTCGAACGACAAAAGTAGGAATAAAAGGCAGAGCTCGTAGCGAATTTGTGCAATTAATATTATAAAATATTTTTACACTTTTATAGAAAACAACTTTTTTATACGCCTTTTCGACGAATTTACTGCCTTTCTCAGCTATTAGCCCAGTGCGTGCATATTAATCAAACAACATTACGTATCGCGGTAGGGGCCAAGAGCAGGCAAAGCAAAGAAAGAAAGTTCTAAAAATATTTTTATCGTCCGTGAAAGTCGAAATATTTTATTTCGCGCTACAAATAAAGCTTTAAATTAAAGATCAACGACGCATTATTAATTGCAAAAATGGTATTGAAAGTGTACGTCAGCGGCATGTCCGGCAACAAGGAGGTGAGTATTGCAGTCAAGGCGTGGGCGCGGAGCGGGGCGGGGCATCTAAACTACACACACACATACATATGTCTGTACATTTATGTATGATTGAATAGTGGGAGCCAGTGTCATGTTAATGGAATGTTTGCCTATTTAGCGGAATAGACACAAAATAATACTAAATTGCATATACTATTTATGCATTACACTCTTTTGTTTGTTTTGCGTTGAAATATGTACGTGTGTTAGTGTGTGTGTGAACTGATGATGTAGTACGTACAGTCGAAACGTCATCTCTCCGAACAAAACAGAACGGCAAGTGGGTATTTTGATTGGCGTGTGCATGTGTGCGTGCGCTTTGATGGTGGTTGAAAGAAGCAGCGCAACGACCGCAAACATTTCCATATAAGCTTATTTCATAGTCTGTGGACTGTGAAGCGTAAAAGAATTCATTGATCGCAGTTTTCTTTTATGCGTGGGTACATCGCTCAGCTCGATGTGTGTGTGTAAGCTCTTGTAACTGTCTGTGTGCATGATTCATTTATGTGACTCTTTTTTTTTTGCCCCCATCTTTGTTTGATTCTCGCATTGCCAATATGAACTAAAACAACGGTCATTGTGCAAAAAACGACAACGTTGAAGGAGAGGGCGTGAGCGCAAAGTGAGAGAGACGCTTTGTGTTCCGTTGTTTATTGTTGCAAGCTTGAGGCGTCAGCGTCTAATATAGAGTATACGTAATGTATATGTATACTTGTTTGTATGTATGAATGAGATTGAAGGCAATAAATAACAACACTTTATCAACATTTAATTACAAGCATGCAGTGATAACACATGCGTATACAAACAAACCAGTTCAATTTCTTACTTTATCACATCAACTTGAGAGAGCTGGGATGTCAGTGTGTGTGTGTGTGTGTGAGCTTGCTTGGGCTTGCCGGCAATTGGAAACCAGGGATGGCAACTAACTTTAAGCGATAAAGCAAAGTTAAGTGCGCCATTTGTTGTTTCTGAGTACTTTTGAATAGTTTTTGATTTTCTGTGCTTATTTTTGAATGAATGAAGAATCTTAACGAACCATTATATGTATTCCAGGTGAAGAAACGCCAACAGCGCGTACTAATGATCTTGGACAGTAAGAGCATTCAGTACGATACCGTGGACATTACAGAGCCCGGCAAGGAGAGCGAAAAGGAGCTAATGCAGAACAAATCTACTAGCAATGGTGGCACAGTGAGCGACCCAGAGCCAAGACATCCCTTGCCACCTCAACTCTTCAACGATGATGAATATTGTGGAGATTACGATGCCTTCGATATGGCCAACGAGATTGACACCCTGGAGGTTTTCCTCAAATTGGCACCAGCCGATACAACTGCCGTGAGCACCGCTCAAATTGAGCTTAAACATGAGAATGGTGTGACCAAGGATGGTGCAGAGAAACCTGCAGAGGAGGAGAAAGCCCCGGCGGAAGGTGAAGATGGTGAGGCGGCTGCAGAGACGGGCGATGCAGACAAGGAGAAGGCAGAGGTTTGAGAGAGCTTTTTCAGCAATTTGTACTTTTCTGTTTACTGTTTATGAAGCAACATCAACAAGAACAACAGCAACAACAACAGCAAGCCTGCACAGAAGCAACAACAATAACAGCATTAATATTAACAGCAACTTTCTTCTACTAACGGTAACGCAATCAGCAAAATTCAACGCCAGCCATGTTAACAGTAGCAATAACATACAAATGTAATCTAACAGCATTTCAGCAAAGGGGACGACGGCTAACAAAACTGTTGTCCAATTTGTAGAAAATGGGCTTCTTCTATAACCAACTACGACTGCGGTTCTTAAAGTTAAGCTACTATATTTATATACACACACATATATATATATAATATATACTTATGACATGCATACTACACACTAATTTCATTAAGCGATTGTGTTCACGCTGAAAAAAATGACAATTTTAATCAAAATGAATATTTATTATTATAAACTTACACACTCACACACACACACACACCTTTATATGTATGTAATTAATAATTGTAATAATTGAAACAAATTTTTTGTTCACTCACACGCAAAATTATCAGTTTAAAGTTTTACTTAAGCTTCCGATTACTTTAATCCTAAACCTAAATGAGAGATTGTAGTAAACTAAAACCTGATCGTTTTGTGCGGCTAAGTTATGTTAATGCGAAAACATAAAAATCCGCTGGATATAATGAGTACATATGAAATAAAAATCAAATATATTTGTATTTACTAAAAACTGAAAAGCTTACATAACCTCCAAATACTAAATAACAACAACAGCAGCAAAGCTGCAGCGCTTAACAGTTGTTTAACAGCGCTGCAGCGCTTAACAGTTGTTTAACAGCGCATGTTAAGTCTTAGAGAGAGTTTGATCAAAATTACAAAAGCTAATGTAAATCGTGAATTTTCAAAGAACAAAGACGAAGATGGAGATGGCGAGGCAACGAGTGAAGATAAGGAGAAAACAGAGAAAGAGGGCGATGATGCAGACACAAAGGACGAGAATAGCGAAGATAAGGTAAAACGAGAACTATTAGGTAGACTTGCATGAAACAAATGAAGTTAACATTAGACCATTAGATGCGTTCAAGGAGCTAATCCAGCATGTTACTGCAACATAAAAGCTGATTTCTAGTTAGATAGTATGAGTTAGTAAGCCCTTACTGATATTGTATATATACATTTTCCCACTTTTACCCTACCATTTACCATGTTACCTCACCAACAACACAAACTTACTCCTGAATATAATACCACATCCACAATCTAAACACCATCCTGCACATCAGACTGAAACCGAAGCCACAGAAGGTAACGAAGAATCAGAGTCCAAGGATGAGAAAGAGAAGGTGGAATCGACAGGTAAAGTAAGGAAAATCATCCTTGGGGCACTAATTTCAAGTTTTCCGTGACGCTTAAACAGACAAAGCAGATGATGAGAATGAAGATAAGGCAAAGGAAACAAAAGAAGAAGAGGGCGATGATAGTAAAGTTACCGATGAAGCTAATGTAAATGACGAAGGTAAAAGTGCGGAGGAGAAATCTGAAGAAACTAAGGAGAAATCTGAAGAAGCGGATGAGGAAACAAATGAAACGTCAAAGGACTCTGAAAAGGAAATTCCGGAAAAATCTGAGGAAGCGGAAGACGAAACAAAAGAAAAGTCAGAAGATCTTGAAGATAAGGTAAAAGAAAAAGCAGAAGACGCGGAAGAAGAATCTGATGAAGATGATGAAGAGGAAACTGAAGAAAAGCCTAATGAAGAGTCGACTAAAGAACAAAAAGATGACTCTACCGAGGTGAAGCAAGAAGACAGCGAAGATAAAGATGTAGAAAAAGTAGAGGAAGCTTCTGCTGAAGAGGAAACGAAGGAAAAATCATCAGATGATAAAGCAGATACGGAAGATATCCCAGAGAAAACCAAAGAGGAAACAAACGAAAATTCTGAAGCTGTGAATGAGGATAAGAAAGAAATATCAGAAACGGATTCGACCGAAGAGAAAACTAAAGAAGATGACTCTAATGCGGAGGAGAAACCGAAAGACGACGAAGAGGAGGCCAAGGATAAAGTAGAAGAGAACTCAGAAACGGAGGAGAAACCAAAAGACGACGAAGAGGAGACCAAGGATAAAGTAGAAGAGGCCGCAACAGAAGATCAATCAAAAACTAAAGAAAGTGATGACAAAACAGAAACATCCTCCGAGGAGGAAGAGAGCGAAGAAGAGTAACCCCAAACTCTCCATAAACCGAACATAAACAAAATGACCTAGAACACGTCCCCCGCACTCTGCACTCTCATCAAATGAACCAACCGCACCTGTAGTCTATCACCCACACGCTTAGAGAACACCTTAGCAAATAATGAACATGTATTGTAAATAAAAAACAATGAAAGTACTAATAGTAAAGCTGGTGGAGGGTAAAGAAACTTAATGCAATGCAAGCAAACCACATTAAGTACACAATTGTATAACCTTTTCTCACAGCAGCTAGCAACAGTAACAGCCACAGCCGCCGCCCCACCGCCAGCTCCAACTCCAGTTGCATCTCGTGGCCCAGAAACGGACTCTGCCTCCGCTCAGCTCTTGGATACGGAACGTGCCGCAGCTGCGCAGTAGTTGACAAAAGGAACATTTTAAATCATAACTCTCATTTCTTATATTTTGAAAATGTTTTTTTTATTATTATTTTTTCCACATATTGACCAGAGATGTCAATAAAAACACACTTTTTTTAGTTTCTTTTGTATCCAAATAATTAAATATACAGTACATTTATAATTATGTTTAGTACAGACATTAAAATGAAGTTTTCTTTACTTATTTATTTACGCTCTAGTTTCGGGCTCTTTATCTTTATCCATGTTTCATCATTTATAATTACAAAAACTAGTAAAAAATATGCGAATATATTTCGCAACGTAAAAATCATTTACTAAAAAAAGGGGGAAAACAAAATATTAAGTTCTTGTTTGGGGGGAGAAAAAGACATTCACTCGCTGGGGGGGATGGATTCCTAGGATTGTTTGAGGGCATGTCATGAGATACTCTCTCACAATGATGTGCGCGTCTAATCGCTATCCTCCTCATCGGATGTGTCCGTTGTGTAATCGCTAAGATTCTCCTGTTGATCATTGTGTTCCGGTTCCGATTCGCTAAGGTCCCATTGTGGATGATCTGTCGGTGGTGCGGGCGCCTTTTGCACATCTAATTTAAGCTCTTGCTGCTGATCCATGCCCAGATACGAATCTGTAAGCACAAACATACAATAAATATTACATGATCTGTGTTAACTTTTCGAGTACTTACCAGATCGCAGGCACACCGTAAAGGTGTATACGCCGGGCCAACGTGGCGCGGTGAATTTAAGCTGTATCTCCTCCTTCTCGACGAGATTTGTTACATGGTAGGGCGCTGTTAGAAGCGTGCGAGACTTACGATCGCATATATACGTCCACCAGTACTCCTGCTTTTCCTCCGGAAAGTAGGGACAGTGTACCGCATGCGACATGCGGGATTTGCCCTCGAGACGCTCACGTTTATTGAGCTTCGCCTGCAGGCGTTCCCATTCCTCATCATCATCATCGTCCAGTGAGGAATTGTTTTTGTTGTGCTTATCCTCATCCTCGCTGCCCGAACCGGCAACGGACTCCACATCGCTGTGCTCGGCGGCATCAGATTCCGCCTCGGAATTGGCCGCTGTCTGGTCATCCGTTGTTGACGCCGCTGCTGCGGCGTTGGCAGCAGCAGCAGCTGCTGTCTGCTTGGGCTGCGTTTTCTTCTTCTGGTTGTTGGCTGGCTTCTTGCCACCCTTACCCTTGCCGCCCTTGCGGGGCTTTGCCCAGGCGGATGCCTTCTTAACGGGCACTGCAGCAGCAGCCGCTGCCGCTTCATCACCCTCATCAGCAGCAGGAGCAGCCTCTTCGTTGGCATCGTCCTTAATGCCCTGTTTCTCGGGTGCCTTTGTATCCCCAAACAGCGACATCATGTCCTTACGCTCTAGGGTAACAGTTACCGTTACAATTGCACCAGCCGTGACCACATTCGTGTTCTCATCATCGATCACCTCACAGCGTATGGAGAAATCAATCAGCGGCATCTTGCCCAACACTCGCATAATGTTCTCATACTCAAAGTCCGATAGATTCTTCAGCAACATACGGCTCTCTTCCGGCTTGAGCTGTGCGAACTGCTGCAGATTCTTGACATGTCGCTTCTTGTTCATAAAGTACAAATGATCTTCGGTTAGGTGCGGTAACTGCAGCAGCGGCGATTTGAATTCCCACAGGCCCTGTATTATCATCGGCGACATTTTCATGCAGTTCTCAATTGTCTCAATGCTCGGCAGGCGGGGCACACGTCGCGCATAGGCCATCATGACCAGTTGATGTACACAGCTGACCATTTCCTGCACCAAATAGGGGCACTTCTTCACAATATACTGACGATCGCGCTCCAGCGTCTCGGCATTGAGTGGAATGCGTGTGAGATGGGCGTGCAGAATGGCGCGCGCCTTGATGGAATACATACGACACAAAGGATGCTCCTTGCACTTCTCGTTCAGATTGGGTAGCTGTCGTATAAGCTGTGGGGAAGTGGTTGAAACGGGAAAATGTATGTGAAAATCAACTTTATAAAACTGTAGCTATGCTTGAAAGCTGCTGTTAGAAACTGGTTTCTATTTAAATTTATTGCAATTGCGTTGTTTAATAGACTTACCGCTGGAACCTCATCGTTGTCCGACTGCCGCTCTACCACCTGCGAATTGTGGCGCTTGTCAAACTCCAGACTGGCCGCCAGCACCATTAGGGCGCGCTTGAGCAGCATATGCGGTGTCTTGTGTATAAAATAGAAGTACATTTGTGTGGTATCCAGCAGCACTTTGTCACCACTGAATCGTATGGAACGATACCACCAGACGCCCACAGCGGAGGGCATGGCGACCATGAAAACTAGACCGTATAGGCCCAGAACCCAAACACTGTTCTCCTTTTCAACAATCCAAGAGGGTAGCGCAATTCCAAAGGACATGGCGCCAGGGCCATCGGGATTACCATATTTCTCATAGTTCTCCTTGGCCACATCATCGGTGAGCGCCTGGTACGCTTTGCTGAGCATCATAAATGACTTCTCATCGCCCGTCTCCTTATCCGGATGCAACACCTTGGATAGCCTGTAGTAGGCCTTCTTAATCTCCGCCTGTGTGGCCGTTGGTGGCACACTCAGTATCTCAAAAGGATCAAAGCTCGCCATCTCATAGTCAAACTGCGAGACGCGATAGGTGAGAAACAATAACAGCGCCCAGCCGAGCACAATGGTCAACTTGATGGCCACCGATTTAACCACACGATAAGGCTCCGCATTGGCCAAAATGATCTTCTTCTTCAAGCAATCATCGCACTGACATTCCTCATTCTGCTTGTGGGAATCTGTGCCGAAAAGCAGAGAGATTAGAATCGAATATGGTCAAGGGGGGAACATAAGAGAGATGCGGGAGATTGAGATCGCGAGAGCGATTGCATGTAACTGTCTCTCTCGCGTGTGTATGTGTGTGTGTGTGTGTGCATGTGTGCCTGTGTATATGTGTGCCCCATTTGTGAAGTGAGCTGTCTTTAGTTGTTGTTTCAATCGTAGCTTTCACCAACACGAAGACACTTCTGAGCCCCCGTTCGTCAACGTTGTTAGAATAACTTATTGGAACGTGTCCATTTGCAGCACATGTTTATATACGGGAAAAAGCTCACTTATACACTCACACACACACAAGCACATTCATACATAGACAGCTGCATAGCGATTATAATCAACAGCACTAACCTTCTTTCTTTTTACGTGGCCAATAGTAAATCGTTGTTGGTATCAACACTAACGCTAAGAACGATAACACAAAGTAATAAAACGTTCCACCACTTTCATCATATTGAAACTTTTGACCCGCCATTATAGTTGTTGCTGCTGCCGCAGAGCCGGCCCTCTAATTATTTACAAAGCAGCCTTGTTTCCTTTAAGTGGTTTGGGGTTTGGTTTGGTGTGGTCTCGTTTTCTTTTCCCAAATTGGCTTTGCCCAGCTGATGTTTGGCAAGCTGGCAGCTCACAACTGCGCGCGTCTCTATTATTTGTTCAACTATGTTGGCTTTAATGTTTTGGGCTGCCTTTAGCTAGCACCAATTATGCTACACAACGGCCAATTCTATTAAATTATCGCCGCGAGTTTAAAAAAAACTTATGTATTTACAGCCGTCGTCAAATGACACGTCTGTACAGTGTGGCCGTGCGAGCTTATCTGGGCAATGCCGCAAACAATGTGCCCGTTTAATAGAGTGCAAGTACAATACATGAGAGGGGGTGGTTTTTAGTATTTTATTGAAGCACCTGCTGCGCAATTCCTTATGAATCCAGGTGCTTCTTTGGTAACTTTGAAGTTTGAAATTTTTAAAAGTATTGCAACTCTTCATCCAAGGGATTTTTAGTTTCGATGGTTTTCTTTTTTGTAATTTTTCTATACAAAAAAGACCTTTTATGTAATGTATTTTTAAAAAGCCGGCTGATATTCTAGTGCAGAAATTTTACTAGTTTTCTTTTAAATGTAAAACATTAATTGTTTATATATTGAAGTTTTAATTCAAATTGTAACCATTTTTTAAATTCCTAATTTTGTTGTGGAACGAATTTGCGGTTCTCTTGAATCGAATGAACGAACCGTTTGAGAGAGGCATGCGGTCTCAATTTTGCGGATCCAGTTCAACTTGTATACATCGGAAACATAACAAAATGTAACAGTTTGAATACTAAATAGAATGTGTAATAGAATATTAAATAAATATTAATTAATTTCAATATCAATTTAAAAAAGGGCGAATAAACTAAACGGCTAACTAATTAATAATACTGTCTAATTTTCTTAAAACTGCCATGAATTTAGAAGGTTACCCCACACATGTTCTCTCTGTTAATAAATTGTGATGTCGAAAAAGGGAATTTAGCATTGCGTTTAGTGTGTATTCTCAATCAAATAAACTAAAAAAATGTATAAATTCATTTTAAAAATATATCAAAATAAGCACAGTGTTGACTTTGATGACGTGTTGCGTATGGTCACTGTTAAAACTCTGGTAACGGAATCTCTATCATTTTGGCATGCACAAACGTAACGTAACGTGTAACGTTAACGTAATCGTTGACGCGTTCGTAAAAAATCTAGTAGCGCGTTGAACGCGCAATGAGAAAATTTGTCCGTTGTCGGAGAATGGATTTTTAATGCAAATTGTTAATTTTACTAGTTTTATAAACAAAACGGTGCATGTATAACACGGATTGTGTGAGAAAACATCATCTAAAAAGAAAAGAGCACAATCCAAAACAAAGAAGAAAAGAAAAGCAGAGTGCAAAAAAGAAAACCAGTTATGTATGCGAAGTCCGTGTTTCCTTTTTGTTGAGCAAAAAAAGAAACATTTTTTATATGGCAAAAAAAATGTTAAATGAAAGTGTCGTGCGATGCGTTTAAAGTTAGTGTATTAACACTTATTAATTATATGGGCAAAGCAACACCGAGTCAACAACTACAAACATAAAACCAGACAAGGTTAAATTTTCCAAAATCGTTTGATTAAAACGACCAAAAGCCGATTTACCGCGAATTTCTTGCAAAAAATAAAAGTAAGTACATACATATGTACATATCTGGTATACATACACACAAATGCATGTGCATACTAGCTTTTACAAAAAAAAAAAACTCAACTGTGTGGGTTTTTGGCGTCTCCGAAGCGTTGTCTTTGCAGTCCAAAGAGGCGGCGGCCGCCTCTGCGTCTGTCTTTGCATGCGTATGTGCCTCTATGTGTATGTGTGTGTGCAAAAAGCAGGTAGAAGAGCTAGATAAATAAGACTCAAGGGCAGCTAGAAATTATACGTGTGATTTGTTGTTCTTGTGCCAGAAAATAAATATACAGAGAGTGTGAGAGGGAGAGAGAGACAAGGATCGGCGCTTTTGTCGCTGCCGGGGCAGGTGGTTTAGTTATTTATTTATGTTGCGATTTTGTTGCTAATTTTAGTTGAGGTTGTGCTAATTTTATGCTTATTTTTATGCTCTTTGCGCATTTTATGTAATTGCCGAATTAAATCCGTTCAAAGTGAAAAATCGATAAATCAGCGCCGCTGCAGCTGTTATGATGCGTGGGCTGTGGAGCCCAGGATGTAATTGGGGTAGGAAGCACATACAGACACACATATACATACACCAATGTGTGCTTGTGTATGTATAATCTCGTATTTGTATTTTGTGTATGTTAGTGTGTATGTGCAAGCCGCATAAAACAAATAAGCCGCTCAATGTAAAAACGCCAACGGTTTTTAGCGTATTTTTGGCGGCTGCCGCAAAATACAGCCCCGCTTTTGATCTCTCGCCATCTCTCTCGCTCTTCTCTACTCTTACATATACACATACCTACATAATTTCTAGTGTCTACACACATACATACATACGTAGTTACATATATACGCATGCACTTGAGTTGTTTGCAACATTTTGTGCATTTCCATTTCCCCCTTTTGCATTTTGTGCAAATAAGTAAAATCAATAAAGCTGCTGACGTTTTGAGAGCTGTAAAAACGCGCTGAAAGCAATAATAGTCAGCCTAACAAATATTTAAATGTGTACACATGTTATTAACCCAATTTCAATATGGCAGACAGATGTAGTGAGATTAGAGAGGAAGAAACAAAGAGAGAGAGAGAAAGAGAGAGCAATGACTGCATGCTGGTGAATAAATTAAACAGCAACTAAGAATTTGGCAAAAACAAACAAAAAGTTTCGTGACTCATGCGGTGTTTTAGACGCTTTTTTAAATAAAATGATGACTTGAAATGTTTAAATTCAAAGATTATTTAACATTTCCACAATGACACACGCGATTAGCCAATTCCAATTGAGAGTGTGGGCATTTGAACTGGCCAAAAGTCAAGTAGTCTTTTGGCATGAGTCAACACAAATGCCGTTATAAATGCATACTTATTAGAGTTGCACTTTCTAGTTCAATTCACTGATTTAGTTCAATAGTTCATTTTTCACTGAACGAACTAATCTTTCGTTCTTTTTAGTCAGTTTAGTTCCATTATCGTTCAACTGATTTGTATGCGAAAATGACTAGAATGAACGACAATGGGACTCGAATAAATGAACGATAAACAGAATATTAGTTCAATTAAACTAAGTCTGAACGATTCGGTACAACTTTAATACTTATCCTTATTGCTCGCTGCAACAATAAGAAATACCACAGTAACAGTAACAGCAATTAAAATTATTTTCTATTTGCCCTGCTTTCCCCAAACAGATACAAACTGGACGCTTGTTGCCTGCTAGCTTGGCATTTTTTTTTTCAACATGTTCGCTTATGATATCATTTTCGTTGATTGTTTCAATTAAAGTGCCTGCAAAAGAAATTCTCTAGAAAGCATGTGTGAAAAATAGCGCTATTTATATCTATTTGGTTTTGACTTATCTGTGTTGCCAATTTCTGTCGAATTTCCGGCTATCGATCAGTGGGCTGCGCATTTGTATTGCATGCGATATTTTCTGTGGCGACATAATTAGAACAGACGGCGCTTATCGCGGCGCCGCAAGTAACAAAAAAAAAAAACAAAGACAAACGCGTGCTTAAAGTGTCAGACGCATTTATTTACTTATCGTACAACGATCGAAGAATGTGGCAAAAGGAGGCGTAACCGCTATCAGTAAATTAGAGATGAGCAATGCAACGATATACATAAGAGCTGGCACAACATCGATAGACTCCTGTAATGGCAGTTGAAAAAAAAACTAAAATAAAAGTAAATATGACATTTCTTTTAATTAACAGAAAATTTGGTTAAAAAGTAACTCGCAAGGCAAAAATAAAATAGTTAAACATACCCAAAAGTATATATATATATGTATATATACTCGTATACAGATATGTACATATTTTGAACAACAACATAGATACTGAAGAGCATGAAGAGCTTTCGATATTATCGATTATATTTATCGATTTATATCGATATTGAGTTTTGCCGTATGTAAAATCTGGTTCAGTTTTGCTCTCGCTGAGTATTGTGTTAATGTTTCAGTTCCCGGTCAGTAATATACAAAAACAAACAGTTTACGTATTTAGTTGAATGTTTGTGATTTATCGATACTTGAGCTAAGTTAGTCAACACGCAATTAACATTTTACCCTGACGTATTTGTCACGCGCTCATCTCAAATGCTGACCTAGAATTTTTATTCACTTGCTGTCTCTTTCGCTCTCGCAATGTCGTTCACTTATTTAATTGTCACGTCCATTGTAGACTGCGCTTCTGCGGCTGCCAAAGAAATGACGCCATATTGCGTGTCACACTCTCGAAAAAGCTTTGTTGTGTGCGTGTCGTATGTGTGAGCTGCAAAAGGGCAAGTGCGCTAGCAGCTAACAGCAAACAGCTGACATTTGACAAAAGAAAATTGCAGTCATAAAGTGGAATACATATGTTTTTACCGTTAGGGTGGCACCCATGTCTCCATATGTTGATTAGAATAGAAAACAAATGCAAAACAAATTTTTCAATTTGTTTTAATCAAAACAACAAAAATGCGTCTTGTGAGTTAAAGAATTGATTGTGTGCGTATGTGTGTGCGTGTGTGTCTACAATACAACTTTAAGCTCTAAACTTAAAACTTCAATGAAAATGTGGCCCTTGCTAAAAGCTGTTTAGCTTTTAGTTTACTTTTTATGCATTAAAACTTCAACCAAAGAACTTGCACTTGGCAACAACAAAAATCTCAATAAAGAAAAACTGGCTTTAAAAATGCTTTGAACTCGTAATAAATTTCTGTGTGGTATAAAATGTGAAGAGATAGTGTGTATGAACAAGACAGAGAGAGAGAGAGCGAGAGCAATAAAGAGAGTTGGATTAGTTTTTGAATTTGAATTGTTTGTTTGTTGTTGTTTTTTGTCTTTTGTTTGTTTGTGTGAAAGTGAGTCAAATGCGTTTGGACATACGATTTGCCCTCCTTTTCTATGTTGTTGATTTCATAAGTTTTATTTGTTTTGTCTTATCAGAGCTCTCGCTCTGTATTTATTTATTTTTGTCGAAGTTCGTTTGGTTAGGGCGCTCGGGGGCTTAGGTCATTTTTGGCGTGTAATTTTCCATTGCAGGCAAAATGCGCTGTAGCGTATGCTGGACTAAGGGAATACCCTGCGCATGGCGCTCCTGAATTGTCGCTGATCATCGCATTGGACTTTGCCTTTGGAAACTTGAAACTATCAGAACTTGTTGGAAAACCTGTTAAATTCCTCTGTTTTCAATGAAATCGTCAACAGAGCCGTTCTCGGGGATTCTCAACAGTTTATTCTCTTGGTAGTTTCTATAAAGAATCTTAACCTTTTTTGCTTTATAACAGTGAACAATAACATTATTGTTGTTTAACAGACGCTGTTATATATAATGATGAACCTAAATACATTCTTTATCTACATACATATGTATGATATATGTATGTATGTACATATTATATCACAGAGTTCAACATGACTGACTGGCGACTTTTGGGCAGCCCAAACTGTAGAAGCTAGAAGCCTGAAATTTTTACAGTAGCTTCCTATTATACCGTTAGTTGGAACTGTCGAAAAATGGTTATCTCTCTCTTGAATCGCTCTTTCGGCTTCAAAACATACTAAAGTGCGACTAAAATCGCCATATTGCTTATGTCTCTCAGACTTTCGTTAATGTTTTGCTTTCGATCTACGGTAGATGGCGCGCTACTGCTGAATTCATATGTTTTTGTGAAACCACGATTTAGTTACTTTTAACCATTTAACTTTAAGTTAAGCAGCTTTCGGTATATCGCCGGGAAACTCTGGCGTTTTAACAGTTAGTAGTATAGTAAAGTCTGTTCAAACTAATCAACAATATACAATATATAGGTTATAAGGTCGGAGAAGTCTTCTTTTTTGTCCGTTACATATATTTCGGAAACCTTATAGCCTTTTAATGGTCAATAATATTGTATTGTTACGAACTGAAGGAACTGAATTGATTATTTCTAGTTATGTGTATCTAAATTGTTTACCCTTTTGCGTTGCTAATTAATGATTTTAATTAGTTTATCGCTTGGGTAGCGTTTGCGGGGCGGACTATCAATGTCTTGGCACATTTAAAACTTAATTAGTTTAATGGCATGCGTCGCAAATTCATTTGAAATGAGCTAGCTGGCAGTACATGTTGCAGCAAATGATGATGATACCTATCTCCATATATAAGCATGTGTGCGATATATATACGCTCACGCGCCGTAATTGTTTACAGATTAGTTTCAGCCAAGTGGAGAGACAGAGCTCTGGGTGTGGCCCATGTGTGGCGGGTGTGAACAATTAGCCAGAAAGCAGCACCAACAGCAGCAGCAGCGGCGGCAGCGGCAGCAGCAGAATGCGTTTGCCAGTGTGCCCCGCTTGGCAAAACTATCACGCAACCTGGGCACACCTGCGGCGAAGGAGGGGGAGTCCACAGCTCATCACGTTCCAAAGCGATGCTAATCGGATAAAAATTGAGCTATTTTTGGGCACACGCTTTGTAGAATGCGTAGGTTTGACTTTTTATGGCTATGATTTATATCTGGCATACATACATACATATATATTCTCTGAACTATTTGCCAAATTTGTTTACACATTCCGCGGAAGTTGTAAATATTTGGCGTTAAATATGCGTGGGGCTTTACCTTTTGCTGTGTTACTCTTGACTATGGTCAGTTAGTTATCATGATTATTATTACCATCGTTAGGGAAGTATATTTTTGGGCATAAGCCTTCGAAACTCCCATTCCCAATTGAACCCAATTGAGTGCTTCATTATGCAAGCCCGTAAAAGTGGCAGGCCACATCAATCAACAATACATCAATCATTTAAATCGGCAATTCAGAGCGCATAAATCAAGCGAGTAAAACCAATTAGGACAATCAAAACACTTATTAAATAAGGTTTTTTTCTATTGGTGAAATTTATATGCTCTAAAAAGTCAGGAGAAAATAATGTAGAGTATGTAAGATATGAATTTGAATATGAATAATACCCCTGTGAATATTGTAATATATAATATTTGAATTATGGAGTTCTCATAAGCAAATCTGTAAAATGTACTAAAAAAAAAAACGAATCTTAAACTGAGCTTACACAACTTAGATAGTATCTATCTTAAAGGATTTGGTATACAATTTTCTTTTTCAAACATGAGTTCAATTTAAATTCAAGTTTAATTTTTTAGCATTGTTTAATTTAACTATTTATTTGTGTAAAAATTACAGTTATACGAGTTTCCTTACCTTAATAGTAGTATAATATTTTACATTCATTGTTTTAAATACCTGTTTAATTTATTAAAAAAAAGTTAGGTTAGGTTAAAACGGCAGGTCACCCTCACGGGTGTCCTCACATCTGGTCCTTAGTGCTACCGCATATTTGACCCTTGCGACGTTTTAGATTCTTTAAAGATAACTTTCGCAAATTTTAAGAGTTGGTGTAGTGGTGTCCTTGATACACTCTCTAAGGAAGTGAAGGTGTGGGATCCCAGATGGTTGAGTCTGCTTCTCATGAGCGCTGGACAGGTACAGAGGAGGTGTTCCTGGGTTTCGGGTGCCCCTGGCTCTCTGCACTTCCTGCAGTTGTCGTCGCTTGTGACAGTGTCCCGTTAGAACACCTAGCAGCGTCCTGCAGTCCTTTCGTGGGAGCGATAGGATGTAGCGGGACTTAAAAAAAGTTAGTTTCCGTTTATTTTTTTTTATTACTGTTACAAAAGTTGCCACAAAAGTGGATAAGTGTGTAAACAGAAAATACTCTACCCGTTTTTATGTGCATCAAATATGATTTATGAAGCCGCATAAAAGGCAAACCAATAAACGCATGCAATCGCCAAGAACAGCAACAACAACAACAACAGCAGTAGCAACAACAACAATAGCTACAAATAACCTTCAACACCTTTAAATTTTGCGCAACGTCAAAATCAACAATATGACGAAAATCAATTTACAATTTGCATGCGATTTCCTTGGAGTGTTTCTCGCGTGCAAAATTATGTAAATTAGACAATCAAAAAAACTTTTGATGCTGAAGGTGGCGGCGGGTCGCCGCGGGTGGAATACACTGCAATGCAAGTAGACAACAGAGAATCGAAAAAATGCCACTTGGTTGCACGAAATTTTGAAAGACTTGAAGCCTTTGCGTGCCCTTCACGCCGCTGCTCAAGTTTCATGACACAGCAACAATGAGAAGCTGAAAGAAATTGTGGAGAGAGCGAGAGAGCGAGAGCCGATCCTTATAATATATGCAAAAATGCATAGAAAGTTCGTCTTTATAGCTTTTAAGCACACGTCGCAAAAAGTTCTACTAGTTTGCATATATTACCAATTCTATTACAGACTTAACTGTTTCTAAAGCTTGCCATTCACAGCAATTGTAACAAGTTATAGTGTTGGTAAATGGAGCTGGAAAACAATTGATGGTACTATTCAAGGTGGATTTACTATAAGGTGACGTATTCCGCTGTGACGAGGGACCTTATTTTATTCAACACGCTCTCTCGGCTCTCAGAGACAGATGTGAGCTGCTCTGACAGACAGATGCTAAGAGATATCAAACATTTTACGTTCTGCATTCTGCGTTCGTTATTGTACGAAGCAAATTTTAATAGTTTAATTCATAATTAATCAAAGTAGTACAAGAAATTAAATAAAACAAGAAGAAGATTTCCTTAATCGAGCGCTACACAACCTCCCTCGACAATGTTTGCATTCTTACTGTCAAAAATAAGGCCCCTCGAAAGAGAGCAGCTGTGTTAAGTACGTCACCTTATAGTAAATCCACCTTGGTACTATTCAATGGTTTTTTATTTATTGAGGCGATTCACTATTTATAGTTTCTCAACTCATATGTACAATACATAATTTGGTCATGCCTTACCAACGTTAATTTATTGGTTTTGCCATCTAGATGAATTAACTTTGAAAAATACATTCATACACCCTGCTGTCTAAACGTTTTGAGGGCATTTTGAAATCATTTGATATACAGCAAGTTTACATGTTGGTTATAAATCAAAACAAGCTGCTTAGTATGGCCAATGTCCTAATAACAAAATAATAAAAATAAAAAAAATAAACTGATGTCGCCCATCAATAAAAGGCTAACCAATTAATCCATTTTTGTGGCAGCACGACTAAATATGTGTTTGCTACGCAGTGCTCACAATGACGATGACGATGCCGATGACGATGACTCTTTGGTCATTTACCTATCGGCGCTGCGTAAGCTCCAATAACCACCCGCTACCCCCCAACTGGGCAGAACAAATCAAGATTGATTGTTAATTGCCAATTTTTCGTTGTTGTTGTTGTTGTTGGGTGTGTGGCTGGCATTGGCCTGCCACATAAACGTGTTGAGCAGGCGGCGGCATTAAGTTTTCTTTTACTGTGCCACTTTGCATATGATTCACGCGACTTTTCTTTTGCTCGTTTTTTTTCTTTGCATGTTCTTTATGCGCCTAACTGTTGTTACTCGTCATGCGGCATTTGCTGTCTCTCTCTCGCTCGCTCCCTCTTGGTCACTGTCTCTCGTGACTTTCTTTCTTGCCGCCTCCTGCCTGCGCCATATGTCAGATTGAGTTTTGGCAAATTGGACATGGAAATTTGTCAACCTGATTTAATGCGTGTGTGTGTGTGTGTTTGTGTGTTTGTGTTCACACATCATTTTTATTGTACAATTGGTCAGGTTACAACATAATTTACCAAATGTGATTAGCAAATTATATGGACATGGAGTTGGTTTTGGACTGGGCCCGCTCGCTTTCAATTCAACGCTTCGTTTAACTGAGGCAAATTGAAAGCTTGGCAGCCACAATTACAGCAAATTGAAAAGTATACAACTTGTAGGCAATAAAAATTGGCCAGTGAGACGGCGGCGCTTGCTCAGAAGTTCATTAACCTCTCTTTTTTTGTTTCTAGTACATAAGTATGTATGTGTGTGTGTGTATGTGTGAGCTTTGCCTTCGGTTTGTAAATGGCTGCTGCGGCTGATGGTTCTCTGGCTCTCTGTCGGCAGCTGCCTTTGGGCGGCCTTAGAACTGACGTCGATGTCGTCATTGCGTGGGCGTCTGCGCTTTGCTTTGTGCTGCCTTATGTGTGTACTTGGCGCATTTGTTTAATTGTGGACATGTAATTATATTCATTTGCTGTAATTAGCTTGCGTGTGGGCCGCTCTGACTGTTAATTTGTAAAAGAAAGGTTAACTTATTGCAATTGATTAATCGATCAATGCATTTAATCGTTTATCGGTCAACTCATTTATCGAATCACTCAGCATATTTTGCTCATAATGGCAACTTTCGTTTGTGCATAAATGAAAACGCATCGCTTAACAAATATGTATGTGTGTATCTATGTATGTACATAGTATAGTATGCAAATCATTTGCCAAGCATATCAAACAACATTTGCGCAATTATAATAAATGTAGTGGCATTTTTTTGCGCAATAAAAGTTTATTAACATTTTGCACATTTGCTTAGCAACATAGCGACCGACGACAAAAACAACAACAACAACAATAACAACGGTAGAGACTCAGACGACCAACAACCGCAAAACTTTGGTTAGCATTAGCTCTTGGATTTATGTTTGTATGTACGTAACGGTACCTGAGCATTCAGTGTTGAATAATGATGGCGCATGAAAAAAGGCAAAGATTAACAAATGAGCAAACAACGTTCGTTTTTGTTGTTGTTGTTTCTTCTCATATGCAAATGCGACTGCCACGCCCATTGTCAGTTAAAATTTGAAATTATGTTTTGTGCATTTCCTTAACGTTCGTTCATCAAATTGCAATATTCTCCGGCATTAGCCAGCCATATTCAAATAAAGTTTCAAGCTCGCCAAAAACAAAACAAAGACAGAGCAAGAATAAGAGAGCGCGAGAGAGAGAGAAAAGCGGCGCTTAATGAGCTTTTATTTTTGCCTCGACGGCTTATCTGCGTACTTTGCATCTGAGCTGCATAGTACACTAACAATTACAAACGAAACGAAACAAAACAAAAGCAAACACCATAACTTTAATCATAAACAATGGAAAATTTACAATATGGAAAGTTAGAGCAGAGCTACAACTAAGTTGTGCTGAGAGTGAGTTTTGTGATTGCGAGCGGACGCGCTGCACAGTGGTCCTCTTTTTGTGTTTCCTTATTACAAAATTCGGAGGTCATAAGGGCTCGTACACATACTACGTAATCATAAAGGGGGTGGGCGTGTCAACTATATGATTACGCTTGATTACTTGGGGGAACGAGGGTCCTTAACATATGTATGATGTACGTAATCTATCTAAGATCATTCTTTCTTAATTGTTTGTTTTTTTTAATTTCGGAGGGGTGGGAGTGGTAGGGTGTATGGTGTAGCAGCTATCAGGAAATTTACGTAACTTCAAGAGATAGTTAGAAAAGCGCATGATATTTAATTGATTGGAGAAAACAAAATTAAAATTGCTCTAAAAATATTTGATTAAAATCTTATCAAAAATCATATTATAACCGATTCTAAACATTCACTCTAATTTTTCTCACCTTGTTCGAGCAGAAGCTCCATAGTGCTATGATCTGAGGCCGGCGTATCTATCGAATGTGTTTGAAGCGCTCCGTAAAACACTTCTCTATGCTCTCGCAAGGCCCACAACAACAACAATAACAAAAACATTTGGAAAAGTGTTTTATGTATAGCAACAATAGCTTATTCAGCGTTAAGTTAGCGGGGAACGGTTTAACTGCCACTGCGCTCTAATAATTATTTATAATAATTACTTTTTTGTGGCCTGCTGTTTAAACATGAAATTATTTATATTACATACGTTATAATCATAGGGTATATCATATTTTTGTGAAATTTTGTAGTTTTCAACTAATTTAGTTTTCTGAAAGTTCCATCAAATTATTAATTATTTTAAGTAGAAAAGTAGAAAGTTTTGTATATTAATTAATTTTTGTGTTACAAATTTTGTATCAGTAAAAAATTCACTTTTGCTTTTAGAGGGTATGTTAAGAGTCGGACAGTGCCGTTCGTATTGCTGTTTTGCCTGTTTCGTTGTGTGTTGACGTTGTCCGATTTTGTTTTATATACAATACTCAATATTTTGGCTATCTATCTCTGTCTGCGTGTAGCTTGCTTGCTCTTGTCGTGTGCCCCTCTGTTGTGTATCGCTTTTAATTAATCTTTTGCTTTGGCTTCTCTTTGCGCTTTGTCAAAAAAGCTTCTGAAGCGATCACAATCGTGCGCTGACCTTGAACGTAGTCCAAAGCGCACAAACACACACGAACGGGGAGAGTAGACACAATAATTTGATAGACAGATTCTGCATTTCAATCGACAAATTTTCTACGTGCATTGCACACACGTACTTTTCATGCTCGAATGTAGTCCAAATATTTCTTGGCACGCACATTCTACTCAGACAGACAAAGACACCCTCACTAGAGCTGTACATTGTAGTTTCAATCGATGGAATAAGTTCAGTCGTTCAATTTTTGCGACGATGACCAATGAACTAGAACTATCTAGTTCTGAACAGTTCCTTCGTTCAGTTTTGTGAGTCGTTCGATCGAACGTAATGAGCGATTCCATACAACTCTATTGCCTCCATCTTCGTTGTCTTCGAACCTGACATTAAAAATTATTTCTGCTGCCCCCAGACAAGCAGCAGCAAATTGCACTATACGCAGTCTTTTCTGTTTGTTGTTGTATTTGGCTTTGTCGCCCCGACGCCATAAATATTTCGTTTTCGTTTCAGAAAAAAATATACAAAAAATGTGTGTGTGTATTTTTGCTAGTCTTTACATACATATGTATGTACATACATCTGCGTTGCTGAATTTGCATATCAAAACTGAATTTCGTTTTTATGTCCAAGCGAATTTCTGCTTCATCTTCTTCTTTCCAGTGCCAAACTTGACACTGAGCAGAAAAGAGACAGCGTGTTATTTGTGCACTTTGGCGCTGCAGTCCCAGTGGATGACATCAGCAGCAGCAGCAGAAGCAGCGCAGTAGTGTCAAAGAGAGAGGGGAGGAAACTAAACTTGCAGTGACCTAAAGTTTTGTGCTCATTAGGCAATTTAATGATTGAACGCCAACCAGAAAAGGCACGTACCAAAAGCATTGGCCAACAATTGTTTGCTGCGTCTGTGTGTGTTTTAATGTTTATAATAAAAGCGTGGAATTGTTATTGTTCTTCTTCTTGGCCTGCTATTTTGTGTAATCAACGTGCAATGAACTTTCCACAAGTACACACATACATAATAATGTACATACATACATAAAAACACATAAATATATCATCAGTACAACAACAAATTGAGGCAGGTTCTCGTCTGCTGCGGCTGCTGTGTTAGGCCATTAAAAATTTAGCTTGGCCGTATCACACACTCATTGTACCGTATCAGCAGCAGTTTTTGTTCGTTGTTTGCTTTTATTGTCAAAGACACTGACATAAACTTTTATTTTTATTTTCCGCATATACAAAATACAGGCTAATTTGCATAAAGTTTCACACGCCGGCACACACAGCCATACACAGACAGACAGACACACTCAATCCAACCCACAGCCTACTCTCAATAGCAAAATGCACTTGCTAATCAACACTCTCTCCCACACTCACACTCACAGCACTTGTGTGTGTCATTGCGCTCTTTACAAACTCTCGCTCTTTCTACTACTCTCGCTCTCTCTCACAGCTGCTTTTGGAGCTGTTTTGGGGCTCTGATGCCGCTGCTGACGACTCCGCGAGCTTAGTGTGTTTTTAGCTCTGCGTTCGCGCGTTACGTTACCGCGTAATCGGATCGCGTATATCGATTGTTAATATTAACGTCGAGTTTAATAAATAATCTTGTTGCTGATTTATGCCACGCTTTGTTGGCTCTCTTTGATTGTTAGTTTCTCTAATTGTGAGTTTGGTTTGTACAAAATATCGCCAAATTGAGGAGACACAAAATTTGATTAACGGGCTATCAATTTTTGTTCTTATTTAAGTTCGTCGCTGGTATTTAATCAGCAAAAATATTAAGTTGCCGTTGTTCTTAATAATTCTACCGAAATTCAATTAATTTCAAAGGCCATTGACAAAAAACAAAGTCTATAAACTTCCGCAACAACTTTATATGGCTAAACAATTGAAATAAATAATAACAAAAGGCGGCTAGCTAATACATTTTTGTAATAAATGCAAAATATGCTGTGTAATTACCGAAGCGTGGGCAGCACACGCGTTTTAAATATGCATAGAAATGTATATGTGTGTGTGTGTGTGTGTGAACACATTCCAGGTGGAAACTAAAGCACAACAAACATGCAAAGCATCTACGATCCACACACAAACACGATCCACACACACAGCTGGGCTCAGTCTCGGCTTGAGACTCGAACTTTTATTGTTTGGTTGCCTCTGCCGCCCCCCTCTCATTTGACTTCAAGGGCCTACATATTTTGACGCCTGATTGAGATACAAATACGTCCCCTCCGCCCCTCCACCACATTGATTAATATATATGTTTGTATTGCGAGGGTTCACTTGAGATTATCTAACAGTAATTTGTACTAAAAACTCTAATAAAACATTTACGACTCTTCATAGAATTATGTCACACCTCGAATTTCTTATTGCTCATATAATGTTGTATATCATTTATATATTTGGGGCTCCTTTCAACACGAACTCATTCCCAAGATTTGTATCTAGTTCAATTTTATTTGTTTTTATACTATGTTCCCGAAGGGAAAAATAGTATATTGGGTTTGCGCAATGTCCGTCTGTCCGTCTGTCCGTCTGTCCGTATGAACGCAATTTTTTTGCCTTTATCTTTGAGCTAGAGCAACCAAATTTGGCACACATGTTGGTGTATATCGTCAGTTTATAAAGTGTCAAGATCAGCCCCCCACCCCCACCCCCTCCCCCAAAATTTGGGGAAAACCTGTATCTTCCACATTTTTAAAGCTAGAGTTACCAAATTTGGCATACACACTAAAGTTGAGATTCCTGACAGATCTGCATCAAAAATTTTTGGACCCCACCACCCCCACCCCCCCCAATGGAGCAAAACCTATATCTCCCACACCAGTAAAGCTAGAGTCACCAAATTTGGCAGACAGACTAATGTTGACCCCCTGGATAAAACTGCATCAAAAATTTTTGGAAAACCCCACCCCCCAATGGAGCAAAACCTATATCTCCCACACCAGTAGAGCTAGAGTCACCAAATTTGGCAGACAGACTAATGTTGACCCCCTGGATAAAACTGCATCAAAAATTTTTGGACCCCCCCACCCCCACCCCCCAAATGGAGCAAAACCTATATCTCCCACACCAGTAGAGCTAGAGTCACCAAATTTGGCATAGAGACTAACGTTGACCGCCTGGATAAAACTGCATCAAAAATTTTTGGACCCAAAGGAGCAAAATCGCGTTTCTTTCTGAACTCACAAATAACCATATTATATACATAGGACTGGGAACATAGTATTCTGCAGTCGGGTGCGTCCGCCGTCGGACGCCACCGCCGACTGCAACGTTCTTACTTGTTTTTTTTCTAACTGACTGTGGGATCTTTGCCAAATAAAGAACTTAATGTTTCGTATGATTAATGAGTGATTTCATATGCACAAACTTGACCAATAGAGTTGACAGCTAAGAAATTCAATTCTACTTTTAAATAGCTCGAGGTATCAGCTTAAGGTCTAAGCTCAAGCCATAAGTACTATTAATATGCTTCACTTGAAGAACAATGCAGAAATTTTATTCAAAATATAGAACAAACTAGATAATTAATAAACTGAAATGCCAGATACATTTCTGTATGTAAAATCGAAACATTTATTGATTTACCTATGAATGATTGCTCAACAAATGCATTTGTTTTTTTCTGAACACAATAGTTTTTCTGCTTCTTTGTTTTTCACCGCAACATTCTCAATTTCAATACCACAACTTTTTTGACGCGTCAAGTTGCTATTTTTATTGGTTTTTATAGCTCTGCATTACACGAGCATCTGTGTAAATTCTTCTTAAAAGCACATTAAAGCTTTAATATCAGTTGCAGCTTAAAGCTCATCATTTGATTCCATTCTCTCTAATCCTGATTGAAATGTGTACAAAAAAAGCACATTAAAGCTTTAATATCAGTTGCAGCTTAAAGCTCGTCATTTGATTCCATTCTCCCTAATTGAAATGTGTACAAAAAAAGCACATTAAAGCTTTAATATCAGTTGCAGCTTAAAGCTCATCATTTGATTCTATTCTCCCTAATCGAAATAACAAAATATCTAGAAATTAATTAAGTTTGTAAGTTTAAGTTATTCAATGCACTTTCCAGTTTTTGTTTGAGTAAATTTGCTTACTTTTGTAACAAACCTCGCATTACACAGAGGGGTGTATGGGAGGGGGGAGGCGGGGAGCAATACATTTGCTATACATAGTTAATTATGAATTAAACAAAGTTTCCCATCACTTGCAATTGTTGAAGTTGTCGAGAGTATCTTTCCATTTGCGAGTCGTTGTCTTTTTGCTCTTTGTTGACAAAGGTCAAAGCTAAAGTCAATGCCAGGGGTCAAGTTGTGTTAATAGCCGCTTCATTGCATTGCGTAATGGAGGGGGGTAGGTAGAGGGGCGCCGATGTAAATTGTACACTCAGTTGTATTCGTATATATTCATAAATTTTTATTTAATTACCATGCGGTCTTGTTCCGCCTGATTGAGTTGAGCTGCCAAGTTTGCAGTTAATTTTGGAAATCATTTTTTTTGGCTTTATATATTTTTTTTTGATTTATTACCAAGCACGTTTCTTGGGGCTTTGTTGTTGCTGCCTCAAAACTGAAGCCAGGGTCATTTAGTTGATGTGTTGTCTGCCAAATGCGTTATTCTTCACTTTGTGTGTATTTCTGTTCTAAACTCAAAACTCACATGCGAGATCTTAATCCGCCCATTGGCTGGCGTGCCACAAGGTCCTTAGAAGCAGCCCACCCAACCAACCAGTTGGAACAGCCAACCCAACTGGTTGTAAAATCAGGGCCCATTACTGACCTCGTAAACGCTTTTCAGCTACAGCGTTGCAACACAAAATGTACAAATGAAGACCCACATTGCTTGCCACTTGCCACTTGCCACAGTTGGCCATTCGACAACGCCTGAATTGGTTTCTTGGTTTCTCGGCCAGCAGACGAAAGTGAATTTCTAGTTTGGCTCTCACCGCCAGCACGAAACCCCATCAAATTTATTGACTAATTTTATTTTGATATTTTTTGGCAAGGTATCCATTCGTTGCTGCAACTTGCAGCTCATCAAACCTCAGCACTTTCCACTTAACGAGTATTTCATACTATAGTATAAGATTTTGCCACAAGTCTCTTACTTTGCAATGCATGCTTCAAAATTAATCCATTATAAGCTGGCTTGTTGGAAAGTTCAGTTATCCTAAACATTCATGTATTTTAAATTATAGAAATTAAATTTCAGAAAGGAATATATTATTATTATTTAAATACCAGATTAAGAAAGCCACAAAGAGATGTTCAAAAAGACATTCCGCATGAAAAATTGGTTCAATTTTGTCTTAGTTAGGAAAGTAGGAGGAAGATGATTTACTTTTGGATACTTTAATTTTGTCTAAGTTGGGGAGGAAGATGATTGACCTTTTAGAAACCTTACAAGTCTAATTTTTTCTCATGTTTTCCATGCATTTTTACCCACAAATGAAGTACCTTAGAATAAGTTACCTTAAAATCATGTCTTATAAAGACTGAGATTTACAATTTTCCTAAACTTTCATTTTTAATTATTATTTTTTTTTTTTTTTGTGAATTTTAGCATAAATAACGGAAATTCCAAGTGAATCAAGACTACAAAGCATGATCAAAAAGATATTCCGTAAGAAAATCGGTTATCTTTTAACAAAGTTATGACAGTCTAAAATCTAGGAGGTATAGCTACGTTTAAAACTTTACAATTCAAAAATTATTGTAAATTTTGGCATGTATTTTGAGCAAAAATGAGTTACTTCAACTCAAAATAGGTTTTAAAATTGCGTTCTATACTAATTTCGACATCCGTCATCGATTAAAATTGATATTTCAAGATTTTAAAGGTAAAAATCCAAGGAAAAATTTTCGGAGAAAAAAAATCTGAAATTTTTTATTCAGAAATGAATAAATTTTGAATGTCAAATCAAGGTTGTGTACAAATAATGACCAAAAAGACATACCCCCTGAAAATCGGATGAAATTTGATAAAGTTATGGGAGTGGGAAAGTTTTTAGGAGCATTTTCGATAGAGTTGGGTTTTGTTATAGCTAATAATGGATGTAGCAGTGAGATCTTAGCTGTATTTAAAAGCAGCAACACAATAGCTTAAATTAAAATGATTTTAGATTATAATTAGCCAGATTGGTTTAGAAAAGTAAGCAAAGGATATAGTATTAAATATTTCTATATATCTATATCTTATATCATACAATGAAATTCCTGCAATTTGCGTTGATTGATGGCACATTTAAAGTGTTTGAAGCGCTCAAAAGAAATATTTCACATAAAACTGATATACTATGCATTTCTACAACTTTGATGTGCAGATGTCTATGTGTATAAGTATAAGTATAAGTATATTTATTATATATGCGTTATTAAACAAAGGTCGTGTGGGGAATGAGTAATGCGCGGATGTTGTTGTTGCTGTTGCTGTTGTTGCTGTTGTTTAGAACGAGCCCAGACAGACAGCAAGCAGGCAGGCAATAAATAGAAAGACAGCCAGGCCAGATCCAAGATTATAAACATTCGATAAACCAATCAAAGAGACGTAAGATTTGAATTTGCTGCCAAATATGGGCGTAACAAGTTGACGCGACTACAAAGTCGATGACGACGACGACGACTATCAACAAAAGCAATAACAACAACAATAGCACAATATAAACATGTAAATTTAGATTGTATAAGATTGAATATTGTAAATATGTGTGTATCCGATCAATACAACAATATCTCACATAAGGAAGTGTGGGCAGAGATCTGAAGTTTCAAGTCAAAATATCATCGTCAATATGAGCGCCCCGAGGGTAAACGAAAGTTGAGTGCCATAGAATTCTTTAAGTTAATTTTTTGGAATATAAACATTTGATATAAAGACACAATTTCAGTTGCTCCCTCCCCGCTCAGACGAAACGTGCGCTGAATGTCAAGACTCAAAAGATCTGCGAATCTTGTTGGGGAACCATCCAAAAAAACCAGTTGAAAACATTCGCAGGGGCGCGGGAGAAACATACAGAGGGTAACATAGATAGAGAAAGGAAGGTGACAAAACGATAGGTTGACTACATTGTTGCTAGCGACGACTCCACCGATAGATAAAAGCTGAAAAATATATACGAGTATTATGTATACATTGTAATAATAATAATCATAATGGGGCTCTCTGTATTTATAGGAACAACAACAACAACAACAAATTCGTCGTGTGGCGTCGCCTCTCGAACGCGCGATGAGTTTGCAAATTGTCCAAAGTAGCTAAAAGTCTCTCGGTCCTCAGGCTTCCAGCCGGTCCCGCCTTTGCTTTTCTCCTGACAACGGCGACAACTTGAAATGACGCCTAAACACCATACAACATAAAACAACACACACACACCTCACACAACACACACAACACACACAAATTGCTGTACAAATTGCGTACCAAATGCGCCTCGGGGCGTTGCCTGGTTAGAGATGTGTCCGTCGTGAGGCGTGTAAATCGTGAACTCCTCTAAAAATGTGAAATGTTAATAGATTTTGCGCATGATTAGGCATAATTTATAATCAATTAACACTGCTACATTGTTTCTAGCAGTTCTAGGGTATTCAGGATATGCCAAGCTGAATTGGTGAATGTTGATGGAAGATGAAAGTTTTAGATTCAACAAACATATGTCATCTCAAAACCTGAAAGATGCCTTTTATGTTTATTTGCTGCAAAAACGAATGCAGTCAAGTTTTGAACAACTTTCAATGATTTCTATCCTTGTTTATACATTCACATTTCATCTTTCTTAATGTGAAATCCGCTAAAGTTACTCCCTGTATCCAAAAAATGGGTAAAAACGGGGTATTGGAACTCTGTCCGTATGTATAAATGCGTCGATCGCGGCAACTATAAGAGCTAGAGACACTAAATTTGCAATGGGTCAAGTTTAATTTAAATTTGAGATATCTCCCCCCGTTTCCCCGCAATTCCATAAAAACATTTTATACCTACAATTTTAAAGATGTAGCTTTGGGATTTGGCGTGTATAATACTTTAGGCACTCCTAATCTACTGTCAAAATTTCAAATGAATCAGATAATAAACACTGAAGTTATTGACGAAAGAAGATTCAGTGGTGCAGCAAGGGGGAAGAAGAAGCACAGCCGCCCTTAAATCCTCCTACGCAGTGGCTCGTGTTGTGCGGCTTTGTGTATGTGTGTGTGTGTATATATACGAAAATGTGATTGGAAGTTTTGGACCTGGGTACAGGGAGTTTCGTAGTAAGGGTATACTCGACTATAGCATTCTTAATTGTTTATTTTTGGTGGGTTGGGTTTGTTGGAAAAAAAATGATAACATTTGAGAAAACTGGCCTAACCTAATAAGCACTCTATGTATAACATCCTTTTCTATGCTATGTCCTATCAGATCCACCTAAAATTTCATGGACATGTATAGCTTAGTATCTCCATAAAAAATCTATGAGCTTACCTTCAAGTAACCCTAAAATTTAACATTTTTAATTGTATCCCGAACTTTTTTAATGATTGGCGCTGAAAATAAAGAAATGAATTGTTAATCTTTTTAAATATAATGGTTCTTAACACATTTTTAAATAAAATATGTTGGGGGTTTGAGTGCAAACTCTGTTTTCAACATTGTTAATCTCCAACAATGCATAAAATGTTCATTCAAGGCAATTATATATGCATATATTAGTTAGTTAAGCTACTCGATATTAGGTAACATTCAATAAAACCACAATAATTAACACAATTCGTATGCACGACTCCAATGATCGTTAAATTTATTATTTTATTATTATTATTATTATTTAGTGATGAAGAATTTTGTGTGTACATGGGGAAAACTATGGCAGAAAATCAGTCGATTTGCCTTATAAGGCAGTTCGTGCGGACGGCGGTTCTATAAGTTATAGCAACTGTATAAATAAAATACGAGTATTACACATAAAACTTGTACACATATCCGACAATACGAGTAATTCAGTTGCCTTTTTGTTTTTTGACCGAACGTGCAATTATCGAGTTACAAATGAATTTGATTTTTTTTTTATATTTTTATATATTTTTCTGCTGATTATGGTGCTGGTATCTGGTTGAGTTTACAGTTGTTGTTGTTATTGTTATTGTTATTGTTATTGTATATGTTCTCTTAACATGCATATCGTGCAATAAGTCATAAATTACATAATTGCAGCTCGTTTATCTCTTTGATATTGCAACTCTTGACGTTGTTGTTCTTGCTACAAACTCTACGATCTGCGACCTTTGTCTGGCTTTGGGCTTGTCAACTTTTATGGGTTGAATGAACCCATGAAATATCAGCACAACTTGAGGTATCTTTAAGAAACTGGATAACTTTACTGTAACTTATGATCTGTCGATCTGTCGATCTTTTCTTATCTGTTCCCAAGTTGTGTAGTATTTTATAGTATAATGTGTTGATCAAAGACGGATCACTATATCTTATAGCTGTCATAGGAACAATCGCTTAAGAATTGAGTGTTTGTAAGACAAACATTTCAGCAAGGGTATACTATTGTAGTAATATAGAGTATCAGCATGTGCAATATTAGTATATAATCAAGCTTAGTTATATATTCTATAAGTATTTAAACGTTATCGACAAAGATCATAAAGATATTTGTCAAGTAATGAAGTGTGAAATGTATCGTAATGTATTTAATAAGTACTCGATAGCTATCATAAATATCTCTTATCGTTCGAAAAGAAGATCGATGTTGATCTTCAATAAAGTCAGTCGAAACTGTACGCCGAACAAGCAAGACAACTAAGACTACACTATTATATCATCCAAGTTACTTAAGATCAATCGATCTTTTCTTATATGATCCCAAGTTTCCCAACTTTTAGTATTGTATTTAATATAATGTATTAACATTTGATCAATAGAAGATCACTATATCGCTTAGAAATTGAGTTCTTGTATAAGAAACATAAGTACTATTATATCATCCAAGTTACTTAAGATCAATCGATATTTTCTTATATGTTCCCAAGTTTCCCAAGTTCTAGTATTGTATTTAATATAATGTATTAACATTTGATCAATATAAGATCACTATATCGCTTAAGAATTGAGTTCTTGTATAAGAAACCTTTCAGCAAGGGTAGTTTTATTATATCATGCAAGTAACTTAAGATCAATCGATCTCTTTTTACATGTGCCCAAGTTTTCCAAGTTGTAGTATTGTAACATTTGATCAATATAAGATCACTATATCGCTTAAGAACTGAGTTCTTGTATAAGAAACATTCCAGCAAGTTTAAACACGATCGTCACGCCAAAGTTGACTGTTATTTCTTGTTGTAAATCATGCAAGTTACTTAAGAACAAGATAAGTTACTTAAGATCAATCGATCTTTTCTTATACGTATCTGTTACCATGATTTTTCTTCTTCTTTATTATAAATATCTTGTTGTTGTTGGTCGTGCACACAATTTGCATGATTAACTCTTTAGATTCCTTTATAGAACGTATTAATTTTCATGTTTAACGCTCTGCTGTGATTTGCTCATACGTCAAAGTCGCGCCTTTGTATGCAAATTACTCTCGGGAATTATAACCATTTAAAAATACATAATATTATTAATAATAGAGTAGGAATGGCGTTTAATTCCCGTTTTGCGCTAGGGGGAGGCAGTAATAACAAAGCCAACAACTTAATGCTTATAATAAAAATACTATTAAAAAAGAGAAAAAACTGTCTGAGTTGATAAGTTCAGTTTACCTTACTATAAGTCCCCCTCTATAAATACCAGACTGTTTAAGAACCTTTCCTTATTCAAATTTCAGTGAACTGCGAGAATATTTGCACAGTGTCTGTTCGGAGAGAACTTATAGTATATATGTATGGATATAGTATATTGTTTATTTACGCGTTAAGTTTGCAAACATTTCAAGGTATTCGTATTGGAACTCTCGGATGATTTTTAAGGCTTTTAGCTGACTAATTAAATGCTTGTTGCCCTGAACATATTTCCCATATTTGTTTTATTTTTGTGTTTCCCGCATATCAAATAATAAATGAAGTGCTTAAATTTCCATGCACTTGCACTTCCGAGAGATAACAAATTGAAATTCTAGATGTTTGCCCAAGGGGCCAATAAAGGAAGCAACGGGAAACCGTCGCCACATCAAGCAAATGTATCGATGGAGGGGTGTGGTGAGTGGGGGTGCGGGTGTGGGTGTGGGTGCGAGGGTCAAGCTGTCAATACATTTGTTATTGCGGTTTCTAACTGATCGGGTATGTGTGGGGAGGAGGAGGTGGACACCGGGAAACGGTGGCTAATGATGAGCGGGGTTTTGGTTTTAGTTTTGGTATTGGGGTGCGTCCCATTGACGTCAAGCCCAAAAAGCGTTTTGTGAATGCATAAAAGTCACTTAATTGGTTCCCATCGATGATTGAAGCGTGTGGATGCCAAGTGGATCGTATTTCGAAAAGCTCTTGACAAATAATCATAATCAGGCCGGTTCCCATTTCCGACTACTTTTCATTCCGAAACGACAATAGATTTGCTTTTTCGATGCTTTTTTCCTTAGTTCAGGAGGGTAGAACCCTGACTTAAGGAAAATATTTTCCGCTCGAAATTCGGAATTTAAAACAGCTTACAATTTGATTCCAAGGAACTTTATCGGAATTGGAAATAGGTATAGAATGACCAGAATAATTGAAGCTACAAATATAAACAGTTCACTTTTGGAAACTAACTTGAAACTATTTTGAAAACTTAAATAGCAAACCAGAAGTATTTAAAGTATCATATTATATAGGAACATATCTGTGCAGAATATATGCACTCGACGCCAGAAATGCAATAATTAAGTAGCGTTTATTTTAAAACGATTTGTTTTTTTAATATCATATTTTATTACATCAATAAAAACAGTTTTTAATTGGCACCAGCTCCTAAATTAAACAAGTAATGTGATTTTTTGACCTTCAGTACAGTTTATTGCATTCAAAGACATAACAATTCAAGACAATTATAGATCGTTTATGCATACTACATATAAATTCTTTGATTCTTTTGATAGTTTCAATGATTTTTAATGTTTTTAAGCAGCTTTTTTTAATGCACTTTAAATGAACACTTGAGATAAGTAAAGTATTAATAAAGTATAGCTGCTTATATAGTTGCTATACGAGTTTTCAGCTCAGAATCAAAAGCGTAGACAGTCTTTAAAGAACTGAAGCTATAAATCATATAAACGTCAATTATAAGGTAGAAATTGAACAATTTTTGATTGATTGATAACTTATTTATAATCTAGAAGAGAGTACTCATACAATAATTAAAAAAGCTACTTTTTTTGGGGCCTGGCCTAGTGATAGAGAGCACGGATCGTAAATAATGATTATTATTATATATATATAAAAAAATCACTCACTTTTGGTGAAAATGGTAATAATAATTCGCTAAATGAAGGAGTCCCTCTACAAGGATATGCAATAATATTGGGAAGAAGTCGTAAATTACTTCTTTTTACTCCCTGCACCCAAAAAATGGGTAAAAAGGGGGTATTGGATCTGTGGAAAAGTATGTAACAGGTAGAAGGAGACATCTCCGACCCTATAAAGTATATATATGCTTGATCAGTATCAAAAAAGAGATTTCGATTTGGACAACGCATCGATCCCAGCAATTTAAGAGCTAGAGACACCAAATTTGGAATGTAGGTTCGTGTATAGCGGGAGCAGGTCTAGTTTATTTTGGATCCGAGATGCTTCCCCCCATTATCCCGCTATTTGATAAAATCTGTTTTGCGGTAACAATTTTCAAGAAATAGCTTTGGGATTTGGCATGTGCAATACTTTAGTCACTCTTGAACTACTGTGTAAACTTTTAGTCGATCGGATAATAAACACGGAAGTTATTCAACATACAAGATTCAGTACTGCAGCGCGGGGGGAAGAAGAAGCACAGCCACCGAAAATGCCTCCCTTCGTTGTCGCTTTAGCTGTGTATGTATGTGACACAAAGACACATGTGTGTGTGTATGTGTAAGTGTACGAAGATGCGATCGGAAATTTTTGACCTGAGTACAGGGAGTTTTGTAGTTGGGTACGCTCAACGATACCATTCTTACTAGTTTTTCATGATATTAATTTAATGCAAAGTAAACATCTTAAATAAAAGACATAATCCGCTCGAAAGCATTATAATTTTAAATGATCAGCGTCTCCCAGTTAGGGCATCAATAAATAAAAATAATAAATAATTATAAATTACTGTTGAGTTTTATCTGAGCAAAAACAAATACAAATCATTAATAATCATTATATTTGAGTTTTATTTGTTGTTGATCAAAAATAATGATTATAGTCTAAGTTTTATTAAATTTCTTAAAACTAATGATTATTATTGAAGAAAAACGTATAAAATTGCAATATAATCATTACCATGTAATTTCTATAATACAATTTATAATGATTACGTTCCCTGATAGAGAGAAAGATAGCTGTGAAGATATAAAGTTGTGTGTTCGAAACCCAGTCATAACTTATAATTTATATTTGTATTCTAAGGTGCAATAATCAATATGGCGATTTATTATTCTAAGTTATAAGTTCTTATGTTGATAATAATTTGAGTTGATATATACTCCTATTTTGTCTGATGCTATTGAAACTTATATTTATGCGGATGAATAAGGATGATTTAAGGTTAGTTTATAAGTCAGTTTGGACTGTATAAATATTAGTATACAAAGATTAAATCAGACAGCTGTAAAAGTAAAACCTTTTTCTGTTTAAAAGGTTTTTGTTCATGCTTTTTTTTTGTTTATATAAAAATAGTCTACAGATTAAATGACTTTAGGTAGTCGCAATATCAGCGTTGAATCATAACCTTTTTTATATATTTTTTTGTAATAATTATCATGTTTATATTTCCTGCTTTTAAGTCAACGAGTTGGGAGTTTTGAATGAATGATAAAATGATAAATTTAATAATTATCAGAGAGCAGTCATGATGTGCGCTAAACAATTGCAGTTTATTTATAAAGTAAGAAGATACAAGATACTTAAGCAGTTTGTAGTTGTGCAGGCCGAAAATGAATCGACTTTGTTTACAAATTGTTAATGCTCTTCTTCTTTTTTCTGTTTGCAGTTTAATTGTACAACAACAAAAGCAACAACAGCAACAATAACAAGTGCAACAATTGGCACAATTGGCGATAAATCAGCAGACGCTTGAACTTTTAGCAGACACCGCAAACAAACAGAGGGAGAGGGAGGGTGAAACGAAAACGAAAACAAATAAAAAACCAAAAACCAAGTAAACGAAAGGAGGCAGCAGGAGGAGGAGAAGGAGGCAGTGCATCATTAGCCAGAGCAGAGGCGCATCCGTCGTCGTCGTCGCCGTTGCGGTATCGATTTCGCTTTCAGCTATTTTGGTATCTGTGAGATACATTTTGGGGCCCACGCCTGCAAGGAATGCAGCATGTGGCCATGTAAAGGCAACAGACAGCCACAAAGCAGCAACAACAACACTTACAACAAGTGAAGCAGCAACTGCAACTTGGCCACTTGGCTGTCACTTGGCAGTCACTTTGCCGTCTCACTTGGTATTCAAGCAGCGAACCGGAAAAGCGTCGATGAGTTGAGCTGCCCCCGCATCCGCACCCCGCCTGCCGCCTGCCAAGCAATACATATTTCCATAGCAAACAATGGACGCATCGCCAACAACGGCGCATGTGCAGCAGCAGCAGCAGCAGCAGCTACCCGCTACCGCACCCACTCCCGCTACAGCCAGGTCATTGGACCAGCAGGAGGTGGCAGTCATTGGTTCGCCCAATCACTCGCACTACTCGAATCTCACGAACAGCAGCAGCACCAGCAGCCACAGCAACAGCAACGTTAGCAGCCCCTCTGTGGCCAACGATACTAGCAGCTCCACATCCTCCTCCTCGGCGCCGCAGTATAGCGAGGATCTGCGCGCTGCTGCGGCCGCTGCGGCGGCAAGTCAACGGGGCTCGAACTCTGGCAGCGGTTCAAACAAAACCTGTGAACTGGATGTGGGCGAGGAGGAGCGCGATACATTTTCGCCAGTGTCCAGTCCGGAGTGCAACGGTGTTGCAGCTGCACTTGCGGCAGCTGTTGTTGCCGCCGGCAGCAGCACCAGCAGGGATAACAAAAGCTACGACGCCAAACTGAAGCCGCCGTCAAAGGAGGAAAAACAGCGTCAGAACGAGGAAATTGTGTGCATGGAAACGTCAACGGTGTCCACAGAGACGGGCTCCTGGGAGTCTGTCTATCCCACGGCCGCAAATAATGTTAACCAGACGCCGCAGCAGCCATCGCAATCGACGCAGCCGCCGGAGGGCATCAGCGCCAGTTGTCTGCTGCGTGAGTTTGAGAAGCGGGAACAGCCGCTGAGCAGCTCGGTGAACAGTGCTTGCTTCATAGACGCCTCCTCGCTGCGCGATGAGGACGAGGTGCTGTCCTTTCCCAGCCTGGATGGTATCCAGGCGCCCGAACAGGAGCTAGCCGAAACGAAGCCCGAAACGGAGCAACACGAGCTGGAGTTGGAGCAATTTCATAAGGCATTTGCTAAATGCAAAGGCGCCAATGTGCCGGCACGCAGCAGTCAATCGAATTGCAGCTCCGATGTGGAAGCGGACGAACCACAGCCGGATGACTCCAATAGCGCCACCAACAACCTGTCCGATGAGGAGAAGCTGTGGAAACGCGAACAGCAGCTGCCCACAAATGGCGCCAATGATGCCACAGAGGCCAGCAGCGTTTCCCTGCCCGCCGATGCGGACTCTTCCGACTCCTCATTGAGCGCATTGCGGCGTCGTGCCGCGCCCGCTGTGCCCATGGCGGTGCCGTATAGTTTCCAACACAATACGCAACAGTTTAGCGTACATCCGCTGGGCAGCAGTCCAAAGTTTGCGCCACATCATGCGCACGATCTCAGCTATACGACAGACTACTCGTCGAGCAGTCCGGCGCACAGTTTGGTCTGGTCGGAGCAGGGCAGACAGACGGGGCAGCAGTTGCTGCAACAGTCGCCGCAGCAGCAGCTGCAGCAACAACAGCAGCAGCAGCCGCCGGCCACAGACACGCCACACAATTCCATGGTGCATGTGCTGGAGCATGTGTCCAGCAGCAATAATAGCTCCATACACAGAGATTATACGCTCAGTTCCTCGCTGTCGCATCATCGCGATTCGGGCGCCTATTGCAGCGATGCCACAGACTCGCCGCTGCCGCTGCCACGCACTCCCAAGCGCAGCTCCAAGTTTGATGAGGCCAATCCTATCGTTTCTGGCGGCGCTTCCATTGAGGACTTTAGGCAAAAGCAATGCGATAGTCCCAGCTTGAAGCGTCGCACCGATGCCTGTCCCATTGTCTCGGGCGGTTTCATTTCGCTGGACTTTGCAGCCACGCGACCGCTGCAGGATGATGATGAGGATGAGCAGCATGCAGCTGATGATGATGATGATGCGGAGCTGGAGAGCGTGGAGTTGCGCGTCAAGTCAAATCAACAGCTGCGTAAACCATTGTCCGGCATCGCGTCCTGGGTGGTGGACATGAGCGATTGCCGGCCGGAGCGGCGCAAGAGCAGCAGCTCCACAAGCAGCCTGGAGGCAATGAATCCTGCACGCTTTCGAGAGCGCTCCGATTCGAATAGCTCGCATAAAAGTGGCTGTGGTTTCTATGTGTCACTGGATGACATGGACAGAAAGCCAAGCTCACAGCAGCAACAGCAGCAGCAACAGCAACCACTCAGCAAATCCTTTACAGCGCCCAAGGCGGCCAACTTCTTTGTGAATCTCTCGCAGAGCGACTACCAGGCTAAGGAGCAGACGGAGCAGCAGCAGCAGGAGGAGCTCAAGCAGCAGCAGCAATCAGCCAACGAGGCTGACAAGAAAAACAATATATTCAGCATGTTCATAGACTTTGGCGAGCCGCCCAAGCTGCGTGCCGCGACAAATGGACGCAAGGAGCCGTTTAACCTGGCCCAGCGCTTGTCCAGCTCATTGAGCGTTGCACAGCGTCGTGGCGAGGATATTATGAAGTCCAGTGCCAGCTCCACAGAAACGCTGATGGCCAAAAGCGGCACACAGCTGCAGCAGCAACAGCAGCAGCCCAAGGAGGAGAGCAAATCCCTCGATTATCGCTGCAATTTGGAGCAGCAGCCGCTGACGGTGGCCGCGCTTGCGTCGCATGTCGCGTCAGCCGCAGATGCAGCTGCAGGAGCCCAGCAAGCGTCACAGCTGGGGCAGCAACAGTAGCAAAGAGCAGGCGCCAACGGGTGACTGCAAGCGTTCCACAAGTTTCACAGCAAATGGTGGTGATCAGGGCGGCGGCACGTCCGGCAACGGACTAATGAGCATCATAGACAAGCTGCCCATCATATCGAAGGCCTCATCGCTCTCCATAGATAGCTCCCTATCGCCATATGATGAGTACAGCGGCGGCTCCAATGCGGGCGCCTTGAGCAGCTGCTCCGATGAGGAGCAACAGGCGGCGGCGCGTCTGAAGAAGCGTAGACGCGATGCTCAGCTAAATGAGACGTACGACAAAAGCAGCAGCATTGCCAGCGTGTTGACAGAGGGTGTGCTCTCCAAGGATATGTCGCCGGCATCGAATACAGACACCGATGATCTCACCTTTCAGCAGGATGAACAGTTGGCCTTGCGTGAGGTGCAACAGCAGGTGCAACCACTTGCGCCGCTGCAGCTGAGCGGCAGCTCCAATCGCACCTCCATTATGGAGACGATCATTGAGGCCAAGGAGACGGCATCGCCCAAGAAACAAGCGACAACTCTAAGCAATGGCCATACCATGGAAACGCTGCATGCCACAATTGAGAAACAAAAACAGCTGCTGGAAACGGTCAACGAGCATGCCGAGCAGCCCGCAAACTTTGTCAAACTCTCGGATATGGATAAACCCATTGCCAAGCATGAGCTACAATCGCCGGATGCAATGAGCAAAAGTGCTGGCAATCAGCGCAGCAGCAGCCAGCGTTTCTATCGCGATGAGCAGCATCGTTCAGCTCGACCGCATTCCTGGGCCATGACACGCTCCACAGGTGGCAACAATAATATACAAAACTTTGCCAGCTCCGTGGACAATTTGCGCAGCTTGTCGCGTCTGTTTCCCAACTTTAGCAAGGAGTTCTCCAATTCGCTGCCCGGCGACATGACGCTGGACAACGGACAACAGCAGCCGCAATTGGACTACATACAAACGGATTTGAGCGCCGACTCGAGCTTGGCTTCCAGTTTCAGTCGTTCCGGCATGGATGAGTCTTCCCTGAGCTGCCGCCAGCCGCGTCGGCTCGGTGAGGATTTGCTGAAAATGTTTCTGCAGGAAATTGCCACCGATATGCTGGTGGAGGTGCACGGACGTCGCATACGCGCCCACAAGTGTATACTGCGTAGTCGTTGTCAGTATTTTGCGGCCATGCTGGCGGGTCACGGTTCACAGAGTGTGGTCACCCTGCAGGGCTACTCCTATGCGGCGGTGCACTTTGCATTGTGTCACATTTACTCGGGCGCCTCACATCCGCCGGATGGCATCAGTCTGATGGAGCTGGCCGCGCTGGCGGATCTGTTGGGCTTGGAGGGACTCAAGGAGGTCACCTCGCATGCGCTCAAGACCAATTACTGCCACAACTTCCATAAGCCATGCTCGGGCTGTATCGATGGCATACTGCAGGTGCTGCCCGTCGCATTGAATCATGCTCTCGATGATCTCTATCGCAAATGCTTGCGCTGGACGTGTCGCCACTATCTGAAGGTCTGGCCGACGCGTCAGTTTGCCCAGCTGCCGCCAGACATACTCGGACGCTGCCGTCAACAGATTGTTGCCTATTTGGTAAGCTAAAGTCTCGCTCTTTCTTTTTTCACACTCATATTGTATTTGTTGTGCTCCACAGACCTCCGAGACGGTGCTGGACACGGTGCTCGACTGTGACCATCTGTTGGCGCAGCTGTCCGCCTATCGCTGGGGCCACATCTGTGAGCAGCTGGTGCGCGATATACTGGACGCGGCCTATACCTATGTGGGCGATCATTTTGCCAGCTTAATTGCCAGCGATTCGTTTCTCTCGCTCGGCCACGATCGCAGTCGCCACATACCGCGGCTCGAAACGCTGCTGCTGCAGACGGCCGCTGCACTTACCGCCGAGCAGGCTTGCCGCAGTTATCAGCGTGTAACGCGACTGAACACCGTGCTGCAGTCCAAGCTCATCCAGATGCCGGTCAATCTGGGCGAGCTGGCCAAGGAGCTGCAGGGTCTGCAGGAGGAGCAGCTCGACTGGCAGCCGGAGTACATTCGTCTAGTTGGCGCCTTGGTCTATGCCGTGGAACAGTGCCTCATAAGGCAGTGTTCGCGTGCCATGCGCGTCACGGCCTGGCAGCGCATGGATCTCGAGTTGCGCAAGAAGATACAGACAATGGCACGGCTAACAGAACCGCTCGATCTTAAGCGCAACAACGGCAAGCCCGTGAGCAAGGCCTTCTCATTTGGCGGCAGCACACGCAGCCAGGATCTGGTGCAAATCAAGCTGGCCATACAGGCGCAATCGAAGCGCGCCCATGCCCAGGAGACGCAGCTGTACAAGGCCACACAGACGACTCATGAGACGGGCAACGTGCAGACCGCGGAGCGGGGCACTCAGGCACATGCCCATCACGAACTGCGCGAGGGCGGCAGTAAGTATTCGAAATGTTCGCAAAATATTGCATATGTTTCAGTAATTAAACTCGAAAATCTGCTAATGAAATCCTTCTCTGCTCTCAGGTAAACTATTGAAATCAAATTCACGCGCCTATGTGCCACAGACGCAACGTTCCAGCTCGCAAACGGCAACCGATCGCCACAGTTTCAATGTGCATCGACGCACGCAGTCGGAAGCGCCGCCAATGACACAGAAGAAGCCAGTAGCTGCTGTGGCGCCACCGCCGGCAGCTGCTGAGTCCAAAGCAAATGCATCCAGCTCTGCCCAGTCGAGGGCTTCAGCGCCTGTTCGTCTGGGCGAGGTGCGGCCACGTTATCTGGAGCCGCGTAAGCCGCGCGCCGTGAGTGCCAGCAGCAACAACAGCAACAGCAGCGCCGGACCCATACGCAGCGCCACAAGCTCGAGCATTCCAGCGGCACGCAAGGCACAGGCCAAGAATCTGCACATTTCTTCCAGCGACAGTTCGCGCAACTCTAGTCCGGCGGCGGTGCGACGTGGACAGAATGGCACGCGCCTTGGCAATAAGTCGAGCAACTTATCCACGGACAGCCTGGCCAAGAGCGGCTCACGGGAACGCTACTCCTCCGATCTCAATGTGGACTCGCTGGCGGAGAGCATGAAGAGCTCGGTCATCACAAACAAAACGATCTCACACGAATCGCTGTCGAGCAACTCCAAATTGGCGCGCGTGCAGCAGCTCAATGGCCATGCGGCCAAGCAGTCGACGACGACATCGTCATTGGCGCCTTTAAGAGGCACACAGCGTGCCACCAAGGTGCCCAACAAGTCGACGCGTCAGCTGAAACAGCAGCACAATGCGGCCGCAACGGGCGCCTCAAACGGTTCCAGTCCAAGCTCGGTGCACACAACCAAATCGGCTGCCAGTCGCCTGTCCTCTGTCAGCAGCACGTTCTCCTCGCGTGATCTTTTCAAGCAGCGCTCCATATCGGTGCCAGCTGGAGGCGATGCCCCAGCTAAGGGTCGTCATAGTTTTCTCTCCGCCAAATCGCGTGAGATACTCGCTAAGCGGGCCGAGAAGAACAAACTACAACAACAGCAGCAGCAGCAACAACAACAGCAGCAACAAAACCAACCGCAGCATAGTTCGGGAGATGAGCGCAACACACAATTGCGTGCCTCTGCTGGGCCCTTACGCTCCTCTTCACATTCCGCCGTTAGCAGCATGCTGCAGCAGCACAATCTGCGCAACAGTATGCCCTCCAATATACCCACACGACGTCCCAATACGCTGCAGCTGCGCAAGACAACGACGGCCACAACAAACGGCATTACAGCTCCATCCCACAAGCTACAGGCCACCAATGGCGTCATGAACGGCACGCATCCTTACAAGGCTGCCCAGGCGGTTAAACAGAAACTGGATTTGCTCATCGATACACAGTTGGAGAGGCCAACCAATGGCCAGCGTGTCGAATCCAAGCTGGAGCGCTCCAGCACCTTCTGCAAGGATAGCGCCGATTTGGATCTGGATGTTAGTGAACTGCAGATTGTGGAGTAAATATACAAACGGTGAGTGGAGACTCAAAATTGATGGTGCCCCAAATATTACTAATATATATGAACTTCTCCTCCTCCTTGCAGGTCATATCAAATATGAGCCGATCGAAACACCCATACACGTCCCATAAGGCAACTCTAGTCAATAATAGCATGTAGTTGCAGGCGCAGGAAAGCATTAACAATAATTCAATAATCAATAGAGAAAGGAAAATACTACCATGTTACTACCAAGCAAAAGATGCACCCACTAAATATATAGCAGTTATAATACTATACAAACATATTGTCGTTAACCCAACTCCAAATCCCTAAATATACAAAAAATTACATACTTAAATACTTATTATAGTAACGAATTGTATGCAGAGTGGAGTCAAAGCAATGTCAAAAGAAAACAAATTTTGGTGATATTATTTAGTGTGCGCTTATCTTTATTTTATTTTCTTCTTCATTTTTATTAAATATGTAATTTAAATGCAATAATTTGCTGCAATTTCTGTGCTTCAAGTACTCCTATAAACTAAAGGGAAAACTATTAAAATATTTATGTGCTTTGCCAGCTGCATTTAAGTAAAAGTCTGCGCTGCAGCTTCCAATTACATTGTTAACAAATAATTCACTTTATAGTATGCTCCCTCCTCTTAACTATATATTACCTTAAGCCATGCAATTTTTTATACTGTTTATTTTGAATTTTTACTCGGGCGCGCAACCAGATGATAAACGTTTCTCTTTAATTTATACATTTTAATTATTTGATACATACAAGAAACACAAAGAAATGTATTTTGTAAGGCAAAACCGACATTGATATATTGATACAAATGATAAAAATGATAATGAAGTGCAAGTTTAATAAATGTGTGTATTTATTAAAAGTTACATGTCTATATGTCTATATTTATTTCAATTTATAATTGTTTAGTGACATTTTTGTTATGGTCGCTTGTTGCATAGCAATTTATAAAGTATTTACGTTATTCTAACAATTTCTGAACGTTAAATTTCACCGCTTTATGTTAGTGTGACCGAATCTTGTAAGCAAGTTATAATGAATAATTTTGTTGTTGCCACAATTGCAACACCGTGGCAGCGTAATTGAAGAAACTATATAAGATTGTAATAAAAACCGAAATTCTGGCAGATAGTTTTTCAAAGTACAAAATTTATTTTATATAGAATACTAGAAATTGTAGTGTCATTTTGTTTTGGCCTATGGTGATATTTATAAATGTTAAAATTAATAGTAAACAACAAATTTATGAAAAGGGAAATTATCTTAAAATCGTTCGCAACAAATGCGGCAAGTCTGCCACTACCCGTTTGTTTTTGTGTTCGTTTTATATGATAATTTTTTTGTATATTTATGTGTGTGTGCTAAAAAACACAATTTGAATGCGCGCCAAGCTTCCGTTCATTTCCAGTGTTCCGTTTTGGAAACTGAAACTGTTTCATAATTGTTAAAGGCTGGCAACGCTGCATGCCAGCTAAAAACAGCTGAGCGACCTATTTGCCATCTGTGGTTGGCGTTTATTTAATATTAGCTAAATTTTAGTTAATACCTACAAGTGCGGCTATAAAGTACAGTTACTACGTAGGCGAATTCTGCAATGAACGCGCCCACTCGCTAAATACATTGCGACAATGTATGACTACGCATTCATTACTGCAGTACTCGTCCTCCCAATCGGGATTTATTATTGCTGGTTTATTGCATTGATCACGTGTGCATTTCTGCACGGCTGCCGCTTCCGTTAACAGTTGTATCTGCTCTGGCGCTGGCGCTTGCAAGTTATCCGTGCTGTTGGTCTCAGTTTGGGGAACTATTGAAACAATGGGCTTCTCCTCCTCGGTTGTGGATAGCTGTTGCTGATGTTCTTTTGCTGCTGTCGCCTCGCTCAGCTGCTGGCTGCGTTGATAATCCCTCAGCTGTCGCACATATTCGCGCTTTTCCAGCTCATGCCGCTGCTCGTAGACGTTCTTCTGCTTCTCATCGATTGACTCCCACATGTTGAGCGCAATGGCCGTTATTTGCTCCAGCGTGCAGGCGGGATTCTGTTGCTTAATGGCCGTCATCGTATCCCGAAAGAAGAGCGCATAGGGGGCCAGCGGCTTGGCGGGTGCCTGCTGTTGTGGCAACAACTGTTGCTGCTGGTGGTTTGTTGACAACATGCTGCTGCTGTTGCCGTATGTATTTGATGTGTCATAGTCCATGTGGTTCTCGTCATCATTATCCACGCGATCCAGGCTGCTAATCCTACTTAACCTCCGTGACTGCAAAGAGAAAACAACAAAAAGTAATTGCAGATGATTAGTAAGTTGTTAATTCTTATTTCAAAACAACCACTGATATATATAATATGCAAAGGAAAGGGGCGCTCACTAGTAACTTCTTCATCTTTGAGCAGGTGAATTATAAATCAAATCACAGAATGTACTACAACCAAAACTAAAATATTAATAATCGCTCGTCCAAGCCAGCCTAGCTACATTCTACGTTGGGCGACGTACTATGTACGTAAGTATACTGTATGTTTATACATGTGCTTTGTGCATACTCGTAACACACATACGGCCGACTGTTGGCAACGGAGACGCATTTGGATGGGCAGAGAGACGCAGAGCGCCAGTCAGTGGCAGCCTGCTGATTGTATATATGTACATATTGTGTGTATGTGTATTGGTGTGTTTGTGTATGTGGATGACTGTGTGCGTGTTGTTTGTTGATAAGCGCTTGCTGCTGCTGCTAGCTGATTGTTGTTGGTTTGTATCGATAACCCTCATGCGCTTACTGATGCCATCATCTAGGGCGCGCACACACACACACGCATACGCATACGCACACATAATCTACACATACATACAACTTTGACGGAAGCAAAGCTTCATTTGAGCGTTTCCAATTGGAGGCACTCCAACTACTATTATAAAGCGATTATCAGCTGATAATATCCAGCTGCGTTCCTCTATCAATTAACTCATGTACTCAGCTGTGAAAACAGTCCAACTCTAAACTTTAGTGGTCCAAAAATTCAACAAAATCAGTTTGAGGTTTGTTGTGGTCTGATCTGGTCTGTTGGCTGGCTATCTGTGGCTCTTGAATTGGCACAATTGAAGTATGCGACAAACGTGGGGATGGCTTTATTTAAAGGAAATGACAATGATTAAAACTGAGCCTTAGAATTTCTATAATGGTTGATGCCGTTAAATGAACAGAGAAATGAATATTAATTACAACACGACAGGCACTTTGTTTACCGATGTCTTAAGTATATCCCTCATCTGGACTACGCAGCTCCTGGTCTTGGGACTTACAGCTGTTTGGTTTTGCGTCTGCTCCATGGGCGTTTCATTCATCTCGAACACTTCGTCGCCAAATGAGGGCGTATGAAATTGATTCATATTAACAGCAAGTCTTCCAGATTGTGCTTAGTTACAGATGAAATAAACAAATAATTTTCGACCCCAGCGTGGATTTTTTTCACCTAATTGAGGTTGTTTTGGAAGTGTTGGGCAATTGTAGCTGGTTTCTAGAGTTGACCAACACTGATTTGTTGCCAGTATGGCCAGCCAATCAAAAGCAACAAAATACCAAAGTTGCTCCTCTGTTTTACAACAGTGTAAATATTGAAATTGCAAAATTGTCTGCTATATTTGAGTAATTGTAACGAAAGGTTAAAAAACTGTCACTTTGAGTGACGCAAAATCCAAAGTAAAAATAAAATTATTATTTATATTTAACTAATAAATTTTTACTTTGTGAATTGTATTATTTTTTGGATAAACAGAGAAGAAAGCGTAATGTCTGCTTGCACTAAATTCAAAATTGCCTCGATTCTCTCTGGGCCACGAGTTCAACGTTTCAGCACTGGTAATGAAGCTGATGGGGGCACTACTAAAGCAGGAACTGACAAAGAAGAGCCGGCTATAGATCCACCATTGAAGTCCGATGTACCCGAGTGTTCGAAGGATGATATTAAATCGAATTGTTTTGTTAGCGCTGCAAATGCGAAATATATGGAATATCTTTTCTCAAAATGGGTTAAAAATAATAATTCTGTTCACAAGGTAAGCTAGTTGCATTTTTATGATTATAATAATAATTATAACAGCACATCTGTGACAGTCCTGGCACCTATACTTTAGTGAACTATTGCTAAGTAAAGAGAAGTCACAAAAATTGGAAAACTCTGCACCCGCAACAACTATGGAAACCTCTAAGGATGATCCTGAAGCTGACAAAGACGAAAACGTAGATTATGTGAATCTATTTGCCAAACTGGACGAGGACAACGCACCAAAGTCTATTAAGCAGCTTGTGGAAGCGAAACCAGAAACCAAGGAGCCAACCAATATGGGTTCCGATGGAAGAAATGTTTTGCCACCATATCAAGAATCCGATTTCGTGGTGGGACAAATAATTCTAACGCCAAGAAGCGAGGAAGCGAGTAGTTCCAAAGATGAGTCAGTTAAGCTACCGAGCATTGAGGAATTGATAACAAATATATCCAAATCGGCGCAACGACCAACTGTTAATAACGATGACAGTACTTTTAATAAAGACAGGACTGCAATTGAGAACAAAATTAAGCAGAACGAATATTCTCGCACTAAGCAACGGCTGAAGGACGCCTTGAAACGCCAATCCTTCAATATGCAGCGGGAGGTTATAAAAGCACAGCTGAAGATTATTGAAAAAAAGAAGCTGCAAAAGTTCTTGGAGCGACTAAAAATGCAGCAGAAGGTTGAAGTTAAGAATAGTATGCCAAACAAAGAGCCACAAAAATAGTATAATCACTCGGTCGGATGAATAACTAGGAAATTTGACATTTTACTAAGTTGGAATCTTGGCCTGGCCAGCTTCGATATATTATCTAAAGAATTTTCAAATACTAAATCAAATTACCTACCAGAAAAGTCATTTTTAACAATAGTTTCAAACTCAACAAATCAAAATGTTCAGCATTTAAACTAATAACATTAAAATCGAAATATCAAAATTAAAATAGGTTTTTTCTAAATTATTGAAATTTTTAATACTAGTTTCCACCAGCGGGTGAAACCATGAAAATGTACCAAGGCTGCGTTTGTCATGTCATGCTCGCCGAAGGCCTCAAAATAGAGAGATCGGCTTATAATACCACTCGACGGGGTCTTAAAATCGCCGCAATGGTTTGTGCCAAGAGATCCGGGAGTAAAAGTACCAGGGAAACGGACAGTCTTGCAAATGGAAGCAATGCTGTTTACATCGATCGACTGTACACCAAGTGGGCTAAAGATCCCAAGTCTGTGGATGCGGTAAGCTTCAAATCTGCTCAAATATTAGTATTATGCCAGTAAACTGATGCATTTTCACAGTCCTGGGATAAGTACTTTACTGGCAAGAATCGCAGTTTTTCTAAGCTTCCAACAATTAAGAAAAAGCAGTTTCGATCTGCCGATTCAGCAGGATCATCTCCGACTATTCCTGCTCCCACAGCGGACTGGAAATATATAGACGATCATCTTACGGTACAGGCCATAATCAGAGCCTACCAAACGCGTGGTCATCTGGCTGCTGATCTCGATCCACTGGGCATTGTGGGACCCACTGGGCACTCACTCTCCGTGGATAACAAGAAGTTGCAGGCCACAAAGGCTGTGCTCCGGCAGCACTTCACCTACGCCTTCAGTAAGATATACTTGTTCGATATGCGTTATATAATCCTTTAATTCAATGTTTTCTTTATGTAGATGATTTGAATGCTGTATTCAAGCTGCCCATGTCTACGCTAATTGGCGGAGAGGAGCAGTTCCTGCCGCTGAAGTAAGAACTTTTAGCTTAATCCAGATATTCTTGAAGTTAATTTACCTTTCTCAACTTGTAGAGAAATCTTAGATCGTTTGGAGCGAGTATATTGCGGGCATATTGGCGTGGAATATATGTTGATTACATCCTTCTATAAATGTAATTGGATACGTCAGCAATTTGAAGTGCCTGGCGCCATACAGTTCGATGCGGACGAGAAAAAACTTATGCTGGAGCGTCTAACACGCTCCACTGGCTTCGAAAACTTCTTGGCAAAGAAGTTCACATCCGAAAAACGCTTTGGATTGGAGGGATTGGACATTATGATACCAGTTATGAAAGAGATCATCGATCAATCCAATTTGTTGGGTGTCGAGTCTGTGCACATAGGCATGGCTCATCGTGGACGCCTCAATGTCCTGGCCAATGTCTGCCGCAAACCGATAACAGACATTCTTTCCCAATTCCACGGTCTAAAAGCCAGAGATTCGGGATCAGGTGACGTCAAGTACCATCTGGGCTTGTTCACCGAGCGCATCAATCGACAGACCAACAAGAAAGTGCGCATCACCGTTGTGGCCAATCCCTCGCATTTGGAGTTTGTTAATCCGGTTTTGCTTGGGAAGGCACGTGCCGATATGAACTATCGCGGCGATGTCAGGGGTGATAAGGTACTGCCCATTACTATACACGGAGATGCCGCATTCTGCGGCCAGGGCGTAGTCTACGAGTCCATACATATGTCCGATCTGCCTTCATACACCACATATGGCACAATTCATATTGTTTCCAACAACCAGGTGGGTTTCACCACAGATCCACGCTTCTCCCGTTCCTCTCGGTACTGCACTGATGTCGCACGTGTCGTCAACGCACCGATCTTCCATGTCAATGCCGATGATCCCGAGGCGTGCATACATTGTGCTCGTGTGGCCGCCAAATGGCGGGCAAAATTCCACAAGGATGTGGTTATTGATTTGGTGGGCTATCGCCGCAATGGCCACAATGAGGCTGACGAGCCCATGTTCACCCAACCACTGATGTATCAGCGGATACGTAAGCTTAAACCGTGTACGGCAAAGTATGCAGACAAGCTGATCAATGAAGGCGTTATCCAAATGGAAGAGTACAATGAAATGGTTAGCAAGTACGAGAAAATATGCAATGACGCCTTTGAGGAGTCCAAGCAGGTCAAAACCTTTAAGGTCAGTTACTTGCAATTCAAAAAGGGTCTTATTCTAATACCGTTTCGTACAGTATTCACATTGGTTAGATTCACCATGGTCGGGCTTTTTCCAAGGTCGTGATCGTTTGAAAGTGTGTCCCACGGGAGTTAACATCAAAGTTCTGGAGCACATTGGCAGAATATATTCCTCCCCACCGCCGGAAGAGCACGATTTCGTAGTGCACAAGTAAGTTACCCCCAGGTGTGTAAGGCAATCATCTCCCTGATTTCTATTTCGATATGCGCAGGGGCATTTTACGTATTCTGGGTATGCGTAGAAAAATGATTGAGGAGCGGATAGCGGATTGGTCTCTGGGTGAGGCCTTTGCCTTTGGCACACTTTTAAAGGACGGCATACATGTGCGAGTGTCCGGCCAGGATGTTGAGCGCGGCACCTTCTCGCATCGCCATCATGTGATACATCATCAAACGGTGGATAAGGTTAGATACATCTCTCTGCAGCACTTGTATCCCGATCAGGCGACATATGATGTCTGCAATAGCTCTTTGTCCGAGTGCGCCATTCTGGGCTTCGAGCTTGGCTATTCGATGGCAAATCCTCATTCATTGGTCATTTGGGAGGGTCAGTTTGGTGACTTTGCCAACACAGCACAACCCATCATTGACACCTTCCTGGCCAGCGGCGAGACCAAGTGGGTGCGTCAAAGCGCACTTTGTATGTTCTTGCCACACAGCATGGAGGGCATGGGCCCCGAACATTCCTCTGGGCGTATCGAACGCTTTCTGCAGCTCAGCGATGATGATCCCGATGTCTTTCCTGATACTTGTGATTGCGACTTTGTGGCACGTCAAATAATGAACACCAATTGGATAATAACCAATCTAACGACGCCCGCCAATCTATTTCATGCGCTGCGGCGACAGGTGGCCTTTGGTTTTCGCAAGCCTTTGGTCAATTTCTCACCCAAATCCGTGCTACGTCATCCGTTGGCCCGCAGCCCCTTCCGGGACTTCAACGAATGCAGCGAATTCAAGCGGATTATCCCCGAATGTGGTGAGGCAACACAGCACAAGGAGTGCGTGACCAAGCTGGTCTTCTGTACGGGTAAGGTGTATTACGATCTGGTTAAGGAGCGCGATGATCATGAACAGGTCGCTACTGTGGCCATAATCCGTGTGGAACAGGTAATATGATTGACAATCGGTTGCCAGTCTTGTGTTGCTCACTTTACTAACCCTTTGCCACAGATATGTCCATTTCCCTACGATCTCATTTTGAAGGAGATTCAAGAGTATAGTAAAGCTGAGATCGTTTGGGCACAGGAAGAGCATAAGAACCAGGGCGCTTGGCCCTATGTGCAGAATCGTTTTGATACAACACTCCTTCAAATTAAAGACGAATCGTAAGTAGCACACGTCATTTTCCCTTGTAATTCGCAAACGGTTATAGCTGCTAGCCAGTGAAAGAGTTGACGGCTGATATTTGGCAACTGTATTTGTGGCTTTTCTTAGACCGTTTATCAAGTGCTGCCTGCAGAATGTTCTCTAAATGCCAAGGCGCAATGCCAGTTCCTTGGGCTACTGACACAGCGCATAATGATTCAGGTGCGACGCGCCTTCAATGTGTCAATCGATTTCGATTCTCTTCGTTGTCAGTGACGATTTTGCAATCGCAATCGCTTGCCATGATTCAAAATGGCGTCGCCCCGCATGACGCCATATCTTCTGTCGTCGTATTCCTCACTGCCTGATTTTTCACTTTAATCGATTTTCAAAAGACACCAACTAAACGTGTGCCAAGCATCGTCCGTCGCCCCCAAACAAATCAAAGACACTAAATATATGTAGAAACAAGTAGGAATGTTGCACTTGAAAGCTCCCAACTGCAATATAATCTGTTCTTCGTATAAGAACTTTGCTTAAATACATGTGTAATAGTGCACGTGGCTATAATCTGTTTGGTTTCATCTTTCAACGAGATCACAAGCAGTTTGTATACCAAATTTGATGACTCTAGCTTTGAAGGAGTGGGAGATATAGACGTTGCTGATTTTCGGATGGGATTGTTTTTCGCACTTTTACGCCCTGTCATAATCAAAGATCCACACCAATTTTTACTGCTTTAGCTTCTATGGGGACAGACAGACATGTGGATATTTCATAAAACGAATATACTCTAAATGCCTTTGTTAACAGAGTACAAAAGAAAACCGCCCGAAGGCTAATCCCTCCCATTAGATTTATGGGCAATACGTCGCATTTTGTAAACATGAGCAAATATTTTATTTGAAATTGTTGTTTGGCCTTTCGTAGCGATCTCCTCTGAAAGTTGTAATACATTTGATTTGACCTTGCCAAAGTTCAAAAAGCCGACACACACGAGTGTGTGATTCGACGTTATTTCCTTGATTTCGGGGGTGAGTAAGCGTGTGAGAAATGTGGGGTTCTTGAACATCGCTGTCTTTTTGATTGCGATAAATAGCAGCACGCCCGCCATTTGAAGGCTCCAATAATTATTTTCTATTTGGTTTTTGCGTTGTTAGTAATTAGCCTGGCCGCGGTACCCGTGCCGGCCTCGCTTCTAACATTTGCAATGCACTTTCAAACAAATTTCGAGACAGCCATGTCGATGTCTATGTCCATGTCGCTGTCGCATGAAACTAGCGCAAGGAACTTGGCACAGTTGTTAGTCGGCGTTTGATACTAAATAACGCCCCTACCTTCTCCCAACCACCCCCCATTCTTTCTAGTATTTTGTGTTGGTAGTTGCCATTTCTTGTAGACGTTTTTGCGAATCTACATAAAATTTAATGTAGCGACATATACAATTCTATTATGCGATGGTCCTGCTAATAGCCAAGTGGTCCGCTAGAATTGTGAGCTGATTTATGGAAATATTTTGTGTGTTCAGAAGTGCTTAAATGTTGTTTCCCTAAACATCTGAAGGCCTCAAGGGGTCTTGAGCTGAAAACAATATACATATGTGCATAAGTATAAATATACATACATATGTTTCTTGCTTCGAATCTAAAAATGTCTTTGTTTTATTCAAAATTCAATTTTTCAAATTAATTTCTATTTTATCTGAACTTTTTTATTTTTCAATAAATTCACAGCGAATATGCTAAATGTATACATATTTCATATTTCATTTATATGCATCATCTATTGAATTTTTCAAAAATTATTTATGTCTCAGAAATCTATAATGATCATTGAATTGGGGATTTCCCAATCCACTTTACGTCTACTTGGTTTTATATCTAGATATGATTTTCAATCAGCATGAAATTGTGCATTTCTCTTTTGTGAAATATGTCGTATGTAGATATAGATATATAATACATATAAAGTATGTACACATTTATTTATTTATCTATCGCGTCTGTTCGTTCACGTTGCCAGCCAGAAAATTGAATGAAAAACCCCGCACACAAAGTCGCGCTGTTAAACCCCAGGAATTTAGCATATTTGCTAGACGTGTGTGTATATCATATACATACATATAAGAGTACCAGGCTCTACAAACACTCATATGTATATATGAATAAATACTATATATGTTATGTTCGCTGTGAATCTCTTTGTTGTTTTGTCAGCCTCAATTGAATGTGTTTTCTTGTACCAATGGCAAGGCAATCATTTTGAGGGATTTCTCTACCAAAAGCGCCAAACGCCTTGGCAATCAATTATGAGAGATGCCCGATTTCTTGAATCCAAGGCAAAATCTTTAGCTGTTTCAATAATTTTTGTTGAATTTTTGCATGCATTTCGACAAAGTTTTATTAATGACACGCATTTATTTGGCACATCTCAGGGATGCGAATACCACAGACATTGATGGAGTGGGCGGCAGGCAAAGTGTCAGTTTATATTTACTATATTTTTTGGATATTTCTCTTGTATAGCTAGGATAAGATAGAGCAGAACTAGGCAGAGCTGCCATAGCCTATGGCTATTTATAAAATGCGACCCGGTCGGGCAGGGTGGCGGGGGCAGCGTATCGGGAGCGGGTCAGAGATTGTTTGTAGCTTTTGGCCTGTTTTGAATTTATTCATTCATTTTAATATAATGGCTATACCACATCATACGATTTATAAATAAACCCATATAAACGGCGGCAAGGGAGCCAGGCAAGAGGGGGGTTAACGTATCGAACGCCAAAAATGCGAAAAATATAAAACAAAACTTTGAAATAAACAAATTCATAAAAATTTTATGAGTAATTGAATTTGATTTCTTGCTGTTATTATTATTATGGGTTATTGTTGTTGTTTTTGTTCTGGGCGCTGAAAATTGCATGATGTGTTGATATAAAGAATCCGAAAGGCGCATATTTGAAATATTTGGTTCACTTTATTTAACATAATAATTTGATTGTTTCATGAGAGTTGCTTAAAATGTAAACTAAACTTTTAAACGTAAGGCAAACTGAAATTTTATAACAAATTCGTTACTTTTGTTCACTCGTTAATATATTTTTTTCTCTTGTTGTTGTTTTTATCTTGCGGCTAAGAAACGAGTGGTTGAATCCTTGGAATAATTTACGTACATATAAAATTAGCACGCTAATGCCTAACACTAGGATAACTAACTACCAAGGTAAAATATACATACATAGATATTTACACGTAGAATATACAAGTACATAAAACTAGCTAGAGACAAACACTATAACATAACTGAATGTCATTGTTAGAGATCCTTAAAAAATGTGATTGCAGTTGCAGTTGCAAATTGCAATCCATTTCTTAATTCCACTCACAAGGCTGCCGATCACATTTGGGACACTTACACATGGTGATGGATGATGGTACCGTCATAATATCAGCCAACTTAGACCATATTCCATATGCTGTAGCTGCGCGCAAGTCTCTCCTCCTCCACCACCTGCTCGTAGTCTATTTCTAGATACTCCTTGCCTACGAATTTGACCTTGCGACCGGTATATTTCTTGATATAGCTTATGTGGGCCGGCACCTCCTTGCCCTCGATCTCGAGCTTATATGAAATGCTGGTGATGCGCTCCAAGACTCGACCGCGTTTCCAGCGCACCTGGGTCTTGCGATAACGCTCCGCATAGAGCACTAGATCCCCAATTTTGTATTCCCGGACATGCAGGCAGGACTTTAGTGGCTTGGCTGGCTCGGCCACCGGCTCTGGTTCAACGTCATCCTCATCGTCTGTTACATAGGCAATTGCCTTCTCGATCGTCTCAATTTCGGCCACCTTGGGCTCCTCCGGCTCCTGTTGTATGAAGAATGTGTCGCCAATGGAGAGTCGACGCTTCTGCCGTTTTATGATGACCTTCTTTTTAATCTGACGCGGCTTCTTTGGCTTTGGCGTGGGCGCCGCTTCGGGCTGTGGCTCAGGCTCAAGTTCCTGCTCGAGTTTAGGCTCGCTTGTGTTTTCTGTATCCTCAGCATTTTCCTGCTGCTGCTCTGTATCCTTGTCTGCTGCTGGCTGGTCCTTTGCTTTCGCCTGTTTCTTGGGCGGCGTTAGCTTGTTTATTCTATCAGTTAGATCGTTGATCTTATTCTTATCCTTGAGTATATTGTTTAGCTTGGCGGACTCATTCAGCTTCTCTTTGCCCTTGTCTATGGAGCTCTTGCGCACCAGCTTCTTAAGATGCGGCGACTTCTTTTTGGCCACCACCAGATCGGACTCATCGTGTGGCTGCTCAACCGTTTCAATCTTAACGGGCTGCACTGGTCCCGTGAGTACTTTCAGCTCCGGCATGGCGGCTAGACTGTCGTCCGGTTGCGCCTGTGCGTTGTCTTTTGTAGCTTCGACTAGTTGCTGCTGTTGTTGCTGTTGTTGTTGCTGTTGTGGCGATGACTCGTCGTGCGGCACTTCGCTCAATGTCGCAGCTATTTGTGGCGCCGATGCGACAGCGACATCAACGGGGGCGACTTCAATGTCAACGGCGACGACCACCTGTTGGGGCGTTGTTTCTGCCTCGGACACCGGGATAATTGTTGACTGATTAATGGGTTCTTTGGACTGGCTTAATGAGCTTCTGAATGCACTTGACAATGACGCTGGCGCTGCTGCAGCTGATGCTGTTTTTGGTGTGGCTGTTGTTGGTGTTATTGTTGAGTTTATGTCCTGTGTGCTTATTGTGGTTGCTGTGGTTGCTGCTGCTGCGGGCACCACCAGCACCGTTTCACCAACCAACTCCGCTAATTTCAGGCTGGCACGTCTGCTCTGATCTCTGGCTATTGCCTGATTGGCAATATCATCGATTGGCAATTGTTTTGGCGCCGCTTGCACTGTTGCTGCTGGCGCTGCGGCTACAGCTGGCGCTGTAGTTGCTGCTGCTGGCGCTGTAGTTGCTGCTGTTGCTGTCGCTGTTGTTGTAGCTGTCGCTGTCGCTTCATTCTTCTTCTTCTGGTCGCCCTCAACGCTTTTGGCAATTGGCTGTATTACGCTATTGGCAGTGACTGCATTGTTTATGACCTTTGCAGCTACAAGTTGTTCATTTGTCGCTGTCGCCTGTTGCTGCTGTTGTGGTGTTGCCGCTGCCCTCTGATTGCTGCCGGAAGTTGTTGCCGTTGCCGTTGCCGTCGCATTTGCAACGATGCTCGTTAATTTCTGCTTCTTCTTGCGCTTGACAATCGCTTCCGAATCGGAGGGTCGCCTTTGTATAAGTGCATCGATCTGCACAGGCTCAGCAACAATCTTGGATGGCTCTACGGCAGCAATTGATGCACGTCGCGGATTCCTCACCTTGACGATGGTCTTTTTCTTGGTCACAGCGCCCCCTGGCACCGCAGGGGTCTTCGCTGGGAGCGTTGTACCCACATCCAAGCTAGCAGGCTGCGTTGCTGATTCATTGGGCAGTGCTGCTGTCTGTGGTGCTGCCTCCACTCCCTCCACGGGTTGCTGTTGTTTATTGGTTGCAGGCGTTGCTGTGACTACCTCGTTGGGTAGCTCTTTGATCGCTGTAGGCTCTTGCTTCTTGGGCTTTGACTTCAGTTCACTTTGCACCTTGGCCAGGAACTCTAATTTGGCCTGTGCCTTGTTTTTCTCCGTTACTTTTGACTGCAACTCTCCATTCACCGCGGCTGGTTTTTCCTGCTTTTCCTCCTTAGGCTCCTTCGATGGCTGCTCCTGTTCTTCGTTGACTTTGGTTGTTGGGACAGCTTGGACAGTTGTTAGTTTCTCCTGCTTCTCAGTAACTTTTGTTGTAGCTTCAGCAGATTCCTGTTTGGCCTGTCCTTCGGTTACTTTTGGCGTGGCTTCATTGGCTTTTTCCTCTTTAGTTTTAAGGTTGCTAGCCTCATTTGTCTGCTCCTTCTCCTCTTCCGCCTCATCGAAGTAGCTGCGTCTACGCACTTTCTTTACAAAACGAAATTGCACAGGCTCTGCTGCCACCGGCTCCGCCAACGGCACCGACGCTGATGTAGACGCTGTCGTAGACGCTAACGAGGACGCTGACGTGGACGCTGATGGTCCCAGCCACTTCTCCCCGGCCGCCTCAGCCTCGCTCTCTGTGCTGTATTGTTTAAGCACACCCTTGACCTCATTGAGAGCGCCGGAGATGCGCGCCTTAAGTTTGTTCAAGCGCTCTATGACATCCTCGGGTTTCTCCTCCACTGACTCCTGCGAGCGCATGCGTCGTTGGCGTCGCAGCCGCGTGCGCTCCGGCAGCAGCGAATCAACGTCAATTGAGATATCATCGCGACTGGATGAGCTGCGCTTCAGTTCACCCAAAAGAGGACGCGGTGTGGACGCCGTTGGCACAATCACATCGCGTATACGACTCGTTGGAGCTGCTGTGAGGGGAGCAACTGTTGCTGCTGTTATTGTTGCTGCTGCTGTTGGTGTTGCCGTTGTTGTTGCTGTTGGTGTTGCTGCTGGGCTATACAGACGACTGGCGATAGTGTCTGACAAGCGAGGCGTGCTCCTTATCCCCTCGTACTTCATGTCCCCGCTCTGGTTGCTGTTGCTGCTGTTGTTGGCGTTGTTATCATCCAGATCCGCTGTCTGCTCAATTTGCTCGCTATAAATGTCTACAACGGCAGCTGTTGTTTCACTATCCTCAATCACTTTGCTCACAGTCATGTCCGCACATTCACTGGCCACCTGCTCAGCCGCCGGCTCGCTCCAAATGATACCCGTGTTCGTTGGCCTGGCAATAAATTTTACCAGCTCGCTCAATAGATCAATAAATTCAAAATCAACAATCGAAACGCTGGTGGCGCCTTCGTCTAGCAACGCGCGTACCGCACACTTGAGGAATTCTATACTTGGATACGGCGACGACGGGGATGATGATGATGACGACGACGGCGACGACGACAACAGTTCCCCCTTTTCGGTTTGGGTTACGTTAGTGGACTTGACGCTGATTTGTTGCTGTTGCTGTTGCTGACCATCCACTTGCTCTGACGACGATCCGCGCGCGTCTGAGTGGCGCTGCTGGCGCTGCTGGCGATTGGAGGCAGCTGGCTCGGCTATTGTTTGATTTTGCTCACTGGCTAAGCATATTGACTGCTGCTCTTTAGTCATATTTAGCTCATTATGAGCTACAGCAGTCGCTGGCGTCTCTAATTTGACTTGCTCGCATATTTCGCGTTTATTTTTGGCTAAATCAGCAGCATTCATGGCGTCGTCGCCTTTGCCATCGTTGTCGTTATTGTCGTTATTGTCGTTGTCGTGTCGCCGCTCAAAGGCGTCATTAAAATTTTCCGCCTGTTGATGCTCGATTTCCTTTCGCTCGCCAACGCCTTCAGCTTCCACGTTCAAGTTTAATGTTTGCTCATGAGCATTAAGTTCATTAACAAACGCCAACTTATGTACATCATCATCATCAACAGCAACAGCAACATCAACATCCAAAGTCATAGCCACAACCACATCTACATCCACATCATCATCGTCAACTGTCCGGTGCGAATGCGTGTCTATTTTTGTGCTCATATTTTGGCTAGCCTGCGTCACTGTTGTTGTTGTTGTTGTTGATGTTGTTGTTGGTTTGGGCACCACATCCGTCCGCAGCGTTGCTGCCTCTTCGCTTTGGCATTTTCCATGCCCAGCATTGGCATTGGCACTCTTACAGGCTTCTTGATCATCGGCAAAGCTGACAAATTGTTTTTTAATAGTGGGAAATTCTTTGAGCGTTCGCACAGCCACATTGGGCCTTGACGTCTTGGGCACGGCTGGGCTGCACCCGCACCTGCTTATTGCTTGAATTGAATTATTTAGATTCCTCTTAGGCAATTGGCACATTATAGGAAATCTTTGCGTCAAAGGCAAATGATTCATTCGTTGGGGGAATGATGGACTGGTCTTGGCTGTGGCAGCTTTATCTGCCTCCTGTTGCATTGGAAATCGTCGCATAGCTTGTGTATTGTGCAGCAGCGGAAACTTGCCGGCCACAGGTATTGCAATTCTCTCCTGTTGCTGCTGCAATTGTTGTTGCTGTTGTTGTTGTGGTTGCAGCGGCGCCCTTTGTAGTTGCTGCAGCGGAAATCGCTGCTCATCAATCGGCACTTCCGGCCGCGTGAAGCCAGTCACAGTTGTTGTTGACAACATGGCTGACTCAGCCGCGCTATGCTTTATGATGGCGTCAAACAACATTTGCGAATTATTATTATGAATATTATTAGCTGATGTCAGCGGCGACTGCTCCGCATGCCCCTCCTGCCCCGATTTGTTGAACAACGCCCGCGCGTTTCTATTTTGTTGACTGGTGCTCTGTTGTTGACCTATTTTGGTTGGTTTTTCAATCAAACGCGCGCTGCTAATTGTTGCTGCATTCAACACCGCGTTGCAACCTAAACTGGCGCAACGGCGCATCTTTCAACAGCATGAAAATAGCCCCACAAAAGTTTCCTTGTTGCTTTTGCAACAAATGCTAATTCTAAATCGATGTGGCATATATTTTGCCAATAAATTGTTCTACATACTCTCGCACATATACAAAGACGAACTTCAAATGCGCTATAAAGAAACAAAAATATAAACTGATCAAACTTTCTTATATGTGGGGCACCTTTAGGACTTCTACTACTTTCTTAGTTTTTCATTCAGAAAAAGTTTAGAATGCCTGTTACAGATAAATTAACATATTAAGTATGCCCCTTATAGCCCTAACAAAGGGTTACAGACACAAAGATTCCTTGTGGCATAGTATAACATTTTAAATATATATATATACACATGTATATACTATATATACTCGATTATATAGACTATATAAATGTGCCAGCGTGCCAAATTGGTTTTTTGCAGACCACAAAAAAGAAAGATTAGAGACAAAGAGTAGAATAAAACAAAAATCCACTCGTGCCAAGCAGCAAGCAGCCCAATGCTACTATTCGAATAGTACAAAAATATATACTATATACTCTATACAAGACAACATAGTATGATATTCATATATGTACATATGTATGTATGTATAGAGATAGGCACGAGTATTCATATGCCACAATTCCTTGCCAAATATTGCCGGCTGTTCTGCGGCAGGCGAAACATAAATAACAGAGTCAACAAATTGCTTAAATGGTTCCTTTGTTTGAATAATCTGATACCATATTACCCCCCACCCACAGCCGCTGCGTAAGCTATTGTGGACGACCACCAAACTCAGCCTCATCCACTGGCAACAAAGTGCAGCATTATAACGAATATGATAATTTCATCACCAGCATCTTTGGGAAACTCACCGAGGAGAATAAGAAGCGTATTGTTGAGATTAAAAAAGCGCAGCAAAAGCAAGCCGTGAAGGAAACCGAGGCTAGCTTGGCCAAGGCAAAGAAGATCAAAGGAGCCAAGGGAGGATCGCCATCTGATAAGAAGAAATCGAAAGCAAGGCGAGCATCGGCACCGGAAGCGGAATGCAAAGACAAGAAGAAAGCATCAAAAGCATCGTTACCGACGAATAATCCTAGAGCACAACCCGCACGTAAGTCGAAGAAGGATCAGCCTAAAGCTGCATCCGAAGACATGAATAAGCCTAGACCGATACTTGCACGCAAGTCGGATGCGGAGCGTAAAGCTGCATCGAAACCAAAACCAGAGCCAGTGAATAAATCTAGATCGGAACCAAAACCAGAGCCTGGGAATAAATCTAGATCGGAACCAAAACCAGAACCAGTGAGTAAATCTAGATCGCAGCGCAAAGCTGCATCGGTACCGGCACGTAAACCTAATCCATCATCTAGACCAGCTAAACAGCGACTTTCAAGAAAATCAGTGAAAGGATCGAAACACGAAAACGCTGTAGCATCATTCTTTAGAAAAGGCGGTATTATGATTGAAAAAGAGATGCCCAAATTGAGGCCATCCAAAAAGTCTGCCAGAGGCGGTAAAGAAACAGATGATGGCAAAAAACGGAAGAAGGCCAAGAAGAGTGATAAGGAGAAAGCCAAAAACAAGAGAGCTGAATCTCAAAATGTTAAGCTTATTAAAGAAGTCGTTGACAAAGCGAAAAAAGATCCAAAAACACGCAAGAGGTCACAGGGCAGGGACTTCAAGCAAACCAAACCAAAATCACCTTCTACGGCCCGAAAGGCTAAACAAGAGGCTGAGCCAGACGAGCCGAAAAAAAAATAACAGACAAAAATCATCAAAGTCCCGCGTACAATAGATTTCAGTATTCCGTAAATTGTTTATAAAAATCCCAGATAAAAAAAAATGCATCTACTAATAGAATAAAAATGCTTTAATTGCTAATAACATATGTACTTAAACAATAGCTTTCTGCTTACACGAATACATACACTGGCAGTTTTATATTAACACTGTTTCCAATAGTTTGGATTCTGTTCCATGCGCCTCTGAAAGTTCGTGTACCAATTCAGAATGACGGAGGAAGGCACAAATGTTTCACTTGTGTTGGGTGGAATCTCAGGCACGCTCACACAAAAACTGGAAGCGTAGTTGAAAAAGTTCTCCAACATTCGTTGGCCAAATTGCTTGTTATCGTTGGCGCTGGACTGTAAAACAAAGGAAGGGGTGGGTATGCATACATATTTTGGTTTCCAAATGTTGTATAGATCTTAGGACATACCACGGCCGGAGTTTGCTGTGCCACCGTCAGCTCGGGTTCAATGGAGATTCCAATTTGTGCCATGTGGGAGATCTCCTGGGCGCCAAAGACCATCCCGTTTGCATGCGCCTCCAGCTCATGGCCTTTCTTGAGCTGCGCTATCTTAAATATTGCCGATGGTTTGTTATTGTTGATATGGCCAAGATACTGCCATGTGGGCGCTGCATTTGCGTCAGGCCAACTGAAGTATATGGCCGCCGAGGTGCCCAAAGGAAGAGGTGAGATCCCAGTTAAAAAAATCACAACATAATTCACTGCCTCAATCTCTGGCACGTTAATCAGCAGCTTGTTTTCGACTACCGGTACAAAGTCCGTTTGTGGCTGGTTAGAAAATGATTGGCATTATACATGGTTTAATATATTCTTAAAATAAATACTCACTAATCTTCCTGAGATAATTAAGCCAAACATGTTGTTGGCCGGTTTTGGTCTTTTCTAGAATAAATAAAACTTGTGCCATTCACATGAAAGCAGACGCTCGTTTGACGCACATTTTCTAGTATATTATTTTAAAATCACAAATACTCAAAAAATCGATTGCGATATATCGATATTTATAGCAGTCGCTGCGACGGATGAGCGATACTGTGATTATCGTGTCAGTGACTACTGCGACTGTTATTACAATATTATTTATAAATAATATATTTATAAATATAGTGCAACTCAATTTTGGACAGATCTTCGTAACAGCAAAGGTTCTGCATATAAATGACAAAATAGTCATATCTGTGATAAAACATTCGCCGGTAAGCAGTGACTTCGTTGCTGTTACTTTCGATATTTTATCACAGCTGTCACTGTTATTCTAAAATACTTATCAGAAATAACAGCGACTGTAAATATCGCCCATCACTAACCCCTACCAACAGATGAGAATTTAGTATTTGTTTTTGCAAAAAGTTATGGCCGGACTATTACACTTAAGTAAATTGTGCAGAAAAGAGAAGACACTTAGTTACACCTTCCACATTACATGCCACAAACAAATTCGAACACGTCTGCCAAAGCGTGTGGTAAGTAAATTCCCAGCTCTCTTCACAGACTCATGCCGACAACGTCAAGGCCAGATTACCTTTGGCTAGATTACGATTTCATAATTTCGTTGATAGTGAGCAATTGTACTGATTAGAATTTATTGTGCGACTGATTGGATAAACAAATATAAAGTGGTCAGGCAACAGTTTGCGTGTGTGTTGTTTTGGCCCTTTTGAAATAGTGATCACAAAAGTTGTTGAACTTCAAATTAAATGTAATACAACGTACGCACTTGCTTCTTTCGTTGCAGCAAGCCTAAAACAAACTCACCTTAAAGCAAAAACAGGCGCCAAAACAGCACACACGCAGCATCAAAAGGAAGGCAATGGGAATGGGACGCACTCAGCGCGCGCGCCAACGTCGCGCGCCAAAAACAACAATTTCTACTCACGATTCGCTGCACGTGCTTTATGATAAACTACACGCGCTTGGCTGGCGCAATCAAACGCAGCTGTCTGCACTTGATTACCAGCAGACTGGACGTGGCCTGTGCTCGAAGAGACGAGGCTTCCGAGCTGGCGATGAGCTAATACGTCTGCCCGCTGGCTGCTTAATAAGCATAGCCACGCTGGAGTCGGATGAGCAATTCAAGGCGCTCTTTAACAAGGATTTGTTTGACAAGGATGCGCGTATTTCGTTTCAAGCGCTCGTTGCCTGCTATTTAATGCACCAGCAACATCTGCACGAAACAACGCAGAGTTCTCCATGGGCTGCCTATCTGGACACGCTGCCCCGCAGCTATACGACGCCTTATTTCTGTGCCATGCCCGAGCTACAGTGCTTGCCGGAGGCATTACTGGAGCGCACAGTGGCACAAAATCGCCAGATACGTGATTACTATCAGGTGCTTAAGTCGCTAGTGGGCGCACAGCATTGTCAGTGCTGTGGCCAGCGATTACTGCGAGGACATTTGGACACTGGAGAACTATCGGCGCGCCTATTTTGCCGTAAACACTCGCAGCGTTTACCTCAATGCACGCCAGCTGCAGCCAGCGCGCAGTCATTTCCAGAATTTGCTATGTGGTAGTGCAAACCTGGCACTGGCACCATTTCTGGATCTGTTTAATCACTCAGACGGCGTGCAAACAACAGCCGAGCTGCAGCTAGTGCCCAACAGCAAAAGCCAAGATTATGTACTTACACTTAATGCGCTACCTACGCCTGAGCTGAGGCCATACGAGCAGCTGTACATCAGCTACGGTGCGCTGCCCAATTTGAAACTGCTAACAGAGTACGGCTTTTATTTAGTCAACAATGCGCATGATTACTTTGAATTCTCGCTGCTCGACATTGAGCAGCTCATAGCGCGCAATAGGAAGCTGGCTGCGCAGAGTTATCATCGCAACATCTTTAAGTTTATCAGAGAACATAATCTGGCTGATCAAATGTTTGTTCATATCGATGATGGCTGCTCGCACAATCTGCGCGTGGTGCTGCACTTGATTTTCAAGCAGCAAGCATACTTTCCCAATGTGCTCAATCAAATTGCCTTTGGCGATGCCGCCCAGTTTGACGATGTGCAGCCGGAGCTGTCCTATTTGGTCGAACACAAGATCAGCGAATATAAGGGATTTGTGGCAGCACTGGAGCAGCTGCCACAGCTCACGGAAAGCGGCACTATAGCGCGTTCTTACCTGTTGGAGTGCGTTCGTTACCTCAGTGAATTTGCCACAACCCATTGCGCAGCTTACACTTAAATTTTATTATGCCTATCATCGAATAAAGTACAAAGTTGTTTTTTTGTAGAAATCTTTTAGTTATTTATTTAAAACATTTCATTTGCTTTGCAGTTTTATGCGACACTTGCTCGATCCAACGATGATACAAATCGACATGGCAAGGCCAAGAAGATTACGCCTTTTACGCCCACACCAGGCAACAAGCTGCTGGGCGGCGTTTTTGCCAAGAAGGCAAAAGGTAGGTGCTTTGTCCTTCCGCTAAGGACCACTATCGGTTAACTTGCTACTTACTGTAAATAACTTTATATCCCTGCAGAGAGTATTTAATTATCCCCAAACAATACTCGTTAGTTTTGTGTATATGTATATAATAACTGCAATAATAGTTGTTGACTTTAACATAATAATGTTAGTAAAAGCGCGCCAGCTCTGTTAAAAAGTTCATGTTATCAAAAAACTTGCAAATAATTCAGTTTTTAACATCACTACAAAATGATGTTATGAGTTTGCTCCTGTTAATCAATTAATTAATAAAGCATTTACTAATCAATTATCTATTGCAAGGATATGCGTGCTTTGGTACACCAAAGATATGTTAATAGTTAAACATTTTGGCTTATACTTTGACTAATTTGCTTTTGTTTTGTTTAATCTGAGCAAATGTATAACACGATATACCCAAATGCTCGTATGTTTGTTTGTCTGTTCGTTTGTTGTGTTGGCGCCTGTTTGGATTTAGCTGCATTAAAGTAAATTAAATGCAGTTGCAGTCACAGCACAAGCAACAGTGGCAGCAGTGTTACAGCGACAACAACAACAACTGCCAGAACAACAACAATCAAGACAATGTCACATTCATTTAGGCGGCGGCGGCAACGAGGGTGGCGCAGCCTTGGGTAAACTCGACGCACCGGAGGTTACCTCCAAGGACATGTTGCGTGCCATGATGGCATACATTTGGCCCAAAGAGGATGCACTGGTGCGCAAGCGGTAAGCCTATCAAAAATCCTAATGAAACTTATATCCTTTAACTAATTCTTACCCTCACGCAGCGTGGGCATATCGCTGGGTCTTCTCGCTGGCTCCAAGCTGCTGACTGTATGTGTGCCATTTTTATTCAAAGGCGCCATAGACACCATGACGACACTGAATATGGACACTGCGCCGGACGCAGTGCTGTCCGCAGCCACGGCAATGCTATTAGGCTGTAAGTATTTGGTTGAAATCTTAGCAATGGCTCGAACTCCTTCACCTTTATTGCAGATGGCATTGCCAGAGCTAGCGCTGCTGGCTTCAATGAGCTGCGCAACGCTGTGTTCGCCAAGGTGGCTCATCATTCCATACGCAAGATAGCCACCAATGTGTTTCTGCATCTGCACAATCTGGATTTGGCGTTTCATCTGAACAAGCAGACGGGTGCACTGTCCAAGACAATCGATCGTGGTTCCCGTGGCATCAACTTTGTGCTCTCAGCCATGGTGTTCAACGTAGTGCCGACCATCTTTGAGCTGGCGTTAGTCTCCAGTTTGCTGGGCATTAAGTGCGGACTGGCCTTCGCTGGCGTTAGCATGGGCTGTGTGGGAGTCTACGCCTTGTACACGCTGAGTGTGACGCAGTGGCGAACACGCTTTCGGGTCTACATGAATCAGGCGGAGAACGAGGCAGGCAACAAAGCCGTGGATTCGCTGATCAACTATGAGACCGTGAAGTATTTTAACAACGAGAAGTACGAGGCTGGCTGCTATAACGAGGTGCTTAAAAAGTACGAGGTGGCCAGCTTGAAGACAAGTTCCAGCCTGGCGCTGCTTAATTTTGGACAGAATGCGATTTTCAGCAGCGCGCTTAGTTTGATTATGGTGATGGCCGCCAAGGAGATAGCTCAGGGCAATATGACGGTTGGCGATTTGGTCATGGTAAATGGACTGCTATTCCAGCTGTCCATTCCGCTGGGTTTCCTGGGCAGCGTGTATCGTGAGGTGCGGCAGGCGCTGCTGGATATGCAGGCCATGTTTACGCTCATGAATGTGGATAGTCGTATTCAGACGGCGGCCAATGCACAACCTCTATTCGTGGACAACAGCAACTCGTCCATTGAGTTCCAGAATGTGAACTTTGAGTATGAGTCGGGAAAACCCATTTTTAGGGACCTGTCGTTTAGCATACCCGCCGGCAAGAACGTGGCTATTGTGGGAGGCTCTGGTTCGGGCAAGTCGTCCATGGTGCGGCTGCTGTTTCGATTCTTTGAGCCGAATTCGGGACGCATATTGATTGGTGGACAGGACATCAGCAGCGTTGAGCTCGACAGCCTGCGCAAGTGCATTGCCGTGGTGCCGCAGGATTCGGTGCTCTTCCACAACACTATCGAGCATAATATACACTACGGCAACCTAACCAAGTCACAGGAAGAGGTGGAAAATGCGGCACGCATGGCCGATCTCCATGAATCAATCATGAGCTGGCCCAATCAGTACAGAACCCAAGTGGGCGAACGAGGTCTTAAGCTATCCGGAGGCGAAAAGCAGCGTGTGGCAATTGCGCGTGCCATCCTAAAGAACACACCCATTCTAATCTTTGATGAGGCTACCAGCAGTCTGGACTCCATCACGGAGCATGTGAGTGGTGCATTGTTAAACCCAATTCAATCACCAATTTAATTCCTTCTACTTTTGCAGAACATATTGCAGGCTCTATCCCGCGCTACCTCGGGCCGCACCAGCATTTGCATTGCCCACCGTCTGTCCACAGTTAAGGATGCCGATGAGATTCTGGTGTTGGAGAACGGACGTGTTGGGGAACGTGGCACACACCCCGAGCTGCTGAAACAAAATGGTCTTTATGCGCGCTTGTGGGAAACGCAGACCCAGCAGTTTGATCCCAGTCGCATTGTGGAGGAAGCGTCCCGGAAAACAGCGAGCTCCTTGTAGTCAAGTGTAAGCCACGTTGGTAACGTGTTATAGAATTTATCATACGCTCTTTTAAATGACGAAGCCACAAAATTTGTAGTATAGTGTCCCACGTTGAAAATTGTTATTATTTAGGCTGAAAGTAATATTGTGTCCGGTTTGTAAATACAGTTATATACACCTAGGTTGTAAAAATGGAACTGAATGCATATTTAAACAAAGTTTGGGAAGTGTAACTTCGCGGCCTTTTGCAGGGAGACGAAATAACAGGTAAATTCGGGGTACCAAAGATTAAATACCCGTTGCATACACATTTATTATATATTTCAGTTACAGCGGTAAAATACATTAGAGGTATAACATTAAACATTTATTATCAGTTCTATCACCCACACATTTAGTGACACCTAGGAATAGGCAAGAAAATACATCTTAGCAAGTGGAAATAATGATCTCAGCTGCTTCATTCTTAATCTCTCTCTTGTATGGAAATCGGTATGGGCACACCGTATAGTAAAAAGAGCACACAGTTGGACAGATGCATTAGGAACTCCTGGTAATTGGTAAGTCGCTGCTTGAACTCCTTCCAGAGCGGTAGTATTGGGCGATCCCTGGACTGACCTAAATCATCAATCACGATTTCCTCATCCAACATTGTTTTGTTTACGTAGGTGTACAAATAGGAGGCAGGCTTCTGACCAATGGTGGTCACATGGTGTGTGACATTGCTCTCCAGACCAATACTCTTGCCGGCGGTCAAGAAGTATGACTCCTCATCATTGTCACTCCTGTATCGCACATTGCCCTCGAGTATCGTCAGGGTGCAATTGAATAGAGCCGGAGCAATAAAGTTGCTCAGCGTCAGGCCAGGAAAATCGGCTACAAATATAACATCGGAGTAGTTATTCCAGGCCATTACCTCATTGGCAATCGTTTTGAGCTTCGGACGCATATGGGTCAGTTCGGAGAGCAGCGGCAGTGACCAAGGTGTCCTTTTAAAGGGCGACCAAGGCGCCTTCAACAGATCCACGCGTGGATCAAAGGTGCGCTGCTGGAACCGTCCATTCATGGAGCACCAAATATCAAAATAAATGGATATGTTGCTGCTCTTTAGTGGACTGTTTTGCGGATACGCGCCAATATCCTGACGTATGTTCCTCTCAATGCATTTGGCATACTGGACTGCCATGTCCGCGTGCTTTGTCCAGCGATCGTATTCGGTGAATGCATAGGGACTCAGATGATGCACATTCTGGTTGTCATTTTCTACCACCGTGACGGAGGTAAGTACCGTATCGTAGGAGTGCACCATCATGTCCCAGGAGTAGCCATAGAGCCCGTTGGTCCAGTTGTTGTACCCCTTGGTGACAAAGTGCGAGTAGGGTAGAAACAGCTGCAGTGCGCAGTAGAAGAGTATAATGCAGCTGCGCAGATAAGCCTTAAAGCCCGGCCCGTCCTTTTCTGACCCTTTGCTGCCTTCCTCAACTGCCGGCAAGACGCTTAGGCCCCGTATCCGTCGTGGCCAGTCGAAGCCAAAGAAGAGCGGCACCTCAGCCAGGCAGACCCAAGGGAACATGCCTACAACAATCAATAAAGACATATTTATAGAAAGGATGACCATTGTTTATCCTCTACCAAACTTACCTATGGCAAACAGTCGCGAGTTCATCAAATGAAAGCTTATCATGAATGGAGTAACCAGCAGTCGGGTCTTCTCGCAGGTCATGAAGAACGCTATGGAGATATCAAAAAAGGCCGTAAACCAATGGACAATCAGCAGATCGATGACCTCTCCATCCAGCAGCTGTCGAAATGGTGTGAAAACCCAATGTTGACTTAGATTGGACATAGCATAGCCGGAGAGCCACTCCAGTGAGAATTTCTTGAGACCGGCGTACATGTACAGCACAAAGAATTGAAATTTGATGATAAAATAATTCCAATAAGGCACCGGCTGCCTGAGCTTTGGATTGAGCCAACTGTCCAAGGAACTGCAAGCCAAAAGTCGAGAGTTATTATAGCCTGCCACTTGGCATGACCAGCATATTTACGGACCAGTATCGGTGAGCCTGAGTAAACAGCAGAAGCGTGCCCACCAAACCAAATAGATAGCTGTGATTATTCCACGCCGGCTTGTTCAGCAAGAAGATGTACCAGTATCCTGTGACAAAGGTCAAGCAACTGCAGCGAAAATGATACCCTAACATTATGCCCAGGGCGCCCAGCCACATGCACAGATATACGCAGCCCATTAGCGGATACTCCAAGGCCACCATGCCGTTAAACAGCGGAAAATGACATTGATAGGGATCCCCGTAGCGCAAATCCAGCTGCCCGCCGCCGCGCTCCTCGGCTATGTCAATCAGCATGGCGGCTCCATAGAGCATGCGGAATACACCCAGTGCGGCGCCATCCACAGGCCGCTCCAGCCAACCCGTGAAGCTGTTTAAGTTCTTAAAGTTGTGCATATCATGGCCGAAGCAGAGCTTAAAGAGTTCTGCCTTCGGGGTTGACTCCAAAGCAACCTTCTCCTTTGGCCTTGTCGTGCTCTCGTCCTCATCTATGCTTGGGGATTTGATTTCTGTGGCATCATCCTCTGGGGCATTGGGTTTTGTGGGCTGCTTGCGTTTCGAGTTGGTCATTGTGTGTAGTTTCTAAAGTAAATCCTGTTCTAAAATTGAAATAGAAACATTTCTTTAAATATGTATAAAGTGAGTAAAGTTTTGACAGTGCCCTGTAATTCTCAAATTGTTTTGGCTTGTATTAGCAATGAAATAGTCGGTACCACATAATAATTAGGTTTGTTTTTTTTTTTTCTGTAGAATTTATTGAAAAAGTTGACATAAATACATGCATGCATATTGTTGTATACTAAATATATAATATATATGTGTGTTTTTTTTTTTTTTGGTTTCTCATTTTGACTCTTTGCGTAAATAGAAATATCTACGTTTGCTGACTTTTCTCATATGATGCAAGCCTCAAACTTTCCCGGCCAACTATTATCCCAGTACTATTCCAAAACTCTATAAGAGGCTGCGATCACGGAAATTATTACTTTTGTATTGTATTGTGGTGTATGTGTGTGTGTTGTTGTGTGTGTGTGGCGAAACTGGGTTCGCGTAAAAAAAGTACATCAATTACGAAATATATATAGTATTTTTTTCATTTAGTTTTCTATATTCTTGAGTTGAGTTTATTGCAACAAATTTGCCCAGCTGCGCTTTATGAATTCTCAAACTTTCAACTGTATTAAGTTGTGTTGAACAGGTTTCTCTAGATTTGTTTTAGCTTGTTTTTTAAGTTTTTGGTTTTTTGGTTTTTTTTTTAATACTTTCGAATACACAAATACATATATTTTTGTTTTGAATAGATTTTACAATTTGCCATTGTCCATTTCATTGGTTCGCAAAATTTCTAAAAATTTTTGAGAACAAGCTTTGAAAATGCCTCAAACTACGCATACGAATACGAATACAATATAGTAGCTGAATATATTTGTAAGTTATTTAAGTTAATGCTTTGGTTTCAAAGTTGTTCTTTGGATTTGAATTTCGGGGAAATACATTGAAATATTACTCATTAATTAGGTTAATTAACATATCAAAATAGATAATAATTGAAAGAAAATGATAAGAAAACAAAAACTAAGTTTTGCTTAGTGCCTTTACTTAAATAGTTTAATTATGTATTTTTTGTTTTTTTTCTTTTCTTTTTTTGGTTTTCATTTTAAATATTTACTGACTGTGTGTGACTCTATAGTTGATTTTAGATTTGTTTAATTTAAATACGACAGTTATGCATAAATGATTAATATTTGACTTTTGCTTCATACACATTTAAGTATTTGACATTTTTTACGTTTTTTCGCCATTTAAAATATTATTTTGCTTTGGTTTTGATACATTTGTTTTTTTTTTTATACGCAACGCTAAAACATTTTAAAATGCATTTTCAAAGTTATTTCGATAAGTATTTATGTAGCGGTAATTCTTGCTTTAATTATGAGTAAGCTTTGAAAGTTTTAGACAAAGTTTTCGAGTTGTCAGTGTCAAAAAATTTGCATACAATGTGAGCCAACCCCCGCGCGCCCCCGTCACGGCGACGGCGACGGCGGAAACATTATCGAATGAAAACTGTGTTCTTGTTGTTGTTCGTGTTGTTGTTGTGGCTGTGGCTGTGGCTGCGGCTGCTACTGTCGCTGACCGACCGGCAAGCAACCCTCACCCTCACCCTCGCCCCCATTCTCCTCATCCTTCTTATTCGTCTGCTCTTTCAGTGCAACGCACCCCCCGAAGCGAGGCGCAGGCGCGCTCTCACCATCTCTCCCGCTCCGAGGCCACCTCTATATGCGATTCTGATTCAGCTGAGAGCGTGGAGTGAATGGGCTAACCATAACACCACTTGGCCAAATCGCCTCGTTGAACAGCTCATTGAAACGATAGTCCGGTATGGATATCTTGAATTTGCAATAAGATAACTGCGATAAATTGGCATCGTTCTTAACCAGCTTGGTGCACTTGACCAAGTTCTTATTGATCTTCAGCTCCTCGGCCAAATGCTCGATAATGTCATCCTCGCTGGTGTTTGTCGCAAACTTGCCCACCTGCACCCAACGACCGTAGTCGCATACGACCTGCAATCGATCCGAATTGCAATTGTTGCCGACAACGATGAGGTTGTTCTGCTGCGGGTGCTTTTTGCCATCGAGATTGTTGATGGGCTGATTGCCAAACTGGAAGTACTGCTGGTACATGCGTCCCTGGATCTGGTTAACGCCATTGCACACCTTATTCACCTTCTCCTCAATCGTCTGCAGCTTGGAGGAGAGTGCCTTCGGTGTTTGATTTCTGCACTCATCACAGTTAAATGATATCATGGGATTCTTTTGTATCAAATCATACATGGCGTCGTCTATATTGACGCACGTCCGGTGGAACTTCTTTAGGCAATCATCCGAATTGCAGATGATGATTGCATCCTTCGAGTTGATTGATTTTTTGCATTTTGGGCAATTTTCGGCCATCTTGCTGTGGGGCTTTGCACTTTTGAACGTGATGTTCGGTTTACGGGGGAGAACAACGTCGACAACGTCGAGAAAAACACACACACACTGACACACTCGAGCACACACTCGCGGGCGTACGCTGTGTTGTATGAGATAATGTTGTTGTTGTTGGCACTGGACTCGCTGGGTGGCCTGTCGCTATCAACGGTATCGATGTGAGTGTGTGAGAAGTTTGCTGAAATAATTGGAGAAAATAGAAACGCGACGCGAACCGACGACTGCGAACCGTACGCTTCGAAGTTAGCTGTTCAACTGAGCGGCGAACCCTTATAAAAGCTGCTGCCTGACAACGGGCTTATTTCTCTTTAGGGGTGACTTTTGCTGCGCTCATTTTGTGTTGTGCTTTTTAACCACTATTTTTTGCCATATGATTCCCGGCGAGACGTTTCTGTATGCAACCAGTTTTTAATTCACTTTTCATTCTGGCCATGCGTTTTTCTCAAAGCTGCACCAGCTCATTATTATTATTCGATTCCTTTTCTCCACTTGCAAACTTGCATATACCAGACTGGCTGTTTTTTTTTTTTTTTTTGAAATAAGGGCGCAATGCTTTGCAAACTTGCAGTGTTGTAAAGTTCGTTTTGCTTAAAACGTTATATGGAATCGAAACACTTTATTTAAACTATAACATAAAAATATAATTGACTATTGAAATAATAAGTAATTAGTAAAATTAGTAGCGCAGAATGAAATTTATTAAATATTTCAATATTTCACACAATCACAATAAACATTAATTTCCTCGTCACACGTCGTCTACTGATAACTTAATTTGTTTATAGTGTATCAACATTAAAATGAATTTACACTACATTATTATAGCTATCAATTTAAAATGTGTGTTTATAGTGAGCTTATTAGTGAGTACAATAAGCGCTGACTTACAGACTGCAGCTCCAGTTACCCCCCCATAATAATTGTTTATATTAAGCCCATTTAAGTCTGATTTCCAATTACAGGCACAACACGCTTTGGTTTTGTTTACGGTTTACTTTACTGGGCGCTGCCCACTTGAATCAAATGAATGGAAATGAGGCCTCACCTGGTTACAGCTTGATTGTACGCCCAAGTTGTCCAATTACACAGGCTGGCAAATTGGTTAACACGTGAAAACTACAATTTCCGCTTGCATTAGTGTGACGGGAAATTCGCAACAGTTTGCGGCTGGCAACGTTGCAGGGTTCCACTACCGAAAGCGAACACACAGGACAGCAAGGACAAGGAGGCCACGCGAGCAACACAGTCCAGCAACTGAGGCTGTGTGCGCAACGTTGTCCTCTATTTATACGGAGATGAGTTCCTCTCAATGCGGCTGGCTGGCGGGTGGTGGGGGCATGTGAGGTGGTGGGTGGTGGCGGCCGATGACGGCCGAGTGGCGGCACAGGTGGGCGGTCTGTTGTTTGCGCATGTCCTTGCCCATAGGAACGAGGACGTCAGGCGTCGCGTACATAGATAATAATAAAATATACTTGTACACAAGTAAAAATGCAAATAATGTTAACAGGTGTAGCGGCATCTGCGCTGGCGGCTCTGCAGCTGTTTTTGTTTGCCTTCCGACGACGTCCTGGCCGCAGTACCCCCAGGTCGGGGGTACGCTCATGTAATTGGGTTTCATTAAGTGGCAGAGGGCGGCCATTTCCGTTTCCTTTGTTAGTTAGGGCTTGTTAGCCCGCTGCTGGCTGCTCTACTTTGGTGTCAATAGATTTTAATCAGGTGTGGCAAGCATGCATAGTAAACACTGGCGCGTGGACCAGGACCTCCTGCCGCCCACTGCCGTCTGCAGCTGATTTAAATATCAGCGTCTCAGTCTCTATTTGTATACAGCTTTATTTTTATTATTGTCCTGGGTCCTGTGTGCCATCTACGTCGCACTACCAATTGTTATTTATGTATGCAACACGCAGGACACACGTGTGCCCGATTCCTGCGAAGTCCTGCTTAAGATGCTGCTGCCAAGTGCGTAGTTCCCTACAATCAGCCTGGATACTTCTTCTTCTTCGGGCTAGAATCGAGTTTAATTTAAGCACCCACTTGTATGCTCTTTCTATTTTTAGATCGCCGCGTGTCAATTTGACAGCCAGTAGTTGCTCATGTCCTGCGGTTAGTGGGGCGGGAGAGTAGCATAGAAGTGACTTTAAGATTGTTAAGCTTATGCAAAGGGAAATATTATAGCATCTTACATCAATTTGTGCTTTTTAGTACGCTTTTTTTTCTTATTAAGCAAACTGTATAGATTAATGAAAAAATACAGCTAAAATTGCATATTACTCTTCATACAATGAGTTAATTTAGAAATAAATACTGCCTAAAATATATGTCAGATTTACAACGATATTTAAGCAATCAAGAGTTGTATATATAACAATTTAAATATGTAAATAAACACTCATTAGAATTAATAACCCTATACTTAAGTATACACTAAGTTGGTATACACACTTGTCATATAGTTTTAAGTATATGCTTAATTTTTAAAGAAATAAATAAAAAAAATGATTATTTTCCGAATTAATTTTCGTTTTAATTCATTTTGAAATCAAAAATCGGTTAGAATTGCCAACAGAAGTCGTTAGGGTCCCATTTCAAATAATGAGAAAAAACTGTAGCATACTTTTAGGGGCACACTAATATCAACCTTCTGCTGATTTCTGTTCGCCTGGTATTTTGGTGGTGCCAATGAGGTTTCGTTTCAGATTTTTCAAATTTCAACTTTCCCAATTTGTGAGCCACCAAATGCCAAAAAATGGTCAGAAATACCAGGCGAACAGAAATCAGCAGAGGTCGCTAAATAGTATAACAGTTGCTGATTAATATAACAGCCATTCGACTGTTATACAAATATGTAAATAACAGAAGTCTGCTATTAACAGTGAGTTAACAGTCGGTTAACAGTGAGTTAACAGTGACTTAACAGAATGTTAACAGTGACTTAACAGAATGTTAACAGTGACTTAACAGAATGTTAACAGTGACTTAACAGAATGTTAACAGTGAGTTAACAGAATGTTAACAGTGACTTAACAGAATTTTAGTAGCATGGTGTTCCCAAACATATACTGAATTTTCTTCAATCTGCTACTTTAACAGTAGTTTAATAAATAACATAAGCCCATTATCGTTGAATGCTCATCGATACATCGACAACACGAATGTTGGTAAGCCTAAGCTTTTGCAGTACACGAAAATGAAACACATCAAATAATAATTAACATTATTGTTTATTTGCATAAAATATACATAAATATGGTTAAACATGAGTTAGTATTGTATTTAACTTATCTCTAAGTTAGCTACACATGGAATTAGCCCCACTTTGAAGCCAATGTGTATTTAGTACATCTCCTAAATTGTGTCTTGCCAACTGGAAGTTAAAATAATAATTTTTATTTATTTATTTAAAAACTAATCATATTCTTCATATACTATATGACATATATATATATAGTCGATTTATTTATAGTCTCTTAAGAGACTGAAAACATATAGTAGATAAAAACACTGGCATAAAATGTTAACCACTTCGTCCCCTACCCATTGTGCCCTTCCTTTCTGGTCTGTAATATGGTATTCATAGACCAGCTATAAAAACAAACGCCCTTTAAGCTGTTTCATTCAAGTTCACAATCATGTTACATTTCTTTCGCGTAACTCGTTTCGCATGCAGCTCACAATTCATCAAGAGTGTTGGGTATAGTTATGTGTAAATGATTTGGATTTCAGTGAATACTCTACCTAGTAGAGGTCCGGACCTATCAAGTTGCCAAGCCAGTGCAGTTTGTGATACAACTTCAAAGTTCATTTGTTTTGTTTAGCCATTCATGACTTTACTCTGATTTGTTGTCATAAATGTTTATGGCTGGACACTGGCACACCCACGCCAACATAAATTTACTATTAACCTTTTAAAGTATCTTAAATAGTTGCAAATTCTTCACCAACTTCAGTTGCGTAAATTTGCCTGACCAGCAATTTCAGCAGCCCACATGTCGTATGTGTAATGTGTGATTTCAGACTATTTTTGATCGAAATCGAAAACAAAATCATAGTTCAATAGCTAAAATACCAAATTCACAAACAAACAGTTCAACGTCATCTCATTTACAAAATCAATCGTAGCCTGCTAAATGCGACAATTTCAAGTTCAAATTGCAAACATCACTCATACGCAGCATTGGCGACCTTCCGACAATTACGCGAAAATGTTGCACGTTGCCAATTATGGCTGAGAGTAGCAGCTGGGGCATTTAATTTTTGGCAATTGAAATGCGCGTGCCACACACATCAAAAAGTGTCAAGCACTCGCTGGCAATTTGTTGGCCTGTGTGCATCATCGAATCAATTTGGGAGTCGCTCGCACTCGAGTTACAGATTCTCGCCGCATGCCTTTAATTGTAAAAACTGGGGCAAGCATCTCATCCCTAAACAGGGTGTTCAGCCGGGGCGGCGGGTCATTGTGGCCAGCCCACGTTGACATTGACACTGATACGCTAAAACTGAGCGCGTTATTGTGATCGATCCCCCAACCCGTATTAACGTTTAAACGTATAAATATGCGGCGCATGCGCCATTGTTGGTCACACAACGAGACGAGTTCGACGCTACGTGTTCCCCCACTCTGTACAGCGAGCGATTGGCAGTGATTATTTAAGTTATCCAGTGAGGATCTGAGCAGCTGTTATGATGTGCCGGTTGGTGCTTCTGTTGTTGGCACTGGTGGGTGCTGGCCATGCGGCCACACATGTCAACATTTCCATTGCCCAACAGCCGGCTACGAATCCAGCTGATGTTAGCTTCGTTGATGGACAGGCGCCAGCAGAGCTGAGAGCGGGTCCCTACCGGGCTGAGGAGGAGCAGCGCTTTGCGCGCCTGCAGGAGCGTCCCCAGATGCAGATGCAGATGCAACAGCAGCAGCAGCAGCAACAACAGCCGCAGGCGCAGCAGCAATCCCAGCAGCCACAGCAGCCGCAGCAGCAACCGCTGACACCTCGTCAGGGCTTGGGCTTGCAGCCTACGCCAGCTGGCGCTGCCAACCACAATCACAATAACAACAACAATGGTCGCATGCCACGTCGGCGTATGCACGGCCGCCGTCCCTCGCAGCATCAGCAGCCCCCGCACAGCGGCCAGTTCCGTGAACGCAATCAGCAGCTGCGCCAGAACCAGGAATTCGAGCGTTACATTCAGTCGTATCATAGCCATGGACCCACCGTGGAGACCGTGAGTGAAGGAGTTCCTTATACACTGAAAGAAATATGCACTTACTCATTGATTCCTCCAAACAGGTCTTTGAATCATCCAGTCCTGCGCCTCAGCGCTATACGCATTCCAGCAGCGGCAGCAGCAGCAGCAGCTCTAGTTCCTTTGCTCCTGATGATGTTGTGTCCATCGGTGGTGCCAAGTCGCAGCAGCTGCGCATGTTCGAGCGACAGGTAGCTGCTCCACAAAGCCAGAGTGCCAATGTTGAGCAGGCACCGGATAGCAAGCCCATCTATGAGGCACCGCAGCCAGCGCCTGTACAAACAGCTTCGATTGCACCTGCCGCGAGCTCCAGCTCCTCCTCCTCCGCCAGCTCAAGCTCGAGCAGTGCTCCTGCGCCCGCCGCTACTGCAGCGCCCAATGATGCCAAGTTGGGCGGTGGCAGCTATCAGTCCTCTTATGAGCCATCTTTTACACCATCTTTTACGCCATCTTTTACGCCATCATATGAGCCGTCTTATGAACCCTCTTATGAGCCTTCATTTGATGCTGGCAGCAGCTACAATCAACCCAGCTATGATCAGAGCGGCTACAACTTTGATGATGGCCAGGCTGACTATCAGGATCAGTACCCACCCGCAGTAGATGAGGGCTCCAGCTATGATGACTATGGTGATCAGTCGGGTGGTTCGGGCTATTTGCCACCACAACGTGGCTATGTGCCACAAGCACCGGCACCGCCACGCCCTGTCGTTACCAAGACCATACAAATTGTGCAGCCGGCGCTGAAGGCCAAGAAATACGAAGTTCGCCATCCGGCTATCCAGAAGCAGTTCTATGATATTGAGGAACGCGTGGTCATCAAACCTGCGGGCACTTTGGTTGTCGAACTGGATCATCCAGTGGCCAAGATACCAAGAGGTGAGACGCTGCTGCCTCTGGGCCATCCACATCCCGCCGTGGCTGCTGCCTACAGCAACAATGGCCAGGTGCAAACCCAAAGCTACAACAACAATGGCAATGAGTACAGACCCAGAGACTACGAGCAATCGCCAGCGCCCAAGGAGCAACCACAGGTGACCACCGTTGGCTCCAGTGTGACCACCATGCCCACCTATGATCAAGCACCCAAGGATCAGTTTGTTGAGGCTCAGCTGCAACAGCAACCTCAGGCCAGCGATGCCACCGATGGCAATCGTCAATCCTCTCCCAGCTCCAGCAGCAGCTCCAGCCCAAGCCTTACCACCACCGACTCGAATGGCAATCAATATCTGATTAACAAGAAGCATCTGACACCCAAAATGTTCACACGCGTGGAGCCAACGCCTCAAGATTTTGACTATGACCGCAGCGAGGCCAGCTATCCGCCACAGCGCAGCTATCAGCGTAGCAACAGCTTCAATCGCCAGCCTTATCAGAGCCAGAACGACGATGATTACTTCAGCGGTGAGTTTCTGGCCAATGCGAATTCCGGCAATGTAGAGGCCAAGCCAGCGCGTCTCGAGGAGGCGCCACGCATGCAGATCATTAAGCACGAGCACAAGATTCATTTGCCGCCATCGCAGCATAATATTTACCTGGGTCGCAGTCGCCAGCCACCGCCCAAGGAGCGTCGTATTTCGGAGGTCCAGACTCCACTTAGCCATGAGGTGCCCGCTCATGTTGCTGAGCTGAAGCCCTATCTGCGCAATCATGCAGGTCCTACGGTGGTTTATGCCAAGCCTGCGGCTAGAACCGCTGCACCACGTAACTACTACCAGCAGTCATCACGCCAGCGTAGTCCACTGGCCGAGGAACTAGAATATAGTGCACCATATTCACGCATGCGCTACGATCCGGAATCGGAGTCTGGCCGACTAGTAGAGGCGCCCAAGCAGCAAAAGGAACCCACTAAGGCACACATCCATCTGCATATACCGCATCACAATGAACGCGATCAATCAATTGTGGCCACAGCAACCATTAGCCCGGCTAAGCCCGACTGTGATCAGAAGGAGGAGCAGCTAGAGGAGCAATCGTCCCGCTTGCGGCAGCCACAGCAGCAACAGCAGTTCCAGCGTTTGGTTGAGGCTCCCGCTGCATCCGACGCCGCAGCACCTCCTGTTGTGGAAACCACACAGGCGACACCCACTCCGGCTCAACCTAAGCTGGATGTTGATGTGACGCGTAATGGTGACGCCGGCCACCTGAATCGACACCTGCACCCCAATGAGCGCGTTATTTCAGCCACTGCCGCACCCAGCGATGCCTCCGCGACCAGCGAGACCTTCCACAAGCGCCGCATCGTGGTCAATCATCCGTTCCAGACCGTGCGCGAGGTGGTCGAGCATGAGCCCATTACCAACTATCATCAGATTCAGGTAAACGAGCCCGCCTCACCTGCTCTCTACCATCAAGCTGCCTACTACCAACAGCCGAAGGAGACCCATGGAAATCTGGTGCAGTATAAGTCCACCTCCACACATGGCAATCTATATTCGCATTATGGTTAGACCTGGTGCCGATATAAGTAGTTGTAGACCCGGATTTGTATAGTTGACTACTCAATTGTCATTATGTTGCATTTTTGTTGTAATTAAGAGTTTGTTTTTAGTGTGGACACGAAATCGGTGGAAGGGCCCTTTTCCATACATTGTTGATCTTCTTATGTATTTAAAAGTATATAAGATATACCTGTAATCTATAGACCCTAGACTTAAGCCCAGTTTTACTTGCCAATAATAAAATGCATACAAAATGCGTCACGAAAATTAGTTCAATGTTACTTTTAACATAAATGGGGGAAGAATGAAGTCATTCAATCATCCATAATTTATCATTAGTTATTCATTTTATGTGTAAAATTGAGATGAATATTTAAATTATTTGTATTTACTCATTATTCATTATTTAAAACCCAACTGCGCGGAGTTTACGCGTGTTTCTCATTCTGATAAAATCAGGATGGGAAAACTTTGAATTGACTATTTTGAAGCTCTACCTTTAATAGTAGTTTACAAAAGAAAACAAATTCACTTTAATAATCTCGTAAGCACATTAATTTTCACATACAATATAATATTTTTATTGGTTGTTTTGTTTTTGTTTCTTTTGTTTTGTTTTACGAAAATTATATTTAATAATAAGCATACAACGAACAAACTTACAGTTACATTTTATAATGCAATTAAAACATTGACTTTATATATAATAATTGTTTATACTTTTCAGCGCTTTAAGACACATTATTTAAATAAGTATTTGCGTATATTTTTCTGTTTTCTTTTTCTTTTAATTGTTTTTTTATACCATTTCGCATTTTTTTCGAATTTTGTTTGCACTTTTGGCAATGTGTGGGTTAAGAATTAAATATTTATTATTTATATATGTATATAAAAAAAATACAAAAACAATTGCTTCAGCCGTAACGGTTGGTCCAAAAAATATAGCTGTTACCTTTTAGCTGAAAACAGTGTTGTATTTCCCTTTTTTCTTCACTGTGGCGGCGTTTGACTCGATCGACGTTTATCCTTCTCCTTTTCCTTCTCCTTGTCGCCGCCCTTGCGACCAAAGATGCGGAACATGCCGCTGCGACGCTCGTCTTTGCTCTTGCTGCCCTTCACACCCGACACGGAGGAGATGGACTGTGCTTCGCTCTCGCTGGAACTTTCGGCGGATACACGCGTAAAGCTTATAGAGTCGGGCTGCAGGGAGACAGGACGGTTGCCCTCAAAGCGGGTATTGCCCCAACCTGTGAATGTAATCAAAATAGAGAGCCGTGAGTATGCGAGAGCAATGCAGGAAACGTTATGTGATGGATAAGCGCATGCAGCGAACAATAAAAGAGAGAGAGCGTATGTAAGATGGTAACATAAAAGAGAGTGAGTGTGCGTGCAAATGTATAGAAAGAGAGAAACTTAGGTAGTATAGTAGTGGAATACTTTGCAAACTCGTGCGCAGATAGGATCGACGCGTTAGTTTCACCGATTTTACAGTTGAACCTTCACAAATTCACATATTTATTATTTTGGCATGCAAATCAAAGAAAGAGAAAAATAGAGAGAAAGAGAGAATATACTTAAGAAATAGCTATGAGAGAAGAGATAAACGAAACCAATAACCAATTAAGTAGCTAACTCAACAACTGAACACATTCCGCATACAATCCAAGATAAATAGAAGTTTATACTACAGTTTAACCAATGTAAGAAAGCCTTAAGTGTTAAGATATCGCTGTGATGTGTGTGTGTGCTAACCAACGATTCCATCGTTATTATTATTTAAATGTAGACCCATGTAGCTTGGATTACTGATGGCGTTGTTATGCTCGACGGAGCCGGATGATGATTTGGTCGATGATGTTGGTGAGCTCGTTAAATGCCAAACCGTGCGACTGCTAGTCGCATGTTGTTCTTGTTGTTGTGTCGTTTTCGTTGTTGTTGTTGTTGTCGTAGTTGTTGTGGTGCTCTTTTGCATGATATTACCATTGCCATTGCTGCTGGCTCCGCTGCTCGAATAGCTAATGGTACGCTTTGTTGTGCTGCCGCTGCTGCTGTTGCTGCTGTTGTTGTTATTATTATGTCCATTGTTGTTGTTGCTGCTGCTGCTGTTGCTGTAGGTATTGCCCGGCGCATGCGCCTCCATCTCAATAAACTTGCGCGTCGTATCGATGCGTCCACTGCCAAGCGATGGCACCCTCTGCGGCGATGCCAAATGTTGCTGCTGCTGTTGCTGCCTCACCATGTTGCTGTTGTAGTAATCGGGCTGCTGCTGCTGTTGACTGGCTGCCGCATTGAACGCATTTATGCGCTGCTGCACCTGCGCCGCATGCGAAGATTGATGGCTATGCTGTTGTTGTTGCTGTTGCTGATGGTGACTACTGGCACTGCCCACAGGCGGCATCGTTGTGGGCAATGGCGGCGGATTATCTAATATACGATTCGATTTTTTGGAGGGGTACACGTTTTTACAAAATGTTTTGGGTGATCAAAGTGTATGGTTGGTTGTGTGTGTATGTGTGTGTATATGTGTGTGTGGAACAAACACAAATAGCTGGTGGCACGTAGACTACAACACGCAACAATTGTCGACTTACCCGATTGTCTGGCATCGCTGTTCCGCTTCAGCATATCATCTCTGCTATTGCCGTTCTGGGCGGGCAGCGTGGCGGATTGTTGCAGGCGGCCATCGGTCAGATCTGTATAAGAAAGTTCTATTAACTGACCAGAATATGGCTAAGGGTTAACTACTGACCACTGCTCGAACTTTGGCGATTGCGTAGCACAACCAGATTCTCTTGGCTCTGGCGAGTTGTAGCTACGGGTGGCGCACCACGCGGTGGTATGGGCGGTTTCTGATCGAAACCGGCTGTGGGTGAACTGGGCTGGGATGTTTGTTGTTGGTACTGCTGCTGCTGTTGCTGCTGCTGCATTTGTCGCTGCAGGAAGGCCATTTGGGGCGTGGCAGTGCCAGCCGCCTCAAATGCCTGGCCACTGCTGGCACGACGCTGTGAATCTGGTGAGGAATTGCGTGAACTGACGGGTGATTCCACGCTGCTGGACACCTTAATGTCCGGCGAGCTGCTCGATTGTTGCTGTCATTTAAAAAAGTGAATTGTTAGTTCTCTTAGCATTAATATAAACCTAGCGTATTTACCTTCATCGATTCATCGTAGCTCAACAGCTGTAGATTTGGCGGCAGACTAGCGTGGAAGGATAACTTGCGTACCCAATCGTTCATGATTTCCAGTGATGGCGCCTCGAACAGGAACTCGGAGCCATCAGGCAACTTTAGCCGGAACACGTACTTCTTCTTCGTGTAGTCATCGGCACGTTCGCACTTGGCGCCCAATATGTTGACCGGGGCCGTTGCCGTCTTCTGTTGCAGGAAATCGTTCTCATCCTTGAAGAAGCAAACCAGCTGACCGCACAGAACGGTATGGAATTGCTTCCAGGAGCGCACGGGTGCCTTCTTACCGCCTGACTGCAGGCCATGCTTGCGTTCCAGCATGCCCTGAATCTCCACGGGTGGCAGATCGAAGCCCTCGCCCTTTTGGTTCTTGCGGAAGGACTGGGCACGACGACGCGTTGTAAAGGATGGCGTACGCTTCGCTTGCTTCGGCTGCACCTTCATGCTCTCGGCGCGCTTGACGTTGGCATCGGCGGAGCCGCGACGCAGCCGATCACCGAACATGCCGCTGGAGCTCTTCTGTAAGCCGAGCTGATCATCCACCAGCTGTTCCGGGAAGGGTGGACGCAGCTGCGCTTGAGAGATGGCTGGGGATTGGACGGCGCTACCAGGTGCACTGCTGTTGCCGCCGCTAATGGTCACCATGGGCGTGGAGAAGATGGGCGTCTTCTCCTGAGCAGCTGCATTGTTGCGATGCTCCTGCTGCTTCTCGGCCCGCCGACGTTCTTCGTTGAGACGCTGCAGTTCCTTTTGTTTAAGCTGCTCCAGGCGCTCCTTTTCGAGACGCTCCTTCTCCTTCAGCTTTTCCAGTTTCTCATTCTCTAGTTGCTTACGGAAACGCTGCTCAAGCAGCGTAATGCGCTTAATTGCCTGGAATTTCTCCTCCTGGGCGGCCACCGTCTTCTCAAAGTCCTCGTGACGACGCAACAGATCCTCCACCTGTGGTATGGAGTCACCCAGCTTGGCATCCTTCAGCTGTGGCTCGCGACTGCTGATCCATTGCTCCAGTATTTCGGCATCCTTGAGGAAGAGCTGTGTGTCCAGATTCAGCTCATAGATCTCCTTGCGCTGCTGCAACGTGTGCTCAAGCAATTCATGGCGAGACTGCAACACCTTGATCTTATCCTCCACCTCGTGGGCGAGGAAGTGCTTCTCCTTGATCAGCTTCTTGCCGTTGGCCGTGAAATTGGCAAAGGTTTCGTCGCGTGCATGGATCTCGGCATGATGATCCTTAATGCTGGCAAGCAGCAGCTCAGCGCCGGCCACACTGGTGGCCAGCTCTGGTGCTGTGATCTTGGCCAGCATCTCGTTGATCCAGGCAATCAGATCACGGTACTCATCGAAGTACGACTGTAGCTGTTCCGCCTGGCTCAGCTTGCTCTTGCGCGCATTCGTTTTCTCCTTGAGATCCGTCCAGGCCTCGACGGTTTCATCGCGCTTCACTTCAATGTGTTCGCGGGCATCGGGATAGATTTCGCCTAGCTTGACTGCTTCGGCTAGTACCGAGTCCACCTGCTGGTTGATGGCCACCAGTTCGCCCTCGAACACGGAATGCTTGCGTCCCAGCGCTTGTATGCTCTCCAAATCCTGGCCATAATCCTCGGAGATGAGCGAGGCATCCTTCTCATTGATTAGCGAGATGGTCTCGTCGGCAACGCGATCGTAGACATGTACCTGCTTGGCGCCAGCCAGTGCATCCTGGCGTGCATTTACTAAATCCTTGAGCTCATCCCAAAGCTGTTTGGTCTCATCACGCTTGGACTTGATGGAACTGCGATAGGGATTGTTTTCCTGTATTAAACGATCGCCACGTTCCAAGCAAGCCTCAACACGCGCCTCGTTCGCATTTAGATTGGAGACAAAGGACTCAAAGGCTAGCATCAGTTGCTCCACATGCTCCACATCCTCGCCGTAGTCCTCGCTGGCGGTGACGGCCATTTGATCGCCCACCCATTCGTGCAGCTCCTCTGTTTCGCGCAGATACTCAAAGAGCTTCTTGCACTCACTCAGACGCAGCTCACGATCCTTGACCAGACGCAATAGCTCGCCATATTGCTGTGAGACGGCTCCATTCTTCTCCTGGATGTTGGCACTGTCAAAGTGATTGCGTTCGATCAGACCCGTGGCCAGTTTATTGACCTTATCGATGGAGGGCTTGAAGGCGGTGAGTTCACGTTGCAGCACCTCCAGTTTCTTCTGGTGTGTCTGCACAGAGATCTCATCGCGTCCATAGTCGCTGCTGGCCAAAATGGGTCGCTTTTCGCGCATCCAGGCATCTGCTTCATTGGCCTCCACATAGAACAGTTGACTCTCCACGGCGTCCAGCAGACGCAGTCGCCTAATTGCAGCCAGATCTCTCAACTGGACGAGCTGCTTCTGGAGCAGCTCCGACTTGTACTGCAGCTGCTCGCTGGCAAAGTGATTGTCGCGAATCATTTGCTGGCCACGTTGCAGCAGCGCCTGTATCAACGGCTCCTGCGAGGTTAGCTCCGCCTCCAGGGCATTGTGCTTCTTCTGCAGACCCTGGACAGCCAGCAGACTGCTGCCCAGATCTTGGGAGCCAGCAATCAATTGCTTCTCGGCCAGCCACTGCAGCTCGTCCTCGGCATCGCGCAAGAACTGTTGCAAGCTCAGCGAATCCTCAAGATTCTCACGTCGTATGGCAATCGGTTCATGCAGAGTGTTGTAACGTTTAATTGTGGAAATAGCGCGTTCGTGTATATCGTGTTTCAGGAAATGATCCACTTGGAAGAAGTGCTCGTCTTTGAGCTTCAGCTGTTCAGCCAGTTCATTGTGATGCGCCACATCAGCCTCAAGGCGTTCGTGCTTCTTCAGCAGATTGCTAACAGTGGCCAGGTCCTTGCCATAGTCCTCGCTGGACAGCTGCACCTCAACATCATCCATCCAGTTGTTGAACTCATCGACGCTGCGATTGAATGCGAGCGCTTCATACGCCTGCTGCAGCTTCTCTTTCTTAGCTTTCGAGGCAGCCTTGAGCTTGAGCCAATCACCCTCTAGGAGTTGCACTTGCTGCGCAATTTCATCCTTGGCAAAGTGTTCACCCTTGATGAGACGTTCGCCCTCTATGATGACAGACTGCACGCGCGGTGAGTTGCTCAACAACTCAGCGTCAAATGCCGTGTGCTTTTGGATCTTGCTCTGCAAATTGCTGGGCTCGCGATAGTTCTCATCGAGGGCCACCTGTAGTTTCTGCACCAGCCAGCGATCAATCTCGTAGAGGCTACGCAGGAACTCCTGCAGCTGCAGGGACTGCAGTAGACGATGTTTGCGCTCAGCGGACAGCTCCACCAGCTTCTGTTTCCTTCTCAGCACATAAGCCAGTTTCTCACTAATCAAATCCGCATCCTTGGGCTCACCTTCCAGAATGCTATTGGCAAACTTTTGAAGTGCATCCACGTGATCCGCATCCAGCAGCTTCTCAAAGGCATCGTGCTTCTTAAGCAAACGCTCCACGGCCGTGTAGGAGTCACCCAGATCGTCGTTGTTGAGGAATGCCTCCTTGTTGGCCAGCCAGATTTCGACCTGTTCCACCTGAGCCTTGAACAGCTGCAGCTGATGTGCCTCGGTCAGATCGCGGGCTCGTTCGCTCCATGCCTCGTGCAACGTCTGATGCTGCTCCTCCAGGACGCGTAGATATTGCTTAATGCTCTCCGGCTGTTTGGTTTGCCCGCTTAGCGCATCCCCATGCTGCTTGAGTGCCACAAAGGCTGGTTCGCGTCCCTCAATCTCCACTTTGCGCTCCTGATGCAGCTCCAGCTGCGTTTCGCAGTCGTTGATGGTTGACGGCGCCTGTGTGGCATTCATTTTCTTGACCATATCGTTGACCCACAGCTCCAGCTCTCTTACGTCCGACACAAACTTGTGCACCAGATACGCCTCATTCAGAACTGTCTGGCGCTTGACGGAGAGACTCTGCAGATTGCCCCAGGACTTGTGTAGCTCCTGAAGCTTACGCTCAATAACCTGAGCGCCGCGTTCAGGATACTTGCCTATGAGATACTCCGCAGCTGTCTCATGCTCATCGATCTTCTGCTTGACGGCGGACATGTCACGCTCCAAGGCTTCCTCGCGGCGAATAAGCGCCTCGACGGCAACTACATCACGACCCGTGTCCGCTGAGCTCATGGCCAGTGCCTTCTCGGCAATGCGCTCCGCAGTATCGTCCACATCGCGATTGAAGACGTGTATCTCATGGGCGCCGCCCAGCAGCGCACGATAGGCATTTAGAGCTCCTTGGAGCTGGCGCCAGTTATGATTGAAGTCGCGTCGTCGCTTGTCCACACTCTGTGTATCGGCTGGCAGCTGTGCCTGATTGATCAGCTTATCCGCCAGCTGGTTAATGTGCTTGACGCGCTGATCATCAACGCGCATGTCAGAGTCGACGTCGTCGAGCTTGCGCATGAGTGCGCTGCAGTGCTCCAGATCGCGTCCTGTGTCGCTGGCTTGCACCATCATTTCCTTGTCGCGTATCCAGGCCTCGATCTTGTCCAGCTGATTGTTAAACTCCAGTATGTCCTGGGCCTCCTCAAGGCCGCGTCCGCGCTGATCCAGCTCACCGAGCAGACCCTGCCAGGCGGCCAACACACGTTCAATGGCTTGCTTGATCTCCGGCGAGGATTCATGCTGCTTGCTAAGCAGGATAACGCCAGTGTCTTGTATCTCCTTGATGCGACCCTGATTGGCAGCCACTTCAGCCTGGAAGGCCTGATGTTTTTGCAGCTTCTTGATCTTCTCATCCAGATTGGTGACTTCCGCATAGCTGGCCGCATCAGCCTCCAGCTTCTTTTGCTTCTCATTGATCCAGGACTCAGCCTCGGCACAGTCGCGCACAAACTTGGCATAGAGCAGGGCATCTTCCAGCTTGTACCGACGCACCGCGCACAGATCCTTGACCTTCTGGCGACGTGCCAGAACACCCTGGAGTATGGTCTGTATATTGGCACTGTCATAATGACGCTGCTCAATCAGTTTGCGTCCATGCTCCTGCAGTAGTGCAACCTTCTCCTCTTGCGTTTGAATGACACGCTCGAATTCGTCATGTTTCTTGATCTGATTCTGCACATCCTCGACCGTCTGGCCAAAGTCAGAGCTGCTGAGCGCCGCCTGCTGTGTGCTGGACAGATTGTCGATTTGTTTGGCATCGCGCAGGAAGCAGAACAAATCAATTTTCTGCTCCAGCATGATCTTCTTCTTGTTCCAGGCAGCGTGAAGCTTCTGGCGCTCATCCAACATGGCCGCACACTTCTCCTCCACATCGGCAGCCGCATAGTGTCCAGTTTGCACCATCGAATCACTGAGCTCATTCAGATAACGGAACTTATCCTCGCGCGCTTCGATCTCGCCATAGATGGCATCATGCTGAATCTTAAGCGCAGTAGCGCCTGCAGCATCGCTCACATGCTCCTCAGCCTGCAGAGCGGCGCGCAAATTCGATGACCAGGAGACAATGTCACGCACATCCGTGAGGAAGGTTTGCAGATCGGAGCTGGCGGCCAAACGATCGCCACGTGCCGTCGAACGTTCTTTAAGATCGTTCCAGGCGGCCACCACTTTATCCTGCTGTTGGGCAATTGCTGTGGCATTTGAGGGATACTTGGCCTGTAGGCGCACCGAATCTTCGACCAGTACCTGCAGCTGCGCCTCCAGCGCAACCAGATCGTTTTCAAAGCCTTCGTGTTTGCGCAGCAAAGCCAATGCCGAGTTCAAGTCCTTGCCCAGCTCGGAGGAGAGAGCAGCATTCTTGTCCTGTATGCGGAAAAGCGCTTCGGCCACATCGCGATGGAAGCGATGGATTTCGCCGGCGGCATGCAGCTTCTGTTCGCGTTGGTTGAGTAGCTTCAAGAGATTGTCCCAAGACGTTCTAAACGAAAGAAAGGAGTGGATTTATTATAAAATGCACTCAAAATCTATTGACAATTCCTTACCTTAGTTGTTCTTGTCTCTTCTCCACCTCATTGGCATAGGAGCTCTCCGAATCGATGAGCTTCTTGGCCAGCAACTCACACTGATCGACACGATCGGCGCCTACCTCAACGCGATGCTTCAAATCATCGAATTTGTTTTGCAACAGCTGCAAATGCTCAAAGTCCTGGCCGTAGTCCTCCGATGAAGCGGTTTGCTCCTGTTCCCTAATCCATTGTTCCACCTCATCGGATTCTAGGAAGTATTCGTGCTTGGACAGGCTCTCCATGAGGCGCATCTGTCGCTGCGAGGCCAACTTGTGCAGCGATTTCAGCATCTTCTCAATGAGCTGCTGCTTGGCCGCCAGCACTTTGCTGTCGGGATGCTGGGCAGCCACCATGGCGGCACATGTGTGTCCCATTTCGGTGACAATGCTCGAATATGTGTCCAACTCCAGCTCGATGGTCTTGTGTTTGGTCAGCAACTTGGCAGCCGAATCGCGATCCCTACCATACTCGGTAGATCGCAGGGCATTGTTACGTTCACCCAACCAGGACTCAATCTCGCCGGCGTCAAACAGATATTGTTGTGCCTTCAATGACATTTCCAGCTTGCGCGTACGCTCGCCACAGTGCAACTCCAGATCCTGCCAGGCCTGTTCCAATTGTCCGCATAAGGCCTCCACATTATTACGCTCGGGATGCTGCTGTGAAATAAGCGCCTGTCCCGCTTGCAGTGCCTTGTTAATCATGGGCTGATGTCCCTTGATCTCTGCCTCCAGTTTCTTGTGTTTCTTGTACAGCGACTGTGCCTGATGAAGATTATGGCCAAGCTCATTGGACTTGGCCGCTGGTAGATGATCATTGATCCATTGGAATTCGGCATCCAGCTCGAACACAAACTTGTGGAAGTTCAGACTCTCCTCCAATTTGTCACGGCGCTTCTGTGTGGGATCACGTAGATCCTTGAAACGCTGCTGCAGTTCCTTGGTCTCGTCTTCAATGTTCTTGGCATTGAAGTGACCCTCGTGGGCCATATCATCGCCCGTTGAGACCAACTCGGCGACCTTCTGATCCCAAATGGTTATCTCTGACTCGAGCATTTGCTGCTTGTTGATCAGATCCTTGCAGCTGCGCAAATCGTTGCCCACATCCTTGCTCTTGAGTGCCGAATCCAGCTCATCCACCTTCTTCTTGGCATCCTCAATGGCACGATTGTGCTCACGCTGTGATGCAGCCTGCTCCAGCTTGCGGCCCTTGTCCTCAGAGAGTGTCAACAGATCCTTCCACTTCTTGTTCAAATCGGCCACACGATGCTCAACCTCGGGCACACGGTTTTCGGCCTGAATCAAGGCCTGGCCATCCTTGTTCACATTACGCAATTGTCCCTCGTTGGCACGCAACTCGCGCTCAAAGGCCTTATGCTTTTGTAGCTTGCGTGGCAGATTGCTCAGATCCCGGTAGCTCTCATCGCCAGCAATTTTGGTCTTGTCCTGCAGCCAAGCCTTCAGATCATCGGCCTCGGCGGCAAACTTGTGATAGTCCTTTGAGGCCTGCAACAGACGCTTGCGGTCAAAGGCGCGATCCCTGACCGCCTTGCGCTTGCCAAGGACCTGTTTGCGACGTTCAGCAATGCTGTAAATGAAATGGTGAGATTTAAAGGATTAGATTAAACCATATCAGCGAACTAAACCTTGATTCTACTTACTACTTGGCATCGTAGTGATCATTTGCAATTAGCTTATCTGCATTGTCCGAGAAACCTTTGAGGATCTTGTCCTGTGCCATTAAGCTCTTCTCAAAGTCCAGATGACGCTTGAGTATGGCTTCTACCTCATCCAGCGAGGACTGCAAGCAAATTGAAAGTTTAGGGATACTATAGATATATTTCAGAGTTGCACACTTACGCCCAGATTGTTGTACTCAAGGAACGCCTCGTGACTCTTGGTGGTGGCATCGATTTTGTCAGCCTCGCGATTGAACATTTGCAGGTCGACGCACTGCAGCAGCCACTTTTGTTTCTCACTCCAGCCGCGGTGTATGGCATCCTGTTCGGCCTTCAGGCGCTCAATCAGCTGCACTGTCTCGGCCATGTTGGGTTTGCCGTCGGACAGTTGTTTGCCCAATTGAATGACCTCGACGAATTCGTTGTCATGTGCCTTGATGTCATCGCCCAGATCGTTATGTTTCTTTAGCAGATTGTTGGCTGTTTCTACATCCCGTGCGGACTCATCGGCATTCAGCTGATCCTTGACGGAATCAATCCAAGCCAATAGAGTCTTGGCGCTGTTGTTAAAGATCTGCTGACCTACTTCGCTTTCGATGCGCGCACGTAGCTCACTGCCCCGCTGCTGCACCTGTTGCCACATGTCCTGCACCTCCTGCTGGCGTGCATTGACATTGTCTCGCTCCGCGGGATAGGCGTTCTTCACCGAGTTACCCAGATAGGTGACACGATTGACCTTCTCTTCGACGGGGGCTAGTTCGCGTTCAAGATTCTGATGGCGACGCTGCAGAGCCTGCACCGTTTTAAGGTCGGGCGTGATGACAGCAGTGTCCAGTTGCAGCATCTTCTCACTCATCCAGACCTTGGCCTCATCGCAAGTGCGATTGAAGAGCTCCACGCTGGAAGCACCCTCCAGACTCTTTTCGCGCTGTGCCTTGGCATTGTTCAGACGCTGCCAGATTTGATGAATCTGTCGTTGACGCGCTATGATCTTGTCCAGTTGCGAATGACCCTGTCGGCGGAAGGTGTCGACGGCGCCATCGATTTCCTCGACACGCTTCGAAGCGGCCGACAAATCGGTGATAAACTTTTCAAACTTACGCTTGGCATTGTCCACGCCGTCGCCATCGTCCGTCTTGATCATGCGCTCCTTCTCCTTCATCCACTTCTCAAAGTCATCGCATTCGCGATAGAAGCCAAACAGATGTATGGAATCCTCGAGCAGTGCGTGACGCTTCTGTGCCATCTCCTGAAGCTCATCGTAGGTAGCATTGATGCGCTGCTGACGCTTCTCCACGCTGTCCGCATTCTCGTTGATGCTCTGGTTGGAGGTGCGACGCTGCACCAGCGGCTTGGGCGCCACACTGACAGGCTTGATGCGCTTCACGGGCACCACCTGGCGCACTAGGATAGTCTTCTTCACCTTTTGCAGGCTCTTGACCTTCTCCGCCTTCGGCACAATGCAGGCAACGGGGCGTGCTTCGATTTCACGCACATAGTTGGCCGGCACGAATCCCTCATGGCCATTATCCTTGCGCACACACCACCAGTCATCGTTGGTCTTGGACTTCAGCAGCATTACCTCGCCCTTGTCCATTTTCATGCCTTGACCCTCGAAGGGAAACTGAGAGCGCACATGGGGCAGCATTTTGGTTTCGGTAACCTTCTTGTGCTCCAGCTTTTCAACCCACTCGTCTTCCCACACTTCCTTGGGAACCAGGCGCGTCTCATTGACCCATTCCTCTTGCTCTAACTCAGGCAGCTCCGGTTCGGCAGCTGTCAGCTCCAAGGTGCAAATGCCCGCCTTGATGAGCTTGTCCGCCTGCTGATTGAGGTTGAGTATATCACCTGAATAGGCATTTAGCTCACCCTGCAGATCACGATGGCGTTGCAATAGCGCCTGCGCCGAGGGCTCATCACTGCCATAGTCCCTGGAGTTGACCAGCGCCATTTTCTCATTGAGCCAAGACTCGGCCTCGTTGGCATCCGTGTAGAATTGATAGGCTTCGGCGGCATCCTCCAGCTGGCGACGTCGCAGCTCAACTAGCGACTCCAGCGCCTGCCAATGCTCCGCCAGGGAATCAATGCGACTCTTAATCTCGCTGGCACGTGGATGCTGCTCACCAATAAGCCGCTTGCCCGCCTCCGACATTTGCGATGATTTGGGCTTACGCGACTTGATCTCATCCTCCAAGGCCTTGTGTTTTTGCTGCAACGAGAGCACAGCACGCAAATCCTTGGCCGTAATGCCCGTTTTGCAAATCCGCTGCTTGTCCACCAGCCAACCCTCCTCGTTATCGTAATCCTCCATGAAGTGGTGGAAATTGCGCGCTTCTTCCAAACGAGCGCGACGCTTCGCTGACAGCTTTAACAGCTCTGAATAGGCCTCCTCCAGCTGGGCCAGGCGTTGGGCCAGCAAGGCGGCATCCTTATGCTCAGAGTTCTTGTAGGGCAGGGCCTGGCGATTGAAACGCTTGAGTGTCTCACCGTAAGTGTTCACCTGCAACTCCTGCAGCGAGTGTGCCTGCAGCAGCTCCTCGACACCAAGCAAATGTGGACCCACATCCTCGGAGGCAAACTGCTGCTGCAGCTCACGCACTGACTCTGTGGTACTGGCAATCTCACGCAGCAGATTCATAAGAGTGCTCATTTGCGAGAGGTTTAAACGTTGGTTCTCTAGCAGCTCCAGCAGTTTGCGCCACTTGTCCATGACCTCCTGTTCACGTCGCTTCACACGCTCCTTGCCATGATAATTCTCCTTCTCCAGCTCATTGGCCATGGCCGTTAGATCGTTAAAGCGCTCCACGCGTGCCAATATATCAGCAGAGATGGCCTCATGCTTCTTCAGTGTGGCATCCACCTGACGCAGATAGCGCGGATCGGACAGCACTTGAATCATCTCCTTGAGATAACCCTCACGCAGCACGGATTTCTTTTCGAATTTGTAATTGAGCTGCTCCAGTTTCTCCTGGCGCAGCAGCTCATCTCGCAGGGCCACCTCGCGATTGTGTTCAGCATACTCCAGTATCTGCCAGGCCTTCTCAATGTCATTGACCAGCTGACCATCCTGAGGATTAAAATGCGGCTGATTCAGCGCTGTGAGCAGCGTGTTGATGGTAAAGTACAAAGCCTCAATCTCGCTACGCTCCTTGTATCTGTGGGTTAGAAGGAAAGAAACGTTTAGATACTATTTATAATTCTTTAATAGATTCCTACTCACTTGGGTGGCTTTTCAATGGTGCGATACTCCTTAAAGGCCAACAGTTCACGCTGTATGCCCTCCAATGAGTTTGGCAAATCACGCTGCTCCAGCTCGAGAGTTTTCTGTCTGATCCAGCTGAGCAGATTTGTGGTCAAGCGTTCATAGTGTATCTTCTTGCGATCGGCATCCATCAGTTGGCCCACAATCTAAAAGACGAAGGGATAGCGGTTAGACGACTTTCTAAGGCCCAACCCGATCTCCGATCCAATGTGAAGTAGAGCGTTAACCAGATTGGTCGCCCGTTACGCTGCAGCAGCTTCAAGCAGCGCGCCACCCATGCAGTGAGACAGTGCCCCCGACCCTGACTGATCACCAAACCCAAACCCAAACCCAATACCAATTCCAATTCTAATTCCAGGTGTGTTACTTACATTGGCAATGCGCTTGCCGCTCTTCTGTTCGTTCTTCATGCGCGCAAACGTGTGATAGTACGAGGCCACATAGGTCAAGATCGATTTCTCATCCGGTCGCGCCGAATCAATATCCTCCGCATCGAGCAGACTGTTGAATAAAAGCATAGCAATTGGTAATAACTTATTTATTTGTAGAATTATGTGCATAATTACCTTGGTATGCCCAATTCGTTGGCTGCCGTATCGAATGCATGATTCAAATTATCCAAATTGGAATTCTTTGAATTGACAATGGTGCTGTATTCAAATAGATCGGGCCGATGTGAGTGTATAAGCGCATTGAAACCCAAACCAGAACGCCACGATGATGTAAAGTCCTGTATATTAACGCCCGGATAACCATGTGTCTTACGTTGACACCACAAAAGTAGCGCATCTTTGGCAGAACGTTTCTCGCTGGATTCATTTTCCTCATCCTAAAAGAAAGGATGTAAAATTCAATGATGGAATTTGGCAATTGAATAATACGATTAACATACCACATCGATGACAATTTCTTGAATTTGGAAACGCAAAATGATGGTCCAGATGAGACCCAAGATCAATCTGGGATTGCCATCGACAATGTCCTCAGCACCAATGGACTCCAAGCGTACCTGTGTATTATTGTTGTTGTGAAAGAAATGGAATACGTTTGCATTAGCTGGCATTCTCAGCATATCTCAGCAGGGGGGGGAGGGTTAGGTTATAGCCTTTAGCTCCCCGGTTCGCTAAGCTCCGCATATCGAGTTACGCGTTTCACAAGACAAATAAAATAAAAATACAAATACAAATAAAAGAGAGAAACAAGCGAATGAATGACAAGTGAACCCAAACCAGAGAACTGGAGCTCTTCTGCTCTGTTTGGGGCCAACGCCAGTCACGCATTATCGAAGGCAGGTGCTTGACCCCAGGTGTCTCGGCTCGGCTCGTCTCGTCTCAGGTTCATTTGAATTTATAGTAGGTCATGGCGTGAACAGGTAGGCACAGGTAAATAGTCGAAGAAAGCATAAGTTACGACTGATCTTTATCGCAGAACACCAACACAAATGGCACACTGAGCTGAACTGAGCTTTTGTTCAGTTTAAAGGTTGATTAATAGCTTAACGGCCTGACCTGAGGCTCCACATAAGATCCTTAACAAAATGTTTGCTCAGCTGTGTTTTAAATGGTTTTTATTTTCGAGCTTCTTCAAGCTGAACAAGTAAGAATGCTCTAGTCGAGTATACCCGACTACGAAACTCCCCGTACCCAAGTCTAAACTTCCAATCATATGTTCGTCTCTTACGCATACACGCACACATACACAAAGCCGCACACACAAGCGACAGCAAGGCGACAGCGCGTGCAGCGCAAGCAAGGCATTTTAAGTCGTGGCTGTGCTGCCTCTTCCCCCCTCGCTCCAGTACTGAATATTGATCGTTGAATAACTTCCGTGTTTATTATCCGATCGACTTGAAATTTAAACAGTATATTAAGACTGACTAAAGTATTGTACATGCCAAATACCAAAGCTATATCTTTAAAACTGTGGCTGTAAAACGTTTAAATCGATTTGCGGGGGAACGGGGTAAGATATCAGAGATTGGAAACAAACTTGATCTGCGTATGGTATACAGGAACCTACATTCCAAATTTGGTGTCTCTAACTCTTGTAGTTGCTGAGATCGACGCGTTCATACAGACGGACAGACGGACAGACGGACAGACAGACGGACATGGCCAAATCGAAATCTCTTTTGATACTGATCAAGAATATATATACTTTATAGGGTCGGAGATGTCTCCTTCTGCCTGTTACATACTTTTGCACAAATCCAATACCCCCTTTTTACCCATTTTATGGGTACAGGGAGTAAAAACCAATTAAAATGCAATAAATGCCGTTGTCACAAAAACCAAAAGACAAGCCCAAAAAAAAAAAGATACAATACTACAACAAATATCAACAACTTTCACTGCGTTAAAAAACAAAGTGGCAAAGACAGCACAGCGTACAAATTACATGCATTTAATGTGCATTAAAAGCGCCATTGTTTCTAATTAGATTAGGCTTAAAAGCAAACGTACTAGAAGATAGATAGACCTCAAGCGAAACTATGTCGCACGCTAGCCTAGCCTGAGCCCGAGCCCGAGCCCGAGACTTGTGGGCTTCATCTGCGGCTTTTCATTTTCCTCAATTAAAATCAAATTCAAGCAAAGAAAGTCTTGCGGAAAATGTGTCGGCACGGAAAGCACAAAATTACAACAACAAAAATATTATAATAAATAAATAAATAAATATAGAAAAACATCAAAAATGCAGCATGTGCATTAGAAAGTATGCAAATATTTAAGAAATTTTGCCAAGCAAGGTAATTAAATACAGTGTATGTATATATATAGATATATATATAGATATTTATATGTTATGTAGCATTTGCCACATGCATTCGTCTTGCATCTAAAGTGTCGTTTTTAGCTGGGGGGCTCATAACTCTTTGTGGAGAGGGGCACAGCTCATGTGGCAAACAAAGCACGCAACGGCCACGCGCAGCTGCGTCAAGACTTGCACTTTCTACAAATGCGTTGCCCATCTCTTTCACACACTCGCTACCTTTCTCTCTTTCGCTCGTTGACTTACCTTGGTGTGCAAGAATGCCAGACTCTTGTTGACATTTTCGATTTTGTGAACGCGCATACGTCCGCTGTTCGGCTTGCCCAGTTTCTCCGACGATATTATCTCAAGCAGCTTGAGCAGCTTGATGCCATCGGCTAGATCTGTGAATAGGTCTTCGACCTCCATTTTGGCCTGAGAGCAAACAGAGATAATACATAGTAAGTGCAAAAGTATCTCACAGATCTGTTTTCATTTTAGATTTCAGCAAATGAATTTCCCCCTAAGGTGTTCTTATATTCACTCTTGCGGATTAAATTCACTTTTTTCGCAGTTATCTGTTTATTTTCACTCACCTTGATCAGAAACGAGTTCATCCATTTTGTAAAGGTCTTCTTTTGGATGTGTAAACGTTCCTCCTGCAGCGTCTTGATGCGTTCATTCTCAAATTTGATAATGCCATCGCGTTGCGTCATGTTGGTATTGGAGCCGCGGGTTGTTGTAGACGAAGCCTGCAGCGTTGCGTAGCCACCGGGCTCATATTGTGATGCTAAAATGAATGCCAAGCATAAGTGGAAACATGGATTAACAAGCGTTTTTTAAAGGTACTGCAGCCCTAAAAGTGCCAAAACGTTTAGTACTTGTTTTGATTTAACACCAGGAACCACCCCGAATCAATAGAGGGTGTTCTTAAAACAGACACAACTAAAAAGGGTTGCCTGTTGCAAATTAAACTTTGGTTTCTCACCAGAGTTCACACAGTTTAGTGTATTGGTTCGATAAGTGCTCGTAATTAAGGGGGGTAAGGTCCATTGTCTCTACATATATATACAATGTATATAGAGATACGATTACGCCCAAATGACGTCAGAGTTAAGCAAATAATTTGTCGCTATACAGGTATGGAACAGTAAATGCCTGTTGTTTGAATTATTATCTGGAAAAAGTACTATATTAAATTATGATACAGTATAAATCACCTTTATTAAATATGCCAACCCATTACTAAGAAAACAAACATTTTCAAATTAAACTGACAGCTTAAACAAAAATTTTAAGAAATGAAAGTTATTTAGATTTTTGCAAGAATTAAAACCAAATTTTTTAAGAGTATTGTCTTAATAATATATTAATCTGTGTCTACTGGAGTTTAACTGGGTATACGACAGAGTGAACTTAAACTTTTCAGAGAATTTCTAGAATTTTAATTTACTAGGAGGGTTTCAACATCCTGCAGACTGCAGAATTACCACTGTTAATCCTAGATTATAAAGGTGACTAACCTACAATTTCCAGTCAAAGGATGATTAAATGTCGTGTAAGGGTTTTTGATTTGTTCAATAGGATTTTACATCAGAGTCACCAAGTTGAACTACAGGTAAATCCTAGATTATAAAGGTAACTGATCTACAATTCCAAGTCAAAGTAAGGTAAGTATTGTGTTAGGGTTTTTGATTTGTTTAATAGTGTTTTGCAACCGATTAATTTGGTTACTTGATAGCTTTTATAGAGCAAACTTCTTTCATCTTTCTACATTCACCAATCCATTTCCTTTCCTACTTACAAATTTATTGAACAACCCTCTGCGAAATTTTTCCATTGTTTGATGATCCTATACAGTTCTAAAAAGTACTTAAATTGTTTGAGCTTTTTTTTGTTCTACACGTAATGTCTATTTTGAAGTATGCGTTGTCGTAATACTTCCAGCTATTAGTCAGTGGCTTATTTTGGTGATATGATGGTCTAGCTAGTGAAAGATTAAGACGAGAACGACATACCAAGAAGTAACTTAAGTTCCGCAAAACAACAAAATTAGAAGGCATTTTGGGGGACTATGCCGTAATATGCCCCGCCTTATCAGCAATTATTATTTTATACCAAATGGGTTCACATTTTTTTGTTTCTTTTTATCAACTTCACAACGGATTGCGTAATTTTAGGCAATACCAAAAATAAACTAAAAACTAAGAAACTTTATGAAATATTAGAAGTAGCAACATTGATTTATATGCCAGGCATTTCTGAAATAGTTATGTGATAACTTTTATTGAGTGCTAATTTGGGAAATATTTTTGAGCTTATCATAGGAAGCGATAGGCGGGGGGTGCTTTACTTTTGAGGTCAAGTATTGTGTAATTATTTGTGATGGAAAGTTCAAGTTCAACCTACCCAAGGACTGACGCTCAAACGATATATATCGTTTATATTCATTGCGTGAAAAGTTTGAGCGCAATATGCTGTTATATTCCATGGCTTTTAGTTTTTGTTAGTATTTCAAGGCTGGGTTTCGCAACGTCACACACCCCACAATACACTGCAATAATTTTGACTGGCAGTTACAGCCAAAGTATTTCAAAATACTTCCAAAATATCGAACGGCGCACACTGAGTTCGTTTTTGAAAAAGGTTTCCTCGCTGGTTTTGGAACCAGTTGTTCGCACTGCCCGCGCCGTTTGGACACTGGAGAAGCAGCGCAGCTTGGTTTTTTGGAGGTAGGAAAGCTTTTTTTACTTATTTTTGGGTTTTTGCTATTTATCAGATAGCAAGCGAATCGTAAGCAATTGAAGTATTTGGTTAAAGCTATGCGCGGGGCGAAAAACGAAAGTGGCAAAAACAAATTCCTTTGGAGTTTCTACAGTTTCTGCGTATGGTGAATTCCATTTATCGTTATCATATATGTATATACTGTTGTACTAAAGCTTAAAAAATGATAGCAATGCCATGGAATGTAACAACAACAAAAACAACAACAATATACGGCTTGTCAGCGCTGGGATTGAGTTTAGTCAGAGAGCGTTGGAAGATCTTATCTTATCGGCCGATAACTCGCATACCCTGCACATATGTCGGCCTATAGATTATGTGCGAAAAATGTATATTTATTAATAGGCCGAAATGCAATCAACCTGAAAAGTACTTTAGCGAATGTCATAAATTCTTGTGCCATGAGGACATGACATCTGTTTATTAAAAAACCAAACAAAAATGAAAGCCCAAAATTGGAAATTATTGATCATATATATAGAGTAGTACTCGAACGATGATATCATGGTAAAAACATATTTCATAATTGTCATAAATCTCTAAAACGCCCATTAATTTAGAAACTATCTTTTGTGACTGCCTGCTGCTCTGAGGTCATCTTAAAGGCATTCGTAGGCAGCTTTAGCAAACAATACACTTTTGCGATATAGTACATATGTGTTTGCACAGAGGGCATATAAAATGAAAAATCAATTAAAAGGAGGTGAAAACCAAACAATAAAATTAGCAACAACAGCGTGACAATAAACTTTACCATACACCGATAACAGGTGCGCCGTAAACTTTGTTATCTCTACCGCTCAATGGTTGCTCTAAAATGTGGGCACTTACATATAAACGTGTATGTATACAAACATATATATGTACATATATATGTATGTACCAGATATGTATGTAAGTCAAGTTATAAGGAACGCACCCATACAGCACAAACTGAGGCATAACTTTAGGCTTTAACAGGAAAAGTCATAAAACAAAATGCATGGCCACATTTACTTTTAACAACTAAACTAAAAGAATCCACTAAAAGTCAGATTGTAGCATAGGGTATGTGACTTTTAGCTACCCTATATCAATCTTAAAACAACAAAGAACCAAAGCAATCTCCTCTATGGGGATTGTAAGGCGATTTATGGACTTATTACTAAAAATGAACAGTCTAAAACAAAAGACTTGCTTTGAAAAGAAACCTTCTTGGTTAGTGATACAAAACTATATAAAAAGTACAGATCTGGAAACGAGACTAGTCTAGAATAGCTATGTTAATGCTTTACCAATCCTAACTTGCTTAAATTTAATATACGGGGAAATAAAACCTTTATTTCAAGTGTTATTGGTACAGTTTACGCTGCAGTACATTTGAAAGAACAGAATACTAGTTCTAAGTTCTAGTTCCAAAGGATGTGTGCTTAAAATGTCATCATCTTTCATCTAGGTTAAAATATTGAATATAAATGATTAATTGTTAAATAAAAGACGCTGTTTTCAACTTTTATTGATAGTACAATATATATATATAGTCATTATCTTTCATCTAGGCTAAAATATTGTAAATAAATCATTAATTGTTAAATAAAAGACACAGTTTATAGCTTTTATTGATAGTACAATAGATAGTTGTACTACAAACCATATAAAGACTGTTTATATTTAACTTAAAAATCAAGTAGAGGAACAGAGCTTCCTGCTCCACTTACACAAACTGTATATAGCCCACTTTTGATACAATTTTAAAGGGTATAACAACAATTCACAGCTGCGACCTAACATGCTTGGACTATTTTTAGTGTCAAACAGTAATAACACCATGTCGAAGTCTGGGCAATAAAACAGGAAAGTGAAAACATAAATATCACATGCACCAACTGAGCGGAGAGCGAGAGAATGAGAGAGAGAGAGCATCCTGTTTACAGGGCGCCAAAAATAAACACAAGAAACTCTGCGCATGCGCAGCAAGGATGAAGAATTGAGTATGCAGGAGAATCGTATATCGTGTAAGGAGGATTAAGCGGGCAGCTGAGCAAAGGAAACTCATAACATGCGGAGCACACATGTGTCGACAGCTGAGCGATTTTTAGATTTGTATATAACTTTATTTATAAACAGCCTCCCCTCGGAGTCTGTTGTAGATGTTGTGAGGCATTCTTTGTGCTGAAGAGAGTTGTCTGCCTGTCTGCCCGTCTGCCCGCTGATTAGGCGTGCAATAACCCCGCTTCGATGGGGGGGATTTGCATAAATCAATAAACATAAGGCATAAGCCAATTTTCAACGTTGGAACATAAATGTTTATAGGCAAAAATGCAAAATCATTTACATGCGCGGAACATTTGTTTAATCATCTCTTTTGGGCATTGGAATTTAATTATTGGTGCGATCGCTGAAGATAACACTTTATTTTATGGTAATTTCTTTCTTTTTTTTATACAATAATTTCTTCATTTTTTGTATTTTTTGCTGTCTCTTCTTTTCAGATCCAGCAGAAAATAATGAGACCTGTAGCGCGACTTGGTTGCTTTAGCCTAATTTGGGTATTGTTGTTGTTTTGTCTGCTTGGATTCTATTTGAGTATTTTATTTAAACTTGTGCATAAAATTACCTCATCACTTGCCGAAAATTAAAATTCAGTTTTGGCTTCAATGACAACAACAAATAAGTCAGAGTCAGTCAGTCAGTCACACAATAACAATGTTATAAATTCTTTTGTTTGTGCCTGGCATGCTAAACAATTTCCAAAACAAAAAGAGAAAACCTCATTGAAAACCAAAACCAACAAAAATAAAAGAGGGTGGAGTGTTTTCGAGATAGATAGCTCTGGAGCTTACAGGTAAACCTTGAATTTATTGAGAATTTTTATCATTTTGACAGCTCACTAACGGAAATTTTGTACTTGTAAATAACTCAGGTGAAATTGTGTTTTTGTAAAGCTAAGAAATGCTATTATCATTATGTATTATAAGAATTTAACAGCTTATTTATAAGAAAATCATTTGACTGCAAAGAAATTGAATGGAAATTTGGGTTAAGTTGTGTTAGGTTAGTTTGTCAGGCTGTTAGAACTCTCTGGTAAGCAAAAGTGTAGGAAGACGAAGGGATCTTTACTTTACCCCGTTAAATACTCAAAAAGCAACATGTTCTGATTGAAAGTGCAGAATACTCAGTAATTTTTGGGGATTTTTAAAAATTTTAGCTTAGCTTGAAGTTTAACAGTTCAAATTAGTCAGAGAGATCTTTAAGAATAAGATTTATGGGGGTTTAAGAGCTGCATAATTAGAAATATTCACTTTTATGCACGCTTTTTATGTATTTCAGAGCATTTAAATACAGATATCATTATTTTAGGTACTGTATAATTGGAAACATTAACAATTTATAGACACTTTTAAGCAGTTTAAGCAAATTTCAAAACTATTTCAATTTATTAAGTACTGCACAGTTTGAAATATTCACATTTATAGACAGTTTACATCTATTTAAGGTAATTTTAAACTAAAACATCGACTTGAAATTTGGACAGTCAGATTAAGAGTGGCTAAAGTCAAATTGTATAAGGTATATCTTTAAGAGTGTGGCTGTAATAGCGTTTTCATTCGAATTAACTGGGGAACGGGGAGAGCTATCTATAGATCGGAAACAAACTTGTATCTTTGTATGGTATATCATTTCATTTCCTATCCTATTTACAAATTTAATGAACAATCCTCCTAGGAAGATATAGTTGCAGAGCATTCAAATACAGATATCATTATTGACAGGTACAGTATAGACTGGAAACATTTGCACAAGTCCAATAGACACTTTTACGCCATTTTATGGGTACAGGTAGTAAAATACTTTCAACTTATTAAGTGCTGCACAGTTTGAAATATTCAAATTTACAGACAGTTTTAATCTATTTGAGGTAATTTAAAAATAAAATATATTTTTAAGAGCTAGATAATTAGAAATATTCACAGTTTATGAACACTCTTAAGCTGTTTTGGGCTATGTGCCCAAAACTCATCCATTTTGATTAATTTCTTGGCAACAGTCGCTTCAACTTAAGCTCTTGTCAGCTGCAGTCAAATTGTTGAGGCTCTTTAAAAATTATTACCAAACATTTTGGCTCATTATTATTATTGAAAAAAAAAAAATAAAAGACTTTGTGTCTTTTTTACTGGCTTGTCTTCATTTTTATGGCGGCTTTTTCATTATTGTGCGACTGCTCCAAAAGTTATTTGCAAAAATTAGTCAATAGACAGCGTTCCGCTTACCCCGCCCTCAACTTCTTTCTTCCTTATTGCCATTACTTATGCTTTGAAGTATAGTATGTTGTCTTTTTGTTGTTGTTGGCTATTGTGTGTGTGTGTGTGTGTTTGTTTGGCATTTGTTACGCCCCCCTGGAGCGTTACACCCGCGTCGTAGACAGGCGCATAAGAGAGAGAGCCCCAAAGACAAAGTCCATGACATCATCCGCAGCTGCGCGATTGTATCTAAGTATCTAACAAATACATGCTCGTAGGCAGAGCCCGGCTCCGATTCTTTGTGGTCCGTGTTCTGCGCATGCGCAGCCCCACCATCAGCTACTGTATTTATTTATTTTC